>JALAZF010000191.1:1250000-2500000 GCA_022829125.1 Lathyrus tuberosus
GTTCCAAAGTTAGAGGATTTGAGAGGTTTAGCGAGAATGATCACCAACCATGAGGCTTTCAGAGCCAAGTATGGAGGACTACTGTCTCTATTAAGGGTCCATGTAATAGAAGGAATCCTGTCCACACTAATCCAGTTCTACGATCCGGTCTATCACTGTTTCACATTCTCAGATTATCAGCTAGCACCAACGCTGGAGGAATACTCTCACTTGACCGATCTGCATATCACTGATCAGGCTCCCTTTTTTGGACTGGAAGAAATTCCCAAAGGATCAAGTAATTGCAAAAGCAATTTATTTGGACAAGTCAGAAGTCAGGACTCACATGACCACTAAGGGTGGCATCCAAGGTTTTCCAGCCCAATTCTTGACAAAGAAGGCTCTATACTTTGCTAGTGTAGGGAACGTGGCCGCTTTCGAGAGCATCTTTTTTTTGCTCACCTACGGATTATTTTTGTTTCCCACCATTGATAACTTCCTAGATATCAACGCTATTAATATTTTCCTGATTGGAAACCCCGTACCAACCTTGCTCGCAGATGCGTATCATTCGGTACTGTTAGTTCTGAAATTGGCAGCAATTTTGGTAAAACAAGGTGTAACATCAAGATGTCCTGCTTGATGTCAAGACATGTGGTTCTAACATGTGTTGCAGGATTATGGTGCATGATGTCAAGGCTGATGTCTTAGCATCTGTTGACAGAACTTCCAGTTCAGTGTTTTTATGTACTGCTCTTTATTTGATATATCTTAGGAGATTTTGTTTGAGAGATTGTAGGCAAATTTATTGGAGAAGATTTGTTTTGATACAATCAATTCCTGTTACTTTGTGGAGTATATTTTGTTGCTATTTTTAGGGCAAAAAGATTTGAAGTTTAAATCTGTTTTTAATTGTGAATCAAATCTAAGATCAGCTAATGCCCAAGCCCAATGTAAGGAATGTTTCTGGGAATATTATGTTATCATATGTGGTGCTGTTTTATAGGTTTCAAGAAGAATATTGAAGAGTAATGACTTTCTAATTATGGAGATAAATTAGGAAGGATTTGATTGAAGACCTATTATGTAGCAGAAGTTTCTGCTGACTTGTAGCAGCTGTTATGCTGTGATTAGAAGCCCAAATCCAGTTAGGAAAAAGTAATAAATAGAATGCTTGTAACCTAGAATATGCACGGGTCCAAGATGTAGATCTTTAGGGTTTGTGTGATATTGTGAGCCACTCTAGTACTATTTTGTACTTAGAGTTGGACTGTTTAGTTGAGTTGTATTTGTCAATCATCTATGAGCTTTTAAGCAATGATGATTGTATTTCTTTGAAGTGTGTCTTCTACTTTTATTTAACTTATGAGTTGTTGGAAATCAAGCAGTTGATACAGTGGCTGAGGTGTTGACTGCTAGACATCATTGCGATGATTGGAAGTGAGATGGAGTCTCTTACCTAGGGAGGACTTAGGTAGAAGGGTCATTGGGTAGTGATTAAGTGAATAGATCGTCAACGGGTGTGTTGGTTGTAGGGTCTATGAATTGATACTACTAATAGTGGACTTCCTTCCTGGCTTGGTATGCCCCCAGATGTACGTTGTTAGACCGAACTGGGTGAACAATCCTTGTGTGTTGTTTATGCTTTTCAGTACTGTTATTATTTATACCTTACTGTTTCTGTCAGACCAGATGTCTCGATATCCTATAGGACATCTGGGATCTGTCATACCAGAATTTCAATTAGTATCAGAGCAGGTCATCCTGCTCCGTATCTAGGTGACATCTAGTGCTGTTACTTTCTGGTGCAATGGAGAAGGAGTGTGGTGGATTTGTGAATAGACCCCCTATTCTAGATGGATCAAATTATGACTATTGGAAACCTCGCATGGTTACTTTCTTGAAGTCTTTAGACAGCAGGGCTTGGAAGGCTGTTTTGAAGGAATGGAAACCACCTGTCATTGTGGATAAAGAAGGTGGGTCAAAGCTGAAACCTGAAGAAGAGTGGACCAAGGAAGAGGATGAGCTTGCACTTGGAAATTCTAAAGCCTTGAATGCCATGTTTAATGGTATTGACAAAAACATTTTCAGGCTGGTTAACACATGTGAAGTGGCCAAGGAAGCTTGGGATATTTTGAAAACTACTCATGAAGGAACCTCCAAGGTCAAGATGTCAAGACTTCAGCTGTTGACAATAAAGTTTGAAAGTCTGAGAATGAAGGATGATGAGACCATTAATGACTTTCATATGAATATACTTGAACTATCAAATGCTTCTAGTGCCCTAGGAGAAAGGATGTCTGATGAGAAGTTGGTGAGGAAGATTCTCATATCTCTTCCCAAGAAATTTGAAATGAAGGTGACTACTATAGAGAAAGCTCAAGACATTAGCCAAATGAGGGTAGATGAATTGATTGGTTCACTTCAGACATTTGAATTGGGGCTAAATTATAGATCATAAAAGAAAGTCAAAAGCATTGCATTGGTGTCTAGTACTGAAGATGAAGAGAAAGAATGTGATATTGAAACACAGGAGGAGCTATCGAATGCAATTGTACTGCTGGGAAGACAATTTAATAAGGTGTTAAAGAGAATGGACAGGAACTATAGACCAAATGTTAAGAACATCTCATCTGACATTAACAAGTCAAGTGATCAGATGAAGAGAACAACAAATGAAGAGAAGCCTAATCATGATAAAGGAATCCAATGTCATGAGTGTGAAGGTTATGGTCATATCAGAAAAGAATGTCCTACATATCTCAAGTAACAGAAAAAGGGGCTATCTGTTTCCTGGTCTGATACTGATAGTGAGAATGATGAAGAGACTGCCAAGCATGTTAGGGCATTGACTGGAATATGTGCTTCTGATGGAGAGTCTAGTGATGATGAATTGACCTTTGAAGAGCTAGCAGCTTCTTATCAAGAGTTGTGTCTGAAAAGTGAAGAGGTCTATCAAGAAGGGGAGAAACATATTTTTTTTAACAATCTGTTTGTGATGACCAGTCAATATTTTTTTGTGTATGCTCCAGAAACCTGTTAGAAGGAATCTCCTCTTTAGGTGCAGAAGGATGGTATTCAACATCTCAAAGTCAGACAAGAGGTCTGACCATTAGAAGTTTGAGAAGAAGATTCTTGAGATGTAGAGTATGCATGTTCCTGCATGTGTGTATGATCTGGTTTTGAAGGTTGGTCAGCTACTGGTGATTAATCTTCTTATGTCCCTTGCAAAAGTTGTGTGTGGATTACTATGGTTGCTATCTCCAAAGCCATAGTAAATGTTTAAATCCATGTGATTTAGACTGATATCGGAACTGATGTTGAAACATCATTTCAGTTATTTGCTTCCTCAGCCAAGGAAGTTTATTTAGCTCAGGGTGGAGTGAAAGGTCAAGACACTAACCTAATCTGGAATGACTTTGTGGTGTGAATGGTTGTCATGAAGAAGGATCAGCAGATGCCTGATGTGTGCGAAAGAAGAATGTCAGACCAATTGTCCTTCCTTGTGTGAGAAGGTAGTCTTATCTGACTAATGATAGATACTTTGACGGGAGCTGAGTATTTGTCTGCCCTCTAATAAAGGTGTGCATTTGACTAATGATAAATACTTTGACGGGAGCTAAGTATTTGTCTGATGTGAGTATGCAATTCTGCAGTCTGAACTCTTTGCTTCAGAGAGGGTGTGCTAGTTTATTCCTCTCTATGGTGTTCAGGTGTTTATGTTAACCTGAATAAGCTCCTCTGGCTGTGTTTTATTGGGAGCTTCTTGAAGGACTTCTATGTGCAATGAGTCCTTTGAATGGTGATGGGAAGATGATGTCCCAAATGATGTTGTAACATCATGATTGTTGATGGTTATATTTGGAAGATGATTGAGATTGTGCATGTGGAGTTGGATGCTCATACATTATTGTCAGAAGAGGTGTTTCTGACTATGTAGATTAGAATGTGGAGATTCTGATCTTATTTTTAGTAGTATGTTCTGGCAAAGCATGACTATTATTTTTGAAGTCCTCACTAGTATCAACAACTACTAGTGGATGTAACGGCAGAGGAATTGTGTCAGATGAGGTGATTTGATCAGAAAGTTTTTTTTGCTGTTCTTTCACTTGAAGAGATTGGATCTCAGTAACGCTTTTAAGTAAGCTAAGAATTCGTGGAGTTTGAGCAGTGTCAAACCAGTCAGGCTAATAAAATGTGTTCTCTAGGAGTGAGAGTACAGTATGTGAATGTGCTCAACAAGTGTGTGAAGATCTGGTGCTCAAGTGTTCATCTCCATCTAGAGCATTGGTTATCCATGACAGGGGGAGTACTTGTCTATGGATTTTGCTGCAAAGGTGCATATATTGTGAAGCTTGTAGGCTGATCAAGCTTGTGGAGATTGGTTGCCTCTTATGAGGATATAATGTCAGATAACATGCTATGACATTAGGCTGCTGGATGGTGTTTTGGTGTGTGAAGCTAATTGTTTGAATCATGTGCGCACATGCTTCTGAGGAGGAGTCTGAAGGACAGTTTTGTTTGTGTTCGGGAGAATTTATTTTCTCTGCAGTTTTTGGAAGAACTATGTAGGGGTTTCTGTTGATGGGAGATGTCACATTTGTTGTGGTGTGTGTTATTAATTCAAAGTATGAGGACTTTACTTAAAGTGTAGTGGAAGGCAATGTGTTTGTACTTCAGAACTTGTGGATAATCGTGTAAAGCATTCCTGATTCAAGTGGATTGTATCTCAAGGAACAAGAATGTCTATGGCTGTAAAATTCAAGGTGGATTTGTACAGGGTATGGATGGTTTCGGGATGAGAGGAATCAATGGTGATTTTGGTCTCAGTCCAAGAGTTTGTTGGTTGTAGTACAAGGATGTGATCCTGGTAATTTCTTACTATATGATCATAAAGGTTTCATGGGATATCATTGGTGATTTTGTAGTGTTTCTTGTTGAAGGAGCAACTTCTGTCAGTTAAATGTACTAATGTTGTTTGAGGATCAAGCATTAAGTGAATGCGTTCTGTAGGTTGTCGCTCCCAAGATTTTCATCCAGGTACAAACGCGAGAGTGGCGCGGAAAAACAGAGTCGCCAGCCGTGTAAATTTATCCCAAGAGAGGGAAAGGGAACACCGCATAAACCTTAGGAAGGGGGAAAGGAATGGTCATCGCAATCATAACCTGGATTTGGGAGTCGGTTACGCGAGGGGAAGGTGCTAGCACCCCACGCGTCCATCGTACTCGATGGGATTCACTCTTGTTGTCTATTCTAAGGGTGAGTTATACTATAATCTAGGGCTGTACTAAAACAGAGAGGGAAAGACAATGACCGACTCGGTAGGACGTCGACGTCCTAGGCCTACGTACCCCTTTTGTGCAATGGGGAATTCAGAGTCAACGTAGTTCGGACCAAGTTCTTTTTTTTGTGTTTTTTATGAGCGACGTTAAGTTCGCGTCCGGCAGTTAGGGTCGATGCCTGTTTGCGACTCAGACGGAAGGTAACGTGCCCTTTTTGAAAATAACCTTTAAGTTGAAAATCCCGAGGGACAAAAAAGGTTTGAGGTTGGTTTGTATCTTTTAGGACAGAAGTGGCTTAAGTTAGTTCCTAAGCTGCATTGCACCAAAGTCTAGGGCACAGGGGCGAATACTTAACGCATCGTCCCAAGACAGGACGCTCGCTAAGCACTCTAGAAAGATAAGAGGAAGCCCCTCATTTCTCATTCCCCATACTTAAGGCTCGTGCGCAATACACCTTATTATTATTAAGTGTTTTAAAGAAATTTAAGATGAGAAGAGAGAAGACACAAGGGTAACTCTAAGGGGGACTATGAATCCTAAAGTTATCATGCATGGGTGACCTACGGTTAGTGAGGTTCAACCTAAACCCTAGAGAAAGGAAAAGAGAGAAAACGGTAAAGGTGACCATGGATACTTATCCATACCCTTAAGGAACTTACCTTGATCCTGCATAAAAGGTTAGTGAGAAACAGACGTGAATAAGAGAAATGAGGTGGATGAAAATCAAGCAATGGCAGAAAATAATGAGAATAATCCAAACATGAATCAAAGAAACAAAGAACAGCCCCAAAGCAATTGGCACAAATGCCTTTTCAAACAGATAATCATATAAGGTCAAAGATGCGCCTGCAAGAAAATCTCAAGTGAAAATAACTTCGATAATTAGAAAAATGATTCCTAAAATTCCCAAATTAATCATTAAGGTTCCTCGACCAAAGGCAAACAACATATAAAAAGTCCCTGCAAAAATCCAAAATGTTAGCCATTCAACTAATCATACAAATCTCAAGTAAGGGATAGGGTCCAATGTGCCAAAGAGAAGGGACCTAAATGCAACATGAAAAATATTTAAAAATGAAAAAAAAAATATTTTTATGCAATTTAATATGTCAATGAATAAATGCAAAAGGAACGGGTCAAAAATGTTTTGTAGATGAAGAGAATTAAAATAAAGAAACTTAAGTATGCATGAGATGTGTAATGTAAAAAGGACTTGAATTAAACAATTAATTTAAATGATAAAAATAAAATAAAAATAAAAAATAAAATTTGTACAAATTTTATAGGATAATAAAAATGATGTATGGATTTTTTAGGATTTTTTAAATGCAATTAGGTATTTTTAATAATTAGAAATGAAAATGTAATAAATAAAATAAAATGAAATAAAAAATGAAATGTGCATGGAGTGCATATAGCAGACGGTTCACGTTGGAAATGAGCGTGGGCTGAAAGGAGGGTGTGTGATTAGCAAGCCCAAACATAAATCCATCAGCCAAAAATAAAATAAAAAACCTGGGGGTGCAGAGAGTGAAAAAGATGCGCTGGAAATGTTGATTGGGCTCAGGGGTGGGGTGTAGGAAGCAAGCCCAAACATATAGCTCGTCAGAAAAAAAAACAAAAAATGAAAATGGCCTAGCATGGACCGGCCACGCGCATGGCATGTGCCCATTTTTATTCGCTGGCAGTCTACCGGCCGCATAATGCATCGTGCATTCCCTGATCAGTCAACTTAAACTAAAGTAAAACAAAAGGAAAATCATAATTGGACGTGCACGCTAATTACGATGGGTGAATAACATGGAATCAGTAATTAAAATTCAGAAAAAAAATAAAAAGAAAAACACATGGCACGATGAGGATCGTCGGATGCGTGGATCGGACGGCCAAGAAGTCGTCTTCCTCGTTGAGCTTGTCCCTTCGCCAGAGCTTCCCCAGGTCGCCGGTGCCCTAGCTCCGGCCGCCTGTCACCACCACCTGCAACCTACCAAATTCCCAGAAAACCCCATACCGCATACCGTTCGAACCGGAATTCCACGAGGATTCCAAATCCCTCGTCCAAAATCAAAAATAAATAACACATAATGCAAATCGAAAGGATTAGTGTTAGGGCGAAAAATTTCAAATCAACATTACAAGCAATATACACATCCAATCACCAAGCCAACCATACCAGCATGATCAGTGACAATGACACAACAATATTCACATAAAAAATTGGAGTTTTAGGATCCTCGAAAATCCTACCAACCTGAGACGGTTCCCCTTGTACACTTGCTTTTAGCTATGAATAGTAGTTGATTTGCACTCAATGGACTACCAAGAGAAGCTTTGTGGAAGAAGTTTGAAGAATCTCCTTGTGGATCGTGAGTTTTGGTGAGAAATCCTCTTTTAGGGTTTTCTTGAGAACTCCTCCAATTTCACGTGCATGAACCCTAACCAATGCATGATTGTGTTTATAAAGACTAGGGTTTGCCTTTGAATATGAATTGGGCTTGGGTAATTCCATGTTTAATGATTTTTGAATTATTTTGGAATTTTGCATTATGTTGAATAAGTGAAAAATACATTCTTTCCATGCCCTTGAATTCATGATGGATCACTCGTATCTGAGTTGCTAATCACACCACATTTAACTTGGGCCTTGAGGACAAATGATTCATGAGTTTTAGGCATTTTGGGAAATTTGAATACTGGAAAATAGGTGAAAAATAAACCATGGAATCACTTGATTAAAAAGCCAAAAATGCTCCTTAGGAATTGTTTTTGGATGTTGGAACATGTCTTCAAGCAATGGAATTGATTATAGGTCACTATGCCCAAAATTATGAAAATGGCATCATGAGAAACCCTAAAAACCACTTTGCCTTCTTTTGATCATAACTGGAGTTTCACAAATGATATGGAAATCAACTAGTACTTGTTGGAAAGAGGAGAAAAAGAACTTCAACTTTCATGTTGGAGAAAAATTCATCTGAAGCTTCTTTGGTAGTGTAAAGTTAAGTTGAATAAAGTGTAGAAACCTGCCAAAAATGGAAACTTTTCATTATAGGTCACTTTCCAAATTTGGAAACTTCGCACCAACTCCTGATTCCTGACAAACATGTATGAAACTTGACCTCTGGAGACCATATGAGGATGTGGGACATTGAAATTCCTGAAGAGAACTTCAAAATTTCACTGTTGACTTTTCCCCAAATTCTCCTGATTCCCAATCTTCTGATCAATTGAACCTCTCCTGAGCCTAACTGATGGACAATCTTCCACTCCTAGATACTCAGGGACCCAAGGAAGACCATAGAATCAAGTCTTGCCCAAAAAATCAGAAATAAACTGACTTTGTAGCAAACCCTAGTTGTGGTACCCTCAGTCTAGGAGGAAATAACACAGTCTCCAAATCCAAATTCCTCTTAATATGAGGTATATCCTCTCCAACAAAGATAAGATATGCCATTTGATGATGATAAAAACCCAAGGAGCCTTCCCATTGGAGCAATAAACCCAAGAATTTCAAAACCCTAATTCATGCACTGGTTAGGAGAATGATTCCACTTGAGATCCCTTGCAACCTGTGAACCCTTGATAAGGTAGTAGACCAGATAGGACTTTACCCTGACCCCATGCTAATGATATGCATCCATGATAATGCAAAATGCAATGCAACATAAGGCAGTTAGTAATAAAGTAAGGAGGGCAAATTTTGGGGTGCAACAGCTGCCCCTATTCAATCAACTTGGTCCTGAAGGTATGATAGCAACGGCTCTCAGACATTCCAGGGTACACGGGGATTGAATACCGAAAAGAGCCCTAGAAATTTGCTTATGGTAAGAATAAGGAAAAAAGAGTGCGCTAAAAAATAAGGAATATGACCTCAACCATATCCACAAGGAAAAAACAAATACGACCTCAATCGTACCCAAAAGACGAATACAACCTCAAAGGAAGACTGACCTCAATCACTCTGCCCACAAAGAAAATACGAATACGACCTCGATCGCACCCACAAAACGAATACAACCTCAATTGTACCCACAAAGCAAGACTAACCTCGATCACTCTACCCACAAAGAAAATACGAATAAGACCTCAATCGCACCGTCAAAGGAAGACTGACCTCAATCACTCTACCCGCAAAGAAAATACGAATACGACGAATACAACGTCAATTGTACCCTCAAAGGAAGACTGACCTCAATCATTCTACCCACAAAGAAAATAAGAGTACGACCTCAATCGCACCACAAAATGAATACAACCTCAATTGTACCCTCAAAGGAAGACTGACCTCAATCATTCTACCCACAAAGAAAATAAGAATACGACCTCAATCGCACCCACAAAACGAATACAACCTCAATTATACCCGCAAAGGAAGACTGACCTCGATCACTCTACCCACAAAAATAAGAGTACTACCTCAATCGCACCATAAAACGAATACAACCTCAATTGTACCCTCAAAGGAAGACTGACCTCAATCATTCTACCCACAAAGAAAATAAGAATACGACCTCAATCGCACCCACAAAATGAATACAACCTCAATTATACCCGCAAAGGAAGACTGACCTCGATCACTCTACCCACAAAGAAAATAAGAATACGACCTCAATCGCATCCACAAAATGAATACAACCTCAATTATACCCGCAAAGGAAGACTGACCTCAATCACTCTACCCACAAAAAAGAATACGACCTCAATCGCACCCACAAAACGAATACAACCTCAATTATACCCGCAAAGGAAGACTGACCTCGATCACTCTACCCACAAAGAAAATACGAATGCGACCTCGATCGCATCCACAAAACGAATACAACCTCAATTGTACCCTCAAAGAAAATAAGAATACGACCTCAATCGCATCCACAAAACGAATACAACCTCAATTATACCCGCAAAGGATAACCAACATAAAGTGGACTTCACTGGGGATAACGTGAAACAAGACTCACAAAAGAAAAAGGCCAAAATGAGGCAAACAAAGACAAACTTCTAACGGACTCCTGATCCACAGATAAGATGACTCCGTTGGGGAAGGTGAAATCTAAATAAAAGCCTCTGCCGGGGAGCACAAGTATGAGGAACGCATCCCTCCAAAATCTCCTGAGTTATGGCAAGGAAAGTTTCAAACCTGGCTTATGCTTCGAATGCAAATGTTTGAATTTTGTCGTAATGCTCCACACGAAGTGGAAATGCTACGCGTTTGAGGATGCAATGCAAATGCTTATGATATGCAAAAAGGGTCTCTCCAGCAAAATAAATGCTGGAGAGAAGAGACCAATTCAGCCGGGGATGACAAAAATAAATTGTCCTCTGAACCTAGGAACTCTGCTGAGAAGGATCGCACTTATCGGCTCCTTGGATCAACAACTTCTACTGGGCATGAAATCCCGAAAGAACTACCGGGGCTACACCTGTCTGAAGGTAACATCCAACCTGAGATTTCTCCTCTGCTAGGGGAGTTAAGAATGAACGCCAATGACGGAACCGGAAGTCCGTTATTGAGGATTGCTGATGACCAATTGGGCTTAGGACCTGCTGGGGGATGCCAGCCCATAATACCATCCTGCTTGGGGGATACTTCTGAACTTAACCTGCTGAAACCTTGCTGGGGATTAGAATATGACACTATTGGTGAAAGTACACTTCCTGACTGGATAGGGGAAGTGAGCATCATGATTCTGTGGGGAAATAACGTCTTGATTCGGAGAAAATACTTTCCAAGTCTTCTGCTGGGGAAAGTCTGCTCTGCTGAGGGAAGTGTAATCTCAATGCTGGGGAGGGAGCAATCTCAATGCTGGGGAGAGCCAACTGCTGGGGATGTACAATCTGTTGCCCTGCAACCTGACTTGCCTTTATGGTCATAAGCGGCTCTTTGAACTTTTCATCTCAAGAGGATTTTACAGAAGATCGGGCGTTCGCACTGCCCCAGGGTCTTCAAACTCTTGGAGAGATTTATCATGTCTCGACATAACTGCCCCAGTCTTCGTAATCCATGAAGTACATTACCTCTCCAGGGATTGTAATGACTCGAAAATACTTTGCTTTAGTATTTTGAACCTTGAGGAGATGTTTTTAATTAACCATTTTCAGGAGTGGACGATCTCCCATGCTCTAGAGGTGCCCTGCCCCACTATGGGCTTTGAAGTGACTTTGCCCCTGATCCTAGAATGAATGCCCCAGAATAACTGAATTTCAGAGAGATTTCTCGACGTGACCGCCCCAGATTGGCTACATCTTAACACGACTTACTGAGGAGAGCCCACTCTACACTGAGTCTCTTGGCAGCATGCCCCTTGATATGATTTGCCCTTCAGAATTTTCAAGTATCCCAACTTGGCAGGATCAAGCTTCTTGACTGACGTTCACTGTGTAAGCTGCCATTGATGTTTAGGCACATGTATGCAAACAGAACAAGTTATTTATGAGAATGACAATTCTAATGCAACACTCATGTTAACCTTGAAGTTTTTATTGAAAATGCGTCGCCAAGCCTTGTGAACGAATCACTTGCTGGGATGCGACTTTGGTTTTTTAAATGGCAAAAACAATGCGCACATGCAATACCAACAAATCTTATTAGCACAACTCATAGGAGTCAGGAACGCTGTCCTGTTGAAGTACGTTTTCGGAATAAACCCTGTTTCAATTAGGACTTTTAAGGGTTGTAACGTGGTTTGGTTCACGGTTTCAGAAAAAGATTTACGGCTCAAAATTTATCGGTGCCCACCCACTCTTCGTGATGTTCTCCAATCCTATGTTCAGTTAATCTGACCCAAACGCTCATCTCTTAAAAGGTTTATGATCTTTAAGGAACCTATGCCACTAATGACAGTCACCCCTTTTTATCTTTTGTGTCTGTAATCACACAAATTTTTTCTTATCGAGGATTTTCTTTTGTAATGCTTACAGCTCTTTCTTTTGCTTTTTCGATCCCTAATTTTTGTCTGGACTGGCTCTTTTGAGTTTTTCGATTTTTAAGTCCAGCGGGATGCCTTTACTTTTGCCTAAGTCGCTTGTTTTCAAGTTTCGACTTAGCGGGCTTTCTTTTTTTTTCTTTTTTGAACAAAGCGTGTGACACTGGTTGTCTTACTTGCTTGAAAGGGTTGTGACTGCCTCACTCCTTAGTTGTTGATGGGTAACCATCGTGGTTTCGCATCTCTTGACCTCTCGATGGCGGGAAAGAAGGTAATGGTTCCTCGGATGCACACTCTCTTTGAAATCTGAACGCTCGGTCAAACTAACTGACGCCTACCCTGCCCCTGGGTTAAGTATGAGGGTTTTTTCGTATGAAAGAAGCTCCTACTTCAAGGCTCGAAGAGGTTAACGAGGGTCTATCTCCCTTATCTCTCCTGTATTTAGGGGTTTGAAACAATGCCTGTACATCCTCAATAGGGTTCTATCCAAAAGCGTACCATTAGAAATCTGCGTTCTTATTTCGTCATCCTCCCTCAAGAGTTCTAAACAAGAAAATTGGTATTGCAGTGCATATAAACATTTAAGAGTGAAGACGAATGGATTACTTCAAGGAAAACATACTCATTGCATTAATATCATCATAAAAAAAATAAACAAGTCTTGCATACATACGATGCTTTAACAAGAAATAAAAAACTACAAATGAAAATGCAAGTAAAGAAGCTGAAGATTGCCATTGCTGAGGAAGCTTAATTTTGTCTGGACGTACTTGCAGACGGTGTGTTCATTTGAGAAAGGAGGCTTCCATTGATGTACATATCATCTTCAGTGAATACAATGATCTCTGAGTCTACCAGGTCTTGCACCTTGTGCCTGAATACATTACACTCATCAATTGTGTGCCCAAACGTTTCCGAGCGGAACTCGCACCTAGCAGTCATGTCATAATCTGGAGGAATTGGGTACGGTACTGGCGCGGTACCCCTTGTTTGAATTAGAGACTTCTTGAGCAGACACGTAAACAACTGACTATAAGGGATTGGAACAGGATCAATTGTCCTCTTGGGCCCTCTTGGTCTTGGTTGCCCCTGTTGCTGATAATTCTGTTGTCGATGCTGATTTGGGCGCCTCACCTGCGCTTGCACTCTCCTTTCCGCATTCGGCTGAGGCACGAACAAGGGTTGTGGAAGAGTTCCCTGGCGCGAGGTGGATCCTTTGGTAAAAGAGGGAGTCCTCGGTCCCTTTGCAACACCGGGAGTAAGATCACTTTGTTTACCAGTGCCAACTGATGTAAACTTGATTGCCCCTGAATCAATGAGCTCTTGGACTTTGTACTTGAGCATCTTACAGTCTTCAACATTATGACCAGGTGCCCCTGAATGGAATTCACAGCTATCATGGACGTTGGAACCCATACGAAACTTGGTGTGCAGGGGTCCCGCAGCAATCAATTCAATTAGTTGAAACTTGAGCAAGTGTCGAAGCAACTGAGCGTATGGCATCAGAATCTGATCAAACTTCTTATCAAGCTTCTCTGGATTAAGACCCTCAAGAAACAGTTGCTGATGAAAAAGCTCTGACGGTGGAGAGGATCCACGAGGCAATCCATGGTCTAGAGGAGACCCCAAAGAGGTGGGACAAATGAGAACCTCTGCTGTGGAAGTGGGCACAAGACTGTCTTCCTTCTTCAACACCCTATTCAGCATTTCCATGATCAAACCCATCTGAGTCTTCAGCTGATTGATCTCCTCCCTCATCATTTTCTGCTCCTGGAGCATGTCTTCCCCAAATTTCCCCATCTGGCTTCGCATTTCCCTCAACTCAGCTTGAACTCGTTCCATGATCAACTCTGCAATTCTGAGATTATAACAAGATAAGAACACGGGAGATAAACACCTGTCATGCAAAATGATTATGCAAATGCAAATGGAAGTGTTTAAAAATTCACAGAGCGATCCACCCCTTGATTCCGGTTTAATAACAAGATATAATGGAACTTCTGCTCATATATTAAGAAAACCAGAAAAAAGCCAAATGTCGACAATCACAAATCCGAGATAACGAGTCTGAATATAGGTCCCAACCAACAAGCCTGGTGGTGATCCACATATAATGAAAGAAAACATAAAACTATGGCATATCATCAAAGTTTACGAGCGTCAACCCCCCCCATCCATTATGCTTTCTGCACCAATCTTGAATCTCCTCGAATAGCTTTCTGGTATCGGGATGCTTCGGTCTTTGAATTAGCCCTTGAATGAGAAGGTCTCTCCTGTGTATGATCCCATCCAAGTATCGGTAATGTAACTCCCAAGCGTCTTCTCCAGAAACACTATCCATGCTAGGACCCTCATGTCTAGGTTTCTTCACTTCAGCTTGGACTTTCAGTTCTTCCACGGAGGCTATGGCTTCCTTGAGTCAATCTTCGACTACTTGTCTCTTGAATATCCCTGATAAGATCTCGGCGTCTTTCTTCTTGAGCGTCGACTTCAACTGATCAATCTTAGCTATGTAGTCGTCTTCCTTTCTCTTGTTCTCAACCATGGCAGTTTCTTGGTGATCATTGAACCTGTGAATCTTTAACAAAGCCTTGCCTAATTCCTCATCCTTGGACCTGAGAACGCTACTGATACCATCCAAAGCTTGTTTCATTCTTTCCCTGGATGCGACCATGTCAGCAAGCTCTTTTTTTGCTTTAGCAAGGAGCTCTGTCTTTAACTTGGCGGTATGAACAGCTTCACCCCGCTCATGCTTCCACTGATAACTCTCTCTCTTTAGCTCACTATTCTCTTCCCGCAACCTTTCCTTTTCAGCCCATAATGTGTTATACTTCTCCAACTCAACGGTGGTAGGAGGCTCGATCACCAAAGGATACAGAGGTGGTTCCACCGGGAATGGAAGGAGCTCCTCTTCTGCCCTCTTCTTTATCCACTCTTTGTAGGGAGGGAAAGCCCGATTGTTACTTTTCCCCAATGGAATCTTACCCTTCTTAGTCACCTGTTTCCAAGCATTCACAACTTTCCTTATCAACCCTTGATCCTCAATACCATTGAAGAATAATGATTCTCGGACATCTCGCTCTTCGGGTGAATTCTTCAAAGGATAGCCAAACTGTCTGATAGCTAGGGAGGGATTATAGTTAATTCCACCTTTCCTCCCTATCAAGGGAACATTAGGGAATTCTCCGCATTTGCAAATGATCTCCATTCCTAGCAAGTCACGATTAATCCAAACGATGTTATCAGCAGTCAAGCCCATAACCCTCTTAGACCACTTCAGAGAATCTTTCGTATCAACGAAAGCGCCAGATTTAGGGAGACGACTCAGAAACCAAGTAGCTAAGAGCAGCGCACAGCAACTTATAGTTTTCCCATGCCTATTCTCATTCTTATAGTGAACTGAATGGTACACATCACCTAGCAAGGTAGGTATAGGATTCTTCGAAATAAAGATCCTGACGGCGTGCATATCCACCAGATCAGGAATATTTGAAAACAGAATAATCCCATAGATACACACAGCTAGAATAGCTTGGAAAACAGTCCAGTTCTTCTCTTTGACATGTATACAAGCTTGATCAAATAGGAACTTCAATAGGAAACCCTTAACTCCTTGTTTTTCCGCAATGTTGTTGTTCAGAACAGGCTCACTAATAAGAAGAGCGACAGCCATATCTTTTATACCGGGGTGTTCTTCAGAAAAGAAAACTATATCATGACTAATAGGAATTCCCAAAATAAATGAGAACTCCTCCAACGTCGGAGCCATGATGTAGTCCGGGAAAGTGAAGCAACGCAGAGGCGGGTCGTAAAACTGAAGAAGTATATGAATGGCATCCTTCTCATACTGGGAGATATTATAGACAAATTTCAGAAGTCTTCCATACCTTCCACTGAACTCTGTACGAACTCCAGAACCAGCCATATTAATCAATTTGTGAATCAGTGTCAAAGTCGGTTCTGGGAACGAATAAGCAACAGTCTTCTTTCTCTGAACATCCATACTGAAGTAACCTCAGAAAACCGGAATCAAGAGTAAGATGCAAGCCCTGAAAAATGTCAAACACATCAGAATGCAAAAAATGATATGCTTATGCAAACATGGGGTCAAGGCACACTGCTGGATGTGCTGTGCTGTTAGCTGAACGAGAAACCAGAAAACCAGAACTCTGAACCACTGAGAAACCCAAATAATCAGACATTGATGAGAAATCCAGAAAACCGGGTAGGTTGAAGGTCTCAGTTACCTGCAAACCTGCAAACGCCCATCCCCTCTCACATGTGGGTACTAGGATGTTCAGTATCCCGGGCTCTCAGGTCGAGAAATGATGATACGTTCACCATTTCTGGTTTGGCATCATCATCAATCAAGGAGGCCTCAACTGATTCTCCAAAGCCGAAGGTCCTCGACTTTGGCACTGAGGTCGAGAAACAATAGTACATTCATCCCTCGGGGTACAGTACTAAAGTCAATCGAGGAGTGCCTCCACTGATTCTCTTCGAAACGTAAGGGCCATCCTGTGCGAGTTCCAAAGCAAGCCCTCGGGTGCGAATGGGTTTGCCACAGGATGTGGTCTGCCACTGTCACCACTAGAGAGGGATGTTTCCACTAAGGTCCTCAATGATCGGTCACCAGAGTCGACAGCTCTCTAGATCAACACCACAACATGCGCAAGACACACACGTTAGAATGCATCCCAAGATAGCCTCATCTAGTTGTGAATTTCGTGAACACACAAACGTACCAAGCGGACACGTAGGTCCCACTACTTTCCACTCTAGTCCTAGGGTATTCTCAAGCCTTGGTATTGGGCTTAGCTCTCGGTCCCACCCAACCTGCAAAACAAAGACAGCCAGCACAGCACAACAGCATGACAGTAATAAAAAATGAAATGCAGAAAATGCGGTGAAAATAAAAATAAAAATAAAATACAACACACAAAGCAAAACAAAAACAAAACACCCAAAGAGAACAAAGACAAGCAAGCGCTAGGATTGACTCGCTTAGGGATGGACCAGCATAGGTCAACCAGATTCCCCAGCAGAGTCACCAGCTGTCGCTCCCGAGATTTTCATCCAGGTACAAACGCGAGAGTGGCGCGGAAAAACAGAGTCTCCAGCCGTGTAAATTTATCCCAAGAGAGGGAAAGGGAACACCGCATAAACCTTAGGAAGGGGGAAAGGAATGGTCATCGCAACCATAACCTGGATTCGGGAGTCGGTTACGCGAGGGGAAGGTGCTAGCACCCCACGCATCCATCGTACTCGATGGGATCCACGCTTGTTGTCTATTCTAAGGGTGAGTTATACTATCATCTAGGGCTGTACTAAAACAGAGAGGGAAAGACAAAGACAGACTCGGTAGGACGTCGACGTCCTAGGCCTACATACCCCCTTTGTGCAATGGGGAATTCAGAGTCAACGTATTTCGGACCAAGTTCTTTTTTTTGTGTTTTTTATGAGCGACGTTAAGTTCGCGTCCGGCAGTTAGGGTCGATGCCTGTTTGCGACTCAGATGGAAGGTAACGTGCCCATTTTGAAAATAGCCTTTAAGTTGAAAATCCCGAGGGACAAAAAAGGTTTGAGGTTGGTTTGTATCTTTTAGGACAGAAGTGGCTTAAGTTAGTTCCTAAGCTGCATTGCACCAAAGTCTAGGGCACAGGGGCGAATACTTAACGCATCGTCCCAAGACAGGACGCTCGCTAAGCACTCTAGAAAGATGAGAGGAAGCCCCTCATTTCTCATTCCCCATACTTAAGGCTCGTGCGCAATACACCTTATTATTATTAAGTGCTTTAAAGAAATTTAAGATGAGAAGAGAGAAGACACAAGGGTAACTCTAAGGGGGACTATGAATCCTAAAGTTATCATGCATGGGTGACCTACGGTTAGTGAGGTTCAACCTAAACCCTAGAGAAAGGAAAAGAGAGAAAAGGGTAAGGGTGACCATGGATACTTATCCATACCCTTAAGGAACTTACCTTGATCCTGCATAAAAGGTTAGTGAGAAACAGACGTGAATAAGAGAAATGAGGTGGATGACAATCAAGCAATGGCAGACAATAATGAGAATAATCCAAACATGAATCAAAGAAACAAAGAACAGCCCCAAAGCAATTGGCACAAATGCCTTTTCAAACAGATAATCATATAAGGTCAAAGATGCGCCTGCAAGAAAATCTCAAGTGAAAATAACTCCGATAATTAGAAAAATGATTCCTAAAATTCCCAAATTAATCATTAAGGTTCCTCGACCAGAGGCAAATAACATATAAAAAGTCCTTGCAAAAATCCAAAATGTTAGCCATTCAACTAATCATACAAAGCTCAAGTAAGGGATAGGGTCCAATGTGCCAAAGAGAAGGGACCTAAATGCAACATGAAAAATATTTAAAAATGAAAGAAAAATATGTTTATGCAATTTAATATGTAAATGAATAAATACAAAAGGAACGGGTCAAAAATGTTTTGTAGATGAAGAGAATTAAAATAAAGAAACTTAAGTATGCATGAGATGTGTAATGTAAAAAGGACTTGAATTAAACAATTAATTTAAATGATAAAAATAAAATAAAAATAAAAAATAAAATTTGTACAAATTTTATAGGATAATAAAAATGATGTATGGATTTTTTAGGATTTTTTAAATGCAATTAGGTATTTTTAATAATTAGAAATGAAAATGTAATAAATAAAATAAAATGAAATAAAAAATGAAATGTGCATGGGGTGCATATAGCAAACGGTTCACGTTGGAAATGAGCGTGGGCTGAAAGGAGGGTGTGTGATTAGCAAGCCCAAACATAAATCCATCAGCCAAAAATAAAATAAAAAACCTGGGGGTGCAGAGAGTGAAAAAGATGCGCTGGAAATGTTGATTGGGCTCAGGGGTGGGGTGTAGGAAGCAAGCCCAAACATATAGCTCGTCATAAAAAAAAACAAAAAATGAAAATGGCCTAGCATGGACCGGCCACGTGCATGGCATGTGCCCATTTTTATTCGCTGGCAGTCTACCGGCCGCATGATGCATCGTGCGTTCCCTGATCAGTCAACTTAAACCAAAGTAAAACAAAAGGAAAATCATAATTGGACGTGCACGCTAATTACGATGGGTGAATAACATGGAATCAGTAATTAAAATTCAGAAAAAAAACAAAAAGAAAAACACATGGCACGATGAGGATCGTCGGATGCGTGGATCGGACGGCCAAGAAGTCGTCTTCCTCGTTGAGCTTGTCCCTTCGCCGGAGCTTCCCCAGGTCGCCGGAGCCTTAGCTCCGGCCGCCTGCCACCACCACCTGCAACCTACCAAATGCCCAGAAAACCCCAAACCGCATACCGTTCGAACCGAAATTCCACGAGGATTCCAAATCCCTCGTTCAAAATCAAAAATAAATAACACATAATGCAAATCGAAAGGATTAGTGTTAGGGCGAAAAATTTCAAATCAACATTACAAGCAATATACACATCCAATCACCAAGCCAACCATACCAGCATGATCAGTGACAACGACACAACAATATTCACGTAAAAAATTGGATGTTGGAACATGTCTTCAAGCAATGGAATTGATTATAGGTCACTATGCCCAAAATTATGAAAATGGCATCATGAGAAACCCTAAAAACCACTTTGCCTTCTTTTGATCATAACTAGATTTTCACAAACGATATGGAAACCCACTAGTACTTGTTGGAAAGAGGAGAAAAAGAACTTCAACTTTCATGTTGGAGAAAAATTCATCTGAAGCTTCTTTGGTAGTGTAAAGTTAAGTTGAATGAAGTGTAGAAACCTGCCAAAAATGGAAACTTTTCATTATAGGTCACTTTCCAAATTTGGAAACTTCGCACCAACTCCTGATTCCTGACAAACTTGTATGAAACTTGACCCCTGGAGACCATATGAGGATGTGGGACCTTGAAATTCCTGAAGAGAACTTCAAAATTTCACTGTTGACTTTTCCCCAAATTCTCCTGATTCCCAATCTTCTGATCAATTGAACCTCTCCTGAGCCTAACTGATGGACAATCTTCCACTCCTAGATACTCAGGGACCCAAGAAATACCATAGAATCAAGTCTTGCCCAAAAAATCAGAAATAAACTGACTTTGTAGCAAACCCTAGTTGTGGTACCCTCAGTCTAGGAGGAAATAACACAGTCTCCAAATCCAAATTCCTCTTAATATGAGGTATATCCTCTCCAACAAAGATAAGATATGCCATTTGATGATGATAAAAACCCAAGGAGCCTGCCCATTGGGGCAATAAACCCAAGAATTTCAAAACCCTAATTCATGCACTGGTTAGGAGAATGATTCCACTTGAGATCCCTTGCAACCTGTGAACCCTTGATGAGGTAGTAGACCAGATAGGACTTTACCCTGACCCCATGCTAATGATATACATACATGATAATGCAAAATGCAATGCAACATAAGCCAGTTAGTAATAAAGTAAGGAGGGCAAATTTTGGGGTGCAACACAGGTGTGTTGAACAGAGGGTGCGCTCTTGAAGACATGAAGATGAGTCTTATGTTTTCCATTCATTTAAGGTGTTCATCTTGCAAAGGAGCACTGGTTATCTTAGATAGGGGGAGTTGAACTTTTTTTTATCAAGATTGGTTATGGCTCTGGTGAAGGTGTTATGTCAGACAAGATGTCGTGACATTGTGAAGTTCATAGTGGATTGAACTAGTAGTGTACATTTACCCCAATGTTTGTCAATTTTTAGCCAAAAAGGGGGAGAGAAGTAGAAGTAGGATTGTTTTGTTCTGTTTTTATATTGGATGGATGATTCAGAGTTTGCCTTTGGAACTTTGTGTGCTTGTTTGTCTAATTATGGCTAAAAAGGGGGAAAAGTAGTAGTGACTTTGGCTTTGCTGTAGTTTTGTGTTCTGGAGTGGATGTTCTTAGTGATGTTCTGGAGTGGATGTTCTTAGTGATGTTCTGTGTTGTTCTGATGTTGGTTTTTGGTTGAAGTAGTTGGGTTGCTGGTTGTTGCTGGTCCCTTGGCTTGAGGGGGAGCTTCAGTGTGTTTGAAGTGAATGTTAGTGTGGTTTTTAGATATGTTGTGTTTTTGCTGCAGGTTCTCTGATATGTGTTTCTACTGCTGGTATCTCTGATGTGTGCTGATATTGTTTTAGACAAAATTTGCCAAATGGGGAGATTGTTAGTTCTGAAATTGGCAGCAATTTTGGTAAAACAAGTTGTAACATCAAGATGTCATGCTTGATGTCAAGACATGTGGTTCTAACATGTGTTGCAGGATTGTGGTGCATGATGTCAAGGCTGATGTCTTAACATCTATTGATAGAACTTCCAGTTCAGTGTTTTTAAGTGTTGCGCTTTATTTGATATATCTTGGGAGATTTTGTTTGAGAGACTGTAGGCGAATTTATTGGAGAAGATTTGTTTTGATACAATCAAATCTTGTTACTTTGTGGAGTATATTTTGTTGCTATTTTTAGGGCAAAAAGATTTGAAGTTTAAATATGTTTTTTAATGTGAATCAAATCAAAGATCTGCTAATGCCCAAGCCCAATGTAAGGAATGTTTCTAGGAATATTATGTTATCCTATGTGGTGTTGTTTTATAGGTTTCAAGAAGAATATTGAAGAGTAATGACTTTCTAATTATGGAAATAAATTAGGAAGGGTTTGATTGAAGACCTATTATGTAGCAGAAGTTTCTGCTGACTTGTAGCAGCTGTTATGCTGTGATTAGAAGCCCAAATCCAGTTGGGAAAAAGTAATAAATAGAATGCTTGTAACCTAGAATATGCACGGGTCCAAGATGTAGATCTTTAGGGTTTGTGTGATATTGTGAGCCACTCTGGTACTGTTTTGTACTTAGAGTTGGACTGTTTAGTTGAGTTGTATTTGTCAATCATCTATGAGCTTTTAAACAATGATGATTGTGTTTCTTTGAAGTGTGTCTTCTACTTTTCTGTAACTTAAGAGTTGTTGGAAATCAAGCTGTTGATGCAGTGGCTGAGGTGTTGTCTGCTAGACATCATTGCGATGATTGGAAGTGAGATGGAGTCTCTTACCTAGGGAGGACTTAGGTAGAAGGGTCATTGGGTAGTGATTAAGTGAGTAGATCGTCAACAGGTGTGTTGGCTGTAGGGTTTATGAATTGATACTACTAATAGTGGACTTCTATCCTGGCTTGGTATGCCCCCAGATGTAGGTTGTTAGACCGAACTGGGTGAACAATCCTTGTGTGTTATTTATGCGTTTCAGTATTGTTATTGTTTATACCTTGCTGTTTCTGTCAGACTAGATGTCTCGATATCCTATAGGACATCTGGAATCTGTCATACCAGAATTTCAGGTACACTTAAGGAATTTATACAGCGGAGGAATGATCATGTGATGTGTACTCTTACTGTACAAATGGTTCACTTCCCATTTGCCCAAGTCTGCTGCATTTTGGGATCAAAAGAATACTTTGCGTTGGTCGCAGAGAATTATGTCTCTTACCAACTCTAACATCTATTGGTATAATAGAATCTACGACGGGATCAGAATCATTGACCGTTGTGGAAATTTCCCAAATGTACCCCTTATAGGAACTAAGGGAGGAATTAGTTATCACCCGATTTTAGTTCTTCGTCAATTTGTATACCCGATGAGGCATGTTCCGCGTAATGCTCATCTGGAAGGTCTTTTCTTCAAGGAATGAGAAAACGACTGGGCACTAAAGACGGAAATAGTGCACGCTTGGAAACAGGTTCATAGGAAAGGAGGAAAGTCTCTAGGGAAACCGGATTGTGTATCGGTGGAGCCCTATCTCCACTGGGTACAAACTAGAGCTCTCAAGCTGAGGATGCCTTATCCTCGTCAGGAAGTTCTTCCATTAAGGGACCATGCCCTTTAATTTTTGTCTGAGACAGAAAAGTTTCAGGTGACTCTCAGCAAAGTTCAACATGAGAAGAGGTCTTGGAGGAACAAGTACCGTATTCTCAATGTGGAGTGCAAGAAAATACAACAACTATTAAAGGATAAAGATGCTCTGATTGAGATTTTAGAGTAACATGTTGTAGAGAATCAAGGAGACCATAGAAATTTGCTCGCTCATTTCACTTGGCAAAGGAATGACAACCCGACAATGGCTCAAGAGCCCCGGTTAAAGAAAAGGAAAGTACCAGAACCAGCACCTGAGCTCTCCTCAGAGAGGACTCAGGATCCATTAGTTTAGATTTCCTTTTTCAGCACTTTGTAATCTACTGTATTTCCATTTTCGCAGTCCTTTGAATTCAATAAAACGGGGTTCCCCCCACTGTTTGATATTTGCAACCTAATTGTCAAAGTTTACTTTGAATAAACAAAAACATACAATTAATATAATCATTGCCTATCATTCATCATTCTCACGTAAACGCATTCTTCTTCCCTACGAATCTTACGTTTGTGTCTCGGTTCTAGAGTCAAACTGTCTCATTCGTACAATACTCGGGCCAATAATCAGAAAAAGATGGATGATCTCGAGGAAGAGAACACAGAGTTGAGAGAAGAGATCGATACTCTAAAAGAGGATCTGAGAAAGCTTCATAACGACATGCAAGCTCTAGCAAAAGCTCAGATGCAGCAACAACGAACTGTGATCTCAGATATCACATCAACGCCCATAGTGGAAAAGTATGATCCTAGGTACAAAATGCCGAAAGATGGTCCCTGGGGCATGCCACTTAACTATATCCCAGAAGGATATGTTCCACCGATCGCTGAGAATCAGGGAACCGCAGCAGGAGCCGCTGGGCCTGAAGGTTACAAACTTCGGGAAAGCGAAGATGCCAGGGGCATGACAGCAACTCCTGAAGGTTACAAACTTCGGGAGGCACCAAGAGTCTCGGCCATAATGAATATACCGCCGCCCGCGGTACACATTGTCCCGAAAGGACAGATTCCACAGATACCTTCTGGTAAAAAGGAAAGTATGTTCGACAGAATGGATGAGTTCTAGGAACAATTCCAGGAAATGCAGAAAGAACTACAAGACCTTCGCGGTCAGGATTTATTTGGAAAGGACGTCGCAGACCTTTGTTTGGTCCCCAATGTGAAAGTTCTACACAATTTCCAGGTACCCGACTTTGAAAAGTACAAGGGTAACTCTTGCCCTCAGATCCATTTGGTGATGTACGCTCGGCGAATGTCAACTCAGACAAAGAACCAGGAGCTACTAATCCATTACTTTTAGGATAGTTTAACCGGTGCCGCATTAAAATGGTACATGGGTTTAAACCGCACCACGATTGGCACATTCAGAGATCTTGGCGCTGCCTTCGTTCAACAATATAAATACAATTTGGACATGGCACCGGACATAGATCAGCTCAGATCGATGTCACAAAAGGACAAGGAAACCTTTAAAGAATACGCTCAGAGATGGCGTGAAATCGCCACTCAGATTTCTCCACCTCTTGAGGAAAAAGAGATGACAAAAATCTTCTTAAAGACCTTGAGTTCATTTTACTACGACAGAATGGTTGCCAGTGCGCCCAGTGACTTCACCGAGATGGTGAGCATGGGAGTTCGCCTTGAGGAAGCGGTCCGAGAAGGACGTTTAGTTAAAGACGCTGGATCATCGAGTAGTACAAAATGATATGGTAGTGCTCTTCCTAAGAAAAAAGAGCAAGATATTAGGAATATCTCTCTCGGAAAGCAAAGGCGACATTACCAACCAGTAGCAGCTGTAACTCCTGCTATTAACCCTGCGCCTGTTTCTACGTATCAACCTCAGGTTGCACAGAGCCAACCTAATCAACGACAATATCAGCAAAGGACGCAACAACCTCTTCAGCAGGCTCGTCCTCCATACAACAACAACTGTACAACACGACCAACAGGGTTTGATCCCATACCCATGTTGTACACAGAACTGTTTCCGTTACTACTGGTAAAGGGGCACGTCCAAACCAGGTCTCTTCTTGCCATACCAGAAAATCCACCTTCTTGGTTTAAAGCGAATCAGACATGCCCTTACCATTAAGGAGGACCAGGGCATAACATAGAAAACTGTCTCAGTTTCAAATTCGACGTACAAAAGCTTGTTAGGAGCGGGGTCTTATCTTTCAAAGATACGAATCTGAATGTTCTCACGAACCCATTGCCTCAACATGAAAAAGCTGCAGTCAATTTGATAGAGGGAGAATCCAACAACGTTTACCAAATTCATGATGTACTCCTATTAAGGGCCAACTTGGTCAAAATGCATTGTAGACTGAGTGGATATGGCCATGTGCCACCTCATAATTATCACCAGTGTGATATCTTCTCCAAGAACAATCAAGGTTGTTCTGTGGTGCAAGCAGTTCTACAGGAACAATTGGATCTCGGATGGATCCAAGGGCATCGAGTTCGTGGAGTCAGCATGACTTATACGAATTCCAATATCATTCAGAATCACAACATTCTGGTAATGAAGGTCAACTTGGTGGCAATGCACTCAAGGCAAAGCCAGTATCATAATCTGCCGTAGCATAATTACAATTCCTGTCTGACTTGCTCGGTAAACAATCAGGGATGCTCTTTTGTACAAGAGGCCCTTCAGCGTCAGATGGATCTTGGGTGGATCCAGGACTACCATGATAGAAATCCTTATCAAATCAACATGATTCAAATCTTCGATATTCGTCTAATGAATACCAACTTGGTAGAGTTACACGCCAGGCAAGTCCAACTCGGTTTTCTCACTTTTCACGATTATCAGAACTGTAAAGGATGTAGCGAGAGTAACCAAGGGTGCGCTCTTGTTCAAAGAACTTTACAACACTTGTTAAACCACTGGTGAATTCCGATCTATATGGATGAAGACACGCAACAAATCAGTGTGCTTAATGGGAACCCTACTCGGTGTCAAAATCAGGATGTCCAATTCATGGAAACTGACCTGGTGAGGTTACACTACATCCAAAGCGGACGTGGTCAGGTGCCACCACATAACTATGAACACTTTAGAGTCTACTCGGAGAATAACCAAGGATGCTACCTTGTGCGGGCAACTCTTCAAGGTCAGTTGGATTGTAAAGAGATCCACCCATGTCCGAGTTCTGAGCCAATCAATTAGACGTTGGACTACTTCGCTGATCAAATCAGAGACGTTGTCATAATATCTGATCATCAACAGAACAAGGATGTTTGTACCATCATCCCTTTACTGGAAGAATCAAAAGATCCTAGCCAGAAGCTGATTGAAGTTACCTACGATGGTCAGAAAAATCAAAAGGCTCCTTTAGTTATCTATCTGCCAGGACCACTACCGTATGAATCAACTAAGGTTATCCCTTACAAATACGGTGCAACGACAATCGAGAATGGAAAGGAAATTCCATTACTCTCCGTCGTGAATATTGCAGACATCAGTCGAGTAACACGGAGCGGTCGAATCTTCAACCGAGGAGTTAGAGAACCTAACATAGAAAATGAACTTCAGGAAGAAGCTCCCAAACCACCAGTCGGTCAATCCAGTAAACCTGACCTTTCGAAAAACGATGATGAGATGTTGAAGCTCATCCAGAGGAGTGAATACAACATTGTTAATCAGCTGTTACAAACTCCTTCAAAGATCTTTGTGCTATCGTTTTTACTCAGTTTTGAAGCCCACAGGGAGGCTCTACAAAAAGTCATAGAGCAGGCCTTTGTGGAACAGGATGTGTCAATACGACAGTTCGATGGCATCATCTCTAACATCACTTCCTACAACTACTTAGGATTCAGTAACGAGGACTTGCCAGAGGGGGGCAAACGCCACAACATGGCGCTCAATATCACAGTTAACTGCCAGGACGATGCTTTAGCCAGCGTACTGGTAGACACAGAATCAGCCATCAACGTTATGCCAAAGTCCACTTTAATGCGACTATCATTCAAAGGATCCCCGATGAGGAGCAGTGAGGTTATCTTCAAAGCCTTTGACAGGTCTCGGAATGCAGTTATCGGCGAAGTCGACCTTCCCATAACCATCGGTACTCACACTTTCATAATCATTTTCCAGGTCATGGACATCCGGGCAACATACAGTTGCTTATTAGGAAGACCTTGGATACACCAGGCTGGGGCAGTCACTTCGACGCTGCACCAGAAGCTGAAGTTCGTCAAGAACGATCAACTCGGCACGGTTTGTGGAGAACAAGCCTTGATCGTGAGTAACCTGTCATTATCTACTTATATAGAACCCGAGGAGATTGTTGGGACTCAATTCCAAGCACTTTCAGTGAGCAATGAGAATCGATCAGAGGAAGGAACCTCTATTTTCTCGTACAAAGACGCTCACGGGGAAATTGAAAGTAACAATACGAAAGGATGGGGACAACTTGTCATTCCTACTGATAATAAAACAAAGAGGGGTCTTGGTTTTTCTGCAACCTGCACCCAGACAACTGCTAACAATGAAGGTCTTCATCCCATTCAAAACTTCTTCCACAGTGGAGGTTTCCTTCACCCAGTGCCTCAAGCAGTTCATACCATCAATGAGGGAGATTCCTTCGACACAGATTAGGAATGGAAGTCCTATCTTAACAAGGATAGTTATATGTCTCAGGAAGATGTGCCTACGCCATTTTGCTATCTCGCACCGAGTCTGATATTTATACCGAGGTCAGACGTTGAAATGATATATGGAGATTGTGATCCAGAGGGATGTCGTGCTCTGCCAAACTCATTAGAGGAAGACACTCTGATGAAGGACAACTTTAACCATGACTATTATGGCCCAATGGATGGCCTGCCTATCTGGAAGCCGTACCCAGAAGACTTGGGGCAAGAAAATCAGCCGAACAATGAAAATCAGCTGAGCATCATTGAACAGGATACCTGCGTTCCCACCATGTCATGGGATTAACACTCAGATCATTCAGAAAATATCCAGTATGACGATGAATTGGAAAAGCTTGCCAGACTAGAATTCATCAACTATGCTTTTCCCGAGGTCAACGTCATCAAAAGGGATGACTCCTCTAGTTCCAAAGAAATACGGGACACCCTGGGACAACCGAGTGGCAAATACGACTTTATGGTCAAGTACACCGCTCCCGAAAGCTCTCCTATCAGGCTCGAAGACATCCAGCCAACTGGATGGGGAGATACACTTGAGAGTACAAATACTATGCAAAATAAAACTGAGGAATCCTCCTATGACAATTCTGCCTGGGAGACAGATTCCAATGATCCTGCTTCGCCAAAAATCAGCGTCATTTCTGAAGATAAGCCAAGACAGAAGGTACTAGACTATGTGATTCACCGAGGAGTTCGCCGCCAATGGGTTGCTGTCGATGTTCCGAAGATTGTTCATAAGTCAAAGTTATTACTATCTTTACTTTAACCTTTCACCTTGCCCAGGTGAAACAGATGTTTTTATAGGGCTCGCTTTCTGTAAATATCCCTCTTCGCTTTGCCCGAAGCGACAAAGCTTTGTTTTATAGGGCTGTAGTTCCAAGAATCAACTTGTTCATAAATAAAATAACGTCGTTCTGTAATTACCGCATTAATTGTTGTTTTCTCTTTTTGTTTTTCTCAGAAAATGGTAATCCTAAAAAAACAAATAATAAAAACAGGCAGTTTCAAAAAAAAAAAACACAGCACACACTTTTGCATTCTCTCTATCTCTTCTAAACACGAATCATACCGTCATGCAGATTGCTTGTTTTAAACCCCATTGAAACATACGATTCGATGCCTTCTCCCAACTTTGAATTCCCGGTATTTGGGGCTGAAGAAGAACTTGACGACGAAATTCCAGAAGAGATCTCCCGACTACTCAAACAAGAGGAAAGGTCTATTGAACCTCACAAAGATCCGTTGGAAATAGTCAACTTGGGTTCAAGAGAGGAAAGAAAAGAGATTAGGATTGAGGCACTGCTCAGTCCAGCTGCCAAAGAAAGTTTGACAAAGGTTCTCATAGAGTTTCTTGATGTATTCGCTTGGTCCTATCAGGATATGCCAGGGTTGGATACCAGCATCGTGGAACATCATCTATCGTTAAGATCGGAATGTACGCCAGTAAAACAGAGGTTGAGAAGAACTCACCCGGATATGGCCATCAAAATCAAAGAGGAAGTACATAAATAGATAGACGCGGGCTTCCTCGCCACATCAGAATATCCCCAATGGTTAGCCAACATCGTACCCGTTCCAAAAAAGGACAGAAAGGTCAGAATGTGTGTCGACTACAGAGATTTAAACAAGGCTAGTCCAATGGACGACTTTCCTTTGCCACACATTGGCATGTTGGTTGACAGTACAACCAAATTCAAAGTTTTCTCCTTCATGGATGGATTCTCGGGCTATAATCAGATTAAAATGGGGCCGAACGACATGGAGAAAGCTTCATTTATTACCCCATGGGGTACCTTTTGTTACAAGGTAATGTCGTTCGGGTTGAAGAACGCCAGGGCAACCTATCAAAGGGCCATGACTACTCTGTTTCATGACATGATGCAGAAGGAAATCGAGGTATATGTCGATGACATGATTGCTAAATCTAAAATAGAGGAGGAGCATGGGACCCACCTGTCAAAACTATTCGAGCGATTGAGGAAGTATAAACTCTTCTTGAATTCCAATAAGTGCACTTTTGGAGTCCGTTCAGGGAAATTGCTAGGGTTCATCGTCAGCCAGAAAGGAATTGAGGTTGATCCTGACAAGGTCAAGGCCATTCGAGAA
This sequence comes from Lathyrus tuberosus, assembly GCA_022829125.1. Lineage (NCBI taxonomy): Eukaryota > Viridiplantae > Streptophyta > Magnoliopsida > Fabales > Fabaceae > Lathyrus > Lathyrus tuberosus. The sequence goes on from JALAZF010000191.1 coordinate 1,279,848, forward strand.
ATGCCTTCTCCAAAAACGGAAAAGCCAGTCAGATGATTCCTGGGACGTTTGAACTATATTTCCAGATTCATACTCCTCATGGCCGCGACATGTGCGCCGATCTTCAAACTACTCAAAAAGAATCAGGACTGCGTTTGGATAAAAGATTGCCAAACCGCCTTCGATAGTATCAAGGAATACCTGTTGAACCCACCGATTATATCACCTCCAGTGGAAGGAAGACCACTGATCATCTACCTCACAGTCTTGGAAGACTCAATGGGTTGTGTACTTGGCCAATAAGACGAAACCAAATGGAAAGAGTCTGCCATCTACTATCTGAGTAAGAAATTCACCGACTGCGAGACTCGGTACACTATGCTTGAGAAAACTTGATGCGCTTTGGCTTGGGCAGCCAAACATCTTCGCCAGTACATGGTTCGTCACACTACTTGGTGAATCTCCGAAATGGATCCAATCAAGTATGTCTTTGAAAAGCCTTCTCTCATGGGAAGGATTGCCCGTTGGCAGATGTTGTTATCAGAATATGACATCGAATACCACGCTCAGAAAGCCGGTAAGGGAAGTGTTTTAGCCAATCATTTGGCTCACCAACCGATTGACGATCAGGAATCAGTCGGGTTTGACTTCCCAGACAAAGATGTCATGTATCTAAAAATGAAAGATTGCGATGAACCGCTACCCAGTGAAGGGCCAGAACCAGATTTCCAATGGGGACTTATCTTTGACGGATCTATCAATCATAATGGAAATGGAATTGGGGCAATCATCATAACACCTCAGGGTACCCACATTCCTTTCACTGATAGACTAACAATCAAGTGTACAAATAACGAGGTTGAATACGAAGCTTGTATCATGGGTCTCGAGGAAGCGATTGATTTAAGGATCAAGAACTTGGATGTATATGGCGATTCAGCCCTGGTTATTAATCAGATCAAAGGAGATTGGAACACATACCAATCAGGATTGATTCCCTACAAAGACTACACAAGAAGGTTGTTACCTTTCTTCAACAGAATCGAGTTTCATCATATCCCTCGTGAAGAGAATCACATTGTTGATGCATTAGCCACTCTCTCTTCCATGATTAGTGTAGGTCAATGGAATGATATACCTAAGATCGACATAATGCGCCTAGAACAGCCCGCTTACATCTTCGCGATCGAAGCGGTCATAGGCGACAAACCTTGGTATCACGATATCAAATGCTTCCTTCAGAAACATGAGTACCCACCTGGGGCATCCAGAAAAGATAGAAAGACCCTCAGAAGACTGGCTGGAAACTTCTTCCTAGGCGGTGATACACTCTATAAAAGAAACTTTGACATGGTCTTGCTCCGATGCGTAGTCAGACCAGAAGCAAACATGCTGATAAAAGAAATTCATGAAGGATCCTTTGGCACTCATGCCAACGGACACACAATGGCAAGAAAAATTCTAAGAGCAGGGTACTACTGGTTGACCATGGAATCGGACTGCTACAAGTACATGAGGAAGTGTCATAAGTGTTAGATATACTCTAACAAAATCCATGTACCGCCAACGCATCTCAAAGTTCTTTCTTCCCCATGGCCTTTTTCCATATGGGGAATCGACATGATTGGCATGATTGAACCTAAAGCTTCGAACGGACATCGGTTCATCCTTGTAACCATTTATTACTTCACCAAGTGGGTCGAAGCAGCATCATACGCTAATGTAACCCGACAAGTGGTGGTCCGATTTATCAAAAACAATCTCATCTGTCGTTATGGTGTTTCGAGCCAGATCATTACAGATAATGGATCTAACTTGAACAATAAGATAATGAAAGAGTTGTGCACTGAGTTCAAGATCGAACACCATAACTCATCTCCCTACCAACCCAAGATGAACGGAGCAGTAGAAGCGGCTAACAAGAACATCAAGAAGATCGTTCAAAAGATGGTTGTAACCTACAAAGACTGGCATGGGATGTTACCCTTTGCTCTTCACAGTTATCGTACATCTGTCCGCACTTCAATAGGAGCAACCCCCTTCTCTCTAGTATATGGCATGGAGGCAGTACTTCCCATAGAAGTAGAGATCCCATCAATCCAGGTATTGATGAAAGCTAAGCTTACAGAAGTTGAATGGTGTCAAAGTCGACACGACGAACTGAATCTGATCGAAGAAAAACAAATAACGGCACTATGCCACGGTCAGTTGTATCAGCAAAATATGAAGAAGGCGTTCGACAAAAAGGTTTGACCCCGTGTCTTTAGGAAAGGAGACCTTGTGCTCAAGAAGATACAATCATTTCTCACTGATTCTCGGGGCAAATGGACTTCGAATTATGATGGCCCCTATGTGGTCAAGAAAGCTTTCTTAGGCGGCGCCTTGAGACTTGCAACCATGGACGGAGAGGAATTTGCCTACCCCACAAATGTTGATGTAGTTAAGAAATACTTTGCCTAAATAAAAAAAAAAAGAGAGAAAACGTCTCGGTAGATTGAAAACCCGAAAGGGCGGTCCAGGAAAAAATTAGAGACATGTTCAAAAATCATCCCGTTGGATTGGAAACCTCAAAGTACAATCCAGGCAAAAGTAATGGATAATGGCAAGTAACTACGTTTAACAAAAGGGGCAAATCCCTCAGCAGCAGTTACACCATCCATCATAAATCTCGATCAAGGTCATCTTCGACAGAAGCTCAGGATGTCCATAATTGAAAGTTGGTAGAAAGATAGTGGTTGTTATGTTTCAACATAGCCCTTTTCCATGTAAATTACCATTTTCTAACTTTGTATATACTCTATGGAATCACGCGCTTATCTGGTTTCTATCCTATCAAAAAAATTTGAGCCCTTGTGCTTTTGTTTGCAATTCTCATTTGTCTTAGCTTTACAGAATGATGTTTTTAACATGATCAAGAATTCTTGAAATAAAACAAAAATGAATTTACTTGTAAAACTTTTTCTGCTTTTAAAATAAAGATGGCCATTTCTTTTGACTGTTGAACATCAGAAGAACATCGATCGTTTCTCCGGAAGTAATCGAACCTCAAAGTGCAGAATCAAAGTACTTCTTCTAAGCCAGCATGCCTGAATGAAGGATCAACCGTGTCAGATACCACATTCCGTCCGACACATCCGGCTGAGTTCATATCTCCTAAGCCCGACCAACGGTTGTCCCCATAGGGACTATCTCTCCTAAGCAAGGCAGAATTGCTATCGTGAACCAATGATACCTCTCATCTCTCGCAGTGGCCGAGTTTCCATTCGTGTTCATCCATTAGTCTGTCTGTCGCATCAGTTTTGTCAGCATATACATACATACATCATGCATTATTATTTTACATGCATATTCATATCACATCACTATCACTCCGGTCAGTCTTATCCCCTAGTGATAAAAGTCCTCTCAATCGAGCTGTCAGCTCTTTCCTCGTCAGGAAACGTTGGGGCTGGACAATCTCTCCTCCAGTTTATTTCTGGATCAGAATTGGCCCTTGACCACTTTGATAACTTGAACCATCGACGAACATCACTCTTCGCCATCAAAGATGATATCTTCGCTTTCCCAGATTAAGGAAAATCCCCAGGGAAAGCCTCATAATCTTCGGCAATACAATAGTTTTTCTCTGAAAAATCCACTGACAAAAAGGTCGTCAGCACCTCAAAAGTGGATCACATCATATGGCATTTCTCCGAGGAGATCCCGAGAAGAGTATGATGTAATACCCCAAGCAGAAACAGTCTCTCAAGAGACTCGTTTTCCCCGATAGAGTCGAAAAATGGCGTCTCCAAACAGAGAAGTTTGTGCACCTCTACAACTCAGACGAATGGGTTCCCCAGCAAGTCTGACATCAAAACTTTTACCGTCAAATGGCATCTCCCCAGGAAAATTCGGCGAGAAGTTCGAGGAGAACCGCTACACATAGCGTCCCTTGTCAAGAAAGTTTATTGACAAAAGAAACTGAGACCAGGTCCTTGGTAAGAAACCAAGATCGTGGGGAAGTTTATATCAGAAACTTAGACCATTTCCTTGGTAAGAAACCAGGATCGTGGGGAAGTTTATATCAGAAACTAAGACCAGTTCCTTGGTAGGAAACCAGGATCGAGGGGAAGTTTATTTCAGAAACTGAGACCAGTTCCTTGGCTGAAGACCAGGATCGAGGGGAAGTTTACCTTTTCTAAGTGTCATTGCTTAGCAAAAGAAGATAGATGGACGAGCTGCCATTCTTAACCACCATCAAAATTTTGGGTATTCCGATATTTAATCCTCTTGCACCCCGAATGCCCGAACACCTTCGCCATTTACACCTTCGGGTCCAAGAAGATTAAATAGGGGCATCTGTCAAACCCCAAATTTTGACCACCAAGATTTTCCATCATTGTGCATATCATCAGCACAATATGGATGAACTTTCATACTCATTAGTCTCCCCAAAGATGGGTGAGCATTCACTACAACAAAGAATTAGGGTTTCAGGCCCTCTCAGAGTTCTTAGACAAAGGGTCAATCAAGGGATGGCATGACCCTCAACTTGTCTAGCCTCTCAAACATCCACAATGGATCAAGAGGACTCCCGCATCAAGAATCAATCATAAGGCTGCAGCATTCCAAGTGGATTAAGCCTCAAAATCATCAGTGTCACCAAATTAGGGTTTTGGTCGAACAGGGCCTCCAAAGGGAAACTGTCCTCTGGGCATGAGCCAATGCTTTAAAGCATAAACTAAAATACTCCATGGGGCCTCATGGACCCCAACCATCAAGTCAATTTAGCCTCATAGGATGCATTCATCAAAAATCAGGAATTAGGGTTTCTTGACCTAATTCACCCCTAAGTTGACTTTTGGGACAAATCATGAGCCAAGACCTCAAGAAAGGAGTTGAGGGTCTCCAATAAACTACATTGATCCATTTGCAACAATGGATTAATCCAAGAAGCTTGATCAACAAGTTTCCAGTTCATCAGAACCACAATTAGGGTTTCGCGGGAAAAGTCAACTGTACCTTTGACTTTTGACCAGGATATGCTCCCAAACCTTAGGACATGATTCAATACCCCCTATAACACCTATGAAATCAATCCACAAATTTTGATCTAGGTCAACGACTTGATTTCATAGAGGATCGCACAGTTTGGAATTCATCTGACAAAAAGTCAACTGTGCATAAAAGTCAACTTTGACTTTTTGAGATTTTTCACAAAATATGGTTCTCTAAACCTAAAATGATGTTAATGTGTGATTAGAATGATCATTCATCAAGAAAAATCAAGAAAAGTGGGATAACTTGTAAAAGGGGTAACCATAAAAGACTTAGAAATTTTCTAAGTTATGGAATAAAGTGGCAAGGGTGCCAACATTGGAAGATCATAACTCCTAAACCACAATGCCATTATTCCCCATTCAAAGCTGGATTTGTAGCTCTCATGGCCCTCTACAAAAGCTTCAAACTGAACTCATTCCAATTCCTCTTGGATTTTAAGTTATGGAATGATCAAAATCAAGAAAAGTGAAAATGTCACTTTTTTCCAACACTTAGTGAAATTTTCACTAAGTCAGAATCTGCCTTCACTTTTTTCCAAATGTAGGGGCATTTTTCACTTGGATCTAAAAGGTATCAAAACCAACTATGATCAAACAGTTGTTGTATCATATGAGGGCTTTCCAAAATGACCAAGAACTTCACCAAAATCAATCTGAGCAAGAAGTTATGACAGTGGCAATATGCCTTGCTGCAACTGTCATAACAAGGCAGATTTGGGCATTTTGCTCGATTTGCTCAAATTTTGAAAAGGGCAAGCACACTTATCCATCTGAACACCTCAAGGGGGGACCAAGGAGGAACCAACTCTGATCCCAAGCCTCCCAAGTCCTTGGAACCAAAAATAGCATGTTAAACCTAGAAATCCCTAAAGAGGGGACAAGACCCCAATTTTGTTTTGGAGCATTCAATGCAAGCACCAAGGTGGCATGGACTGAGCCATTCCCAACTGAATTCAGTCAAGACTTATCCAAGACCAAGGGAACCAGCAGCCTGTGCCCTAACCTCTAGTCAATGGCTAGAGGAGACTTGGATTCTCATTGCTCAACATTGGCCAAACCTCTGCAGCAGTTGCCATTCACTATTCCTTGCAAAACAAACTTGCTCTACTATAAATAGAGCTCATTTGTGGTCAGTTTGAGTACACCAAAGCCATCAAACAGATGCTTTCCTCAAAATCTCTTCCTTCACTCCAAAATTGCCTTCCAAAGCAAGTCAATATCGGGTTTTGAGTTTGAGAGCTATTTTCCAACCAAACCAATCACACACACACCTCATAAACATCATATAGAAGTGATCCAAACACTTAAACCACAACTGGAACACTGATTTCTCAGAATCACCAGCCAACTGCTCAAGGTTTTAACCAAGTTGCAGTTGAGATGCCATGAAGTGATCCAGCCATTTCCAATCAAGTCCAAGCATCCAGACACACTCCATAGCACCTAAGGAAGCTGTGCAAAGCATTGGAACCAAGCTGTAACACCTCTAACACAAAACACGATCACCAGCTGCAAGAGGTAAGCATGAGCTCTTCTAACTCTATGATCCATGCATTTTTTGCTGCACAATAATTTGGCCACATGTTCATAATCATGCATAGAGTGTTTACCCTCAATCAATTGCTTTGTTTGAATCGTGTATGAAATTTCTGGACCTTCATGAAAATTTTAGGGTTCTTGAGGTTTCTCTTTGATTTCTTATTCCATGCTAAAACTAAATGAAATTAAAGACCATAGACATGATCGTGAGGTTGAAACGAGCAGATTGATATGTAGATTGCATGATATAATCAAGTATTCAGTGAGATTGGATAGAAAACGCAAATCTGCATAAACAGAGGGTGGCGCGTGTTCTTGCCCTTGTTCTTGGCGCCCTTTTTGAAAATTCAAATATTTGAATTTTGTGATTTTATTTAATTGATTCAAAAATTAATTTCTCTCTGAGTTTTAATGATTTTGAGTTGATTCTTTTTTTAATAATTCACAAAAATGTTAAAATATTTTATTTAACCAAAAAATCCAAAAATATTATTTATTTCATATATTTGATATTTTTGCAAAGAATTAATATTTTATTTGTTTTTCAACATTTAAAATATTTTTTCTCCCTTGATTTTCCAAACTTAATTGATTTCCAATCATTTTGTGGATATAAACATGATTTTTGAAACATTGATCCAAGATCACAATTTGTTTTCACACATGTTTAACAATTTTGATCATTTTAATTGAATTTTTATTCAATTAAAATATATTTTGAAAACAAATTAGGGTTTTTAATTAATTCAACCCTCATCAAACTTTTTCAAACACTTTTGGGCCTCTAATAGAGTGTAAGACCCAATCCTTTGTAAATACAAACCCTTTTGGGCCTCAAATGTTGTATAAGTCCCGTTGTATTTCAAAAGTTCAGCGCAATCGTCGTCAGTTCAAAACGAAACCCTCTGGGCCTACCCTCGTGTTATAAGCCCCATTTCTTTTCTTTAAAACTCTTTTGGGCCTCTAATATAGTGTAAGACCCAATCCCCTTTTAACCAAAACCTTTTTGGGCCTCATATATTGTATAAGTCCCCCGGCGTTAAAAGAAAATCTCGGCGGGATCGCCAGTTCAAAAATTAAATTACCCGGGCCTCTCCTTGAGCTGTAAGCCCCAACACTTGTATAAAAATAAACCTTTGGGCCTCTTGAGAGAGTGTAAGACCCATCCCTTTGTACAGAAAACCTTTTTGGACCTCAGTCACTTGTATAAGTCTCTGTATAAATTCAAAACAACAGTGCAATCACTGATAAAACCTTGGGCCTCTCCTTGAGCTATAAGCCTCAACAATCTTTTTCAAAGCACTTTCTCCTTTGATTTTGAATATGATATTATTATCAAAGCTTTCTTTGTTGAACAACTAACCAAACAACATGGAAGCTCTACAACCGAGTAAGTGTTTACCCGTTTTCTTTATCCGCTTTCATATTTGTATAACTGTATTGTGGGGCTGCTCACTGTAAGTCTTCTTTCACAAACTTTTATATACTTTTCAAATATCAACTGTGTAATACTAGTATAGTTATTTAGAGTTTTCCCCGGCAACTACGTCTAGCACCAGGTAAAGCCCGTTGGTCACTCTTAAATACAGTCAAAACTAGATCCCCATAGGATTACCAGACACAGTCTTCCATTCTCTTGGGGTTAAACAATATGGAACAAAGAGAAAGGCAGTATTCTCGGTGAACCTTTTCTCAGTCTGTCACCCTTAGAAATTGTCAAAGAAACTCTAACTCCCCAGGGATGATCTTTTCTCCGTGAATGGCATCTCTTGAGTTTCTTCCAAATCCTCAAACTTTCTTGGCTTTATCTATTCTCTGTGAATAGCATGTCTTGAACTTCTCGTGGTTTGGTGACCCACAAGCTTCTTAAAAGCATCCCCGCTCCTCTTGGGCGTTGTACAAGGACCCTTCGGCTTCTTAAAAGCTCTCATGCCTTCTCTTGGGCTTAGTACAAGGACCCAGAGACCTCTACGGGTATAGGAACAGAACCTAGTCATCAATTTGCTAGAGTTGTCTTTCTGAGTCAAGTGTCAGACCAGTTAATGGGTTGACCTTCATCCCTTAACATACCCGCCTTCTCTTGGGCATCATACAAAGATCATTCGCTTATCCGAGAATCGATTTCGCAAAACACCAGTAGACTTGGACAGTCTCAATACCCTTTGGATTTCCCATTTCCTTAAAGAACAGGAAATAAACCCGATCTCCCGATCAGTACCAAAGTACAGCCTTACCTTCAATCAGTCTCTTTATAAGAACTAATTTTCTCTTTTATCCAACATACTAGACCCATCACTAAACTAAAACAATAGCCTCCTCTTGGGCTTTGTACAATGATTCTCCTCACACTCTTTTGTTGAGTATAAAAGACTCTCTTGTTGAGTCAAACCCTTTAGCCTTCATCTCGGGCTTCGTACGAGATACACAACACTCTCTTACTGAGTATAAAAGATCCTCTTGTTGGGTCACAAACCTTTTAACCTCCATCTCGGGCTTCGTACGAGATACAAAAACACTCTCTTGTTGAGTATAAAAGATCCTCTTGTTGTGTCACAAGCCTTTTAGCCTCCATCTCGGGCTTTGTACGAGACAGACAAAACACTCTCTTGTTGAGTATAAAAGATCCTCTTGTTGGGTCACAAACCTTTTAGCCTCTATCTCGGGCTTCGTACGAGATACAAAAACACTCTCTTGTTGAGTATAAAAGATCCCCTTGTTGGGTCACAAACCTTTTAGCCTCCATCTCGGGCTTTGTAAGGGACAGATAAAAAAAACACTCTCATGTTGAGTATAAAGATCCTCTTGTTAGGTCACAAACACCTTTAGCCTCCATCTTGGGCTTCATACAAGGCATAAACACCCTCTTGTTGGGTCAACGTCCTTCTCTTAGGCTTTGTATAAGGAAAACACCAGTTGAGTCAATGAACCTTTTAGCATCAAAGTTGTGCCTCGCCACAGTATACAAACATCAACAACTCCTCTTTAGAGATGACAAATTCTCTCTAAAAACCCTTTAGCTTCACATCTTGGGCTTCGAACAAGATACAAATAAACTCTTCAGCTTCATATCTTGGGCTTTGGACAAAATACATATACTCCCTTTAGCTTCAAGTCTTGTGCTTTGAACAAGACACCAAAACAACCTTTTTCCTCCCATAGAATAGGAGGAACTACGATCGCTCTGATTTCCCTGTTTTGTCAAACGGGAATACGTAGGCATAAGATTGAAAAAAATCTTAGCGAGTATACTAATAAAAAAACCCAAAATCCCATACCCTCATACATCAATCGAAAGGCATCAGTCCCAACATCCCACCAACAGCCCAGATACTGTATTCTCAACAAAATAACCAGAGAGAGACCCACATCTTAATAGCAACTGTAACCTAACAGACCGCTGTTTAAACTCAGTATACAAGCAGGGTTAATTGGAGACATCTATTTCTCTTCCTTAATCAACTTAATAGGATAAAAAATGAATCGACCTGTAGTACCCCAGAACGATAGTGCTTAAGAACGACGTCCAAAATCGCTCGCTACAGAGCCCTTCTCCTAAGATGAAGCAAAGGTCCATTCTCCTTAAAAAACTGTGGTGGTTCTTAAGATGACGACTCATCTTTTCTCTTAAATCATTTTCAAACAAACTTTAGTATCCCTCAGAGAGGAACTACAAGTGCTCTGATTCCACTCCCGACAGGATATGTAGGCACAAGATGCGATATCTTGTCGAGCATACTTAGAAATAACATTTTAGGTCTTCCTATCCTTTAAACCCTGTCGCTCCCGGGATTTTCATCCAAGTACAAACGCGAAAGTGGCACCGAAACAGAGTCGCCAGCAATGTGTATTTATCCCAAGAGAGGGAAAGGAAACACCGCATAAACCTGAGAGAAAGGAAAAGCATGGTCTTACGACCAAGAGAAATGGGTTCGGGAGTCGGTTACGCGAGAGGAAGGTATTAGCACCCCCACGCGTCCATCGTACCCGATGGGATCCACGCTTGCTTGCTTCAATCAAAGGGTGTAGAAAACTGGAGCTCCGCTGCTACTGGAAAGGAAAAGGAACGAGAACGGAAAGAAACGAAGAAACAAATGTAGGGAAAATAAAAGAAGTGCTCGCATGGGCCCTACCCCACTGCCTACGTATCTCATCGGGAGCATGAGAATCAGAGCGACGTAGTTCCCCTCAATAGGGATGGATTGTTTTTTAGAGAACGGCTTACGTTCTAGCTCAGGTGTTGCAGGCTCGCTGGTCCGAGTGCGTTACCATCTTGCAAGAGAACGAGTAGGAGCGCGTTCGTGCGTTGAGAATGAATGAGGTGAGAAAAGAATTCCCGAAGGAAAGACGTTATTGTTTGTTTTTGTCTTTTAGAAGTTTTTTCATTTGTTTGCATATGATAGTGTATCTGAATCTTAGTCATTGGAATGTGTACCTTCTCACATTCCAAGATGGAATGGGTAAGAAAGCACACTAAGAGTGAAGAAGACCCTCACCCTTAGTTCCAATTATCAAGGTTCAAACATACTAGCATACTTGTGTTTATTATGTGTTTTTGTTGATTATGAAGTGAAGAAGTGTTTTTTATTATTTGCACCTTCAACAAGTATTGCATTTAAGTCCCTCATACCAGATCAAATGTTTAACACATTGACCCAAGATGGGCTATATGCTATACATTCTAAGATTATAAGAGAAGACCCCTTATAACCTTTTCTTTATATGAAAGGCCTAAATGCAATAAATGCCTACCTTTATTAGATATTTTGAATTTTCTTTGAGATGAGAAAAGAGACTCAAGAGAGGATAAAGGTAAAAATCTATATGGACTAAGACTCAATCCTAATTGATTAGTTAAGGGAGTGATCCTAAGGTTTGTGAGGTTTCAACCTAAAGTCTAAAGAAAGAAAGAATTAAACAATTCACTTCCAAAGTAGAAGATGAATTGTAATTCAAAAAGGGAAAGTAATGAGTTATTAAAAGAAAGCACATAAGTGCTTAGCAAAACACAAAATGGAATTGTAAAAGAGAAAGGATAGAAGTTGAATGTGGATTCCTTATCCACACTCAATTGAAACTTACCGAAGCCCCTACATGGTTAGTAAACATGTATAAGAAGTATAAGAAGTAAAAGAACATGTAATGCATCATAAAACTCACAAGAATTGAATGAGAAAACAAATCCTAGAACCACAACCAGAATGGGCATCATATGGACAACAAGTGAATATCATCATGCAAGTGCAAGTGCATAAGCAATAATCATCATCCATTAGCATTTAAACATGTTACAAGAAGAAGGGATAGATGAAAGATGGAAAGAAATGAAGAGGACATGCATAAATGGAACATGTAAATCAACAACCAGAATTGAAACTAAATGGAAAAGGGTTTATAAACATCTCAAAAGTATTTATGAGGTAACTTCAAGACATTCAAGAAGTAATATAAGAAGAATTGAAATGAAAGTTCAAAAAGAAAGGGCAAACAATACACAACATGTTAAAGGTGCACAAGGTTTAAATGAAAGTCAACATGCAAGGATGACATATAATATGTACCAATGACCTATAATGTCAAGTGAATGGTTCACCAAATATGCAAATGATCATGCAAGTATACACCAAAGAAAACATGCACCAAAGATTACAATGATATGACATGTTATAATGCTTTAAATGAAATGCATCAAACAAAAATCAAATGGCCTCATGAAAAATATGAAAACATGGTATTAGAGTTCACTAATCAGAGATGAATCACATATCAAAATAGCATATCAAAATTCAAAGCAAAATGACTTCAAACAAAGCAATTAGGTCAAGTTGAAATGTCATGCAAAGCGGTACAAATATAGGCATCAAGACATGTCATAAAGTGGTCCAAAAAACCAAACAAAAATCATTTAACATGCTTAAATGTATTAGTGAATCAATGCAAAAAAAATCATGTCAAAATAGTTGGTAATGAGCAAGAACAAAATTAAACAAATTCATGTATCATGCTTAGAATGCATCTAAGTGGAAATTCAAAGAAAATTATGGAACAGGGGCAAAAAGGTCATAAAATCAGAAAATAAAATCATGAAAAATTTCCTAAATGTTTTAAGAATACACATGAATTTTTGTAGAATTTTCCCATATGTTTTGGTATTTTTAAAAATTAATTATGAAACGTGTATGAAAGAAATAAAAATAAAAAATGAATGCAAAATGAAGGGGGGTATGAACATAGCAAAGTCACAGTTCAAAATCATTGGGCTTCAATACATGGGGGTGTAATTATCAATCTGAATAGGTCCAAGTCTGCGCAAAACACCATAACAATCATGCACTTCAGTCAACAGAAATTGACTCATTCTTAGCCAATGGATCAAGTCAAAGTCAATTCATGGTCAAAGTAGTTGGAATCAACACACACACGCGCATGAGCACCCTTACTATCATGTACCACATCACACATAGTTTAAATGAAATCAGAAAAGAAACACGTGAGGTGCACATGATTTTTTTATGTGCTGGCAAGTTTTGGATCGTTAGATCAACAACATCAAACGGTTAACAAACAATCTGGCTATAAACCCTAACATGAAGACCACCGGCCGGAGAGAGACCTCCGGTCACCTTCTCCGGTCAATCACCACCGTCTGCAACCTTCGTACCTCACCAAAATACACAAACATGATACCAAAATGAAGCTGAGCTTACGTAGAGCACGAATTCAGTGATAAAACGCACAAAAAGTTCATGAAACGAGAGAATCGAACAGAAACACATTTGCCCTAACATTGGATCTATACCTCTAAGAGGTCTATCAACTAGCCAGAAATGTCACATTGCTTCTAGTAAGCTATTATCAACACCAAACAAGCTATAATCAGTGACTAAAATGCAAAATAATTGGAGAAATAAGAACCTGAAACGTGGAGATTCTTGGATCTTCAGAAAACCAGAGGGGAGAACTTGAACTCTTGAACTTGCTTGAGCAAAATAAATGCTCGTATATGCTTGAGAGTGGAGAAGAAATCAAATCTGAAATGAGATATCTCTTGAGGAATTCACCTTGTTTCAGCTTGTTCTTGAACAATAATGAATACTTGCTGGTGAAGATGATTAGATGAAGAAGGAATCGTGCAATAAGAGAGAACTCAGAGAGAAAGTTCAGAGAGAAAAAGTGAGGATGATTGGTGAAAATCGTGAAAAATGAATCCCCCTCTCAAATGTGTGTGAGATTTCTATTTATGTGGCTGGTTAAGAATTAACTCATATGGTTGACAGTTAGAACTCAAGTTAACTGAGCTAGTTAACTGAGTTCTGAGTTAACAGAATGAGTGAGGAGGTTAGTGGCACGAGTTGGTGAGATTAACTATGGTGATGGTGAGCTCATAGCAGCTATGGTGAGGAAGAAGTGAATCAGTGGTGATGAGATGATGTTATGACATTGCAGCATGACATTACTTAGTGCACAAGCTATTTGTTCAAACACTTTCCCCTTTGATGTATGGCTGCTATGATGTACATGCATGATAAGAGCAAGGTTTGTCCAAATGAAGAAACAAAAGTACACAAGTGTTTGTTGTAAGCTTGAGCAAAAATCGTGCACCAAGCTGTTAATGCATCAGTGTCAAGCATTGTGATTTGCAGGTGAAAATCTCTCAATTTAGTGAATGGTTTGATGATGTTTTGGGATCATTGGAAAGAAGAAGTGTAATACTACAAGTTTGGTGTGAAACAAGATTAGAAATTAGAACTCTATCTTGCTCAAAAATGACCTGAAATATTGGAAATCGCAACTGGTGTGTGGCGAGCAACTTGGCTTGCAGACAAGGCATGGTGACTTGGGGAATTTTCAGCATGACACCCTCATATTTGGACCATTATAACTCTCCATAAATTGATCAGATGAAAAAATCGTAAACATCAATCTTGAAGCTCTCACATAGGGGAACAACTTTGATGTTGAAAGATTTTCCATTTGAGGCCTCTAACCATGAATAAAATGAGTGTACTTCTGGCCCACCACATGTTTGTGAAAATGACTGCGCGCAGACCTGGCCAAACTTGGTCATGACATGGTTTTTGGCCTACTTTCCTCCACCTTTGATCAATCATATCTCCCTCAATTTTTATCCAATGGAGATGTTCTACCCATGGATTTGAAGCTCAAAGCAAGGCCTTTCATTGAGGAAGAGTGGAATTTTCATTTGGTGCTTCAATTTTGAATGGCCTTGGTTCCAATTCTGATGCAAAATGGCAAAAACTTGCTATTTTTAGTAACCCTACTTCATCCAAAAATGGCAACTTTCCAAATCTTGATTTTTTTATGATTCCTTTGGAGTTTCTTGATCAAATTTTGTACATTGGTCACATATAACATGAATTTCAAGAATTTGGCCTTAAAAAGTCAAGGGTTGACTTTTTCCTCTGATTATTTGACTTGGCCCCAAATTCCCTGATTTTTGATCTTTCTTCCAATTGAACCACTTCTAAAACCAATTGAAATGCAATTTTCCACATCCATACACTTAGGGACATGTAGAATACCATGACATCATGTCTTGTCCAAAAAATCAGAGATTCCATGATTTAAATGGAAACCCTAGTTTTGGCCCCCTCTAGTTAGGAGGTAAAAGTGCAGTCTCCAATTTCAAATTCCTCAGAGTATGTTGTGTATCCTCTTAAAGGATAGTGAGATATGCCACTTGAAGATGATCTTGGATCAATGAGCTATCTCTTTTGAGGATTTTCCTTCAATTTTTGAACCACTTGCATGATGAAAGATGTATTGCTTCAATCTCCCATTGAATCTCACTTCCTTGAGGTTTTGGAAGATCAATTGAGATAGTATGAGACATGAAAGACCTCTTGGCTTGCCTTGAGGAAACTTGACTGACCTTTTTGTGCTTTGAATGATCTCTTGATTGTCCACCTTCCACCAGATCACATGCCCTGATGGTAAGAAGGATGCCATGCTTCATTTTTCTATGTTAAATGCAATGTAATGTTAATGAGGTGGATATGATATGATAAATGATAATGCCATGCTATGATGACAAAAGGGGAGAGCAAATTTTGGGGTATTACAGCTGCCCCTATTCAAGCGCTGTAGACCTGAATGCCTGAAAGCAAATGCTTTCGGACTTTCAAGGTATATAGTGATTGAATACCAAAAATAACCAAAAATTTGCTCTGGGTGAAGAAGAAAAGGGACATAAACCCAACGAGACTGCTGGATTGAATCCTCGATGAAACGTCGGAGAGATCTGTCTTTTGAACGATGCCAGACGACTACTGGCTTGCCACGCTGATGGTGGACTTTAATAATGTCTTTTATGCAATTCCAGACGACTACTGGCCTGCCACACTACTGGTGGACTTTGGAAATGTCTTTTTGAACGACGCCAGACGACTACTGGCTTGCCACACTACTGGTGGACTTTAATAATGTCTTTTATGCAATTCCAGACGACTACTGGCCTGCCACACTACTGGTGGACTTTGGAAATGTCTTTTTGAACGACGCCAGACGACTACTGGCTTGCCACACTACTGGTGGACTTTAATAATGTCTTTTATGCAATTCCAGACGACTACTGGCCTGCCACACTACTGGTGGACTTTGGAAATGTCTTTTTGAACGACGCCAGACGACTACTGGCTTGCCACACTACTGGTGGACTTTAATAATGTCTTTTATGCAATTCCAGACGACTACTGGCCTGCCACGCTACTGGTGGACTTTGCAGCTTCGTGCCACCCGAAGATGGACTTTTGCCAATCCACTGTTGGACTTCTGCCACCCGAAGACGGACTTTTGCCAATCCACTGTTGGACTTTTAGAATATGCCACCCTTAGATGGACCTTTCGCCAATCCACTGTTGGACTTTTAGAATATGCCACCCTTAGATGGACTTTTGCCAATCCACTGTTGGACTTTTAGCTGCTTTGCCACCCGAAGATGGACTTTTGCCAATCCACTGTTGGACTTTTGCCACCCGAAGACGGACTTTTGCCAATCCACTGTTGGACTTTTGCCACCCGAAGACGGACTTTTGCCAATCCACTGTTGGACTTTTGCCACCCGAAGACGGACTTTTGCCAATCCACTGTTGGACTTTTGCCACCCGAAGACGGACTTTTGCCAATCCACTGTTGGACTTTTAGAATTTTAAAATCGAATTACTCTCTGCCTCTGCGCCAGACATCTCTGCCGACTCTGCTGAGGAACCACAATCAATGATTTAATCTCGGAGACTCCTAAAAGGATAATATCTCTGCTGGCGAATGGATGAACAATCCGTCTGCTTCGAATTGTCAAGCTTGCCAAAAATAAATTGGACTTTAAGATATGAGGGAATGACGACTCTGCCAGGAATTATTCCATCTGTTTGGGGCTGGATTCTGGTCACAGCAACTCCGCTGGGGATGAGAATTTTTAAATGACGTCCTGCTGGGGAAATGAGCCATTAAAACTCTGCTTGGGGATTTATTCAACCCAAGATCCTTTATAGGGATTATCAACCTTCTGACCCGGCTGGGGAAAGGCTGTACCATCCTTGTTGAGGAATAGATTCTGTCGATCTGATAAACCTCTGCGGAGAGAACAACAACTCAGCTGGAAGTTGCTGACAAGATTCGATGCTGACCTCTGTGGGGGATCATTACCAGAGACACAATCTTGTTGGGGATCATGGCTACTCTGCCAGGGATATGCAAATCCTGGTTAGAACATTCCACTGCAACTTGCTAGAAAGAGTCCTTAGAGATCTGTTGGGGAAACCCAAAGCAAATCCACAGTAGTCTGCTGAAGAATATGACTGTCGAGCTTAGGATAATTACTACAATGCCCCATGTTAGGCGAGCTTTCCTTTAGACAATTCCGTTAGGGATGACGGGTTTATAACAAACTCTGCTGGAGAAAACTGCTTTAAAGCGTCTCGTGTTGGGGAATGCCTTTTGAGAGGATTTTACAGAAGACCAACTGTCCTCAAACTCTACTGGGGATGATCAACACTTCATGCTGGGGAACCAAACAATTTGTCCCCGAAGAGGATGTCATAAGAGGATCTTACAGAAGATTTAGCTTCTTCCAACTCTTGTGACTTCGCTGGGGATAATGACCATCAGTTTCGGTGTCGACGAGACCACCCTTTTGGGGAACCTGTGACCGTTATCGACACAGAAAAGCTTGTAGTTGTTGGAAGTACTGAATGAGAGAATCGACTTAATAAGATACAACGGTACCCAGTTGAACTTAATTCACCGAGATCGACTCGATGAACGCCGATCTCCTTACCCATAATTGCCCCAGTCTTTTGAGTGGGGTGATTTATTGCTGGTCTTGTGCTTAAAATCATCTGCACCTGCTACCTGCAACAAAAGAATATGCCCACATGCCCCGAATATTGCGTGGCTAGAATCCACCCTCCGGGAGTATTCAACATTCGAAGTAATTTCAAATATTTTTTTCTGCGCATGTTATTGCAAGGCTGCCATGTTTTCAAATGCAATGTTTTATCAAAAATTAGGACGTTTTTGCAAACAAAGCAGTAAAACAAAAATAGAAAGCTTTTTATTGAAATTCAATTTATTGACTGAGAGCCCAGAATAGGCAATTACATCTGGAAGCAATCCCTGGAAAGAGGTGATCGCTGAAAATTGAGAAAAGAAACTATCCTAATGGCAATGTGAAAACGGAATTCCACTGAGTTTCCATTCTGTTATGACCAGTATGTCTTCAAAACTCCCCGACCTTGCCTTCTGAGGAATGATCAGACCGATTCCTATTCTTCAGAACGTCAGTTGTTCAAACGGTAATGGGTACAGATAACTCAGACTGTAGTCATTCGCTTAAATCCCTCTTTTGTGTGGACCGCCCTTTCAGGTTTTCGATCCACCAGGATACCCTTTTTTGCCTAAGTTGCCCTTTCGGGTTTTCAACTTACCGGGTGTACAATTTTTTCAATTATATCCCTAATTTTTGCCCGAACCTTATTCTGTTTTTGGTTCGCCGGGATGCCCTTTTTTGCCTGGATTTTTTTTTTATTTTTATTATCCAGCGGGTCTATTCATGCGAAGTATTTTTTGGCTACGTCCGAGTTGACAGGGGATGAAAAGTCTTCGCCATCCATGGTTGTAAGCAATAAAGCTCCGCCCGAAAAGACCTTTTTAACCACGAATGGACCTTCATAATTAGGAGTCCATTTGCCCCTGTGATCTGTATTGGGAGGAAGGATCCTTTTGAGTACCACATCTCCGACTTTGTAAACCCGAGGACGCACCTTTTGGTCAAATGCCTGCTTCATTCTACGCTGGTATAATTGCCCATGACATACAGCCGCCAATCGCTTTTCCTCAATAAGGCTCAGCTGATCAAATCTGGCTCGTACCCATTCAGCTTCATCTAGCTTAACATCCATCATAACTCTGAGGGACGGAATTTCTACTTCAACCGGTAGCACTGCCTCCATACCATATACAAGTGAGAATGGGGTTGCCCCAGTGGACGTGCGTACCGACGTTCGATACCCATGCAAAGCAAATGGTAACATCTCATGCCAATCTTTGTACGTGACAACCATCTTCTGTACAATCTTCTTGATATTTTTGTTGGCCGCTTCGACCGCGCCATTCATCTTTGGGCGGTACGGAGAAGAATTGTGGTGTTCGATTTTGAAGTCCCGGCATAACTCAGCCATCATCTTATTGTTCAAATTAGAACCATTATCAGTAATGATTCTTTCGGGAACTCCATATCGGCAAATGATATCCCGTTTTAAGAAACGAGCGACCACTTGTTTTGTAACATTGGCATAGGATGCGGCTTCAACCCATTTGGTGAAGTAATCAATTGCCACCAAGATGAAACGATGACCATTGGAAGCTGTAGGCTCAATCTTTCCGATCATATCAATGCCCCACATGGCAAACGGCCAAGGTGACGACATGATACTCAACGGATTTGGAGGCACATGCACCTTGTCTGCATAGATCTGGCATTTATGGCATTTGCGGGCATATTTGCAACAATCTGACTCCATAGTCAACCAATAATATCCCGATCTTAACAACTTTTTAGCCATTGCATGCCCTCCGGCATGGGTACCGAAAGAGCCTTCGTGCACTTCAATCATCAACAAGTCTGCTTCATGTCTATCCACACATCTAAGCAGGACCGTGTCAAAATTTCTTTTATACAGCACGCCATCTTTGTTCAGGAAGAAACTACCAGCTAACCTTCTCAACGTCTTCCTGTCTTTGGACGATGCCCCGGACGGGTACTCTTGACTTTTCAAGAAACACTTAATGTCATGAAACCATGGCTTGTCATCAGACGTTGCATCGACCGCAAACACAAATGCTGGTCTGTCAAGGCGGGATACCTCAATCTTAGGTACATGGTTCCATCCTTGCACTTTGATCATGGAAGACAAAGTGGCCAAGGCATCAGCGAACCTATTCTCATCTCGAGGAATGTGGTACAGTTTCACTGTTGTGAAAAATGTCAGCAATCTCCTTGTATAATCTCTATACGGCACTAGATTTGTTTGGTGCGTGTACCAACTCCCTTTCACTTGATTGATTACCAAGGCTGAATCACCAAATATATCAAGGGTCTTAATCCGTAGATTGATCGCCTCCTCGATCCCCATTATACAAGCTTCGTACTCTGCTTCATTATTGGTGCATCCGAAAGTTATTCGGGCAGTGAAAGGCATATGAACACCTTCCGGCGTGATAAGAACTGCTCCAACTCCGCACCCATTCATATTGACAGCCCCATCAAACATCAGACTCCATTTGGATTCAGGGTCTGGCCCCTCCTCCGGAAGTGGTTCCTCGCAGTCTTTAGCTTTGAGAAACATGATGTCCTCATCAGGGAAGTCAAACTTCATGGGTTGGTAATCATCCATCGGCTGTTGCGCAAGATAATCGGACAAGATACTTCCTTTGATGGCCTTTTGTGAAGTGTACTGAATGTCATACTCTGTCAAGACCATTTGCCACCGTGCAACTCTGCCTGTCAATGCTGGTTTCTCGAAAATATACTTGATAGGATCCATTTTTGAAATCAACAAGGTCGTGTGCCTAACCATATATTGCCTCAATCGCTTAGCGGCCCATGCAAGTGCACAGCATGTCTTTTCAAGCATTGAGTATCGGGACTCACAATCATTGAACTTTTTGCTCAGGTAGTAAATAGCATGCTCCTTCCTACCTGTCTCGTCATGTTGACCGAGAACACAACCCATGGATCCTTCAAGCACTGTCAGATACATTATCAGCGGTCTCCCTTAAACTGGAGGCATTAAAATCGGAGGTTCCTGCAAGTATTCTTTTATCTTATCGAATGCCAATTGGCAATCGTCATTCCACCTGACCGTTTGATCTTTCCTTAACAATTTAAATATTGGCTCACACGTGGCTGTTAGGTGAGATATGAACCTTGCAATGTAGTTCAATCTACCCAAGAAACCACGAACCTCTTTTTCTGTTCTCGGTTCAGGCATTTCTTGTATTGCTTTCACCTTGGCAGGATCAACCTCGATTCCTCTTTCGCTCACAATGAAACCTAACAACTTTCCAGAACGCACCCCAAACGTGCACTTGTTTGGATTTAATCTCAGACGAAACTTTCTCAACCTTTCAAACAGCTTTTTCAGGTTGACCAGATGTTCCTCTTCTGTTCTCGACTTGGCAATCATATCATCTACATAACATTCGATCTCCTTATGAATCAAGTCATGAAACAATGTCACCATCGCCCGTTGGTACGTTGCCCCTGCGTTTTTCAACCCAAAAGGCATTACTTTATAACAATATGTACCCCACGGAGTAATGAACGTGGTCTTCTCCATGTCTTCAGGTGCCATCTTGATCTGGTTGTACCCGGAGAAACCGTCCATAAATGAGAACACTGAAAACTGAGCTGTATTATCGACCAGCACATCAATATGAGGTAGTGGAAAATCATCTTTCGGGCTAGCTTTATTAAGATCTCGATAATCCACACACATTCTCACTTTTCCATCTTTCTTCGGTACTGGCACGATGTTGGCTACCCATGGAGGATACTTTGTCACAGCAAGAAAACCAGCGTCCCACTGCTTCTGGACTTCCTCCTTAATCTTTAAGGCCATGTCGGGGTGAGTCCGACGAAGTTTCTGCTTGACTGGCGGACATTCTTCTCTCAATGGCAGCCTGTGCACGACAATATCCGTATCCAACCCCGGCATGTCCTGATACGACCAGGCGAAAATGTCAACATACTCGCGCAACATTTCCGTCAAAGTTTGCTTCACATCTGCTTGCAAGCTGGCACCAATCCTGATCTCTTTCTTGGCGTCCTTGGTACCAATATTGATGATTTCTACAGTCTCCTGATGAGGCTGGATGACCCTTTCCTCTTGTTTCAACAATCTGGCCAGTTCTTCAGAAAGTTCACAATCCTTCTCATCCCCTTCTTCGGCTTGATAAATCGGATTGTCAAAGTCATACATGGCCATATCAAAATCGTTATCAGTGGTATCCGGAGGATCAAGTCTGCATGAACGGGTTCATGCCTTATTTTAGAATTTATTTTTAAGCAAAACAAAAGAAAATGAAACATTGCCATTTTATATTTTTTGTGCAAAAATAAAAACTGAAAGACAGAGAACAAAATTTGATTGCAAAACGTCCTTTATTAATGATTAAACATTGCAAATGCAACCATGGTGGCCCTACAAATGAATCTATACGCCTTGGGCAGAGCGCAAGATTTTGTCATGCATTATGGTTAGAAAAAACAAAGAAAAATTACTCTGTCTGAAGAGTAACCCGGATGACTTCTTCAACGGACCAGTTCTGCACTTGTTGTCCTGAAGCATGAGGGCGTACCCAGTTGTCCAGGTCACAATTACTGTCAACACTATCCTCTGTGGCTGCACAAGACTGGTCCATGTAGATAATTCCCCCACTATTGAAAGTAATGGGTCCCCTGCTCCCCGCATCTGAAGTTGTAGAGGGATGATAACCAATACCAAATTTGTCTTCCTTCATTGGGGTCTCTATCAACCTGCCCCAACCTTGGGCGTTGCCTGCCCTGACGACTTCGACAGCTTGTTTGTAAGATGAAATGGAGGTACCAGCCCCAACTGGTACAGAAGAAGACTCAGGTGCATCGTCAATATTGACTGCTTCAAATGATTGGCACAGCATCTCATGAATTTCCCCATCCATTTCAATGTACTTGAATGTGGACAAGTGACTCACAAAGATGTCTTCCTCCCCACACACTGTCACAACCTGCCCTTCAAACTCATACTTCAGCTTTTGATGTAGAGTAGAAGTAACAGCCCCGGCTCCGTGAATCCAAGGGCGTCCCAATAGGCAGCTATATGCAGGTTGTATGTCCATTACATGGAACGTGGATTTGAATACCTGTGGTCCAATTTGTACGGGCAATTCCACCTCACCAAACACAGATCGTCTGGTCCCATCGAATGCTCTGACCACCAATTCACTAGGCCTTAAGATCAAACCATCAACTTCCAGCTTCATCAATGCCGTCTTGGGCAAGACATTAAGTGATGAACCAGTGTCTACCAGTACATGAGATAACACTGCGCCCTTACACTCCATCGTGATATGCAAAGCCTTATTATGGTTTCTTCCTTCAACAGTCAAATCTCTACTTGTAAAGCCCAAGCCATGGTTGACATTAACATTGGAGATTACGCCCTCGAGCTGATTAACAGTAATTTCTTGTGGCACGTATGCACTCTTCAACACTTTCAACAACGCCTGCCGGTGCGCATCAGAGCACATCAATAGTGACAAGATTGAAATCTTTGAAGGGGTCTGATTCAGTTGGTCCACAATCTTATAATCGCTTTTCTTGATTATCTTCATAAATTCTTCCATTTCCTTATCAAAAATAATCTTTGTCTCTGCTTCAGATGTAGGCGCACTTTCAACCACCTGTTTACCCTTAGCCTTTGCTGCAGCTTCTACCTCCTTATCACTTCTCAAGGTTTGGGGAGCGAACAACCTTCCACTCCTTGTAAAGCCCCCTACACCCCCTACGTTATCAATATTTGGGCTGATTGATGATTCAACTTCCTGCTTTTTACCTTCGTAATATACATCTGCCCCATAGTGCCATGGGATAGCTTTCGTAGATGTGAACGGAATTGGTCCTGGCACCGTGATAGTGACAGGACTGGGCCTTTCTGGCGCAACACTCGCCACGGGAACTGCATTGACCGGCATTCGAATCTCAGCGGGAGTGTAATAGATGGTCACGGTTGATATCTCATCAGTGTCTTTCACAACTCTGTCGAACTGTAGACATCCTTCATCGATCAGATTCTGTAAACCCATCTTCAACTTATCACAGCCGTTCTCCTGATTCATACACTCAGAGCAATCTTGATTACAGCCCGGGAACACCTGTCCCTTCAATAAACGATCTTTTACAACCAACAAAGAAGTTTTCACTTGATGAACGTCTAACACCAAATTCAACCTCCTCCCATCTTCAATAGCGTACACATTTGCTGCGCTATGATCAGGCATGGGATGCTGAGTAATATTAGGAGCGGGAGAGAAATTGATGGCTTTAGCATCAATCAAATCTTGTACTTTATGATGGAAAGCCCAGCATTTTTCAATGGAGTGCCCCTGAGCACCTGAGTGGAACTCACAACGAGCATTAGCATCGAAGTTAGGTGGCAGGTTTCCAGCAACCGGAGCTTTCATAGTACGGAGTTCTACCAACTTTAACTCGAGTAGCCGGGGCAACAGCGCGGCATAAGTCATAGGGAGAGGATCCATCTTACGATCCCTCTGTCTAGACCTTTGCTGGAAAAAAGGTTGTTGCTGTTGAACTTGTTGTTGGGGTTGTTGTTTCTGAACAGACGGTGTGGGGATTGTTACAGCATCTACCTGATAATAAGCTCGAGAACGCCCTCTGCCTCGTCCTCTAAACACAGCATTCGTATCACCTTCTCTTCTTTTCTGGTTACTAGCAAACGGTTTCTTCGTCCCCGAAGAGCCAGCCCCACTCACATCCTGGATCTTTCCAAGCTTTAACAGACTTTCTATTCTTTCTCCCGCAATCACAATATCAGCAAATCCAGTTGACGGACAAGCAGCTAATCTATCCAGATAGGCCCCTTGCAAGGTGCCCATGAACATATCTGCCATTTCTCTGTCTGACAAGGGAGGTTGAACCTGGGCAGCCATTTCCCTCCACCTCTGTGCATATTCTTTGAAACTCTCCTTGGCATTTTGTGACAATCCCTGCAATTGGGTGCGGTTGGGCGCCATGTCAATATTATATTGGTATTGCTTCAGGAACGCTTCTGCCAGATCTTTCCAATTCTTCACAGCAGCTCTATTCAACTTCATGTACCAGGTCAAGGATGCCCCAGCCAGACTGTCCTGAAAATAGTGCATCCATAGCTTCTCGTCATCCGTATGGGCTGAAATCTTCCCAAAGTAAGCTTGAAGATGCGTTTGGGGACACGCATTGCCGTGATACTTATCAAAAGTGGGAGGCTTGAATTTAGGTGGAATTCTGACTCCTGAGACCAGCCCCAAGCTGGTAACATCAATACCCATAGAGTTCTTGCATTCTATGGCCCTGATCTTCTCTGCTAACTCATCATACCTTCGATCCCCTTGATTACCCACATCAGCATCCAGCAGAGTAAATTGGTCTTCCAGAGTATCTTCAAGAGTAACACCAGCATGCCTACCATTTCCATTACCCCGATTGTTACCACCAGGAGGAGGGTTGCCACCGGGAGGAGGAATGCCATGTCCCTGTGAATTGTCATGATGATCACCTTCGGGCCCATTGTCGGGACGCTCTACCAGAAGCCTCAGTCTCTCCTGATTTTGCGCCATGCCAGTCATGAGGGTCATGAACTGGTCCATACGCGCCCTCATTTCCGCCAAATCACTTTGCACTTGATCCATGATTCTTACTTGATTCCTTCGCGTCGAATATCGGTGAATATGACTCTCCGCTATACTGCCTGAAACCAAATAAAGGTTAGAGACCCCGCAACGAGTACCTGAAAAGCAAGTAACAAAAAATGCAAAATGATATGCAATGCCATGTTTGTCATTTCCGAGGTGCTTTATACCCTGATTCCAATCCAACCACAGAAATCTGAAGACCAGAAATTGTGATATAAAGAGACGTGTCGTGGTCATGTGCTTGTGTGCAGCTATCTGATAAGGAATAATTCTGAATAAAACTGCTCATACTCATTCAACAAAGTTTTCAAGTACATTTAAGAAAGACTCATCCGCAAATGCAATACAAGGAAAAATGGATCCATCAACAAGCCTGATGGTAACCATTAATAACAAAATATAAGGAAAAGAACATCAGTCTGACAATTCCACACCCTTCAGCTTATCACTTGAGTATTTGATCTCCTCAAAAAGTATACGGGTACGCTGGTGATTCGGCTTTTCAATCATTTCTTTGATCAAGACATCCCTTTTCTCAAGAGCTTCAGTTAAAGAACCCATGTGCAGCATCAGAGCCTCGTCATCACACACTCCTTTGTGTCTCTTTATGCCGGCTTGCGTCTTGAGTATCTCCCTTTCTATCATGACTTCTTCAAGCTCTTTCTTGGTATTCCTCAGCTCACCTCTAGCTTCTTCTAGCTGTTCTTGACTCTTACCGAGGCTTTCCCGATACTTTCTCCTCTGCTCATACGCCTTTTCAAGCTCTTCGTCCTTAATCTGCAACTGTTCCTGTAATTCAGCATTCTCTATCCTAACTTCGTCCCAAGCGTGCTGAAACTTTGTTAACTTTTCTTTGGTCTGTGCTAACGCCTGTTTGGTTTGCTTGTGGGCTTGAGTAGCATCATCAGCACCTTTACTAATCTTCCGGAAATGTTGGGCTCTTCCAGCAAAGTCTTTTTCTTTTGCAGTTAGGATTTGTTCAGCATCTTGGGCTTTCCGCTCCAGCTCTTTGTTGGCATGTAGAGCATTCTGAAGACGGCTACTCAACTCGGAATTCTCTCCTTGGAGCTTTTTCACCAAGGCTTGCAACTTGTCAACTTCTTCCACAGTAGCAGTGCTTCTTGCTTTCTCATTCTCCGGATACAAAAGGGGTGCCTTACCAAAAGGCAAGAGAAAATCTTCAGCTCTTTTCTTCACCCACTCTTCATATGCTGGATAAACCCGGTTGTTAGGCTTTCCTAGAGTAACTTTCCCCTTTTTCAGTATGCTACCCCAGCTTTCAGAAGCTTTCTGTGCTGCTTCCCATCCCTCTGATGTATGAAAATAGAGGGATTCCTCCACATCTCTCTTAATAGGCGGACCTGTCAGGGCATACCCAAATTGTCGAATGGCCAAAGAAGGATTGTAGTTAATCCCACCCAGTCTTCCTATCAGTGGAACGTTAGGGAACTTACCACAGCTGTGGATAATATTCTTACCAATCAGCCCATGATCTACCCATACGATGTCCTTGGCCACCAATCCCATTAAACGCTGTTTCCACTCTAGAGAATCTTTGGAATCCACAAAAGCCCCTGATTGTGGTAAACGGCCCGCAAACCACTTATAGAACAAGGGTGCACAACAACGAATTATCCCTCCTCTTTTCTTTTCGTTTCGGTTGTACAACGAGTAGTGAAGATCTCCCAGTAGCGTTGGCACCGGGTTCTTCATCATGAATATTCGTATAGCGTCCGTATCAATAAAATCCGGCTCGTTGGGAAACAACACTATGCCGTATATACAAAGGGCTAACAAAGCATTAAAAACAAGCCAATTCTCGCCTTTAGCTGCTTCCTGGGCCTTCTTAATCAGATATTCCAGCTTGTAACCCCGAATCTTTCCTTTGTTGGAGACATTGTCACTTAGCTCTGATTTGCTCAAATATAGAGCACCAGCCAACTTCCCAAAGTCAAGATCCCCCACTGATCCAAAGAAAGGGGGCTCCTCCTTGATAGCAATCCCCAACATGTTGGAATACTCCTCCAGGGTAGGAACCAACACATAGTCTGGAAATACAAAACATCTCAGAGGCGGATCATAGAACTGCATCAACGTATGGAGACCTCTGGCTTCATAATCACTGACATTACGAACCATAGATAAAATCCACCCATATTTCTCTTCAAAAGCTTCTCGTGCTGCCGGGCTCGCCATTCCCTTTAGCACAACAATAGGGCCCAAAGTAGGCGTAAGGAACTTATAGCTGATGATATTCTTCCTCTCTTTAGTGTTCATCTTTGTAGGGACCTGATGACTGGAATCAAGGGTAATATATGCACCTGGAAATGAATAAACATGTATGTTAGGATATGATAATGCAATGCAAAGGGCAATGTGATCAGGTAATCAGGTGTCTGTGCTGAACTGTGAACGGTGTCAGTGTAGCTCTGAGACTAATATAGAACCATAGATAAGAACCATCTGAATACAATAGGATGAAACTTCCTTTTTGTGCAATGATGATAGAAAACCGGGTATGTAGGAGGTCATGGTTACCTGCAAACCTGTAAACAACCCGCCCTTCTCACATGTGGGTACTAGGATGTTCAATATCCCGGGCTCTCAGGTTGAGAAATGATGATACGTTCACCATTTCTGGTTTGGCATCATCATCAATCGAGGAGGCCTCAACTGATTCTCCAAAACAAAAAGGTCCTCAGCTTCTGGCACTGAGGTCGAGAAGCAATAGTACATTCATCCCTCAGGGTACAGTACTACCGCCAATCGAGGAGTGCCTCCGCTGATTCTCTTTCAAAAAGGGATGTCCTATAGCAAGTTCCCAGCATTGGGTCCTCGGATCGAGAATGTGCAATGGGTTTGCCACGGAATGTGGTCTGCCACTGTCACAACTCAGGAGGAGTGCCGCAACTGAGTCCTCGGGAATGGTCACCAGAGTCGACAGTTCCTCAAGAGAATAACCACTGGCCTGCATAACATGCAGTAGCAGAAAGCTCCTGATAGAACCTCGTCTGGTTGTGGGTCTCATGAACAACAATACGTGGTCACCACCACGCAAGCGTCATGACTATCCACTCTAATACCTATGTATGTACTCAAGCCTTGGTAGTGGGCTTATCTCTCAGAACACCCATCCCGCCAAACAGACAAACAGTGCAACACAATATAATATATGATATGTAATGCTAAAATGCGGTAAATACAGTAATGTACAGTAAAACAGTAAATAACCATACAATAAAATAGTAAATACAGCACAACAGTAAACACCCAACGAAAGAAAAACAAACAAGCGCTAGGATGGACTCGCTAAGGAAACCAGAGATTCTGACATATCCCCAGCAGAGTCGCCAGCTGTCGCTCCCGGGATTTTCATCCAAGTACAAACGCGAAAGTGGCACCGAAACATAGTCGCCAGCAATGTGTATTTATCCCAAGAGAGGGAAAGGAAACACCGCATAAACCTGAGAGAAAGGAAAAGCATGGTCTTACGACCAAGAGAAATGGGTTCGGGAGTCGGTTACGCGAGAGGAAGGTATTAGCACCCCCACGCGTCCATCGTACCCGATGGGATCCACGCTTGCTTGCTTCAATCAAAGGGTGTAGAAAACTGGAGCTCCGCTGCTACTGGAAAGGAAAAGGAACGAGAATGGAAAGAAACGAAGAAACAAATGTAGGGAAAATAAAAGAAGTGCTCGCATGGGCCCTACCCCACTGCCTACGTATCTCATCGGGAGCATGAGAATCAGAGCGACGTAGTTCCCCTCAATAGGGATGGATTGTTTTTTAGAGAACGGCTTACGTTCTAGCTCAGGTGTTGCAGGCTCGCTGGTCCGAGTGCGTTACCATCTTGCAAGAGAACGAGTAGGAGCGCGTTCGTGCGTTGAGAATGAATGAGGTGAGAAAAGAATTCCCGAAGGAAAGACGTTATTGTTTGTTTTTGTCTTTTAGAAGTTTTTTCATTTGTTTGCATATGATAGTGTATCTGAATCTTAGTCATTGGAATGTGTACCTTCTCACATTCCAAGATGGAATGGGTAAGAAAGCACACTAAGAGTGAAGAAGACCCTCACCCTTAGTTCCAATTATCAAGGTTCAAACATACTAGCATACTTGTGTTTATTAAGTGTTTTTGTTGATTATGAAGTGAAGAAGTGTTTTTTATTATTTGCACCTTCAACAAGTATTGCATTTAAGTCCCTCATACCAGATCAAATGTTTAACACATTGACCCAAGATGGGCTATATGCTATACATTCTAAGATTATAAGAGAAGACCCCTTATAACCTTTTCTTTATATGAAAGGCCTAAATGCAATAAATGCCTACCTTTATTAGATATTTTGAATTTTCTTTGAGATGAGAAAAGAGACTCAAGAGAGGATAAAGGTAAAAATCTATATGGACTAAGACTCAATCCTAATTGATTAGTTAAGGGAGTGATCCTAAGGTTTGTGAGGTTTCAACCTAAAGTCTAAAGAAAGAAAGAATTAAACAATTCACTTCCAAAGTAGAAGATGAATTGTAATTCAAAAAGGGAAAGTAATGAGTTATTAAAAGAAAGCACATAAGTGCTTAGCAAAACACAAAATGGAATTGTAAAAGAGAAAGGATAGAAGTTGAATGTGGATTCCTTATCCACACTCAATTGAAACTTACCGAAGCCCCTACATGGTTAGTAAACATGTATAAGAAGTATAAGAAGTAAAAGAACATGTAATGCATCATAAAACTCACAAGAATTGAATGAGAAAACAAATCCTAGAACCACAACCAGAATGGGCATCATATGGACAACAAGTGAATATCATCATGCAAGTGCAAGTGCATAAGCAATAATCATCATCCATTAGCATTTAAACATGTTACAAGAAGAAGGGATAGATGAAAGATGGAAAGAAATGAAGAGGACATGCATAAATGGAACATGTAAATCAACAACCAGAATTGAAACTAAATGGAAAAGGGTTTATAAACATCTCAATAGTATTTATGAGGTAACTTCAAGACATTCAAGAAGTAATATAAGAAGAATTGAAATGAAAGTTCAAAAAGAAAGGGCAAACAATACACAACATGTTAAAGGTGCACAAGGTTTAAATGAAAGTCAACATGCAAGGATGACATATAATATGTACCAATGACCTATAATGTCAAGTGAATGGTTCACCAAATATGCAAATGATCATGCAAGTATACACCAAAGAAAACATGCACCAAAGATTACAATGATATGACATGTTATAATGCTTTAAATGAAATGCATCAAACAAAAATCAAATGGCCTCATGAAAAATATGAAAACATGGTATTAGAGTTCACTAATCAGAGATGAATCACATATCAAAATAGCATATCAAAATTCAAAGCAAAATGACTTCAAACAAAGCAATTAGGTCAAGTTGAAATGTCATGCAAAGCGGTACAAATATAGGCATCAAGACATGTCATAAAGTGGTCCAAAAAACCAAACAAAAATCATTTAACATGCTTAAATGTATTAGTGAATCAATGCAAAAAGAATCATGTCAAAATAGTTGGTAATGAGCAAGAACAAAATTAAACAAATTCATGTATCATGCTTAGAATGCATCTAAGTGGAAATTCAAAGAAAATTATGGAACAGGGGCAAAAAGGTCATAAAATCAGAAAATAAAATCATGAAAAATTTCCTAAATGTTTTAAGAATACACATGAATTTTTGTAGAATTTTCCCATATGTTTTGGTATTTTTAAAAATTAATTATGAAACGTGTATGAAAGAAATAAAAATAAAAAATGAATGCAAAATGAAGGGGGGTATGAACATAGCAAAGTCACAGTTCAAAATCATTGGGCTTCAATACATGGGGGTGTAATTATCAATCTGAATAGGTCCAAGTCTGCGCAAAACACCATAACAATCATGCACTTCAGTCAACAGAAATTGACTCATTCTTAGCCAATGGATCAAGTCAAAGTCAATTCATGGTCAAAGTAGTTGGAATCAACACACACACGCGCATGAGCACCCTTACTATCATGTACCACATCACACATAGTTTAAATGAAATCAGAAAAGAAACACGTGAGGTGCACATGATTTTTTTATGTGCTGGCAAGTTTTGGATCGTTAGATCAACAACATCAAACGGTTAACAAACAATCTGGCTATAAACCCTAACATGAAGACCACCGGCCGGAGAGAGACCTCCGGTCACCTTCTCCGGTCAATCACCACCGTCTGCAACCTTCGTACCTCACCAAAATACACAAACATGATACCAAAATGAAGCTGAGCTTACGCAGAGCACGAATTCAGTGATAAAACGCACAAAAAGTTCATGAAACGAGAGAATCGAACAGAAACACATTTGCCCTAACATTGGATCTATACCTCTAAGAGGTCTATCAACTAGCCAGAAATGTCACATTGCTTCTAGTAAGCTATTATCAACACCAAACAAGCTATAATCAGTGACTAAAATGCAAAATAATTGGAGAAATAAGAACCTGAAACGTGGAGATTCTTGGATCTTCAGAAAACCAGAGGGGAGAACTTGAACTCTTGAACTTGCTTGAGCAAAATAAATGCTCGTATATGCTTGAGAGTGGAGAAGAAATCAAATCTGAAATGAGATATCTCTTGAGGAATTCACCTTGTTTCAGCTTGTTCTTGAACAATAATGAATACTTGCTGGTGAAGATGATTAGATGAAGAAGGAATCGTGCAATAAGAGAGAACTCAGAGAGAAAGTTCAGAGAGAAAAAGTGAGGATGATTGGTGAAAATCGTGAAAAATGAATCCCCCTCTCAAATGTGTGTGAGATTTCTATTTATGTGGCTGGTTAAGAATTAACTCATATGGTTGACAGTTAGAACTCAAGTTAACTGAGCTAGTTAACTGAGTTCTGAGTTAACAGAATGAGTGAGGAGGTTAGTGGCACGAGTTGGTGAGATTAACTATGGTGATGGTGAGCTCATAGCAGCTATGGTGAGGAAGAAGTGAATCAGTGGTGATGAGATGATGTTATGACATTGCAGCATGACATTACTTAGTGCACAAGCTATTTGTTCAAACACTTTCCCCTTTGATGTATGGCTGCTATGATGTACATGCATGATAAGAGCAAGGTTTGTCCAAATGAAGAAACAAAAGTACACAAGTGTTTGTTGTAAGCTTGAGCAAAAATCGTGCACCAAGCTGTTAATGCATCAGTGTCAAGCATTGTGATTTGCAGGTGAAAATCTCTCAATTTAGTGAATGGTTTGATGATGTTTTGGGATCATTGGAAAGAAGAAGTGTAATACTACAAGTTTGGTGTGAAACAAGATTAGAAATTAGAACTCTATCTTGCTCAAAAATGACCTGAAATATTGGAAATCGCAACTGGTGTGTGGCGAGCAACTTGGCTTGCAGACAAGGCATGGTGACTTGGGGAATTTTCAGCATGACACCCTCATATTTGGACCATTATAACTCTCCATAAATTGATCAGATGAAAAAATCGTAAACATCAATCTTGAAGCTCTCACATAGGGGAACAACTTTGATGTTGAAAGATTTTCCATTTGAGGCCTCTAACCATGAATAAAATGAGTGTACTTCTGGCCCACCACATGTTTGTGAAAATGACTGCGCGCAGACCTGGCCAAACTTGGTCATGACATGGTTTTTGGCCTACTTTCCTCCACCTTTGATCAATCATATCTCCCTCAATTTTTATCCAATGGAGATGTTCTACCCATGGATTTGAAGCTCAAAGCAAGGCCTTTCATTGAGGAAGAGTGGAATTTTCATTTGGTGCTTCAATTTTGAATGGCCTTGGTTCCAATTCTGATGCAAAATGGCCAAAACTTGCTATTTTTAGTAACCCTACTTCATCCAAAAATGGCAACTTTCCAAATCTTGATTTTTTTATGATTCCTTTGGAGTTTCTTGATCAAATTTTGTACATTGGTCACATATAACATGAATTTCAAGAATTTGGCCTTAAAAAGTCAAGGGTTGACTTTTTCCTCTGATTATTTGACTTGGCCCCAAATTCCCTGATTTTTGATCTTTCTTCCAATTGAACCACTTCTAAAACCAATTGAAATGCAATTTTCCACATCCATACACTTAGGGACATGTAGAATACCATGACATCATGTCTTGTCCAAAAAATCAGAGATTCCATGATTTAAATGGAAACCCTAGTTTTGGCCCCCTCTAGTTAGGAGGTAAAAGTGCAGTCTCCAATTTCAAATTCCTCAGAGTATGTTGTGTATCCTCTTAAAGGATAGTGAGATATGCCACTTGAAGATGATCTTGGATCAATGAGCTATCTCTTTTGAGGATTTTCCTTCAATTTTTGAACCTCTTGCATGATGAAAGATGTATTGCTTCAATCTCCCATTGAATCTCACTTCCTTGAGGTTTTGGAAGATCAATTGAGATAGTATGAGACATGAAAGACCTCTTGGCTTGCCTTGAGGAAACTTGACTGACCTTTTTGTGCTTTGAATGATCTCTTGATTGTCCACCTTCCACCAGATCACATGCCCTGATGGTAAGAAGGATGCCATGCTTCATTTTTCTATGTTAAATGCAATGTAATGTTAATGAGGTGGATATGATATGATAAATGATAATGCCATGCTATGATGACAAAAGGGGAGAGCAAATTTTGGGGTATTACAAACCCTTAGCAAACAGATAACAATTAGTAGATAACATAAGTATTAACAAGAGGGTCCTGTAGAGTACTACAGATACCTAGGATGCTAACACCTTCCCAAGGTATAACCAACCCCCGAACCTTAGATTCTCTCTTGCATTGCATTGCATACTCATGGGTTGTTCGATATTTCTCCCTTCCCTTGGATAAATCAAAGACCGGTGGTGGATAATGATTTGCGATTCAAGTTAATCAATTGCTTGATATCCAATTCTCACCGCGACAAAAATGACGAATTCACTGGGGATAATATATTTGAGGGTTCCACCTAACTTGTTTTATTATTTTTTTTGTTGTATACTTGTATATTTGTATCTGTTGCTATATCTACTTGTTTGGGTTTTTTCTGTATGCAGGGTTGTCACTTTGTGTGGTGAGATAAGTCCTACACCCGGACGTGAGTGCAAATTATGATAGGACAGTGATACATTCAAGGAGACGTTTAGGGAGTCGATTCCCGAAGAAGTCACTACTACGAAAAATTCATTTAACAACGGTTGGAAATGACATAATATGAAGCGGGCGAGGGCGTTGTTATGTAGATTTTCGTTGTATATATGATACTTACAACCACGGACTAGTAGGCGTTGTAATAAACTGGATTGCGCGCTAACTATCACAACGGATTTTACAATACACCGTTGTAATAAAACTACTTGTCCTCGGTTCGATTCCCTGCAGCGCAGTTTTGATATTTATTTTTTCCTAGACAGCGTGCCATATATTATAACGGTTATGAAATATAACCGTCGTTAAATTTTCTTCAAAATTAACAAATATGATCCTGCTTTTATAATTAATCCCATTTTTTTACCTGTATTATTGTTCTCCATATCACAGCATAGCAGCAAAATACAATTCACATTTTGTGATAAAGTTTTCATAATAATATTAATCGTATCATATTCATAATATCACATATACCACATTACAGTTTATCAGAACAAACAACCTATATAAATAAAATATTACATATACTATATTATAGTTTACACACATTACATAACTTCAAATAATTGTAACTTGGTGTATTGGTATCTTGTCTCTTGGTGTCCTGTCACTTGGCCTGGTGTCTGGACTCAAAATACCTATGATTTCAAATAATTATACTTGTTAGTAAAAATACTTTTAAACTATAACATACAATTTATATATTATGAATAAATAATAAATTACGTACTTGTTAATTTTCCCATATGCCTTCTTCATGATCGAGTCGTATAGCATGCACGGCATCTCCATCAACTTCATCATATGAGGTAGGAACTTGTGTTGTGTAAGAAGGTGTGGACAGAATATCAAGACTTTAATCACTAAGAGGAATGAATTTTTCTTGTAGAACGATTGACCATTTCCCCGATATGTCCGATGGATCGGCAACATAGAAAACTTGTTTTGCTTGAGAAGCCATGATGAATGGTTCTGTATTAAATGATTCCTTGCCATGGTCGACCCGAGTGAATCCTAAGTCATCAATGTCTACACCATTACTATTATTGGGAACCCACTTGCATTTAAATAAAGCCACTTTGAAAACAACATAATCAATCTCCCAAATCTCATCAATGACACCATAAAATGCAGTAGCTGCCAATACCGGATTCTTATCTTTCGAACTAGAGAAATACATCGATTCGGCTTCAACCATAACCCCACTATTTTGCATTGCACTACGATCATCTTTTAATTTTGTATAAAAAGTATAATGACCAATGTCGTATGCACTCCAGGTAATGGCACAAAATTTTGGCTCGTACGACAATCATTTAAGTATCTCGGATGCACTACGATCATTAGATACACTTTTATTAAACAAATCCATGAATCTATTGTTATGCTCTATCAACAACAACTTGTCACTCATTCGGGGATATTTTTTCTTCAAAAGTCTTTTGTGAGCATCTATGTAAGGTTGAACCTCATCTGTATTATTCAATATATAGAAATGTGATTGAATAACTACATCCTGAGCCATTGACCTAACATTTAGACCTTGAATACCTCTTCCGTCTGTGTCAGCATGACGAGACTTTGGAATTCCTATAGAATCTGCATCCGACAAATAGTTTGTACAAAACTCAACAGCTTCTTCTGTGATGTACCTTTCAACAATCGAAGCTTCCGGTCGGTGATGATTTTTCGTATATCCTTTAAAGATCTTCATATATCGCTCTATTGGATACATCCACCTTAAATGAACTGGACAACAAATTTTGATTTCTCTTACGAGATGAAAAAGTAAGTGAACCATAACGTCAAAAAATGATGGCGAAAAATACATCTCCAATTGACACAAGATTATGGCAGCCTCATCTTCTAATTCATCCAATTTTTTGAAATCAATAACTTTATTACATATGCCATTGAAGAATAAACACAGTCTCGTTATAGTTACTCTCACATTTTTTGGAAGGATCCCACGGATAGCCACTGGTAGAAGTTGTTGCATCAATACATGACAATTATGAGATTTTAAACCAATTAACTTGGGATCTTTCATTGATACAAGTTTCTTGATGTTTGATGAGTAACCTTGCGGAACTTTAATACCTTGCAAACACTCGCAGAACATCTTCTTTTCCTTTTTAGATAGAGTGTGACATGCTGGAGGCAGATAAGTTCTTTTTCCTTTCTCTATTGGAGCCAACTATATTCGTATACCCATCTTCTCCATATCAAGATGGGAAGTCTTACTATCTTTAGTCTTGCCCGTAATGTTTAGAAGTGTGTCAATCAAATTATCACCCACATTTTTCTCCACGTGCATCACATCAAGACAATATCTAACATCAAGACTTGACCAATATGGAAGATCAAAGAAGATTGACCTCTTTTTCCATATATTTTTCGCAACTGCCCCTTTTTTTTCTCTATTCCCACCTTTTTCTTTTTCTCTCTTCCCACCTTTTTCTTTTTCTCTCTTCCCAAAGACAACATTAATGTGTTCCAGCCGTTGATAAACTTCATCCCCGGTTAAAGGTTTAGGAGCCTCATCAAACTCTTGCTCTCCATTAAATTCTTTTCGTAATCTACGATATAGATGACCCAGTTTTAGAAATTTTTGATGCCCAAGGTAAACGGTTTTTTTTCCAAACTCAAGTTGGTGATAACAAGTATCATCTTCACATATAGAACACACTTTATGTCCTTTGACACTGTATCCAGCCAAATTACCGTAAGCTGAAAAGTCGTTAATTGAGCAAAACAACATTGCACGCATATTAAACTTTACCCCAGAATATGCATCATCAACTTCAACGCCTTCATCCCACAAGAGTCGTAAATCATCAATTAATGGGGTTAGATAAACATCTATGTCATTACCAGGTTGTTGTGGTCTAAAAATCATCATACTTAACAGTATATACTTGCGCTTCATGCACAACCAAGGAGATAGGTTGTAAATAGTGAGAAGAACAGGCTATGAAGTATGATTAGTGCTCAGATTACCAAAGCGGTTCATTCCATCGGTGGCAAGCCCAAGCCTAAGGTTTCTTGGCTGGATTCCAAAATCCAAAAACAACGAATCAATTTTCTTCCATTGCAACGAATCAGCTACATGGTGAATGTTTCCATCACGAATCCTTTCATCTGCATGCCATCTAAGATTCTTTGCGTCATTCGAATTAGCAAAAAGTCTCTTTAACCGTGAAACTATTGGCAAGTACCATAACACTTTAGCAGGAGGATGCTTCCTACTAACATTGTCA
The DNA here is from genome assembly GCA_022829125.1 of Lathyrus tuberosus. Taxonomy (NCBI): domain Eukaryota; kingdom Viridiplantae; phylum Streptophyta; class Magnoliopsida; order Fabales; family Fabaceae; genus Lathyrus; species Lathyrus tuberosus. The sequence goes on from JALAZF010000191.1 coordinate 1,317,780, forward strand.
TAGTGATCATTGTCATCACCATTGTTAGCCTTCAGCTTAAGGCTCTCTTGAACTTAATGTTGTTTAACGAGTCTATTCATGAAGATGATTTTATTTTCAACCTAGGAGCCCGTGAGACGGAGAACCGTAGTTACCTTTAACCCAACTTGGCCTATTAGGATGTAGTGCGGTGGCTATGAGGGAGTCTATTCCCAAAATAGTTGATACGCGATACTACACTCGGACAAGATTCTCTTAAGAATATTATTCACCACCAAGTTATTTGGGAAATTGATAATATCCGAAAGATGGGTTGTTGTCTCTGGGAAGTTTTTAGAATCCTGTTCTGCAGATCATAAACCCTAGTACTTACCTTCTTGGGATGGGTAGACCGTGGCTCCACGCTCATGACCTCTCAAACGTAGTACTCTTTGTCTGTTTACTTGCTTATGTGTGCTTTGTGCTTTGTGTGTTTGCATACATGCATTCATGAGCATCATTTCATAAGGATTCATGGAACTTAGCTTTGTTTGTAAACATCGTAGGGATATCATGGATACCGGAAGAAGGAATATAATAAAGTACACTTATCAGAGTCCTAACCTGGACAATCTAAGGAGATTGGAAACCTTGGTGACAGATAAGGAAAGTTTCAAAAGCAGATATAGGAAGTTGTTGTCTTTGTTGAAGATGAGGATTGATAAGGGACTTCTTTCTACTCTACTTCAGTTCTACGACCCACTATATCACTGTTTTACTTTTCTGGACTATCACCTTGTACCTACTCTTGAAGAATATTCTCAGCTACTCGGTTTACCTAATCAAGACGAGTCTCCTTTTCCTATCTTCGAAAAGGATCCCGAGGAAAAAGAGATTTCTAAGGCTACACACGTGGATTTGGTGGATATTCGAGCTAATATGACTTCAAAAGGTGGAATTTTTGGACTAACTACAAAATTTCTAGTTGGAAAAGCTCAGTATTATGCTAATCATCAAAGTATGGATGCGTTCAAAGTTGTTTTCGCCCTACTTATCTATGGTACTTTCTTATTCCCGAATTTTGAAAATTATGTGGACCTCAATGCTATCAAAATCTTTCTGAAGAAGAATCCAGTACCTACATTACTAGCTGAAGCTTATTATTCTGTTCATTCAAGGAATGCTCACAGAAAAGGAATGACTACCTGTTGTGTCCCTTTGCTGAACAAGTGGTTTATTTCGCACTTGCCCAAAGCGTACGCCTTTTGGGATACTAAGAAGGGATGGTGGTCACAAAATATAATGTCTCTTACCCACTCAGACATCGACTGGTATAACCGTGTTTATGATGGGGTGATGATTATTGACAGCTGTGGAGATTTTGGCAATGTACCTCTTCTTAGCATCAAGGGATTAATCAGCTACAATCCAGTCTTAGCCCGCAGACAACTGGGATATCCTTTGAAAGTCAAGCCTGTCAGTGTTCATATGGAAGATATTTTCTTCGAAGAAGAGAAACTAAGCGAAGAATTAAGAAAACAGGTTTTGAGTGATTGGGATCATAAGCACAAGAAGGATAAGAATAACTTAGGAAAGCCTAGTTGTGTGTCTTTGGAACCTTATCTCCAATGGGTTCGAAAGAGAGCCATTGATTTGAAGATGCCTTATTCCCGACAAGAACCTATGGTCCTAAAAGAAGAACCTGTCTTCATCTTCACGTCTAAAGCAGAAGAGTTAAGGATTGCTTTGAATAAAGCTCAACAGATAGGGGACGCTTGGAAGAATATGTACCAAATAGTTGTAGAAGAGAATGCAAAATTCCAACGACAACTCAAGATAAAAGATGAAGAAGCTACTTCTTACAAGAAAAGGAAAGCACAAGAAGATTGGTCTTACTCTAGTCCTCAGTCAACACCTTGGAAATTGATTGTTGACAAGCTCATCTTGGAGAAAGGCCAGATGGAAGAAAAAATCAAGAGACTTGAGAGAAGACCGCTGAAAGAGTCTCCTTAGATCTTTCTTTATTGGCTTTTATTTAGCTTTTCCTTTATGACTCTTGAAAAGTGTACCGACGCATCGTAATCAATTTTAATTTATTCGTCTTTTGGCATTCTAGATATTGATGATTGTAACCGTCTTTTTTATTATTAATAAAATACGTCTTTTGATATTCCTTGATGATTATAAATAGCTGAGTTCCATGAATCTTGTTGCATCGCATTTGCATTTTCATTCTCTCCCCCTTCAAGGAACTTAAAAGTTATTTTGCTAAGGCATCGTAAGATGGATTACGGAAAGAAAGGAGTTTTGCCATACACCTTCAAGGTCCCTGATGTTGAATGTTAGTTCTTGTGATTGGCTGAAATTTTGGTAAAACAATGTTAATGTCATGGTTGATGTTGCAACATGAGCCTCTAAACATTATTGTTTGTTTGGTTAACATTCTGGTTTGTGAAAATTGTTGAAGAGTTAAAGTGCTGAAGAGTGATGTCACATGCGATGTCTTGACATCACTATACCAGAACATTAAAACATCAGGTTGTGATGTTTTTAGGGCTGCGCGCATTATGTTGATTTAAGGAGATCTGTTAGTTAGATTGGATGCGAATTTCTTGGTGCAATCATTAATGAAGAAGATTAGTTTGTTGCTAGTTTAATGCAAAGAGATATGGAGAATAATTAGAGTTAATTATGAAGAGCTGGTTGTAGATTTAATTGAAGATCAATTCTGTAGCAGAATCTTTCGCAGATTTGTAGCAGAAGATTTGCTGAGATTTGAAGGCCCAAATCCAGTTGGAAAAAGTTATAAATAGAATGCTTGTAACCTAGAAAAGGTACAGGTCCAAGATGTAGATCATTAGGGCTTAGTCTAAGTGAACCACTCGGGTTGTGAGATGGTCACTGTGTTCTTACTCAGAAACCTGTAGGTAATGAGTTTTGTATTGTTCTTGGAGGAAGCTTTGAAGCAACTCCAAGGTGTGTCATGGAAGTGTGAATTCTATGTGTTTGGAGAGTTGTTGGAAATCAAGCTATTGATGCAGTGGCGAAGATGTTGACTGCTAGACATCATTGCGATGATTGGGAGTGAGATGGAGTCTCTTACCTAGGGAAGACTTAGGTAGAAGGGTCATTGGGTAGTGATTAAATTAGGTAGATTGTCAACTGGTCTGTTGAGTCTGTAATTTGATACTACTAATAGTGGACTTCCTTCCTGGCTTGGTATGCCCCCAGATGTAGGTTGTTAGACCGAACTGGGTGAACAATTCTTGTGTGGTTTTCTGTTGTTTTACATTGTCCATTGCAGAGTGTGTTGTTGTAACATCACACATAACATCACAGGCTTTTAGTGTCTTGTTCATACAGCAGATATTGATGTTGTGACATCGCATTTAACATCACATATCTGGTACCAGAATTTCAATTGGTATCAGAGCAGGCATCCTGTCTGTTTCTGGATGAGATCTAGGGAAGATACTTTCTGGTTCATGAGAAAGGAAGATAGTTTTGCTGAGTTATGGACTTGGTTAGTTCATATAGTTGTGTGTATGATCCCTTGAAGTGAAGGATGGACTTTTCATGATAAAGTATTGTTGGCACGTGGTTTATGCTGATAGTGTGCAAGGATTTTTTAGTAGTGCCTGAAGGTTGTTGAGGAGTTGTTATGTGTTCCGCTACATGGTATCTGTTGTAACCCTGGTTGGTTCTTGTATCTCTGGTGTTGAGATTCTAGGATGATATTCTCTTGGAAAGACATTAGGGTTTGGTCGCCTCGGCAGGATATTCTATGATGTTGTAGTTTTTGCAAGACAACTTCAACCGGTTGGATTATCTCATATCCTAGTTTGGGAGAGAAGTGTTCATAAGGTGAATGGGTCTTCTAAAGACTGTTTGACATGGAAGGATTAGAAGAAGAACATATTTCAAGTCAGACATTGAAGACCAATCTGTTCAGAATGGTGATTCCTTCTTTATCATCTTTCTTAATGGTGAAAGAAGAGGGGAGTGCCAAAGCAAAAAAGTATCATTGTCAAATCTTTCATGCGGGAGTGAAGATCTTGATAAGTTATCTCTTGAGCCTAGTTGTGGTGACCTAATGAGGAGGAAGTTTCATCAAGAAAGAAGATGAGCTTAATATGTCAATTCTAATGTCATAGCATCTCAGATGTGCTGGTTGAAGAAAAGGTAGTAATCCTGATAGCAGAAGAGAAGGAGTTGATCCTTGTTTGAGCTAAAACTGTCTGAGGACCATATTATAGGGTAAATTCATCCAAGATTTTGTGTGCAGTAGCAGTGTATATCAGGTTGTGGTCAATTGGTGTCTGCATTAGTTGGAATGAACTCTTCCAGTTTTGTGGCTCGAAGGATTGAAAGTAGCAGTTTGTCTATGCAGAAGGAGGACAGGTATCTATCTTAAGTTAGACAAGAGGTTTGAACCTTGTGCTTATAAGAAGAAGCTTCTAGAAGAGTGTGTTATGCAAGTTACTGCAGTTTTTATGATCTTGGAAGTTGATTAGATGTTGATATGTTCTCGTGTGTTCCCTACAAGAGATATGATTGTAGTCTCCAAATCAATAGGAGTTGTTTAATGTGATTTAGACTAATGTCAGAACTGATGTTGAAACATCATTTCAGTTCTTTGCTCAGGGTGGAGTAAAAGATCAAGACACTAACCTAACCTTGAAGGCATGTGTGGTTGTCATAATGGTCTGTCATGGAGAAGATCTGAAGAAGGGTTAAACTACAGGGATTAATTGCTTTTCACAAGTATTATCCTTGAAAGACAAGATTAAGGATGTTCTGTCTATTGTTTTAACATCTTTTCATCAGAGGTTTGGAGAATCACGGGAGGGGTTCTACATTCGCTCACAAGTCGCCTAGGTGTTAACTTGGGATTATTGCTTAGCATCTGTTCCTAGAAAGTATTGTGAATGACTTGTCCAGATGGTGGCGCTATTGAAGATGCAGATGGAAGACTATGAAGACATCATAATCTTGATGGTTATAGCTTGGATTAGTTTATTTCTGATCTAAGTGGTTTGGAGCATGGTGTTTGCTCTGGTTGTGAAGGTCGAGGATAAGTGACAGTTATCTCTGGCTTTCTACTGACGGCTCTACTAAGGGAAGTGACTTTCTTTAGTATTGCTATGGGGTAGTCTTGGGCTACTTATTTTCTGAAGATTCAGATGTGGTAGGTTTGAAGTCTTTGGAGTTTCTTAGTAGGATGGAGGTTGTCTACTCAAACTTGAGTATTGAATCAAGTCTATGAGAGCATGGAAATCTGTTTCTGCAAAGGGAAGAGGTTCTTCTAAGTGGCAGAAGGAAGAGCTGAATTCAACAGTTGGATATCATAATGTTTTGACATCTAGCTTAACATCAGAAGTCTCAGCTGGTGATGTGGCACATCAACTTAAGATAGAGATGATCTACAGTAATGGAAGTTATGGATGCTTCAAAAAGATCTATCTCATACAGTTTGTGGGAGATGTGGTTTGAGAAGATGTTACATGACAAAGAGGCTTGGTGATTCCAAGATGTCTTGCCTTGGAGAAATTAGTTCATATGACTTGAAGATCTGGTTTCATAGGTGGATCAAGATATCTTTGTGAGAGTTCTGACAAACGTGAAAAAGGTCAAACTGTGGCATTTGTTTGATCTCAGAAGTGGATTCGAAGAATTAAGATAATCAGAGTGTGGCAGCTGGTTATTATTGAGGATTGTCTTGGAACAAGTTACTCTTGGGCAGAAGGGTGATGAGTTGAAGACTCAAGGAGATTATTCTTCTTGAAGGTGGATGGGAGTTTAATTCTCTAGTTCTTTGGAGTACTATGCAATAGTAAGTCCAGTTGGTGGAGCATATCAAGAATCATGGTGATGATATCTTGGTGAGTGGCAAATGTTCTAACATGTGTTAGGACATTGTCTGGTTGGATATCCTTGGTAAAGGATGATTATGCCTTGGTTCAGAAGCGTAATGCCTACAGTATGCCTAAGGAGCGTCTACATAGTCATACTGGAGAATGATGAAGTAGAAGGTCTGCCTTGGATGGAGAATGTAGAGAAGAGTGAAGTAGATCAGGAAGTCTGAAGATGAAGAGTATGATAGGGAATGACTACCTTTGGAAAAAGGGACAATGGTACCAATATGCATGTGCTCAGCAAGTGTGCTCAAATGTTCATCTTCATCTAGAGCATTGGTTAACCATGACAGGGGGAGTACTTATCCATTAATTTTGCAACAAAGGTGGATATATTGTGAAGCTTGCTTGATGATTAAGCTTGTGGAGACTCATTGCCTCTTATGAGGATCTAATGTCAGATAACATGTTATGACATTAGGCTGTTGGTTGGCATTGGATGTTATGTCTAGTCATGTGAGTCATGTGTGCACATGCCTCTGAGAAGAAGTCTGAAGACAAGTTTATTGGTTTGGAATGTATAATCTTCTGTGGAAGTCTTGGAGTGAGAATGTTGTGAGCAAGCAGACATTGTGGGATAAGATATCAGAACATGGTACAGGACATGTTTTTCTTGAGCCAAACAAGGATTTATTTTGGACGGTGGTGTAAGGATAAGGTGAAACACGTGTCTTCGACTATGCATGGAACTGTTTTGGCACAATTTTTGGTAAGTATCAGTTAGAGGCAATAAAGGTGGTCAAGAATGTTTTGGATGGTAGACATTGAATTTAGATGGAGTTTTTTTGTTCCTAAAATAACGTTTCTATGACCAAGAACTTTGACTATTCAAGGCTCGTTAATTCCAAAGTAACTGGTCAGCTATTTATAGAGGTTATTCTTTGCTCCTTCAGCCAGTGAGTGTTCTTGTTTCATAAGTCTTATGGCGTTTGTTCGTTTTTGGGTGAGCACTACTTGGGTCTGGTTCTGTGAGGGCTTTCTTTGCCAATTTGTGGCTAAAAAGGGGGAGAAAGGGAAGGTTTTGTTCTGCTAAATGGTTTGCGCAGATGCCTTGTCTGGAGTCTGCAGTTTCAGATGTGGCTTAGAGATTTCAAAGAGGATGTCCTATCCTGAGTCTTTGTGACTTGTGTCATGAGTTATGAACACAGTTGTGACTTGTGTTCTGAGTTACCTGGGTTGGCAGAATGGCACTTCTTAAGTTTCATCTTATGCCACAGATTAAACCCAGTGTCTGATTAATGAAGGTGTGCAGAATTCTCTTATGCCACCATTGGTCTTTTATGTATAGACAAGCATTTCTTTTCTGGAGGAGTCTTCTACATTTGTTCTGGGTCTGTCCTGGAAGGAAAAAGAAATGTGTTGTATTGAGGGGGAGTGTCAGATACCTTCTTCCAAATGACTTCAGGACTGTCTACTTCTTAGGTCCTAATGTGCTGCCTGAAGTTGTTGTGCTGTGGAGATGTTATGTCCAACATGATGTCCTAACATCATTCAAAATTAGCCAAGAAGATGATTCTCCATGGTTGTTGTACACAGTAGCTACTGATGACTACTGACATGACTTCTAACAGTAGTATAGGGTTGTAATTGCTGCTGTAATTTGAGTTGTAATATTTATATATTTGTTTTAGCCAAAATTAGCCAAAGGGGGAGATTGTTAGTTCTTGTGATTGGCTAAAATTTTGGTAAAACAATGTTAATGTCATGGTTGATGTTGCAACATGAGCCTCTAAACATTATTGTTTGTTTGGTTAACATTCTGGTTTGTGAAAATTGTTGAAGAGTTAAAGTGCTGAAGAGTGATGTCACATGCGATGTCTTGACATCACTATACCAGAACATTAAAACATCAGGTTGTGATGTTTTTAGGGCTGCGCGCATTATGTTGATTTAAGGAGATCTGTTAGTTAGATTGGATACGAATTTCTTGGTGCAATCATTAATGAAGAAGATTAGTTTGTTGCTAGTTTAATGCAAAGAGATATGGAGAATAATTAGAGTTAATTATGAAGAGCTGATTGTAGATTTAATTGAAGATCAATTCTGTAGCAGAATCTTTCGCAGATTTGTAGCAGAAGATTTGCTGAGATTTGAAGGCCCAAATCCAGTTGGAAAAAGTTATAAATAGAATGCTTGTAACCTAGAAAAGGTACGGGTCCAAGATGTAGATCATTAGGGCTTAGTCTAAGTGAACCACTCGAGTTGTGAGATGGTCACTGTGTTCTTACTCATAAACCTGTAGGTAATGAGTTTTGTATTGTTCTTGGAGGAAGCTTTGAAGCAACTCCAAGGTGTGTCATGGAAGTGTGAATTCTATGTGTTTGGAGAGTTGTTGGAAATCAAGTTGTTGATGCAGTGGCAGAGATATTGACTGCTAGACATCATTGCGATGTTTGGAAGTGAGATGGAGTCTCTTACCTAGGGAGGACTTAGGTAGAAGGGTCATTGGGTAGTGATTTAATTAGGTAGATTGTCAACTGGTATGTTGAGTCTGTAATTTGATACTACTAATAGTGGACTTCCTTCCTGGTTTGGTATGCCCCCAGATGTAGGTTGTTAGACCGAACTGGGTGAACACTCCTTGTGTGCTTTTCTGTTGTTTTACATTGTTCATTGTAGAGTGTGTTGTTGTAACATCACACATAACATCACAGGCTTTTAGTGTCTTTTTCATACAGCAGATATTGATGTTGTGACGTCGCATTAACATCACATATCTGGTACTAAAATTTCATTGAACAATTTATGGAACTAGGAGATCAGATTAAAAATCCTGAGGCTTACGCCGAGAAGTATGGAAGGATCCTCCTGCTATTGCAGATTCGAGTGGCTGCTGGTCTGTTAGAGACACTTGTTTAACTCTACGACCCGATCTATCACTGTTTCATTTTCTTAGATTTCCAGCTGATGCCTATGTTGGAAGAGTATTCCGCTCTGTTGGGCGTCCCTGTCAACGACTCACCTCCATTCTTCAGCGCAGAAGGAAGGCCCAGCCAAGAAGATATTACAAGAGTGTCATTGTATATGCGTATTTTCGACGCCATGAGTTCAACACGTAAAAAGTTGTTTTCGACAAATGGAGGAACATGCCAAAAGAAGCACAACTGAAAGAGTATATCTACTTGGGAGATATTCTTCAACATTCTTCGACATTTCGACTGGGCAACGTTTCGACATTTCGTCAAGTAAATATTTCTGCAAATGGGAAAAGTTTGGACAAGTATGAAGAACGTTGTGATAGTTCGACAATTCGACAAGTCTGAAAGGACGCGTTTGTTCGACATAACTTGAAGATTCAAATTCAAGAGAATTATAATGTTTGGCAGAAGATGCGTGGAAGCACCTGGCGAAAGGGAGACATGCAGAAGGCCAGATGTCGAAGTTTTAGGATTTAGTCGTTAATAGCAGTTATTTTGTTTATCTATAAATTGGATAGTTGTTATTAGAATTCAGTGTGAAAAACTTGTACAAAACTTCCTGCAATTACTCAAAGTACCCGTGTGAGAGAAAAGAGTTATTTGGAAAAATGTACGTGTAAACACCATCTTTTAATTTCTTTATCAATCAAAGTCTTTTTACCAATTCCTTTACATTTACCAGCATCTTTATGTTTTCTTCGTCATTTTACTTTAAAGCTCTTTCTTCGCCATTTTACTTTAAAAGTTCTTTTCAAAGTCATTTTCTTTTATCTCAGACTTTTATCTAGATTTAGTTGAAATCTTTTATTCCAAAAGACTTAAATACATAAAACCAAGAACCAAGATATCACCCTTAACTTAAAATTATCACGTTGATCTAAGTTTTCGCCCGACATCCTAGGATTTGTTTGGTTAATCCTGCAAGTAACCCAGATTTCACCAGTCTGGTAAACTAGAGGTTGTTCGCCAAGATCAACAGCGAACAAATTGGCATGGCCAGTGGGACCAGTGCAATATAAAACTTAAATAAGTTTTAAAAATTAAGGCTTTTTCTTCGTTGTATGATACTAAGAAGCGGTAAATTAGCCGTATCTGACGTAGAGAGACCCAAAAGAACTAGAGTAAGGAAAATGGCGAATCAGTCAAATAATCCTAATCCCAATCCAAATTCAAATGAAAATATTCCAGTTTCCAACCCTATACCTTCGACAGGGGGAAATGTAGATTCAAACCCTGTTCTGGAGGAGGTTATGCCTTCGTCAACAGGATCTATACCAGCGGTTTCGCTCTCCCAAAGTATGCCTAGTTCTTCCACAATGGGACATTCAAGGCCTTTGGGGACGCCTCCTCCGGGAGGACAAAATTTTAGGCCATTCCAGACAAATTTTTCCATGCCTATGTTCGGAAGAGAACAACCATATGGAATGCCAACGTCAGTAATGGCAAACTTGCAAAGTGCACCACCCTTGTATTCTGACGCCATGGTCCACATGTCTTCACCATTGCAAGGATCAGGATATGGTGGAAATATGAGTAGATTGAACCAATCCCTACCAAATTTCCAAATACCAGCAATTACCAATAATTCTGCGCAAGTAATTCGACAACAAATGGACGAAAGTAATCATGATATGGTCCAAATGTTGACTCAACAAATGGGAGCAGTGTTTAACCCTTTAATACAAAACACTACCCAAACCAACCAATTGTTGGCTGCGCAAATGACGCGCATTGCTGACTTTTTTGGTGTTCCTCAAAAACGACAAAGAGAACAAGTGATTCAAAACCAAGTAGTAAATGTCAAAGAGGAACCCACGATAAATCAAAGGCCTTTAGAGAATCCTCAGGCAAACCCTAGAAACCAAGAGGCAGTGGTCGAACAACCTCGTGTCGAAATCCCCGTTCAACAAGAACCTAGGAGGGTAATAGTCCAGAGAAGCCAAGATGCTGATGATGTGTTGCAACAGCGAATACGATATAATAACTTGCCTGTCGAAAATAACATAACAGCCATGGTCGAAAGGATAATGGGCCAAAACGGTGTAAATATAGGTTTGCAAAGGCCTACTTATACTTCCCCATTGTCAGAACATATTCTGCAAGAGGAACTACCCCCAAGATGGAAAGTTCCTAAGTTTACTAAGTTTTCAGGAGATACTAGTGAATCTACTATAGAGCACGTAGCGCGTTATCTAATAGAAGCAGGAGAAATAGTCAATAATGAAAATTTGAAAATGAAGTACTTCCCAAGTTCCTTGACAAAAAATGCATTCACCTGGTTTACATCCTTGCCTGCGAACTCTATATTCACATGGACCCAATTAGAAAGATTGTTCCATGAACAATTCTATATGGGTCAGACTAAGATAAGTTTGAAGGAATTAGCCAGTGTCAAGAGGAAATTTTCAGAGCCTATAGATGATTACCTAAATAGGTTCAGGTTGCTTAAGGCAAGATGTTTCACACAAGTTCCAGAATGAGAGTTAGTCGAAATGGCTGCAGGGGGTCTAGATTATTCTACAAGGAAGAAATTAGACACTCAATATTTAAGAGATATGGCACAATTAGCAGATAGGGTAAGACAGATTGAAAGGCTAAAAGCTGAGAAATTCAGATCAAATAAAAATAAAAAGGAAAGAGTGGCCTATGTAGGAGTATGCCAGGATGATGATGGTGACGAAAATGAACTAATTTTGTTCGACGAACAAGAAATTGATCTGGCAGAACTAAAGTCAGGCCCACTATACGCCTGTAAAGTACTAGCTCCGTCGAATGGAAAAAATCCAGTCGAACCTGAAAAGAATGATAAGTTTCCTAAATGAACTTATACGTTCGACGTCACCAAGTGTGACGAAATTTTTGATTTATTGGTCAAAGATGGTCAGTTAATAAAGCCACCAGGCGCTAAAGAACCGCCTGTCGAACAACAGAAAAATAGGGGTTTTTGTAAGTACCATAACTTTTTGGGTCATAAAACATCTCAATGTTTTCTTTTCAGGGATCTAGTTCAAAATGCTATCCGTGATGGAAGGCTGAAGTTTGGCGAGAAGCCAAAACAACAAATGGGGATTGATTCGAATCCTATGCAGGTTGTCAAAGCACACTATGCTGAACCATCCACGGTGAATATGGTGGAGATCGAAGTTGCTTCTGATGGCAGTTTTGAGATGGTGGAGGCTATGGAAGGTTTCGACACCAGTGTCAACATGGTCGAGATTACTGAAGATCTTGCAGGCCAGAACGAAGTCGAAGGAACTGAAGCGTTCGACAATGATAATGAAGTCAAAGTCACTGAAGATCTTGACAACAAAAACACAGTTGAAGTCACTGAGGACTTCGAGGATGAAGGTAAGGTCGAAGTTACTGAAAGCTTTGACAATCAGAAATTGAAGAAAACTACAGAGGGTTCCGACGAAAAGAACGATGACAGTGTTGCTGAAGACGTGGTGGTTCGACCAGGAGAAATCTGGGATTGCTTGGGACAGCCAAGTGGAAAATTCGACTACCTGGTGAAGTACACAATTCCTATAACTTATCACACCGACATCGGTGAAATCCAACCAACTGGTTGGGGAAGTGATTTTGATGAAGATGGTGATTCCCCTATCGCCAAGGAAGAAGTTACTGAGGACTTCGTTGCTGAAAACAAGGCTACTGAAGGCCTTGATCTTGACAACACGAAGGAGGCCGATGTTACAAATTACTGCATCAACATCATGGGACCTTTCGACAAGGAAGTCACAGAAATGAAAGAAAAAGCTGTACATGGCCGTGGGAAATCTGGGACTTATGGGATCCTACGAAGAATAAAGGAGGATCCTGAAGAAAAGTCAAACAAGTGTTGCTACAAGCATGCTCCTAGGAACATATCCTGGTGTTGCTGCCCAGAAGGGAAGTTCGACCTGACGAAAAAGAAGGACAGAGTCGAAGAGGAAAAGCTCATTGAAAAGATGAATAGACTAACCATTGCTGACAAGCAAAATATGGGAATCAATATGGTAGAAGTGTCGCAGAAAACTCAGGCAGCAGTAGATGAAGATCAACGTCGAGGGGAGTACCAAAAGCTGGCGTACCCCAAAGAAGATGAGAGTTTGGTCGAATTCATCAAAAGGTGCCAGAGAAGGAAGAGTGACGTGATGCTATGCCCTCGTTGCAGTTCCATTTTCGACAGAAAGGCTGCCACCAACTTGGAGGCAATAGATCAAGCAAGAAGGAAGGCAAATGGGGGAGCGACAAGATATGATCCAAGAAGGAGTGAGCACCACCAATGGAGGCGCGGAGACAGACACTATGGCACTTACAAGCCATCAAACAAAGTGATAGATGACAAATGGGTTCAACCCATCAGAGATGCCCAAGGCCAGAAGAAGTGGAAGAATTTTGATGTGCAGAGAGGCACTTCAATGGAAAACAAGAAGGAGTTGGAGAAATATAAACCTAGGCCATATCCTTCAGAGAATTATAAAGGGAAGAACCCCATGTCGAGATCCCAGTGGAGGAGGTTCCAAAGGCAAAAGAGGGTTGAGAAAGAAGTTGCTGAAAAAGGTATGATGAGAAAAGTGGCTGGAAAAAAAGACGAAGCAGAATGTAGCAGCAACGCTCAAATGGCGAACAAGAAGAAGCCTCTCCAGCAAATCAAACCAAACAGCATGGCAGCGCAAAGTGTGCCCAAAGAGAAGAAGTTGGAGGATGATGAGATGACAGATGATTTCAAGTCATATTCGGAGGCATCCTTCGACGTTGTCTGTAATGTGGTCTCGGTCCTTCCCAGAGACTATGATAGGATCATGGAAGTCGAAGACGAAGAGGATGGGATGGAAGAGGAAACAATGGTGCACAAGCCCGTGTGTTACTATGTAATGAATAATGGTTGTGTCGAAGAGCAAAATGCTTTCTTCGAAAGACCAGACGATTCCATGAAGGCGCACTTGAAGCCTTTGTTTATCAAAGGAAAGATTGAGAGTGTTAGTGTGAACAAGATCCTAGTGGATGGTGGTGCCGCTGTGAATTTAATGCCCCATTTCATGCTGAAAAAGATTGGCAAAGATGACTCGGATGCAAAGCCCCACAACATGGTTCTGTCGAATTACGAAGGAAAGGTAGGAACAACCATGGGAGTTATTCAAGTGGGTCTGACAGTTGGTACTATATCAAGGCCAACAATGTTTATAGTTATTGCTTCCAGGGCAAACTACAACTTGCTGTTGGGAAGAGAATGGATCCATGGTATAGGTGTTGTTCCCTCGTCGATGCACCCGAGAATAGTTATTTGGAGGCCAGATGGAATCGTCGAGAACATAGAAGCAGACCAAAGTTACTTCATGTCTGAAGTAAACAATGTAAGCGATCGAAGTTTCGACAAAAACTTAGCCCACATACCTCCTTGCAGTCCGGCGAAATTCGACTTGAAGGCAACGGACAACGCGTACTGTTCCATGTATCTCCATCCTACACATGGTTTTCAGTGGGATAAGGAAGTCATTGGTGACTCCAACTACATGTGGGGTACTACCAACGTAGCACCAACAGGATGGGGGAATGAGTTCGACAATGATGATGAGTGAACAAGCAGTGCTCGACAAAATTACGGCTTACATAGCCGAAAACAAATTCAAAGCGACTCTGGAGGCCGAAGTAAAATACATGGCTGTCGAAGCCAATCATGAAGATTCAAATGAACAATGTCTTCAAAAAGACGTTGAGGAAAATAATGATAACAACCAAATAGACGAATGGCAACACCAGAAACTTGACGCCATTTATGACGACGAACCTTTGGGGTTCGAAAAAGATCCAGTGTCGAACAATTTGAAGATGGTGGCGCAGGATCCTTTAGAAGAAATCAACTTGGGACTGGGGGCAGAAAAAAGACCAACCTACATAAGTACAAGGATGAATCCTCAGTTCAGAGTCGAAATAATCCAGTTGTTGAAGGAGTTCAAAGATTGCTTTGCATGGGATTATGACGAAATGCCTGGTTTGGACAGAATTTTGGTCGAATTGAAGCTGCCAATCATAGAAGGGAAGAAGCCAGTCAAGCAAACTCCAAGGCGCTTTGCACCAGAAGTTCTGTCGAAAATAAAAGAAGAGGTCGAAAGACTTCTAAAATGCAACTTCATCCGCACTACCAGGTATGTTGATTGGATTGCAAATATAGTTCCAGTTATTAAGAAAAATGGCAAACTTAGGGTATGCATTGATTTTAGAGATTTAAATTCTGCTACCCCAAAGGATGAATATCCTATGCCAGTAGCAGAAATGCTTATAGATTCTGCAGCAGGTCACGAGTATCTAAGTATGTTGGATGGATACTCTGGCTATAATCAAATTTTTATTGCTGAAGAAGATGTTTCTAAGACAAATTTTCATTGTCCTGGAGCGATTGGAACTTATGAATGGGTAGTGATGCCTTTTGGTTTAAAGAATGCTGGAGCCACTTACCAAAGGGCTATGAATTCAATTTTCCATGATTTTATTGAGACGTTTATGCAGATTTACATTGATGATATTGTAATCAAGTCTGTTTCAGGAAAAAATCATATAGACCATCTTCGACAATCCTTTGAGAGGATGAGAAAGTTTGGTCTAAAGATGAATCCCCTTAAATGTGCTTTTGGTGTGCAGGCGGGTGATTTTTTAGGTTTTGTGGTCCACAAGAAAGGGATCGAAATAAATGAAAACAAAGGCAAAGCTATAATGGAAGCGAAAGCGCCATCAACGAAAAAGGGATTGCAATCTCTCCTAGGGAAGATCAATTTTCTAAGAAGATTCATCTCCAACCTCAGTGGAAAAACACAACCCTTTTCTCCTCTACTTCGACTAAAGAAAGAAGAATTCACATGGGGGCAAGAGCAACAAGTGGCTTTCGACAAAATCAAAGAGTACTTGGCTAGTCCTCCAATCTTGATGTCCCCTTGTAGGAAAAGAAGCATGAGATTGTATATCTCTGCATCAGACAAGACATTAGGAAGTATGTTGTGTCAAGAGGATGAGAATGGCGTCGAAAGGGCCATCTATTATCTCAGCAGAGTCTTAAATGATGCTGAAACTAGATATAGTGCTATAGAAAAACTATGTTTATGTGTATATTTCTCTTGTATGAAATTGAAGCATTATATAAAGCCTGTTGATTTATATGTATCTTCTCATTTCGACGTAATAAAACATATGTTGTCTAAGTCTATTTTGCATAGTCGAATTGGAAAGTCGGCTTTGGCTCTAACAGAATACTCCTTAAAATATTTTCCTTTAAAGGCTATGAAAGGACAAGTGGTGGCTGATTTTATAGCTGACCACTCTATAGTCGAAACTATAGAGTACGTCGAATTAGCACCATGGAAACTGTATTTCGACGGTTCCAGGCATAAGAATGGACTTGGTATTGGGATGGTGATTATTTCTCCTGACAAAATTCCAACAAATTTCAAGTACAAAGTCGAAGGGCTATGTTCGAACAATGAAGTCAAATATGAAGCTTTGATTGCTGGACTTGAAATCTTGTTGGAATTGGGGGCAACAAGAGTCGAAATAATGGGTGACTCTGAGTTGGTAATAAAGCAGTTGACTAAGGAGTACAAATGTGTGAAAGAGAATCTAATAATGTACTTCGTGATAGCAAATAGACTTCTCAAGAAGTTCGACAATGTGGTTTTTAGGCACATTCCCAGGATGGAGAATCAAGAGGCGAATGATCTTGCTCAACTGGCATCAGGATACAAAGTGTCGGAGGAGAAGTTAAAAAAAGCCATTGAAGTCAGAGGAAGAATCATATTTATAGGTTTGTCCCCATCAAATTTAGAGACAATAAAATTGGGATATGGTGACGAAGAGAATTATGAGATTTGCAACGTAGATAATGCAGGAGTCGAAGACTGGAGAAAACCCATCAAAGAATATTTGCAAGATCCAAATCAAAAAGTCGGACGAAAGGTAAAATATAGAGCTTTGAGTTATGTACTTTTTGGCAATGAATTGTTCAAGAAGACTGCGGAAGGAGTCTTATTAAAATGCTTAGGCGAAAATGAAGCATACATAGCATTGTCAAATGTGCATAGTGGAGCGTGTGGCGCACACCAAGCAGGCCACAAAATGAAGTGGTTATTGTTTCGACAAGGAATGTATTGGCCAACAATGCTAAAGGATTGTGTCGAATTTGCAAAAGGGTGTCAAGAGTGCCAAGTACATGCAGGCATACCACATGTTCCTGCAAGTGAGTTACATTCGATTGTAAAACCTTGGCCGTTCAGAGGTTGGGCGTTAGATTTAATTGGTGAAATTCGACCAGCTTCTTCAAAAGGGCAAAGGTACATTTTAGTTGGAGTAGATTATTTTACTAAGTGGATTGAAGCCATACCATTGGTGAATGTAGATCAAGAAGCAGTTATGGATTTTATCCAAAAGCATATAATCTACAGATTTGGGATACCGGAAACAATAACAACAGATCAAGGATCTGTGTTTACTGGTCGAAAGATGCAGAAGTTTGCACAAGATACAGGTTTTAAGCTCCTTACTTCGACACCTTATTATGCTCAGGCTAATGGACAAGTCGAAGCAGCTAACAAGGTAGTGATAAATTTGATCAAAAAGCATGTAGGTGGAAAGCCAAAAAATTGGCATAATACCTTAGATCAAATTTTATGGGCTTGTCGAACATCTCCTAAAGAAGCAACCAATTCGACTCCATTTAAATTAACTTATGGGCATGATGCAGTTTTGCCAGTCGAATTGTATTTGCAATTAGTTAGGGTTCAAAGGCATCATCAGATCCCATCAGAGACATACTGGAGTATGATGATGGATGAATTGGTTGATTTAGACGAAGAAAGGCTACGTGCCCTAGATCTCATAAAGAGACAAAAAGAGAGAGTCGAAAAGTTCTACAATAGAAAAGTAAAATTTAAGACTTTTTCAATTGGTGATTATGTGTGGAAGGTAATTCTTCCTATGGATCGAAAAGACAGAGTTATGGGAAAATGGTCTCCCAAATGGGAAGGACCTTTCAAAGTTTTGAAAATATTTTCTAACGGCGCATATGAGGTCGAAGAGATAGGGAAAGACGAAAGGATATTAAAAATAAATGGCAAATATTTGAAAAGGTATAAACCAATATTGCAGGAAATAAAGATAGCAGTCGAATAAAATGGAAATTGAAAGTAAATATTGTGCTGCCAAACAGATGGCGTTAAATCATTACAAATAAAGCCTCAAAGGGCTAGAAATTGACAGGCAAATTCGACTAAAGCTGAAGGTTTGCAAACTGTGCCTTCAAAGCGGTAAATTTGTTTTTCTGAAATTGAAGTCGACGATCACAGAGGTTCCTGTGAATATGGGCAACTTCAATCTCTTCTTTGATCTTTTGAGCAGTCTCTGCGTGTTGAATGCCAACCTTCAACTCTTCATCAATCTCGCTTTGCCTAGGCTGCTGGATAGAAGCTATGAGTTCCTCCTCTTTGGAAATTTTCTCTTGGAGAACTGCTATTTGTTTCTTCCATGTTTGAATGTGGTTATGGCAAGTAGCAATCTTCTTGACAGAGGCTTCAGAAATCTCTTGTAGTTTCGAAACCTTATTTGTCGAAACAGAAACAGAGTTCCATTCAGCAGCTTGTTGGTCCATTTTTTTAGAGATTTGTTGACATAAGTCCCTTCGACGGTGAAGATCTGCGCTGGATAAGTCAATCACAGTTGTCAGCTCTATCACAAAATTGCAGACTTCGACAGAAGCATCCAAGACGTTAACTTGCTTCAACAGTTTCTTCAACTCCATTGGAGTAGTGGCATTTTCCTCTAGAACTTGGAACAAGTCAACATCAAGGATCTTCGCCTTGATCTGAGTCATGATATTGGGTAGAGACTGCACTTCAGAAGTGGCTCCAGAAGTAGTCGAACTGCTGTAGGAAGAGTCTTTAAAGTTGAATCTGGTGCTAAGTATAGCTTTCAGGTAGTACAGGGGTTTCTGCACTTTGAGACTTTCAAGCTCTTCATGAGAAAGACTAGTCGAACCAGTTGTTTGGGAACTCCTTTGAGTTTGGTCAGGAGTAGGCTGGTTGCTATGCTCTGAAGTTTTCCTAGCTTCCTGTTGCTTCGACAGATCTTCTTCGTCAGCAGTCTTCTCTTCAGGATCTCCTTTGACAGCAGTGTCTGCTTCAACATCATCATCTTTTTGTTGCTCAGCGTGTAATCCAGGATGAGAAGGAGAGTTGTTATCAGAATCAGCTCCCACAGTAGTGTTGAATGCTTCGACCGTTTGTCTCTCAAGTTCTTTGATGGGAGTGTCCTCCTCTCGAGCTACCTCCTCCTGGATTGTCTCAGGCTGTTTTTCGACGACCTTTGGCTTCTATCAAAAGGAAAATTTCTAAGTTAGAAATGAAATAAAATAAACGAGAAGGGTCGAGATTGAAATTTACCTTAGAGGTCTCAGTTTTGGAGCTAGACTTTCCACTCCCCGTATCCTTCGGCTGATGTTTTGTAGCAGGACTGCTAGAAGATTCCCTTTTAGAGGATTTGACAATGGATTTTTGTGAGGCAATTTTCTGCAGTCTTTTCTTCTTTTGAGGAGGGGGATTTGGAGATGGAGACTCATCACTGGACTCTTCGACAAGGATTATCTCTGGTATTTTCTTTCTTTTTTGGAATGTAGAGGTTTTTTTACTTACCTGATCATATACATCAAAAATAGTGAGTGTCTTAAAGAAATAAAAGAATAGATCAAAAGAGGAAGAGATTTATACCTTAGTCGAAGGTGTCTGGGCGGCACTTTGTGGAGTTTCGACGGAAGCTTTCTTGGCAGGCGCTTTCACAGCTAAAAAAAAAAAGAAAAAGGGGAAAGTTAGGCAGTGAGAAATATGTGATAATAAAATGACAAAATTCGTGTTGTTGTTAACACCTTCAAGAATGGGATCTTCCACGCGAACGTGTTCTATTCCAATATGAAGGTACCCTGGGTAGTTATCCAGATGATACTTAGTCGCAACCACGCGTTTAGCAGGTTTTTTATAACTTTCACGAAGAATTTTCATATGATTCCCACATGTGAACCAATCTGGAAATGGAGGACTTAAAGCCACACCAAATTCAGCAGATGGTAAAGGTGGAAATTTAGGAGGGTAATAGCTGAAAGCCAAGTCGTAATGCACTTCTGGTCGAATGTGTGGAGGCAGTTTCAACTTCTCCAACTTCTCCGTGAATTTTTATTTTAAAGTAACCGTTGCTTCGCGTATGGTTCGACTAAGATCATCAGGTCTGTAAACGGTTTCAAAATATTTTTGAAATTTTTGTATTTCTTGGATGTGTCGTTGCGTACCTTTTTTAGTCTGTTCCTGCACAAGAGCAAAAGCATTCGTCAGATGAGTGATGAAAGCTTTTACGTCGAAAAATTTGGTAGCATAGTATTCCCTCCACCATGTGTCGAACTCAGGAGTGCAAAGGAATGATGGTTGAAAAACCACCGGTCGAATATCCAAAGATTCGTCAGTCAGCTTGTTCGACAATTCCCTGCTGGTGGCTTCGTCGTGGAAGGAGTTGTAGAAAATGATGGCCCTTTTTTTAGGGAAAAGAGGTCGAGGCATGATTTGAATTAGGCCAAATTGCCTGGCAACCAAGTTAGGTTGATAAACTATTAAGGCAATCTGGGGTTTCGTAGTATTGCGGTGGGAGAACAGGAGCCTAGGGGTCAAAAAGGATTCCCAGACATTTAGGAAGATGTTTTCATCTTTTTTGGTTTGCAAGGGGAATTGTCGTGTAAACCATTCAGGTCCAATTGTTCTGTCATCAAATGGAGCCATAGTCGAAGTAAAATGATGTCTCTCAGCAAACATCATTACGTAGCTAGTGAAGGCCCGTCGAAGGCTAATTGCTTCATCAGTTGGTGTCATTTGCACCAATCTAGGCCATTCGGCACTCCTGTTTTTGAATTCCTCTTCATTTATGTCATGCTTCGCAGGAATAAAGGCTTCGAAAGTGGCATTCAGCCATAGTTGCAAGAGCCAAAAGGGGCCTGCCAAATTAAGCTTCCCTTTGTCCTTCAATGTCTTCAAAGAACACACGCTTTCACTCAAGGACTCATACAGGTTCGCCAAGATTACCTCACTCAAGCATAATTTGATCCCAGCATGGAGTTGGTTCGCCATAGTGATGAACCTCTTAGCCACTTGAAGTGAGCGGGAGCAAAAGACGAATTTGGTCAGCCACAAGGTTAGAAAAGCTATGTGCTCTTTGTCAGAAACTTCTTGGTCATCTTTGCCATGGTAGTGAGACATAAAAAGGGAGTATGGGGCGAAACTAGTGTCGAAATCTATGGAGTCCTCGTTCAGGTGAGTGGGGTCGAAGTCAATGCCAACTGGACTAAGGCCAACTATGGCAGCTATGTCGAACAGTGTAGGGGTAACCATCCCGCAGGGGAGGTGGAAGGTGTTATACGTACTATCCCAAAAATAAAGGGAGGCTAGCAGCATGTTAGGGCAAACATTGGGTCCTACTCTTGATAATTGTATCAAGTCAAAAATTCCTATTTCTTTCCAAAATTTTTCTTTAACATTTTCAACTCTGTTCAACCAAGACAAGTAATCTGAAAGGTCTTTCGACCAAGGGCAAGTTCTAAAAATCCTAGTATGATTTAGATAGGTTAAATTTATTACTTCCTCATCTTTTTCATTTGAACCTTGAGGTTCAGTTTGTTCTACTGGTTTCTCTAGAGTGGGGGGTTTCACCCCAGCACCTATGGGTTTTGTGTGAGAATAAGTGGGAAAAAACTCTTGTAAACGCTCAGGTTTAATGTCTGGGTTAGGGAGTGGTCCTAACATGGCATAATGATTACCAGAAATAATAATAGGGATGAGTACCTGGGATTTAAAAATGCAGTCTTTTTCCCTCGCATTTGGAGGCTCAGGAATGTATTGTTGATCCCCAATCAGTGTTGGTTCATCCAACCTATGCGCAGGAGGGATGATGGAAGGTTGCTCACTCTTGGAAGGTTTGCTGCTTGATGATTTTTGAAAAGCCATTGTTGAATCAGAAAGTTTTTAGAAAGAAGATGAAGATTTGGAGTGATTGTGAAGAAGAAAAGTTCAAAAGCGTAAAAAAGAAAGAGAAATAAGGGTTTATGTATTTATAAGAGGAAATGATTTTTTTGGGTTTAGTGGTGATCATGGAGGGCACGTGGCATCATCTTGACGGTGATGAAGAAAAGTGGAAGTTAAAAAGAGATGGCCATGACGTTAGGTTAAGTAATAATGGGCTAGAAGCTAGAACGTGGGCTAGAGTTGACGTTTTGAGAAAGTAAAATGATGAAATATGTTGGAACTTGAAATTGTGTAATTTAAAATTAGGATGACATGGCGTCAAAATATTGGTTGAACACCAAAGGATTATTTCTCCAGGATAGTCAAAATACCTTTGCTGGGGGGCAATTTGTATATGCGTATTTTCGACGCCATGAGTTCAACACGTAAAAAGTTGTTTTCGACAAATGGAGGAACATGCCAAAAGAAGCACAACTGAAAGAGTATATCTACTTGGGAGATATTTTTCAACATTCTTCGACAATTCGACGGGGCAACGTTTCGACATTTCGTCAAGTAAAGATTTCTGCAAATGGGAAAAGTTTGGACAAGTATGAAGAACGTTGTGATAGTTCGACAATTCGACAAGTCTGAAAGGACGCGTTTGTTCGACATAACTTGAAGATTCAAATTCAAGAGAATTATAACGCTTGGCAGAAGACGCGTGGAAGCACCTGGCGAAAGGGAGACATGCAGAAGGCCAGATGTCGAAGTTTTAGGATTTAGTCGTTAATAGCAGTTATTTTGTTTATCTATAAATAGGATAGTTGTTATTAGAATTCAGTGTGAAAAACTTGTACAAAACTTCCTGCAATTACTCAAAGTACCCGTGTGAGAGAAAAGAGTTATTTGGAAAAATGTACGTGTAAACACCATCTTTTAATTTCTTTATCAATCAAAGTCTTTTTACCAATTCCTTTACATTTACCAGCATCTTTATGTTTTCTTCGTCATTTTACTTTAAAGTTCTTTCTTCGCCATTTTACTTTAAAAGTTCTTTTCAAAGTCATTTTCTTTTATCTCAGACTTTTATCTAGATTTAGTTGAAATCTTTTATTCCAAAAGACTTAAATACATAAAACCAAGAACCAAGATATCACCCTTAACTTAAAATTATCACGTTGATCTAAGTTTTCGCCCGACGTCCTAGGATTTGTTTGGTTAATCCTGCAAGTAACCCAGATTTCACCAGTCTGGTAAACCAGAGGTTGTTCGCCAAGATCAACAGCGAACAATCACGCATAAAGCTTTTCGATATCCGAACTCATATGACAGTCAAAGGGAGAATCGATGGTTTACCTGCCCAGTTCTTGTTCGAGAAAGCTCGACACTTCGCTAACATGGGGAATACTAAAGCCTTCGAGAACATTTTCGCACTGCTGGCCTATGATTTGTTCTTATTTCCCAACATTGAAGATTTCGTCGATGTCCACGCAATCAAAATTTTCATGCTCCAGAATCTGGTTCCTACCCCTCTTGCCGACGCTTACCACGCCATTCATTCCAAAGTTCTGAAAGGAGAAAGACAAAATACATGTTGCACTGCTATCCTCTATAGGTAGTTTATTTCGCACCTACCGAGGTCTACAACTTTTTGGGATGTGAAAGATGGCACAGAATGACCCGTGAAACTCATGGCTCTAACTCACTCGAACATTGTATGGCACGATCTGATTTATGGAGGAATTATCATGATTCATAGCTGCGGAGACTTCCCCAATGTGCCTCTTCTTGGCACAAAGGGATGCATTAGTTATAACCCTGTGCTCGCTCGACGACAACTCGGTCATCCAATAGAGGAAGTACCTGATCCGGAAAATCTGACCAGAATTTTCCACTATTAAGGAGAGAATCTTGAGCTGAAAACCAGAATCGTGTATGCGTGGCACCGTATAAACCGGCAAAGAATGACTGTAACCGAGAATCCTGATTGTACAGTTATTGAAGCTTGCCTAACATTGCTACGTGAAAGGGCCCTCACCTTGATGATGCCCTATCCTCGTCCCAAGCGTCCAGTGACTGATTCAAGTGAAGTTTCGAGATTGAAGGCTGAAGTAGAGTAGCTTACCCTTGATAAGGAAAGGATGCAAGAACAGATTGACAAGCCGACGGAACGACTCCGTGGAAGATAAGGATCATCGTCTAGTGGATTAGATTTCTAGTTCCTTTTGTGTTCTTTTGCTCGTTGTAATAAACTTTGAAGGTGTACTAGCCGTTATGTAAAAAATTTTAATAAATAAAACGAGTTTCTGATTATCGTCTATCTCTAGAGCGGCGCCGTGAGAAATACCATACGCTTCGCTACACGATCTCTCCATATAACAACTAATATAGTAAGCTTTAAGTTCAATACAAAGAAAATATTAACCATAAACCGAACTCTCCAATCTATAAATCGATAGATGAATATTTTAGGTCAAGTTCCATAAAATCTATGTCTAGAGTTTTACAAAACAAGAATGGATCATTAAGAACAAAAATATTCATCATATATTAATCATCACTTGGTCACATACAAGGCCAATCAAAAGAAATACATAAAGCAAAGGTAGACTACCTCTACATTTGATACAAAAGAAATTAGCTACCCATAATCATGGTAGCTTGCTTTACAAGTAATGTGAAAAGATGAATAAGCATCCACCTCGAAGAATCGAACTCCGATGCAAATCCAGCTTCTATTTGTAAAATATCACTCTTTTGTGAAGAAATTCTAAAAATATGGGTTTCTATGAGAAAATGGGGTTATGATCCCCCAAAAGTGTGAAAAGTACATATAGTACTTTTAGAACCTGTCAAGTTCGCTCAGTGAACCCATTATTCACCCCGAGAACACCACTTTATGGCACCTAAAGTGCCTCTGAACAGTTAAACCGCAACTGAGGAAATACCTAAGTTCGCTGAGCGAACACTTCTTCGCCCAGCGAGCTTCTTCTCTTCAAGTTCGCACAGCGAACTTATGGTCCTTTAGCTACTGCCTCAAGTCTGGCATGGTTCACTGGGGCTTCGCTGCAACCTCGCCCAGCAAATATTCGCTGGCTGCTCGTTGTTGGTCGCCTAACGAACATGCTGAATCTTCTCATTTTCTTTGGCTTCTTTGTCAATTCACTTTTGTCTTACTCTTTGATGTTTTATGCCTAATTCTTGCACAATAACACACAAATCAAAGCAGCTAAAGGTATTTGCACAATATTGAAGAATAGCATGGAAACATGGAATAAATCCATTGAAACATAACAAAAGAGTTGAAAAATACCAATAAATATGGATCAAATAAGACATGTTTGGCATTCAACAACACTCTAACCCAACATACAACTTACATACAAACAAATTCAACTAAGAGAAGAATCCTCATACATGTATAACAGATCTTTTACAAGAAATCAGTTGGACATTTGAACCATTCATAATAATTACACCTAACTCTATGAGTAGAGCTTAAAGCTAACCACCACCAAAAGGAATGGATTATTCTTTGAACGTTATCAGCAGGGATACCAACTTCATCATTAAAAATAACCTGGTTTCTTGTCCACCAACATGTAGAAAACCAAATCAGACATGCGGGCGAATTTGAACCTTTCCCTATCAGTTTAATAAACCAAGCCAGCATGTGGTTACAATAATTTTCTTCAGCAATTGACTTAATCCATATATACTCCTCTACCACCTTCCAGGCCAAATAGATACGAGGACAAGAGATGAACACGTGATCATTGTCTTCATCAGTATCAAAGCAAAAGACACATACTTTGGCATGCCTATTAGATATGACTATTCTCGCAGCAAGATTAGACCGAGTTGACAGTCTATCCAATATCAATCTCCAACCAAAAATTTTAACTTTCATAGGGATCCTAGATTGCCACAAAAGATCTAATGTTGTCTCGGTGTTGATTCCCAACTTGACTTACCCACCAACCTGCAACAGTTTTTCATAACATGATTTTACAGAAAAAAGGTTGAGATGGCCATGCAGCCACATAAATGAATCAGAGCTCCCACAAATAGGTCTGACATCAAACAACAACAACAACTCACAGAATTTTGCCTGCAAACAGACACTAAGCTCCATATTATTAAGGCCTAAATCCCACTGCCACACTTCTCCAACCCGCCCTCCCATGTCTTTGACCACCCCATGTTTGATATCCGATGCTTCAAACAGGCCAGGATATAGACTCCTCAACGTGGACGACACAAGAATTCCAAAATGAAATAACAGATCCATCACCCAGTTTACATGATAACTGTCTAACAAAACCCTCTTCCTCCAATGAGTCGCCTATCCACTATCACATCCCTCCACTAAAGTGATTCATTTCTTAATACTCTTTGCACGTCCTTGGACAAAATCCTTCTAACATTGCTCCCATATGTGAATTCAAGAATTCCCTTCCATATCGCATTTGGCTCCTAAATAAATCTCCATAACCCTTTCAATTAAGACGACGAAGAACCAAACAACTCAGAAAAGAGTCTCACATCACTATCTCTCAAAGTACACATTATTTTAACCCAAAAACCTTACACTTATCTCATTAATTTGAATGTTAAAGTGTTTGCAACAAAGCCTAAGACTAAGATTTTGAACGAAAACCATCATCATCTTATAGTTTGCCAACGACTTTGTTAACCTGTCTTTTATATAAATTAAAATAATAGAAACCTAGAGAAAATAAGATTAAACATAAACTAATGATAAAATAAAGGTACAAAATATTTCAAGGTTTCTTTTATTTATTCTATGAGCACAATCACTTTATAAAAAATGAGCCTGCACAGAATTGAGAATTGAGTATATAATAACATAATACTTTGCTGCTATGCATTCTTAATTCTATTTCTTAAATCTTGTTAGGAGGGCGGTGGTCGAGATTGCTTTGGAGGTCGTATATGTGGTGTTGCAGCGATGGGAATGTCAGGTGTGTGACCATCTGGTGGCTTACCACCTTGTCCTGGAGATTTTGGCCTTCGACCTTCTGCGATGGGAATGTCAGGTGTCTCAGGCTGTGGTTCTACACTTAGTGGATCAGTTGGAGGAGGAGGCGGGTCATTCATCAATACATTCCGTCACGCAGGTTTATATATTGGATTTCCTTCAATGTTGGTGAGAGCCAGAAACATAACTAGCAAACATAAATAAAACATATTTCCAACCATTGTAATTTCTGATAAGCGATATCACAAGAATAATTAGTGTATATCATCACCTTTAGAGTTCAAGAAGAGTATGTAATCTTGGGTATATATAGATTTATATTTGCGACAACTTTTTGAAAATTAAGGTGTGTACAAAGAGAAGTGATTCATTTACTTTTTCTCCAAGGATTATTTAAATGATTATCACAATTACAAGTTCAACGAAACCGAGTGCATCTATTCAGTCAAACAAAACTCACGCGTAACATTCCAATATTACGAAAAAAAGCATAAGACTTTAAAATATATCTAGAGTATTTCAATGGAAAATCCCAATAAACCATGAGATCTCAAGTCTCAACAACTATGGTGACATTTTCAATCATAGTATACAGCCGCTTCGTAAAATATACAACTAACTTTGGGCTAAATATTTATGCATATATCAAGTACCGAAAGTATATAAGTGTGATAGAATTTCTATTATTATTTTAATACACCTTTTAATTTTAATTATATAAATAAATTGGGAAGGGATGCTCATGTTCTTGAACAATGACTGCACAATAGTTCTAGTTACAAACAAATGTTTAATAAATTGACATGGAAATATTTGAAAAATAGATAATTTCTAACCACAAAAAACTTAAATATATTCAATAATATAAGATATGAAAAAGGGGTCATATTAAGCATTTCTTTCACCAAAATTTGATGTTCTTCAGAAGAGCCAAAAACTATTCTCAATGACATTAGAAGCAAACTTTTGTTCGCTCACCTTTAAATTTGTCTTGCAAGCTTGCTGATAACAATAGTCCATTAACCTATCACTCCCTGATGATGTTACTCACCAAGCAGATGTACTACAAAGACTATTTCTCAGAATTCTTCATGATGAAAACCACGGCGTTTGAGGTAGTTCATTTAATCTTCGCCAGCATCTGAAACATAGTCATAAGATGGAACCTGAATAATCTTGAGCTTCTTTATCTTGGAGGCTGATGTCCTCCCCACCAAAAAAGTGTTAAATGTAATTCATAGTGTGTCGAAGTCGAAGCATTCATAGCTTAGTGTCGTTTCGAATTGATTAGGTTGCTTCGACAGATTTTTGTTAGATTTGTTTTAGATTGGATTCAGATATGATTTATATTAGATTTGATATTTTGGGCTTTAGAGTTTTGGGCCTTTGCAAATCTATATCTATAAATAGGAAGTAGCCTTGCATTGTAATAATAACATTGTATAGCATTCACAGTTGCGGTTAGCAGTGAAAATACAATAGTAACAGAAATTCCACAGTTCGTGGGTAACACTCTCTTCTCCAAATATTTATCTTCTTTTGTTTTCTTTCTTTCTTGTTGTTCTTGTTTGTTCTTCTTCTTTCATTGTCATTACGTATTGTTTGTGGGTTGGTTATTAATCTTGATATCAAGATTGAAGCGGAATCACCATAGGTTCTGGTGAATTTCCAACATCTGGTATCTAGAGCTCCGGTTGCGAGTCAAGGAGGAAAATCGTGATGATTATGAATCATTCAAATGGGCACTTTTCGGCGACCCTACCAATTCTCAAGAAAGATAATTATGAGAATTGGTGCAAGCAGATCAAGGTGATTTTCTGTTATCAAGATCTTTGGGATCTTGTGAAGGAAGGAGTAACACCGCCTGGGGAGAACGCGACGGATCAAGAAAAGGCTACACACAACGAATTGAAGAAGAAAGATTATAAAGCAGTCTTTATAATTCATCAATGTGTTGATCCAGATAACTTTGAAAAAGTTAGCGATGCAGAGTCAGCAAAGGAAGCATGGGAGATTCTTGAAAAGTCGTTTGGAGGCGCATAGAAGGTGAAAGAGGTGAGGTTACAAACTCACAAGATAACCTATAAGTTGCTTTAGATGGAAGACAACGAAAACATTACAGATTTCTTCATCAGAGTTACAAAGCTGGTGAATCAAATCAAAGTATGTGGAGAGGTGTTGACATCAGGATCAGTTGTTGCAAAGATCTTGAGGTCATTGGCTCCAAAATTCGACCACGTGGTAGTTGCCATAGAAGAGTCAAAAGACTTGTCAGTATTGACGAAGGAAGAGCTTCAAGGGACGCTTGAGTCTCATGAACAAAGAATGGCTGAAAGAACTGCAGGAAAGTCGAAAAGTGATGTGGCTTTGCAGGCGCAGTCAGAAAAGGAAAGGAAAGGTAAAGGAAGCTGGAATGGCAACAAAGGAGGAAACCAGTCGAATCAGAAGAAACCTTGGATCCAAGGTAACCAAAGAGGTGGTGCTGCAGGTAGAGGAAGAGGTGGTGGTCGAAAGCCAGACAGAAGTCACATTCAATGTTTCAATTGTCAGAAGTATGGTCACTATGTTAGTGATTGTCCAGAAAGGAAGAAAAATCAAGACACTGATGCAAAGCTGGCGAAACATGAAGAAGAAGAGACGTTGCTGATGGTCACAACAAAAGATGAAGAAAGATTCCAAGATCAGTGGTACTTGGACTCAGGATGCTCATCACACATGACTGGAAGGAAAGATTGGTTTGTCAATATGAAGCCCTCGTCGAAGAACACGGTGAAGTTTGCAAATGACAACACTCTAGCAGCTGAAGGTGTTGGTGATGTTCTGATTATGAGGAAAGATGGCAAAAGGTCAACAATTTCCAATGTGTTGTACATTCCAGGCATGAAGAGTAATTTGCTCAGTATAGGGCAGCTAGTCGAAAAGAACTACAAGGTAGTTGTCGAAGACAAGATGATGAGAGTTCTCAACGCGAGTGGTAGGTTGATCTTGAAGGCTCCAATGTCTCAGAATAGGACCTTCAAGATTGAACTCAATGTGATGAAGCACAAGTGTCTAGCAACAGCAGCCAGCAGAGATGAGTGGTTATGGCATTTTCGACTAGGCCATCTCAACTTCAATGACATCAGGGAGCTGAAGAGAAGAAATATGGTTTCAGGATTACCAGAAATCAACATTCCAAGTGAAGTTTGTGAAGAGTGTGTTCACTCGAAACAACAAAAGAATAGCTTCAGCAAGGATGCAAGAAGGAAGTCGAAGGTAATTCTTGAAGTCATATACTCTGATGTATGTGGTCCAATATCCAGGTGGATTTGATTGGTGGCAACAGATATTTTGTCACGTTTATAGATGATTATAGTCAAAAGTTGTGGACTTACCTCATCAAGAAGAAAAGTGATGTGATCGAGGTATTTTCCAGATTCAAATCCATGGTCGAAAGACAGAGTGGACGAAAGCTGAAAATTCTGAGGACTGATGGTGGTGGAGAGTATGTGTCGAAAGAGTTCGATGCATTATGTGAAAAAGAAGGGATTGTGCATGAGGTGGTGCCACCCTATACTCCACAGCAAAATGGGATTGCAGAACGCAAGAACAAAACCATCATGAACATGGTGAGAAGTATGTTGAATGGAAAGCATCTACCCAAAGAATTATGGGGAGAAGCGGTTTCGACAGCAACATATCTTTTGAACAGATGTCCGACGAAGAAGCTTGAAGGAATCACACCAGAAGAATGTTGGTCTGGTGTCAAGCCAAGCCTCAGTCACTTGAAAGTGTTTGGATCTATAGCATATATACATGTGCCAGACCAGTTAAGAAGGAAACTTGATGACAAGTCAAATCAGATGATCTTGATAGGATATCATTCGACTGGAGGTTACAAGTTGTTCGACCCAGTGAATAAGTAAGTAGTGATCAGCAGGGACGTGATCATAGATGAGCTTAAAGAATGGGATTGGAAAGAGAAAGCCAAGAAGGATTCAGTGAGAATCTCTTGTGAAGAACCAGCCACTGAAGTTGAAAGAGAAGTTTGACAGGAACCAGTTGCAGATGAAGCAGGTTCAAGCAGACCTCGACGAACAAGACACATGCCTACAAGGTTGCAAGAATGTGTAATTACATCAGACGATGTGGTCGATGAAGAGGGTGAGCAGGTACATTATGCTTTCTATGCAGATGTCGAATCAATCAATGTAGTTGAGGCATTGAAATATTCGAAGTGGGTGAAAGCAATGAATGAAGAGTTAGAGTCCATCGAAGTCAACAACACCTGGTCGCTTGTCGAATTGCCTCAAGGCAAGAAGGGAATTGATGTGAAGTGGGTTTACAAAGTGAAAGTGAATCCCAGAGGAGAAATAACTCGACATAAGGCGAGACTTGTGGCGAAAGGATTTCTTCAGAAGGAAGGAATCGACTTCGATGAAGTGTTCGCACCTGTTGCTAGGATCGAAACAATCAGGTTGGTTGTTGGTCTAGCAAATGTGAACAATTGGCACACATGTCAGATGGACGTGAAGTGTGCATTCCTTAATGGCCCCTTAGATGAAGAAGTTTATGTCGCACAACCAGTTGGGTATGTGAAACGAGGCGAAGAAGGAAAGGTGTACAGGCTGCATAAAGCCCTGTATGGACTTAAGCAAGCTCCAAGAGCTTGGAATAAGAAAATTGACAGCTTCTTAAGGGAGAAGGATTTTGTGAAGTGTACAACTGAGCACGGGGTGTATGTAAGGAGAAGCAATAATGAATTGCTTATACTATGCCTTTATGTCGATGATTTGTTGATAACAGGGAGTTGCAAGAAGGAGATCGAAGACTTCAAACATGACCTGAGTGAGGAGTTTGAAATGTCAGACTTGGGAAATCTATCATATTTCCTTGGCATCAAATTCTACAAGACAAGTAGAGGTTTGATGATGCACCAAAGAAGATATGCAGGCGAAATACTCAAGAGATTTGAGATGCAAGATTGTAATCCAACTTCGACTCTAGCTGAGACCAGACTGCAACTGTTGAAGGATTCAGATGAAGATGATGTCGACCCAACCCAATACAGAAGACTTATTGGGTCACTTAGATACCTTTGTCACACAAGGCCTGACTTAGCATACAGTGTGGGTATGGTAAGTAGATTCATGCAGAAGCCAAAGGTATCACACCTAACAGCAACGAAGAGGATACTAAGGTATCTGAAAGGGACTCTCAACTATGGCATTTTGTTTCCTGCAGCTGATGAAGGGAAAGAATGCAAGTTAGTGGGATACACCGACTCTAGTTGGTGTAGTGATGTTGAGGATAGAAAATCCACAGCTGGATATGTGTTTATGTTAGGTGGTGCACCAGTTGCTTGGAGTTCGAGAAAGGAGCCCGTAGTGGCATTGTCATCATGTGAAGCAGAATATATAGCTGCTTCTCTTTGTGCATGTCAAGCAACTTGGATGGTGAACTTGGTCGAAGAGATTACAGGGAAGAATCATGGAGCAATTACCACGAAGATCGACAGCATGTCAGCTATCAACTTAGCGAAGAATCCAATAGCACACGGTCGAAGCAAGCACATCGAAATGAGGTTCCATTATCTTCGAGAGCAGGTAGCAGAAGGGAAGATGAATTTGGAACACTGCAGAACTGAGAATTAGATTGCAGATATCAGGACGAAGATAGTGCAGGTCGAAGTGTTCAAGAAGCTAAGGACTATGATGAATGTAGATAATTTAGACACAATGAATTAGGTGGTGTGTTAAATGTAATTCATAGTGTGTCGAAGTTGAAGCATTCATAGCTTAGTGTCGTGTCGAATTGATTAGGTTGCTTCGACATATTCATGTTAGATTTGTTTTAGATTGGATTCAGATATGATTTAGATTAGATTTGATATTTTGGGCTTTAGAGTTTTGGGCCTTTGCAAATCTATATCTATAAATAGGAAGTATCCTTGCTTTGTAATAATAACATTGTATAGCATTCACAGTTGCGGTTAGCAGTGAAAATACAATAGTAACAGAAATCCCACAGTTCGTGGGTAACACTCTCTTCTCCAAATATTTCTCTTCTCTTGTTTTCTTTCTTTCTTGTTGCTCTTGTTTGTTCTTCTTCTTTCATTGTCATTACGTATTGTTTGTGGGTTGGTTATCAATCTTGAGATCAAGATTGAAGCGGAATCACCATAGGTTGTGGTGAATTTCCAACAAAAAGCTCCTGTAGATGATCTAGGGTGTAACTTTGAACCTTCAGCCTTATTGAGATTATCATGCTTGAGTTTTCTTCCTTCAACATCTTTGACAGCTTTGTCAATATCTTTGGAAGAGTCGTCCTTAGAATTCTTGGAAGACTTAGGGCCAGTTTGTTTTAGCTTTAAAAAAATGATTTTTTTTTTGTATTTTTAAAAATGGATTCTACAAAAACGTTTTTTAAAATATTACAAGTTTTTTTAAATTTGTTTTTTATAAATTAAAAGACAAATTTTGACATACTATAACATAAACATACATTATTGAAGACCAAAATATAGTCAAAATCACAGTTTTTTCAAAAAGTTGTATCTTATAAAAAATAATTTTTATGAAAAACTATTTGGAATAGCTTCGAAATTAAGTGATTTTTTAAAATTTTGACATCCAAAAAAAGTTTCGATAAAATGATGAAATACATAAAATAACATTTTAAGAATAACTATTCAAACCAAATTTTCATTTGAAACTTTTATGAAAAATTTCCTTATAAAAATTTTTTACACCAAAATATATTATGCTATAAAAATCATTTTTAAAAAAAGGCAAAACAAACAGGCCCTTATTAATATTATCAGTTATAAGAAGAGAGAGATGAATATGAGTGTGACTTTGATGGTAACTTAAGACATGCTTTATAGAAAGCTTGAGAAGAAGTAGAATCATTATTGATTATTGTGCACCAATGGACAATGGACATTGAAGAAAAATATTTTCTTGGTTTTCTAGCACACCCCCTAGCCTTTACTACCTTATTTGTACCAATTACTGAGCTGTCAAAACCTGTTTTGACCATCTCTAAAATTGAAGAGTGTGTTCCCAATCATTCTAGCCAGATTTCAATTACATTCTAAAAATATTTTCTAAATGATTTAAAAAAAAGGGGAAATCAAGTATGATTTTAAATTATTTTTATTCAAATCTGATAAAATTCCAAACATTGTTTTTCTCCAAAACTTTTTTTTTCGGAGCAGCTTATGCTCATATTTTTTTGTGTGCATCTGGCTCACTTCTTTATATTTAATTTTCTTCAGTATTTTTTCTATTTTTTTATCTGTTTTTGTTGATGACAAAAAGGGGATAGATATAGAAGTTTTTAAGCACCTGAAATCTCACAATTATTATCTTGCTTAAATTTTGAAGAATAATATATGCGCTTTAAATGTTTAAATTTAATTAACCTGGATAATACTTAGGGGAAACTTACAAACCTCACTGTTAGACTCAGGGAGGGCTTAAAAAGCTCAAAACCTGAAGTTAACTAGTTAATTAAATTATCAACCATTGTTCTTAAATAATTTTGTTTGTCATCATCAAAAGGTCACCACACATTTTGATGAAAAATTACAGTAAACAGATAGTTTTTGTACATACAGACTTTACAGTAGACTTTAACAATTTTGAAAGATTTGCTTCTTTTCTGGTATTATGAAAATTATGTTCTTCCCTTTCTTGTAACAATTTATAATCACTGATATATTTAAGTGCTCAATGACTTGGAAAGTTTTGCATGACGTGAAAGTTATGCACAAAAAGTATTTTTTTGCTAAAAATTATGAACACAATCAAATATTTTTTAGGAAATAGGTGTTTTGAAGAATCAAATAAAATGATCTTTTATAATAAA
Organism: Lathyrus tuberosus; assembly: GCA_022829125.1. Classification (NCBI taxonomy): domain Eukaryota; kingdom Viridiplantae; phylum Streptophyta; class Magnoliopsida; order Fabales; family Fabaceae; genus Lathyrus; species Lathyrus tuberosus. The sequence goes on from JALAZF010000191.1 coordinate 1,352,425, forward strand.
ATTATATCTCCTTGAAATTGATACAATGTTATTGAATGGTTTCATGACAAGAATCAATTGAATATGTATCTATCAAATGAAGAGTTTTCAAATTAAAATGACAATTGATTGTGGCTATTTTGACAATCGATTGTGTGGTCTCCAACGACTGAAAAATACTTAAATTTTAACTATGACAATCATTTGGTGCTTTTGAGACAACTTTGGTTTTGGGGAAAAAATAGGCAAAAATTTAGCCCTTCAATTCGATTGTGAAAAACAAGGCTATCCATTAGAACTATCCAATTTTACGCATTTCAAAAGTCAAAAATATCAAGACAATCGATTGGGATATATGACAATCGATTGAAGCATCATATAAATCCCAAACAATTGATTGTGGTAATATGACATTCGGTTGTCATCCTTTACAGCAACACATTTTCTTCAATTTTCCAACACTTTTTTGAATGAAAACATGATTAAAAGATTTTTAAAACCCTAAAAAAAATGGAGATGAAATCAGACTTGAGCACTTATAATATAAACAAAAATTTAATTGTTATAAGTACATTAATCATTTGAACACATTCTTGAATTGCATGACAAGTCATTCAAATCTTTTTGCTTTTTTGATCTCTTTTCCAAGATCATGTTTTGTCTTCATTAAAATCAACTCATCCAACTATGATGAACTTCTTCTTCATATTATACACCATACGATAGTCATGACACTACAAGAAAATGTAGGATTAGCTACTATTATTTAACTACAAATTAGATTTATAGCTAATTTCAATTTAAATTACACATATAAACTACCTCCTATTCATTTAAGCACTTGCATATATTACTTGTCTATTTTTTATTTAACAACTACTACTACTACTTCTTCGTATTATTATTATTATTATTATTATTATTATTATTAATTAAGTTACATTAGTATAAAGATTATATATATATATAACTTTATTATTTGAAAATATACAAAATATTGAAAATATATATAATATATTTTCTATCAACCGTTTATAAAGGTGTTAAGTCTCACTGTATCTCACCACGTTCACGATTGTTCTCCGTCTCCGATCGACCCGTTCACCTCCGTCTCTGATCGACCCGTTCATCTCCGTCTCCGTTCAACCTCGTTTTCTCTATATGCGATCGATCTCGTCTTTCACCCTCTTTGGTCGACCTGGTCCTCCTCCTCCCCAATCGATGTTTTCTTCCTCAATATTCGATTGAAATCATCGATCTCCTCAATTGCAAGCTCACCGTTTCATGAACCAATCCATCATCATTATCAATCTCAATTATCACATTTTTCATTATTCTCTCACAATATTCTTCAACCTTCGTTCTTCTATTCTTCTTTTTCCTCACCATACAATCCATTAAATTTCAGGTTTTCTCTTAATTCGTTTTTGAATCTAACTAATTTCTTGATTAAGTGTTTTTTTAATTCTTTTTTAATTGAATTTTGTTGCCAATTGTTTTCAAATTTTAACCTAGAATCTCGTAGCTTATCATATGAGAATTTCATGCTAAGTTATTGATTTTATGTTGCATAATGATTGTAGAAGCTTGAACAAGTGGTGTGGTGTTGTTTATTGAAGTACCTGGAATGCAAAGGCCTGTGGTTGTTTCAGCTACACTGAGAAATGCTTAACAATATTTGGTGTTTATACTTTCAGCAGCAGAGATTATGGATGTTTTGTGTTCTTTGTTATTGCTGAAGAATCACAATTGCTCCACTAAGCGAGATTGTGTTTACCGTTAAAAGAGGTGTAGCTATGGCTAATTTTCTTTTCATTATAACTGCAAAGAAGATTCAAGGTTGAACCTGTAATTACTTTGATTTCTACAAAGAATACAAAGAACTCTAGTGACTCTCATTTAAGATCTCTAACAAGGTATGATTGAGATTTGATGTTTGAAGTTTTTTTCTATTATCTATAAAGTTCTCATGGAATATTTGTGTACTGTTAAAACTTATAGGGTAGGTTTTCAAATTATTTTCTATCATATTTTCATTGGTTCATGATGGAAAAAGTGATGATAGGGTAAGATATGTCTGACAAATAAAGAAAGAATGTTTCATCGGTTCATGATGAACGCACGATGATACACAAAATGATTCAGCACCTTCCATTAGATCAGTAGCTGCAATGGTACCAATACGAAGCCCTGCTACTGGTGGTTCATCAGGGGCATCTGTGGGTAGTGGCTGGGGTGGTTGGAGAGGTCCCTCGTATGATAGGGGCCGGTCTTCTACTCCTGGCTCCAGAACAGGTATATGAGATTTTAAATTCAGCTCTAGTTTGAGGTGAATCTAATTATTTTATTTGGATTTCTTTTGCTAGTATTGCACCTGCTTTGACGTTAAATATAAATAGTTAACATGAATTCTCTTGTTATCAACATGTTGATTGGTTTCTTATGTGCATTTTGTTCTACATCTACATGTTCTTTGTCTACAGTTCATATATCATTCAACTAATTGCTTCCGCTTGTCATTTTTCCAGTTCTTTTTATTCAAAACTACCTCTGTTTCTTTATTTTTACAGGACAACCTAATTACAGATATAATGGGAATCGAGATGAACACCCTAGTGGGTTGCCTCGTCCATATGGTGGTGGACGAGGGCGTGGTCGCGGTTCTTATAACAATAGTACTAGAGGACATAACTCCAACAATGAAAGGTGTGTCGGTGCAACCAGATGGGGATCTGTCGTGAAAGACGGGGATGACAGTTTAAGCAACTTCCCAGGAGCTAGTGGTGGTGACAAAAGTGGTTGGGGAGGTGGAGCTAGTGGTGGTGACAAAAATGGTTGGGATGGTGGTACTAGTATCTGCTTTTGAGATTCATTCAACATGCTGAATAATTCAAACAATCTTGGTCTGAGCTCAAATAATCTTACTGGTGAGCTTTCGAAGGAACTTCATGTTCCATGTATGACTGTGTTTGACGTTAGTGGGAATATGTTGTCTGGTTCAGTTCTTGATTTCTCCAATAATGTTTGTTCTCTCTTTCCTTCTTGGAATGGAATTCTGTTCGAATCTGACAATGTTGCATCTCCTTATGCATCATATTTCATATCGAAAGCTCGGGAGAGAACCATTTTCGCATCATTAGGGGGAGTTGGTCTTTCAGTTTTTCACAACTTTGGGCAAAACAACGTCAGTGGCATTCAGTCATTACCAATAGCAGGAGACAAGATGGAGGAAAACAGCGGTTACACCCTTCTTGTCGATCAGAACGAGTTCACAGGACCGTTTCCTACATATTTGTTAGAGAAATGTAAAGGATTAGATGCATTGCTTTTGAATCTGAGTTTAAATAGTCTATCTGGTGAGATTCCTTCTAATATTAGTAGAATGTGTAAATCACTGAAGGTTTTGGATGCATCTGGAAAACGAATTTCAGAAGAAATTCCCTTTACTGTAGGGGATTCGGTCTCTCTTGTTTCCTTGAATCTTAGTAAAAACCGGTTACAAGGTATGATTCCCGCCAGCCTCGGACAGATGAAGGATCTGAAATTCCTCTCTTTGGCTGGTAATAATTTGAGTGGATCAATTCCTTCCAATCTGGGGAAGTTGTACTCTTTACAAGTCTTGGACCTTTCTACTAACTCTCTTAGTGGTGAGATTCCAAAGTTTATTGAGAAAATGAGAAATCTGACCGACGTTTTGCTCAATAACAACAACCTTTCTGGACACATTCCTGCTGGTTTGGCAAATGTTACTACACTCTCAATATTAAATATGTCTTTCAATAACTTATCTGGATACTTGCCATTAAATAGTAGCTTGATCAAATGCAGCAGTGCTGTTGGGAATCCGTTTCTAAGTTCCTGCCATGGAGTTTCTCTACCTGTTCCATCGGCAAATCAACAAGGGCAGTTTGAAGACAACTCTTCTATTACTGCACAATCCACTAGAAAAAAATAGTGAAAATGGTTTCAGTGCTATTGAAATAACATCTATTACTTCTGCTTCATCCATTGTTTCTGTTCTTATAGTTCTCATTGTTCTGTTCTTCTTCACATGAAGGTGGAAGCCGAATTCCAGGGTTGGTGGTTCTTCCAAAAGAGAAGTTACGGTGTTTACTAATATCAGTGTCCCGTTGACATTTGAAAATGATGTCCAAGCCACAGGAAATTTCAATGCAAGCAACTGTATTGGGAGTGGAGGATTTGGCGCAACTTATAAGGCAGAGATATCACAAGGAATCTTGGTGGCAGTGAAACGTCTTTCAGTTGGACGTTTCCAAGGTGTTCAACAGTTTCATGCAGAGATTAAGACCCTTGGAAGGCTTCATCATCCAAATCTTGTCAGTTTGATCGGTTACCATGCTTGTGAGACAGAGATGTTTCTCATATACAATTATCTTCCAGGTGGTAATCTTGAAAAGTTCATCCAGTAGAGATCCACAAGGGTTGTGGATTGGACATAGCACGCGCACTTTCCTATTTACACGATCAATGAGTACCATGTGTTCTTCATCGCGAAGTCAAGCCTAGCAATATCTTGTGGGATGATGATTTCAATGCTTATCTATCCGACTTCGGACTGGCCAGACTTCTTGGAACTTCGGAGACACATGCTATGACCGGAGTGGCAGGAACACTCGGGTACGTTGCTCCTAAATACACCATGACATGTCGTGTTTCAGATAAGGCTGATGTGTATAGCTATGTTGTGGTGCTTCTCGAGCTGCTATCAGATAAGAAAGCATTGGACCCTGCATTTTCTTCTTATGGTAATGGTTTCAATATAAGTGTAACCATTCATATGAAAATTTTAGTTCTTTGCAAGGAAATGGCATCACACGACCCATTTAAGAAAAGTCTTCGAACAGGCCAGGAAATACCGGATGCGTTTCAACCCAGAAAAGTGCACGTTCGGAGTCCGGGCGGGCAAGTTCCTTGGCTTCTATCTGATAGAGCGAGGAATCGAGGCCAAACCCGACAAGTGTAGGGCATTCTCCGAATTTCCAATGCCCGACTCAAAGAAATCCATCCAGTCCATCAACGGGATGCTCGCGTCTTAGTCCCGTTTCGTGGCCAAGTCTTCCCAGCATGCCATGCCCTTTTTCAAACTCCTCCGCAAGGAGGCAGCGTTTGAGTGGACGGAGGAATGCGACCAGACTCTTCTCCATCTGAAACAGGCACTGTTAGAGCCACCAGTCCTCTCTCGACCAGACAACGGCTAAACTCTGTATCTATATCTCGCCGTGACAACCGAGGCCGTAAGCGCTGGCCTTATCCGTGAGACAACTGACGGGAAGAAGCCCATATATTTCACCAGAAATGCGTTACAGGGACCAGAGCTGAGATACCAGCAGATAGAGAAGGTAGCGCTGACCCTCATCAACGCTGCGAGAAGACTGAGGCACTACTTCCTGGCCCACACGATTGTAGTTTGAACAGACCAGCCCGTAAAGCAACTGCTGGGGCGACCAGATATGGCCGGCAGAATGCTCAAATGGTCGTTAGAGCTATCCGAATTTGACATTCAGTATGAAAGCAGGAAAGCCCTCAAAGCCCATACTCTGGCTGACTTCGTCGCAGAGATGACATTCGCAGATTACCCTACCTGCGGGGCACGCAAGTGGACCATTTTCTTAGACGGAGCATCCAGCTCGGCAGGGAGCGGGGCAGGCATTATCTTAGAGAACGACGAGGGAATCATCGTAGATGTATCACTCACCTTATCCTTCCCCACGTCTAATAACCAGGCCGAATAAGAGGCCTTCCTCGCCGGCCTGTGCCTGGCCGGAGATCTAGGGGCAGAAGAGGTCGTCATTTGCACAGATTTGCGAATCGTGGCCCTTCAAGTTCGAGGAGAATACCAGTCAAAAAATGACAGCCTGTCTAAGTACTTAGCCTTATTCAAAGAAAAGATGATGAAGTTCGCTGCAGTAGAGGTGAAGCACGTTCCCCGCGAACATAACGTCAGAGCAGACGTGTTATCTAAGCTAGCGAGCACAAAGAAAAAGGGCGGAAACAAGTCCGTCATCCAGGAGGTGCTTCCTCAACCCAGTATCGAGAAGGCATCTTCGACCCTCGACGTACAGGTAATCGGCGACAGCAACTGCTGGATGACCCCCGTTTACAACTACCTCGCTAGGGACGAACTTTCGTTCGACCCTAAAGAGGCCAACACAATCAGACGCAGGGCCTGTTCCTACGTCCTGGTCGAAGATAAACTCTACAGGCGAGGGTTCTCCATCCCATTGCTCAAATAAGTCGAAGAGGAGATGGTTGCCCACATCCTGTGCCAAATCTATGAAGGAATCAACGCCCAACATCTCAGGGGGAGATCCCTCGCCCGGAAAGCCCTTCGAGCAGGGTACTACTGGCCAACCATGCAGCAGGATGCTAAAGAGCACGTGAAAAGATATGAAAAATGTCAACGGCACGGGGACAGGCACCTAGCCCCACCTAACGAGCTCAAAGCTATGTCATCCTCGTGGCCATTCGCTTGGTGGGGCCTGGACATCCTAGGGCCATTCGTAGTAGGATCAAACCAGAACAAATACCTAATAGTAGGTGTTGAATACTTCACAAAGTGGATAGAAGCGGAAGCTCTGGCCAAAATAACAACCCTTAACATACTTCGTTTCTACAAACGAAACATCCTCGCACGCTTTGGCATCCCCCATGCAATAGTCATGGACAATGGGACACAGTTCACGGACAAGAAGTTCCAGGATTTCGTCTCTTAACTGGGCACGAAACAACACTTCGCATCCGTCAAACGCCCCCAGACTAACATGCAAGCCAAAGCATCAAATCGAGTAATCCTTCTAGGCCTTAAGCGAAGGTTGAATGAAACGAAGAAAGCTTGGGTCGAGGAGCTGCACAGTGTCCTATGGGCATACCGCATGACTCCATACTCTTCGACCGGGGAAACTCCCTTTTGCCTGGCCTATAGGACCGAGGTTGTAATCCCCATCGAAGTACACGTACCATCCAGGCAGACTGAGTCGCCCCTGGACGAGGAAATGAACGTTGAGGCATTAAGGGAGGAGCTCGACCTCGTCGAAGAGGTCCGGTCAGGGGCAGCTCTACGTGAAGCCTCGTTAAAACAAAAAATTTCCATCCGGCATAACGCCAAAGTGATACGATGAGAGTTCCAAGTGGGCAGCCTTATCTTGAGAAGGAACTACTAAGACTGTCGAGAAGGCAAACTCGCTGCTAACTGGGAAGGACCCTATAGCGTCCGAGCAAAGATGGAAAAGGGGGCCTACTACCTAGAAAACCTCAACGGGGAAGAACTTGCTCGACCATGGATCGCCGAAAAGCTAAAACAATACTATAGCTAAGGCCCTAACTATCGGTTTACTTCGTCAAAGCAACGAACATAACATCCCGACCATGATGCACGCCCAGGTTCAAGCATCGCATGCCAGCCAAGGCAGGACCCCGCTCAGGATCGAGCTGAGTCTCTACCGGACAGCGGTTCCTCAACCGAGCCCGCTGTCGTCAAAGTACCATGATAGGCTGAACACCCAGCTCGCGATGGGAGGTTCACGCCGCGAACTCAGGCCTCAAACGCGACCTGAGCTCCACTATCATGGCCGGAAATTCCCCAGGTCGTTCGACCAGTCCCCCTCACTACCGAACACATCTAAATCGAGCAATTCCCTAAAAACAGTAAACGAATCAAAGCGGTTCCTATTACGGGCACACACGTGTATCAAGCAAAGATATAACACTTAGCAAAAATAATCAAAGAAAGCCATGCGCGAACATACAACATACAAAATAGGCCTCGATGACCGGATACATACATTTAATTAAAGTGGCCACAAGGACCACGAGTGTACAAATTACAAGGCAAAGGGGCCACGCCCCTGCCGAACAAAATACTGTCGAACAAAATAAAATTACATTAAGAGTGGCATGAAGGCCAGATACATTACAACAAAACAAACAGAGATATCATTCCTCCATCTGCTCAGGCTGCTCAAGGTTGGGCTCAGACTGCTGGGTCTCCTCATTCAGAAGCCGGGCGTGCTCATCGCCGATGTTGAAGAAGTCTGGGACAACTATCTTGCCATTCTCAACATGGCCGAGGAAGTTAGTACCCTCTGTAGATATCTGAACTTCTGGGTTCACCAGCCTGACCTTGGCCACGGCGTTATTGAATGACTTCTCCCCAATGGCTATAACATCGTCCTCTACCCGCAAAAGACGAGCAACCAGCTCGGCCCTGGTTTTCAGCGCCCTCACTCCCACAGGCTCATCTTTAGTCGGGGCCGCCGTAGACCTTATCTGCTCGACCAGTTCCTCTACATCCTTCTTTTCGGAAACCAGAGTGTCGTTCTCCCCTCTCAGCCTGACAGCCTCCTCGTCGGATTTCTTCCTCGCATCGTTGGTGGCCTTGGCCTCCTCCTTAGCCTTCTTCACCGTCTCCTCCAGGGATGATATAGTCGCCTGGGCCTTCTTGAGTTCGGTCTCAGCGGAGGAATCCCCCTCAGCATACACCGCCGCCATTTCCAGAACCCAAACCAACGCAGAGGCATCCTACGCCAGCATGGCCCTCTTGCTTGGAAGGTCCATGCCTTCGGCTTGAGGGACTACGCCCGAGGAACCACCAGGGACGTCCCCTTGAAAAACTTCTTATCGTAAAGGCAAGGGGAAGTTCAAACTTGCACTTCTCAGTCGCCCGACTGAGGTACCCCAACTCATTAGCTCTGGTCTGCTTGAATCTCAAGGCCCCGGGCACCGGATACCCCTGGGCAGGTCAAGGAACGGGCGAAGAGCTCCCCGCAGTAGGTTGGGGAGGAGGCACACGCTGTGTAAACTGAGACTTCGAGGTGGCCTCACCGGCTTTGTCCCTCGCCATGGCATTCTTCACCATCCTCTCGTGGGCAGAAGACATCTCACCTGCAAAAACATAACAAACATGTCATCCATCGAGGAAGTTATAATTCGGACAAGCTAAAAGAACAAAGGCTTTGGAGGTGGAAGATGGTAAAGAATAAAGGCTTCGTATCTCCTATCTTTAGGAACTCGCAAGTCAGCTCGAAGGCGCGGATAAATGGCAATGAATTCGGATGCAGTTGTAACGGGACTAAATCCAGATGAACGAAGATAGATTGCTTGAAGTCAGTAAAGGGCAGCCTTAGCCCTATTTCGTTGAAAGCGTACTCATACATTAGGAACCTCTCCCCGTAGTCCGTGCATATACGGTCGTCTTGGCTGGGGAAGTGTATCTTCCACTCCCCCTCTGGCCTTATGTCCGTAAAGACATCTCCAGTATAGGACGCGAAAGTGGACGCGTGCTCAGAAGGCTCCTCTACAGTCCATTCCTCCGCAGAATCTTGTTCGGGATCCTCCCCGACTTCGCTGGGGGCATTTGAAACCTCAATATTGCTACTCTCCGAGGAGCTCTCCTCAAACGAGTCTATGAGAATCTCTTTCTCGGGCTCATGCGCCATCTCGATCACCTGAAAAGCAGAGGACAAAAGTGAATTCAACTGCAAAATCAAATCCACCCTTCCACCGCTAGTCAAGTGAAAGGGCGCGCGAAGGGACGAGGAAGGCGTCCCTGACGTAAGCCCTAAATCAAACAACACAAGAGTCTCCCGCGAGGAGATGCTCAGAGGCAACCCCTCACGCGATTACGAGGAATCTCCCCGACCCACTACCCAATTTTCGTTTGAAGCTTCACCAAAAAATTCATATGTTCATCAGAAAATTCATCAAAGCACCAGAAAACTGGGTAGCTTCACCTGTTACTGTAACACCCCCAATCTATCCCTCGAGCAAATAAAGCGATAACAAAAAAAATCAGAGTATAATTAAAACATTCATGGCATAGACTGGGGCATCACATCAGTTCAAACGAAATACAACAACCTGCTCATATAAATATGCAACAATCAGGTAGCAACATAAACAGAGGAACTCAGTTCCTAACACCCACAATTCAGATACAGAATAAAAGCGGAAAATCTGCAACTGAAATCTCATATATAAACATAAAGGTTTGTTTTTCATATACAAGGCCATACATGTACAATCCAAGAAGATATATATACACATATACAATTAATCACATAACGATCTCCCCGACTACCCGGTGCTACATATCAGAGCCGACCGACAAAAGAATGAAGACCTAAGCTTCACAAAAAGACCTCCAGCATCTAATCTGCAATGCCTCATAGAGCATTCAAAACAGCATAAGGGTGAGAAACACAATTATAATATAATTGCATACAATTATGTAATAATAGGAAATATGCACACCACAACATTCTCACCACGACATATACCATAATTCAACCACAAAACAACACAATTCATAATTCCTGCACCCAACACAAAGGCATATCAATCATGCTCAATGCATTTATCACCAACATATATATATATATATATATATATATATATATATCAACTCATCAATTCCATTCACAATTCCACACATAATCAATCCATTCATGATTTATGCAAATGCACAGAGACCGACACAACGACTTTATGCAATACAATGCGGTACCGTTCCATCCATCATTCTCATCATTAATTCACTCAGGAATTATTGGAATCATCGCTTGTTACTTAGTGTAACTCCCCGTCGGGAAAACGATGTTCCCCGTCGCTTTAGGTCCTCTTTGTATAAGGCACACGGCGTTTATGGATCGCTTTAGTTCCTCTTTGTATAAGGCACACGATCCGATCGCTTTAGGTCCTCTTTGTATAAGGCACACTATCGTCTATAACGTCGCTTTAGGTCCTATTTGTATAAGGCACACGACCGTTACAGCAGCTTCCCTCTGGAATTGTTTTGTTGCTCACACCCTCTAGGGCACACGACATCACAAGAATGCATATCATGATGCTTGACATATAATGACTCATGACAATCAAATGCATACACATATACAATCATGTGAACCATTTCAACGTCCATAATCATGCATTGAAATCAAACCCAAAACAATGCATTTACTTGCTCTTAGGCCACAAACCATCATCACAACATTTGATCACATGCATTCACATCATACAATAGCACACAAGTCATACGTTATATTTTAAAAGCATATCACATGATAACACATCAATCGCCCACAATTACGACGATAAAAGTCGACAAAACGACACATTTCCAAATTCCTGACATAATTAAATTGGCCACCAATCTCAAAACTATTTTTATAAGAAAGAACATCTCATTAGCTTTCCAACGCATCCGACCGCGCCTCGATCCGAGTTACGGATCAAAATTTATGAAGGAAACAAAACTGCACAAACTGTCATGTTCGCTAGGCGAACCTTCCAGCGAGCATTCGCTACCACCTTCGCTAGGCGAATGTCTAGGCAAAACAACAAACAGACCAAAACAGACACAAAGTTCGCTAGGAGAATTCCTTGGCGAACCTTCGTCTTGCCTTTTGCTTCGCGAACCACTAGGCGAACCAAGGCAGCACCAAACAGAACTGAAAAGATACAAAGTTCGCTAGGCGAACATCGTTGGCGAACATTCGCTGACCTTCGCTGACGGGTTCGCTAGGCAAACCAAGGAAAACTCAGAATCCCAGCAGCGCTGTTGTTCACCCCAAATTAAATATTTCCTCCACCAAAACACTACCAAACCATAACATAACCACCAAAACATACCACAATCATAACAACAAGTATCCTACAACATTTATATCCCATTCCAACCGCGAAAACATCGATTTCGATCCATTTTCATCGTTTCAACCTAAATGTAAAGTATATGAAAACAATCCACACAATCCAAGAAAACATGCACATATTCACACACAATGATAAGATAATCGAGTTTCACATCCTTACCCGATTTATCGTGTTTTGAAATGTCGGTTGAATCGATTCCTTACACTCTAAGTCTTTCCTCTTTTTCTTCTTTCCTTTCTCTTTTCCTTCTTTTCTTTCTTTTTCTCTCTATTTTTCTCTCTATGTTCTATTTTATGAAAAAAAAAACATAATATCTACCTAACAAAAGACCAAAATACCCCTACACTCAATTCCTCGCAAACGCTCCCAAAACGCGATAAAACATAACAGCGATGAAAAATAATATATTACCAAATAAAATTCAAGAATAAAATAATATAAAAACAAAAATAATTAAATCGACTCGATTAAATAAATCTTTAAAAAAAACCGGGGCGTTACAAGTCTCCCCCACTTAGAAATTTTCGTCCTCGAAAATATTACCTGAGACGAACTACTCCGGATACGATTCCGGCATCCGACTCTCCAACTCCTAAGTCAAATGGCCCTCAGCAGCGCCTCCCCACGCTACTTTCACAAGCGCAATATCCTTGCCTCTTAACCACTTCAACTCGCGATCCAAAATTCTCAACGGTAATGCCTCAACCGTAAGGTTCTCCCTTACCTCGACCTCATCCATCGGAATCACATGCGATGGATCTGGAACATACTTTCGAAGCTGTGAAACATGGAACACATCATGCAAATTCGAAAGAAGTTTCTTCGACTTCAATGCACGACCAACACCTGTTACCGGCGTAACTCTCAAAAATACATGATCGCCTTCTTGAAACTCAAGATCTTTCCTCCTTCGATCATGATAACTCTTCTGCCTACTTTGAGAAGCCTTCATCTTCTCACGAATAAGTTTCACCTTTTCCGTAGTTTGTTGGATTAACTCCGGTCCAACCACCGAACTCTCACCAGATTCATGCCAACACAACGATGTTCGACATCTTCTTCCATACAACGCTTCAAAAGGTGCCATTCCAATACTCGAATGGAAACTATTAATAAGTTTCACCTTTTCCGTAGTTTGTTGATAACTATCCCAAGCGCCACCTTGCTCAAGAACACAAGCTCTCAGCAAATCTTCCAACGACTGAATAGTTCTCTCGGTCTGACCATCCATCTGAGGATGATACGCAGAACTCAATCTCAACTTGGATCCTAACGCCTTTTGCAAACTTTCCCAAAATCTGGAAGTATAACTCGGATCTCGCTCTGAAACAATACACAACGGAACACTATGTAGCTTCACAATCACACAAATATAAATCTCAGCCAACCTCTCCAAAGAAAAACTGATGTCAATCGGAATGAAATGCGCCGATTTAGTCAGCCTATCCACAACCACCCAAATGGCATTATGTCCCCGCTGTGTACTCGGCAACCCTGTCACAAAATACATAGAAATGCTGTCCCATTTCCACTCGGGAATATCCAATGGTTGCAATAATCCACTAGGCTTCTGATGTTCTACCTTTGACTTCTGACACGTCAAGCACGCATAAACAAACTGAGCCACATCCCTCTTCAATCCGGACCACCAAAAGATCTTCTTCAAATCCTGATACATCTTATTAGCTCCCGGATGTATACTCAAACTACTCCGGTGTCTTTCCTCTAAAATCATCTTTTTCAAGTCCGAATCATCAGGAATACAAATTCTACCACGAAATCTCAAAACATCCTTATCATCCACTTTAAAGTCACCATTCACACCTTTAACTCCAACCGTCATCAAATCAACAAATTTCACATCCAGCCTCTATTTCTCGCTAACGTTTAATAGAAAATCATTAGTGACCTTTAACATACCAAGCCTCACACTGTCGGATGTCAATTCACACACCAAACTCAAATCCCTAAATGCTTCCAAAAGTTCCCACTCTTTAACCATCAAAGCGGACATATGCAAAGATTTCCGGCTTAACGCATCGTCTACCACATTAGCTTTACCAGGATGGTAATTCAAGCTAAAATCGTAGTCCTTCAAAAATTCCAACCATCTCCGTTGCCTCATATTCAACTCTTTCTGATCAAACAAGTATTTAAGACTCTTATGATCACTAAATACTTCGAATCTTGCACCGTAGAGATAATGCCTCCAAATTTTCAATACAAAAACCACCGCCGCTAATTCCAAATCATGAGTAGGATAATTCTTCTCATGGACCCTCAATTTCCTCGAAGCATAAGCCATAACTTTACCTTCTTGCATCAACACTCCATCTAAACCAATCAAAGACGCATCGCAATACACCACAAATGGTTCACTAGGATTCGGTAAGATCAAAATCGGAGTTGTAGTCAATCTTCTCTTCAGCTCACCAAAACTTTCGTCACACTGAATATCCCAAATAAACGCTTGACCTTTACAAGTCAGCTGGGTCAAAGGAAGTGCTAACTTGGAAAAGCCTTTGATGAATCTGCGATAATATCCAGCTAAACCCAAAAAGCTTCTAATTTCAGTAACAGATCTAGGAGCCTCCCATTGTAGAACTGCATCTACTTTGGATGGATCCACAATAATACCATTACCTGAAATCACATGCCCAAGAAAACTCACTTCTGACAACCAGAACTCACACTTGGACAACTTGGCATAAAGTTTCTTTTCCTTTAAAATTTGTAATACAATACGCAAATGTTCTGCATGTTCCTCCCGAGACTTAGAATAAATCAAGATGTCATCAATAAACATAACAACAAATTGATCCAAGTGCTCATGGAAAATGCGATTCATAGACTCCATAAACACTCCAGGAGCATTAGAAACCCCGAACGGCATCACGAAATATTCGTAATGTCCGTATCGTGTCCTAAAAGTCGTCTTTTGAATATCTTCCTCCTTCACTCTAATCTAATGATAACCTAACCTCAGATCAATTTTACTAAACACACATGCACCTACCAACTGATCCATCAGATCATCAATTCTCGAAAGAGGATACTTATTCTTAATCGTCACCTTATTCAGCTGGCGATAATCAATACATAATCGCATACTCCCATCTTTCTTTTTCACCAATAAAACTGGAGCACCCCAAGGCGATACACTCGGCCTCACAAACCTCTTTTCTAACAATTCATTCAACTGCTTCTTCAACTCAACCAACTCAGATGCCGACATACGATATGGTTCCATAGATACAGGTCTACTACCAGGAACTAGATCTATAGAAAACTCCACCTCTCTTTCTGGCGGCACATCAAAAATATCCTCTGGAAACACCTCTAGAAAGTCACACACTACAGGAACCACATCAATTGCCACTTGACTATCCACAGTCAACGATACAAATAACCCGAACAACTGAGCTCCATCTGCCAAAAGTTTCTTCAACTATTCGGTAGATAAGAAACTCGATTCCTCGTCTTCCTCAAGAGAAGGAAATCGTACTAACTTATGATAACAATCAATATGAATTCAATTGAACTGCAACCAATTCATTCCTAGAACCACGTCTAAACCCTCCAACGGCAGACACACCAAATCCATCTCAAAATCCTTACCATAAATAGTCAAAGGACAACTTAAACAAACCAAAGAAGTAGTTAACAACCCCATTGTTGGAGTATCGATAACCATCTCTCCAACCATTGATAACAACAAAAGATTCAAACGCTTCGCGTACTCAGACGAAATAAACGAATGAGTCGCTCCGGTATCAATAATAGCAACTAAAGGCGTACTATTAATAAAACAAGTACCTCTAATCAGACGATCTGCACTAGTAGTCTGAGTTCCTGCCAATACAAATACTTTCCCTCCAGCTTGAGGTTGCTTTGGTTTCTGATACTTCATACTAACGTGGCCAGGTTCCCTACAGTTGAAACACTTCACCACATTCCTCTTGCAATCAGCTGCGACATGTCCTAAACCTCCACAATTGGAACACTTCCTCATATCCTTCCTACATTCAAACTGACGATGTCCAAAGTCACCACACCTAAAACATCTCAGAGGATTAGACATACCTCCCCCACTTGGCCTTTTATCAAAATTAGCCCTTTGCTTACCCTTGTCAGATGGGGACACATAACGACCCCCACGAAACGGTTGCTTTCCTTTTCTTTCATTCACACTTTTATAATGATTAGAACGAGCTTTGTTATCCTCCTCATTAATTCTACAACAATCCACCAAATCCGAAAACCTCCTAATTATTTGATAACCAATTGCCCGTTTGATCTCGGGACGCAACCCGTTCTCAAACTTCACACATTTGGAAAACTCTGCAGTTGCTTCAGCATAATGTGGATAAAACTGAACAAGCTCCACAAACTTAGCAGTGTAATCAATAACAGACATGTTACCCTGTTTCAACTCCTGGAACTCTATCTCTTTCTTTCCTCTAACATCTTCAGCAAAATACTTCCTCAAAAACTCCCTGCTAAACAAAGCCCAAGTGACAACTTCACCTGCAGTTTCCCACACATGACGCAAACTAACCCACCAATCATCAGCCTCTTCCTGCAACATGTGAGTACCCAGTCTCACCTTATGTTCCTCAGCACAGTCCATCACCCGAAATATTCTTTCAATCTCCTTAAGCCAAATCTGAGCACCATCAGGATCATGTCTCCCTTTGAAGACAGGCGGTTTGTTCTTCCTGAACTCATCATTCTCACCAGCATTACGTGCACCCCGCACAGCCTGACCCATAGCTTGCATAACAGTAGTAAGAGCAGCGTCATTCCTACCAGCCATATTCTGTTCATATCCAATAACAGCAACTATGGTTAAACAAACACCTCCACCAAACACAACAGACGCACAACCAACAATTTGGTCAAAGTGACCGACACGGACTGGCACGTTATGACACAAACTGGCTCTGATACCACATAATGTAACACCCCCAATCTATCCCCCGAGCAAATAAAGCGATAACAAAAAAAATCAGAGTATAATTAAAACATTCATGGCATAGACTGGGGCATCACATCAATTGAAACGAAATACAACAACCTACTCATATAGATATGCAACAATCAGGTAGCAACATAAACAGAGGAACTCAGTTCCTAACACCCACAATTCAGATACAGAATAAAAGCGAAAAATCTGCAACTGAAATCTCATATATAAACATAAAGGTTTGTTTTTCATATACAAGGTCATACATGTACAATCCAAGAAGATATATATACACATATACAATTAATCACATAACGATCTCCCCGACTACCCGGTGCTACATATCAGAGCCGACCGACAAAAGAATGAAGACCTAAGCTTCACAAAAAGACCTCCAGCATCTAATCTGCAATGCCTCATAGAGCATTCAAAATAGCATAAGAGTGAGAAACACAATTATAATATAATTGCATACAATTATGTAATAACAGGAAATACGCACACCACAACATTCTCACCACGACATATACCATAATTCAACCACAAAACAACGCAATTCATAATTCCTGCACCCAACACAAAGGCATATCAATCATGCTCAATGCATTTATCACCAACATATATATATATATATATATATATATATATATATATATATATATATATCAACTCATCAATTCCATTCACAATTCCACACATAATCAATCCATTCATGATTTATGCAAATGCACAGAGACCGACACAACGACTCTATGTAATGCAATGCGGTACCGTTCCATCCATCATTCTCATCATTAATTCACTCAGGAATTAATGGAAGCTTGTTACTTAGTGTAACTCCCCGTCGGGCAAACGATGTTCCCCGTCGCTTTAGGTCCTCTTTATATAAGGCACACGACGTTTATGGATCGCTTTAGGTCCTCTTTGTATAAGGCACACGATCCGATCGCTTTAGGTCGTCTTTGTATAAGGCACACGATCGTCTATATCGCTTTAGGTTCTCTTTGTATAAGGCACACGACCGTTACAGCAGATTCCCTCTGGAATCGTTTCGTCGCTCACACCCACTAGGGCACATGACATCACAAGAATGCATATCATGATGCTTGGCATACAATGACTCATGACAATCAAATGCATACACATATACAACCATGTGAACCATTTCAACATCCATAATCATGCATTGAAATCAAACCCAAAATAATGCATTTACTTGTCCTTAGGCCACAAACCATCATCACAACATTTGATCACATGTATTCACATCATACAACAGCACACAAGTTATATGTTATATATCAAAAGCATATCACATGATAACACATCAATCGCCCACAATTACGACGATAAAAGTCGACAAAATGACACATTTCCAAATTCCCGACATAATTAAATCGGCCACCAATCTCAAACCCATTTTTATAAGAAAGAACATCTCATTAGCTTTCCAACGCATCCGACTGCGCCTCGATCCGAGTTACGTATCAAAATTTATGAAGGAAACAAAACTACACAAACTGTCATGTTCGCTAGGCGAACCTTCTAGTGAGCATTCGCTACCACATTCGCTAGGCGAATGTCCAGGCGAAACAACAAACAGACCAAAATAGACACAAAGTTCGCTAGGCGAACTCCTTGGCGAACCTTCGCCTTGCCTTTCGCTTCGCGAACCACTGGGCGAACCAAGGCTGCACCAAACAGAACTGAAAAGATATACATTTCGCTAGGTGAACGTCGTTGGCGAACATTCGCTGACGGGTTTGCTAGGCGAACCCTCGAAAATCATTCGCTTCCGCTTCTCCCCAGGTTCGCTAGGCGAACCAGGGAAAACTCAGAATCCCAGCAGCGCTGTTGTTCACCCCAAATTCACTATTTCCTCCACCAAAACACTACCAAACCATAACATAACCACCAAAACATACCACAATCATAACAACAAGTATCCTACAACATTTATATCCCATTCCAACCGCGAAAACATCGATTTCGATCCATTTTCATCGTTTCAACCTAAATGTAAACTATATGAAAACAATCCACACAGTCCAAGAAAACATGCACATATTCATACACAATGATAAGATAATCGAGTTTCACATCCTTACCCGATTAATCGTGTTTTGAAATGTCGGTTGAATCGATTCCTTACACTCTAAGTCTTTCCTCCTTTTCTACTTTCCTTTCTCTTTTCCTTCTTTTCTTTCTTTTTCTCTCTATTTTTCTCTCTATGTTCTATTTTATGAAAAAAAACATAATATCTACCCAACAAAATACCAAAATGCCCCTACACTCAATTCCTCGCAAACGCTCCCAAAACGCGATAAAACATAACAGCGATGAAAAATAATATATTACCAAATAAAAGTCAAGAATAAAATAATATAAAAACAAAAATAATTAAATCGACTCGATTAAATAAATCTAACAAAAAAAATTGGTGCGTTACAGTTACGCCTGCACCATCATCGCGATAGCGCCGGAAATGGCCTAACTTTAGGGTCTCTAGGAAGCTCCGGCGACCATATCAGCAGCAGAAGATGGCCAAGCCACCGTCTACCACCAACAGACGCCAAAAAAACACAACAATCCCACCTAAGTTCAACCTAACCGCATGCATTCTAACTAAACAGAAATGAAAAAGCTAGAAATGAAGAGGAAAATAGGTAACTTACGTGGTCGAAGAAAGTGCGAAGGTCCGAAGAGCTTGCTCGAAGCTACGTGCGGCGACTGACACGGCGGTTGACGGCAGCGATGAACTAGGAACTCTGAGAAGAACGAAGAAGGAGAGAGAAGCGAAAACGAAAATGAGCAGCTCTCCCTTCTATATATACCATCTGAAAGCATGTGCGTGAACACGCACGACTAGGGGCATCATCATGACCCTAGCCTAGCCATCATGACGCAGTTAATGCTGCACAAGGCTCGAGGCACACGTGGCGTCACGTCTCTTTAGAGTACCTCAACCGTTGGTCTCCCCGCGAGTCGGGCATCACGAACAACAGTACGTATCCCGCGGCACTAAAATCCCCGGGCATCCAAGGACAATCCTATCTAACCGACAGGCGATGGCCTCTTCAGAGTTCCCCGGGGATGCGAGCTATCCTTAAGTCATCACTCATATGCTCGGGAGCAACGACTTGGGGGCTCCTGTTTCAGACTGGAACAATGGAAAGACATGGCCCAATCCACTTCTGCTTCCAGAACGGCCCAATTGCCTAAGTCCAGCTGAGGTGGGGTAGCATTTACCTTTTTGCCCCTCTACCGGGCACATATAGACAGACGAGTATAAAGGTCATTTGCTCCTCCCCGACATTCATGCCCGTTACGCACGGCTCCACCATCCAAGAACGGTCATGACGCCTGTGCCCGGAACTATGCCGTTGCCGTGGTAACGGCCAGTTTTGGGTGCCTCTGCCCGTCATAACGGCTAGTTTTTGGTAGTTACCTATTCTTCAGGAAACGGTTATTCCGCCCCGAAAATAGGGTCCATTGGCCACGCGTTGGGGGCATTATAAAAACCCTCTCAAATGAGAGGGTCAGGTATCCAAAAATCACCCTAAGAACTCATACTTTTGTACTTGCCTTTCTCTCTCCCGATTCTTACTTTAGCATCGGAGTGCCTTGCAAGTACACCCCCTCCTTTTCTCACGCACCCAGCATCACAGACGTTCTTCTTGGCCCATTTCAGGATCTGATCAGCCTTCACGATCAATACTTTTATGATAATAATGTGAAAATGTATTTCAAAAAAAGTATCTAAGTATGAAATTTGTGTAGAAAATAAATGTAGAGAGATTTTAATATTTGTATGAAAGAGGTGAGTGAAAAATGAAAATTTAAATGAATTTATAATGCTGAAAGCAACCATTCAAAAGCAATAACAATGGTTAGATAAATTCTGAAATTTAATAAGAGAAATGATATAAGGGATGCCATGAAAAGGTATGATGAAAAAGTACATTCAAACAATGCATTTTTCAATTCTGCTACATTACTTGTTAAGTCGGGTAAACGGATACTTGACTTAACAAGTTCGCAACATTTTTCAAATTTTAAATGTCAAATACTGTGTCAGACAGGTGTGAATTGTGGTGGTTTTTGCCTTTACAAAATTTAGAACCATCCAATTTAGCATATACTTACAAAATTTAGTATTGTGGTGAATTGAGCATATACTTACAAAATTTAGCCCTTCAAATCGATTGTGGATAACAAAGAAATCAATTTGAACCATCCAATTTTGCACATTTCAAAAGTTAGTAAGATCAAGACAATCAATTGTGGCTATATGACAATCGATTGAAGCATCACATAAAGCATAAAAAATTGATTGTGGCAAGATGACAATCAATTGTCATCCTTTAAAGCAACACGTTTTCTTCAATTTTCCAAACACTTTCTTGAATAAAAACATGATTAAAGATTTTTAAAACCCTAATGAAAGGTTGGAGATGAAATGAGACTTGATTATCTCGATGAGACAACTGGAAGAATCAAGGATGATAAGTTTTACCTTAATAGTATCCATATTGTTGTATTGTGTTTATCGTTATGTTTGTAAGAACTAATTGTGAAGAATTGTACACTCTAACACAAGGAATATAATCCTATAAACAGAAAATTTGTGTGTTTAAATGAGGTAATTGGAAATTTTTTAAAAATTTAAAATTCTAAGCAATTCAAATGATTTAATTTAAATTCATTAATTTTCAAATTGTTTTATTTGGATAGAGTATTAAAAAATTTATTTGTTTAATTTTGGAGTCATTTTAATAAATTTTAAAATTTTGGAAGCAAATTTAAAATTTGAAAAATAAGGACTAATTTTCAATTTTTGAAAATTTAAAGGACGTATTTGCAAATTTTTGTAAAACTTTGGGAGTCAATTTTAAAATTTTGGAAAATTGAAAACAATAATAATAACTAATTTGACATTCACATGTTATGGAGTATGTGAGGGATTTCAAATTCTTTAATTTTATATGTCATTTCAAAATTATTAAATTTAACTTAGACAAAATTCTTTATATATTTCCAATTTCTCAGTTTATTTCTAAAGGCAATTTCGATATCTTTATGATCCAAGAAACTAAGATTCAAGATATGTCTGATTCTTTAGCTAGGAGTTTTCGGAAGAGTCAATTAATTGATTATTCTTTTTCCAATTCGGTTGGATCCGCTGGAGGTTTACTGATTCTCTAGAAGGTTGGTTGCTGCGATGTGATCTGTAGTTTCAAAGGTGAGGGTTTCTTGGGTATCAAGATTAGAAGTAATCATGATGTGTATTATTTTGTGAACATTTATTCTTCGTGTGAGATTGTATTGAAGCGTAGCTTATGGAGAAGGTTATTGGATCTAAAGGCAAGTAAGATGGATGGAGAGTGGATTTTTGGTGGAGAATTTAATGCGGTGAAATGCTTTAGTGAACGAAAGGGATGTTCGGTGAGAAGTAGGAATCCAGAATGAGACGAATTTGCAGAGTTTATTTCGAAGAGTGAGTTGATTGATGTGCCTTGTAAAGGTAAGAGGTTCTCTTGGTATGGTGGAGTAGGAGGGGTGTGCAGTAGGATTGATCGTTTTCTAGTATCGGAAGGTATCATTGATAGGTGGGGGTGGTGGGTCAATTCATTGGTATGAGAGATGTTTCGGATCATTGCCCAATTTGGCTTATCGTTGATAAATCAAATTGGGGTCCAAAGCCTTTCAAGTTTAACAACGAATGGTTCGAGAATAAAGATTTCATTCCTTTTGTTGAGAATGAATGGTGTAGGTTGGAGGTGGAAGGTAGAAGTGATTTTTTTCTTAAAGAGAAGTTACGGCTCCTTAAATAGAGGCTTAAATGGTGGAATTATAGTATCTTTAGGATGATTGACTTGGAGATTGAGGAGAATGTTGTCAAAATGAATGAGGGCGATGATGTAGGGGAGGATCTTTGAGTAGGTGATTTGGCGGAAAAAAGAAGGGCGTGTCGTAACTTTTGGTTGAAGCTCAAGATTAAGGAGAATATGTTAATTCAAAAATCAAGACTTAAGTGGATTAACGATGGAGATTCTAATAGTAGATTTTTTCACCGTGTCGTGAAAGAAAGAAGGAGACGTAATTTCATTGGGTCTTTTAAACCGGATAATGGTAATATTGTTTCGGTAGAGGAGGTTAAAGAGGAGGGTAGGAGGCATTTCGCATCTAAATTTGTTGAACCAGATTTGGAGAGGCCGGTTCTTGATGGTCTCCCTTTCTATTCTCTTGATTTTTCTTATAGGTTGTCTCTTGAAGCTCCTTTTTTGGAAAGTGAGATTAAGGCGGCAGTTTGGGGGTGTGAGGGATCGAAGAGTCCGGGTCCGGATAGTTACACTTTCTTATTTATTAAGAAATGTTGGTTCTTCTTGAGAGACAATTTTACTAAGTGTTTTGAGTTTTTTCATTCCGGGACGAATTTGTCTAGTTCTTTTACTTCTTCCTTGTTACTTTGGTTCCTAAATCTTCAAATCCTTTGGGTTTCGATGATTTTAGACCTATTTGTTTAGTCGGTTGCGTTTATAAAGCTCTCTCCAAACTTTAAGCTGCAACATTGAAAGTGGTGTTAAACTCTATTATCTCTAAAAATCAAAGTGCTTTTGTTCCGGGGAGACAATTGCTTGATGGGGTGTTAGTGGCCAATGAGATGGTGGATTTTGCATCTAAGGAAGGGAAAGAGTGTTTGCTTTTCAAAGTGGATTTCGAAAAGGCTTATGATAAAGTCTCTTGGAGATTTCTTAAGTTTATGCTTAGGAAGATGGGTTTTGGTGAGATTTGGATGAAGTGGATGGAGGCCTTGATTTTCTCTAGTAAAATGTCGATTTTGGTTAACGGTAGCCCGACTAAGGAGTTTGTAGTTGAGAGAGGTTTGAGACAAGGAGATCCTCTTTCTCCGTTCCTTTTTGTGATTGTTATGGAAGGCTTGAGATGCATGGTGCGTAAGTCCGTTGAGATTGGCAATTTCAAGGGGTTTAACTTTAACGGGAATTGCTTTGTGGACATCCTCCAATTCGCGGACGATACTTTGTTGGTCGGTGATGGAAGTAGGAAGCATCTTTGGGCGATTAAGGCGGTGCTTAGGGGCTTTGAGTTGGTGTCGGGTTTGGGTATCAATTTTCACAAAAGTAAGTTAATCGGGGTGAATATTAATTCTAATTTCTTGGATGTGGCTTCTTTTTTTTCTTTCTTGTAGAAAGGAAGATAATAAGTTTTCTTTTCTTGGAATTCCTATTGGATGTTACTCTAACAAGGAAACGATGTGGTCGGGATTGATATCGAAGATGGAAAGGAGATTCTCTTGTTGGAATAACCGCTTGCTTAGCTTTGGAGGTAGATTAACTCTTTTGAAATCGGTTTTGTCTAGTCTCTCTATTTTTATGCTTTCTTTTTATAAAGCTCCGAAGAAGGTAGTTAACAAGATTACTTCGTTACAAAGTAATTTTCTATGGGGAGGTTCGGTGGAGAAGAAGTGCATTCATTGGGTGAGTTGGAATGTGGTGTGCCTTCCAGTTGATAGAGGAGGGCTCGGTCTTCGTAGGATTGATGATTTCAATATTGCCCTCCTTCACAAATGGAGGTGGTGGATTTTATCGGAATCAAATTCTATTTGGTTGGATGTTTTGAAGGCTCGTTATGGACATATTTCTTTGCAAATGCGAGGCCTAACAGCGTTATTTCAAAGGTTAGATTTTCATCTTTGTGGTGGAGGGAGATCACCAAGTTCGCTACTTACTATCCGGAGGATTTATTTGTTTCGAATAGTAATTGTGAAATAGGCAATGGTTTTTCTACATCTTTTTGGCATTCTTTTTGGCTTGGGGATTTTTGTCTTAGGGATAAATTATCTAATTTATACAATGCTTCTCTTCTTAAGGATGTTTCCATTGCTTGCATGGGAGGTTGGGATGGTGGTTTTTGGAAGTGGGGGTGCTTAGGCGTGGCCGGCATCGAAACTGTAACGGAGCAGTTTGGGTCCGCTACTGCCCAGGAGTTGCTGGCAGTTCGCGCCCTGCTCCATAGGGCTGTTCTATCTGTGGCTAGCCGAGACTGCATTTCATGGCGGCCGGATGTTGGAGATGGTTTCTCGGTAGGAAGTTTCCGGTGAATTTCGAGTTTATTTAGGATCCCTTTTGGTCCTATTAATAAATTTGAAGAAGCTTTCAATTTGGTTTGGAAGATGGAAGTTCCTTTGAAGGTTAGAGGTTTTTCTTGGAGATGTTTTTTAAAAAGAATTCCTACTAAGTACTCCTTATCTTTGAGATGGTGTTTTTTTGGCGACGGTAATCTTGATTGTGTTTTTTGTTGCAATTCTATTGAATCGGTAGAACACTTAATTTTGAATTGTAGCGTCTCAAAGTTGGTTTGGAAGGAGGTGGCAGAGTGGATCGGTTTGATCGATATTGACTCCAATAATTTGAAAGAGAGTTTTTTGCTTTGGAGTAGGTATGGTAAACGGATGAGAATGAAGAGAGGGAAGGAGGGTTGCGTTTGGCTAGTAACTAGTTGGTATATTTGGTTGTTGAGAAATTGCATCATTTTTAGAAATGACGATTGGAACGTTTTGGACGTGGTGTGGAGTATTAAAGCTTTGGTTTGGAGATGGTCGTTCATCGGGAAGATTACTCAATCCAATTGTAACTTTTATAAATTTAGCAAATTCCCTTTGTTGTATTTATCTTAAATTTCAATTGGGGTGTAATTTTTTTTGCCGAACTATGTTCTCGCATTTTGTAAGAAGGTTAGAGAACCCTTAGTTCTCTTTTTTCAATATAATCCTTACATATAAAAAAAAAATATTTCCATTATTTTAACAATTATTCAAATTTTTTATTCAAACAATAAATTTTAACCAAATCTTTTAAATTTTCTCAAAACATTACATTCCGAATCCAGGTTTGTCTACCTTCCAAGCTGATTCTTCACTGCTTGAGGTGGCTATGGATCTCTTGTTGCAGGTGCAGGAGGCATTACCTTTCCTTGACAAAGGCGTAACGATGTTATTTTTAACGGTTCTGAATTTTCTGCAGACACAGTGGTGTCTTCTATTAAGAGTTTAACTTGGTTTTAGTTGGCTTCTACCCATAGTCCTTGTAATTATAACTTTGATGCAAATTGGTTATGCAACCCTGTTTCATTTTTGAAGAATTTGTAACTGTTGTGTAACGGTTCGAGTACTCCTTGTACTCACCTAGTATTATCCATTATCTTTTAAAAAAAAATCTTATCAAAACATACATTTAGAGATAAATAAAGACAGAAAACGTTTAAAACATAGAAACTCAAAAAGAACTACTAGTATTTTATTATTGTTATGTGATTTATATCTTTAATTAGCTAATAATATTTAATTTTATATGTAATAATTCGTACAATTGTATTACAGCAAAGATTTGGCAAATAAAAGAGACTCTTAATGGCCTTAATAACATCATTGTAGTATCTCGCTTAGACCAACTCCAACGGTTGGTTTCTCACCTGTTGCTCCAGCGTGGCAAACAAAAAGGGGAGTTTCATACTGGTTGAAGTTTGTCATGCTGTCAAACGGTCTAAAGCAATGCAACGGTTGCTTGCATAAAATAATAATATAATTGAAAAGTTAGTCACATTAAATAATAGTAGTAATAAAATTGAAAATAAATGCCATTGAAAATAAATTCAAAGTTACCGTTGTTGAACGGCTATTTTTTTTTTCTTCTTTTAATACTTTAGTTAATTATAAATAAACCAATATGAAAAATTTTACACACAAATTTTCTCTCATACTTTTATTTTCTCTTACAATTTCATCATTTTACTCTTCATTTGTAAAGTTTTGTCTTACAATCTTTTTACTTCAAATTAAAATTGTTTAGGCCAAATGGATCCTAATCATTTTCATTATCAACAAGTTAAGTTTAATTACATGCAAAATTATCAAAATCCTAATCCTCAAAATTCTCAAATTCCATCGGTGTCAACAAACCCTGTCATATTTTTTTCGTCACCAAACAATCCAAATATGTTTCCTAGACCTCAAATGAATTCTAATAGTATGGAATTTTTTCGTCATGAACCGGAAATACCGATTGGGTTTATGTCCGGATGTCAAGTTCCACCATTTTCTACTCAAGTTGGTGCTGAAAAAGAAGAAAGGGTTGTCGTTAAAAAAAATCTCGAGAGCAATTTACAAGGGATGAGGATATACTTCTTATCTAATCATGGCTTAATGTTTCAAAGGATCCAATCGTGAGAGTTGATCAAAAAGCTGAGATTTTTTGGTATAGAATCGCTGCAAATTATAACCAGTATCGCGGACAATCGCGGGAAAAGTTAGGGGGACAATTAAAATGTCGATGACATCAAATAAATGGCTCGGTTCAAAAATTTGTTGGGTGTTACAAACAAGTTGTTAATGGAAAGAAAAGTGGGATATCAGAGAACGATGTCATGGCCGCTGCACATGCTTTTTTTTACTCAGGATGACGGTACAACATTCAATCTTGAGTACGCATGGCGATTGTTAAAAGATGAACCTAAATGGATGGGATAATCGATTGGAAGTTCTTCAAAAATGACAAAGACTTCTGCTAATACGGCATCATCGGCTAACCCAGATACACCTTCAAGTAATGAGTTTAACTCATCATCACCAATGGAGCGTCCAATGGGACAAAAAGCAGCAAAAAGTAAGGGTAAGGCAAAGGAAATTCCAAATGCAACACAAGATGCAAGGAATAAAAGAGCAGTAGCAATGGAAAGACTAACGCAATGTAAGGAGGACGATATAGAATTAAAGGTAGTGCAAATGATGATGAAAGACACTTCTACTATGAGCGATAGTCAACGAGATATTCATTAAAAATATTGTAATAAGATGAAAAAAATATGGAATGTAGTTAGTATCACTTATGTAAAATGGTCATTAGTACCACTTTAATTTATCATAACCTATGTAAAATGGTTATTAGTACCACTTTAATTTATCAACACCTATGTAAAATGGTCATTAGTACCACTTTAAATTATAATAAATATTATGTTATTCAAACTAGCTGTTATTCAAACCATTATATATACTACCACTTATGTCATTGTTTTCTCATTCTCATCTTATTCTTCTCATTTTTCTCTCATTCTTTACTCACTAAATGGATTCAGACAATTCAGATAATTACGATCAAGAATTTTGGGAGTTGGTTGAAGAAGAATTTATGGACGACAGTGATGAAGAACAACAGCTTCAGAATGAACGTCGATCTGGAAGAACAACGGTAGATTGAGGTCATGAAGAAGGGCACAATCGATTATTCAATGACTACTTCTCGGAAAACCCAATATACATAGATGTTCAATTTCGAAGAAGGTTCAGAATGCATAGTCATGTATTTCTTTGAATTGTAGATGCCCTTGGAAATCATGATGAATATTTCCAAATGAGGGTCGATGCAACTGGTAAAAATGGTCTTTCACCATTGCAGAAATGTACATCTGCTATTCGTATGCTGGCGTATGGGTCTCCTGCTGACCATGTAGACGAATATGTTTGAATCGGTGAAAGCACTTCAATTGAGTGCTTACATAGATTCGTTAAGGGCGTGAATGTTGTATTTGGGGTTTAGTATTTGAGAAAGCATAACAACACTGATGTTGAACATCTTTTACAAATGGGAGAGTCACGTGGCTTTCCAAGTATATTGGGTTCCATTGAATTAGATCACATGGCATCTCTTCGAAAAAGTCTCGTATGGAATTATGATATAATTTCTCCAGCAAATGGCATCTCCAACAGAGAAGTTTATACACCTTTGCGGTTCAGACGAATGGTTATCCCCAACAAGTCTGACATCAAATCTTTTTCCATCAAATGGCATCTTCCCAGAAAATCTCGGCGAGAAGTTTGATAAAAAACCATCACAGATAGCATTCCTTATCAAGAAAAGAACTCGACAAGAAGAAACTAAGACCAATTATGTGGCCGAAGACCAGGATCGAGGGGAAGTTTATTTCAAAAGAAACTAAGACCAGTTCCGTGGCTGAATACCAGGATCGAGGGGAGGTTTTACCCTTTTCTAAGTAGCATTACTTATCAAAAGAAGATGGATGAGCGAGTCAGCTACCGTTCACAACCACAATAAATTTTTTGGGTATTCTAATATTTAATCCTCTTTTACCTTGAATGTCTGAATGTCTTCGTCATTCGCACCTTCAGGCCCAAGAAGATTAAATAGGGGCATCTGTCATACCCTAAATTTTAACCACAAGATTTCACATCATTGTGTAAATCATCACCACAACATAGTTGTATCTTAATGCCTCATCGATTATCTCAAAGATTGTTGAGCATTCACCTCTACCAAGGATTTAGGCTTTTGAACCCTCTCCACTACTACGAAAAACCCATTTAACAACGGTTGGAAATGACATATAATGACGCGGGCGAAGGTGTTGTTATGTAGAGTGTTGTTGTATATATGATACGTGCAATGACGGTCCTGGGACCGTTGTTGTATTCCAGAAAGCGCGCAACATTTCACAACGGTTAGATTACACAACCGTTGTGATATAACTAAAGGTGATCTGGTTCGATTCTCAGCAACAACATTTTTTATTTATATTATTCTGGTCAGCGTTTGACATACACCTACGGTTAGGTTTTATAACCACTATCAAAACAGCCTGTTTTAAATATAAAAATTCTCTTCTTATCAAATTCTTCCTATATTTTATCCTGTCAAAACAGCTTATGTTTACATCAAACACAATATGTGCATCAAACACAATTCTTCCTATATTTTATCCTTATAAATGAATCAGAGAATTTATATCAAAAGCTAACAGCTAACATTGTTTAAATCAAATACAATACGTGCATCAAAAGCCAATATTATTGATTTCATTATGTGCATCAAACACAATATCCTGTACATCAAACACAATATGTGCATCAAAAGCCAAAATTATTGTTAACATTATGTGCATCAAAAGCCAAAAATATGTGCATCAAAAAATATGTTGAGGAATGTTGCTGATATATCAAACGGCAGGAGGACCCTTAAGCGCATTGTGGATATACGCCTAACGTTTACGAAGATCTAGAAAGTCCTCAACGGGGAATGGGGTTTGGTCGTTAAACATCTACAAAAGAAAGAGAAAAAAATTGAATATCATGCATGATAATAGTTCAATAGTCAACTTATATATTAATATATGTACATTTTATGACATATATACCTTATCCCATGAACCAACAATGTCGGCAAGGACAATGTTTAAGATGTGTTTCATGACATAATACCCACACTCGTAACTCCCGAGTTGTTTCCTCGTCTACAAATTACATGAATATAATAACATGAATATAACCACACATGAATGTAAATGAAAGAAACAGCTAATCAGACTACATACTTTAGGAGCAATCCACGTGGGCTTTTTTCTAACATTCCTCATTATATTAACTTGCTCCACAAGACTGTACATTGAAAATTGAATTAAACATATTACATGATAAACTAATTACAATTAATGTCAAAGAAAATGATATTAAACATAGACACTTACGTTAGAATAATATCTTTCATTGGTTTGTGGAGTGGGGCGTGCAAGGAACATAGTAATGTAACCGTATTTGTCCTAAATGATATTATGATCAATTGTCAATGACCACTGAATGAACACGAGAATATATATATATATATATATATATATATATATATAGAGATATATATATATATAGATATATATATATATATATATATATATATATATATATATATATATTATTAGTTTTTACTAAAACAAAACTAAATATAGAATATATAAATAAATTACAACAATACTTACCTACAGAGGAATGGTGCAAGGTAACATTCTTTTCCTCCCTCATTTAGCCATTCTTTCAAGTACTTTTCCATGATATTTTTTTCATTATACGCCCAACCAATATAAGTTGGCTCCAAGATTCCTTAAGTACTTGATTTATTTAACTCTATACAAACACGATGAATGTACCTAAATGGTCAAAGAAAATGAATAAATTAAGGGAGAAAATACAAAAAATTATAATGTTCTATAATGACATGCATATTCGACTATATACTTACGTGCACCAAACTTGCAAAATCGCTATGTCAAGACACTTAAATCCTGCGAGAAAATTTGTTACATCTTCAGGAGTGTAATACATTACATCCAATTTTTGGCAATGTTCTAGCGGGAGAGGTTGCGCAAGGTTTGTTGTTGCAATGGACAAGTATAAATTGGTTATTTCATTTGGACTAGGGTCCAATATTCCATTGCGGTTATCTAAAGGGGAGGGAGGGGCTGTACAATTACTTCCTTTTGTAGAAGCGCGATTTACAACACTTCTACTTGGAGTTTGATCATCACCATCAACGTAACGTTGATCTTCATTTGTTCTATGTTCGAGGTTTTCACTTAATCTCTACATCATTACATTCAATTAGAACATAAATAAAAAATAAGCACAATATATATCATACATTTCTGATAAAACACTAACATCTTAAGTAAAGCACATACCGAATATAACTCTTGTAACTTTTCCACGTCTTTCTCCCTTTTTTCCCTCTCCTCTTCAAACATCCTCATTTGTTCTTCCAATTGCTTCTCAACATTCTCAATCTTTTGTCGTTGAGCATGAAATTCTGTGGTTTCGGTGCTTCTTCTTTGAGATCCAAAGTATGACCTCAAGCCGACACCTTCTCCAACACCACGGACACGACCTCCATGCTCAGCTGTTCCGATAGCTTCCACTAATATGTCATGTCGTGCTTACAGAACAAATGTGCCTTCACGGGCCGCCACAACCAAATTATCCTACACAACATGAGCAACTTACATAAGCAAGCGCATTTAAATAACATAAGCAAAACAAAACATATACTTACAATTTTCTCAGCAACTACTCTTGAAGCCTCAGAGGTGTACTCTCCATTAGGTCTTAATAGAGCCCTCTTCCATTTCTCATGTCTTGACGGTGGAGATGGGATGTCACCATCTCCTCATTCTTGTTGTTTTTCCTGCATGATTCTCTTCTCATGTTTCCTATAACCCCCACGAGACAATCTATGGGGGTACATGTTTTTCGCCTTGTTTTGAATTCCTACTTCGGTTTTAGCCTGTTATTAACATAGTGAAAAATGTGTATGATTAATATCTATAACTCATTAGCATAACATTATAGGCTACATAAGACTAGTACTAACCTTGAATTCCTCAGAACGGCGTTTCTTCGCAAACTTGTGCCACACCTTTTTCGATAAAAAAATATACCGAATCCATGGACGTTGAAGAGCGCTCTTAGGCTTCGTAATGTAGTCAGCCGTGAGCTGTGACTTAAATCCCCTCCAACGAACACCGACATAAGTTATCCACTTTTTTTTTCAATTTTGAGTCAATGGTAAACTAAAAATTCAACTACATTAAATCAATATATAAGTATGAATTAGAAACTATAGGTAGTGATATCAAATATATGAAAATTATAGTATGTAATACCTTAACGTCTGTCCATATGTTGCCTTTGACATTAACATCCACTTATCTCCAATCATCTATCAGTATACTCACTTTGCTACGTGCAAGGAACGCAACATAACTCTTAAAAGTAGAGTAATGTGGACAATCCACTAATCTGTGAGCGAATTAAACTCGATCGGACAAAGCTACTAATCCGTGCGTAATCTTCCTTCCGTAACGATCGTGACGATGATGACGAAAATGACAACAACACGGTGAAGAATGGATACTGATGATGCAAGCTTTGGTTGAAATCGTGTATTATTTCACAGTATTGAACGTTAGGGTTTAGGGTTGAAATCGTGTATCGTTTAGTCTAGTTTCTATTTTCAATGGAAAAAAGGATACTGAAGAGACAATGAAACTAGCTAGCTTGGAGTATATTGAAAAGCTACTACGACGGTCAACACCATAAACCGTTATGATATATTACTTTCATAATGAAATTTCATATTAATGCGCCAGAGTTATATTTAGAATTAAAAATTAAAAAAACATATAAAATATATCACAACGGTGTAAATAAACAACCGTAGTCATAACTTTTAAATTTTTTATTTAAAAGTAAATAAAAAAGAAAAGGCGCGCCTTAACATAAAAGGAATAATATATATGATGGCGCTGAGGTTCGAACACATGAAAGCTTGATGGTATCACCAAGGTTGGATTATCAACCGTTGTTATATAAAGATAATTTTTATTCAAAAAACAAATAAAATACAACCGCGCCTTAGTTTAGATATGTCACAACGGTGTAGGGATGAACCGTTGTGACCATGGCGTCGTTGTTTACGCATTTTGTAGTAGTGCTCAGAGCATTCAGGCAAAGGATCAAACAAGAATTTACATGATCTTCAACTTGTCAAGCCTCTCAAACACCCATGGAGGATCAAAAGGTCTCCCACATCAAGAATCAAGCACAAGAATGCAACATTTCAAGTTGATCAAGCCTCAAGATCATCAGTGTCACCAAATTAGGGTTTTGGTCGACCAAGGCCTCCAAAGAGAAATTTTCATCTGGGAATGAGCCAATACTTCAATATATGATTCAAGAAGCTCAAAAGAATCTTATGATTCCATTCATAAGTTCAAAATAGCCTCAGGGGATGCATCTATCAAAAATCAGGAATTAGGGTTTTGACCTAACTCAGTCCCTAGGTTGACTTTTGAAGCAAAGCATGAGCCAAGACCTCAAGATATGCTTTGAGGACCCAAATACATCATATTGATCCATTCACAAGATTGGATTGACTCAAAGAACTTAGTTCATAAACAATGTAAGGATTCAAATTTCCCTGGACCACAAACTAGGGTTTTTGAGAAAAAGTCAACCATGCCTTTGACTTTTGACCAAGACATGAACTCAAACCTTGGGACATGATTCAAGACACTCTAAAACACATATGGAATCCATCCATTAGGTTCAATTTAGCCCAAGGACTTGATTTCATAAAGGATCACAAAGTTCAAAATTCATCTAATACAAAAAGTCAACTGTGACCAAAATCAAGTTTAACTTATAATTTGGATCATAAGGAATCAAGAAAAATCAAGAAAAGTGAGGTTACTTGCAAAAAGGGCAACCTTGAGAAACTTTAAATTTTACTAAGTTATGGAACAAAAGTGATTTTTTACCCAGCTTTGCAACGCCATAACTTGTGATCCAAACAACCATTTTCTTCCATCCAATGCTCAAATGATAGGTCTTGCTACATACTACAAGTTTGTCAACTACACCACATTCCAAATCTTCATGGATTTTAAGTTATGGATTGACAAAAATCACAAAAATTAAGAAATGAACATTTTTGACACTTAGTGAAAATCTACCAAGTTTTTCAGCTTTGAGCATCAATGTTTAAAGGCATTTTTCACAAGGATCCAAGTTGAATCAATGAAAGCATTAAAACTCAATGTTTTAGTACATCATACCAGCTTTCCAAAAAGTATAAGAACTCATCCTAATTCAACTTGAACAAGAAGTTACAAGCATTGAAACATGGCATCTCACAACTGGTTTTTACAAGGCAGAATTGTGCATTTCACTCGAGTTTGTCATTGTTGTGACATTACAAGCCTTGTTATCCTTCAAGATCATAAGGAATATTATCAAAACCAACAAACTCTGAACCATAGAGTCGCATAAGTCTAGAATGATATCCCTTAGGCTTGTGAAATTCAATGTTGCAAGTCAAAAATCTCATTGTTTGTCATGAAGCATTAAAAGGATGCATAGAGGTGGCATGTATCAGTCCGTGACTATCCAAATGAGTCAAGCTCAGTCCAAGAATCAGAAGACTATAGGCCTGCAAGTTCAGTCCAAGTCAATGGCTAGAGGAGACTTTGAACAACTTGCATTATCCATTGAACAATAGGGTGATCCAGCCCCCATTCACTATTCCTTGCAAAACAAACTTTCTCTACTATAAATAGAGGTCATTTGTGATTGATTTGAACACACCAAAACATCAGAATACAAGTTTTACCTCATTTCACTCTCATGCATCAAAATTTGCTTCTTTAACAAGTAGGATTCGAATTTTCAAATAGGGAGCAATTCTGTCAAAACCAATGGTGTCGACACATCCTATAGATCATATAGAAGGGATCCAAACACTTTCCAAACTTCTGTAACACCAGGATCAATAACCTCCATATCACACCTAGACCTAATTGCAGTTGGGATAACATTGAGAGTTCCGGGAGATTTCTAGCCATTCCAAGCTTCTCAACACACTCACTGAGGTCCATTGAAGCTGTCCAGATCATTCAAACACATCTATAACACCTACAACTGAGGATTCAAAATCCTCTTGCACAGGTAAGCCTGAAGCTCTCAAACTCCATACTCCATGCATCATAAATGTTATTTTGAGTTACCACCATGATTCTGCATGTGTATAGAGTAATAACCCTTAATCAATTGCATGTTATCTATCGTGTATAGGATTTCACTTAGTTTTTGCAAAAATTAGGGTTCATCTGTTCATCACGATATATCTCACTCCGCACTTAAAAGAAATGAAATTAAATGCCACCATCGTGTTCCTTGATCAAAAGCGAACATGTTTGGTGTTTATTTCGTTTAATTTTATTGCATAATGAGAGAGATAAGTGAGCTTTTTCAAATCATCCATCGCGGGCACACACGAGGAAGAAGAAGGATCCGTTGGCGCCCTTTTTCATATATTTGAATTTTTTAATTATTTTGATTATTTCTTAATTAATTTCAAAAATCCATATCTCTCTCAATTTTAAT
Source organism: Lathyrus tuberosus (assembly GCA_022829125.1). NCBI lineage: Eukaryota > Viridiplantae > Streptophyta > Magnoliopsida > Fabales > Fabaceae > Lathyrus > Lathyrus tuberosus. The sequence continues at coordinate 1,387,836 of JALAZF010000191.1, forward strand.
CTTTTTCCAGGGATTTTTTAAACATAAATCCTTCACACATTTAAATATTTTATTCCACACAAAAAATCAAAAAAATATTTTTATTTGATTTATATTTGAATATTTTAAATAATTTACTTTTAATTGTTTTTTAAACATTTTAAAAAAATTCTTTCTCTTGATTTTTCAAAACCAAATGAGTTTCAAACCATTATGTGAATAAAACATCCATTTTCAAACATTAAGCAAGATTCATAACATGTTTATTAAATATATTTGATATTTTGTATCATTTTTATTTGATTCTCTTTGAAAAAATGCATTTTTAATTAACGTTTGGGTTTTTCCTTGATTTTAAATATTTAAACTTTCTTCAATAAATTTTGGGCCATTAGTAGAGTGTAAGACCCAACCTCTTTGTAAATAAATAATTTTTTTGGGCCTCTTTTATAGTATAAGTCCCAGTACGATTTTCAAAATGATGGTGCGTCCACTATTTTTCAAATGGGCCTCTCCTTGAGTATAAGCCCCACTTTTCTTTCCTTCAATAAATCTCGGGCCTCTATTAGAGTGTAAGACCCAACCCCCTATGTACATAAATAAATTTGGGCCTCTGCTATAGTATAAGTCCCACAACGTCTTTCGGTATTGCGGTTTTCAAAATAAATCATCTGGGCCTCTCCTTGAGTATAAGCCCCAAATCATTTGTACATAAACTTTGTTTTAAAAAATAAATAAATAACCTCCATGGGCCTCTCCTTGAGTTGTAAGCCCCATACCTATGTTTTCAAAATCATCTGTCTGTTTTAAACTGGTACTAAGAGGAGCATTATTCCCGGTGAAACTGCTCTTAGACCACTTGGGCCTCTCTTTGAGTTATAAGCCCCAAACATTCTTTTCTTTTCATTCAAATAACAACAACATTTCTTTTTTATTCAAATTCAAATCTAATGTTTTCTCAAAACTTTCTTCAATTTCTCAAAAACCTAATCATACAGTTGTAATCAATACAACCAATCACAATACACTTGGGCCTCTTTTCAGAGTGTAAGACTCGACACCCTTTTCAATTTAAATGCATACTTGTTTATGTACCTATTAATTCACTTATCTATATATACTTATTCATATTTGTTTAAGTTCCCTCAGCAGTTAGGTGATCCTCAGTTCACACTTAGGATAAACAGTAGGATACTCATAACTTAGTTCAATAACTAGTTCCCTCATAGGAAACTCCCCCAATACAGCCTGCCTCCTCTCGAGCTTTATTCAGTATGGACCAAAGAAAGGCATTTTCCCGGTGAAACTTTTCTTAAGACTGTCAAAACTTAGAAACATATAAAAGAAATTCATTTCCCCATAGAGGATTAATTCCCGGTGAAATGTTCATTAAAGGAAGGATTATTCCCGGTGAAACCTTTCTTGAACTTTTCTTAGGCTTGGACCCACCAGGCTTCTTAAAAGTTCCCCATAGCCTCTTCTTAGGCTTAATGCAAGGACCCGCAGGCTTCCTAGAAGCATCATAGCCTCCTATTGGGCTTAGTACAAGGACCCAAAGGCTTCCTAAAAGCATAGGATAGAATTCAGTCATCTCTACTAGTTCAATCCTCAGGAAAGTCAAAACTCTAGGACATCCAATCAGTCAAGAATTGATCTTCATCTCTAGAACTTTCAGCCTCTTCTTGGACTTCAGACAAGTAGACTTGGAAAGTCTCACGCTTATAGCCTCCTCTTGGACTTAACACAAGGTCTCTCAGGCTTTCTAAAAGCATAGGATACATCCTAATCATCTTTACCAATACAACAATTCCCAGAAGATTTAAAACCTCTAAGGTTTTCAAACTCATCTTTAAATCTCTTCTAACCCTCAACAAGGCTTAACTTTCACCTTTAAAATCCCCAGCCAGGGTCAGATTAACATCAACAAATCCTCAAAACAATCAGATCCTCATGGCATCTGATAAATCAACTCCTCTCCAATCCCCAGCAAGAGTTGGTTCCCCTTTGGATTCCTCAAAATAGTGTAGACCCTCTCCTGGATTTGAGTAAACCTAAGCAAGAGTCAGCCTCCTCTTAGGCTTTATATAATGATTTAACCAGTCAGCATCAATCTTGGGCTTTGTACAATACAAACATCATACTCCCTAGTTGAGTCAGTTTTCTTTAAACCTATACTCAAACTCCTCAGCTTCATCATCTTGGGTTTTAAACAAGATACTCAAATAAAACATCTCTAGTGGAGTCAGTTTTTAACTCTTTTTTTAGCTTCAACCTTGGGCTTTGAGCAAGGCACAAAATCCATCATCCCCACAGATGAGACCATGAGTCATCTCTGTAGGAGGATATCCCCTCTATACATCACATATCAAAACAAACAATAAAAACCTTTTTTCCAGATAATTGATGTAAGTGGCACACTTGTTGATTCAAAATCCAAGTTGGAGTCCCTCCTTTATCATGGTTAAAATTCCTCTTTCATCTAACTGCTATAAGTGGCAAGCCTCTGAATTCTACACATCCAAGCCAATGTCCCTCTCTTAGCACGAAAGATTCACAAGGAAAAAGTGGCATTGCTCTACACTGAGTTAAAGCTTCTTCCTTCATGACATTTCTCTTATAAAGGAAATTATGGCATTGTTGGATTCTACACATCCCAATTAAAGTAATTTCCCTTATAAATCAATTACTCAACATTTGTGATGAATAGGTGAGATTTCTCCCTTTAGAGATGACAAATTATGTCTCAGTCAACTTTTAGCTTTAATCTTGGGCTTTGAACAAGACACAAATACTCTGTTAGCTTCAGTCTTGGGCTTTAAGCAAGACACCAAATTTCCTCCCATAGAATAGGAGGAACTACGATTGCTCTAATTTTCCAAATCTCTTTACGGGAATACGTAGGCATAAGATTGCGAAATCTTAAAGAGCACACAAATAAAAAATCTTAGGTCAAGTACCTTCCCAAAAACAATAGAAAACCAAAAAACAACAAAAACGTGCCCTCAGTCCTCACAAAGGAGAAACTTTCCCAATCAAGAACCGACAGACTTAAGAAATCATTTCAAACAGTAGAAAATATATGCAAACGAAGGTTCCTATAGATTACTATAGATACTCTGGGTGTTAATAGCTTCCCTTTGCATAACCAAACCCCGATCCCCGATCTCTTCGCATTTGTTAAAGAAAACACTTGCACAACAGTGTTAGTTTAAGATATCTTCCCCTTACTTTTAAGCTTCATAGGATAAATATAGAAATCAGAAAGTAGCACCAATAGAGGTTGTGGTCGCGTCACAAAAATAACCAACGCTACACTAGGCGAATAAAGCATGGAATAACTCCTCTTCAAGGTACACTTGGAATATATTACTTATAGATAGTTTCAACTTCTGAATAGCCTTCTAAAATCAGTATTTCCAATTGCAGAAAATTGTTGTCTACTCAAATTCTTCCACGCTATACCAATATCACGCCCCTATAGTCTTTATTTTCTAACATTGTCTACAAAATAGCCTATCATAAAATAATAGGATTTGTTCAAATTCTCCTATGTTATAGGCTATAGCCACTATTTAACAACACTACCTGAAAATACTTGTTTTTGTTTGCTATGGTGATAATTTCAAAGATTAAGATTTTGGCTTTTAAGTTTCAGTGTTGTTGAATTGTCGCCATGGAGCGCCATGACATTATGAAATGGAAGATTGTGTGCCATCTTTTATATGTTACGACTCCTACTATATACGCATTACGATTCTTCCATAGGTTGAAAGAGCATTTTGTACTGTGGTTTTTTCACTAATGGATATTTTGGTATTAATTTAACTGTTCATTTGAAAAATTCAGCAGTTGACTCACCATGGTTTTCTCTTGGTTCTGATTCTATGAATTGTCATCATGGAGTGCCATGACATTATGAAACGGAAGATTGTGTGCCATCTTCTATAGGTTACGACTCCTACTATATGCATTACGATTCTTCCATAGGTTGAAAGAGCATTTTGTATTGTGGTTTTTTCACTAATGGATATTTTGGTATTGATTTAACTGTTCATTTGAAAAATTCAGCAGTTGACTCACCATGGTTTCCTCTTTCTTTATTTTGTTTAAAAATTTGATGATATTCATATCATGCATCATAAGTGGATGTATGTTTCAAGTTATATCATGATGATCAGAACCTCTCTTAAATTCCTTCTATCCAACACTGATAACTGAGTTTATGAATCACATTCAGCATAATTAGAAGAAGGCTTGAAAAACTTATATCAATCATGCAGGCACCTTTTTCATCTGGATCATAAGTATCAACATTTGAGGTGTATACCTTTTTTAAAGTTTTGAGAATTCGACTTGTGTTGGTTCAACTATTTCATCAAAATAGAGAACTAGAAATATCCTTAAAGATAATTTGTAGAAATTAGAAATGTCATGCTAAATACTAGTATTTTTATGCCATAGTTGTACCTCTTCACCTTTCAACGTGTTATTTATTTACTTCATCTTACTTTTAACTTCAGGTATATGATTGAAAGTCTCAAAGGCTTGTCGAAGAACAAATTGACAAAAAGATTGTTGTCAATAAGGGCTATTTATTAGACAAAAATAGGTCTTGGTCTAATAGTCATAGGTTTGTGGGTTTATTATTTATTTCTATTAATAGTTGAAAGAAATTGTAGGCTAAATGCTTATGTAATTTCACAAGTAGAGCTGATGTGTTGTCGGTAGAGCTATTGCTACAAAAAAAATTATGGTTGAAACATGTTGTGCAGTTATTAGATCTTGTTGACATTTCTTTAACCTGATTTTTTGTTTTTTAGTAGATTACTACTAATAAAGAAAAATACCAATTTAAAAAAATGTATTTCGTCCTTTTGTTACTTGGGTTGCACTTACCTGAGACATGGGATTTGATGTCAATATCAGATTTAGATTGAACTTGAATAAACTTTTCCATCGGTGTTGAGTTAGTAATTTTCCTTACTTTGGCGAACCTCTCAGTCGTAAGTACATCCTCGTATCTCGTTTTGTGCTTGAAATTTAAGTGAAATTCTCTCCGGACGATAAATTTTGTATCATTTATGTTGCCTCTACAACATTCAGAAAGGATCAAGCAGGTTTATCCCAAGAGGAATTGCAAGAGACACTACTACAAAAAAGCTATTTAATAGCGTTTTTTTTGCTTTTTGATAGCACTTAAAAGCGCTATTAACCAGCGTGCTATTGTAAATATTTTTTTTATAGCACTTTAAAAGCGCTATTATAGTACTGGTAATTAATAGCATTTTTTCAAAAGCGCTATTATAGTACCACTATTTAATAGCGTTTTTTTATAAAGCGCTACAGAAGTATACATTTTGCTTTGATTTTGATAGCACTTTTAAATAAAGCGCTATTAAAAAGGGACATGTTAGATAGCGTTTTTGCATAAAAGTGCTATTATAGTATGTTTATTAATAGCACTCTCTCTTCAAAACGCTATTGTAGCACAGTTTTTTTTTTTTTTTTTTACACAAATTCATATTTTTTGTGTATATATATATATATATATATATATATATATATATATATATATATATATATATATATATATATATATATATATAACATTTGCATTTTATGACATTAGAATACATAAAAAATAATGATTAACCAACTAAAATATTTGAAAATGAAATAGAACCAACTATAATTGAGAACAAATGTGATACCATATATATGGAAATTGACAAACCATATTAAACATTGATCTTAATGAAATTAAGCTAAAACTTTTGCCACTAGTTATTAATTTGGCTAAGAGTACTTCAAACCAAATTCTAAACAGAAAGTACAACCACTTAGCTAGACATATTCTCTAAACTAAAGAAAAAACATCTAAAAAAATAAAAGGACAATAAAACAACATCAAGTAGTAACCACTTCGCAAACCAAAGCACTGCTACACCCAGAGATATAATCAATTTGCTAGCTAGCTAGGCAAAATAACTGCTTCTTATTTTCTTGTATCATAGAAAAAATATTGATTATGTATTGTACAATAATAATCAGAAAACCAAAATCTGAAAGAAAAATTTTAATGACAATCTACATATTTAATCACAAATGAAGTTTCTATGTTATGACTCAAGTTCACTTTCAATTCCTCTTCAAATTTCTTTTCAAACAAAAACAAAAACAATTCAAATCATCAACCAAACAGTCCCAAATTTATCATTTCAATCAAGACAAGATTCACAAAGATCAATCAAAACCAAATTCACAATCCAAAATATTTCCATTTCAACCTTATGTCATTTTTCCAAACACATTCCAAACCATACAAAGCCAAACAGAATTCAAAGTTTTCAAATTTCATAATCAAGTTCCTTGCCCATGCACTAATTTGTTCAAAATACTCAAAACAAATAAAATAAACAAGCCCTTGAATAAACTATCCTCCATTTGTATTAGTTATAATCAATTGAACAAAAATAGGAAATGAAATATATATAGGAGTTAAGACTTTAGGGTTTCGATGAATATAAGAGAGCTTTTGTATTAATTGTATTGTGTGAAATGATATTCATGAAGTGCAAGTATTTATATGGAAACTTTAGGATCAAAACTAAGAGAAGGAGTAAGAAAAGACGGCTTGCTAGTATACAATATAATTGAATTTAGCAGACTATAGGAAATGAATGAATGTGTGTGAATGTTAAAAGTGTGGTATACTTAATGTTATTGTGACTTGAATGTGTCTAATCAAAATATTGAAATGATAGTAGTAGTATTAATAAACATTGTTGTCATTTTCATTTCAACCTTATGTCATTTTTCCAAACACATTCCAAACCATACATAGCCAAACAGAATTCAAAGTTTTCAAATTTCATAATCAAGTTCAATTCAAAACACATCTCCATGAAATTCATAGGACAATCCATCAAATTCTAAAATTCATTCAAATTCAATCCATCACATTCACACTTACTCAAGTTGTAATTTTCACATGTTCATATACAGATCACACAAATCATCTTTCAAATTCAGTTTCAAAACCATCATTTCACATGTTCAAACACCAAGTTTTTTTTCCAAGAAAAATCACAAAGTCTCACATACATTTCTTGAAGTACAAACAACACCATTTCAAAGGCAGCATTCAGATATAACATATTCATCATTTCTCATGACATTTTCCTAAGCATCCATTCATTTGCTCAATACAAACCATTCATCCCAAGTACAAAATATCATGCAATAAACCAAAGTCTCAATTTGAATCAAGCTTGTAAATTCAACATGTGCATCAAGAGCAAAGTTTGAAATCAAAATCAAGAAGAAAAACATGTCAATTCAGCATACAATTTCCAAAACTCATGGCCAGTCTAGCATACATTTCTCTAGGCAAACATGTTTTATCACTAAGTCATTACAGTATAATACATGTGTCATTGCAATCAAAGGATAAAAAACCAAATTAAGTGGGACCGTATCAGATTTTTTGCAAAGAAATTTCACAGTGGCAGTTTTTCGTTCCAACCAAACCAAGTGGGACCACTATCTGTTGTGTACACTACCAGACAAAACAAATTTCAGAATTTGAAAATTTTACTACATTCCTCATATGCAAGTTTTCATTTGTACAATACATAATCAATATTTTTTCTATTATTACAAATGCATTTAACCACGACCAAAATATGTTTTCACAAAATCAGATATCACATATTTAATCACAATCATATAATCTATATATTGTAGGCTTTAAAAAACTCACCGAAAACATCATCCACCATATAGGTAGCCCAATCCTCTTTGACCTCAATTAACTTATCCTTAGAGTAGGTGCGACATTTGTGGTCAGGAAAGTACTTCAAATATAAAAACATCAACAATTGTATTAGAATTAAATTACATTAATTTACAAATTAATAACAATTTAAAATCACGTACATTTACGGGGATCATAATTTCATTTTCTATGATGACCTCTTTCATAAATCGCATTACAAAATATCCACAGTCAATGCTATTAATTTGACGGGGACACTGCAAAAAAACATTTAAATATTTTACTTTTACTTTACATAATTGTTTAAAAATAACATTAATTTGGACATACCCGAATTTTTGACCATGAAATTTTCTTTGACTTGGAGACTTTAGGCACTTTAGAATTACTATTAGCACGATAAATTTGCAACGCACTAACAAAATGAAATTAACTTCAAATGAGTAATTATTATAACTAAGAATACTTATATAAATGTTAAATTAAAAGAGTTTATACTCACTTCTCAAACTTGGTTTTTAAATTTTGATGTTTAGTTGGCTCACCATTCAACGGATCCATGTAATATATCACCTCGGCATCAAGATTGATGACAAGTAACACCCAATGTTTCTTGTACCCAACATTTGAATATTGGAATAAAAATTTACATTGAATATAGTTTGTTCTCGTAAATTTAATAATATTTTGAATACAAATCTCACCCTAGATTGCAAGGTGCAAGAATCATCTTATCCTTGAAGTACTCCTCATCTTTCAAGAGTATTTTTGCTATAGCATTTCCTAGATTATCCTCCCGTGATACATGTGGGGATATGAAGGAGAACTTATTTATTAATCCATTTGGACTAATAAACTTGTCATACAAATACCTAGCAATGAACGACAATAATTGTTATTAATATATTTATCATCATAATGTAAATATTAATATATTTGTCAGATTAAAAAACATTTGTAATAATAGAGATACCTGGCAAATACAGTGATAATAGAGGCACTTAACCAATTGTGATCAAGAATCTCTTTTATACTCTCTACACGTAGATGCTCTAAAAACTCCTCACCAAATATACTTTCCTCCATTTTTATTTGAATTAATGATCCAACCGTCATCATCTTTTTCACATACATATCAAGGAAAGGTAAATTTACAAGACCGGTTGAACCGCCAACTCTAGGAGACTCTTCAATTTTGAATTTTATGTTGCTTTTGTTAGGTGACGAAACAGAATCAACACTTTGTTGGGTATTCTTAACTTGGATTTGGGATTGATCAGGATTCTAAAAAGTTATATTAATTAAGGTTAGTGATCAAAAAATAAAACAAATAGTGATAAAGCAATAACAAGTAATTTACCTTTTCACATTCAGCAACAAATTCAAGAAGTTTCATTGGCCATGGCACAATTGTTCCTATTGCCTGACAAACCATCGATATATCTCCACCTTCAACAGATATAGGCAATGGAGCATTTGGCACAATAGCAACTTCAATATTAACCTTGACATATCCAGGTGGTAACGTCATGCCGTGCACTGTGTTACCTTTGGTGTTATATAGTTTGCCACGAGCAACCAAACACCGACTCGGGGAAGATAAATATATATTAACAGGAAAGAGACCCTAAACCAATGAGATATGAATAAAAACATTAATATCATTATTTACAAAGAAACATATATAAACTGCTTTGAATTTACAAAACAAACATATATGAATTGCTTTTAATTTACTGAAGAAACATATACGAATTGCCTTTGTTAAGCAACTTTTTGAAAATATAAAATGGCAGACAAGGGACCCTGTGTTGTTAGGATAAAGTAAACAAGAACAAAGTTTCATGGGACAAAACTCAGTAAGCCAGCATAGCATATGACTAGAAATCAAACTGTCCCCACTTTTATGTCTCCATTTAAGACAATAGGTATTTGCCGGTAAATACAATTTTCATTACAATTGTTCTGTATCACAATACGTTACACCGTTCTTGCAAGCACCAAGGAACTATCTAATGTGGGTATGAAGCAAACCACATGCATTCTTTCTGTATCACAACTGTTATGTAACTATCTAATGTGGGTATGAAGCAAACCACCGTTCTTACAATTTTCATTAATAGGCTGAAAAGAATGTTACACAGTTAGCATATAGGTATGAAGCAAACCACATGCATTCTTTCTGTAACTATCTAATGTGGGTCCTGGCTGAAGGATGTTCACAATTGTGATGTTATCAACAATTATTCGATTATGTACTGCTAAAATAATGCAAACTCTGTATTTTTCTGTTATTTAAATGAAGATGTCTAACTACAAATTATTTAAAGAAATCAATTACCTCGAGAATATTACCAAATGATCCAGGGTTGCAAGAACCTTTATCACTTAACTCTTGCCTCTGTGTCCTTTTTTCAGGCTGTTGCAAGCTTTTTGACACTTGTTCAAGTTGTTGCCTCTCTGCCACTTCTTCAAGCTGTTTCAAGCTCCGTGTCACTTTTTCAGGTTGTTCTTTCTCAACCACTTCTTTGGTTTTTTGCGTCTCTATCTTCTCTCTATCTAACTTATCTCTCTCCAACTTCTCTCTCTCTAGCACCTCCAATCTACTTTTGAGTGTGTTGCAAAAGCTATACAATTTTTGAAAGTCCATTTGTGTGGGGAGAATTTGGCGTGGTAATATGTCCCTAGAACATACCCTAAAACCGTAACTCCTAACACGCCCAGAGTAGTTTGGGAGATTTAGAGCCTCAAATAATATGTCCGTAGGACCAAGATCTTCTCTCTCTTCTTCAGTTAGAGCTTCTGTTAACTTCTCCTGACATCGATAAGTATAAAAGGCTTGTTACAAGAAAATCAATTTGAACATTTTCATTAAGATTAACCGAGATCCAAAATATTTTCATTGATCCAAAATATTAACATTCAACTTACACATTGATCCACAACTCTTTGAAGATTCTCATTATCAATCACCCCATCCTTATTGACGCGGGCAGCCTTCCACACTTGACTACGGTTTATCTCGTCAACTCCCGACTCTTCTAACTGTATATACATTTTGACAAAATAACATATCAATTAAAAATAACAATTTGTAATCTTGTACAATAGTTTTATACACATACTTACCATATCAGCTTCAAGACGAGCACACCCTAAACGTGACTTTCTATAGGGATGTTGAGGATTTAACGCTTTTTCCCGATTTTCAGTACTAACTTTCTGCATGAATTAAAAAAATAATTTGATAATGCAATATAACTTCACAACACAAGCATCAAACTCACCATCTTAGTTTACAAGCCATTCTTAAACTACTAAAGCAGTATATAAAACTTCACAAGACATGATTAAACATATTCAATTTAAATGGAAACATTGCCAAATTGAAAACAATAAATATCCACGGCATTCAATACAAAATCAGTATTATCAATCAAGGATTCATATCAAATAATGGTAACAGCAAATTTGATTTTCAAAATTTTACTCTACTTTATAAATTCATTTGCCTTTTAGAGTATTGACTATGTAGGTCCACCTCCGCTAGCACACCGGAGCGATGAACATCATTATCATCTTCAGGACATACTCTATCAATTATTACTCGACAGTGATAACCTTACAATACATAGATAAAGAAAAGAAATGTTAAAAGATAAATCTTCAAGCTTCTCTAACTTTTAACAACCTCTCTAAATCACACACTCTCTCTCTCTATGAGTGAACATTGAGATGGTCTAATCCTAATCCGTTAGTGGACACAAATATTTTGACACATGAAACCAATGCACAGAACCCTCAATCAATAATTTACATCATTAATCAGACACAACATCAGGGAACAATACCAGATGTCACTACATGATTTGTAACTAATAAAACCAATCCCATATTTTTCTACCCAAATTCCAATAATGTTACTTAGATTTTTCCTAGGTGGACCCTATCATCATAAAAAATTATATTAAGAAATAAAATAATCAATTGCATTATTGCAGATTTTCACAATCACAAGAAGATACTAGTATGTCGACAACTTGGTTTTTAAATACTAGAGGAAAATTAAACTCTAGGAATTATGAAAGTTTTGCTTTTTGAGGTTGTTGAGAAACACTTTGATGTTTGTTTTATTGTCATACAACAAAACCATAAAATGATACACACATTCATAAAGTTCAGAAACATATACAAGATTCACATACTCATAGCAGTCAAGGAAATTATGTCATTCAAGCTTACATACATAGCAGACAGAAACCACACGATTTGCAGAGGAGTTACACGCATATCAGAGTATCACATAGCAAGAAGGTCACGACATCACTCATAAGCAGTACAAAAACACAAGAACAGAACAAACACATATACACAGTTTGGGAGCCATACACACGGTTCATACACTTTCACAAGCGGAAACAATACCACAGCAACAAATCATCAGAGAATCACAAGAGGAGAAACATCAGAACATCACATTTAAAAGAATGACAAAGTATCCCCTGAACAAGAAACATCAGAACATCACTATTATAAACAAAAATTCTAAAAGAATGACAAAGCATTACCTGAAACTTTTCAGTCATACGCTGAGCTACAAATTTATCCCAATCCTCTTGTTTTATACAGTAAGAATATTTCGTCGGTCGATGTTTAACAAAACCACCCTTACTATCTCTTAGATAGAACCTCGCCATTTTTGTCCTGAATGCCCTGTGCAACTTTCCAGCTTCTTTATATATAAATGCACGATGTTCCTCGCCAATTACAAAAGCTTTCTGCAAACAGTTCAATTTATCAAAACACGGTTCAGTTTATTTAAACATCCAAACAGATAGATTTACGAAATTAAAATTTTACAACAAGCTTGAGTTAGTGTGTTACTTCAATTTCATCCCAAATGTTTTGTTTATAAACCCCTACAGCCTCTTTATTTTTTTTCGCACTCCAATTGTCCAAACTAATTGGAACTAACCGACGAACTGTGACACCAATATAACTAGCAAAACTCTTGCTATTATGCTTGATTGGTTGACCTCTTGCATTCCATTGAACCTATAACAAAATTAAAGTGCAAATAAAGAATCAACAATCTCACTAATATTCTACGAGAATCAACGGTCTCACAAAACTCTAGCTATTTTACCTCAATCCTCTTTCCATTGCTTTTGGCTTTGTGAATTTTTTGCAACCGGGTCACACCACGTTGACCAACTGTTTTCGTACTGGACGAACCACTTTCATCATTAGTAGAAACCATATTTAACCTATAAAAAGCGTAAAAAAAATTAGATTTGTGGCTTGAGTTACATTGTCTCTTATTATGCAATAACAATAATGGAATAAAAAAAATTAATAAACCATACAAGATCAATTCGGTCTTTTCCTCTTCCTTGTAATTGGATTCCTACTTTTGTGTTTTCTAGTTACATAAAATGATGGATTGATCCAAATCCCATCATTGTGATCATTTCTCATATAAAGAATATCATCTCTACTTGATTCATCCTCAAGGGATTGTGATGTATTAAAGAAAGGATCATCCTCAACATCTATACTTTGAGTGTGGTGATCATTTATTTTGTTACTTAGAAACACAGTAGACCACTTTTCATCGGCAGGATCAGCGACATAGAACACTTGGTGAGCTTGTGATGCTAAAATAAAAGGCTCGTCTTTATACCCCACTTTATTAAGATCGACCTTAATGAACCCAGGGTCAACTTGAAGGCCATTGTTGTTGTCAACCCACTTGCAACCAAACACAGGCACTTGAAAACATGAATAATACAACTCCCAAATGCGTTCAATGACCCCAAAATATGACAATTTGGCAAATGCGGGATTTCTGTCTTTAGCGCTTGAAATATACACAGATTCAGCTACGAGTGTGACACCGCTATTTTGCGTAGTGCTTTGATGATCATGTTCTTCCGTATAAAATGTATACTTATTAATTATATAACCAGAGTACGAGAGAACATTTGAATTTGGACCATTTGCTAGCCATCTCAATCTTTCTGAAATTGAATCAGGATTTTTGGTAAATTCTGAAAAAAATGTATTCTCTTTGCCACGCTATAAAACTTTGATTGTGCTCTCTTGTTAACCAATTTTCACTCCTATTAGGGTTCAAACTTTGAAGGATTTCCTTGTGCTTTTCAACATATGGCTCAACCTCATCAGCATTGTGTAGTACATATAAGTGTGCTTGCTCCAATTCGATGTTTGACATAGTCACTAGTTTACTTGCACCAATCCCTTCCCCTGTTGTTTTTCCAGAGTGTCGTGACATTGGAAGCCCTATGGACTCAACATTAGAGAGGTATTCATTACAAAACTCAATACCTTCTTTAACTAAATATCGTTCAACAATACAACCCTCTGGCCGACTTCGATTCTTCACGTACCCTTTTATTATCTTCATGTAACGCTCAATCGGATACATCCACCTCATATAAGCTGGTCCACAATATTGTGTTTTCATGATAAGATGGACAGTTAGATGAACCATTATGTCAAAAAATGAGGGTGGAAAATACATCTCAAGCTCACATAATGTGACAACAATTTCCTTTTGTAATGTCGGCAACTTCTCAGGGTCAATAACTTTGCTACAAATAGCTTTGAAGAAAAAACAAAGTTTAGTTATGGTCCATCGCACATTTTCAAGTAAAATGGAACGTATAGCTATTGGAAGAAAGTTCTCCATTAAAACATGACAATCGTGAGACTTTAAACCCTTCAATTTGAGATCTTTCATAGATACCAAACTCTTAATGTTTGATGAGTAGCCCTCTGGAACTTTAACATTGTGAAGAACCTTACACAAGATCTTTTTCTCTTTTCTTGACAGAGTATGAGCTGCTGGTGGTAGAAATGTACGCTTACCCTCCCTCTTAACCGGCCTCAATTCATTTCTTAATCCCATACTTTGCAGGTCTAACCTTGCCTTAAGGCCATCCTTAGACTTTCCTGGCAGATTGAGTAATGTACCAATGACACTTTCAAAAACATTTTTTTCAATATGCATCACATCAAGGAAATGTCTAACATACAATGACTTCCAATATGGCAATTCAAAGAAAATTGACCTTTTTTTCCATCCTCCCGTGGCAAGTTCACTTGAAAAAGGCTTTCCAAAATTAGTGCTCAAAAGCTGTACCTTTTGGTATAATTGATCGCCCGTTAAAGGCAAAGGAGCTCTTTTTTCTTCTGATTCACCATTAAATGCTTTTCTCCATTTTCGAAAATGATGTGTCGTATTTAAGAATCTACGGTGTCCAAGAAATACATTTTTCATACAATGATCCAACCGTATTGAATGTGTATTATCTTCACATACGGGGCATGCAAGCTGTCCTTTGACACTGTAGCCTGATAGATTCCCATATGCAGGAAAATCATTGATTGTTCCAAATAACATAGCCCTTAATTTGAAGGATTCTTTTTTAAACTCATCATATACCTCCACACCTGTCTCCCACATATGCTTTAAATCTTCAATTAATGGAGCCAAGTATATGTCTATATCATTTCCTGGTTGCTTGGGCCCAGAAATTAACATAGTCAACATCATCTACTTGTGCTTCATGCATAGCCATGGAGGTAGGTTATAAATCAACAAAATCACTGGCCAAGAAGTAAGTTTACTACTCTGAATACCATGAGGGTTTATTCCGTCAGTAGACAATGCGAGACGAAGGTTTCTTTCTTCCTGCCCAAAATGTGGGTAATCATGATCAATTTTTGCCCATTGAGGAGAATCTGCAGGATGTCGAAGCATTCCATCAACAACTCTTTCATTTGCATGCCATGTTAAGTTCTTTGCATCTTCCGCATTATGATACATGCGCCTAAATCTTGGTATTATCGGAAAATACCATAGCGTTTTGGCTGGAGCTGTTTCTTTCTTTTTATATCGTGGGGCACTACATTTAGGACACATATTTAATGATGCATACTCATTGCGAAATAAGATGCAATCATTTGGACAAGCATGTATCTTCTCATAACTCATGCCAATAGAACATAACAATCGTTTAGCCTCGTAGGTTCGACTAGGGAGAACATTATTCTTAGGCAAAATCTCAGTTAACAGAGTCAGCAAGTCTGTGAAACTCCTATCAGACCATCCATGGCGTGCTTTTAACCCATACAATTTTAAGACCGTAGACAATCTTGTAAATTTAGTAGATCCTTCATACAATGGAGTCTCTGCATCACTTACTAGCCTCTCAAACATTTGAGGACAATCACGCAGATCTTCTTCAATTACATTCACAAACTCTTAAACTCGATCAAACTCATTATTTGTATCTTTCTCAAAATCATTTGATGTATCTCTCCCATTGCTCCTCTTTGTGGACTTGGTTTTTTTCTCCCCGTGCATTATCCAACATGTATAACTTTTATCAATTCCATTGCATATTAAGTGATCTTCCAAAACATTTGCACTAACATCCGTATAACAACATTTTAAGCTAGGGCATATGATTTTACTAAAGTCTTCCGCATGAGCAATAGCAAACCTAACAAACTCTTGAACCCCATCTTCGTATTCTTTTGACGCTCGATTGGCAAACATCCATTTTCGATCCATATTTCCTAACAACATATATAACTAGTTAACAACTGCTTATAACAACCAAATTGGGTTCTACCTACGAATCATATACCCAATTTCAAGGTCTTAGTCCTACGAATCATATACCCAATTTCAAGGTCTTAGTCCTACAAGGGAGAATATATATACGATTTATGGTTAAACATTTGCAGCGGTATTTTAAATATTTATTATTATTATATATTAAATATTTATTATTCAAAAGATCTTTTAAGAAAGATACACTTCTCGATGTATCATTATGATCACATAACACTCCTTATATTATGCTTTTATTGGTGTCGAAAACATATATGTACAAATTTGAATTATGCTTTCTTATAACTCACGGTTCATACTCGCAATGATGACACCCCCGATACTCCCAAAACTAGTTGCTGCTAACACTGCTAAAAAAGCTGCATAGACTCTATTAATGACCAACATTTCTAACTGTTATAACAGTTCAACAGAAAATTCCATAATAGAACTAACCATAGCAGAAAAACCTAACTGATTTTCACTAATAGTAACAGATTCATTCAGTTACACTTTTCCATAATCACCTATAACTTCTACCAATTCCTAACCCCATTCTAACAGGAAAAATTAGTAGAATCCGCTAGTAGATTCATTGACCGTGCATCACTGGCTGGAGTTTTTGTTTGGGATGCTAATGCATCAACCCCCAAATATTCACTTGAGGAAGACCTTCAAAAACTCTTTAGTAGAAAGTGTTTCCTTACTAGCTTCCTACCTAGCTAGTATTTCATGTTTATTTCGCAGGTCATACATACTATAAATAATAGCAAGGCCTTATGAGTTATGCTATGTATAGTATGTCATATATTCTAAATAAGACTTATCATCCATCGGGTGCTCTTCTTACTGCTTATATGTTTGTTTATTACACTTTTCTCACCGTTCTCTTTCATTAATTATGATGTCTTTGTTGTGAGACTTGAATTGCACTTTTGGTACGTATCATTAACTATCTGTACTATTTACTAAGTTATCCATAAGAAAAAAATATTATTGTTTACATTTGTTATCAAATCTACATGTAAATCAATCTAATAAATAATAATGTTTCCTTTCTCAATTTAAAAAAAAAACAGTGGGATAGAAAATTGAAATGAAAATTGATAAAACCAAGCTATTATAAAATTCAAATAAATACGGTGATAAAAACATCTATCTATTTTTTAAAGTGTGAAGAAAATTTCACTGATCTGCTGGACAAGACAACCAGAGTATTCATCCTATGCACCAAAATTTCACTTATCCAATCAAACAAACTGAAGTAAACCAGGATACTTACTATTAGTATATTTATAGAGATAAAGACAAGGATCAATAGGCTTTTTAACAATTGGGTGATTTTCAAGCCTCAACACTTCACAAAGCTACAAAAAAACTGCTCCAAGCATGTAACTGCACAACAAAGTCATACAAACAAGATTCATAAACACAACAGAAACAACATTTTGTTATACGCAAATCAAATAAGGGAAATATAAGCAGGTAAGAACTCCAACTGCAAAAGAAAAGCTTACTAACAGAAAGGGTATTTCCATTCTTCATTTAATTTAATTTAAAATACAGAAAGTTAATTATGCAACAGATTCTTCAGCAATCTTTAAATTACATTATAAAGGCATTTCCATTCTTCATTTAAATTTAACTGTCTTTAAATTTACTAAAACTTTAGCTTCAACTTGTACCCATGCAAACTTAACACCAAGTCATTACTAATAAAATTAAGTTATAAGTATAAAAACAATAAATGATGTTCAGTTAAAATGATATTTGTAGAACTAACTGCCATCATATCGGTTAAAGTAATTATACAGTCATATTGGTAAGAACTACAAATTTGAATTATGCTTTCTTATAAGTACTATATATGTTTTGATTTGGATATATACAGGTTATTCTGCCTCAACTTCAACATATGTACACCCAGCAACAACTTAGTGATATTTATAATCTTGGACAATCATGTCAACAAGCAGAATATGCTTCATGAGGAGCTTCATGAGAATTTTTTTCCATTGACATTTGATAATCCTATATCTTGGAACTGGTTTGGTTAATGTTATAACAGATACCTAAAAAGTTATACCAAAATAAATTTACAGAAGAACTGTCAATACAACTGACCGTACACCAAATACACACCACAGAACGCCATAGACCCGCTAGAAGCACCAAACCGAACAACCGAGGAAACAGACACCCCCGATACTCCCAAAACTAGTTGCTGCTAACACTGCTGAAAAAGCTGCATAGACTCTATTAATGACCAACATTCCTTATAATAATATGACTTCCAGATCTTTTCAAAATGGATAGGTGTAATCAGGTCACACTGGCACTATAATAGGGAAGCCTAAGATGGGTTTATATCATCTAATGTATGGCAGGAAATAATCGATGACTAAGTTTCTCAAACTGAATAACTCAAATGTTAATTCTTCATTCTTGTTGAAGAACTCAGAACACACCATAAACTAGTAACAGAATACTAGGGATATCCTTGTGTTAGAACTTTAGGTGTTATGTTATGATATGAGGTATGATCTAGCTAGTTAAGAGGTCTGTAGCTGTCCTAAGAAGTAAGAAGGTCTTGATCAGATAAAAAAATCTTGGCAATTAGATTGTTCAGTCAAGAAAGCTACAGTTGGTTATAGACACAATCATGAAACATTATGTAGATTCGGTGTCGCGGCAAATTGAGTGTGGTGTGGTAAGAACTAAGAATCGTGAGAGAACTTTTTGAATGTCTAACTTTTGGTGAAATTCACAAATGTAATGCACAGGTTTTAATATAATAATATGACTTCCAGCTCTTTTCAAAATGGATAGGTGTAATCAGGTCACACTGGCACTATAATAGGGAAGCCTAAGATGGGTTTATATCATCTAATGTATGGCAGGAAATAATCGATGACTAATTTTCTCAAACTGAATAACTCAAATGTTAGTTCTTCATTCTTGTTGAAGAACTCAGAACACACCATAAACTAGTAACAGAATACTAGGGATATCCTTGTGTTAGAACTTTAGGTGTTATGTTATGATATGAGGTATGATCTAGCTAGTTAAGAGGTCTGTAGCTGTCCTAAGAAGTAAGAAGGTCTTGATCAGATAAAAAAATCTTGGCAATCAGATTGTTCAATCAAGAAATAGTATTGTTATCAAACAAAGGAACTACGCATATAGTATATTAATGCTACAGCCAACTACCTGTATTATAATAGAATAATTTTAACTAACTGATTCATGAAGCTAAATTTGAATCCTAAGGGATACAGGGAAGATTATCGGCTTTTGCAATCTTAAATTTGTATACCACACCACACTCAATTTGTCGCGGCACCGAATCGACAATACTAACAGAAGAAAAAAACGCTAAAAATTAACTTAACACAGATTTCTCCATTGCACCAGTATCCATCCAAAAGATAAATCATTCTCGCCTACCTATTTTTACTTGGGTGGTAATTTAATTTTGTACTTACCCTTCCAGGCTCCCAGCTTAACATCAACATACTGAAATATAACTGCCACCAAAACCAAGTTAGATACTGCAGAAAGTCGGCCGAACCAGACCCAAACCAACGAGACCGGAAACCACAAAGGCACGCCTCCGACAATGCTAATAGGGCAGACTCCATGTCGGACCTGTAAACACTAGCCAACAGAGCAGAGGTAGACCAAACCAGAAGGCACAAGCTCACCCCTAAGCCGCAACGTTATCAATATTGTCCAACGCATACAAGAGCAAACCAAGGCAACATTCTAAACTCAGATAGCCATCTTGGACTGTCGCAAGGCCTAAGAACTGATTGAACCAACATTCTAAACTATTTTTTGTCTTTAATAACAGTCTTACATAAACTAGCCATCTTGGACATCAATTGATAGCAACTAAGTTTCAATTTTACAATTGAATAAAAACTTAAAAGGGACTGAAAATTCATGATGCACAGCTTAGGCTACAATTTTGTAAAGCTAAAAAAAATTAGGTTAAAATTAGGTTAAAATAATCTGAGAAAAGAAAGATTACCAGATACCAATGAAGAGAGGGATGGCTGGGGCGAGCTGACGAAGGACTTAGTTCGACGGAGAATGATTTTTCTTCGTTCTTTCTTTCTGATACCAATGAAGAGAGGGATGGCTGGGGCGAGCTAATGAATCGATGATGAATTGATGAATGATGGTGAAGAGTGCGTTTCCTGTCGACGGCGTTTCTTGTCGACGGCAAAAGTTTCTTTCCGATGATGAATCTGAATGATGAGAGGTTTGAAGGGAAAAGAATGTTTTCGATGATGAATCTGAATGATGAGAGGTTTTGTTTTTTTTGCGGTAGATTCCAAAAATTGTGCGCCAAAAAATTCCGCAAAATGCTAAAAGTTTTTTTGCTGTAAGTGTTTGTTTTATTTTATTTTATTATTTATTATATATTTTATAATATAATAGCACTTTTTTATTAATGCTAATAAAGATCAATAAAATAATAGCGTTTTTTTTAAAAGTGTTATCTTAATAAAGTTTAATAATAGCGTTTTTTTACAAAGTGCTATCAAAGTCAAATTGCCTGTATCCTATGATAGCGTTTTCAAGAAAGTGCTATCTTACTAAAGTTTAATAATAGCGTTTTTTTACAAAGTGCTATTATAGATGTATTTGTTTCCTTTTTAATAGCACTTTCTTTAAAAACGCTATTAAATTAGGTGATACAAAAAATCAATTTTGGCGTAGTGAGAGAAATGCTTTAGTAGCTGATTTTAATGATAAATCAGATAAAAAGATGCATGAAGCAGTTGACGAAAACAAAGGTAGCAGTAGAAGAAGAAAAGGAATGGTTCTTCCTTTTGAACCTTTATCCCTCAATTTGATGATATCAGATATTCTGTTGACATTCCACAGGTACATTATTTGGTTACTAATATTTATCACTGCGAGATCATATTGAGAAGCTTTTTTAGTCTACTATCTTGACTATATAGGAAATGAAAAATCAAGGAGTTTGCGAGGATCATCTCAAACTTTTGAAGGGTATCCGTGGTGCATTTAGGCCTGGAGTACTAATAGCTTTAATGGTTGTAAGCGGTGCGGGAAAGACTACTCTAATGGATGTTTTAGCTGGAGTATATCTATGATTTCTACCTTAAATTTATGTCATGCTTCTCTATTTCTTCTTTCACACTTTTGTTTGTATCAGGTATAATTGAGTCGGATGCTTGTATACAAAAAATTATGGGTTCGTTAACTTTCTCATGATTCCTTCATTCAAATAGACTAGTAAAGTTAAATAAAGTCAAAGAAAGCTATATTGAAGAATCACTTCAGGTATGTTCATCAGGTTCCTTTGACGGGGACTCTATTCTTAAGTACTGAAATGAATGCATAAGATTTCAGGCTAAAATTTGCTGTTATTTATAACACTTCAAAGTATTATGAATGATTTAAACTATTTATATTAGACAACATATATTGCAATTGTTTAGTATCCATTGAATATTTGTGTTGTTATTCATATTAGTGACCCTGTTTCTTTACTCTCTTTACAGATCTTGATATGTTGATAATATTTTTTTTATCAATTTGCTATGTGTTAGTGTTAGAGGGATATAGAAGAGTATGATGTCCTCATCATATATATTTAGTTTAATATATATCATGTTTCTCACTTATGGTTGACAGGAAGACGAGGTGGCAGAGTTTTAGTTAAATTTTTCAGCAGGCAGGATGAGCCCACAATTTATGTTCACTGAGAGGTCTTTTTTTTCTTTTCACTAGTTAGTTGTATCTAGACATACTTTATAGAATGATTTTCCAGCTTATCAAGTACTTTCATTTGATAAGCTTGTAAAATATAAAGTGGCATGGTGCTTGTTTAAATGTAATATGATATATATGCTTAGTTGAATGAAGAATATATGTGATTTTCTGCCCCATTCTGTTTATATTTCTACTAACATTTTTTTTAAAATTTTAAAAATAAATTACCTGCGGATTTATCTTTGGAACAGAAATTTCCTACGGATTTACCTGTTGATGAACCTGTGGAACAGAAAGTTACGACGGTTGGAACCGTCGTAATCAACAGTAAAAACAAAAATAAATCAAAAGTTACGACGGTTGGTAACCGTCGCAATATGAAAATTACGTCAGTTCCCTACCCGTCGTGAGAGATAACGACGGTTGTGTGACGGTTTTGACAACTGACGCGATACGGCTTTGCGACGCACATTTCTGTGATAGAGCTGCAATCACCGTGACTTGCAAATTGCAGTGGTTCTAACCGTCGTAACTTGCCAAAATGAACCGTCACAATTTGCAAATTTTCTTTTGGTGAACACATAGCAAAATCACAACTAACCATGAAGTTGAAGGTGGGGATTCCCCTTCTATCCCCCCCACACACACACACACTCACACTCACACACACCTTGAAATAAGGCATGTATCACTTGTCATTAGCAATATGAGGTGGTACATATTGAAAAGTTGGATCCTTTGGTCTTATAATATCACATGCTAGGCCTTTGTAGCCCCTATTTCTACTGCTAATTGCTTCTAAAACCTCATAAAATGCTCTACTAATGGTCTTTCCAGAATGTTGAAACCGCTCTCTAACATCCTTATTAGAAGCACCCAAAACAAGTGTATACACAGATATTCCCACCTTCTCTACAACTGTCATTCTTTTACTTGGTTGTAATCCATATTTTGATTGCAAATCTTCACAGAATTATGTAAATAAAGTTGGATCCATTCTAAAGGAATTCATACATCGAACAGGGTGTCCATTCAATATCTCATTCATCCAATCCTATCCTCCTTGAAGTGAAGTCATACATTGTTCTTTACAAATATATTTATGGTAATATGTAGCAATTGCTCTTATTTCACTTGATCTTATATTCAATAAAGTGCATAATCTCTTTTCTGTTTTTCTCTTTCAACAATATCCATGATGTACCTACTAATAAATAAATATATTTATTTGTTAATACCGATATTCAACACAAACAATTCAGTACCAACATCAATAAATTCAATATAGATTGCATATTCGTTTTAACTATAAGCAAACAAATTTCAACATTAAAAAAATTGAAACTAATTTTAAGTCAAAACTAGATGCAAAAGCCTTGTAAACGAATGTCAAAATTCACAAAATTGAAACCAATTTTAAGTTAAAATCAAAGGAACAAACCTCAAAACTTAATATTCATAAAATGTTCATTTTTCTTTGGAATACATATACGTTAACCACAATTTTTTAGACTTGTCATCCTCCATGTTTAGAAAAATCTCTCGCCTTGATTCATTCTCAATCAAACAAGACCTAAAGCACCGCAATTCACTACCCTTTTCCAAAACATGATCGGTAACCATCCGATCTATAACAATCATTGTTGTAGAAATTTTAGAACTCCACTAATTTCTTTATTTACATTTCCATTAGATTGTATTATTTCCAATGCCTTATGAGAATGAGATATCAATGTTTCTATCAGACCACCCAGTTTTATAGCCCATTCGCTTTGTTTTCTGTTACGATTTCTTGAAAGATCACATAAAATTGTATTCTTGAAGGCTTCTTAAAAATTTTTCTCGCGATATATATCATTGATGCTAAAAATATACTACTTTAAATGTGTCTATGAAAATTATATAAAGAAACAATGAATATCATAATATTTTAACATGGAGAATTATACTAAAGAGAGAGAACATGTTATTGTCATTCATGAATTTAACGTGAAATATCAACAGTTAAAAAATAGGAGAATAAAAAAAAAACCTGCAACGAGATTGACCACATGTTACACTCCACCTTGCCGAAGCCTACTTTCAACTCACACAGTAACCTAGATTGCATTGACATGGTATAAATTAGGTTTATTTTGGTTATTAATCAAATTGGGTTGGGCCTAGTACAATACATAAACTACTATAAATAATACATTTTATGACGAAGCTTTCACCTCGGTTATTGAAAAACTAAGGTCAAATGACCTGAAATGCGCTATTTATTATTCTATTTTTTAAGAAACTTTATCTTTAACCTCGGTTTTCTAGGAAAATCGATGTAAATTATTGTTCAGTGTTTGAGCTTCAATTCCTAGCTCCTGCAATTTTATGCTTTATTTACAACTAAAAAGGCTCTTTTATTTTTATACATTTAATGTCGGATATTATCCCTCGGTGGTTGAAGAAAACCGAGATAAAAACTCATTCCTTCAGAATTATAATGTTTTGTCTCATTCACTTTTTGCGCCCAAGCGAACAAAAGGAACCCATTCTACTCCAGCGAACGATGGAGTTTCCAAATACTCAGAACCACCACCCTTCTTCTCCGAGGAGGAAGTAATATCAAATTCTTCTCTGTTCAGTCTCTCATCACAGTTCCTGTATGTACATAACAAGAAAATAAAGTTGCATAAAGTAAAGTTAGCACAATAATAATGTTAGTATTGATGTTAGAGTTAATGAATTGATCCAGGACAAATTTAGCTTTATGTTAAGTAATTGTAGCACAATCTATTAGGAAGATCATACTATGGGATGCCGGTCAATAACAATTTATGTACCATACATTTTAGAGATATGATAGAAACCATACTCCTAAAACATGTAACACAAGTAAAAACCAAGGAGGGATCAAGCACCAAGGCAAGGAGATTGGTCCATTACATCAATCATCCTTCATGACAACTTAGGACAAACTTATCCATTAATCCAAAGTACCTCAAATGATCCATGATCAATTGGGAGGTAGATTTGAAATGATGAAAGTTCATCAAGCATCAATCCAAACTTCATGAACAAGATGGACTCTTAATCATCCAATTGATCAAGAGAAAAGAATAATAAAAAGAAGGAGAAGGAGATGAAGAGAGAAGCCAAATTGAATCATGACTTGAGATTCATCTATCATCAATTTCAATCACCTTTCATGGTGGATTAAGGTACTAAACCTATCATCAACCAAAAGTACTAAAAATGATCCAAATGATCATTTAATAATAAGTTTGAATTGATGAAGATTAATCCAACTTCATCAACACCCAAAGTCCATTGAGATTGAGGAAAATATTGACCAATCAAGCAGTAATCCAAGTCAACAATATTAAAATGCAATAATAAACAATAAAATCCATGAAAATGATTTTTAAAATGATTTTAAATTGAAAATAAAATAGAAAATGCAAATGAAGCATCTAAACATCAAACAAATGCTCAATAATATCAAGATAGGTCATAAACAAGTCAAGGTTCATAAGATATTTTTTGGAGATTTTTAAAATGCATAAAAGTATTTTTAAACTAATTATAATGCATGAATAAATAGAAAATTAAAGAAAAATAGAAAATCATAAAATAAAACTGTGAAAAAAGGCACACGAGGTAGAAAATATATTTATAAAATTATAGAGGAAAAAAATAGAGTGGGAAAGGTTAAGGGAGCTATTATTTATGATTTTTTAAAATAAATGAGAATTTTAAAACAATTAAAATGCAAAAAAAGCGAAATATCATAGTCATTGGATCAGATCAAAGGATAGCATTCACACTCACGCGTGGCCATCAGATCAATTTTAAACACTTCCAAGGGACAGGATCTAAAGGAACATCGTGGACCTTAAGTGAAATAACGCGTTAGATCACTTTTAAAATAAAACAAACTCAGGCCACCGCTGCGCACCTCCGGTCATCTTCTCCGATGAGCTGCTCACCGGAGTTTGGTAAATGTCTAGCTCAAGGCACGAAACCACCACCATTACAACCGTATCATCAGTTCGAATCCAACTATATGCTTCATTTTTATTTATTGAAAGCGGGTATGGAGAATTTTGGAGAAAACTCAGTGAAAATGAAAACACGAAAAGTAAAATTAAATGCCATACAAGATCAACCAAAGTAAGATAAGTTAGGGGAAAGCATAAGAGAGTTTCAGAAGAGGCTGCAAGGTAGGTTTGGTTAGCACGATTCAGAGGCTCTCAAGGCTTGGGAATTGTTGTAATAGCTTTAGAAGATGCCGAAGGTGCTAATGAAACCAAGAAATGAAATTGAAATTGCTTAGAATTTGAAAACAAATTCTCAAAATTTCAGTGAAAAGTGAGCTCGAGCAGGATTTCTAGAGGCTTTCTAAGCTTGAAATTGAGTGCAAAAGCTTCCTTTATTTATAGCTGAGGTGAATGAAGCTCATATGTGTGGAAATTTGTTAGAATTTGTGTGAAATCATGTGCACCAAAAGTGTGATCATTCTTGGTTGTGAAGTCACCAAAACGCAACTCAATCCTTCCAATTTTGGGTCGTTTTTTATCCTCGGGTATCACTTAACATCATCATGGACAAAACATGTGCAAAGCATGGCTCAATTTGGAGAAATTTGTGATTTGCAAATTCTGACCATGAGCAATTTTCAATTCCATGAGGTCAACTTCAAACCAATGGGAAATCTTGTACACTTGAAAAATGATCACATCATAACAAAGAATACAATTAAAAAAGAAAGGTTTCATTTGGATGTTTGAGAAAAAAGGTATGTCCTTGTAAAGTTGGCACTAAGACCTGTAATTAGAGGCCAGAATAATTCTAAGTCCAAAATGACCTATAATGTCTTCAAATTTTTTATGGATTTCCAAGCATAATTAGCCTTTGATCCTTGAAACAAACTTGTAAAGGGCATCAAATATGATAACTGGCAAAAATAATCATCCACAAAAGTTGAAAATTGAGAGAGTTATAATCTTTGGAAGTTAGGCAAATGTCACTTGAATTTAGGTCAAATTTCATTAAGTTCACAAAGTAACTTCTAATGTTTCAAAATTTTGATGATCTTCCAAGCATAATTGGCTCTTGACTTGTAAAGAGAAGTTGAAGGGGATGTAAAGAAGAGTAATTTTCCCAAAGAAGCATTAAAAAATGTTGAAGTATGAAGAAGTTATGATATTTTGAACTTGGACTTTAAATGTTGACTTTTTGGTCAAACCTCTTTGAACAAACATGCAACCTTGGACTTTTTCTTGCATTTCAAGGCACTTTAATGAACCTATGAACTCAAAATGATGTACTCTTGATTGTACTTTGACTAAACTCGCAATGGCTTAAGGAAACTTGTTGATGAAGGCATGGAAATAAACACATGTACCTTTGAAGTTTCTTGATAAACAAGCTATCAAACTTTGAAATATCTTTGATCAAATGAATTTGAATAATGCTTGAGACCATATGCTTTGAGATTAGAGGTCATTATTTGATGAATAGAATTTGAAAATCAATGGTTCACCACACTTTGGCTTGAGGAACTCAAACCCTATCTGAGGAGACAATCACTTGATGCTCTTGATTCCAAACCATACCTTGCAAAAGAAACAAAAGGAACAACGAATATTTTTTGTATTTTGATTAATGGTTAGTGAATTATAAAGCATATAAATACAAAAATATAAAGGATACACAAAGTGGTGCTTGATGATCTCTGCAAAAGCAAGCCCAAAGATGAGAGGGTTAGGAGACAACCAAGTTTGTGATCTTGATGCATTGCAAAGATGTAAATGAGGTGGGATGTTAGGGGTAAAAGTTAGGGTATGACAGGGGGCGGGGTAATTCTCATCAACTCAATACTTACCAACCTCCCAGTGCACCACCTATCCTTCCTTAAAGTCCATTCCAAGGTGGTGAAAGAGTTGGGACAAAGTATGCTTGCCAAGAAATCGTGGTGTATTGGGTTTTATAGATTTATCAATCTTCAATACAACCTTACTTTCTAAATGGCTATGGCGTATGATAAGTGAACCTAGTGCAATCTGGCGTGGAGTCCTTGAATATAGGTACGGAGACTTAAATTCAAGAATATTGCTCAAGAAAAAATCAAGGGCTTCAAGTGCTGAATCTTTATGGTGGAAATATTTAATGAAAATTGGTGATTCTATGGTGGATGGTGGATTTATTGATCAGTTATCCGGAAAATTTGGGAAGGGTAGGAAAATATCATTTTGCAATAATTGTTGGTTGGGGCAGAAACCACTAAAAACTTTATTCAGAGAATTATTTGAGAACTCCTTAGTGAAGTTTGTTGAGGTATCTGATGTGGGAAACTAGGAGCAGGGGGATTAGTGGTGGAACTTTGACCTCTTGCTGCAGGATATGCCTCCTGATTTGACTAAGGATTTTCAGGCTTTTAAGGTTTTGTTGTTGGAGGTTTAGCCGTGCTTGGGCACTGTTGACAGGTTTGTTTGGAAATTTGGTAATAATAGTTATTTTACTGTAAATTCTTGTTACAGAGCTTTGATGCTCCATTCTGGTTTATCCGAATTTGAGATTATTCCCAAGACCTTTTGGATATTTTATGGCAAACGAATGTTCCATTGAAAGCTAGAGTTTTTGGGTGGAGGCTTGTTTGGGATAGACTTCCAACAAGAGCGAATCTGGCGGTCAAGGGAATAATCTCCAATCCACATGATTTAGTGTGTGTTTTTTGTTTTAATGTCGTGGAGGATATCAATCATCTATTTTGCATGTGTCCATGTATTGGCCTTGTTTGGCGCAAAATTGCAGATTGGGTGGGAATACCTTGGATTGTTGGAGAGCGTGTGTGTGATCATTTGATGGTTTGGTTCAGTTAAGTTGTAAGGAGTACTTCCAAGTATACAGCTTGTTTTATTTGGATCACGGCGTGTTGGTCCATTTGGTGGACTCGCAATCAAGTTATTTTCAACAACTTGATTGGACATCAAGAAGATATTTTAATGAGGGCAGTGTAAATTTCTTGGTCTTGGTTTGAGTATAATTCAAAATCTAAAGCTGAATGTAGTTTTTATAATTGGTATAAGTTTCCTTTTGATTTTCTAAATTAGGAGAGCTTTGTATATTGTTAGGCGATGTTGGAGTTTTACTAGTGATACTTATAAACGGATTGGTATACTCCTAGTATGCTCTTTTAAATATATTGTTGCTTATAAAAAAACTCTTTAATATTTCTATTATTTGATGAAATTCTATATTATCATGGAAAAATTATCATAAAGCCATCAAATTTTAGTACAGAATGGGGGGATATTACTTTCATTTAAGGAAATGGAAGAATAAGTTTCAAGAAACTTGAGTAAACAAGTATGAGAAGAGAGATATTTATAACTAACTTTTCTAAAAAAATTGTACTTTTGTGTGTTCTCACAACAGGTCCCAATTGAGCTTGTTACCACTTGTTATTGTGACCTACACCAAGGAGCTTCTCAATATTGTGGACCTTATATACGCCCAATTTGTTTACAAAGAGAGCAAAAATTCTAATAAAGATTTGAAATTTTTGCATTTCATTTTTGAAATATCTCATCTATATATACATTTTTTTTTTCATTCTCATATTTGTTTTCTTTATAAACAACAAAGTAATTCTCCTCAATTTCCAACCATCACAACTCCATCACCATCATTACCCTAATTTTAGTTTCTTCATGGAACAACTTTGTCTTCCCCAATGAGTCAATTTTACACGTTACGGTAGTCAAGATTATCTACATGAGACGACTAGAAGTATAAAGAAGATGATAACTTTTACCTTAAAAGCATCCTTGTTGTTATATTGTACTTATCGTTATATTTGTATGAACTAATTGTCAAGAACCATACACTCTAACACAAAAAATATAATCATCCATACAAATACTGGAGACAAAAGAAAGACAAAATAATTTAAAACATAGAAACTCCAAAAGAATGATTTTATTCTCACCTTCCTACATAATTTTTCCTATGCGTGAAATATATTAAAGTTATGTGATTCATATCTTTAATTAGTTGATAATATAATCACCCATAAACAAATACAAAAGACTAAACCATAAGAGAGAATAACAAATAACTGTCCAAACATACAAAGAGGACTCTAAATAAGATTTAAGTTCGCTTAAAATTCTATTTCTTACATCTTAGAGAGGAGGTCGAGTTGGTCTTGGAGGATCTATATGTGGTGTTCCTACGGTGGGAATGTCCGGTGGGTAAAAAGTACCTGTCATCCTTTGTCTTGGTCGCAGTTGGTTGGATCCACCGGGTGGAGGAGGAGGCGGGTCATTCATCAATACATTCCGTCGCGCAGGTTTATATATTTCATGATTTGGATTTCCTTCAATATTGGTGAGAACGAGAAACATAACTAGCAAGGATAAATAACTCATATTTCCAATCCTTATTATTTCTGATCAGCAGTATCAAAAGAATAATGATGAATGTATTCTTGGATATATATATATATATATATATATATATATATATATATATATATATATATGTGTGTGTGTGTGTGTGTGTGTGAAATCTTTCTGAGAATTAAGGTGTGTACGTAGAAAAAAAAAATGTTTTTGATAAAAGTCAAGCGAAGAAAAGTGTTCATTTTCTTGTCTTCCAAGGTATTAACGCGATTATCACAATTGCAAGTTCAACGAAACGGAATGCATCTATTCACACAAACAACACTCACGCATTACATCATCCGCCAAGGGGACCCCCTATCCCCGTATTTATTTATCTTATGTGCTAATGTTTTTTCAGGTTTGCTTAAGGAGGGAATGGCGGGAAATGACATCCACGGCATCAGAGTTGCTCGCAGTGCCCCTACAATCAGCCATCTGTTGTTCGCCGACGATTGTCTCCTTTTTGCCCGTGCCAACACAAAGGGAGCATCAAAAATAATGTCAATTCTGCACAAGTACCAAATGGCTTCTGGCCAGGAGGTCAATTTTATCAAGTCGGAGGTGTCCTATAGTAGAAACGTGGATGTAGAGGTGCAAGAGAGTATCCAAGCACTTATGGGGGTTAATACTGTCCAGTAACACACTAAGTATCTTGGAGTACCTGTCATATTTGGAAGATCTAAGAAAGATATTTTTCGGATGGTTGTGGACAGAGTTTGGAAAAAAGTGAAGGGTTGGAAGGAAAGATTCTTATCAAAAGCCGGCAAAGAAGTCTTAATTAAAGCGATAGTCCAAGCAATACCAACGTACATCATGGGATGTTACAAGTTTCCAGAAGGTGTGTGTAAAGAGATTGAAAAGTTGGTAGCTCGCTTTTGGTGGGGAGCGAAAGAAGGAAACAGGAAGATCCATTAGATGCGATGGGAAAAACTAGCTCGATCAAAGACAAAGGGAGGTATGGGATTCCGTGACTTCAGTTACTTTAATTTGAGTATCCTTGGCAAAAACTATTGGAGGCTTTTAAAAGAAGAGGGTTCTCTCTTTGAGAAAGTTTTTAAAAGTAGATACTACCCTCGAAAATCAATTACGGAGAGTACAATTAGCTTTGCCCCAAGCTATGCTTGGAGGAGCATTCTTGCAGCTAAAGATCTGGTGCAAAAAGGAGTGAGGTGGAGTATTGGAAATGGAGAAAAAGTTCTAGTGAAGAAAGACAAGTGGATACCGAATGAAGCAGGGTTTAGAGTCCTTGGTCAGATCAGAGGGTGCGAAGAAGATGTCAAAGTCAGCCAATTCATAGATAGAGACCTGGGGGCGTGGAAGCAAGACTTGGTTCTTAACACTTTCGACAGCGGGGTAGCTTTGAAAATCCTGGGAATCCCCCTTTCGAGGAGGAACGTAGAGGACAAACAAATGTGGCATTATGACAAATCAGGAGAATACACTGTGAGAACAGCCTACCACATTTGCAACCAAGCTAGGGAAGTGTCGCAACCGGGACCGTCATCCTCTGCTCTACATGGCCTTTGGAAGCTGTTGTGGAGAGCTCCTGTCCACAATAGAATTAAAAATTTCTTGTGGAGACTTGTGAAAGACATCTTACCCACCAAGGATAATTTGAGTAAGAAAGGAATTGTCTTGGATGAGGTGTGCTGCCTTTGCCAGCAAGAGAAAGAATCAGCTATCCATCTCTTCTCTTCTTGCGACTTTGCGAGGAGAGTTTTTCTTGTGTCAACCACTGGCTTTAGGTCACATACAGTGACTAACTTGGCAGACTGGGTTCACAAGATATTAGCCTCTGGAAATGTTTATTTTGTGCAGGTTTCTTGTTATATACTCCACCAAATCTGGAGTACTCGGAACAAAACGCTCTATCAGAACAAATCTTGTGATCCAGTCAGAGTGGCGGAGGATGCAGAGGCTGCTGCGAGGGAGTTCTCGCTTAGGAATCCTAATTACTTGAAAGCTAACCTTCTCGAGGAGCTTAAGGTTGATAGGCCGATGAATGAAGGTTGCCATTTAATTCAAGTTGATGCAGGTGTGGTAGATAATGTTTGTGCGTCCTTTGGCTGCGTGATAATGGACCCGGACAAGAAGGTAACTATGGCCTTGTGTAAAAGAGTTGAGGGGAGCTTTACTGCAGAAACTGCTGAGTGCCTGAAAATAAGATGGAGCCTGGAATGTGCTACTCAAATTAAGCCCAGAAGAGTTCTGGTCCAATCTGATGCGAAGGCCGTGGTGGATTGCATAAATGAGGTTGATTCTATAGCTGATATAGACAATGTTGTAATGGACTGTCGCGACTTGTTGAAGTCCTTCTATTTCTCTACTGTTTTATATGTCTTTAGAACTGCTAACTGTATTGCTCACTCTTTGGCAAGTTTAGGCAAAACTGTGGGAACAAAATCATGGTTTGGGGGCATTCCAGTTATGGAGCTCCAAAATGTTGTAATTTTCTCCTCTGTTGTTTAATGAAATGAGGTTTAACTTCAAAAAAAAACAATAAAATAAATAAGTGAATTAAGTTGAAATAGGTATGAGTGAAATTAGAGAACGCAAGAAACTTATGCGCAACACACGTAACAACTCAAGAATTTTAAAATGAATCAAACTCAAATCTCAAAATTAAAAAACAAAAACCACAACAATTCGTTGGTCGTTAAAACAAATAAAACATAAATCACTAAATCATCTCAAATATGGATTTGATTGAACTTCCTCTTTAGGGATGCTATTAGACTTGATCAGATTCTTGTGCCCGAAGGATAGTAAGATCACTTTAGGTGTGTTTGGTTTGAGATAGATAGAGAGGAGAGGATATTTCTAATAAAATATGTTTGATTCAATTTTTAAGAGGGGAGAGGAACAAAATCTCTCAAAATTACACTTTTTACGTCCCCTAAATTGGAGGGATTTTGAGGGGAGAGGAAGGATGGAAATATAAGTTTTGATATTTAATAATTTTTATATTTACTAAAATATTCTCAGTGTTATTGTAATATGTTAAAATTATGATTTTCTTTTGTATTCCTACTTCTCTTATGTATGATATTTCTATATTTCTTCTATCAATTTATTATAATTATTATTCACTTTCAATATTTTTTAATTTGTGTTTAACATAAATTATATTCACTGTAATATTTTGTTTTCTTTAATAAACTTTATTTTTATGTTTAGTTAGATTATATTTTATTTCTAATTTTTTTATGTATTTTATTATATTTTTTTACATAAAAACTTTTCAATCTTTTTTATTTATATTTACATAACAAAATAGGAAAGCATAGATAAAAATAAGAAAATAAGCAAAGCACACAAAGACTATTAAGTGTCCTGATCATCATAACTAAAAAACCTACGTGGCAGAGGAATTCTGATTTCAACAAGCGTGTGAGCCAGATAAACAATATTGACATTTGTCCAATTTTGAGATCTAATGTAAGCTAGCCGGTTCTGGATGATGGTGTTGAGGGGGGCATCAATAGTTAGAGTTTGAGGATTCTTATAATCAAAATCCTCAAAATTATATCAGGAACATGTAGACCAGGGGGACATTTCATGTAGATTTCTTCATCTAGATTACCAGTAAAAAGATGGTATTAATGTCTAATTGGTGAAGGTGTCAATTTTGGGATGAGGATATAGATAAGAGAAGTCTAATGGTTATCATTTTGATAATTGGGATAAATGTTTCTAAATAGTTTATGTCCTCTATTTAATTGAACCTATAGTGATATATTTGTGAAGATCCCATAAAGGGTGAAGGGATCATGTAGCCTAAGATTCCATTGTCTGTAAGATGGATGGAATCACCCATGTAACTCCCGCTCGCCCAGTATGGGGAAACGTGGTAAATGACGTGTCTTGGTCAAAGGAAGTGCGGATGAGGAGTTAAGGGAATACCCACGCCACCCTAGGAAATATGGATTAACCGGTCCATTACCATTACTAGGTGGATGGTTGCAATTCCCAAGAAAACCTAGATTTCAAGGCCATAAGCCTCTATAAATACCTCAACTTAAGGATCAGAGAAACAATTCTGATAGACACACTAAATACGCCAAAGATACATGCATATCTTTTCACATTGCTTAAGCTTACCATGTCCATATCCAAAAACACCTCAAAACATGGTTTCTCACCACCGCGAGCTAGTCCTAAAACCACCAGAATTTGTTAAAGCTATTGGCCAACACTACATGCTTAGGGGTGCCTCTCATTTGTACTTTTTGACAAGTATATCGGTGCCCACTGTGAGGCTCCGATAAAACTAACATAGGCCACACTTTCCATAATCACCATCATTTTCATGGCCTTCCCTTAAAAATGGCCAAGAAAGATCTAGACATCGTGGTTAACACTCTATCCAGAGGTTTCTCACGCGGAGGAATCTCAAACTACTTACAGAGGAAATAAGTCAGGTTAGTGCTGACTGCGAACGCAATATCTCCAGGACTCTCCAAAGACAAGCAGAGAGGACTAGGGGCCAACATCACTTTCCCTAGCAGTGACACCATTAGAGTTTTTCCTCATGACAACGACCCCATAGTCATCACTGTGTGTTGCACCCCAAATTTTACCCTCAAATACTATGGTTTTCTGCACGTCATTTTTTTTCTGCCGGTCATTTTAGCATTTGCGGTCTTTTGGGCCATTAATCATTAATCATGCATTCTCTTTTGTTCCATGTCTTTCTTGATATTTATCTTAAACCATTTAGAACTATTTCAGTTAATTTTGTTTTTAGTTTAAGTTATGTTTTAATTAAGTTTTAATTTTAAAGTAGTTCATTTTTTATTTTAGTCTAAATTCAATCTAATTAGTTTAATTCATTAATTTAGTTTTTAGGTGGTTTATATTTAATTATAATTCAAGTTTATTTTCTACTATTAAGTCATTATGTTATTTCTATTTATTATTCATTTTTATTTTTATTATTATCAGGTATTTACTATTATTAGCTATTTATCATTTTTATTTTTATTTTTATTTTATTTTATTTTATTATCATTTATTTATTATTACTTTATTATTATTATTATTTCATGATTTTTATTTCATTACTTTTATTTTAATAGTATCATAGCCAAAATCCACAAGAAAATCCTACATAATCCAACTTTTTTCGCCAATATCCTCCTAGCCACCAAAACCGTACACTTGACAACACACTGCCTCAGCCAATAGCCACCAGTCTGCCCCAAAAGTACGCTGCTACACCCCAATTTCTGGAAATCGTACAAGCTTGCTATGCAACTTTACCAATGCCATACGCCAATCCTTGCTGCCACTGCTCCCAAGACTCTGCATCAAACAGAACATCGATAACAATGCTTGAAGGGGATTCAAAATAAATAAAAAAACAAGTTTTGAAGGGATTGAGAGAGAGACTGAGGACGATTTAGAGAAAATCTACAAATCTCACTTAAGAGAAAAACCCAATTCCTTTCTTCTCAAAACCAACCATCACTACAAAAACTATCATCCATTTTTCAACCTAAAACCTTCATTTAACCTGCAACCACAAACCAAAAAACACTCACCTGTTCGCAACACCCATACTCACAACCATCAATCTTCAGCGCCTAACTCCCACCTTCCACATCGTCATCTACGTCGTAACAACAAAAACAATATCCTCACCATCGTGAATCATCCCTTGTCTTCAACTGAAACAAATCCCATCGCCCCAAACTCAGAAACATTCAACAACAATCACCTCGCCCCTGTTCCTCACCCTCACAAAACATCAACCTCAAACCGTTAACCTCCTCTACAACAAGCAAAACCCTTCAACGCGGAACCACCACCAATACCCACCATATTTGTTTTAACCTTCCTTCAATCACCTCCGTCTCCAACCATCTCCTCTGACGATACACAAATGCAATCTCAGAAACAGAAAGAGAAAAGAGAAGAAAAGAGAGAGATCTATCATAATTCTGGAATAGAGACGAAGGAGAGAACCAAACCCGAACGCGAGCGTGCGAGAAAGCGAGCGGGAGAGGGATCCACGCAAGGAGAGGATTGAGCTTGGATCTTGTTCTATGTTCTGTTTTTATCGATCTACTTTTAAAAAAAAAACATGAAGTTTCATCGATCAATTTTCACTTTGTTTGATCCTCTTCCGCTTTGTTCATGGCTTTTGGGGAATGATAAAACTGCTCTGGCTATTCATTTCACCGACCCTTGTATTAATCCCTCAGCCCTTTGAATCTCATCAATAGGCTTCAAGTGGCACGGATTGGCCTGTAGCCCTTGTTTTTTTCTTTTACTTTTTTAGTCATTTTTGGAGAGGTGATGGGCCTTGAGCCCACATAATCTCTTAACTCAGGCACCCTTCACCTTGCTGCGCCCACCTCTTTTATTTCTTTAAGGTTTTGTTTTTTAAATTTAATTTAGTGTTTTCCTAAAATTCTAAAATATTAGTTTTTAATATGTTGCTAATTAATTTTGTTAAACCTTATACTAAATTTTCATTTCAGTTTTACATTTCAAATTGTGGGGCCTATGACATAAAAAATTTCTTGATTTTATTGACTTATTTCAAGTCATTAAATATCTTGATTTTATATGAGGCCATTTTTCTTTTTTGTTGTTGGTCAGTGAAGTTCTAATCAAGAGATCTTCGATTTATCGATCTAAATCCTTGATTTAGACGAGACCAACTTTATTTTCATTTTAAGTCCATTGTCTTTACTTTCAGGCCTATGATATAGGAAAATCATGATTTTTGTTGATTTATTTGAATCAATAAATTGTGATGAATATGAGGCCTATTTTTCTATTTTGTTGGTCAATGAGAGTTTAATTAAAGATTTATCGATTTTATCGATTTATAATCTTAATTTAGACTAGACCAACTTTATGTTTCATTTCAATCTCATTTTAGTTTATTTTTTATCAGTCAATGAGGATCTAAAATCTTTATTTAGATGAGACCAATTTTATTTCATTTCGAGCCCATTTACTTTATTTTTGGGCCGATGATATTGCAAAATCACGACTTTTTATCGATTTATTTCAAATCACTAAGTCGTGATATATATGAGGCACATTCTATTATTTTATCGGTCGATGAAAGTCGAATATCATCGAATATCATTTTCACGATTAAATCATAATTAAGACGAGATCAACTTTATTTTCACTTCCCGTCGCATTTATGTATATCTTCATTTTCATTTTTGACCGATGAAGTCTTTTTATTCACGAACGTTGTTAGCGAAGCGACGAACCTTCATTATTTCAAATCTGTAGTGAGTGATCATCGAGATCTCTTTCTATACTTTGAGATCGTGATAAGTTACCTTCGACTAATCAACGAGAGTTTGTGATTAAGACAAGGTCTTTACCTTTTCTTTTCGTGTGGCACGATTTCATCGGAGAATGATCTTCTATATCATTTCTCTATCGTGTCTTAACACAAAGATCAAATTGTGCATCCTCCTATAGTGTGGTCTTCCTCATAGACCGTGATACGATGGTTTAGCACTACATTGAACCCGATACATCGATCCAATAAATTAATCACTGATCACTAAATTTACTTACAGTCAATATATATCTTGATTTATTCTTTATGTCGATATTATTACTGTTCATATTATAAATGTTCATATTTATATCTTGTTTATATTTTTCACTTCATTTGTTCATTTAAAATACACTAATAAATATCGAAACCCTAAAAAAACTTAATTGATCGGACTGTGATTACTATTATGTTTTGGACTGGCACTTAGATTTAGGAGTTTTACCCTATGCTCTTGGAGTGGAGGTTTTGATCTTGGTTTGTCAATGGCTCACCAGCATGCACTCTATTTGGGTTAGATCTTTCTATCTCTTGCTCATTTATATTGATGCATTTTCTTGATGTCTGCATGTATATATATGTTTTCCTGGCATTGTTTTCTAGCATGTTAAGCATGATACTACGTGGTTACCATCATTCTTTGATTTATTATCATTTGATTTTGATGTTTTGATTATTACCATGTTCATATTACTTTGTTCATACTATCTTGATTATATCTTTGTTCATATTCACACTGTTTATATCATATTCATGATTGTTCATTCTTGACCCTCCTTCCAAAGGAAAGATCTTTACTTTGACTCCTAAGTCACAAACCTTTCCCATTTCATCCTTGGCCTCATAAGAGCCGTTTCCCTCATAGTTTAGTAATAGGATGGAGTTATCATGAACTCCATGTGATTCTCACTATCATGAGAACTCACTTTACCTTTTACTCAGACTTACAGAGTTATCATGAACTCTGTGTGGTTCTCACTATCATGAGAATTCACTTCCTCCCTTCATAACGTAGACTTAGAGAGTTATTGTGGACTCTACGTGAGCTTATGCTCATTCCCTTTGGAACGTTGGCCATCGTCAATGCTTCCTTTTCTTTCACCCTTAGTTAGGTGAACTACGGTTGCTCTAATTCTTTAGTCAGATACGTAGGCACAAGATGCGACGTCTTAGCGAGCAAATTTAGTGTACATACCTTAGGTCATTACCTTAGTACAGATCTTTTTAGCAAGCAAATATAACATAACACAATACTAACAAGAGGTTCCCGTAGAGTACTACGGATACTTAGGGTGCTAACACCTTCCCTTTGTATAACCAACCCCCGAACCTTAGATCTCCCCTCTTTAGGTTTTTCTAACGATCTTGAACCTTTCCTTTGGATAAATCAAAGTCGGTTGTAAAAAAAAATATGATGCAAGTTAATTAATAGCTTGTTATCTGATTTTCACCGCAACACTGTGTAACACAGTAATTGGGATATCACGCAAGTTATAAAAGACTCGGAACAATAGCTTCAACGTGATTCCATTGTGTTTTCATTCATCATCTTCAACCTCGTCCTACTTCGTCCATCTTGGTCCTTGATCAAAAAATTATCTTTAATGTGATTCCATTATGTTTCCATTCATCATCTCCCTTTATCGAAACAAAACAAAATTATTAATCTTTTACTCTTGAGAACTTGATTCCTTCACCTTTCCTTCATCTTTTACATTTTTCACCTTGAATGATTTCGAATTGAAACTTCCATGAAACAAAAACTTGACATACTTGTACCACTTAACAATAACTTTGATGGTATTTTTTTTTATAAGCTAATGATTATATATATGAAGGATACAAAGGGGTATCCTAACCCGTATACATCTTTAGCCGGATCAAACATCAACGGCCACAAAAATCACTAGGGGCATTTACCCAAGTGAAATAATTACAAAAGTAAGGACCTAAGTGATTCTTTCCTATCCACCACCATGTATACAATAGAATTCGATTCGAAATCGTGTCGAGATCCCAAAATTCATCCCTAAATAGAATATTGTTACGGGAAGACCAAGTAACCCAACAAATTGACAGCCACAGACCAACCGCAATACTCACTATAACGCTCTTGTCGACACACCCCTTGACCCAACAAGACAAATGGTTCAACATATTTCCAACTAGAATATTAGGAATTCCCAACCAATTGCAACCAAAATTCCAAACATCCCTAGACTTATGACAAAAGAACAATATATGCTCAACAGATTCTGCTTCTAAAAAGCAAAATGGACAAGACATTTCATGTCTACTATTAATAATACCTCTGCGAGTTAGGTTATCTCTCGTCGGGATTCTCTTGTGTAAAATTCTCCAACCAAGAACTTTAACCTTGAAAGGAACCTGAGCTAACCATATAAGTTTAAAAGCAGCCTTGCCTTCTGCTCCTAGCTGAATCTCTTGTATTTCAGCTGTTTCCTGCATAAAAGAATATACAGAAGAAACAGAAAAAGTTTCTGCATCCTTAAGCAGCCAGCACGTCGTATCCAGGACCCCTTCGGACGGAGAAACCGAAGCCAGCAAAGACTGCAGCTCCATAAACTCAACTTGGGCCTGCTGTGAAAATCTGGAACTCTGAAAATCTGGAACTTTGATGGTATGATGTTGTTGGCATACATTGTTTGATTTGTTTGTTTCATTTTGTTGAAACTTGGAATGTGTTATTGTTGACTAATTGAAAACACATTACCTGTTTGAAGAAATGTATATGTATTTTTACTATGTTTTATGGGACTCTCTTGGTTAATATGTGTCATGACAAGGTGACTCTTGTCATTTTGTTAATGAAGTAGATAAAATAAATAAATGTAATTGTTTAAGAATTGGGGAAATTAGATAAAAGAAATAAATATATTTTTATTCTACTATGTTGTTTGGATTTTTTGATGGCTAAACTGCTTGACTCCAATGTTGTTGTTACATGTAGGGTTTTTGTTTTGAATTATATTTAAACTTTCAAATGTTGTTGATACAAGTTTAATTACTTGTTGTTACAATCTTAGTTCTTTGGATGTTATCTATATGATTTGATTCACCGTGATAGTATGGTTCTATAAAATTTTACAAGAAAGCATTTTGGTGTAAATTTTCAAAACAAAGTTTGTAACGTTATATTAAGATATTAAGGTACAATACCAATGATAAGGGAATGCAAAGTTTGTTAAGTGAGATCTACATTACTATTGCTACAGTGACTCTAAGTTAATTTTCTATGATTTTTGAAGTCCATAATTAAATTGTCTATGTTGTTTGTTGGTTTTTTTTTTATGTTTATACAATAAGACTAAGTTCTTTTAATCTTACCTAAACCTTGAAGTCATAAATTATTATGAGTTTTGGTTTCCCTGGTTTGATGATATGTGTTTGGATTGCTTTCTAAGGGTAATTTTTTGGATTGCTTTCTGTTAAAATATAAACCTTATTTGATTAAGTTGACAATTTTAGGATTTAATGTCCAAGCCATGGTTTTAAATTGGGGTTGCGGATACCGTTGCAGTTACTACGATTGCGGATATTGCAGTTGTTGTATTGCGGATTGCAGTCGTTGCAGCGTGAATTTATTTTTTGTCAACCTAAAATAGTATAGTTTATTATTTATATTAGGTATCACGTTTCTTCCATTTCCTCTCTAAATCTTTATATATATCTCATTAACAATTTGACATCACAGATAACAATAAACTAAATAACAAAGTAACAAGGTAGTATTATCTTTAGTTCTTATGTTCCATTTGCTTGAATTTCAAGAAAATCATATTCCCACGATCCCACCTTCATTGATTAACATCATGAACTAACATCCATACACGTCTCTTCACTGTAACTGAAGAGTCTTCCCCAACTTTTGTAGTGTAGGAAAACAATTACACAAGTTAAAAAGAGGGTCTTTCATGGGGTTTGAAATTAGCGTAATCGGAAGAGAAGATGAGTGTTGTCTTGGGGGGTTTGGTTTAAAGTCATAATCTTAGGATTAGGGACCTTCCTCCTCCCGGGGCTGATTCTCTCATCTTCTTCCTTTTAGTGGTCGATTAGATAGTTCTTCAATCTTCAATCTGCGAAATTGTTTTTCTCTTCTGCTTTTAGTGTGATAGCTTTTCTATTCGGTTAACCATGGGAGATTGGATTGAGATAGGTAAAAAGAAACACCTTTATCCAAAGAGCACCAACAATTCAATATGGAAAGCAAAAGGTGGGAAAGGAAACATTAACAACCAAGACGCTCTAACTAGTTTTTTCTTTATGGAATTCCCGGATTCGTACGCCGC
Source organism: Lathyrus tuberosus (assembly GCA_022829125.1). Lineage (NCBI taxonomy): Eukaryota > Viridiplantae > Streptophyta > Magnoliopsida > Fabales > Fabaceae > Lathyrus > Lathyrus tuberosus. The sequence goes on from JALAZF010000191.1 coordinate 1,430,041, forward strand.
TCGTGACATGTTTAATGTCTTCAAAGAATATGGTATAGTGGAGGAAGTATTTATTCCACCAAGGAGAGATAGAAGGGGAAAACGGTTTGGTTTTGTTAGATTTAGGGAAGTTGTGAATCCAAAACTTTTAGGGATAAAGCTAGATAGTATCATCATTTATGGGAAGAAAATATATGCAAAATTGTTACGATTCCAAAGGATTCCTAACACTGAAGTTGTTACAAACAATAAACAATATTCGAAGGGAGATATTGGTCGAGGGGGAGAGAGGCTACGCCATGGAGTTAGGAGATGGCGACAGGGAAGAGAGAATTCATCCTATGCTCAGGTGGTGGGGGTGTAAACAATACAGGAACGGGAAAAGAATCGAAACAATGGGGGGATAGCAAGGTTAAGCTCCACAACAATCATTTCCAGGATTTTGAAGAATTAAAAAAGCCGACATTTGCTCATCTTCAAATCAATGTGGAAGAAAAGGACTTGGTTAGATTTGAAAAGTCATTTGTCGGGAAAGTCAATCAGAGTGGAGACATTTGCAACATTCAAGATGCTCTGCATTCAAAAGGATACTTTAGAATTAAGGCAACACCAATGGGAGCAATGTTGTGCCTGCTCGAGGACATCGACGAAGGCGAAGTGGCTGCATTAGTAGAGAACGACAGAACTTAGGTAACCAAATGGTTCTCTGAAATTTATTCATGGTCTCCAAACAACGTGGATAATGAGAGACTCACGTGGTTACATTGTTATGGGCTTCCCTGTCATGATTGGCGCCTTGATCTTTTTAAATTGATTTCAAGCAGAGTCGGTGTTTTCATCAGATGTGATAAATAAACAGAGTAGCTAGAGACGCTCGATGTGGCCAGGTTCTTAGTAAAAACTAAATATTCTTTGAGTTAGAACGAGACTTTCAACATTGGAGTGAAAACAAATATCTATAGAATCAAACTCATAGAGGATTTTCATGGGCCGAAGAGAGTCGTAGTGGAAAATCGTGAGGAGGTGGTGAGTGAGTCAGAAAATGAAGATGAAGATGATGACTTTAAGGGTCTGTTTGGTTGGGGGTAAATGGAGGGGAGGGGAGGGAATATTTAATAATTTTTTTGTTTGGTTCAAATTTTAAGAGGGGGAGGGGAGGTAAATGGAGGGGACCAAAATCCCTCCTGACCCACTTTTTGCTTCCCCCAAATTTGGAGGGATTTGGAGGGGAGGGAAGCTCTTTCATTTTAATCATAAATATATTTACATATTTACCCTTATTTTTTATTTAAATATAAATTTAACTTATTAAAATATTAAAAGTTATATTTTGAACAAATTTTATCTTCCTTTTATATTTCTTGTACTTTTTATATCTACATCTTATTTTTATTATATGTGTTTAAATTCTTTTATTTTATTTATTATATTTTATTGTTACCTTTTAATTATTGTAATGTTTTTGTTTATAATATTTTTTGTTATATTTTATTATATTTGATAATATTTTTAAAGTTATATATTATAATCGTTACAATTTTTATAAAAAATTTCAATATGCTCTCTGATTAAATACTTATATTTCGTCAATGAATTTGTATTTGAATTATAAATGATAAATATAATGAGTCTTATGATAAATTTAGAAGGATAAAAATGTAAATTAGTTTTACAATACCTCCTCTCCCCTTGTGAACCAAACATATTTGTAAATAAAATGTCTCCCCTCCCCTCCCCTTTCGCATTTTGAACCAAACATATATATAATTAAAATCCCTCCACTCACTTCCCCTCCCCTCCCCTACCCTTGATAAAAATTCCTCCCCTCCCCTCGATTGAACCAAACAGACCCTGTAGTGATTGAGGTGGCGACAGAGGTGGTGGCTAGGACAGTTCAGAAGATGGTGGTGATGGCAACTCATCTCAAGGCAAAAACGAAGGGTCAGAAGCTGTCATCCACAAAGCTACTGAACCTATGAAGGCTGAAAAATGTAGGTCGGATAAGTTTGAGGATAGGTGAGGGGGGAGTTAAACATTTGTAAGTAGAACCTGTAAAGGGTACAATCAAAAGTAAGGCATCCAAAAAGGTGTCAATTGTTTTGGGAGAATCTGTCATGGAAAAGTACATAGCGTGTGGAGACAATCCTAAGTCATTAATGTTGAATGACTTTTCAACTACCTTGGAGACTGGACATCTCAATTCTTGGGAGAGTAAAGAGGCAAATGTACATAGTAGTGGGGCCATTTTGAATTTGTACAATGGGCTTAATGAAATGGGCCGCGTACTTCCATGTATTGGCCCAGGACAATTACTCCTTCGTGGACCTGGTTTGGAGGATGATCTGGTTCAACCTATGATTAGGAGGAAAAAATATCTTAAGGACATTTATGCCAAGTTATAGATTATGTTCTCCTCTTCTCACTTTGCTTCTTTGTTACAGTCTGGCATTCCCACATATTTCGACTCATCATTAGATCAAGTTTCCTCCATAATTGATGATGAAGATTCCTCCTCAAGGTTTTCTGGTGGAAGTATTCTATGTTGCAATTCAATTAGTGATTGTGATGTCAATCAAAGTAACAGAATGACTAGGAAAAGGGTTAATGATATTCCTTCCAAAGTTTGGCTAGCAATGAAGAGTATGGGGATTGTTGGTGCAGAGGGAGATGAAGACTTCGTTGGAAAGATTAAGAAGATGGAGGAAAGGGATAGGAATTTATTTGAAGCTAAAAGGGTGTCAGCTAATTGTGGCAAATGGATTGTGTTTCATTTAATGTCAGAGGGGGTGGTGGAAGTTTGAAAAGAAGAAATTAAAGATTATAAGCATAATGGCAAAAGGAGGTGCGGATATTTATTTTCTTCAAGAAACCAAATGCAAGCTCATGACAGATGAAATTGCTTATGGCATATGCGGGAGTAGTAACGTCCAGTGGTCTGCAACTAATTTTGTTGGATTGTCAGGAGGGATGTGAACAATGTGGAGGAAGGATTTCCTTGAACCAGTCGAAAGTTAGGAAGGGACTGGTTTTCTGTGCGTACATACTATTTGGAGAAACAAATCAGTATTCTTTGTAAACATATATTCTCCATGTATTATGTCTGATAAGAGGAGGCTTTGGGTTGAGTTAATCGAATTGAAGTGTAAACATCAGCATGGCGAGTGGATGGTTGGTGGAGATTTTAACGCCATCAAGAATACTGAGGAAAGGCTTGGAAGAGTGTATGAACACAAGGCAGAGATGGAGAAATTCAAAGATTTCTCTACAGCAATGGAGCCGGTGGACCTCCCAGTAACTGGTAATAAGTTTACTTACTGCAATCATACTGGTTCGTGCATAAGTAGACTTGACAGATTCATCATCTCTTGGTATTTGGAAAATACTTCGAACACCATTGATCAATAAGTGGGGTTGAAGGATATTTCCGAACATTGTCCTGTCTGGCTTAAGGGGAGAACATAAACTGGGGACCTAAGCCATTCAACGTTTTTGATTCGTGGTTTGAACATCCAAATTTTCTGACATTTGTTAAACAAGAATAGGAATCCTTTAGGGTCGAGGGGAATGCAGCTCACATCCTCAACAAGAAGTTTCAACTTCTTTGGGAAATACTTTATTGGTGGAATGTTCATGTATTTAGATGGCTAGACCTCCAAGCTGACATTTAAACATGCATCATCAACAAAGTGGAGGAAGAATTGGCCAACACTGATGTTTCTGTAACCTTAGAGTCTCTCAACAATAGATGAATTACTCAGAAAAACTTATGGAATACTTTGTAGTTAAAAGAGAGCTTCTTACATCAAAAGTCTCGAGTCAAGTGGATACAAAATAGAGATCTTAATTCAAAATACTTCCATAGTAGGCTTAATCATAGGATTAGGAGGAATGTCATCATTTATGTTAGACAAGGGGATGAGGTTGTTGTGGAATCGAATCATATAAAATCAATCGTAAAGGAGCATTACGAAGGCATTTTCAACAAAGGTTATGATGTTCGTCCGCAAATTAGTTTGGAGGCATGACAAGGCTGTCTAGCGAGGAAAGTAGCATGCTGGAAAGAAGTTTCGAGGTGGAGGAAATCTAAGAAACGATTAATAGTTGTGCTCCTGGCCGAAGCCCTGGGCCTGATGGATATAGCATTGGTTTTGTTCAAAAATGATGGGATGTGATACAAAGAGATTTTGTCAGGTGCATCCAAGAATTTTTCTTCACTGCAAGATTACCTAAATCGATGACTTCTTCGTTTCTTGTACTGATACCCAAACAACACAACCCTCAAATCCTAGATGAATATCGTCCCATATGTTTAATTGGTTGTGTATATAAAGTGATATCCAAGTTGTTGGCAGCCAGGATCAGGAAGGTTATTGGAAAACTCATTTCGAAGAGGCAAACGACATCCATACCAGGGAGGTAGTTACTAAATGGAGTGCTTATTTTGAATGAAGTCATAGACTTAGCAAAAAAGAGAAAAACAAATTGTGTTCTCCTCAAGGTGGATTTTTCAAAGGCCAAGATTGCGTCGATTGGTTGTATTTGAGACAATTACTTTCCTCAATGGGATTTGGTCAGCGTTGGCTTAATTGGATGGATGGTGGTGTATTCACGAGTTTCATGTCAGTCCTCGTTAATGGGAGCCCAACGTCTGATTTTGGCGTGTATCGTGGATAGCGGCAAGGAGACCCTTTGTCTCCCTTTTTATTTGTAATAGTTGTGGAAGGTTTTGCCATCCTAGTGAAAAGAGCTTCTAGTTTGGGTTTGTTGCAGGGTTTTCACATAAACAATGCTTCTTGTTACAACCTGTTTCAGTTTACTGACAATACCGTTATTCTGTGCAATGGTGCTTGGTCGAATGATAAGTGTAAATTATAGTTATTTTTGTATATAATTTTTGTTGCACTTATCGATACTTTTTGTTAATATCGTACGAATAAACTCCGCTTTGTTTGTAAATACGTTTACTTTACGTTATAGTGTATATATTGCGTTATCGTGTAAATATCAATGAGTTTAATTTTTTCCCATTTATTTTTTCAGGTATTAAAGCAAGGATATATTATCATATTCATAAAGAGCATTGAATAAGCTTTCCAACGCTTAGAACCGGGCGAAAAACGGAGTTACGGTTCGAAAGTTATGGCCGAAACAAGAAAACAGAAAATGATGTTTGTCTGCTCTCACCCCGGGATCGCCGGGTGAAGCAGAAGCGAGCTAGACAGACAGAAACGTGTAAAAAAATGCAGAAAAAATCCGTCTCTTTCGCCAGGTGAATATGTACTTCGCCGGGCTAATTTTCCTGGACAGAAACATGTTATAAGGCATAAAAACAAAATTTTTAGGTTATGGGTTGGGTATTTTGGACCCCAACTTCATCACAAACATATCTTTGATGAGAGAAGTTAGAAAACAACATTGGAGCTTGCATATGGATGATCCGGAGTCAGATTTATCTTCAATCGGCGCTTACAACCCATGAGATGTTTAGTTTTTCTCTATTTCTTCTTTATGTATTTCTCTATTTGTTGGGTTATGTTTGTACTCTTACTCTGAACATATGTATATTTGTTGATCATAGTGTTGTATAATATTTATGATTTATAAATCAATATCGATGTTTTTCTTGATCTTTTTGCATTTATGTTTGGATTTGTGTTGTTGTAGAGACATCACAAATCTTGATTATGGATGGATATCTATTAGTTTATGGATTCTAAAGATAGATTTAGAGTTAATAATCATGTGGGTATCGAAGCTTATTGCTTCTGTGTTATTTGAGTCAGTTGAGAGATCGTCGACGAGAGTAATACGGTTGTTCTCTCAGCTCACTGTTGCAGAGATGGACACTGTTGTGAGCGATACGTGATGATTTTGATGAGTATTGTATGTTGAGTGTGACTGATCGATAGGTTTAAGTTTGTTTTGAGTAGTGTAAATTCATGCTTGATAAGTTTTCCTCTCCAAAGAATGTATTCTTTTTTGTTCATAAGTTTTAATTCTCGCAGTTACTTTTATTCCAAACCATTTAAATCCAAACTCAATAACATTTAAATTGTCGAACGAAAGTTCAATAACATCGATCTCTGTGGACACGATAAATTCCCAAAAAAATACTTCCAAAACCTTTTTTTGCTTGCCGCTTTACCGCACCAGGATCGAACTTGTGGACTTTTAAGTCAATTCACAAGGGTTTTGAGTTGTTGTCTGGTCTGAAAGTAAACACAGGTAAAAGTTGTCTATTCGAAATAAATATGGAGGATAATTTCATGAAAGCGGCAGAACAATTTCTCGCTTGCAAGATTGGTAAGGTTCTGTTTAAGTTTTGGGGTTTAAGAATTAGAGACAAACATAGGAGGATTTCATATTGGAACCCAATCATTGATTGCTTCAAGCGTCGATTATCAAGCTGGAAGGGTAGAATGCTCTCAATTGGTGGAAGGGTATCTTTGATAAATTTTGTAATGACTAACTTACCTGTAGACTATTTTTCTTTTTTCAAGGCACCTCAAAAAGTTCTAAAAACCTTGATATCAATCCAAAGAAACTTTCTTTGGCATGGCTTTGAGGAAAATAAGAGTATCACATGGATCAACTGGGAAAACACTTGCAAATCCAAGGAAGATGGTGGCTTGGGTGTGAAGAACCTTTAAAACTTCAACACTGCATTACTGTCAAAGTGGAAGTGAAGGTTTCTAACGGAGCCGGAGGCCATCTGGAGCTCTATTATGCACGAGAGATATGGAGACTACTGCAACTTCATCATCTCAAGAGAGCCTGATGTTTCAAAACCTTCTGATTCGCAATGGTGGAAGGACCTTATGTGTCTCAATATGGCAACAAATTCCGCATCGTTTTGTAATTTATTATCTTTCAGGTTAGGCAACGGCGGAACGATACCGTTTTGGAGGGCACGTTGGTTTGGTAATTTGACACTGCATGATTTATTTCCCAATCTGTTTATAGCTGCAGAAACAAAAGACCACTCTGTTTCAGTATTAGGGTCGTGGGTGAATAACCAATGGGCTTGGAACCTATGTTTAAACAATCTGTCGCCAAGTGCAACTGCGGATTTTGACGAACTGTCGTTGCTGCTACGTGACATTTCTCCCAGCATAGATGTTGAAGACAAGCTGATTTGGCACAAAGGGGAGTTCAATACATTCACAGACAAGTCTTACTACGAAGAACTATCTAAAGGGGCTGGCGGGAGAGTGATCGATATTGTAACCAAGAAATAATTGAAATATACGTGGAGCACTTTCATTCCATTCAAGTTAAAAATATTTGGTTGGCGCTTGCTATTAAATAGATTACTGACGAGGGGAAATCAACTTCACCGCAACATACTATCAAATCCTCACGATACGGTGTGTGTCTTCTGTTTCGATCATATAGAGGATATATCGCACATTTTCCTGTCATGTTCTAAAACGCTCCTTGTGTGGCATAAAATATGTGCTTGGTTGGAGATAAGTTGGACAGATGAATTGAGCATTCCAAGACATTTCATGACTTGGCTTTATGGCTTAAGAGGTAAATGCTCATCAAAGATAGCAGCAAGCTTTTGGTTGGTTGTTTGTGGGGGGATTTGGTGGACCAGAAACCAAATTATCGTCAATGACGAAATTTACGATCCGGGGGTACTGTCACAAGGATAAAATTTTTATCATGGTGGTGGATTCTAATATTATTTAAGGGCAAAATGTCTTGTAATTTATATCAATGGAATTTATATCCTCTTGATTTTTTGTAAGGTTGGATTTAACCTTATCGTTTGGTTGTATATTGGTTTGGGGTACCCCTCTTAATATCATCATTGTTTTATAAAAAAACAATTCGACATCATTTTGAATCTCTCTAATCATTTTAAAATATACCTTTAATCTATGATATAAATATGAAGGAAGGAAAATTTAGGAAATTTTTCAAGCAATGCGTAATATGTTACAGGATGATGCAGGCAGATGCGATCTTTGTGGTGTTACGATGCGGCAGTTGCAACGTTATGATGCGATTTTTAGTATGATTTGCAATCACACCACAAGTGCGGCCTGATGCGGTTGCGGAGACAACCACAGCCGTAATAATGCGGCCACATCAGGTAATACGGTCCACAATTTAAAACCATGGTCCAAAGACTACTACAATTTCAATCTATAATAATACTAATTTAATAGCACTTTTTAATACAACACTATTAAAATTTTCACATAGGAATTTATAATAAAGCTTTTTTTATCAGGTGCTATTATATGTGAACCCTTATATTAACATTTTCCTTAAAATGCTATTATAGAGTATTAACAAAATATAAAAAGAAAAATTAATAGTGCTTTATGAATAAACGCTATAATAAGGTCACATCCATTGATAGTGTTTTTGTAAAAGTCCTATTATAGGATTTATAAGTGATCTGATAGGACCAGAAGGAGATCGTCGTGGCCTTTGTGAAGGGCAGAGGTTGATGCTCGTAGGAGAGGAGAATGGGGGGTTGTACCTGCAAGGTACTCCGATGCCAAAGTGGGAGTTTGGACAAGAGGAGAAAGCAAGTACCAAGTAAGGATGTAAGAGATTAGTTACCTGACCCTCTCAAGTGAGAGGGTATTTATAATATTCCCCCAACGCGGGGCCAAGATCTCTCCTCGCGAGTAGGATGCCTGCTCGGCGAATGAGAGACTGCCAAGTGGAGGACACAGCGCGTGGTCCTCTGACTTGGTCCAACTATCCCCGCAAGATCCGGGGAGGTAGTTGGTCGCGTGAACTGACAAGCGAGTGGGGGGGACGTGCCCAACGGCTATATTGTGCCCAATGGCTATATTGTGCCCAACGGCTATATTGTACCCAACGGCTATATTGTGCCTATTGGGCCTGTTCGCCAACTATAATGGATTGGACCTGATCCTTAAGGGCAGGAAGCCCTACCCGGTCCAGAACAGGAGCCCCCCAAGTCATTGCTCTGCTGGAGAGTAATGACTTAAGACAGCTGTGACTATGACCGTACTGTCGGGGACGTGTTTGCTCGCGTAGAGTGTATCATTCGTGTCCCGACCAGATGTGGTCGTTAGATGATTACACTGAGTGTCGGCCAAGATTCGTTACGTGCTCGCCGAAATTGGCGTTTTTCGCCGAGAAGCCCTGCAACTAATGCATTCATTTTTGACGAGGAGATTTTCTCGTGTGGGAGCCAAGGACTTAGTGTATTTTCTTTGGAAATAATAAGCCAATCGAAGAGTTTTTGCGACACGTGGTGAGCATGCATGGCTTTGGTCAGTCCTAGGGCCGCGTAGGCTATGATGACCTTCACGATCCCCCATGATCAAATGGTTATAAAAGGTGGAGGAAGGTTTTATTTTCACATTCTCACAAGTTCTCACTCCTTGCTCTTATTTGCTCTGCAACTAGTCCTTTCATCGGAGTTCCTCTTCGCCACCGTTGATCCTCATCTTCTCCGTCAACTTCTTCTTCTTCCTGTAAGTTTATTCTTCCTTTTCTGTATTTTTTATGAACCTTCAAGTTTTCTGGGTGTTGTTCATGGATTCTCCGGTGGGTTCATGAATTTTCCGATTGAACTTCATGTGTTCTTTGATGAACATATGAGTTTCTGGAAAATCCATGAAGAACATGAAGAACATGAAGAACAATAAGAACATGAAGATTTCTAGGATAATTGTAGAGAATGTTTTGATATAGATCTTTGTAAATTCTGGTTAGGTGTATAGTTTAGGTTTGTAGTCGGGCACTAGGCCTGTTCGGTTCCTTGTCGTTATTTTGGGACGCGACGAGCCTATGTCCTCGTTTTGATCCTTTCTAGATGAGGTCGCGGGGACAAGCTGTTGGGCGTTAGGTAGTATAAAACGGGATTGAGGTCGTCCTCGGCTTCATCCTCGCCCTTTCACTTGATTAGTGGTGGAAGGGTGGATTTGATCTTAGATGTCGAATTCACTTTTCTTCCACTGCTTTTCAGGTGTAAAATGGCTGATCCTCGGGATGAAGTGGTGCCCGACTCTCAGGAAGAGGAACCTACCGTGCTCGCCGACTATTCCAATATCCAGGTCGCAGAGGGGGACCTGTAATGGATAGCCCACGAGCCGTTGTCATTCAGGTCGACTATCTCTGACGAAGAAATCCGAGAGTTTTCCTTGCTAGAAAACCGGGCAGAGGGAGCTCCAAGGCAATTGAAAGCACTCCGTCCCATGGAGAACGATAGAATTTGTTCTGTTTACCCGGGGTTGCGGTTCCCAATGTACAAGTTTGCTTTCACGGAGGCTAAGATTCGCCTCCCTTTCACCGATTTCCAGGTAGCTCTTTTCACGCACTTAGCGTTGTGCCCGTCTCAGCTTCATCCCAATTCTCTAGCCTTCATCCGAGCATACGAGTTGGTATGCCGCCATCTTAACGTCATGCCAACTCGGGATCTCTTCTTCTGCCTCTTTCAACTTCAGCGGAGTACCACGGGGACGAAATAGAGCTGGGTTTCGTTCAAACAGCAGAGCAGACTATTCTGGCTGTACTCTGAATCAATTCAAAACTTCAAGGATAGATTCCTGATTGTGAAGCCTATTTCCGAGGAGGCGAAAAGATCTATCTCGACGGTCGAAATGGTGACCGTTGATGGTTGGGAGATGGAGGGAGTTGTATCCAAGTTCCCTCTGGAATGGGTTTATTCCCATTTTAGACGTAGGACCGACCAGTTCTTGGTAAAACACAAACAACTCTGTGAGGCCGACAAGGAGTCGTATAGGATCCTTCATGCTTATGTGGAGAATTTTTCCCCGGCCTTCGTAGTTGATCGGGATGGGAAGAAGCTGATCGGGGATGATGGGGAACCCGTCCGAGCAGCTAGATCATTAATATCAAAGCTCTCCTCGAATGTGATAATGATGATGATGTGATCCAATTACTTGGTATGGTCCGCTGTTTGTTTTTATCTGTTCGAATTTCTGAATCCTAACTTGTTTTGTGTGTTCGCAAGTATAATGGCAGACATGAGGGAGCGCCTGATGAAATCTGAAGCGGCCAAAGTTCAAAAGAAGTCGACTATAGGGGCCAAGGTCGGGGTGCCTAAGCAGACTGTTCTGGAAAATATTGCAGCTGGTCCTATCCCCGTCCCGGAGAGAACCTCGACGCCGCTGACCCCGAATACTAGCCATAAGTGGAAAAGAGATGTCGCTGGGACTTCTGCGGCTGCTGGCTCGGGGGATTTTGGTGCCGTCCAATTTGTTTTGCCCCCGTGTTATTTGCGTGGAAACATGTTTAATGACGGGAACTCAATTGCCGTTCAGGAGGATGAAGTCGAGGCCATCGTGAACGACAACCCTCTGGCGAGGAGGAAACAACTCTGCCAGGACGCTGCGGGCATGTTCAGGGTGCTCGAAGCGGCTCTTTCCCTAGGGGACGATGAGACAGCTTCCCGTGTTAACCTTCGCACGGCCAAGGCAAGAATTGCTGAGTTGGAGGTTGATAACAATAAGCTGTACAATGATCTAATGAAATTTGAAGGTCACGAGGAGGCCAAAGTATTGCTTCAGCAGGAAGTTACCCAGCTGAAGTTGCAGCTGACCGCGGCCGACTAGGAGAAGGCACGCTTGCAGGCCAGAATAGCTGAACTGGAGGGTTTATCAGCGGCTGTCGAGGATGAGAATGATGATGAGAAATCCCTGAGGATGAGAGTTGAGCTGATCGGAAGGATTCGGATCCTTGGCGAGGATAACTTGACGGCGGCTGAGTTCGGTTTCAATGCTGCTTCAGAGCAGATGAAAGCCCTCAACTCGGACGTGCAGCTTCTGACCGACGGAATGGGTCTGGTCAACAGGGTTATTAATGGTCAGGTTGTTCCTCCCGAGGATGGAAGCGAAGTTGTTTAGGACTTGGTTGTTTTTTAACATGTTTTGTGGGCATGCGTGCCCTTATCATTTTATATGGGTGCTGCCCCTTTTGTACTTATAACATTACCCGGTTATGACCGGTGTTTAATATACTTGGATTTTGTGTAAAAATGTTTTATCTTGGACGTTTACTCTATTTATTCATATGTGTGTGCTCGGCGAGTTGTGAAACCTGCCGAGGAGGGCAAAGTGGTTTTGCCCATGACGAGGCTAGGACTTCGTTTGAGGTACTAATCTCATAGGCTTGGACTATTCCCATCGCGAGGTGGGTGTCCTGCCTGAATGGTGTGGCAACGACGGAGCTCGGTCGAGGTATCCCCGTTGTACACAGGATTTGCTCGTACAATGAGCAGAAGCTGGCCGGCGTTGTAATGCGTGTCATGCTTCACCAGGGCATGATACGATGGCTGCACAAATCTCCCCGTTTTGGGTGATTATGTCGGCAATTTGTCTAGCCTTGTGGTTAAGGACTTAGCTGTAGTACTGCTTGAGTTTTTCAGCATTCCATGGTCAAGCAAGTGGTTCTTCGTCCAATGTTTCCAAGTAGTATGCTCCTGTGCCTGTTTTGGACTTGACCTTGTAGGGTCCTTCCCAATTTGCCGCTAGTTTTCCTTCGCGTGAGTCCTTCTGGTTTCTTCATAGAACCAGGCTACCCACGGGGAAGTCGCGTTTTCTGACTTTGGCGTCGCGTCGCAAGGTTATTTGTTTTTTTAACGCGGCCTCGCGAAGGGCAGCTCCTGATCTTATTTCTTCAACCAGGTCGAGCTGCTTGCGTAAAGCTTCGTCGTTCATTTCTTCGTCGAGGGGAGCTTTTGTCCTTCTGGACGGTTCCCTTATCTCCACCGGTATCACCGCCTCTGTTCCATATGCTAATCGAAAAGGGGTTTCTCCAGTGGTGGAGTGTGGGGTTGTTCTATAGGCCCAAAGAACACTGTGAAGTTTCTTCACCCATCTTTTCTTGGTTTCATCCAGTCTTCGTTTTAGCCCACGGAGGATCACCCTATTCGCGGCCTCCGTTTGCCCGTTAGTCTAGGGGTGCTCGACGGAGGTGAAATGTTGTTTTGTTCCTAATTTGGCGACGAAATCTTGGAAGTTTTTGTCCGTGAATTGGGTTCCGTTGTCGGTCACAAGGGCCTGAGGTACCCCAAATCTTGCGAGGACGTTCCTTTTGTAGAAACGCAGTATGTTGAAGGCTGTGATCTTGGCGAGCGCTTCGGCTTCAATCCATTTCGTAAAATAATCAACGGCCACGATTAGGAATTTGCTTTGATAAGATCCCATTGTGAAAGGTCCTAGTATGTCCATTCCCCACCAGGCGAAGGGCCATGGCGAAGATAACGTCTTTAACTCATTGGGGGGTCCTAAGTGCATGTCCCCGTGGCGTTGGCAACGGTCGCATTTTTGTACGTGCTCTTTGGTGTCGTGTTGCATGGTTGGCTAGTAATATCCTGCTCGTAAAGCTTTCTGGGCCAGGGATCTTCCCCCTAAGTGTTGCGCGTTGATGCCCTCGTGAATTTCTTGTAAGATTCCGGGGACGCTTGCCTCGTCGACACATTTTAACAGGGGAATGGAAAATCCTCTTCGGTATAATTTATCCTCAACCAGTACGTACGAACAGGCTCGTCGTTTGGTTATGCTGGCCTCCTTGCTGTCCTTGGGAAGCTTCCCCTTGGTGAGATAATTGTAGACAGGTGTCATCAAACAATGAGGATCCCCGATCACGTTGACATCTAGCAAGTCGGGTTTCTCAATGCTCGGTCGTGTCAACATTTCTTGTATGATGGATTTGTTTCCACCTTTTTTCCTGGTGCTGGCTAGCTTGGAGAGGATATCTGCTCAGGTGTTTTGCTCACGTGGGACGTGCTAAACTTCCCACGCTTCAAAATCCGCGATTTTCTCTTTTACCATTTCTAAGTATTCTGCTAGCTGGTCATTTTTAGCTTGGAATTCTCCCCTCACTTGAGATGCTACGAGCTTGGAATCAGTATAAATCTTTATCCTTTTAGCGCCAACATCTTTAGCTAAACGTAATCCTACGAGGAAGGCTTCATACTCGGCTTTATTGTTGGATGTTTTGAAGGATAGGATCAGGGATACTTCGATCAGGGTCCCTTCCTCGTTCTCGAGGATAATTCCTGCTTCGCTGCCCGAGGGGCTCGATGCGCCATCCACGTAAATGGTCCACTTTTGCGTTCCTCCTGGGGGGGATAACTCTAGAGTCATCTCTGCTACGAAATCGGCCAGGACTTGCACCTTAAAGGCTTTTCGTCCTTCAAAGTGAATGTCGAATTCGGATAATTCAAGTGACCATCTTAGTATTCTGCCTGCCATGTCTGGTCGGCCTAACCGCTGCCTAACGGGTTGGTCGGTTCTGACGATGATAGTGTGAGCCAGAAATTAATATCTGAGTCTCCTCGCGGCTGTTACGAGGGAAAGGGCCACCCTTTCTATCTATGTGTACCTGACTTCGGGTCTCTGTAGGGCTTTGCTGGGGAAATAGATGGGCTTCTTCCCGTCAGTTATTTTGCGAATAAGTGCTGCACTTACTGCTTCGTTGGCCACTGAGAGGTACAGGTAGAGGGTTTCCTCGAGCTCTGGTCGGGACAATACAGGGGGTTCGGACAGGGATTGTTTGAAATGGGCAAGTGCCTGCTCGCACTCGTCTGTCCATTCAAAATTGGCCTCTTTTCTTAGTAACTTGAAGAAGGGCAGTGCGTGCTGAGCGGATTTGGTTACGAAACGTGAAAGGGATGCGAGCATCCCGTTGAGGGATTGTATCTCCTTTTTTGACCGAGGAGTGAGAAAATCCACGAGTGCTCGGCATTTATCCGGGTTTGCTTCAATTCCTCGTTCGGTGAGGTAAAACCCGAGGAACTTTCCTTCTCGTACCCCAAATGTGCACTTTTCTGGATTGAAACGCATTTTACATTTTCGAGCTTGGTCGAACACTTTTTGTAAATGGGTGGTATGGTCGGATTCCTCTTGGGATTTCACGATCATGTCATCCATATATACTTCGAGCATGTCCCCGATTTCTGATCGGAAGACTTTATTCATCATGCGCTGGTACGTGGCCCTAGCATTTTTTAGTCCAAAGGGCATTACGTTGTAGTAATAGTTCCCCGAGGAGGTCATGAAGGTCGTATATCTCTTGTCCTCGTCCGCCATTGGGATTTGGTTATATCCCGAATAAGCGTCCATAAAGGATAAAAGTTTAAAGCCTGCGGAATTATCTACGAGCTTATCTATGCTCGGAAGGGGATAAGCGTCTTTCGGGCAACCCGATTGAGATCGATGTAGTCAATGCACATGCGCCATTTTCCATTACTCTTTTTAACAAGTACAATGTTTGAGAGCCAAGTCGTACACCTGGCCTTGGAAATAAATTTTTCCTCTAAGAGGTCTTGTACTAGTTTCTCGGCAGCTTGTGCTTTTTCCTCAGATTGTTTTCTTCTCCGCTGGGGAATGGCGCTAGCAGCTGGGTCGATTGTCAAGTGATGGCATGCAGTCTCTTGATCAAGGTCGGGCATGTCCGCTGCATTCCACGCAAACAGGTCGGCGTTGTCGTTAAGGCATTTCTTCAGCTATGTCTTGACATCTTCGGGGAGTCCAACAACTATCTTCACTCCCCTGTTCGGGTTGTTGCTGAAAGTGATGATCTCGAATTCTCCATCGGGAACAGGTCACAAAAGTGCAGCCGCAGGGGAGCTAGATGCTTCTGCCTTTCTGTCCTCGGCACGATCTTCTTTACCATCTTCAGGAAGTCTGTTGTCGAGGTCAATAGTGTGCACGGGAAGCGTGGGTTTTTTTTCCGGCTGGAAACTTTCAGCTTGGCCCTCTTCATCCCTTGGTCGATTTGCTGATTTTACCGTTGCTGCGATTTGGCTTTGGCCTTTTGTTGCGGCTTTCAAGCAGCGTCGGGCAACTTCTATGTCGCCATGCAAAGTAGCTACGTGCCCCTACTCTGTGTAGTATTTGAGCTTAAGGTGCACTGTGGAGGGGATAGTAATCAATTCCGTAAGGGCTGGCCTGCCCAAAATGCATTGGTAGAGAGAGGGACAATCGATGATCAAAAACTAGGCTTTGATGGTTCTGGCAACTTTGTCCTCGTCGAAGGTTACGGGCATCTCCACATAGCCCCAAGGTCTGGCAGTGGCCCCGTTGAATCCTTGGAGATCTGATCCTACGTACGGGGAGAGGTTCTTTCAGTCCAACTTCAAATCGCTGAACAGGCCCGTATACATGATGTCTACGGAGGACCCCTGGTCGACCAGTATTCTTCGAACATCTGTGGTCGCTAGTTTGGCCCTTATCAGCAGAGGGATGTCCGAGTTAAGGGCTCCCTCAAGCGAGGATAGATGATCGGGACTGCTGTCTATCAATTGTTCAAACTTTCTTTTGATGGAGCCAACCGTTAGCCCATGGTACCCCCCGCATGAGATGACCATGGCCGTAGGAAACTCTTCCCAGGTGTTGTGGGTGAATACCTGGAAAGGGGTGTCGAGGTGACTGGGGATGATGAAGTCCTCTAGTCGCGAGATGGACATTGCGGCCTGCGGGGGAGGACTGGATTGAGATGATTCCGTTTCTTTCTTTGAATCAGAGGCCTCTCGTCGGGAGGACTCACCCTTCTTTATGTACTATTTTAAGTGACCCTCCTTGATGAGGATCTCGATTGCATCTTTGAGATGCACGCAGTCTTCTGTCACGTGGCCGTGACTGCGGTGAAATCGACAGTATTTGCTTTTGTCGACGTTGCCCTTTGACTTCGTCGGTCTGGGAAACCATACTGCTCCCTTCTTGAACTCCGTGTTGATACAGTCGGAGAGGATGCGCTCGCGTGGAGTCGTGAGTAGTGTATATTCCGTGAATCGGCCCGATGGTCCTTTGCTTTCGCGAGGACGGTCGTCTTTCCTCTTTTCCTTCCCTTTCTGAGATGTCTCTGGTTCCGCCTTTCTCGACGCTCGGGACACCTCGCGATCCCTCGCTTCCCGAGCATGGTACGCCGCCTCCTTTTCCTCGTACCGTATGTAATCCTCCGCCATGTGGAGGAGTTCTGTAAGCGTACGGGGAGCCTCGATGCCCACCGCCTTACGGAAGTCGCTCTTAGGTTTTAACCCCTTTTCGAGGAGGTACTTCTTCATGTGGTCCGTTGTACGAACCTCCACAGCTTCGTTGTTGAATCTTTCAATATATGCTCGTAAAGACTCATCTCGACCTTATATAATAGCCTCCAAGGTGGCCTCCGACTTCGGGTGTCGTCGGGAGCCTGTGAAGTGGCGGGAGAACTAGCCTTTCAAATCTCTCCACGATGTCACAGAGCCGCGAGGAAGGCGTTTGAACCACGCCATCGCTCCCTTTCGAAGGGTGATCGGGAACATCTTGCATTTGATGGCTCTGGATACGTTGTGATACTGAAGCATAGCTTCTATGTTTTCTATGTGCTCCCTGGGATCGGTGGTCCCATCGTAAGTTGTCAGCGCGAGGGGCTTCTCCAATCCGCGGGGGATTCTTGCCTCCATAATGTCCCGTGAGAAGGGACCATGAATGTCGTCGTCGCTGTTATAATCCGGGGACAGTGAGAATGAGTGGCTTCGTTCACAACCTTGGCTGCGGCGAGGAGTTTGTCTGTACGCGTGCCTGCGCCCATAGTCATCAGAGGGTCATGATCGTTTGGGTATCGGAGAGCGTCTGTTCTTTCGTGGACTTGATCGACGGCGTCGTCGCTCAAGGTCGGCAGCGGGCTCCTGTGATCCACGTTCCGGGGAAGGACTTCTTCTATCCCGTCTTCTTTTTGGATTCTGAGGATGAGGAGATGAGCTAAGGGGGCTTTCGGAAGTAGACCGCTCTTGCAGAATGTGTTCGAGGACGCTGATCTTCTCCCCATGTTGAAAGATCAGGAGGTTGGACTGGTTAAGAGAGGCGATGAGAGCTGCTGTGCTCGGATCAGCATTTGGAGGAACTGGAATTGGCTCGTAAACATTTTCAGCAGGTCCTCGGGGTTTAGTCACGTCGGGCCTCGGGTAAGGAGCATTTTCATCCCTCAGATTGGTTTCTTGAGGGATGTGACCGACAAATGTATGATCGGTGTTGTCAGCAGTAGAAGTTTGATGAGCATCGGTCTTGATAATGGCCATGATGATCGGATGGTGTTATGAAAGCTTTGGTCTTTGTGGGTGAAAAAGATGAGGTATCTTGATTCAAAAGGACGAGGAAGCAATGTTTCCCATAGAAGGCGCCACTGATCTGAGAGGACCAGAAGGAGATCGTCGTGGCCTTTGTGAATGGCAGAGGTTGATGCTCGTAGGAGAGGAGAATGGGGGGTTGTACCTGCAAGGTACTCCGATGCCAAAGTGAGAGTTTGGACAAGAGGAGAAAGCAAGTACCAAGTAAGAATGTAAGGGATTAGATACCTGACCCTCTCCAGTGAGAGGGTATTTATAATATTCCCCCAGCGCGGGGCCAAGATCTCTCCTCGCGAGTAGGATGCCTGCTCGGCGAATGAGAGACTGCCAAGTGGAGGACACAGCGCGTGGTCCTCTGACTTGGTCCAACTATCCCCGCAAGATCCGGGGAGGTAGTTGGTCGCGTGAACTGACAAGCGAGAGGGGGGGACATGCCCAACGGCTATATTGTGCCCAACGGCTATATTGTGCCTAACGGCTATATTGTGCCTATTGGGTCTGTCCGCCATCTATAATGGATTGGGCCTGATCCTTAAGGACAGGAAGCCCTGCCCGATCCAGAACAATAACAAAGAAAAATATATAGTATTTTTTATTTATTTCACGTTGTTCCAAACTAAAAAAATGTCTTTTATTTTATTTCACGTTTTTTAAAACTAAAAGAAAAACATATATTTTTTATTTCACGTCATTTTAAATTAACATAAAAAACAAGTTATAAAAAGAATTAAACAAAAAAACGAAATTCCTCTTACTCCCAGGAACATAACTCTAGAACCCAACTTCACCGACGTTACAGAGTTTCGAAGTCCCTCACCCTCATCTTCATCAAAATCAGAAATTCTTATCGTCACCATCATAATCACTGAATCACAATCTATTTTTCTCTCCAAATCTTGGTTCTCTCTGATTCGAATGCTCTCCCTAAATTGAAGGCTTTTCAACAGCATCTAAGGCTATGTTTGAATAATTTAAAACTAACGGAGCGGAACGGAACGAAACAGAATGGAACGAAACATAGTGGAATGCAACATAAACTTCATTAAACTTGTTCTGGACTGGACCAATGGCTAAAATTGGCCCAATCCGCCTCTGCCCCAGAGCGGCCCAAATTGCCTAAGTCCAATCCACAGAGGGGAAAAAGTTACCTTTCTGCCCCTCCTCCCGGGCAAGGAACATAACGTTCCTCCCCGGAATTATTGCCTGTTACGCACGCTTCAATACTCCCCGAACAGCCATGGGCAGGTGCCCGGAACTACGCCTATGCCCGACATAACGGCTGGTTTTGGGCACCCTGCCCGACATAACGGCTAGTTTAGGCAGTTACCTATTCTTTAGGGAAAACAGTTATTTCGCCCCAAAAATAGGACCATTGGCCACGCGCTGGGGGCTCTATATAAACCCTCTCGCTTGAGAGAGTCAGGTATCCAATATTCACCCTAAGATTTCATACTTTGTGTTTGCCCCTTTTCTCTGACCCTTTCTTACTTGAGTGTCGGAGTGCCTTGCAGGTACACCCCCCTCCTCTCCATCCGACCAGCATCCCTGACGCACTTGGCGGCCTGATTCTACAAGATCTGATCCAGCCTTCACGATCAGTGGCGCCGTCTGTGGGAAACTTTTGTTCTCCCCTTCTTTCTCTAACCGAAGATCAAAATAATTTTCAGACATCATCACGATCATGGCCTCCCAAGATCGCTCCAAGGATGCTCTTTAATCCACAATCCTCCCTGTCAACAAATCCGACGTTGACGGTCAGCCATCTCTTCTCCGAGATGCCCGTTTCCTTAGGGATGGAGCAACCGCTTCTCCTTCCCCTACCCTTGCTGATCGCAACAACGATCAACCTTCTCTCGACCTCCAGCCCGTTCCCGTACTGTCCAACGCCGACCCGGCCGTGGTAAATCTCCTGGAGGCGCTCAACAAGACCAACACCCTGATCGTACAGCAGAACGAGAGGATCGGGGCACTGGAAGAGTCTCACCGTCCAAGATCCCCTCCTACGCGGAGGAACCCGCGACGATCAAGAAGCCCGCAGCCACGGAGAGAAATCGACCGAAGACTGCGCCAAGAATCTGATCCTCGCATAGCCCGAAAGCGCGACCAGGCCTCCCCGCATGACTAGCACGCCAACAACCGTAAATGAACTTGAAGGAACAAGGAATCTCCTCCAATCAGGTCCAAAGGACGGGTACGCTCACCTTCTCCTCGAGGGAACCGGTCACCTTCTCCTCGAAGGAACCGCTCACCTTCCCCGCGAAGGAACCGACGACGCGAGCACCCCATTCGGTCACCATCATACACTAGTCTGAGCAACGACGACTAGCCTCGTGGCCCATTGTCCCAAGAGATCCTGGCCACCCGCCTCCCAAAAGGCCTGGAGAAACCCCCGTCGCTTGGCACGTACGACGGGACCACTGACCCAGACGAGCACATGGAGAACATCGATGCGCTACTAGACTACCGCGGTGTATGGGGTGCCATCAAGTGCAGGCTATTCCCTACCACGCTCCGAAAAGGAGCAGTGACCTGGTATAAACAACTGCCCGAGGATTCATTACCTCGTGAAAACAGCTCGGCAAGATGTTCTTGCGGCACTTCATTGCATCTCGCCGCCACCCCAAAACAGAGGCTTTCCTCGGAGCCATAATCCAGAGGAAAGACGAACCTCTCCGAGCATACATCGAGAGGTTCAACAAGGAAGCTGTGCAGGTCCCGACGACAGATAACATGAAGAAGTTCCTGCTCGAACAAGGGGTCCTCCCGGACTCCGATTTCGCTAAAGCCATCGGCCTCGCCCCACCGAGGAACTTAGACGCTCTCCTCCTCAAAGCCCAATCTCATATCCAATACGAGAAGAAGATCGCGGCCTGCAACGTCCGAGCGTCTCGCCGCCAGGAGAACGCCTGGGCTGCCAAAGGAGAAGAAGCCTCGACTTCTCATCGGGGTGATCGAAAACACGAGGACCGTCCAAGGGACTCCCACGACAGCAATGGACCCTCCGGGCGCTTCCACGACTACACTCCCCTGACCGTTTCCAGGGAAAAGATTATGTTTGAATGCGCAAATTCGGAGTTCAAACAAGCCGAGGTCCGTTTCCCCAAACAGTTGTCGAACAGGCCAAACGTGGACAAGTCGAAATACTGCCGCTTCCACAAAAGTCACGGCCATACTACGGAGGACTGCATCCATCTAAAGGATGCCATAGAAATACTGATCAGGGATGGGCACCTGAAACAGTTCGCGAAGAAGAAGGACGCTCCTCGGCAGGACGCCCAGGAGTTCAAGAAGGTCGAGGAAGAGGCACCCTCCTCGGATGACGCCAACGTGCAGGTCGCAATGTCCATATCATGACCAGAGGACTTCTACGTCCCAGACGGGCTTAACGCCCCTGCTTATTTCGCGGCCCACAGCCCGTGGGAGACCTTTCCCTCTGCCATGGTCATTTCTGGCGAGGGATTCAACAAAGTCACTGTGGGTTCCGTGAAACAGAAGTTCGAGTACCTGATCAACACCAGCTCCAGCAAGGTGACCACGCTTGATCGGGCACAGAAGGGCTCCGTCCCCATCTCCTTCTACAGGAAGGAACTCCTCGGTGGCTCCCCAAACTCGAGCATACCTCTGCTCGTCCGAGCCCGGATGGCGAACTTCGACGTTCGCAGAATACTCGTCGACCAGGGTAGCTCAGTCGACATTATGTACTCCCAGCTGTTTTCAACACTTCAGTTGGATGAGTCGCACCTTACCCCCTACATAGGGTCCGATTTGCAGGGATTCAACGGATCTGTCACCAAGCCGTGGGGATACGTCGAGCTGATCGTGACCTTCGGCGTAGCTGAGACGGCCAGATCCATCAAGGTACAGTTTCTAGTAATCGACTGCCCGTTGCTTTACCAATGCATTTTCGGAACGCCAACTCAGGCCGAGTTGGTAGTAGTGCCCTCAACCGTCCACCTGAAGATGAAGTACTACACTTCGAAAGGGATGGTCGCCACCCTCCACGGTGATGTAAAAGCTGCCCGACGATGTTTCGAAGCTGCTACAAAGGGACTCAACACCATCGCACCCAAGCCAAAGGTGTCGAGCAAGCCTGCACTGCCAAGCAGCTCTGAGGAGGCCAAGCCTCTGCCCCAGGTCGAATCTATCTACCTCGACAGTCGCTTCCCCGACGACCAGCAGGAGGAACGAGCAGCTTCAGCCGACCCATCTACAACATCCAGCAGCAGCTCCCATCCAATGCGCCCAATCCCGGATGGCAACTTCGAGATAGTTCTGTTCGGCGAAGACCCCCATTGGGGAGTGAAGATCGGGGCAGACCTACCCGACATCGCGAGGAAACAGCTCAAAGCGTGCCTCCGGGAGAACGCCGACCTCTTCGCGTGGAGCGCCTCAGAAATGCCCGGTTTGGATCCGTCCACCGCCTGCCACCAGCTGACCATTGACCCGGCCATCAAAGCCATAGCACAACGTAGGAGAAAGCAGACTCCGAAAAAAATGGAGGCTGCTGAAAAAGCTGTAAAGGACCTCCTCGAGGCCAAATTTATTTCGGATGCCAAGTACACCACTTGGCTGTCCAACGTTGTATTGGTTAAAAAGTCTAATGGAAAATGGCGCATGTGCATTGATTATACCGATCTCAATAAGGCATGCCCGAAAGATGCTTATCCCCTCCCCAATATTGATAAACTTGTTGATAATTCCGCTGGCTTTAAACTTTTATCGTTCATGGACGCCTACTCAGGCTACAATCAGATCCCAATGGCAATGTCCGACAAAAAATACACGGCCTTCATGACCGAATCGGGCAACTATTACTACGACGTAATGCCCTTCGGCCTGAAGAACGCTGGAGCAACGTACCAACGAATGATGACATGATCGTAAAGTCCCACGAGGAAATCGATCATATTGCCCATTTGCGAAAGGTCTTCGAACAGGCCAGAAAATACAAAATGCGTTTCAATCCAGAGAAACGCACGTCCGGTGTCTGGGCAGGAAATTTCCTCGGCTTCTACTTAACAAAACGAGGAATCGAGGCCAACCCCGACAAGTGCAGAGCATTCTCCGACTTCCCTGTGCCCAAATCCAAAAAATCCATCCAGTCCCTCAACGGGATGCTCGCGTCACTATCTTGTTTTGTGGCCAAATCCGCCCAGCACGCCCTACCATTCTTCAAACTCCTCCAAAAAGAGGCAGCCTTTGAATGGATCGAGGAGTACGACAGAGGACTTCTCCACCTAAAACAAGCACTCTAAGAACCACTGGTCCTCTCTCGCCCGGACAACGGCAAAACGTTGTACCTATACCTGGCCGTAGCATCTGAAGCCGTAAGTGCCGCTCTCATCCGCGAGATACCCGACGGGCAGAAGCCCATTTATTTCACAAGCAAAGCGTTGCAAGGACCAGAGTTGCGATATCAACAGATAGAGAAAGTAGCGTTGGCCCTCATCAATGCAACCAGAATAGTAAGGCATTACTTCCTGGCTCACATGATCGTGGTTCGGACAGATCAACCCATAAAGCAGCTGCTCGGTCGTCCAGATATGGCCGGCCGAATGCTCAAATGCTCGCTAGAACTGTCCGAATTTGACATCCAATACGAAGGTAGAAAAGCCCTCAAGGCCCAAGCTCTAGCTGACTTCGTCGCAGAAATGACATTCGCAGACTCCCCCACGAGCGAAGCACGCAAATGGACCATCTTCGTCGACGGTACCTCAAGCTCGGCAGGAAGCGGCGCGGGCATCATACTGGAAAGCGACGAAGGAATTATCGTCGAGGTATCACTCACACTCTCTTTCCCAACCTCCAATAACCAGGCCGAATACGAAGCCTTCCTCGCTGGGCTACGACTTGCCGAGGACCTGGTCGCAGAGGAGGTCGTCATTTGCATGGATTCACAACTCGTGGCCCTCCAGGTCCGAGGAGAATACCAAGCCAAAAACGACAACCTGACCGAATACTTGGCCCTGGTGAAAAAGGAAATGGAGAAATTCACAAGGGTAGAGGTGAAACACGTTCCCCGCGAACATAACGTATGAGCAGACGTGCTGTCCAGATTGGCCAGCACAAAGAAGAAAGACGGAAACAAATCCGTCATACAGGAAGTACTTCCTCAACCCAGCATCGAGAAAGCCTCCCCGACACTCGACGTGCAAGTGATCGGCGACAACAACTGCTGGATGACCCCAGTCTACAACTATCTCGCCAAAGACGAAATCCTATCCGACCCAAAGGAGGCCAGCACGATCAGGTGAAGAGCATGCTCGTATGTCTTGGTCGAAGGTAAACTCTATAGGCGGGGATTCTCCATTCCACTGCTCAAATGTGTCAAAGAGGAATTGGTCGCACACATCCTGCGTGAAATCCACGAGGGAATCAATGCCCAACATCTCGGAGGAAGGTCCCTTGCTCGCAAGGTTCTCCGAGCTGGATATTACTGGCCGACCATGCAAAACGACGCGAAAGAACACTTAAAGAAATGCGATAAATGCCAACGGCATGGGGACATGCACCTGGTTCCACCTAACGAGCTCAAAGCAATGTCCTCCCCGTGGCCATTTGCCTGGTGGGGCCGGGACATCCTAGGACCCTTCATAGTAGGATCGAACCAGAACAAATATCTCATAGTGGGCGTGGACTATTTCACAAAATGGATAGAAGCGGAAGCTCTAGCCAAGATAACTACGCTCAACATCCTGCGTTTCTACAAACGAAACATCCTTGCCCGTTTCGGTATTCCCCAAGCCATAAAAACGGACAACGGAACGCAATTCACCGACAGGAAGTTCCAAGACTTCGTCGCCCAGCTAGGCACGAAGCAACGCTTCGCATCTGTCGAGCACCCCCAAACAAACGGGCAGGATGAGGCAGCTAACGGAGTCATCCTTCGAGGCCTCAAACGAAGGCTAGACGAAATGAAGAAGGCATGGGTCGAGGAACTGCACAGCGTACTCTGGGCATATCGTACAACTCCACACTCAACGACCGGGGAAACACCCTTCTGTCTAGCGTACGGAACCGAGGCTGTAATTCATATCGAAGTTCACGTTCCCTCTAGACGGACAGAGTCCCCCTAGAAGAGGAGATGAACGACGAGTCTTTAAGTGAGGAACTCGACCTCGTCGAGGAAATCAGAACTGGGGCAGCCCTCCGCGAAGCCTCACTAAAACAAAAAATTACCATCAGGCACAACGCCAAAGTAATACGGCGTGAGTTTAACGTGGGAAGCCTCGTCCTAAGAAGAAATCACAAAGACTCTCGTGAAGGCAAGCTAGCAGCCAACTGGGAAGGACCCTATCGCATCCGAGCAAAAACGGGAAATGGGGCCTATTACCTAGAACATCTCACTGGGGAAGAACTCGCTCGACCATGGAACGCTGAAAAGCTAAAACAATACTACAGCTAAATCCTCGGTTCGACTCGTCGCAACGACGAACGTCAGATACAGACCACTATGCGCATCTAGGTACATGTGTAGCATACGAATAAAGCATTACCTCGCTCAGGAACGAGTCGGGTATATGCCCGACAGCGGTCCTCGTCAAAGTACCATGAATGGCAGAACCCCAGCTCGCGATGGGACGTTCACGCCACGAACTCAGGCCTCAAACGCGACCTGAGCTCCGCTCCTCGGCCAGGACATTCCCCGGCCCATTCGACTAGTTCCCCACACTGTCGAACACATCTATTACGAGCAATCCCCCTAAAATATTCGCTCAAGCCAAAAACCCCCTATCACGGGCGGATATACATTCACAACGAGCATGCATACAACACTTAGCAAAAATAAACGCAAGTAAAATCATGCAAAGCCAGAAACAGAATAAGTTAACATAATAGGTGGCCGCAAGGGCCACGATTGTACGTTGTTACATAAAACGGGGGCCATACCCCCCAAAATAAATTACAAATGATTCAACGGCACGCAGACCGGGCATATTACAACAACGACAAAATAATAAGGTCTTCATTCGTCGGCATGCTCGGTAGACTCTGGTCCTTGGTTCTCCGCGGGCTGGTCCTCGAGCTGATCCTCGGGGGTTTTGACGAAGAGACCATCGGGCATGACGATATGTTCATCCTCTACATGCGCCAGGTAGTGAGTACCCTCGACAGAAAAGTCGAGCTCAGGGTTCACCGCCCGCAGTTGAGCCACAACATTTTGGAAGGACTCCGCCGCGACGGCAATACCATCATCTTCGGCCTGCAGTATGCGAGCAACCAGCTCGGATCTATTCTTCAATTCTTTCACATCGTCCGGCTCATCGACACCCGGGGCATTAACCACCCTCAGCTCCCTGATCAGCTCCTCGACAGCTTTCTTCTCCACCGCCAATTTAGAGTTCTCCTCCTTTAGCCTAGCCGCCTTCTCCTCGGCCTTCTTCCGAGCATCGCCGACACTCTTAACTTCCTCCTTGAGGGACGAAATAGAAGCCCGGGAAGCAGTAAGTTCGGACTCAGTAGCAGAGTCCCCTTCAGCGTAAACGGCTGCCATCTCTAACATCCTGACCATAGCTGAAGCATCTTGAGCCACCAACGCCCTCTTGCTAGGACGGTCCATGCTTTCTAGCCGAAGAGACTCTGCCCGCGGCACAATCAGGGAGTTCCCCTCAAAATATCTCCTGTCGAGGATGCAAGGAGGAAGCTCGAACCTCGCCTTCTCCGCTACCCGAGTAAGATCCAGGAAATCAACTGTCCTCGCCCGTTTGCCCCGTCCAGTCAAAGACAAAGGAGACCCCTGAGGGGCAGGAGAAGGGGAAGAGGTCCCCACAGCAGCTTGGATAGAAGGAGGAGCACGAGCACCAGCGAACCGAGACTTCGAAGAGGCTGCTGCGACCTTGTTCCTCGCAAGAGCGTTCCTAACGACCCTGTCGTGCGCCTGAGGCATCTCACCTGCGCAAACAAAACACGAACATGTTATATACGAGGAAGAAAAATAACGCAAACAAATCTAAATGACTAAAGACTACCGAGCAGTTTCTGGGCATCCGCGGAAGTTTTGCACTCCAGGAGTGCCTTAATATTGATAAACCGACGTTCAACCCTCTGGCTCCCATCCTCCTCGAAGATGGGATTGCCCTTGCTCGTCCAGCACGCAGCAAGGCTGAAGGAGTTAACCCAGTTCACCAGCTCCTCGTACGACACGGCGTCTTGCCCGCGCAGATCGCTCGGCTGAAAGACGTAGTCACCGGGCTTCTTAGCAAAATGATCGGGCGCCCAATAGATGGGGAACTCGTAGATTCTCCGCCCAATGTACTTCCCCTCCTCGTTGTGCAGCTCGTTCCCATCCTCATCTACCTCTATCTCCCAGACATACGTACTGTCCTGGGCTACCTCATACACGAGCTCAACGACGTAGCACCGCTCCTTGAAATGTCAGATAGACTCCGAAAATGGCTTGAACAACTTGCGGGACTGCTTCAGAGAAACCCAACCATACTTCTTCCCCATCAGCTGCCTTTGGAGATGAAAAATGGTGAAGAACAGAGGGAGGGTAGCCCCCAAGGAGAGATGCTCGCATACCAACTCGAAGGCCCGGATGAAGGCCAACGAATTGGGATGCAGCTGCGTAGGGGTCAGCTTCAGATGCTCGAACACCGACCGCTGGAAGCCAGTAAAAGGAAGCCTCAATCCCAACTCTTTGAAGGCATATTCGTACATGGTGAAACGATCCTCGAAGTGTGTACAGACACGATCATCTTCAGAAGGGAAGTGCACCTTCCACTCCCCCTCCGGTCCTACCTCCGTAAAGACGTCTACCAAGGACGTTACAAATGTCAAAGCATGTTCAGAAGGCTCGGCCACCTCCCACTCTTCCGCGCAGAACCCTTCGACATCTTCCTCTATGGCGCCCAGTTCTTCCTCCATGGCGTCCAGTTCTTCCTCCTCCCCGACGTTGCTCGAAGAACTCGATGTTGCCGAGCTCAAAGACGTCGAGCTGCTACTTTCCTCAGAGCCACTTTCCTCCTCGGACAGATCCACGATAACTTCTCCATCGGCCTCGTCGCCATTATGATCACCTAAAAAAGCAGAGAAGACAGTGAATTCGACAGCAAATCAAATCCACCCTTCCACTGCTAAGTCAAGTGAAAGGGCGCGCAAGGGCTAAGGACAACGTCCCCGGCCTGAGCCCTAACATCAAAGAAAAAGTCAAACCTCCCCGCGAGGAGATGCTCGAAACATATTATCCTCCTGCGAGGAGCCTCCCTGCACTCATGCCCAGATTCCGTTTGAAGCTCCACCAGAAACCGCAAAGATTCACCGGAATCTGGAAACGTTCTACCGAAAAACTCATCGCCTTATCAGAAGATGAACAAACACGGTGGTCACGCATGCACAACTACCGCAACCACGCCGTGGACCACCCTCCTCGCTGAACGTACTACATACTCCAGCAAAGTGCTGGAGGCAGAAAAATGGCACAACCACCGCCCACCACCAAAACTCGCCAGAAATCCACCTATTTTGTCATCTAAAGCTAACCCTAACCGCATACAATCTACCACTAACAACAAAAGGGAGTAAAACAAGTTACAGATCGGAAAACTTACTTGATTTTAGAAGAAGGTAGAAGCTGCTCGAAGCTGGTGACGGTGGTCGGAAAGCCTGAAGACGGTGACAGGCAAGAACTGAAAGAGACGGAGAGAAATCAGAAAGGAAAGGTTTCAAATGAAACGGTTTCCCTCCTTTTATACAGAGGGGTGCATACAGGCACGCGCCCGTAGGCCATTATGACTGCCCACTAGCCATCATTGCCTATTAACTGCTCTGAGACTCTGAGACTTCCTCTCTTCGTCCTCAAACGACGACTTTATGCTAGCTCCCCGGAGCAGCGAGTAGTCCTTAAGTCATCACTCCCATGCTCGGGAGTAACGACTTGGGGGGCTCCTGTTCTGGACTGGACTAATGGCTAAAATTGGCCCAATTCGCCTCTGCCCCAGAGCGGCCCAAATTGCCTAAGTCCAATCCACGGAGGGCCAAAAGTTACCTTTCTGCCCCTCCTCCCGGGCAAGGAACATAACGTTCCTCCCCGGAATTATTTCCCGTTAAGCACGCTTCAATACTCCCCGAACAGCCATGGGCAGGTGGCCGAAACTACGCCTATGCCCGACATAACGGCTAGTTTTGGGCACCCTGCCCGACATAATGGCTAGTTTGGGCAGTTACCTATTCTTTGGGGAAAACGGTTATTTCGCCCCGAAAATAGGACCGTTGGCCACGCGCTGGAGGCTCTATATAAACCCTCTTGCTTGAGAGGGTCAGGTATCCAATATTCACCCTAAGAATTCATACTTTGTGCTTGCCCCTTTTCTCTGACCCTTTCTTACTTGAGCGTCGGAGTGCCTTGCAGGTACACCCCCTCCTCTCCATCCGACCAGCATCCCTGACGCACTTGGCGGCCTGATTCTACAAGATCTGATTCAGCCTTCACGATCAAAACTATTTGGATATGTTACAACGGAGCGAAACTAATATCACATTCCACTGTTTGGAAATTGGACAGAGCGGAAATGCATTATAATTTTTTATTCCATTTTTACCCTTAAACACTTGACACTTATAAGATAAAGAATGCTACAATATTGATAGATTCAACACTCGCACAATAAAATAATATATATAATCATACAAAAATATCAACTTAACATTTGAAAGAAAATAAAACAAATTGTCATAAATTTGAAATTTTATAATTGGAACATGCTTATTATAACCTGAAATTGTAAAGATCAAGTGCATAGGTTTTTCTCAACACCATACTTGATAATCATGGTAATTATTAAACACGATCAATTCTTGCTAAAATTAAAAGATAAATATAGTTCTATTAAAGATAATGATATCACGTCTTGCTAGAACAAAAGACAAATATAGGTCCATTATATATAATGACTCCCTTCTTTAAGTATTCCACAGAACCTGTAAAAATACATAAAATAAATTACGCTAAATTTCACTCGTCAAAGATAAAAAAAAAAACATAGAAGTGATTAATAAATATGTTACCATTAACAAAAAGGATAGTCTGGAACAATGAGATGTAATATTTCCTTGCGCTTATCAATTGGAGTTCCATTAAAAGCTTTAAATGCGTCAACATTCTTAACAAGGTACATGTATACAAGAGGCAAAGAATTTTGCTCAACGCAAATCTCAACCAATTCAACCCAAATATCTCCACCATTAGCATTCTTACTCTGTTTGACCAACTCCACTGTGTTCATTTCAAACACATGAACCATTTTTTTTGTTGAAAGTTTTGAAAATTTCAACCATGCTTGTATCATCTTCAATAACCTTCTTTACTCGCTTCTTAGTCATAGATGATGATGCATCTTGAGTATTGGTAATAGAAGGTCTTGTAGGAGAATTTTTGGAATGATGTTCATCATCATCAAATCCCTCCAAAATAATTTCATTGGTCTCAACTAGGTGGTCTATTTCTTCGATGGTTGTGCCACGACTTTTTTCAACATTTACAGCCTTTTTGCTCTCATTTCAGCAGCTGTATCTTCATGCTCTCCTGTTTCTCAATCTTTTCCAAAAAGTTTTGCCAATTTATCATAAAATCATATTGGCTTGTTTTTCCATTCAGCAGCCTCAAATTTTGCCTACACCATAATAAACGAAACAAGGCATCACTAAAAAAAGTTTTTTTTTATAAGTGAAATCAAATAAAAATAATTTGGTAAAACAATTATAGTAAATAATACTTCAATTAACTTGTTCGAAACTTCATCTTCAGCAATACACATATTTTTCTTCGAATCTCATCCAAACTCACTCAGGCCATTCTGGAAAAGGTCGTAACAAGAATTAAATTTCGTTTTGATGTGTTTCATGTGATCTTTAATCTTTTCTTTCGGAATTGATTTATCCAAAAAGTGAATCTTCAATTCTTTAAGAATGTTGTCCATAGCACTTGTTGTCATACTATTACCATTTTTATTTCCCAATGTTTGTTGATGCAAATATGCATCAACAAAAACTTCATCCATAGCAATTGTCCAATTGCATGTTTCTAGACTTTTGAGTTTTCTTGGCCTCTTTAAATTTGCTTCTATGTCTATTACTGAAAAACACAATGAAAATTATAACATTTTATGTGCAAATTCAATTGTAAAGATTCAAAACACTAAAATTCAATTTGCATATTACAAATAACAAAATTTCACCCACAAATTACAAATACAAAATTCAATCCAAATAAAATTCTTCAAAACATTGTTAATAAGAGTAACAATTCATTAAGAATAATTTTAATAATCTAGCCACATAGAACCAACAACATTATCTCAAATTGGCTCTCCACTAATCATATCATCATTTTCTTCTCTTTGATCTTGATGACCCTCTTGAAAACCTTGTTCATTTTCAAGCTCATCTTGCACCTCATCTGTTAGAGTTTGATTGGGGTCTTCACCCATCAAATAATTGTGTAAAATGCAACAAGCAATGATGATTTTATTTTGAGTTTTAATACCAAATATAGGCTCTGTTGCAGTTTGTAAATGTGGAAAACTTTTCTTCAACACTCCAAATGCACATTCAACCGACATTCGTAGTGAGGAATGTCGATGGTTGAATAACTCACGAGGGTTTTGAGGTGGATTTCTAGAGTATTCTTGTAAGTGGTATCGTTCTCCCCTATATGGTGTGATGAGACATGCTTTTAAAGGAAATACTGCATCTCCCAGATAGTATTTTCCTAAAAAAAATTATTACTTTATTAGTTTATCTAATCTAAATATGTATACAAATATTTTTTATTATTTTTTATTACTTTGTGGAACTTTAAGAGGGTATGCACGTGCCAATGCACTCTTAACTATTCTAGAGTCAGGTGTCGTTCTTTCCCATCCAACCAAGACATATGTAAATTTCAATTCAAATGAGCATGCAACCAATACATTTTGTGTGGGATAATCTTTTCTACCACTATATCTAGGTGCGAGTTCGATTGGAACTTTAACACGCACGTGTGTGCATTCAATTACTCCAATACAGTCCTAACTTTCAATTTATATATTAAAAATGTATAACAAAACTAATCAATATTTTCATAAGACACAATTTTTGTTTACCTTCAAATATGGGTAGAATCTATGACTGTTAAGTATATGCGGATGCACTTGTGTTCCATCAGGTTGTTTTAAAAAATTTCCCTCCACCTCTATTAAAGCATCTAGCAAATTATGAAAATGATGACTAACAGCTTAACCAGAGCGTCTAAAAAAGAAGGACATCACACAATTTCTGATATATTGTCCTACTATGTGAAGAAATTTTGCTACTTGTTCCTCGATAGATGCTCTTCGTCTATGTGTAAGTTCACCTTGATCTTGTAATAAGGTGCACAAATTTAAGAATGTTTTGAGACCCATACGAATGATATCATGACATTGTTCACTTCCTACAATATGTTTTATCAACTAATTTCTAACTTTCTCTCTTTGCTTATATAAGGTATTTGGGATCTTTTACGCTTGTTTTTAAGCGAACATATTATAACAATAATGATAGATACTTGAAGAATCATCATTTAAACCAATTTCATATAATTGATTGTTATGTCTTTGTTAGTCATCTATAACAAAAACAATAAAATTTACTTTAATTACAAATCCATATATAAATAAATCGAATTAAAATATTTGTTGTGAAAAACGATATCGAAATAACAAAGTATATTTGGTTTCTTGAACACCAAAAAGTCTACAAGGGTAGAAAAGAAGAAAAAAAACCTTTAACAAACAAACGAAACCCTATTAGGGTTCACTAAAGAAGAGAAAAGAGGAAGAAGAATAAAGAATTGGTTAAATCTGTTTTACTATTCATATTCTCAATAAGGTTCAAAGATTACAAGTGAATACCAACAATTAACCTCTCTCAACCTAATAAGGTTTTGTCCCACCTTATGAAGAGAGACTAGTATGATATTTATAATAAACCTATCATACTTAACTAATGGACTTTTTAACAATTATCCATTACAAGCTATCTTAGGGTACAAGCTAACTTAAACAATTGGATCCATAACACAAGGCTCAATTTGATCTCCTACATACTAGAACACAATTCGACTACAGCATGCAGGTCTTCGACAACAACATGTGAGCGGACTTCGACGGCATGCTAAAACTAGAGTTCGAATAACATTGACATGATAAAGGTTGGGTTTTCAAATACATCTTAATTTTCAAATTATAAGTTTCTATATCAATTTAACTGATTGCCTTTTCAATAAAATGACAATGAAACAAACAATATATAGTATATAATAAACTAAATTTCATATATATACAATATCAGAATGAATTCATATATATGTACCTTTTCAGAATGAATTTATATGTACCACCATGTGAAACAAACCCTAAGAAGTGGGAAGCAATGAAGAAAATTAGTTAGTATTCAAAACAAAACAAGCAAAAGTTGAAACAAAACTCTAAGAAGTCGCCGGACTGTACCATTACAATGAAGTTCACCTTGCATTTTCAAGAATATATGTACCTTTTCAATAAAATGACAGTGAAACAAACAATATATATAGTATATAATAAACTAAATTTCATATACAATATCAGAATGAATTCATATATGTGTATCTTTTCAGAATGAATTCATATATATATGTACCACCATCATCATCACCATGTGAAACAAACCCTAAGAAGTGGGAAGCAATGAAGAAAATTAGTCAGTATTCAAAACAAAACAAGCAAAAGTTGAAACAAAACCCTAAACGAAACAAAACAAGCAAAAGTTCACCTTGCTTGTGAAGCATTGAAGTCGAATCTGCACAAAATGAGAACAATAAACAAAAAGAGATAATGGGAACCATCTAACAAAAAGATTGAAGTAGAAGAATACCTAACATCACCATGTTCATATAGTTTTAGACTCTGCAAGAAGAAATAAAATGAGGTAGAAGCTTAAATGAAAACTTTCATACTTCTTTTATTTCTTTTCGCGGATTCTAAATAAAGATTAAGTTTGTTGCCAAAAATTTAGATAACAAATGGGTGCTAGGGTTTCGCTGAGAAGGAAACGGCGTTATTGTCAATAAGGAAAAGTTAAATTCCTTATATTGGTAAATATTTTACAACGGTTTTCTAAAAGAACCGTATTGATAAGTATATATTATTTTAGTAGTATAACAATGGTTAGTTTTATTAACCATAGTGATACCCCTTATACTTGATACAAGGTTCGACTGCAAGCCACAATATTTTTCTATAATTACGTAAAATAGAAAAATGTTGTTGCCTGTAGTATAAGGGGTATCGCTACGGTTAATATTACTAACCGTTGTAATATAATAACGGTTGCTCTTCCCGGAATTAAGAACAATCTTGAATAATTTAAAATTTTCCCCGTTATTCAAAAAATCTCGTTCCAGAATATCAACAGTTTACAAGATATCATCATTGCAAACATTAAACT
Source organism: Lathyrus tuberosus (assembly GCA_022829125.1). Classification (NCBI taxonomy): domain Eukaryota; kingdom Viridiplantae; phylum Streptophyta; class Magnoliopsida; order Fabales; family Fabaceae; genus Lathyrus; species Lathyrus tuberosus. Next base: position 1,464,536 of record JALAZF010000191.1, read on the forward strand.
ATCAGACTTTTCATCTTCAACCTCATCTATGAATAAACAATTTTACATTTCTTCATAATATATTCTTCATAACAATGAGTTCAAAAAATGAGAATCCTAGAAACATCACCAATGAGGAACGTCATACGCCAATTCAGGAGGTCCAACCAGCCTCGTTCAACGTCAGGGATGCTTTAAGGGTGAGGAAGGATAAGAAGAAGAATAAGAAGAAGAAGAAGAAGAAGAAGAAGAAGAAGAAGAAGAAGAAGAAGCCGAAGAAGAAGAAGCTAAAGAAGAAAAGGAGGTTTGTATATTATGATTCCGATGAGGGGAGTGAGGAGAGATGTCTGGATTATGAAGATGCATTTGCAGCCATGGGTTCTCATATTGATAAATATATGTAATATGATTATCAATGTACTCCTCTTAATGGAATCTTAATAAAATTTTATTTTATATATGCTCTTCTCTTACAGTTTTATTTTTAAAGTTATATATACTTTATTGCACTTAAAAATACTAACAAAAGAAATAACATATATGTTTAAAAGAAATAAAATTAATATATGTTTAAAATAAAAAAATATGACAAAAAATATAATGCTGGGAATCGAATCTTGTTACATGTATTACAACGGTGTTTTAATACAAGCGTGTTTAAAATGTAAAAGTTAGAGAGAGAAGCTCTCATCCCTCTCTAGTTTCATGTGTCCTTGTTTGTGAGTGTTATTCATTTCTTTCTCATTTGGAAGGGAGGTAAGCAGTTAGGGGTGATTCTCACTGGTATTTTTGGCTTAAACTCCTAGCCTTAGGGCTAGGGGCCTTGGTATTAGTGGGGTTTTCAGCCTTGCTATTTGCTCTTGGGTCCTTTTGAAGTTGCTATTGGCTTGGAGTAAGATTGCTAATGGATTGGAAGGAAATGTCATATAAAAAACCTAATGGTGCCGCCGTTAGCTTTTCGGTTTGGAAAGAAAGGGGAGGCAAGGGAGCGGAGAATGGTGAACATGTAACTTCGTTCTTCATTTCTGATTTCCCTCATCAAATGAAGGCTAAAGAGTTGTTTGAAATATTCAAGGTTTATGGTGTTATTTCGGAGGTCTTCATCCCAGGAAGGTTGGACAAAAGAGGCAAGAGGTTTGGGTTTGCGCGTTTTAGAAAGGTTCATGACCCTCGTATACTGGCAGTTAAGCTAGATAGTATATTCATTCTGGGTAGGAAATTGCATGCTAATACCCCTAGGTTTCAGAAGGAAACTGATTTTCTGCAGGAGGGCGAGGTTGCAAAGGCTAGGGTTATTTGTTTTTCCGGAAATTCTTATGAAAGACCTAACGTTAGTAGGAATACCCTTTCGTTTGCCCAAGTTATGAATTTGGATTGTACAAAGGAAAAGATTGTGGCTCAGAAGGCGGGAACTTCGTGTAACAGATTAAGTTTTGTTATTTCTGATGTCAGTAGGTTTGAAAAGGCTTTTGTCGGAGCGGTTCTACAAAATGTTAACCCGTTTTTGATTCAACAAAGCCTCTTTGAGGAAGGATATTTCGATATTAAGTCTACTCCATTAGGTGCTGGTTTATGTCTTTTGGAATCTGACAAGGTTGGTGAGGTGCAAGACTTTGTGGTGGAAGCCAAAGGTTGGTGCGATAAATGGTTTGACAAGGTTGAACCTTGGAAAAAGGATATGGTTGATCTCCAAATATTTGCTTGGATAAGATGCCTTGGACTACCTTGCTTTGCGTGGAATTTGGATGTTTTTTCCAGTATCTCTAAGGAACTTGGACAGTTCTTTAAATGTGATTCTCACACGTTGGAGAATGACAGCTTTGGTGTAGCTAGGTTCCTCGTTAAAACTAGTAGAAGTGATTGTATTCAAGAGAAGTTGGAGCTGGAGATTAATGGGGCATTATTCAGTGTTAGTTTGATGGAAGATTTATCGAAATCCTTTGGTGATAAGGATTTTTTTTATGAAAGAGATGATGGTAGTAGTAAAGGTTCTTTGGACTCTGATGAAGTTGATAGCATCAGCTCTTGGTCCAACGGGTTTGAGGAAGAAGGAGGAGTTGATAGCCCTAATCCTTCCTTCCTTTCTAGGATGGCGCACAGTAGTAGGGAGGAAGAGACTTTTCCTGACAAAATTGGTAGTAGTGAAGAGGTTTCCCAATCTTACGTAAGTGATTCTGGTGGTACTAGGAAGGTTGGCAGACGAAAGGTGTATAGGGAAGAGAGTGGCATGGATAAAGTCAATTTGACATTGGTGGACCCGGTGGCTTCTGGTTTAGATTTGACAACTGATGTGCAGGACCCTGTTGCTGAAGACAGTTTGGTGATTTCTCAAAAGATCGTGACTAACGAGGTTGTGGGCCCTTCTTTGCATATGGGGTTGGAAAGTGGTGTGGGCCAGTTTGGTGAGTTGAATGTTGTTGGGCCGGGTAAGGTTCCTCCCCTTATCAGTCCATCTGTGACTGCTGGCGAGGTTATTAAGTCCAAAAGTAAATTTAAAAAGAAGAAAGGCATTGTTGAGATTTATGACAGATTCCAAATCCCTTTTGGACCTTCTTTCTTTTCTTCTCTCATCAATTTGACAGGGTCAGGCCCATCTAGGAGGCTTTGTGGCAAAAAATATAAGAAGAAATTGAAGGTACCTCTCCCCCCGGTGGTGGAGGGTTTGGAGGTTGTTGTTCTGGAGGCCTCTTATTCTATTGATGAGTCTGATGTGTGCAGAAACAACAATAGATGTAAGGCTGGTTTGGATAGTGTCCCGTTGAGAATTTGGGATTCGGTTCAACTTCTGGGTCTGGAAGCAGAGGAGGATAAGGAGGTTTTTGAGAGTGTGGTTAGAAGCCTGGAAACTAGAGATAAGGTTCAAATGGTTTCGAGTAAGGGTGTGGACAATTGCGGTCAATGATAATAGTGTCTTACAATGTTCGTGGGTGCAATCTCCTTCTCAAAAGAAGGAGAATCAGGAAAACTCTTACTGATGGTTTCGCTGATCTTTGTTTGCTGCAAGAAACTAAGGTTTCTCTTATGAAGGATTCTATGGTTAGGAGCTTATGGGGCAAAGGAGACTATGATTGGTCTGCTAGTAGTTCTGTTGGTGCGTCAGGAGGAATTCTGACTGTTTGGAAGAGAGATGTGTTTCAGTTCATCTACACTATCAAAGGTTTTGGTTTCTTGTGTTCTGTGTTTTCGTGGAATAACAATTTACTTTTTGTGTTAAATGTTTATTCGCCTTGTTTGATTTCAGATAAACGAAGGGTTTGGGCTGATATAGTTGGCCTTAAGTCGAGGAATCCTAGGGGTCTTTGGATTATAGGGGGAGATTTTAATGCTGTTAAAAACAGAGATGAGAAGTTTGGCACTAGTTCTGTTGTGGCTCGGGATTGTGAGGAATTTGCCTCGTTCATTAGGGAGTTGGAGTTGATTGACCTTCCGTTTGCAGGTAACAGATATTCCTGGTTTAATTCTAACGGTGTTGTTGCACCCCAAATTTTACCCTCATCTTTTTGCTAGATGGTGTGTGATTTTATTTTCTCTGTATGATCTTAAATTTCTCCTTATCTATTTTTACCTTGATCTATTTAGCATTTTATTTTATCTATCCTATCTTGATTGATTTTGAATTAATTACCTTTGTATTACTTTGGTTAAGTCTATTCAAATTACCTTAATTTTAATTTTAAGATAATTTATTAAATTGAATTTGAATTAGATTTCATTAGCAATTAATTTAATTATCATTAGTTTCTTTTAAAAAATATATAACATTATGCTTTAATTTTAATTGTAGTATGTTACTTATTATTTAAGTTAATTAAAAAACTATACGTGTGGTCTTGTGTGGATTTATGGAGATTTTTTATTGGAGAATGATTAAAGCCATTGGCCAATCAGAATGCATCATTTTATTTTGACTTTTCAAAGGAAGGAGGGGACCAATAGGCATGTGGCACGCGTTTGGGGGAATGGTGTCTTTCTTCCTCTCCTCGTTACGCAGAGAAACCATTTTTTTTTCTTCCAATCCTTTTGCAAATTCAATCTGAATTCAAATCAATACAAATTATGGCGCCATAAGTCATTTCAATTTACCCTAAAGTTTCCTCTTCAAGCTCAATGCAAATTCACTTGAACAAAGGGTCTGTGAGGTTTACCGTTCTTAGCATCCTCTGCACAAGCCTGAGAATTGATCAGGGTCATATCACGATCAAGTTTCCTCTTCAGTGCTTACCTCATTTGCAACCAAAGGGAGCCAAAGAAGCAATGTCGTTTTGGTTATTTTCAACTCTGTAGCCATCTGCCAAGACTCAGAAGGAGGGAGCGTTTGTCTCCAAGGTTTGGACCAACATTCGAAATTCAAAGGAGCCGTTGTAACTTTGATTCCACTGAGCACTCCAAGTGTTTGATGGATGTACACACTCAACCTTTGTTCAGCCTATATAAAGAGGCTCAGTTTCAGTTCTTTGAGGGAACTCCCACACAAAAACACTAAATATTTCTCTGCAATTCCATAATTCTGAGCAAGCAAGTTGAAGGTGTTTCTTGGAGTGCTTTGGAAGATAAACGATCATCACGCTTAAAGACAGTGGACTTCATTCCACTTGGTATTATATTCTTACACTTTTATTAACTATGCTCACTTAATGTTTTCATCATGTACTTCATTATCCTTTGTATGCGTGTGTGCTTGAACATTTTGTTTATATGCTCATGACTTGAGAAGAGTGATGTTTCGATTTGATACACATGAATGTCTTGATGTTAAGTGTTAATAACTCTGTTTTGTCTGCTAAGTGGTTGTAGCTTTGAGTTCTCATTGTGATTTTATATTGACAAGTTTGATGCTTGTTTTTGTTGATCTACTTAGATGTTGTGTCTGCTTAAATATGATGTTGAGACAAGAATTCTTGAACCTATGTTTCTCTTTAATTCTGATAGGCTGTAGTAACCTGAACCTATCTATCTTTGATGTTGGCTTGATATTTTGTTTAAATGGTCCCTGTTTAAACAGCATGAATGTGTTTTCTTCTGCCACCACACATATAAGAGTATGTCTGTGTACTCAATTATGGTTAACCTTATTTTTATGGATGTTGAAATATTGATAGTTCTGTTCATATCTGTATGTCTTACTGTCTTTATTGGTGTTTGATCAGATGTTTAAGTTTTTATGGTATGAACTGTCAGCCATTGACTTGTACTACCTCTGTTGGAATAATTTCGTGGCAATATATGCTTAAGTTTTGAATGATAAATATGGATGTTTTGCCTTGATATTGTTCATATCATCTGCTCTCTTATTTACAATGGATTAACTTGCTGAAATGGTTTTAGTTTAGTTCTGATGTTTGAGCGAACTAATATAATCTTACCTCATTGCCCTTTTAATGTGTACATTTTGACTATGCTTATAAGATTGTTCTCATTATGCCAAGGTTGTGTTGTTGAGTTTGTTTGATCATAGTTTTGTTTTCTAACTCTGTTGAGAATCATAACCTGACCTTGTGCTTTGAACTTCAACTGATTTTAATCCTTTCTATGGCCATGTTTCTTGGTGTGTCCATGTCTGGCTTTATTGTTTTATGCCCCTGTTAAAAGTATTTGTGTTAATCTCTTAGAACTTTGATGTGAGACTTTTGCATATCTGGTTTGCTTGTGTGACATGTATACTTAGATGTTATGTTGAGATGAGAGGCTCTTGAATTTTAGTCCCGCTATGTAGTTCTATTCTGCTCACAATTTTCATGATGATTGAACTATTGGATATGAATGCCGTATGTATATTTGAATGCCTGAAACATATATTCTTTCTCTGTTTACAGCCTGCCAATGTTGTTTGTGAATCCACTTTGATATGTTGACATGCTCATGTCTTTCTGCTCATACCTCTGTGTGCATTTTCTTTTTGCTATGTCTTGTTGTTATCAGTTTTGTTTGATGATAAATGAATATATATGGAATGATGTATGTGTGCACCTATTTTGTCAAGTTGTCTTTTCTCCTGATATACCATGAACGCCTACCTGTTTTCAGCATGCTTTATTCTGCTAAATGATGTTGTTCATGTGTTTGTCTAAATTTATATATGTTGCCTATCCATCTTTGACCATGTTATCTTGCACACACCTTGTACTATCCTGGTCTTGTTGTTCTTCAAATTCACTTATCGATTGACAAGTTTATTTGCGCTCGCTTGCCGCCGCGCCTGTTGTGAATTCAAATTGTTCGTTTATGTATGCTTGCTTGCTGCCATGGTGTTTTCACCTTTAACCTGTGTGTTTGCTTGCTGTTTTTCTTCAAGATGTTTTCATTTAAACTAACTTTCTCCTACGTACTGCTACTGTTATCATACTGTCATGGCTTGATGTGTTTTTTTTTATAAAATCATTTTTGTTAACCATAGTTGACAGCCTTACGTATTGAAATCTATTGGTCTTGTGTAGGACTAATATAGTACTGTGTGTGGTTTGGTTGCTATGTCTGTTATTAAATTAGTTTGTTTTTTTTATTTTGAACATATGCGCACAAATGCATTATGTATTTATTGAATCATATGTTAAACGGATGAAACACACCGTCCCAACGGTCACACACTTGCACTTAAACGCCTTGCCAACCCTTAGGACTGGGGTTCGAATCCCCCTCGCCCCAGTCCTTTTATTTTTCCCATTTTTCTCTGCCTTGTTTCATATTTATTTTTGTGTTTCCATATTATGTTCAAAGCGCGCGCCCAGCTCGGATGGCCCTCATTTTGGGCTGTACACAAAGGGTCATGGGTTCAAACCATGCTTGGACCATTTCCTTTCCTTTTTTAATCAATGTCATTTCTTTTATTTAAAGTTTATAATTTCAAAAACAATTTATTTATCTTTTAGATTTAGTTTTATTCCAAAAGCTCCAAAGCATTTATTTTATTTAGTTTATTTTCCTAAAAATTTATTTAGATTAATATATTATATCTTATTTTAAAAACTTTCATTTTAAAAAGATGGACTTTACATTTAATCCATGATTATTTAACTTTTAATATTTATTCTTATTTTGTCTTACAATGCTTTAGCCAATAATTGCATATATGACCATTTTCATCTTGATTTCATTTTATGTCGTATACCATTCTGACTTTTATTCTCATTCATATTGTGTGTTTATTCAAAATGTTTTTAACTAATACTTGGACTTCATGTCAACCATTTTCATACCTGATAAGTCGATCGTTTTCACGATCGCAGCCGACCTCCCTTTAGCCGCCTCTTGGGCTTTATACAAGATTACCATTCTATCTTGACCTCTATGCATGTATGCTTTATTTCTCAAAATTCACATGTCATTGTTTTATCTTTGACTTTTTATTTCATTATCTGTTTTGAAGCATAATGCAAATCTCATGCTTTACCTTACCTTAATTTATTTAAGCATAATGCTAATCTTATGCTTATTTTCATTATCTTCATTTATCTTATGTGAAGCATAAAGCTATTATTATGCTTGTATTGTTTGTAACACTTACACTTTATTATTTCACCTTCACTCACTTTTATCACTCAAGCATAAAGCCATTATTATGCTCGTATTTACTTTTATATGCTTTATCTTATATCATTACTTATCATGCTTTATCATGTAACTTTTCATTCCCCATTTCAAAGGAAGGTGAATAGAGTTGACTCTTAAAGTCATTGACCCCCACCTTAACCTAAGTAACCTCTTAGGAAGAAACCCTGTTTCTTGGCCTTATCAAGAGCCATAGAAATCATAACTAGCTTTAGGAGAGAGTTCTTACACTCTCAGTGATATTCATCCAAATGAATTTATCACTTTCCCTACTGACTAAAACTTCAACATAGGTCCATCTCAACTAGATCTAGAGAGTTCCTAAACTCTACAATGAGCTTGTACTCATTTCCCCTCTGAATATTGACCACAGTCAATCATTCAGTAGAAGTAGAACTACGCATACTCTGATTCTATTCCCGAGGATACGTAGGCGTAAAGTGCGCTGCTTTATCGAGTATACTTAGATACTAACCCCTAGGGTTTCTTTTCAACCTTTAGCATAGAACCTTAGCAAACATAAGATAACATTAAAACAAGAGGTTCCCGTAGAGTACTACGGATATTAAGGGTGCTAATACTTTCCCTTAGTATAACCAACCCCCGAACTTTAAATCTCCCCCCTTTAGGTTTTTCTAACGATCTTGAACCTTTCCTTTGGATAAATTAAAGTCGGTTGTAAAAGAAATACGATACAAATTCATTAATAATTTGTTATCCGATTTTCACCGCAACAGAAATGGTGACTTCACTGGGGAACAGATTGACCTATTGCTGGTCTATTCCTAAGAGGGTTAAGCCTATCTTGTTCTATGTTATTCATGTTTGTTTATTCTACTTGTATATTTGCATGTATATCTGTATATCTATTCTTACTTGACTTTTCTTGTTTAATTTGGGTTGACATGATATCTATGAGGAAGATAAATCCTATACCCGGATTTGAGCATACACTTATGATAGGACGATGGTATATTCAAGGAGGCTTTGAGGGAGTCGATTCCTGAAAAAGTTAACTTGAGACACCATCACTCAGCTTAGGCCCTCTTGAGAGTTTAGTCATGTTGAACGATCCTTTTCGTGAAAGCGTGCTACTCTCAATGTGTGTGCCATTGAGGTTGAGAACCGTAGTTACCAAACCCCACTTAAGCCTTTTAGATGTAGTGCGGTGACCATGATGGAGTCTATTTCTGAATTGGTTGTCACGCGATACTACACTCAGACGAGATCCTCTTGAGAATTTTATTGATTACCAAGTCATCTGGGAAGTCAATAAAATCCGAAAGATGGATTGCAGACTCTGGGAACTTTTTAGAACCTTGTTCGGCAGGTGAAAACCCATAATACACACCTTTTGGGACGGGTAGACCAGACTCCATGCTTTGACCTCGAACCCCTGATCCTGCTATGTGTGTTTTACATCCTGTTTGCATCTTGTATGTCATTTGCATGTTTGCATGTTTCATTGCATGTGTCTGTTTGCCCAGTTCTTCATTTCCCGTTATCTCTATCTTACAGAGATTACCTGTGAGTCGTCAAGCTGATTCCTCGACACTGATACCGGACTAGAGCTAACTACAAACGAAGGATGTCAGAGCAAGAGATACACAATGTTGAGGTCCGAATGGAGATCGATGAACTTAAGTCAAGCATGACTAAACTCACTGAGATGCTCCAAGTTTTAATTGCTAGGGGAGAGCCACCCCAAAGGACAGTCGTCCAGGAAGTTTCAAGTGCTGGACCTCCACCAGTTCAGCTACCACCGTCAACTTGGCCGGAGTTTGGTTTACCTCCTAACTATTCTCCACCTCTTGCATCTACTGCTATGGTCGATCAAAATGCTATGCCTGTCTTCCAAGCTCCTGTTTTCGCCGAGACCAGACCTGTGGTCCACGCCACTCCACAACCCATTAGAGCTTCATTTGGGAACCCCTTCTTTGAGTACAATTCTACCAGTGCTCAGGGTGAAGAGCCTGAATATTTTGTTGAACCTGAAGTCGTCCATGAGCGGTTCCAAACCTTGGACAAAAGACTCAAGGCCATTGAGGGTAATGATTTCTTCAACTTGGATGCTGACAACTTGTGCTTGGTGTCTGACCTTGTTATGCCTGCAAAATTCAAATTACCAGAATTTGTGAAGTACCAGGGGCATTCTTGTCCAAGGGCTCACTTGGTCATGTATCTTCGAAGAATGACCGCTTATGCTGATAATCAAAAGCTGCTTATCCATTGCTTTCAAGATAGTTTGAGTGGAGCTTCACTCAAATGGTACATGAATCTTGAACAGAATTCCATCCGCTGCTTTCAAGACCTTATTAATGCTTTCATGAAGCAATACAAGTATAACTTGGACATGGCTCCTGATCGCCGTCAACTTCAGAACATGTCTCAGAAGGATAAGGAATCTTTCAAAGAATATGCTCAGCACTGGAGAGAGCTCGCTTCTCAAGTTGAACCTCCTTTAGGCGAAAAAGAATTAACTGGTTTATTTATGGATACATTGACTCCATTTTATTGGGAGAAGATGATTGGAGGTGTTTCATCCAACTTCACTGATCTAGTTACTATTGGCCAAAGACTTGAGGAAGGCCTCAAGAAAGGAAAAGTATCCAGAGCCGCTGAACCCTCAAATGTTGTGAAAAAACCCTTTGGGAACTTCCATAAGAGGAAAGAGGATCAAGCCAACGCTGTGATGTTTGAAGTGAAAAGGCCTCGTCCCCGACCTCGGTATAATACTTACCCTACTGTTGCTGCTATTACTCCTGTGGTTACTGCTCCACGACAAGCTCAAGCTACCCAACGTCCACCTGCAGGACAGAACCAATACCGTAATAGGGGTCAATTTGATCCCATTCCCATGACATACACCGAACTTTATCCTGGCATGGTGAAGAAAGGGTTGATTACCACAAGACCTTTGCCTCCTCCTCCAAATCCTCTTCCAGCCGGCTATACGGCTGATCTCCATTGTGAATACCATCAAGGTGGTGCAGGTCACGATTTGGAAAATTGTTATGCATTGAAGGCTAGAGTACAAGAGTTGGTGAGAAGCAAAATCCTCTCCTTTAAAGATAACCCTAATGTCCAGAGTAACCCTCTGCCCGGGCACGCCAAGTGAAGCTTCAGTCGACTTCAACAGATTATGCTCCTAAAAGCTAGTGTTTCAGACAGGACGGCTCATCTCTGTTTCTGATTAGTCACTAGGCCTTTGTTTCTTGTTGTTTGCATTTTTCTTTATAGCTGTTTACCTTCAACTATGTTTGTACTTTCAATTAATGAAATGAGCATTTTTTTACAACTTGTTGATTCAATTCAATTGCTATTTATTCTAAATACTTTCAAAATATATATTTTCTTTGCCGCTTTATTCTGCAAAGATTGGAGAATGATGATTACCTCATATACATAATTGTCGTGATATGCTTTCAACTAAACCTTGCCAGTGATATAAGGCATTGTTTCAATTCCCAAACACTTCGAACCTAGAAGTAGGAACCTTTCTTTCATCACATAAAATACCCTCAAAATTTCAATGCTGGGGCAGGGTATTCCTCAATTTCAACTAAGACTATGATTGCAATTCATCATAAATTCTGGGGTGGGCACCAATAAAACTTTGAGCCTATACCTTTTGCTTCATAAACCAGAAATCGTATCTCATTACAACCCTTCAAAAGACCTGATTGAGATAAGGTTACTTTGAAAGCATATTATAGCAAGGTTGTGTAACCTGACTCTTAAAAGTCTTTGCATTAAAACATTTCACTTTAATGTCTTGAACCGCCGTGTTCTGACTTTTAATTCACTTTACTGTGCATCTTTTTCAAAATAATTTTTGATTTCAAAGTCGCATAAGCCTTTCATTTACCATGTTTGTACAAGAACTTTTGTTTTGCAAACTGGCTTTCCTCTCAAGGAATTTTACAAACACTAAAGAAACTTGGTCAGTGATTTAATCAGGGGCAAGTTCACATCATATCCTGTCAAGGATCAGTTCAAGACTTATGGTTTAATGACGACTTCTCAGATTTGGTTTAACCAGACAACTTTTTAAGATTCATACTGGGGCAAACCTTCCCAGTGTGCAGTAAATCAATCATCTTTCAAGACTCAGACTGGGGCAAACTTTCTAAGAGCACCATGGAACAGTCGTTTACAGAATCAATCAAAGCTGAAGCAATTATCAGTTCATCTACAACATTCAGCTAATCCGGGGCAGTTTACCTGAAGTACCCCCAAGCCACTATTCATCATTTATACAAGTACTATCAAGTTGATACAATTTACTAGTGTGACAGCGATCTCCGTGTTAAGGAATCAGTTTTCCAGTCTTGTCTTCCTACCAAGAGTCAAGTTGTGCATATTTATATACCCATCAGGAGTGATTCATCCTCATTTTGCATTTCTCGTGAGGTCGTGTCGTTGTCCACGTCTTACAAATGTTACATATCATACCTATTCAGTGCTATTCCTGAATGTTGTCGTTCCCTTGTGCATCTAATCCTAATGCTAGATGATGATCTTATCTTTCCAGTGCTATTCCTGGATTTTTATACTCTTTAACTCCAGTGCCATTCCTGGATGCTTTCCTCGCTTTTCATTCAGTGTCATTCCTGAATGTTGTTATTTCCTGCCGGTGCTATTCCCGGGCATTTATGTTCCTCCCCAGTGTTATTCCTGGATGTCTTTACCTCCTATCAACTCTAGTGCTATTCCTGGAGCTTTATATTCTCTGACTTCAGTGCCATTCCTGGATGCCATTCTCTCCATCATTCGGTGTCATTCCTGAATGTTTGTTAGATCTTGCCGGTGCTATTCCCGGGCCTTTATATTCATTCCAGTGCTATTCCCGGATGTATTCCATGCTATCATTCAGTGCTAATCCTGAACATAGTGACTTGCTTTGCTTTTAGTGCCATTCCTGAAGGTTCATGTTTTATATCCAATGCTTTCTTGGATTACTCTTTCTCATCTAATGATATTATGAGTTACATCCTTGTCTAAAGCCATTATTAGACATTGTGATCACTTCCATCCAAAGCCATTATTGGATTACTGTCTTCTTCACCTCTTTACCTTATCTAAAGCTATTATTAGATATCATGATTCATACCTCCATCCAAAGCCATGATTGGATGACTGGCTTCTTTAACTCATCACCTTATCTAAAGCTATTATTAGATATCGTGATTCATACCTTTTGTCCAAAGCTATTATTGGATGATTGGTTCTTTCCATCTGGTGCCGTTCCAGATGTATCTCTCTTTCTGATATTTTTTCAGATCGAGTCTTTGTTCGCTTGTATCTAAAGCCATTATTAGATATGAGGATTTCATTCACTTTCATCCAAAGCTATTATTGGATGATCGGTTTTCCCGCATTCAAAACCATTATTGAATGTAATCTCTATTCACTCTTACCTAAAGCTATTATTAGGTATGGTGATATATTCACTTTCGTTCAAAGCCATTATTGAATGATTGTTTTCCCGCATTCAAAGCCATTATTGGATGTTAATCTTTATCCACTCTTACCTAAAGCTATTATTAGGTATGGTGACATATTCACTCTCATTCAAAGCCATTATTGAATGATTGTTTTTCTCTGCATTCAAAGCCATTATTGAGTACAGTCTTGCTCGCATTCATCTAAAGCCATTATTAGATATTGTGATTATGCTTTTCATTCAAAGCCATTATTGAATGACTGGTAACGCTTCTTCTCTTCTCTGTTCGCCTTATCTAAAGCCATTATTAGATATAGTGATTTGTATCCCCTATCCAAAGCCATTATTGGATGGCTGGTTTCCTCACTTTTTCACTCCAAAGCTATTATTGGATGATTGGTTCTTTCCATCTGATGCCTTTCCAGATGAGTCTCTCTTTCTGATGATTCTCGTATCAAATCTCTTTATTCAGATTATCTAAATCCATTATCAGATATTATAATGTGTACTCTTTATTCAAACCTTTCATTCAAAGCCATTATTGAATGACTGTTTTATTCAACCAGTAATCAAATCTTCTTTATAGTCTCATACCCAGGAGGAGTGTGGGTTTTGTTTCCCCGTTAGTTTATCTTCCCTGGATCTTTCCCCGGTGGAGATTGTCTTTCAAGTCTCCCCGGCGAGTCCCTTTCGTTGGTTGGTTTGTATCCCTGTTGAGTTTGTTTCTCGCAGATGCTGATTTGTTTCCTTCTCCAGTGGAGCTTTCTGGTCTTTTTGCTCCCTGTTTACCCCTTGGTGTCTCGTTGTGTCTGCATTTTTGCATCTTCTTGGCATCATGTCTGCTGCATTACATATGTGTGCATCTAGGGTAAAATTTTCGGCTATCTGTATTTAAATATCCTTCACCGTTGATTACATAAGGATTTTCATCTCTCATGTCATCAGGTGAAGTTATTTAAATAGGGGCAACTGTTGCACCCCAAATTTTACCCTCATCTTTTTGCTAGATGCTGTGTGATTTTATTTTCTCTGTATGATCTTAAATTTCTCCTTATCTATTTTTACCTTGATCTATTTAGCATTTTATTTTATCTATCCTATCTTGATTGATTTTGAATTAATTACCTTTGTATTACTTTGGTTAAGTCTATTCAAATTACCATAATTTTAATTTTAAGATAATTTATTAAATTGAATTTGAATTAGATTTCATTAGCAATTAATTTAATTATCATTAGTTTCTTTTAAAAAATATATAACATTATGCTTTAATTTTAATTGTAGTATGTTAATTATTATTTAAGTTAATTAAAAAACTATACGTGTGGTCTTGTGTGGATTTATGGAGATTTTTTATTGGAGAATGATTAAAGCCATTGGCCAATCAGAATGCATCATTTTATTTTGACTTTTCAAAGGAAGGAGGGGACCAATAGGCATGTGGCACGCGTTTGGGGGAATGGTGTCTTTCTTCCTCTCCTCGTTACGCAGAGAAACCATTTTTTTTTCTTCCAATCCTTTTGCAAATTCAATCTGAATTCAAATCAATACAAATTGTGGCGCCATAAGTCATTTCAATTTACCCTAAAGTTTCCTCTTCAAGCTCAATGCAAATTCACTTGAACAAAGGGTCTGTGAGGTTTACCGTTCTTAGCATCCTCTGCACAAGCCTGAGAATTGATCAGGGTCATGTCACGATCAAGTTTCCTCTTCAGTGCTTACCTCATTTGCAACCAAAGGGAGCCAAAGAAGCAATGTCGTTTTGGTTATTTTCAACTCTGTAGCCATCTGCCAAGACTCAGAAGGAGGGAGCGTTTGTCTCCAAGGTTTGGACCAACATTCGAAATTCAAATGAGTCGTTGTAACTTTGATTCCACTGAGCACTCCAAGTGTTTGATGGATGTACACACTCAACCTTTGTTCAGCCTATATAAAGAGGCTCAGTTTCAGTTCTTTGAGGGAACTCCCACACAAAAACACTAAAGATTTCTCTGCAATTCCATAATTCTGAGCAAGCAAGTTGAAGGTGTTTCTTGGAGTGCTTTGGAAGATAAACGATCATCACGCTTGAAGACAGTGGACTTCATTCCACTTGGTATTATATTCTTACACTTTTATTAACTATGCTCACTTTATGTTTTCATCATGTACTTCATTATCCTTTGTATGCGTGTGTGCTTGAACATTTTGTTTATATGCTCATGACTTGAGAAGAGTGATGTTTCGATTTGATACACATGAATGTCTTGATGTTAAGTGTTAATAACTCTGTTTTGTCTACTAAGTGGTTGTAGCTTTGAGTTCTCATTGTGATTTTATATTGACAAGTTTGATGCTTGTTTTTGTTGATCTACTTAGATGTTATGTCTGCTTAAATATGATGTTGAGACAAGAATTCTTGAACCTATGTTTCTCTTTAATTCTGATAGGCTGTAGTAACCTGAACCTATCTATCTTTGATGTTGGCTTGATGTTTTGTTTAAATGGTCCCTGTTTAAACAGCATGAATGTGTTTTCTTCTGCCACCACACATATAAGAGTATGTCTGTGTACTCAATTATGGTTAACCTTATTTTTATGGATGTTGAAATATTGATAGTTCTGTTCATATTTGTATGTCTTACTGTCTTTATTGGTGTTTGATCAGATGTTTAAGTTTTGATGGTATGAACTGTCAGCCATTGACTTGTACTACCTCTGTTGGAATAATTTCGTGGCAATATATGCTTAAGTTTTGAATGATAAATATGGATGTTTTGCCTTGATATTGTTCATATCATCTGCTCTCTTATTTACAATGGATTAACTTGCTGAAATGGTTTTAGTTTAGTTCTGATGTTTGAGCGAACTAATATAATCTTACCTCATTGCCCTTTTAATGTGTACATTTTGACTATGCTTATAAGATTGTTCTCATTATACCAAGGTTGTATTGTTGAGTTTGTTTGATCATAGTTTTGTTTTCTAACTCTGTTGAGAATCATAACCTGACCTTGTGCTTTGAACTTCAACTGATTTTAATCCTTTCTATGGCCATGTTTCTTGGTGTGTCCATGTCTGGCTTTATTGTTTTATGCCCCTGTTAAAAGTATTTGTGTTAATCTCTTAGAATTTTGATGTGAGACTTTTGCATATCTGGTTTGCTTGTGTGACATGTATACTTAGATGTTATGTTGAGATGAGAGGCTCTTGAATTTTAGTCCCGCTATGTAGTTCTATTCTACTCACAATTTTCATGATGATTGAACTATTGGATATGAATGCCGTATGTATATTTGAATGCCTGAAACATATATTCTTTCTCTGTTTACAGCCTGCCAATGTTGTTTGTGAATCCACTTTGATATGTTGACATGCTCATGTCTTTCTGCTCATACCTCTGTGTGCATTTTCTTTTTGCTATGTCTTGTTGTTATCAGTTTTGTTTGATGATAAATGAATATATATGGAATGATGTGTGTGTGCACCTATTTTGTCAAGTTGTCTTTTCTCCTGATATGCCATGAACGCCTACCTGTTTTCCGCATGCTTTATTCTGCTAAATGATGTTGTTCATGTGTTTGTCTAAATTTCTATATGTTGCCTATCCATCTTTGACCATGTTATCTTTCACACACCTTGTACTATCCTGGTCTTGTTGTTCTTCAAATTCACTTATCGATTGACAAGTTTATTTGAGCTCGCTTGCCGCCGCGCCTGTTGTGAATTCAAATTGTTCGTTTATGTATGCTTGCTTGCTGCCATGGTGTTTTCACCTTTAACCTGTGTGTTTGCTTGCTGTTTTTCTTCAAAATGTTTTCATTTAAACTAACTTTCTCCTACGTACTGCTACTGTTATCATACTGTCATGGCTTGATGTGTTTTTTTTTATAAAATCATTTTTGTTAACCATAGTTGACAGCCTTACGTATTGAAATCTATTGGTCTTGTGTAGGACTAATATAGTACTGTGTGTGGTTTGGTTGCTATGTCTGTTATTAAATTGGTTTGTTTTTTTTATTTTGAACATATGCGCACAAATGCATTATGTATTTATTGAATCATATGTTAAACGGATGAAACACGCCGTCCCAACGGTCACACACTTGCACTTAAACGCCTTGCCAACCCTTAGGACTGGGGTTCGAATCCCCCTCGCCCCAGTCCTTTTATTTTTCCCATTTTTCTCTGCCTTGTTTCATATTTATTTTTGTGTTTCCATATTATGTTCAAAGCGCGCGCCCAGCTCGGATGGCCCTCATTTTGGGCTGTACACAAAGGGTCATGGGTTCAAACCATGCTTGGACCATTTCCTTTCCTTTTTTAATTAATGTCATTTCTTTTATTTAAAGTTTATAATTTCAAAAACAATTTATTTATCTTTTAGATTTAGTTTTATTCCAAAAGCTCCAAAGCATTTATTTTATTTAGTTTATTTTCCTAAAAATTTATTTAGATTAATATATTATATCTTATTTTAAAAACTTTCATTTTAAAAAGATGGACTTTACATTTAATCCATGATTATTTAACTTTTAATATTTATTCTTATTTTGTCTTACAATGCTTTAGCCAATAATTGCATGTATGACCATTTTCATCTTGATTTCATTTTATGTCGTATACCATTCTGACTTTTATTCTCATTCATATTGTGTGTTTATTCAAAATGTTTTTAACTAATACTTGGACTTCATGTCAACCATTTTCATACCTGATAAGTCGATCGTTTTCACGATCGCAACCGACCTCCCTTTAGCCGCCTCTTGGGATTTATACAAGATTACCATTCTATCTTGACCTCTATGCATGTTTGCTTTATTTCTCAAAATTCACATGTCATTGTTTTATCTTTGACTTTTTATTTCATTATCTGTTTTGAAGCATAATGCAAATCTCATGCTTTACCTTACCTTTATTTATTTAAGCATAATGCTAATCTTATGCTTATTTTCATTATCTTCATTTATCTTATGTGAAGCATAAAGCTATTATTATGCTTGTATTGTTTGTAACACTTACACTTTATAATTTCACCTTCACTCACTTTTATCACTCAAGCATAAAGCCATTATTATGCTCGTATTTACTTTTATATGCTTTATCTTATATCATTACTTATCATGCTTTATCATGTAACTTTTCATTCCCCATTTCAAAGGAAGGTGAATAGAGTTGACTCTTAAAGTCATTGACCCCCACCTTAACCTAAGTAACCTCTTAGGAAGAAACCCTGTTTCTTGGCCTTATCAAGAGCCATAGAAATCATAACTAGCTTTAGGAGAGAGTTCTTACACTCTCAGTGATATTCATCCAAATGAATTTATCACTTTCCCTACTGACTAAAACTTCAACATAGGTCCATCTCAACTAGATCTAGAGAGTTCCTAAACTCTACAATGAGCTTGTACTCATTTCCCCTCTGAATATTGACCACAGTCAATCATTCAGTAGAAGTAGAACTACGCATACTCTGATTCTATTCCCGAGGATACGTAGGCGTAAAGTGCGATGCTTTATCGAGTATACTTAGATACTAACCCTTAGGGTTTCTTTTCAACCTTTAGCATAGAACCTTAGCAAACATAAGATAACATTAAAACAAGAGGTTCCCGTAGAGTACTACAGATATTAAGGGTGCTAATACCTTCCCTTAGTATAACCAACCCCCGAACTTTAAATCTCCCCCCTTTAGGTTTTTCTAACGATCTTGAACCTTTCCTTTGGATAAATTAAAGTCGGTTGTAAAAGAAATACGATACAAATTCATTAATAATTTGTTATCCGATTTTCACCGCAACAGGTGTTTCTGGCAGTAAATTGGACTGTTTCCTTGTTGATGAGTCTTTGGTTGAATTATGGGATCTTAAAGTTCAGTTAGTTGGCACTCGCGACATTTCAGATCATCGTCCAGTTTGGATTAAATCTTCTGGTACTAACTCGGGTCCTAAGCCGTTTAGGTTTTTCAATTGTTGGTTAGAGCATAAGGATTGCAAGAAGTTCATCAAGGGTGAATGGGAGTCTTTTTCTTTTCATGGGTCCCCTCCTTTTGTTTTTAAAGAAAAGCTCAAAGCTCTTAAGCAGCGTTTGATTTGGTGGAATTTCAACATTTTTGGTTGGCTCGACCTTAAAATTGACAAACTTGTTGAGGACTTTAATGATTGTGATGCGCTGGCGGAAGGGGGGTTAGTTGGCTTGTCGGAAGAGAAATTGGTTAAGCGTGGGAAGGATCAAGAAAGTTTCTGGAGTAATTTGCGTTTCAAAGAAAGTATGATTCATCAAAAATCAAGGCATAAGTGGTTGAAGGGGGGTGATATTAATAGTAGACTTTTCCATTCTGCTTTTAAGGCTAGGATCCGGCAGAATCACGTTTCTGTCCAGGATGATTATGGTATTATGATACAAGACCCTGTGAAGATTAAAGAGGCTGCTTATCATTTCTTTAAGTTGAAGTATCAAAAGGAGGAGTGTGTTAGACCTAGTCTGAATCTTAGGGATTGTGCTAAGCTTTCTTTTGATGATAGAAACATGCTGGATAATCCTTTCTCTGCTGAAGAAATCAAAATTGCGGTTTTTGATTGTGACGGAAACAAAGCTCCTGGCCCAGACGGTTTCTCGTTCAAATTTTTTAAAGAGTGCTGGGATATCATTGGGCCGGATTTTTCCAAGTGTGTTATCCATTTTTCTGTTACGGGTAAGCTCCCTAAATGCTTTTCTTCTTCCTTCTTGATGCTTATTCCTAAAATTGACAGTCCTCAGCATTTTGGTGAGTTTAGACCTATTTCTCTTGTTAGTTGTGTGTCGAAAGTTATTTCTAAAATAATGGCTGCTAGACTTTCTTATGTGATTTCTAAGTTGGTCTCTCCTTTTCAAACGGCGTTTATCCCTGGTCGTAATATATTGGATGGTGTTTTGTTAGCAAATGAGGTTGTTGATTATGCTAGGAGACATTCGAAGCAATGTCTTTTATTTAAGGTTGATTTCGCCAAAGCCTACGACTGTGTCGATTGGAATTTCTTGATTCTAGTTCTCAAGTCTTGTAATTTTGGTCCAAATTGGATTAAATGGATTGAAGGTAACATTTGCACAAGCTTTGTCTCTGTCTTGGTTAATGGATCGCCGACCAAGGATTTTGAGGCTTCTAGAGGTTTGAAACAGGGCGATCCGCTGGCTCCTTTCCTTTTCACTTTGGTGGCGAATTCTTTAGCTATTCTTTTTAGAAGAGCTTCTTCCCTTAATCAGTTTTCTGGTTTTCAGATAGATGATGGTGAATCTCTTGATTTATTACAATTTGCTGATGATACATTGATCTTTTGTGATGGTGGTTATCATAACCTTTGGGCGTTGAAGGCTATCTTAAGAGGTTTCGAAATGGTGTTCGGGCTTCGTATCAATTTTTACAAGAGTTGCTTATATGGAATTGGTATTGATGATCATTTTTTAAGGGCTGCAGAATCATTTCTTTTTTGCAAGAAAGGAGTTTTTCCTGTCAAGTTCCTGGGCTTGACTATAGGGGGAGACCAAAGGAGAATTTCTTTTTGGAAACCTGCATTGGATTGCTTGAAGTCTAGATTGAATGCTTGGGTCGGTAGGAATCTGTCAATTGGGGGTCGTGTTACGCTGATTAATTCTGTTCTTGTCAACTTACCTATTCATCAGTTGTCATTTTTCAAGGCTCCGGCTAGAATTATCAGACAATTTATAGCTATTCAACGTAATTTTTTGTGGTCGGGTTCCGCGGATAGGAAAACCATTGCTTGGTCTAAGTGGAGTGATTTGTGTGTTTCTAAAGAGAAGGGGGGGCTAGGTATTAGGCATATTGGTATGTTGAATAAATGTCTTCTATCTAAGTGGTTGTGGAAATTCGCAAAAGGTGGTAATGAAATATGGAGGAAAGTTTTGGTCTCTAGATACGGGAATCTCGCGTTTTGGGCTCTAGAGTCGGATCCGTCTATTTATCCTAAGCATGCCTCGACATGGATGAGGGACATTTTGGATTCCAAATGTTGGGGAAATTCTGTTATATTTCATCAGTTCGTTAAACCTGTTATGGGCAATGGGAATAAAATTCCGTTTTGGAATGCTGTGTGGTGTGGTAATTATCAATTACAGATTTTGTTTCCCTTGTTGTATGCTGCTGCTGCTGATAAGGATAGTTTGATTGAGGATTACGGGTTTTGGGATCATAACCAATGGCGTTGGAATTTTCATGATAGTTGGTTGCATGAGTCTAATGTTATACAGCATCATATTATTCTGCTGCAGAATTTCCTTGTTAACAGTCCGACAGTGAAGCTGCTTGTTGATGACGAGTGGGAGTGGCTGTTGGAACATCATAAGGAGTTTACGGTGAAAAGTTTGTATGATCAAATGGCGGATTCAGTTGTGAGCATTGTCCTTCCGCAGCCGGAGAAGTTATTTTTGAGAGTGGCTTGGAAAACCAAGATTCCGTTTAAGGTTAAGATTTTTTCTTGGAGATTGATGCGTGATAGGTTGCCGACTCACGTTAATCTTGCTTCTAGGGGTATCATTTGTTCCTCGACCAACAAGGTTTGTCCTTTGTGTTTAGTGGATGATGAGGATTCTTTGCATATTTTTCTTAATTGCTCAAAAGTTCAGAATTTGTGGGGCAAAATTTACGATTGGTTACGTATTCAACCGGTGGATGCTGAGAATGTTTGCAACCATGCCCTCTTGTCGTTCCTTACTCTATTCCAATACGGTAAGGATGATATGAGTTGCTATGTGTGGATTATTACGTCTTCGTGCATTTGGAATATGAGAAATAATATTATTTTCAATGGCTTGATTTGGGATGCTAACGAAGTCTTTAATCGAGTTGTTTCCATTTCGTGGAGATGGTTAGAATTAGGCCGGAAGAGATGTAGTTTTTATGATTGGATGCATCATCCTGTAGATTTCTTGTAATTTGTGTTTTCTTTGTTTGGTCCCTTTCCTTGTTTTGGTTGGCTTTTTGTAAGGGTTGGAGAATCCCTTTTTCTCCCTTTAATACAAATTGCTTATCAAAAAAAAAATGTAAAAATATGGAAAAAAAAATGTAGTAGCTGGGTATCGAAGCTTGTTACACATCTTGTATTACAACGGTTATTTAGATCAACCGTCGTTAAATATGACATTATATTTCAGCATTAAATTTTTTAACCTATTACTACAGTGGGTTACGAACCCGTGGTAATCCTGTCGTCGTTAAATGGGTTTTTCGTAGTAGTGAAAGTTGCAACGAGTGAATAGAAAAATATCACGTGAAATGAAGAATAGGAACAGTTAATAAAATTAAAATTTTGGAGGACAAAATTGTATATGTTATTAATTGATTCTATTCCATTGGATAGACTCCAATTTGAGGAATGAAAAATGAGTTAAAAGAGTGGTATTGAATGGAATTGGTTCCATCATACTCCACTCCATTCCATTCATTTTTTACAAAACTAAACAATAAAATATAACTCCATTTCACTCCACTCCATTTCATTTCTTCTTTTCCATCTATATAAAAAGACCCTTCATTTCTCATAAATTCTGTAAAACTAAACGAATAAGATTTAAAACAAAAAATTTATTACTTTATTCTAAACATCTAATTCACTCCCTCTCTTTTAGCTTGAACTCTGTACTTCCACCGTCATCTCCAACAAGTCATTTTTTCCATCCAAACTTGTACGGTTTGGTTGAGTGAGAACTATAAGCCTCAACTTAATCGTCACAATGTTTTCAAATACATCCCCAACATTTCCAAAACCAAAGATGGAGAATCTGACCAAACACCATCATCTTATAACCTGCCGACTATATCCTTAACCTCAGTGTTATATATAAATAAAAATAACAGAAAGCTAGAGACAATATAGATTAATCTTAAATCAAGGATACAATAACAAATCTAAAATATTTCAAATATTCTATTATTTATTTTTTAGCACAATCAAGTAATGAAAAGGAGTAAAAATAGTGCACTGTAAGCAGCCCCAAACAAATACAGAAGGTTAAACCATACGAAAGAAAAAGAAATAACCATCGAAACATAAAAAGAGGACACTAACTAATTAAGCGAGGGCGGCGGTCGAGATAGCTTTGGAGGACGTATATGTGGTGTTTCCGGGAATTTATCATCGGGTCTACTAGGTGGTACGTTAGGATCACGTACAAGTGACCTTCGGTTATTTAATCGTGGAATCTCAGGTTGCTGAGGTTGAGTTAGCTTCATCAGTGGTGAAATCTCAGGTTGGTAGGGTTCACCGGGCGGATCGTAAGTTAGAGGTGGCTGGTAATTCATCAATCCATTGGGTCGCGCATGCGTATATATTTGATGATTTGGATTTCCTTCAATATTTGTAAGAGTGACAACTGCCAGGAACAAAACTAGCAATGATAAATAACACATCTTTCAACCCTTATTGGTTTTCATCAGCGGTATCACACACACACACACACATATATATATATATATATATATATATATATATATATATATATATATATATATATATATATATAACAAGTTTTGAAAATTAGGGTGTGTACATAGAAAAAAGTGAGTATATGATAAAAGTCAAGCCAGTGAAGTAGTTCATTTACTTTTCTTCCAACGAATATTAACATGATTATGACAACTGCAAGTTCAACGAAATTACGATTACACAATAAGTTCAACGAAATGGAGTGCATCCATTCACACAAACAAAAATCACTCGTCACATTTTAATATTAAGAGTGTTCAGAATCATAAATGATTGATTTTTTTTTAAGCAAGGATTGATATTAAAACGAGTAAATCCTTTTTTTTTTTAATAGGCAAGTTGTATTAATGGTGAGTATAAGGGATACTCGGCCCGAAAATACAAAATGGAATACCCCTACATCCTAAAACAAAGGAGAGGAAGGGTATTCCAAACACTAAAATTACAGCCATCAATTTTCTTACAACTAGAGGATAACCATTCCTACGACTTGTGAACAATCGAAGACATACAATCAACGAAATTGAAAACCGAATTCATAAAAATAATATCGTTCCTTATCAACCATAGGCTCCAAATTGTAGTAAGCCAAATCACTGCTATGGTCATTCTTCTCTACTTGTTCTTCACCTTCTCACCATGAAAGAAAAAGGACACTAACTCCGGTAAAGACAGCTCTAAACCATTACCGATCCAACAAAACGCGTTGTTCCAAATGCCCAAGGAAGTGCTGCACCTCCCAAACAAATGGAGGCATGATTCTTCTTCTAACAAACACAAAACGCAGCTAGCCTCGACCATGATTCCCATCCTTAACAGCTGCTCCTTAGTGGCTACTCTGTTTATGATAACCCTCCAACCAAAAATAGAGATCTTGGAAGGCACTTTGGCCTCCCACATGAACCTCAAAGCTGCTGTAACAGCATCACCATAGTGAGTTCCTGTCACAACACTGCTGAGCAAACCCGCACACGAACTAATCGTAAAGCTGACGTCCCCCCTCCTGTCCATTCGAAACTGTCATAATCCGAGCTAATTAGAGTAAAGTCCCGCAACAGACCCACCAATTCATGCCATAAATCTTGATTAACAGCCCCTACCGTCTCCACCAACTCATCACAATTCCAGCTCCAGACAGAATCCTCCCACCTGCCTATATCGGCAATACTAACCGATTTATTGCGCGCACAATTATAAATTTCTGGAAACGCCTTCTTCAGGGACTGCATTCCGAGCCAGTTAGAATGCCAAAATGAAGAATCACTTCCATTTCCGATATTGACAAGAACATTACCTGCAAAAATAAAATCAGTAGCACCATTGGCTTTATCAGTCAGAATCAGATCACGCCACCAGATTGAGTCATTATTCCGCAGCACGCTAGCATCACCGATCTGCACCTTTCACTTGATATTACCATAACGACTTCTTAACAAATTCATCCAAGCCGCGTCTTTTTTCGTTAGGATCCTCCACTTCCATTTGCACAATAAAGCGATGTTTAGTACCTCAACATCTTTGACACCTAAGCCGCCTTGACTCCTCGGTTTGCAAATATTTTTCCAACTAACCCAATGGATGGTTCTTCTATTTTCCTTCCCATTCCACAAAAAATTACTTTGGATTTTCCTAATCTCCTGCAGAACTTTGAAAGGAGCCTTATAAAAAGATAAAGTATAAATGGGGATGGCATTTAACACCGAATTAATCAACACAATGCGACCCCCAATAGAAAGTTGCCTGCCCCTCCATGTTGCCAACCTAGACTTTAAGGTACTTAACAAATCCTTCCACATTGATAGCTTCCTGGGGATGTCCCCAACTCTAACCCCGAGAAATTTGAAAGGAAGAGGGGCACATTCACATGTCAAGAAGGTAGCCGCCGCCTCCAACAGCCACTCCCCCATATTGACACCATAAATCTTACTTTTGTGAAAGTTTACCTTTAAGCCGGACATCAATTCAAATCCTCTAAGGATTACCTTCATGCTCCAGAAATTTTCACTGCTGCCATCCGCTAACATGATTATGTCATCAGCAAATTGTAATAAGTTAACCTCATAATCATCTCCAATCTTGAACCCTCAAAAATCGCCTAACTCCACCGCCTTATGCATTAACCCGGTAAGAGCCTCCATCACCAACACAAACAGAAAAGGAGAGAGAGGATCTCCTTAACGGAGCCCTCTTTCTACTTTAAAATCTCTCGTAGTACTACCATTCACCATAATGGACATTGAATTAGTGAACACACATCCTTCAAGCCAACTCATCCATTTCTCCCCAAAACCCATCTTCGGAAGTAAATATCTCACAAAGTTCCAACTAACACAATCGTATGCTTTTTCGAAATCCACCTTCAAAACCACACAACTTCTCTTCTTTCTTTTGGCCAAATCCAAAGCCTCATTTACCATCAAAACTCCATCCGCGATATTCCTACCCGGGACAAATGTCGTTTAATTGACCGAAACAATGTCACTTAACACACTCTTCATTCTTGCCGCCAACAGTTTAGAAAGAATCTTATGAAGACTACCCACAAGGAAAATAGGGTGGTACTCATGGAGGAATTGCGGATTAAGGACCTTAAGAATGAGTGTGATGAAGGAGGAAGTGCACGCTTTGGTGAGTTTTGCACTACGATGAAAATCCATCATAAAGCGTAAAACATCAAATTTGACACACTCCCAATTTTGTTTAAAAAACTCTAAAGAGTATCCATCCGGCCCGACACTTTTATTACCATCACAAGACCATACCGCTTCCTTGATTTCATCCTTAGTAAACTCTCTTTCTAGCCACACTCTATGATTCTCATCTAAGGATTTGAACATAATTCCATCCGGCACAGATCTAGAGAAATTGGTTTCTTTGAAAAAATCCTCAAAATAGTTCTTCACCTTCTCTTTAAGGGCTAATACACCATCCATTCTCCCACAACCCCATCTACCATCATAATAGCATTCTTCCTCCCTCTTTCCTTTATAGAATTATGAAAAAAAAACGGGTGTTTTTGTCACCATCCGACAACCAAAGTTGTCTAGACTTCAACCTCAACATACTTTCCTTCAAGTTCAAGGTGTTCCAAAGTTCCCTAGTCACCTTACTCCTATCAACCACCAACTCCTCAATGTCCTCACCAAAATGATCTACCAACCTGTTGTCAAGCTTGCTCAACTCTATCACCTTATCATCAACCTTCAGGTCTATCCACCCGAAGACCTTGCGGTTCCAAGTTCTAATACTTGCTTTTAGAATTTTTAATTTTTCATACAAAGCAAAATCGCCTCTTCCATCAACATGAATCTTATCCCCCTCCTCCTTGATGAACTTAATGAAACCTTCATGCTTAAACCATGCATTATTAAAACGAAAAGATTTCGGGCCCCAATAAATCTTACCCGACTTGAGCCATATAGGGCAATGGTCTGAAATATTTCTCTCTCCCACTCTTTGTTTCGTTAGCTGCCAATCGTCAATTAAACTATCCGACAATAGGAATCTATCAAGTCTACTCATCGCTTTCCCCGTCGCCTTTGAACCAAGTGAAACTTCCTCCCACACATGGAAGATCAACCAGCTCCATATCACCTATGAAACCCCTGAACTTTTCCATGTCCCTTCTCGTGTGACTAATCCTTCTTCCTAGCCTTTTCTCAATCCAACACACTTCGTTGAAATCGCCACCTAAGCACCACATTTCATTGCCGCTACTCAATTTCCTTTCTATTAATTTGCTCCATAAGAACCTTCTTTCCACCGCATTGCAAGGAGCATAAATACTAACAAAATTATACACTCCACCTTTCCACGATACGTTAATTCCGACGAAACCATGACCTCTGAAACTGTAGTTGAGAGAAAGAGAGTTTCGTCTCCATAATATCGCCATACCACCCGACGTTCCATTTGAATTACACGCTGTCCATTCAACCTCCTTGTTACCCCAAAAAGACCAAGCCAACTTATCATCAAAACTGGACAATTTTGTTTCCTGAATCATGCACATATCAATACTGCCAGTGTTGATTAGAAAACTAATCTTCCTTCTCTTTGACATAGATCCTCCCCCTATTATATTATAAGATAATAAATTCATGACCCTCCCTATTTTTTCCGCCTTCTTTGCCAACATCCCAACCTTGTCCCTTTCCTCCATCATCTTCACTATTTCGGCACCATCCTTCCTCCTCCTTCTGCTAACAACCCCCATCTTTGCCAAAGAGTCCCAAACCTTTAAGCTAACTTCAGAATTCTCATTCTTCCGACACCTGTTATTACATCTAAGCACTTCTGAATCAGTCAAAGAATGGCTAATAGAGAACGTACCGTTTGAGATGTTATCCTCTATATTGGAAGGTACCATCTCTGCCTTGGATTGACTAACCATAGCACCAGCGTTCGTGGGAACTAGACAAGAGTAATAAGATGGTTTGAAGGGGACACACTACAACATTTTGATTCTACGACAACATCGTAAAACTGTTGCGAAATATGAAATAACCGTTGCCTTTATCTATAAGAACGGTTTTCAAGCCGTGTTAAACTAAGGCGTTGTTTTCTTCTGTCGCAACGGTTTTTGGACTAAAGGGCAATGCCTTGTTGAAAACCGTTGTTTAATTTTCTTCAGAGAACGGTTCTCAACAGCAATGGTTGAACTCCATTCTCAAATTAAAACTGTTGCAATTGATTCATTTTAGGAAACAGTTTTTTTCTTGATATAAGAACGGTTTATGATTGTAGTGTATTTCAAACCATCCCTTAATTTCTTCATCCACGGCTATAGCAACAGTTTCTCTACTACAACAACATTTTCTCACCGTTGCCACAAATAAATTATTCTTTTAATAAAAAGTTAAATCAATTATTTTATAAATCTGATAAGTAATGTAAATCATCATTCAATTTTTTTATTTAATAACATTCATATACAAATTTTTAATATTATAAAAATATTACATAACAAAATAAAATCATTCATTATATATATATATATATATATATATATATATATATATATATATATATATATATATATATATATATATATATATATATATATATATATCCTGATGTAAATCACAATCACAATCAAAATATCATTGTTAATCATTATTCATATTCAAAATAAAATTTTTAATTTATAAAAGTAAAGCTAAACATTTCTACATCTTTATATCTACGTCTCTTCATCTTCGAATAATTGAAAATCTTCATTGATATCATTATTCATGATCTGCAAAATAAAAGTAATATAATTGAAATAAGATTATTATCCAAAGGCTCTAAAAATATAATGTAAAGCATAAAATAGCTAACTCTTACTTAATCATTAGTTGGTGTTTGTATTGATACAGAAGAACGTAAGATTCTGTTAACATCAATTGTATGAGCTGATATCAAAATTGCCGAAGTGTCTCAAAACTCGTGTTTTACTTCAAAGCAGCCTTAAGAAGCTGAATTTTTCTGTTTATTCCTTATCTTGACTACAAGTTAACTCCAAAAGAAGAATGTAAGATTCTGTTAACATCAATTGTATGAGCTGATATCAAAATTGCCGAAGTGTCTCAAAACTCTGAGGTGTTTTACTTCAAAGCAGCCTTAAGAAGCTGAATTTTTCTGTTTATTCCTTATCTTGACTACAAGTTAACTCCAAAAGAATGTAATAGGTAAATGTCCTTCAAACCATTCAATATGTTGTAGACGATAATAGAAAATAGAAAAATCACTATAGCTTTTCCTTCTTTCGAGATGGTCAAGTCCAAGCTCTCTCTTTTTTATATCTAATGCCTTCTGCTGATAAATGGTGGCCTAAAATAAAGATGGTATAAAAAAAGATTAATACAAATAATGGACTTTCAATTATCCATTACATGACATATAGGTCAATCTAGTGTTTGTCAACAAGCGGTTATAGTATTGGCATAACTCTGCATCATACTAAAATTTAACAGACCACTATTTTTCTGCATTATGTCATTGGCAATATTGATCCACCATCCACACACAATATTTTCTGCATTGGCAGCATTGATCCACCATCCACACACAATTATGTAACACTTTCGCAAGACGGTGCTTAAAACTATTAATTAATTGTCATATATACGCACACCATCACTGCAACATATTTTTTCTTTTATCCTTTCTTCATTTTTACCTTGTAACAGATAGATTAGAAGAAAAAAAATGGTTTGTTATCATCACTATCCTTAAACTAGTATCATGAAAAATCAAGGTTATTAAAATCAGACCGGACATTCAACCGGATTAGACAAGAGTGTAATGTTTAAAGGTCTGACCGGAGTTCAATCAGAATTTAACCGGTAATTATTAAATACAATTTTTAATATAAATAAAATATAATATTGTCATATATTTTATGATATTTTCATATTTCATATTTTATGTTAATAAATCTAGAAGAGTTGATTTTATATTTATAAAAAACAAGTTAATTTTGATTTTTAAAAAAACTTCGTTAAGAAAGTAATGCTATGTTTGCCAAAACTTCTAACAAGAATAAATCTCACTATAATTTAAGCTCATTTGAATATTTATGCAAGGCCCATTCAAATAAACAATCATAGAAAGTATAATAGGATATGCATGATATTATTAAGCCATTTTCATAAACAAAATCCCTAACTCACTGAATGATATTCTCACTAAAACATTCTTGCAGTGCAGCAGCCGTAAAATATTTTCTCCTTTCTTCATCTATTTCAAACCATTTTTTTTCAAATGAGAAACCTTTATATTTTATTCTACATAGTACATAAAAAAGCAAGGCTATAACATGTTTGCTTAAGACCAGGAATAAAATAAATTCAACTTCTTTTCCTTCTCTTAAAAAAAGTATTTTTAATATTGCTACTGCTTCCATTATATAAATCTTTTTAATAATTTGAAAATAATTTTCTCATTAAAAAATAAAAAATCTATCCAACCTCTTAAACCGTAAAAACCGTCGGTTTTTCCACTTTTGGCCAATTTTATGTTGGCTTTCCCGTCTATTCACCGGTTTTATGTTTTAGTGGTTATTAAGATTATTTGAACCGGATTGAGTCCGGTTTCCGGTCCAACAAATTGAACTGTACGGTCCAGTCCAATTTTGATATCATTGTGAAAAACTAAACAGTAAACATCCCGGAATTTTAGAATAGCTTGGAACTAAAATATGAAAAGTATACTTTACCTCCTGTGTTGTAGAGATCCACAACAAGATAAACAAAATCACACCTTGCAAACAGGAACAAAGCTGATAATATCAAACTTCCCAAATGGCTTAGGCGACTCCATGTCATAATCTCTAAGGAACAACTCTAATCCAATCTTACCAAAAATACCACTGTAATCAGGAAAAGATTCATGTAAAAAGAATATAATAAGTAATGAAATGAAACAAATGATACCTTGTGACAGAGCCCTCTAAGAATAGATAACTTCTTCAAATGTTGAAATTCATTTTGTCCAACCAAATCTTTTTGACATAGCTTGACGTTTAAACAAATTTCATTCCTAAGATTGAAATGAAAAATTGAGCATTACTACTTTTTTGTTGTCTCTATATCCACTACTTTTTTTAAAGAAGGATTCCAGTGAAAGAAAAGGTTGGAATTTTGATAAGCTTAATCTGTAATTATGATAATATATCCTTAAGATTAACATTTCCCAAAACCCTTTCAAATATGTGCTGCTGATAGTTTGAGCAACAAACTCTATTTTCAACAAACCATCAAACCCTCAAAATGCAAAATCAAAACCAAAAAGATGTTAAAATGTTAAAAAGAGACGAGGGGAACATAAGTGGTACTAAGTAACACCCTTTCTATGTATTCCATCATTTATGGTGGGACCACCCTACAGTCAAATCTCTGATTGAGAATTCAAAAGAGAAATGTAAGATTCATCAATTGCAGTGAGTTACTCCAAGTCAAAAAATAAGTTGAAAATTGTTTTATTTCAAAGTACATAGAAAATAGAAATAATGAAAGAAAATATAGAATAATTATATTACCAATACTCATAAAAGAACATGTTCAAACCTGCCATATGTGTATACAACCGAGATATCCTGCAAGTTCACATTCTGTACCGTACATGGACTTCAACCAAAGAAGTAAGCTTCCTGTTCGACACTTATTATGCACGCAAAGTTCTTCAATATTGAAATTCCATTTAGATACCTGCAGCACAACTTCCTCTATAAATGATTACATGATTCCTTGGCGAATGAACTCCTCTAGATCCCTCTGCCAAAACTCTTGCAATGCAGGTACCGTAAAAGACATTTAGACTTACAATATTGGAGTCCATTTCAGATGGCGATAATAATCTATCAAAACACTGCCTTGATATTGTACAAACCAAAAGCTTGTTGGAAGGATCCATAACTACTGCTTTACATGTTTGAATTTGAATGTAGTACTCCTTAAACTCATTTTGGCAGCTTCTGACAAGTTCATCAATGTCCTTTTCATCACACTGCATGATTATAGAACAAATACCAAGATCCACACAAATTAACAAATCAAGTCTGAATAATAATAACTCAAAATTCAGTTTAATTTATGGGAGAATAAAGACAGGATAAGTTTAACATATCATGAGTTAAGTATTTTAGTTAATATCATCAAATTGCTCAATCACCAATGCATGGAGGCTGACACAAAGAAAAAAATGAAGGATCCAAACGGAAATAGATATGAAAAAGTGAGTGTGCCTGAATGTATGGCTTTTTCCATTGGCAGTCCATAATCTTGCTCGTGGAGAAAAGAAGGCCCTGCCGCATACAATACCTGAACACATTTTGAATGTGGCAACAGGCACGGTCATGGCTCACACATTTTTAACCGTAAAAATCAAACTAAATGAATAAATTATATGTAAAATGAATTAATTAAGAAGTAGAGAACCCATGCCTCAAAGCCAAGCTGATAAGAGGCAAGCAACAACTTCCACTTTAAAAAGGGCATGGACTTCTGCTTCAACTAGAGTTACAACACTAGCTAATTGGCACAGATCCAAATTCCCAAATTAAACTGTCATATGCTGAATATCCAACAATTATCAACAAAGCTTAAAAACGTAAGGTAAAATAAGATGTACTTACAAGCGATTCCACAATGCTTCAGCAGATGTCGCATAACTTAGAAACTTACAGACTAAGGTATAAGAAATAAGGTCCTGCACCCATCGAAAAACTCTCAGTCGATTCAAATACCAAGGCAATCAGAAGACACCAAAATTCATCTACATAGTGTGCGTTTGTTTCTACTACGACGTGAAAATGTGTTGAACAAAAAAAATGAGTATAAAAACTACCTTTTGAATCAAAATCTACAAATCTTAACTTCAAGGTAAAATCAATTGTAGAGGAAAAATCAATTTAAATAAACAACTCCCAAAAGGTAAATCTAAACATGCACATAAAAATCAACAATTAAATGGATTCCTTTCTATTTGAACAAAATTTGAAATATAAATTCACAAAACCAGAACAAAGAGTTAACCTCAGATGACAGAAATTTAAGGATGTAATGGAAAATTATGGTGGGAATTATAAATGTAACTTTGGTTTGTATTGTAAAATTAACAAAATCATAAAATAGAGTAAAAATAACCCATTTTTAATGTGAATCACGGTACTAAATGGAAGTTAAAGGAGAGATCATACGCAAGTTGAAGAAAATTCTTACCTGTGCGATGAAACCACAAATCGTACACAGCTTGAAAATGAAAAAAAATCTTTTATATTATAAATTTCGTTCATCGCATCCTATGACCCTTGCAGCTCTCAGGGGAATCAACCTTGTCATTGAGAGATTTACTTCAAACCTTTGATTGAGATGATTCCGTGAAACCCTAAAATCTTCACTCTATGTATACAAGTTGAAGGGTTTGAGAAGAAGGAAAAGCAAAGAAAGGGTTACAGTTAGGTTTGGGAAAAGATACACAAGACAATCTTTGTTTCAATTGAAGAATCATACAATAGAGGTTTTGATGAGTTTGGGTGGGAAGATCTTCACTTTTAGCGCTCTGATTTTTCACTTTTGATGTTTCTTTTTGCGCTGAAGGGAATGAATGGCTAATATTGATTTATCGCTTAAACAAAGGGAACGGCTGGTATTGTTTTAGCAAGTGAACCTTCGATTCCAGCAAAAGAACTCTGAAAAAAAATATTTTGACATAAGATATAGAGAACGGTCTCACATACAATTAATATTTTAACATAACATAGAGAACGACTAACATATAATAAATATTTTATTTGAAAAAATAAAAAAATATATGAGAATTATTTTAACACGTTATTAATCAAAATTGCCACCTTTGTCATCTATAAGAACAGTAACCGGCCATTGCATAAAATTTATATTAAATTTGTAAAAAATATACACTCTATCGCAATAGAATATAAAATCCGTTCCCTATTATACTCTACGAGAACAATTATTTTACCTCTTAAAAATTAGGCGTTGTCGTAGAGTCAAAATGTTGTAGTGACATGAACACCCAGGTTTCTAACTTTCCTTTTCTTTTTCCTTTTTGCCTTCGTAGAAACTAGTTTGTTACAGGCCTCCTCAAAAGTCCTTGGGCCTTCCGAAAAAGATGGACCCTTAGAAGCCCCATTTAATGGTCCATTCTTACTTTTCCTCCCTGACCCCACACAATTAGCCAACACGTGATTTGAAAATTCCTCTGCTGAAAAATCCCTAGGACTACTAACGCCTATAACCTCATTTAACCTTACCCTTCCCTCTGACAATGCCTTTTTCTTGTGAACACCTATCGCTTTATTACCAGAAGAAACAACAAAGCACTTTCCAATAAAAAAGTCTTTATTCTTCCTTAAACATGTAAAACTCCCTCCTTTGACCACTGTGTCGTTAGGCAAAAGAGACTGTATCGCATGGTAGTCGGCTCTATCAATTGTCTCCATCACCCTGCTTTCCTCTTCCTACCCCCCACTCTCATTCACCTCGATATCTTCAAAACTTCCTTCACCTTCGTCCTCGTATTTACCGAAAAACTCCATATTTTCCGATTGAGAACCATACTCCGAACTCACCCATTTTCTCGGGCTATCTTTCATCCCTTGCGTTTCTTCAACCATCGTTATCCTGAATGAAACTCTGTTAACTTTGACGGACACAACTTCGTTGATGAACTCAGAGCATCTTGTCAAAATGCGCAATCTTGCCACTTTCATGCTTGTCTTCAACATCGTGTTCTCATCGCAATCCAAGTATGTTCCTAAAGTAGCTGAAATAACTTCAAAAAACTTATTTCCCCAAGCATGACAAGGTATTCCTCCACATTTGATCCATGTTATTCTCTCAGTGTCAACATCACTATGTAACAAAGGTCTAATCACCGATAACCATTTCTGCCACCATTTTTTAGACTCTTTTAAGAAGATATCCACCGCCACCTCCACTAAATCTTCCAGCAAACATAGGTTTTCTCCCAACGGTGTTAATCTGATCGTGAATATCCCCTCATCGTGTAAGCGGTTCTTCATATGGACTACTTCTCCCAGAACTATGGTCACACCCACGAACGCCTTGCTATATCTCTTTAGATCTTCTTCTTCCGCTTCAAAAGATAATAAGGGTTTAAACTCCACTTTTCTTTTCTCCACCGTGCCTCTTTCAGACTTGTTTAGAGTAACTTCCGCAAAGGATCTATGATCTTTCCTCTCATATAAACTTTTACCACTAAAATCCGCCTTGTTTCCTTCTCTACCCTGTTGGTTACCGCCTTTGAACTTTTCCCTGTCCTCCATTTTCTGACTATTATTCCTCTGAAATCTCAGAATATTAGCAAAAATATTTTTCCTCTCCAGAAGGACATTATCCAGGTTAAATGGTATCCGAACCCTTGATACAAAGAAACTTCCCGAAAGGAGAAAGATGACGTAAAGAAACAAAAGACCCCCCGGAGAAAACGAAAAATACAAACCAACTGAAGACTACATCAAGTAGACCAAAGGAGCTTGACAGAATTCATCAAAACAACAGTTGGGATTAGAATTTTTCTTAATCGCAAACCACTTCCAAGCCGATAACTTAATATCCCAAAGGATATCCGCAACCAAAATAGGAAGCCCATTGAAAATGGATGAGCTTCTCGCCTTCCAAATATTCCACACAACCGCCATCCAAAAAATCATCGTATTTCCTTTCTTCAACCCCTTAAACTGCTTCTTATTTGACCAGGACAGAAAGTGTTTCCACATTAACTCATCGGGTTCCCACACCATCTCCGTCCAAACAACGACTTTATGCCAAACTTCCTTTGCCACACCACAATCGAAGAATAAATGACGAATATCTTCTTCCGCTTGAAAGCACAACGCACAGGGAAGGTCGTGGACTGAGTTTAAAATCCCTCTATGATGAAGCGCATCCTTTGGCGGAAAATGGTTCAAAAAACACTTCCAAACGAAAGCTCTCACTCTAAAAGGAACGTTAGAATGCCATAACAGGCCTAGGGAGCTCTTGAAATCAGGTTCAACAGTAATAGAAATCCTCCCATATTCAAATAATTGAGTAGCAGAACTAACCGAAAAATTACCCTCCGACTCCGCCAGCCACGAAATATCGTCTGGTTTCCCCTGCACAGAAGTTGAGGCCTTCACAAAATCAAAAACCTCACACAGACAATCGCCATTATTCTCAATCAATCCAAAATCGTTCCACGTCCATAAGTCGTTGTGCCATTCCCCCATATTACCAACAGTAG
The DNA here is from genome assembly GCA_022829125.1 of Lathyrus tuberosus. Lineage (NCBI taxonomy): Eukaryota > Viridiplantae > Streptophyta > Magnoliopsida > Fabales > Fabaceae > Lathyrus > Lathyrus tuberosus. The sequence goes on from JALAZF010000191.1 coordinate 1,500,716, forward strand.
TGTCTTTCAAAGAACTATTCTCAAAACCTGCAGGGAAAATGACTTTCAGAGGGACTTCTGCCAACCATATATCATGCCAAAAAAGAGTTTCATCACCATTACCCAAAATCAGTTTGTAGTTATTCAAAAAGTAGTTAGCAGTGACATTCCCAGCCACAACCTTTTCTAACAGGAAAAGGTCTTTCCACCAGTTTGAACCATGAATCATTCCTTCATTCCTCCTTCCATCCTGCACCGCAACCTTGATAACTCTGTAACGAGCCAACAAGACATTTAACCAAATTGCATCCGTTTCTTTAAGCATTCTCCACTTCCATTTCATCATTAGCGTAACATTCACTTCCTCAATTTTCTTCACTCCTAAACCTCCTTCGTTAAGCGGTTTGCAAACATCCTCCCATGCCACCCAATGGACCTTCCTACCCACTTCTAAACCTCTCCAAAGGAAAGCCTTTCTAATACCGTCAATTTCCTTCCAAACCGACTTAGGTGCTTTATAGAAATACATCATAAATATCGACAGACTACCATGCACCGATTTCACCAAAGTTAATCTATTGCCGAAGGATAAACTTCTACCCTTCCAACTAGATAATCTCACTCTCACCTTATTCACCAAAGACTTCCACGTCGCAATCCTTCTTGGATTCTCCCCTATAGGAATCCCAAGAAAGGAGAAATAACTGTCTTCCACTCTACAGGAAAGAAAATTCAATGCTGCCTGCGAGAAATTCCGCTCCAGGTTAACTCCAATAATAGGGGTGTTCAAAACCGAACCAACCCAATAAAAAACCGCAAACCAAACCAAACCAAACAGAAACCGCAAAAAACCTCATTTGGTTCAGATTTGTTCGGGCCATCTTTTAACAAAACCGCAAGGTTAGGTTTGGTTTGCGGTTTTTATTTTGCAAACCGAACTAAACCAAACCAAACTGCATTATGTTACAACCCAAACTTCACTTATCTCACATCTAACCCAAAACTCAAACCCATTATGCCTTAACCTTACAATTACGAAATATTTTCTCTTACTCACACTTAACTTTTTAGTTTTAATCTTCTCAGATTTTTCCTAATAGTATTATGCATTCTTCTCATCTTATTTGCCAAGTACGTCTCGCCTCTTCTACACTAATCTCTCATCTCACATGTTCTTTATTTTTCATCTTCTCTTTTTTATGTTACTATTTTCTCTTCTAATTATATTTTTATCGCACCTTTCTTCTCTAATCTCACATCTGTTATGTTCTTTCTTTTTCATCTTCTCTAATCTCCCTTCTCTTATATTTTCTGTTTTATTATAATATTTTGATATTGTTTTATGCTACTATTTTTTTTCACTTTTGTTTAAATTGATTTTTGTATATTGAATGAGAACTTTTTGTCTAAATATGATAAGTTTTGTTGTTATTTGGCAATGTATGAATGACTAAACACAAAGTTATGTTGTTCTCTATATATGTAAATATCACTCAATAAAAATATTGTAAAAAACCGAACCAACCGAACCAATCCAAACCGCATTGGTTTGGTTTGGTTTGGTTCGGATTTTTTTTAAAAGCCAACCAAACCTAACCAAACCGCGTGCTTTTTTCCCTTGCGGTTCGGATGATTTTTAGCGTCAAAACTGCCTAAACCGCACCGCGAACACCCCTATCCAATAACACGGCTTTTATGAAAATTCACTCCAACACTCAAAACGATCTCAAAGCCACGAAGAATAAATTTAATGGCCCAAATATTGTTCCACGTTCCTTCGCCAATAAGGAGGGTATCATCCGCAAATTGCAAGATATCAACTTCGTATTTTTTGTTAAAGGAGAAACCTGTGAAATCCATAATCTAGGTCGCTTTTCTAACTAACCCGGCTAAACCTTCTGCGACTATAACAAAAAGGAAGGGAGATATGGGATCTCCTTGCCTTATCCCCTTCTCCACCTTAAAATCCAACGTCGGACAATCGTTGATCAACACCGACATAAAACTCAAAAAGGCCAAGGCCTTCATCCATCTCATCCAACGGCAACCGAACCCCATCCTCCTTAACATGTACCTAAGGAAGTTCCAGTTAACATTGTCATAAGCTTTTTCGAGATCTACTTTAAACAAGAGGCAACCTTTCTTTTCTCTAGTTGCGAAATCGACGGATTCATTGGCCACCAACACCCCGTTCAAAAGGTTCCTACCCGGTACGAATGTCGTCTGACACTTATAAATAAGAGACCCCAAAACAACCTTCAATCTCTTAGATAAGATCTTACTAAGAAGTTTGTACAGATTACCCACCAAGCATATAGGTCGATAGTCGCCCAAAACCGTAGGAGAGTTATTCTTAGGAACTAAGGTCAGGAAAGATGATATGACAGCTTTGGGAACCTTTGCCTTAAAATGGAACTCTTTTACAAACCTTGAAATATCATCCTTAAGTATATACCAGAACCTTCTAATGAAAACGAAGTTGAAGACGTCGGGGCCTGGACACCTTGAGCCTTCACAACTCCAAACTGCCTCCTTAATCTCAGAATCTGAAAATTCACTTTCTAACTCCGTCTGCTCAAAACTCGACAGTCTTCAGAACTTAATAGAGAAATTCCTTTTAGACTTATCCCTAATATCCTTGATAGATTCACAAAGACCACTAATCCCCTTTATCGTCCCTACGAAACTACGTCTTCTTCTTTCTTTCACGGCGTTGTGAAAATAGGCACTATTAATATCTCCCTCTCGACTCTATCTAATGCCAGACTTCTGGATTAAGATCCGCTGTTGATTATTTAATTTCTGCCATATTTCAGTAACAGCAGAACTTCTGGCCTTGACTAACCCTTCTAACTCTTCTTCCTTGCAGCAGCTAATGAGAGAATCTAACAAGTTTAACTCAACCTTCTTGTCCTCCACTTCCAAAGAGACTTTTCTGAAAATCTTAATGTTCCACTTACGGAGTTTCTCCTTTAGAATCTTAAATTTCTCCTTAATGACAAAGTCACTCCTTCTCATTACCTTAGCGTTCTGCCAAACCTTCTCGACGAAACCCGCAAACTCTTTGTGCTTCAACCAATAGTCTAACACACGGAACGGTTTATGACCCAAATTTTCAACATTGATCGTTAACCATATGGGGAAATGGTCGGAAACGTCCCTATCATCAATCGATTGCCCAACGACCCCCCATCTCGAGATCAAGGCATCAGATAAAAGGAACCGATCTAATCGGCTCATTGACCTGCCATCACCACTAAACCAAGTAATGGAGTTTCCCTTGAAAGGAATATCAATTAAGTTTGACTCTTTAATGAATTCAGAAAACTGCATCATCTCAGAGTCCCTGTCCATATTAGCATTCCTTAATCCTTCAGAACAGCACGACACCGAGTTAAAATCCCCTCCAAACACCACTCTCCATCAACATACAACTTCTTCAGATCGATAATTCTACTCCACAACTTCCGTTTCTTGACTAAGCAACAAGGCGAATAAACATCCACCAGATAATAAAAATCATCTTTCGAGCAAACTTTCATTCCAAGATTACCTTCCCCCTTGAAAGAAAAAAGATATCGAATATACCTTCCTTCCATATGGTGATCAGAACTCCTGAAAGACCTAAGGAACCAGAAAATGACAAACCAATATTATGATGAGGCCATAAGCTCTTTGCCAACGATGCATCAACCAGTTTCAATTTTGTTTCCTGTAAAACAAAGACGTTTGCTCTGCCCTTTTCTATCAAATTACCAATTCTTCTCCTCTTGGCACTGTTCCCACCCCCTCTGATGTTCAAGGATCCGATAATCATTTGACCTTGAAAGAATTCACCTTCATACCCTTCAATATCTTCTTATCTCTGATCTCCATTTCCTTAATTTTCTTCTGATAATCCCTGCCCTTGTCCAAGGTAACGACCCCCAACCTTGAGATGGATATCCAAACTTCGTCTCCTACACTGGATTCGTAATTATCCCAAAATCTAGAGTTCCCTTGCCGAATGTCAGAATCATGCGTTGAGACACAACATGAGTCTTCCCCTCATGGTAATTGAACCTACTTAGATTGTCTCAAAAAAGAACTCCCTCTCTTAGATGAACTTGATGAATCATTGATAGGAATGGTACTAGGCAAAGGTTTTGATTTAGACCCTAAAGAATTCCTTCTGGAAGTAGAAGAGGATTCATTAACAGACGTGGGTCTAAAATTGCCTAAACCCGCTTCAGAATTGGGCCTAATGCCCTCTGGCCCGTTCACTTGAACCAACCTTCTTAAACCAATATTCTCCAAACTATGTTGCTTCCTTTTTAAATTTTCCACCTCCTGGCTGAAAGCTCCTAACGCTGCCAAATCATCGTTGGTTTTATCGATGGGTCCCTCTTCAGCTGACTTAGAAGTAGGTTGAGTGTCCAAATAGCTATACACCCGTTTTATATGGTCAGCTTTACCACCTCTCTCCACCTAGGAGCTAGATCAGTTATACCTCTATCTTTGAGCTTCAAAGTAGCCTCTGCATCTACTACTGAAATCTTACCAAAAACATCTTTAACTTCCTGGCTAGGATAAAAAAAAATAGCTTTCCGTCTTCCAAAATTTCTCCTTCCTCAGGACCTGAATGATTCACTGAAACATGGCCTGTATTGTTGTATACCTTTTTCGACGACCTATCCAAACTTCCCTCTTCGTCAGAAATGTATGTACCCCAGGCTTCGTCCTCACCAGAATTGTCAACCGTTTCTTCCATGTTCCTCACGTTAATGCGCATAGGAGCATGCGAATCCTCAGACATCTTAATACAGAAAGTTTCCGCGTTGCTTTTGATCCAAAAATTTTCAATGAGAGCAAAGGAGCACCTTGTATGAACCAAGAAGTTAGCCACATCCATACTTTCCTTCTTCATTGTGTTATCATCTAAACATATCAATGATCCCACCATCTTAGCCAAAAAAATCAAAGAAAAAGTAGTTCCATGCATAACATGGAATTCCAAAACACCTAAGCCAGGTTACTAGATCTTTATCGACATCACCTTCCCTCCATTGACAGGTCTCCGTGAACCACTGTTGCCACCACGTCTTACCTTCTCTGATGAGATCAGAAATCTCCCCTTCTTCCATTTCTTCTAGTAGGCAAATATTAGCTCCTAACGGAGTGACTTTGATGGAGAAGTAGCCCTCCATCTCAAAGTGCGTTTGAATGTCGTATTAAGATCCCGACACCACCACAAAACCAACATAAGCTTTTTTAAACCTAGAGACATCCTCATCCTTCATATTGTATTCTAAACAGACTCCAAACTTCTTAACGTTACGATTATAACCTGTTTCTTCCTTACCTTGGGCAGCCTCTGCATATGTTCTCCCTCCAACAAAGCCACCTTTGGATATCGGTTTTCTTGAAGGAATACCTCCATGGCCATCACCTGCCTTGCTCGCCGAGGGTTTCTGGCTAGCGCCCTGGTGGTTGTGGTCAAAACCTCCTCTTCTTTCAAATCTAGGGACATTCACAAAGAGCTTCTTTTTCCCAATGAATATGTTGTCTAAAGTGACGGCAAGCAGTCCTAAATCCGATACACCGTTGAATCTAGCAAAACTGAAACTTTTCCCGAACTTGTTCCTCTTAGGAGGAATTAACTCTTCAAAAAGATCCCCATGATCCTTAAAAATTCTGTAAATGTCAATAGCCTTAAGCTCCTCAGGAAACTCTAAAAAATAGACTGAACCACTCCCAACTCCTTCAACTCCCACCGGTAACACCTTCGACTGGAAAATATCCCATCTATTAGGACGACTCCTCCACCCCTTAAATGCTTTCCTCCTTACTTTATGCCATTCAGGTGGGTCTCCCATTCAGGCGTTTGTTAATCCGAAAACTATATATCGTTCATTTTCAAAGGTCAAATTCTTACTAGAAATTATTTCTATTTCATATTTTGAAATGATGATGTAATGTTTTAGTGAGGTGGATCGAACTCCAGTGTGGCGGTGTGGGGTAAACTTGTAAGGTTAGTTATTCAATGTCCAAGTTAGTAAGAGAATGAAAAATGATGTTAGAGAGATCAAATTGAATGCCTAAAATATCACGCTTTCTTCCTTATATAGTGTAAGCCGTTAAAACTATCTGGAGGGGTGTGGTGCGTTATGCGGGCACCTCTTCGATTTATAACAACGGTGGGTGATGCATCTAGAGGTCGGAATCTCCTATTAATGGTGAGAGTGAGGGTCAACCTAGTTATAGTGCTCCTTCACTTACAATTCGTTCTTGGGCCTTTTGTTATGGGCCTTGTGAACGGCCTAGAGTAACTACCCCACATCCTTTGCTACTGCTTTGTTGGATGAGGGTTTTACCGTGTACACTTCTAGACCAGCCCAAACAAAAATAAGTGAAAAGTTTTTATGGGACACCACTATTATTGAAAACAAACACATTAAATGTATTTCCTGTAATGGACAATGTTTCTCCAGGAACTTCTGATGCATGTCTCTAGCTTTATAGTACTGATGTCCTCTTATCATTGGATACTTAATTGTCTTGGAAAATTCACGAAGAAAATGTGATCATCTACAATATAGTTTAGGTTTTCTAATGCATTGGGTCATATGATTTTCTATTGTTGAGATACCTATAAGAACGTTCTGACCCAATACTTTTCTCTTTTTCTTTGTCACGTGTGGATGTTGGGAGTCCTTCTTTTTCTTTGTTTGCAATTTCTTTTGTGACTACTAGTCTTCCATTATAGATCTTCATCTCTGATTTGCTTGAGCGACTTCTTTCAGCACATGAGTTCTCAAATTAATCTTTTTAAAGTAACACTCATATCTCTCTTTTTTCCCATTATTTTTTTCTTCGTTAGGTTTTCTCAAAAATGGATTGTTGGGAATGACTGACAAAAATCATCGTTGATGGTAATTTCTTTAGATAATGAGATGAGTTTTTTTAAAAGATACTGGGGTTTCTGACACTTATGTTTTCCCTCCAACAAACTTCTTTGACATTGACACGCTTTGACATAGGCATTGACTTTGATTTCAAACTTGTCTAACGCTACTTAATTATCATCATTATTTTTGTATTGGCAAGATTCCTAGTAATAGAGGAGATCCCAACTAGAATCTGAAAGAAAAAGAAGGACATCTTGTAGGACAAGTAACTCCAAACACTAAAGGAGGATGAATTGTGTGTGTTTGAAAAATCATGTGGAAATAAAAACTTTAGTACAATGAGAGTTTGAAAATGGTTTGTATAAAAACGAACTAAAGGCAGTAGAAAAATAAAAGAAAAAGAAGCCGAAAAAAATAACTAAAAATGTAAAGTGATAAAGGAATAGAGAAAGACACTAACAAATTTTAGAGATTTGGTTTAATGAAGAGAAATATTCCTCTCTCCAAGAATGTTTTCTTAAGAGTTTCCAATATGATGTTATGTTAGTGTTTTATAGGTTTGCATACTAACCTCTTTACAAACGGATTAGAGTTTTCTATGGGATATCCTCTGAACCAAATATAGATTTTGTACAGGATGATCTCTGAAACAAGAGGGGGTTTTCAGTAGCTATCCTCTAAACCGAGTAGAAGTTACAGACAAGCTGAATTCCAAACCTAAGATGAGCTTTAATAAATGGATAATATTATAACCAACAAAGCTTTTACACCGGGATAAGCTTAAGAACCTTGTGGAGATGACTCCAAGAAAAGACGTGTTTGAGGAACTATGTGATCAAGATGGTGGATCAGGGCTACTGGGAAACATCAAAGCTTGCAAAATTGCAGGCATGAGATCTGTGAGATTCAAACTTTATGATGAGTCAATAAGGCTATTGATTGATGTTTGGTATGTACCGATGTTAAGAGGAATTTGATTTCTCTTGGTGAATTCGACAACAAAGGATATGTTTTTAATGGAGAGCAAAGCATCCTAAGGGTAATGAAAGGGTCGAAGGAAGTCTTGAGAGGCGTAAAGAAACCAGACTTGTATACCCTTGAGGCTAAGGTTGTAAGTGGTTCAGTAGATGTGGCATCCACGAACCCTGTGTCGAAGACTGAGCTATGGCACAAGAGACTTGTCCATGTCAGTGAAAGAGGTATGGTCGAATTATCGAAACAAAATCAGTTAGGTGATGATAAGGTCAAAAAATGAAGTTTCATGAACCTTGTGAATTTGGTAATAAAATAACACATGGATCCCTTAATGACATTCATGTTGATCTTTGGGGACCTGGAAGGAATCCTTCACACTTAGGTGCAAAGTATTTTTTTATCCATAGTTAATGATTACTCCAAAAAGTTATGGGTATTCATCCAGAAGACTAAGGATTAAACTTTTGAAAATTTCAAAATTTGGAAAACTCTAGTCGAAAACCAAACTAGCAGGAAGGTCAAGAGGTTGGGGACCGACAATGGTCTTGAATTTTGCAATGAGGCTTTTGATAGCTATTATGTTGCGTCTAGTATTTGTGGACCGATTTCCATGACCCCACCAATCCTGAGATAGTGAGATCCTCGTGAACCATGCTTGTGCCACTTTTGAATTTCTAATATTTATCCTATGATGCTTAAAAGAAAGTGGAAGGAATCTAAATTAACCCTGCGTGCAAATGTTTTTCCTACAAATGCAAAGAGATCAGGAATCGGAGGTCGGTTATACTAAGGGAGGCTATTAACATCCTAAGTATCTATAGTACTCTATAGGAACCTTTTATATATTTTTAACTATTAGTTATCTTATTTACTTAAGTTGTTTACTGTTGATTGAGATAGTTTTAAACTATGGGTGAGAATGAGAAAATGAGATGTTTTTTGGGAGTTTTTCTTTTATGAAAGGTTTGGGGGACCTAAGGGGTTTTATTTAAAGGTGTGCTCGCCAAGATCTCGGAATCTTATGCCTACGTATTCCAAAAAAAAAAGACTTTGGGAAATCAGAGCGCTCGTAATTCCACCTAACTATGGGTGAAATTTGTATCTTGTTCAAAGCCCAAGATGTGAAGTTAAAAGTTTTGTTTGTCTGAAAGAAAAGACATATTGTCATTTTTTAAGGGAGATATCTCACTTATTCATCACAAACATTTGAGAATAATATCATAAGGGAAGAAGCTTTAAACTTGGATGTTAAATAATCCTAAGCAATGCCACATCTTCCTTTATGAGTCTTTGCATGCTAAGAGAAGGATCTTAACTTGGATATAGTATCAATAAGTGTGCCACTTACATCACATAGATGAAAGAAAAGTTTTGGGCCCTGATAAGAGAAGGACTTCATCTTGGATTTTGAATCAACAAGTGTGCCACTTACATCACTTATATGGAAAAAAGTTTTTAATGTTTGATTTTGAATCGTGGTGTATAGAAGATATATCTTCCTATAGAGATGACTCAATGTCTCATCTCTGGGGAGAAGTTGAATTATTTGAGTATCTTGTGAAATTCTGGCATATGCAGCCAGCAGATGTCCTAACACATGTCAAGACATTGTGCTACATAATCATTTAAAATCAGAGGCGCAATAGCAGACTAATACCTTGAATATCAGAACTGCACAATCTCAGATGTCATGACATCTGATCCAACATGTTTATCATGAACCCTAACATAAACTATAAATCTGTAGAATGATAAAGAACACAATAATTGTTAACCTAGTTCGTTGCAATTCACCTACATCTGGGGGATACCAATCCAGGAAGAAGACTTCACTATCTGTAGAACTGTTACAAAGTTAAACTCCCACGTTTACAACTTTATACCTAATATGAGATACCCCACTCACTTCCCTTAATCAACAACTGTGATTTCTACATCATCCTTGTCAATACAGAAATCTATCAAGCTTTCTTGACAAACAAGCTAACTCATATTTACTTAAAAGCTTCATCCAAGAATAATACACAATCCAATACCTCAAGGCTTATGGATCTGTGTGACACCTATATCTACCACAGTGCATCAAACGATACAAAGGGTGACTTACAACCTAGAGAGCCAACGACTCTCAAAACCCTAAACCCTTATTTCTTACGCAAGAAAAGAAAGGTTACAAAAGGCGTACTCAGACTTTTTAACCTAGGTCTAAGTCTTCAATTTATAGGCTTCTGCTTCCTTGGGCTTCAATCTTCTGTTCGTGATCCATGCTCTGATTGCTTCCTTGCATCTTATAACAGATTTAAATCAATCTGTTATAACAGTCCAGGATGTCGAGTCTTCAATTTGAGACATATTCCTCGACATCTTTGTTCTTTGGCAGAATTCTTCAGCTCTGTTCTTCATGTTGAGACATCTCCTTCAGCACTGAGTTTTACCAAAATTTTGTCCTAAATATTTGAGCTTTCAATCTCCCCCTTTTTGACAAATTTTGGCTAAAACTCTTTGTACCTTAAGACCAGGATATTCCCACCATCTCTTCACCCTGAGTGTCGGCTAAGATTAGAGGTACGAAATCTTTCTCCCACTTTTTGCCAAAAATTGACAAAACGAATGTATTAAGCCAACCCAGACACACCATAATTAAGGAACAATTTTGAACAATATCATAAGAGCATACTTCTTGACCCAAAAAGTGACCAAGGCTTTATGATAAATACTCAAGCGGCCTTCATAGGAATCGGCGAGCCAAGAGCAAGATCATTAATAGCAAATGAGACTTCACCATCATCGAGAGAGAGCACTGGCCAATAACACTTTGACTGTTTCTTCTATACGGAGCATCATTCAAAGATTTTGCCAAGCCCAAAGAACATGTTTTGCACACGTACATAATCCATAGTCCAAGGTACACCGTCCATAATGACCTAGTTACCTCAGAAGCATGTTTTTAACAATGTCCTGACATCGTGTCAGACATTGTAAAAAAACTTCTGTATTGACGAATATCTTCACAGTTTTGTGATCATAGTAGTAGAGAAAAATAAATTCCCCCAGACTTAATCAATGATTCTTAAGCATCCAATAAGAACCATATCACTTGCACTTCCAAGTCTCCCACAACTTGTAACAATACAACAATGTCGAGACATCCTTCTTGACATCTCAGCTTGCTTGACGCACAAATGTAAATTGGAACTTCAACTGCACCCCCGCAGTAATCATCTCCAATCAAGGAGCATCTCCCCCTGTCTAAGGTAACCAATGCTCCTCCACAAAACACCTAAGCTAATGAATGGAAAACATAAGACGCATCTTCATGTCTTTAAGAGCGTACCCTCAGTTCAACTTAGCAGCTGAACACAATCATCAACTCTCTTATTGCTTCCTCTGACAAGAAACAATAACCACTCACACATGATCACCATCATGCTACCCGTGAGGAAATGTATACTAACCATAACAAACTCTTGGCTTGAGGTCAAAGTCCCATTGATCCCCCCCATACTGCAACCATCTACATACCACACAAACTCCTCTTGAATTCTCATGTATTGACCTCCAGCTGCTTGAGGCACAAACCAATTGAATCAGAATGCTTCACATTCCTCAAAGAGATGCACAGGGCCCCTTAGTTTGTTATAACGATGTCAATTATCGTATGCATGCTCTAGAACTTCACAGCTGCTAAACTGATCCACTACTAGCATGACTTGCAGCCTGGGGCAACATCCCCTTCACAAGATTTTCTACTGACCTTACCAGGTCTAGAATAAAGATAGACACCCCACAATCCATAACAGTCAATCCTTCATCATGCTCCCGTATGATAACCTAGAATATTTCTAATTTTCTAGTGAATATCCAATTCTGAACGCATTAGAATTCAGACCTTCATACAATCAACATATGATCCACTCCAGTCTTCCCAAAACCTTACATCAGACTTCCAAGACAGTTCTTCTCCTCTATCATTCTCCCATATGACAATGTAGATACTTCTTAGACATGAGGCAAGTAACCAGTTCCTCACAGAACCTGAAATCCTCCACCAAGGATAACCAACCCAAAGATGTTCTAACATCATTTATGACATCTTCTACACATCAGAGACACCACACACTATGGTTCTTGATATGTCCCACCACTGGACTTACTATCAGTATAGTAATTCAAACTAAAGATCTTCACACAACACTGCGCCACCAGTTTGAACAAAGAGAACTTTAGAAACCCAGAGAGAAATAAACTCTCATCCACCAAACGAAGGTATACTTCTATCCTCAACCCAGAACTTCTGCCACAAGCTCCAAGAGAACCAGAACCTCCTTACGTTTTCAACTAACTACTCTTCTGCACAAGAGAATTCAGTTTCAAGCATCCTGCTTAAATGCACACAATGAAACCAACCAAATGCCACCTTTTAATTGATCTCAAACTTCTTCAGATCTCCCACAAGATACACTGATCCACTAATGAAAACATATCTTTAAGTCACACGAACTACTTGATCCAAAGCAAGACATCTTGGATTCACCAAGCCTCTTAGTCATGTAACATCTTCCCATCCACAGCTCCCGCGAACTGCATGAGATAGACCTTTTTGAAGCATGCATTACTTCCATTCTCATGTAGATCACCTTATCTTAAGCTTATGTGCCACATCACCAGCTGAGACTTCTGATGTTAAGCTAGATGTCAGAACATTTTTATATGACATCCAACTGTTGAATTCAGCTCCTCCTTCTGCCACTTAGAAGAACCTCCTCCCTTTGCCGAACAAGAGTTCCATGCTCTCATAGACTTAATTTAACAACCAAGTTTGATGAGACAACCTCCATCCTGCTTTAAAACTCCAAACATTTCACACCTGCCTCGTCTGAATCTTCAGAAAATAAGTAGTCCAAGACTACACCATAGCAATACTAAAGAATGCCACTTTCCTTAGTATAGCCATTAGTAGAAAGTCAGTGATAACTGCCACTTAACTTTGACTTCCAAGAAGAGCAAGATCCATGCTCCAAAGTACCTAGATCAGAAATAAACTGATCCAAGCAGTAACTATCAAGATTATGATGTCTTCATCTTCATCTTCAAAAGCATCAAAGTCCAGACAAATTTCTTGCCAGGAAACTCTCTAGAGAACACATGCTTCTGTCACACCCGACTGAAGCCACTTCTTAGGTCACCACCTAAGACAAAACAGATGCTAAAGCATATGCAGTACCCCTCCCATGATTCTGCACAAACTCTGATGATGAGATATTCTAACATCTTGTTGAATGTCAGCAATTTTGACTTTAAAGGATAATCAATTAAATACTTGTGGATTCCACAAATAGAAATTGATCTTATATCCTTGTGCGATAACCCTTCTTCATTGTTGTAGCTTAGCTCCACCGGATCACGTCATGAACACTTGTAAAGTATTCAATCCTTTTGCAAGTATCTTCTTTGACAATGTTGAGATACCAAGGCTGCCACCCTTGATTCAAGTAACTAAGACTTTCTTTGAACAAATCTTATTTACCTCAAAAATCTTCAATCAGATTGGATCCACCCTTAGGGTCAAGAGAGATGAATCCTTCCTTGCTGTTTTTGGATGGTGAAAATAAATCACCTCCACTTTCTTCAGATTGTGTTTCAAAGAAACACCTTCTAGTCAGAAGAGTAACTAGAAGACTCCAGATATACGACTGAGATGTCTTTATGAGTGGACTTGAGAGAATTCTCAAGTATCTTTGACAACCTAGCCGATCAATAATTTATCAAACTCCCAGAGCAAGAAATTGATAAACTTACACTCAACTCCTATGCTCTTCAACTGACTTTAACTGCACCAGGAAACAAAGCTTCCAAGTACGAAGTCACCATACCAGATATCTAACCACAACTCCTTTCACTCCATCGCTCCCGACTTTGGAATAAAAGAATGCAGATATCTTCAAATATAGAGGCCGACGATTGAGACCTTCCACCAACTGTCTTTAGTAACAACTCCAGAATCCCATAATTCTAGAGCACTTCCATTAGAAACACATGCAGCAGAACCACCAAGGAACAGATCCTGCTTGCCCTAATAAGATCTCACAACATCTTATAAGACACACCAACAAGAGAACTAACCACTTCTCCTGTAGTTGTTGTAGAACCTCCTCAGCAACATGAACAACCTCCGGGATGCTCCCTTCGATCCAGAACATCCATCTCATCCATTAATACCCTTGAGTATGTTTGAGTTGATTGATCTGATCTTCAAAAACTCGTCCTTGTTAAAAGGCCAGAATGTATCTCCTAAAGATCTCATCCAGAACCAGACAGGATGCCTGCTCTAATACCAATTAAAATTCTGGCCTATGAAGACAACAGATGTCCTAACACATGTCAATACATTGTGCTACATAATCATTTAAAATTAGAGGCGCAATAGCATACTGATACCTTGAATATCAGAACTGCACAATCTCAGATGTCACGACATCTAATCCAGCATGTTTATCATGAACCCTAATAGAAACTATAAATCTGCAGAATGATAAAGAACACAGTAATTGTTAACCCAGTTCGGTGCAATTCACCTACATCTTGGGGATACCAATCCAAGAAGAAGACTTCACTATCTATAAAACTGTTACAAAGTTAAACTCCCACTTTTACTACTTTATAACTAACATCTACCAAGTGAAGATCTTTACCAAGGCTATACTCAAACGTTTACAACCCTGATATGAGATACCCCACTCACTTCCCTTAATCACCAACTATGATTTCTACATCATCCTTGTCAATACAAAAATCTATCAAGCTTTCTTGACAAACAAGCTAACTCGGATTTGCTTAAAAGCTTCATCCAGGAACAATACACAATCCAATACCTCAAGGCTTGTGGATCTGTGCGACACATATATCTACCACAGTGCATCAAACGATACAAAGGAAGACTTACAACCTAGAGAGCCAACGACTCTCAAAAACTTAAACACTTGTTTCTTATGCAAGAAAAGCAAGGTTACAAAAGGCATACTCAGACTTTTTAAACCTAGGTCTAAGTCTTCTATTTATAGGCTTCTGCTTCCTTGGGCTTCAATCTTCTGTTCGTGATCCATGCTTTGATTGCTTCCTTGCATCTTATAACAGATTTAAATTAATCTGTTATAACAGTCCAGGATGCCGAGTCTTCAAGTTGAGACATCTTCCTCGACATCTTTGTTCTTTGTCAGAATTCTTCAGATCTGGTCTTCATGTTGAGACATCTCCTTCAGCACTGAGTTTTATCAAAATTTTGTCCAAAATATTTGAGCTTTCATCTTGTTCAACGCCTAAGATGTTGAAGCTAAAATATTCGTATCTTAATCAAAGCCCAAAATATGAAGCCAAAAAGTTTGTTTGTATCTTGTTCAAAGCCCAAGATGTGAAGCTAAAAAGTTTATTTGTTAAGAGAAACTTAATATGAATAAGTACATGACAAGTATTTGACAAGCATAGACATGAATTGAAAGTGGAGGGTCTTACACTCTTATAGAGGCCCGTGTCTAAGCATGGTTGACTTGAAAAAATGATGGGTCTTACACTCTTATAGAGGCCCATGTCTAAGCATGGTTGACTTGAAAAGATGATGGGTGTTGCACTCTTATAGAGGCCCATGTCAAAGCATGGTTGACTTGAAAAAGTGATGGGTCTTACACTCTTATAGAGGCCCGTGTCTAAGCATGGTTGACTTGAAAAGATGATGGATCTTACACTCTTATAGAGGCCCATGTCTAAGAGATTTGAATGCCACTAGGGTTTTGCTTGATAAAAGTTAAAGATTTGAGGTTTGAAAGATTAAAAGATTCGAGAAATTGAAGAAATTTTTGAGGAGCAGGGGAGGAACTTACACTCAAATAGAGGCCTATAGAGTTTGAAATTTGAATTAAAATAGGTGGTGGGTCTTACACTCTAATAGAGGCCCATAGAGTTTGTTTAAGGAGTTTGAAAAAGCTTTTAATCAAGATGAAACCCTAATGTAACTTTTAATCAAAGGTATTTTCAAAAGGAAATGATTTAAACATAGTATAAATGATGTGTAAGTCAAGATAAATATGTTGTGATCTTGTATCAATGTTTTAAAAAGGTTTATTTATCCATATGAGAATAAATATTGAATTAGGTTTGAAAAAATTAGAAAGAAAATTTAATTTTTCAAAGTTTTAAACCACTTCTTTTCAACTTAATAAAAAGTGATTAAATAAATTCTTTTTTTGGAATTTTTTGATGGATTAAAATAATAGAGTGTATGAGTGATATGTGTGATAAAATTTGGGTCCAAAATAATTAATTTGATAGGAGAAATAAATGTTTGAATTTTGAAAGAAAAATGTGAAAAATAGGAAAAGTTGTAAAAAAAAATGGTGTGGGTGGGATTTGAACCTACGCCACCAAGGATACAACCAAAAAAACACGCCCTTGCCAACTCAACCAACGTGCATTCGTGCTAAATAAATACAACCATTCAAATAAATATGAAAATTGCGTGCCAAATTCAAAAAATACGCACCATGGACATCATCTTCTTCCTCGGGCTCCAGATTTGCAGAAAAGGGGTTTATCTCCCTCAATACACAATGATTTTGAAAGATGTAAACATGAAACTTGTTTGTTTTGAAACAAGGAATTTGTTACGGTGAGAATCGGATAACAAAGATATTAATTGACTTGCATCACATTTCTTTGAATTCACCACCGAGCTTTGATTTATCCAAAGGAAAGGGTAAAGTTCGAAGAAAACCCTAAGAGGATCTAGGTTCGGGGGTTGGTTATACAAAGGGAAGGTATTAGCACCCTAAGTATCTGTAGTACTCTACAGGAAACTCTTGTTTAGTTTGTGTTATGTTATGTTTGCTTGCTAAGATATCTTCTAAGGGTAAAGGTAAAGACCTAGGGGTATATACACTAAGTTTGCTCGCCAAGACGTCGCATCTTGTGCCTACGTATCTAACTAAAGAATCAGAGCAACCGTAGTTCACCTAACTAAGGGTGAGAGAGGAACCATTGACTATGGCCAAAGTTCCAAGGGGAACGAATATGAGCTCATATAGAGTTTAAGAAACTCTCTAAGTCTAATTTGTGAGATAAATGGCTATGAGGCCAAAGTATGATGTCACCCATGACTATAAGGTCAAAGGTTGCCTATGACTATGAGGTCAAAGGTAGGAGGTGGCTCTATGACTATGAGGCCAAGAGGGAATCCTATGACTATGAGGTCAAAGGAAGATAATGAGCTATCTATGACTTTGAGGTCAATAGAGAGACTTTTCTACGACTATGAGGTAAATAGAGGATGGCTATGAGGCCAAGGTAAGATGGTTATGAGGCCAAGATGAGATCCTATGACTAAGAGGTCAAAGGAGAATGGCTATGAGGCCAAGGTAAGATGGCTATGAGGCCAAGATGAGATCCTATGGCTATGAGGTCAAAGGAGAATGGTTATGACTATGAGGTCAAAGCTTACATATGACTATGAGGTCAAAGGTTAAAGGTAGCTCTATGACTATGAGGTCAAGAGAGAATCCTATGACTATGAGGTCAAAGAAGAGTGGCCATGACTATGAAGTCAAAGCTTGCCTACGACTATGAGGTCAAAGCTGATGTCCTATGACTATGAGGTCAAGGAGAAGATGGCCATGACTGTGAAGTCAAGGGTGATTTCCTATGACTATGAGGTCAAGGAGGGAGGTGGCTATGACTATGAGGTCAAAGCTGGTAATCCTATGACTATGAGGTCAAGGAGGGAGGCGGCTATGACTACGAGGTCAAAGCTGGTAATCCTATGACTATGAGGTCAAGGAGGGAGGTGGCTATGACTATGAGGTCCAAGCTGTTAATCCTATGACTATGAGATCAATGAGGGTGATAATGAGCTATCTATGACTTAGAGGTCAATAGAGAGACTTTTATACGACTATGGGGTCAATAGAGGATGGCTATGAGGCCAAGGTAAGATGGTTATGAGGCCAAGATGATATCCTTTGACTATGAGGTCAAAGGAGAATGGTTATGACTATGAGGTCAAAGCTTACCTATGACTATGAGGTCAAAGGTTAAAGGTAGCTCTCTGACTATGAGGGCAAGAGGGAATCCTATGACTATGAGGTCAAGGAAGAGTGGCCATGACTATGAGGTCGAAGCTTGCCTATGACTATGAGGTCAAAGCTAATGTCCTATGACTATGAGGTCAAGGAGAAGATGGCCATGATTATGAGGTAAAGGGTGATAGCCTATGACTATGAGGTCAAGGAGGGAGGTGGCTATGACTATGAGGTCAAAGCTGGTAATCCTATGACTCAGAGGTCAAGGCGAGTGGCTATGAGGCCAAGATAAGATGGCTATATGGCCAAGATGATATCCTATGACTATGAGGTCAAAGGAGAATGGCTATGAGGCCAAGGTAAGATGTCTAAGAGGCCAAGATGATATCCTATGTCTATGAGGTCAAAGGAGAGTGGTTATGACTATGAGGTCAAAGCTTACCTATGAGTATGAGGTTAAAGGTTAAAGGTAGCTCCATGACTATGACGTCAAGAGGGAATCCTATGACTATGAGGTCAAGGAAGAGTAGCCATGACTATGAGGTCAAAGCTTGCCTTTAACTATGAGGTCAAAGGTTAAAGATGCTCCTATGACTGTGGTCAAGAGGGAAACTATAACTATGAGGTCAAGGAAGAATGGTAATGACTATGAGGTCAAAGCTTGCCTATGACTATGAGGTCAAAGGTTAAAGATGGCCATATGACTATGAGGTCAAAACGGAATCATATGACTATGAGGTCAAGGAAGAGTGGCCATGACTATGAGGTCAAAGCTTGCCTATGACTATGAGGTCAAAGGTTAAAGATGGCCCTATGACTATGAGGTCAAGAGGGAATCCTATGACTATGAGGTAAAGGAAGAATGGCCATGACTATGAGGTCAAAGCTTGCCTATGACTATGAGGTCAAAGGTTAAAGATGGCCCTATGACTATAAGGTCAAGAGGTAATCCCATGACTATGAGGTCAAGGAAGAAAGGCCATGACTATGAGGTAAAAGCTTGCCTATGACTATGAGGTCAAAGGTTAAAGATGGCCCTATGACAATGAGGTCAAGAGGGAATTCTATGACTATGAGGTCAAGGAAGAGTGGTACCAATGACTATGAGGTTATGGGTGAATGAGTTTGCTATGACTTTGAGGTCAATAGAGAGGCTTTCCTTTAGAAGGAATTGGAGGATAACATCTTGTGAACAAGAGTTAAAGTGATATTGAAACATAATGAAACATATGAGTTCAAGAATTCCAAAACAGTAAGCATTTATCAGTATAGGAAATGAACTTCCAAGCATAATCATGGTAAACAAAGATAAATGAACCACACAAGTATGGCAGAGATAACATTCTCACAGTTTGAAAACAAAGATATTTAAAGTCATGCAACTTAGTAACAGAGGATAGAAAAATACAGACAACACTCTCATGATTAGGCCTTGTTTAAAGTCAGGAAGCAATTCCCAAACAAAACTTCCCAAGTCACACCATACTCCAAAGAAAATCACTTTAAAGTCTTTAAGAAAAATAGTTGATTTTATTTACAGAAAAGTCTATGAATTAAAAAGACGTTATGCACATTTTTTATTGTTTTTGAAATCCTTAGAAAGAAAATAAAATAGTTGTGAGAGGTAAAACAAATAAAATAAATAAATAAAATAAAAAAGGAAGTACTGCACAGTGTGGAACTCGCCACACTTATCTTCATGGCAGGTGCCATGAATTTTTCTGTGGCCACCACTGTTCCATGCATGGCCAGCACCACTAGTGGGCATAGGCTTGTGGCCAGCGCCACATGCTACATGGCAAGCGCCATGTGTGGTGTGTGAGTGATGTGGCAGGCGCCATGTTTCATGTTATTTTCAGCATGGCGGGTGCCACTAAAGTCTTTTCTTGTTCAGTTTTTTTTATACAAACACGAATCCAGTTCATGGTTTCTCAAACAATTCCACACATTTATGATTTATGATTTATGATTTGCAACATTTATCACAGAACCAGACAATAACAAGATAACAAATATGATAACAGTATGAGGCAAATATGACGCAAATGATCATGGTATTTTAAAATGGAGTAAAAACAGAGTATGATACCTAGTGGAGAAAGGCCACTGCTTCTTCACAAGTACTAGATCTGGAAATAGTGGATGAGCCTCTCCTCCTTCCAAGACCAGCTGCTACAGAGTTAACTCTTCTCTCTTTTAGTTTCCCAGAAAGAATCACGAGTTACTGGTGTTTGGGATATTGTGTTTTTGTGGGTTTGAAGTGTTTACAGAGGGAATGAAAGTGGTAAATTCCTTGCAAGTTTTTGAATATTACTTGCAGGATTATGGAATGGAGAAGTAGAGAGATTTTGAGAGAGTTTTCTTTGTATCTTTCTCTGTGTGTTGAACAAAGAAGAAGTGTCTCCGTTTATATGCAAAGTAAGTTAGTCCGGGTATTGGAGATACAATGGACAAATGCTTTATCCATAGGGGAAAAAATTAGGGTTTGTATGGCACTTTCTTCAGCCTTTGATTCCAGTCAACCTTGGAGATCACAATGCAGCAGAGGATATGGTGCAGGTCTGTTATTTTCATCCTTCAATATCTATTCCAAAAACTCTTTTTATTGTGTCATGAGAGAGAAAGTGAAAAGAGGAAACAATTGGAATTGAGGATTACGGATTCCTGAGCATGAGTACAAATTTTATGTTGAGCCATTTTATTTCTTTAATCCAATATGGTGTCCAAGAGCCCTTTTGGCTATGTCAGGAGAGAGTGAGCTCAAAGAGGTAGTGTTTAGTGACTTCACAAAAAAATGCCTTACAAGCAAGGTATCTTCAGATTTTTTCAAACAATAACAAGAGGCACATGAAATGAATCATGTGCATGATGTTTTGTTACTAAACCATACGTGAACACCACTTTAAATTCTCAACTTTATGACCTTTGATTCAAATAACAGAATTTTGGATCCAATGGAATTTTGAAATAAATCACATGTCCATGAAAAAGAAAATGTCACAGAAACAAACTTAGGAAATTCTAAGTTACAAAATTTAATCCTTCCATGACACCAATTTTGAGATTTTCCATTTTGGTGAATATTTATCCAAATGAAAAATTCTTGCACTCGAAAGTTTTTCAAGACTCATAGGTGGACTCCAAGGTTGTTCATTAACACATGGAATGATGTCTCAAGACTTGGGGTCACACATTGCTTAACATGAAAGGCAATGATTGACTTGTCTTGATAAAACACTTGATTTCTTATTGAAAAAGACTTCTTGGACGCATGTAGATTCAAATGGTTGCATTTGGGGCCAAAAGATGTCTTAGGGAGATCTTATCCTCTTTATGTAAACCCTATCTTCCACAATAATAAAAAAAAACAACTTGTAAAATGGAATGGTTAGTTAACAATGCATACATGATTGTGATCTAAATGTAAGTGCAAGATAATATGACATCTAAGGGGTAAAGTTTGGGGTACAAGAGTTGCCTCTATTTGAATTGCTTTACCAGATGGCTCGAGGAATGAAAATCCCCGGGTCATCAAGGTGAAAGGTATTTAAATATAGAAAACCGATTTTTTTTCCCTTAGATGGAATGCTAATGCTAAGGACAGGCAACGGACATGCATATGCTGACATGCCATGAACTCTAGTATGATGATATGATGTCATGATAGTGCAAAAATGCAGACAAAATAGGACACCAGAGATAAAGAGCAAACCAACATAGGCGAGCATTGCCGGGGAAGGATGAATGTTAGTATTCATGAGGGAAACTCACTGGGGATACAGGCTGACCGACAACCGAGACTCATTGGGAAGACTCTGAGGAAATACTGGGGGTACAAAAGTAAAAGAGGGAAACCCCGCAGATCCTTACTGAAGATAGGAACCAAAGAGGTATGTTCCACTAGGGAAAGATCCAGGGAAACGGACGATAGGTTCATATGTGACCGGATGACACTGGGGAAAATAAAACAAGTTCTTACTGGGCATGAAACCAGAAGGAAGACATGATCTCCATTGGGGATCAATTTGAAATAAAAGGCTAGATATTTTCTAAAAGATTTTCTGGGGATTTCTTATACTAAAGAGTTCAAACGGGATCTTCAAGAAGAGCCAGAAAAGACAGAGATAAACTCTTGCGCGCCAGATGAAAAGATGACTGGACTTTAGCTGGGAATAAGGTTAATGAACAATTAATGATTGGGCTCGGGTACCAATATGAGTTAGACTCCAATATGAGTTGGAAAGGACACCAGTTTGGGGTTATAGTTTGACTAACAGTATGAGCTAATTATTTAGATACCAGTATGAGCTAGATTTTTGGATACTAGTATGAGCTGGATTTTTGGATACCAGTATGAGCTGGATTTTTTGATACCAGTATGATTTGGATTTTTGGATACCAGTATGAGCTGGATTTTTGGATACAAGTATGAGCTGAACTTGAAACAATAGTATGAGCTGGATTTTGGATACCAGTATGAGTTGGATGATACCAGTATGAGCTGGATTTTGAAATTTTGGCTTAGGTTCATATCTGACCTGGTTTCGAACAACGGGTTCATATTTGACCCGAGGTTTAGGTTCATATTTGACCTGGGTTCAAACAATGCCAGCAATTACTGGACTTTCGGTTCCATATAAGGAGATTAAGTGTCAGATAGGTTAATACCGGGGTTGCATAACTGAAGATTAGACTTCCTAGGGAATACCAATTATGGTTGCAAAAAGGTTGAACACCACTAGGGATAGGTAAGCTTCTTAAAAGAGACCGCCACTTACCGTCATAGAAAAACAAGCTTCTCCAAGAGATTGCTACTTGTTGTTGGTATAAAATCCAAAGAGATGTTGTTGTTGTCACAACACTGCTGGAGATTGAATTTTGTCTTCAACGAGGATCTGTAAAAGATTCTTCCTGCGAGACAAAAGTGCAAAATAAATGCACGCTCAAACTAGGTTCAACAACCTAACCTGCCAAGGACCAAAGCTCAATCTAGGAACAAGCTAGAAAGAAATGGTCAAACAAGACTCCAACCATTGAGGAGTGAGCTCAACTAGGGATTTTATCTTATCCTAATGTGGAAAAGACAAACTGAACCAATCATCATCCACGAGGATAAAACTCTGCGGGGAATTCAGAAAGGATAGGCACTTTATGCCTAGGACTGACAACTCCATTAGAGAGAATAGATAAACCCAGTCACTTGGGGAGATAAACGCCAAAGTGAACAAAATAATTAAACACCAGAAAAGGGGTAGCAAACATGCTAAGATGCTATGCATATGAGTGCATATATGCCATGCTTATGCTGACAAAACAGACAAAAAGAAGCAAGACTGGAGATGAAATAAACATCTCGACAAGGATACCCTTCCAAACTCATCAGATTGGACCATTACTGGGGATGAATATGTAGGACCGGTAGCTCTGTTTCAAAATTACAATTTTCTCTGGTAAGAGAAATACTCCAGTTGGTATAGCATCACGACTTCACTAGGATTTCCGTCATGAGCTTGATTTCTTTGCTGGAGTGAAATCCATGGAGAATTGCCGAGATTAGCCGAAATAACGGTTTACTGGGGAGCTAGTAAAAATATGTCACAAAAGCTGAGTAATTCTACATAACTCATCTGCCCCAGATTACATGTTCTATTAGGAGAAAATACCAAGAGGATTTTACAGAAGAGTTGGCATACCAGAGGCTTCAACATCTCCTAACTCTTGGAGGAATTCTTGAATTTCAGCATAACTGCCCCAGATTAACTCCATTTACACAACAAAGTCCTTGAACTTGTTCTTTGACCATTGGGGAACAAACTTGCTCCTGTCAGCTTGATTTATCTGTGAAGGACATGTCGTTGACTTTTAGAGATTTATCAAATCTCGACTTGACTGCTTCTGATTAACTAATTTGTGAGGGTAAGTCATCAAAAGGATTTTTTACAGAAGAATTAATATGCTAGATGTTTAAATATCTTCAAACTTTTAGAGAGAAATGAACCTCGGCATAACTGCCTATGTTCAAAAGTACTCAGACTGTGGTAGAAACAACCGGGGAACAAATTTTCCCCTGCTGATGGGTCACTGAAGTCCAAACTTGTCATAAGATGATCTCAAGAAGATTTTCCCCATTTTTATGATCTTGAAGAGTTCAGCCCCTGATTCAATAGTCCTTTGAATGGTGGATTGGCACATCCTTCCGCTTGGTTGTCCTAGACTGAGGTTCCTTTATCAAGTCAAATTCCTTAGCTGGCTGCATTTGTTGGGATCTCTTTGATATTGAATTATTTTTTTGCAAACAAGTTTTGTTCGTTAAAAAAAATTGGCAATTTCAATGCAAAATTCATGCAAGCTTTTGAAATCAAGTTTTATTTATGAAACACACGCAGTGGAGTGATTTAAATAACCAAACATAAAGGTGAATCTAGCCACTTATGGCCTGGTATATTAAGTGATCATTGCACACAAATCACAAAGATTACTAGGAGTCAGGTTAATCAATATTGCTATAGTATGCTTTCAAAACAACCTTACCTGAATTAGGTCTTTTAAGGGTTGTATCGTGGCCTAATTCATGGTTCATGAAACAAAAGATAAAGGCTCAAAGTTTATTTAGACCCACCCCATCTTCGTGATGAACTCCAATCCTACACTCAGTTAACTCAAGCTATGTATTCAGATTTCCATAGGCTAGGAACTGAATTGATGATAGTTGATGATGATTCAGACACCTTTGTAGTCATTACTCCTTTGAAGAATTTGGTTATCCTTTATTGCTGAGGTTTTGAGACCTCCTCTTATCTTCACTGAGGCTTTGAGACCTCTTCTTGCCTTTACTGAGGTTATAAGACTTCTTTCTTTTTGGTTGACGTTTTGAGACCTCTTCCTTTTTGGTCGAGGTTTTAAGACCTCTTCCTTTTTGGTTGAGGTTTTGAGACCTCTTTTCCCTTGGTTGAGGTTATGAGACCTCTTCTTTGCCTTCATTGAGGTTATGAGACATCGTCTTCGTCTTTGTTGAGGATATGAGACGTCTTCTTTATCTTCATTTATGAGACCCCGTCTTTTTCATTATCACTTGATTTGAAAGAGCTGACTGGTGTCTTGCATGAAGCTCTTGCATTCGAATGCGTAGCCAAGTTAAACTGAGAACTAACATGCCCCAAGGTTGAGATTTAAGGGTTTTTTGTGTAAGGAAAGAAAACTCTTACTTCTAGGCTCGAAGGGTTAACAAGGGATTATCTTCCTTATTTCTCTAGTGTTTGGGAATTGAAACAATGCCTTACATCCTCGGCAAGGTTTAATCGAACGCATACCACAATAATTATGGATAATATTTTCATCATCCTCCCCAATCTCTTCTTTAACAAACAGTTTGATAAGTGGAAAGAAACAATATAAAGATATATTTTTTTTAAGCTTTTGTGAACATAAAAGTAAATGAGTGAAACAAATGGACTTAATCAAAAGGTGCACAAACATTTCATTAATCTTGCCAATTTAGAAGTACAACAAAGCTTATAAGCAAATATAAATTCAAAGTGCAAAGGAAATACAACAAAAGTGCTAAAACAAACAAAATATTTCCAGCTTTCGGGAATTAACTTCAACAGACCCCAACTCCCATGTTCAAAAGGGATCACTTCTTTGACGCTCGGAGTTTTGCTTTTGATCAACCCACGCATGTGATTTATTCCTTGTGGTATAAGACCTTAAGAGGCTTCACAGGTCCTTTTCCTTTGTTGTCATCTGGCTCAGAATTTGGCTCAGAAATCGAGGCATCAATATCTGGTTCCCCTCCTTGGGGTGCTATTGACTCTATCACATCTTGCAACCTGAGCTTGAAACTCTTGCACTCCTCTACGAGGTGTCCCTTTGTCTCGGTACAACATCCACATTTGACATCTGGATGGTCTTCTTCAATTATCAGACTCTTGTTATGGATCATTTTTTGTACGGAAGCTTCTAACTTAGAACAAGTATCCAAATCGTGTACTCCCACCCCCTTATGGAATTCACATGTTGCATTTGTATCAGGATTGTACCATGCATACGCTTCTGCACAGATATGAGAGGAGTTATCAAAGAATCAGTAACGGGTACAACTTACTAAGCGGCACGAGAATATGTTCGTCATGAACTTTGTTCCTTTTGTTCCAATTCTGTCTCTTGTTCTGTTTCCGCCTCTGGTTTCGAGTTTGACGACCTTGAAGGGGAATGGCCAATGAATGTTGATGCGCCAACTTGGTATTCAGAGGTTGATGATGACATTATGAGGGATAGCCAAGTGGTTTCAAGGAACTCAAAGGTAAGTTGCAAAAATTATGTGGAAAAACTGAAGAAGTTTTTTTTTTAAGATCCAAGCTCTGTTGATCTTTTGAAAAGGAAATGAATGTCTGAATTTCTTGAAATCAATGGATGCAATGAGATGTTTCCAATGCACAAAACACGGGCAAATATATGCACAAATATATGTACCCAAAACAGCACAAGTCCTAGGTTTAGAGGTCTTATGAATGGAGCCATGGTCTACCCATCCCATCAAGGTGTGGACTGTAGGTTCATCAATGGTAGAACAGGGTTCTAAAAATTTCCCAAAGTCGACAACCCATCTTTCAGATTTTATCGATTTCCCGAATGACTCGGTAGTCAGTAAAATTCTCAAGAGAATCTCGTCTGAGTGTAGTATCGCGAAACAACTAATTCAGGAATAGACTCCCTCATATTCCTCGCACTACATCCTAAAAAGGCCAAGTGGGGTTTGGAGATAACTACGGTTCTCAGTATCGATGGCACCTATGTCTAGAGTAGCACATTTTCACGAATTGATTCGTTCAACATGACTATACTCTCAAAAGGGCCTAAACTGAGTGATGGTGTCTCAAGTCAACTTTTTCGGGAATCGACTCCTTCAAAGCCTCCTTGAATATACCATTGTCCTATAAT
This sequence comes from Lathyrus tuberosus, assembly GCA_022829125.1. NCBI lineage: Eukaryota > Viridiplantae > Streptophyta > Magnoliopsida > Fabales > Fabaceae > Lathyrus > Lathyrus tuberosus. Next base: position 1,527,561 of record JALAZF010000191.1, read on the forward strand.
AAGGGAACTCAAGTCCGGGTTAGGACTTATCTCACTACTCAAAAGTAACACCCTACACACAGAAGAACCCAAGCAAGTATATAAACATGTACAAATATATACAAATATACAAGCAAAACATATAACAATACAAGCATAAACAAGGTGGGCTTAACCCTCAAATTAAAATCCCCAATGAAGTCATAATTTTTGTTGCGGTGAGAATTGGATAACAAAGCTATTAATTAACTTGCATCACATTTCTTTGAATTCACCACCGAGCTTTGATTTATCCAAAGGAAAGGGTAAAGTTCGAAGAAAACCCTAAGAGGATCTAGGTTCGGGGGTTGGTTATATAAAGGGAAGGTATTAGCACCCTAAGTGTCTGTAGTAATCTACAAGAACCTCTTGCTTAGTTTGTGTTATGTTATGTTTGCTTGCTAAGATATCTGCTAAGGGTAAAGGTAAAGACCTAGGGGTATATACACTAAGTTTGCTCACCAAGACGTCGCATCTTGTGCCTACGTGTCTGACTAAAGAATCAGAGCAACCATAGTTCACCTAACTAAGGGTGAGAGAGGAACCATTGACTATGGCCAATGTTCCAAGGGGAATGAGTATGAGCTCATATAGAGTTTAAGAAACTTTCTAAGTCTAAGTTATGAGATAAATGGCTATGGGTACAAAGTATGATGTCATCCATGACTATGAGGTCAAAGGTTGCCTATGGTCAAAGGTAGGAGGTGGCTCTATGACTATGAGGCCAAGAGGGAATCCTATGACTATGAGGTCAAAGGAAGATAATGAGCTATCCATGACTTTGAGGTCAATAGAGAGACTTTTCTCTGACTATGAGGTCAATAGAGGATGGCTATGAAGCCAAGGTAAGATGGCTATGAGGCCAAGATGAGATCCTATGACTATGAGGTCAAACGAGAATGGCTATGAGGCCAAGGTAAGATGGCTATGAGGCCAAGATGAGATCCTATGACAATGAGGTCAAAGGAGAATGGTTATGACTATGAGGTTAAAGTTTACCTATGACTATGAGGTCAAAAGTTAATGGTAGCTCTATGACTATGAGGTCAAGTGGGAATCCTATGACCATGAGGTCAAGGAAGAGTGACCATGACTATGAGGTCAAAGATTGGCTATGCTTATGAGCTCAAAGCTGATGTCCTATGACTATGAGGTCAAGGAGAAGATGGCTATGACTATGAGGTCAAGGGTGATATCCTATGACTATGAGGTCAAGGAGGAAGGTGGCTTTGACTATGAGGTCAAAGCTGGTAATCATATGACTATGAGGTCAAGGAGGGAGGTGGCTATAACTATGAGGTCAAAGCTGGTAATCCTATTACTATAAGTTCAAGGAGGGTGATAATGAGCTATCTATGACTTAGAGGTTAATAGAGAGACTTTTCTACGATTATGAGGTCAATAGAGGATGGCTATGAGGCCAAGTTAAGATGGCTATGAGGCCAAGATGATATCCTATGACTATGAGGTCAAAGGAGAATGGCTATGAGGCCAAGGTAAGATAGCTATGAGGCCAAGATGAGATCCTATGACTATGAGGTCAAAGCTTACCTATGACTATGAGGTCAAAGGTTAAAGGTAGCACCATGACTATGAGGTCAAAAGGGAATCCTATGACTATGAGGTCAAGAAAGAGTGGCCATGACTAGGAAGTCAAAGCTTGCCTATGACTATGAGGTCAAAGGTTAAAGATGGTCCTATGACTATGCAGTCTAGAGGGAAACCTATGACTATGAGGTCAAGGAAGAGTGGTCGTGACTATGAGGTCAAAGCTTACCTATGACTAAGAGGTCAAAGGTTAAAGATGGCCCTATGATTATGAGGTCAAGAGGGAATCTTATGACTATGAGGTCAAGAAAGAGTGGCCATGACTATAAGGTCAAAGCTTGCCTATGACTACGAGGTCAAAGGTTAAATATGGCCCTATAACTATGAGGTCAATAGGGAATCTTATGACTATGAGGTCAAGGAAGAGTGGCCATGACTATGAGGTCAAAGCTTGCCTATGACTATGAGGTCAAAGGTTAAAGATATCCCTATGACTATGAGGTCAAGAGGGAATCCCATGACTATGATGTCAAGGAAGAGTGGCCATGACTATGAGGTCAAAGCTTGCCTATGACTTTGAGATCAAGAGGGAATCCTATGACTATGAGGTCAAGGAAGAGTGGCCATGACTATGAGGTCAAAGCTTGCGTATGACTACGAGGTCAAAGGTTAAAGATGACCCTATGACTATGAGGTCAAGAGGGAATCCTATGAATATAAGGTCAAGGAAGAGTGGCCATGACTATGAGGTCAAAGCTTGCCTATTACTATGAGGTCAAAGGTTAAAGATGGCCCTATGACTATGAGGTCAAGAAGTAATTTTATGACTATGAGGTCAAGGAAGAGTGACCATGACTATGAGGTTAAAGATTGCCTATGACTCAGAGGTCAAAGCTGATGTCCTATGACTATGAGGTCAAGGAGAAGATGGCCATGACTATGAGGTCAAGGAGGGAGGTGGCTATAACTATGAGGTCAAAGCTGGTAATCCTATGACTATGAGGTCAAGGAGGGAGGTGGCTATGACTATGAGGTTAAAGCTGGTAATCCTATGACTATGAGGTCAAGGAGGGTGATAATGAGTTATCTATGACTTAGAGGTTAATAGAGATACTTTTCTACGACTATGAGGTCAATAGAGGATGGCTATGAGGCCAACGTAAGATGGCAATGAGGCCAAGATGATATCCTCTGACTATGAGTTCCAAAAAGAATGGCTATATGGCCAAGGTAAGATGGATATGAGGCCAAGATGAGATCCTATGACTATGTTGTAAAAGGAGAATGGCTATGACTATGAGGTCAAAGCTTACCTATGACTATGAGGTCAAAGGTTAAAGATGGCCCTATGACTATGAGGTCAAGAGGGAATCCTATGACTATGAGGTTAAGGAAGAGTGGCCATGACTATGAGGTCAAAGCTTGCCTATGACTATGAGGTCAAAGGTTAAAGATGGCCCTATGACTATGAGGTCAAGGAAGAGTGGCCATGACTATGAGATCAAAGCTTGCCTATGACTATGAGGTCAAAGGTTAAAGATGGCCCTATGACTGTGAGGTCAAGAGGGAATCTTATGACTATGAGGTCAAGGAAGAGTGGCCATGACTATGAGGTCAAAGCTTTCCTATGACTATGAGGTCAAGATGGAATCCTATGACTATGAAGTCAAGGAAGAGTGGCCATGGCTATCAGGTCAAAGCTTGCCTATGACTATGAGGTCAAAGGTTAAAGATGGCCCTATGACTATGAGGTCAAGATTGAATCCTATGAGTATGAGGTCAAGGAAGAGTGGCCATGACTATGAGGTCAAAGCTTGCCTATGACTATGAGGTCAAAGGTTAAAGATGGCCCTATGACTATGAGGTCAAGAGGGAATCCTATAACTATGAGGTCAAGGAAGAGTGGTACCAATGAATATGAGGTCAAGGGTGAATGAGCTTTCTATGACTTTGAGGTCAATAGAGAGGTTTTCCTTTAGAAGGAAGGGGAGGATAACATCTTGTGAACAAGAGTTAAAGTGAGATTGAAACATAATGAAACATATGAGTTCAAGAATTCCAAAACAGTAAGGATTTATAAATATAGGAAACGAATTTCCAAGCATGATCATGGTAAACAAAGATAAGTGAACCACCCAAGTATGGCAGAGATAACATTCTCACTGGTTTAAAACAAATACGTTTAGAGTCATGCAACTTAGTAACAGAGCCCGGAAAAATACTGACAACACACTCATGATAAGGCTTTGTTCAAAGTTCGGAAGTATATCTCAAACAAAACATCACAAGTGACAACATACTCCAAAGAAAATCACTTTAAAGTCTTTAAGAAAAATAATTGATTTTATTTACAGAAAAGTCTAAGAATTAAAAAGAAGTTATGCACATTTTTATTGTTTTTGAAATCCTTAGAAAAAAAATAAAATAGTTGTGAGAGGTAAAACAAATAGAATAAATAAATAAAATAAAAAAGGAAGTACTGCACAGTGTGGCCCTCGCCACACTTATCTTCAAGGCAGGTGCCATGAATTTTTATGTGGCCACCATTGTTCCATGCATGGCAGTGCCACTAGTGGGCATATGCTTGTGGCCACCACCAAATGCTACATGGCAGGCGCCATGTGTGGTGTGTGAGTGATGTGGCAGGCGCCACTAGTGGACCTCTAATCATGGCAGGCGCCATGTTTCATGTTATTTTCAGCATGTCGGGTGCCACTAAAGTCTTTTCTTGTTTAGTTTTTTCATACAAACACGAATTCAGTTCATGATTCCTCAAACAAATCCACACATTTATGATTTATAATTTGCAACATTTATCACAGAATCAGACAATAACAAGATAACAAATATGAAAACATGATAACAATATGAGACAAATATGTAGCAAATGGTCATGGTATTTTAAAACAGAGTAAAAACAGAGTATGATACCTAGTGGAGAAAGTCCACTGCTTCTTCACAAGTACGAGTTTTGGAAATAGTTGATGAGCCTCTCCTCCTTCCAAGACCACCTGCTACAGAGTTAACTCTTCTCTCTTTTAGTTTCCCGGAAAGAATCACGAGTTACTGGTGGTTGGGATATTGTGTTTTTGTGGGTTTGAAGTGTTTAAAGAGGGAATGAAAGTGGTAAATTCCTTGCAAGTTTTTGAAGATTACTTGCAGGATTATGGAATGGAAAAGTAGAGAGATTTTGAGAGAGTTTTCTTTGTATCTTTTTCTGTGTGTTGAACAAAGAAGAAGTGGTCTCCTTTTATTGGCAAAGTAAGTTAGTTCGTGTATTGGAGATACAGTGGACAAATGCTTTATCCATAGGGAAAAAATTAGGGTTTGTATGGCACTTCCTTCAGCCTTTGATTCCAGTCAACCTTGGAGATCACAATGTAGCGGAGGATATGGTGCAGGTCTGTTATTTTCATCCTTCAATATCTATTCCAAAAACTCTTTTTATTGTGTCATGAGAGAGAAAGTGAAAAGAGGAAACTATTGGAATTGAGGATTACGGATTCGTGAGCATGAGTACAAATTTTTTATGCTGAGCCATTTTATTTCATTAATCCAATATGGTGTCCAAGAGCCCTTTTGGCTATGTCAGGAGAGAGTGAGCTCAAAGAGTTAGCATTTAGTGCCTTCACAAAAAATGCCTTACAAGCAAGGTATCTTCAGATTTTTTCAAACAATAACAAGAGGCACATGAAATGAATCAAGTGCATGATGGCTTGTTACTAAACCATACATGAACACCACTTTAAATTCTCAACTTTATGACCTTTGATTCAAATGACAGAATTTTGGATCCAATGGAATTTTGAAATAAATCACATGTCCATGAAAAAGAAAATGTCACAGGAACAAACTTAGGAAATTATAAGTTACCAAATTTAATCCTTCCATGACACCAATTTTGAAATTTTGCACTTTGGTGAATATTTATCCAAATGAAAAATTCTTGCACTCAAGAGAAAGTTTTTCAATACTCATAGGTGGACTCCAAGGATGTTCATTAACACATGGAATGATGTCTCAAGACTTGGGGTCACACTTTGCTTAACATGAAAGACAATGATTGACTTGTCTTGATAAAACACTTGATTTCTTGTTGAAAAAGATTTCTTGGACGCATATAGATTCAAATGGTTGCATTTGGGGCCAAAAGATGTCTTAGGGAGACCTTATCCTCTTTATATAAACCCTATCTTCCACAATAAAAAGAAACAACTTACAAAATGAAATGGTTAGTTAACAATGCATACATGATTATGATCTAAATGTAAGTGCAAGATAATATGACATCTAAGGGGTAAAATTTGGGGTACAACAGAATTGAATGGTGGTATTTAATTTAATTTATTTTTATTGTGGAGTGAATTATCAAGCACGAATTAGATGAAGTTTAAAGATGAGATAAATCATGATTACAATCAAAGTTCAAAGTATACATGTATAAGTCAAGACATTAGTTATCATGACATCATTCAAAACTCAAAGTAAACATGTATATGTTAAATCATCACTTAATCATGAATACAATTTAGGACAAGTAAAGGTAATAACTCAAGCATACTTGAACTAAAGGAACATGTTTATGACAATAACATGAGGATGAAGATGTAAACATACAAGAGATGTCATGTGAGCAAACTTAACGATGACATGTTTAAAGTTCAAACATCATGTGAACAAGTTAAGGAATTACTTGAACATTTAAGCATGAATACAAATTTAACATGTTATGACAAGTAAGTAACAACCAAACATGGATATTAGGGGTCAAACATGGTCATAAGCAAGTAAGAACATCACAAAAGGTTTAGGTATACAAACATGTATTCAAAGTCACTTTCAAGATAAAAATTCAAGTGTATAAAGACACATAAACATGGTGAAATCAACACAAAGGCAAACATGCACATCATGGTCATGTAAACATGGAAAGAACATCTCATGTTAAGGCAAAAAAGTCAAGCAATGGCTCATGGTATGGACAAAGTTCAACATACACTTTTACCATGTAAACATGCATCAAAAAGGCACAAAACTCAAGTAATAACACAATGCACAAGGTCACGCAAGGTTTCTACATAGTGCATATGATCAATATATGGCAGCATGTACAAGAGAAATTAAGGGATTACTCAAAGGAATCAAGAGAAAGCCTTGGAAACCCTAAAATAATCACATACTTTGAACATTCATAAATGAATCATAAATAAATATTTTTGGTAATTTCTTTTCACAAACAGAAAATACACAATGTCATGAACAATTTGCAAAAAGAATGGGTTCAAAAGGATTAAAAATGAAGAAGTTATGGTCAAATGAAATTGCAAAGGAAAATAAGAAAACAAAATCCTAAAAATAAATGGGAATGGTCCCCATGGGACTTGAACTCAGGTTACCACGCTTCTGGATCAAAACATTACTCGTTCTAACCATACGCGGATGGTGATTATATGGGGCAAGCATGGTATTATGTGTGTTAAGCTTTTGGAAATCAGAAAAAAAAAATGAAACTGGGGCGAGGGGGATTCTAACCCTAATTTCAAAGGTTCAAAGGTTACAAAGCGTGCAGGTTTAACCACTGGGGTAGTGATAAATCCATTGTATCACCCCACCCCATTAATTGATAAACCTAAACATGACCTAGGCTTGGCCAGAACCAAAGGCGCCATTGTTGTCTGCTTTCTAAGTGTTTACTCTAATTAATTGTTTTAAAGAAAATGTGTCACATGCAAGTATACATGTATGTTTGATTGCAGCAAGTGATAAAATAAGAGATCGTACCCATAGGGAGTGATGTAGCTTTGAACTTTAAGTATTTAATTCTTGTTTAAAACTAGTATGAGTAAGGTAACAAATAATAATAATAGTAACAGCAAGGAAGTCACACAACAAACTAAAACTTAAATAAAGAAGGATAAGACATGAGAGAGAATGATTGATGAGCTAAGATCCATTAATAAATTGCTGCTAAACAGTTTCCATGATGTGAAGTGTCGTGCCTCAAAAGGTCAGAACATGATCTAGTGGTGTATTTCTACAACATCAACTCATACATAACTAGGGCAAGGGAACAAATCTCTAAGTCTCACTTATAACCCTAAAATGTGTCTGGTTTTAGTTCTGCAAAATCTTTATGGTCTCAACTTTTAATCTCTAAGCAAGTTGAATTTAGTGAATATCTCTATCTTACTTTGTTAACCACTTTTGTTATGAAATCAGCATGTTGTTGGATCTCTCTCAACTACATACTTGTACCTTTTTCTGAGTTGATTATTCTAAGAAGCAAGTATATAGAAATAAAAACACATAACAAAATAAGGCACTAACAACACATCATTTCAATGTAAAAACAAATTTATATTAACTTCACTTTGCTCATCAAATACGAGTTTAGCTCATTGTAGCGGTAAAATCGTGAGTGTAAGCTATTGATTAACTCAACTCAAGGAAAACAGAGTCGCCACCGCGCTTTTATTTATTCCACAAAGGAAAAAGAAAAAAGAGCGAATAAATCCTAAGAAGTCTAAAAAAGCAAAAGATAAAAAGACAAAGAGAAATAGGTAAGGGGGATGGTTATGTAAAGGGAAGGTTTTACGCACCTAATACATCTATAGTACCCTATAGGAGCCCTTTGATGTATTCATGCTTTTGATCTAAAAAAAGGTTTGCTTGTAAAGAGATTGAGGAGATGAGAGAAGAATTATTTTTTAAGATTTTTGTGTTTGGAGAGACTTATCGTCTCATGCCTACGTACCCATGATGTGCAATGTAGGATCAAAACCTCGTAGTTCGTGGTACAAATAACAAATATTATTGGTTGTGGTTTATTTTATCTTGAAAAAGACAACTTGTCATTCTCAAGAGAGAATACTCAACTAATTACCCAAATGTATGGGAAAGAGGCATTTGCATCACATTAAGATGGAGGATTTGCTTGGATTAACATCAACAAGACTAATCACTTCAACATCTAAGTGGAAAAGGACCATACTTTCAACAAAATATCATGGTTAGGAGTTTTACATCCCATCTAAAAAATGACTCATGTCTAATTCTTTTGAAAAAGTTTAAAAGAAAAAGGTGCACAAAGCACAAAAAATTTGGATGAGTTTTATATTTTTTTATGTCTTTTTGAAATGGTCAAAATATGATTAAGATGGATTGACATTTATTAAAGAAAACAAAGTTTAAAAATCACTTGACCGAAGTCAAGGTTTTATTATGAAAGCGGTTTTAAGTTTGAAAACAAGAAGGTTTTGAAAAAGGGAGAGGATTTTGAAAATTTAAGAATGGGGAGGAGAAAAAGTGACTATCCTAGTGCATAAAATCAAAGCTAGAGAAAAGAAGGATCTAACCAAAATGGAGCCATTTCAAAGAAATATTAAAAGAATTCCATCCTTAAGCAAATTGGCCAAATAAAGGCAAGTCTTCAATCAATACTCCAAGCAAAGGGATAAGAAGTCCTAATTCTAGGTCCATAAGTCCAATATTACTTCAAAAGAGGTCCATAAAGAGATCACTCCAAAGCATAAGATAGTAACCAACAGTCCAAAATGAGGAGAATTAAGTTTTTTATGGTTTTGGCCTTTATTAATGTTTTTGGTCCAAGTGGACAAAGAGAAAAAGGCATAAGCATAAACATGTGTCCAACGGACAAAGGAAAAAATTGCGGAAGCATAAACATGTGTCCAACGGACAAAGGAAAAATTGCGGAGGCATAAACATGATATGAAATGATAATAATGGAGCATAAAAAATAAAAGAGATAGGGAGCGAGAAGGAAACATAAACAAAATTAATATAATAATATTATTAGTAAGTTAGTGATTAGTTGTTAGTGTTAGTGATCAATAATAATCGAATAATTGCACTTAGGTCAAGGTTAATGAGAACTTGTCAGAAGATTGATAGAATCAAAGCCTCTACAACAACAAGTTCCATAAGTGTTGAACCAAAAGACAAATAATCAATCATCCTTGATAATTTCCGATACGGGACAAATATTGCGCTATGTTAAGCAATCGCCGAGTAATTTACGGAGTAATTACCCTACAAATGAGGCTGGTCAATAGATCTTTGTGCTAATGTATGCTAGATGAACGATATATAGATCGTCATCCGAAAGCAATACCGCACGAAAAGAAAAGTGGTAACAATTTAGTCTTGATCAAAATTCAACAAAGAAATTCCAAGATCCATAAGACTTTCATCGATCAAAAAGAAAATAGATGAAGAAAAGAGGTCAAGATGAAAAGGAACAACAAATTGAATCTTAAATCGATTAAATCATCATCAATATCAATCACCTCTCTTGGTGGATAAAATCGACACCCAAAGTCCATTGATATTGATGAGATCTTATCAAAATTCAAGATCCAAAACCACCAACAATCAAACAAAATAAGAATTCAAAAATAAGATCAAGAACAAAGTATTTTCAAATAAATTTTTTAAGAAAAGTTTTCAAAAACAAAATTCAAGATGCAAAGAAAGAAAAAAAAAACAAATTCAAATCTATCTTAAAAAGAAGTTATAAAACAAAAATAGATTTGAATTAAGAAGAGATTAAAAAAAAAGAAAAGAGAGAGGTTTTGAAAGAAAAAATAGGAGGCGGTGATAGCATACAAACACACGGCCCAAAAAAATTTGTAGAAAATAATACACCTCCATTTTTAATAATAAAAAAAAATGAGAATCAGAAACTTCATCATCTTCTCCAAAAGCTAGCTCGTGCGAACAGAAAGAGAAAAAACTTGAGCTAGCACTTTCTCCGCCGCGGCGGAGTTCGAAAATTATGCCAAACCGATCAAAACGCAGAGCACTACACAACCGTACAAACAAGATCAAAAATCGCAACGAAAAGTAACGGATCAAAAACGACGGTGAAGCTTCAAACTACCTTCAATGGCTCAGGTAAGAATCAATTGAGCTTCCTTCTTCTTCTTCTTTTGTTCTGGATGATTTCTGGTTCGAAATTGGTCTTAGTTTGAGGTTAATTTGAAGAACAAAGTAGAAGAATGAATGGAGTGGTGAAACGGTCTTACGAAGTGAGAAAATGAGAAAGAAATTCTGCAGAGTTTTGGAGGCTTTGAAGCTTGAGAAAAATGAATGAGAGGAGTGTTCTATTTATAGATGGAGAGTGAGGGAGAATGAGTGACGTTTTTGAATTTCCACTGCGTTTCAATTGGTGAGTTGTGCGTGACTTGCTGCCAATTTTTCATGTCGTTTTTGGATTTTCCAATCTGCAGCTCACGTATTATGAAGTGTGACTTGTTTCGTCATTTTGATTTAATCTTGCAAACTACAGCTCATTTATTTGTGTGACGTGGATTAATTCATACCGTTTTGATTTCAACTTGCAGCTCGTGTTGCAGTATTAGCTCACGTTTGCAATTATCCATTCTGATTGTTTCCTCATGCTGGCCCACATTATCCAACTTTGGTGAAAATATTAAAAACGTATTGAATCTTAACTGATGGAAACTGGTCTTTTCATTTTCAATAAAGCCAACAATTTCAGGATAGAAAACAAGTTTCCTCATGCAAATTTCCAATAATGCTCTAGAGTATGTACTCTTGGCAATGGCATCGTTGGAGTTTACCGTGCAACACTCGAAACAATTCGATACCAACTCTTTATCTTTGACATACTCGGATATAGTATTGTAGTCAGAGTACAAAGCGAGTCCAGTCCGGTGAAACTGAGATTCTCACATTCTCTTGTGCTCAGTTATTCCGATGAAGCACAGCAACTCAGAGCCAATACCACAATCACGGTAACGACGAACCGTACGGATACATACCAATAGAGCTTCGCGCGTCTCTCTTAGGAAAATGATCAAGAAAATTCCATGATCCAGTTCAAGAATTGCCACTGCTAAAAACAATTCTCTCAAGTTTATTACTATCATCAAGTATAGTCTCCAGTTCAAGAATTGAGTAATGACCTCTTCAACCTCAGTGTAACATTTCAGGCTAGTTGCTACCTTGCCAATAGTCATATTCAACAGTAATAGATGATCGTGGCTTGTGGATTGTTGACTTCAAGCGTGAGAGCTTATGGCTTGGCTTGAAAATTACTTGAATTGCTTGGAAATGCCTTGATCTTAGAATTGAAAACAATTGTCATGTTGCTGTCAAGTCTTTCCATCATGTGCTCGTGAATTTTCCAAACTTTGATACTTTTTGTTTCTGTAAACTCCACCAATGCTCTTTTCGGGAACAAAATCGTGATTATTACACATGTGAATCCTAGAATCCAGCTACGGCCGTGCAACACCCAAAGCTCCATTTGACCTCTCTTAATCCTCATCTTGTACAAGCTGATCTTCGAACTGTTTGGTAAATAGTCAGCCGTCTGCTGAGTTATTACCCGCTAGCAGCAAATATTGACTTCTGAGGATCGTTAGAACTGCCAAACAATGGACGCCCTTGCCGATCTCTGCCACTCTCAAGCAGTAATCGCAGATAATACTGACATACGCAAACTTCTTTTGACAAGCTTGGATAACGAACAAAATATTCAGAATAGTTCCAAGATTATTTGTGGAACACTCTCAATCCCTGTCATCAATTCAAGGATAGTACCCCCTGGAACAATATCTTCAGTGTGCTCTTTCTCAACATCTAGTTTATGAACTTCAGCTTGCAACGATTCTCTCAACTCTTGCCTGGTGTGCTCATTCCAAATCAAGTCGGCCCTATTGTGGTCTAAATCAAAAGCTCTCCACAATGTAGACAATGGTCAAAATAAGCTCAGTGAACCTCTCAAACCTTCTTACGATCCAGCCGGCTGATCATCCATTCTCAGCACATGAATAATCTTAACAAAGTAATACAAATAAACCACCAGTGATGTTCCATGAGCAGGCCTTCATTGCTTTCTCACAAACCAACATTATCATAATTGTAGCCACCAGCAATCTTTGTATTACTGCTGTCAAAAACGGTATTGAACATTATGGAAACCAATATCATCATTGGCGTTGCCATCGTCGTCATCACAATCATTAGAATCTCCAACAACTATTTGGACAATTAGCTTTTCTAGCTTGCCAACACTTTGCAATACTTGAACTTATTCAAATGTCAGTGAGGTCACTTCACAAACATACTGTCTCAGAACTTGGCCATAGCATGTGTGCAATATCATTACTGCAACTGTACCTGATGTTGGATGCCACTTCCTTGTTTGATAGCACATCCCGAATCCAGTTGGTTGCCAATGTCTAAGGCGAGTAATGACGAGAAGATCGGGCCAGGCTTGTGTAATTGTGATAGAACTACAAGAAGACAAGCAGTACTAATCCAATCTACTACCACCAACACAGCTCTGCTATTTTTCTCTGATGCACAAAAGAAGGCTCATTTCCAATGTTACTTTCAAATTTAACAACTTGTAAAGTTGTACTTCTGCCATTCTGCACCAGATTTTTAGCATTGCTCCCATACTAATTTGTCACCTCATCAAACAACGCGGGCCAAGAACCTAGTTCTATTTTTTTTTGCCAAGATGACATCATGTCAAAAATAGATTTGTACTGATAGATTTTGAATTTGGATCTTACATGGCGAACAGTCCCCAACACGACATAGTTCTGGACAATTATGTATCCTACAACTAAGGCACCTGCCACATACTTGAATGCACAGGAGGATCAACACGTTTGATCAAAGTCAACTCTTTCACTTGTTTCGTTCATATAAATTGCAAATTCTGCATTTCTTTAACGTATTCCAGGTAGCATACACAACCATTTGGAGAACTTGATTGCACTTAGTTTGTAACTGTCCAACCAAAGCACTCTGATTTTCTGCATCACTTCAAAGCAACAACAATTTCATTGCACTCATCGAAACCACTGATGCACATCTTGATTTAATATCCACCAAGCTAGACTTATACAGACAAAATTTTGAATCTCTGATAATAAATGACTTAAGTTCTGAATAACTCCACAAATGAAATAATTTGGGACTGATGGACTCCTAAACCAAACTTATCATAGAACATTGCTTGAAAGCTTGATGAATTCCAGCACAAAACAACTTATCCTTGAATACATGTTGCCTGAGAAATAGCCCACTGCCACAACCAATTTGATATTGAAGCAATCTCTTGATAGTTTGACCAAGATTAGGTCAAACTTCCATCTGACCTCAACCACAATTGAATAGCCATACTTGATTCCAAGTCATACCTTTGCCATCAATCTTCCTGCAAAACCCTAAACACATAGAGAAGAAGAAACAAAAAAATTTCAAAATATTTTTGGTATTTTAGTTAGAGGTTAGTAAACAGAAACAAGTAAGAATAATATACAGATACCCAGGAGAAACAAAGATTGTGATCTTGTTTGTGATATGAGATGCAAATGATATGTGGGATCTTAGGGGTAAAAATTAGGGTATTACACTCATAATGAGATGAGTACAAACTACTGGAATGAAAATACAAGATGACATATTCTTAACAAAAATATAGAAAAGAAATGACAACCTAATAATAACTTTAAGATCCTTTGCTTTGGGTAAACAACATCAGACCTAGACAGTCGCGACAGTTCCAAGCAGTGAGTATAAAACTGGATGAGAAGAAGAAATCTCTCTAATCTTCTTAATCCTCAAAGTAACTAAACGAAAATAGAAAATATGAGTGTGTGCTTTCTAACTTGTGGTTTCTCTCTTCATTGCTGAACATGACTTGCTTTTTATAGACTTTTTAAATGAGAATTGAAGTTGATGGGTCATGGATCATGTGCTTTTGCTGGGAATAAGGTTCAGCCCAAATCAAATCACAAATAACTCCAGTTGTCCCTTCTTCCTTCATGAACAAGCTACTAGGTACAAACAACATTTGGAGACAAGGTGTCTTTGGCAGGCTGCTGCAGCAGGTAGTGGCGCAGAGCAGACGGCGGGTGGCTGGGTGCAGGATGTGCTTTTGCAGGGGTGGTCCCCACTATACCCTCTTTTGTCCTCTAGCTTCTTTGATCTTATCTAGATGCTTCATCTCCTTCTTGACATAAACTCTGCCACGTATGCCCTAGTGATAGAGATTTTTCCAAGCTCTTGGTGAATTTTGTAATTAATAAATCTTATCATCTCTCTTCCTCTTATCTCCATTTTTCTCAGACTATGTCTTGAGGTTTCACGCCTCAGCTTGCCTTAATCTGATTTGCTTTAGGACCAAAAACACACAATACACCATAAAAGGTGCTGCTAGTGCACTAAAGGCAAATACATACTCAAACAAGTGAACTATAAATAAATCTAATTAAACCTAGCTAAATTACTTACAAAAAATGGATCATTATGACACAATAAAATGGTGTTATCACTCCCCCAAACTTGAACTATCACCTGTCCTCAGGTGATGCGACAGTGATTGACCAGAGAGATTTTCAAGAACACTTTAGGATCATAATGGTGAAGTGGCTTAACATTTACTGGATGAAAGGCCTGAACAAGGAAATAGTTGGCACAACTTAGCCTATTATTATCCCAAAGATGTTATCACCAAAGTGATTGAGACACCTACTGTCACGCCACTACTCTTCTGAAGAATGAGTGAACTTTCCTTTGAGATTCCTCATTGAGTACTTCTGTGAATTAAGTTTCCTTCCTTTTGGGTCTTACATTGGAGTTTTGATCTGACTTTTCTGCCAACTTTTGGCTATCACACTCTAGTTCACACCTTTCCAATTTTTATTGTCTTTCTTCTTCTTTTCTTCTTTCTCTTTTTTTAACACAACACCCCATCTTTTCACTCAACGGGATCTCACTTGTAATGAGTCCAACTGGTTATTGTGATGAAGGTGCTGGTTGTTCCTCCAGTTTCGGGCACAGGAACTTTTTAATCAAAAGTGGTCTTTGCCACCTCTTTGGACACTTTTGTGTGTTTTATTAGCAATGATTGGGGTGTGTTCTATTTTTGTGTGAATAAACTAAATATTTATCCAAATCAGCTCATCTTTCCAGAGTAATTCCCTAAGGGTTCAACTTGCTTCTCAATTTCCAACAATTAAGTTTCTAAAAAAACATGTTACTAACCCAGCAGACTACCGGAGGCGGGACAGAAGTCATCAGCTTCCTTCTGCAACAACATCCTAGGAAAGAACTTGGCTTTACATCACCAATTTACCAACAGACTTATTACCCAGCTTTTTAAGCGCAAAATGAATATTTTTCTGACCCTGGGTTGTTCTCTACTAATTTCTCATATGTCCTAAAAACTACTCATGCAAACAACAAACAAAGAAAAACAAACAAAATATAAAAATAAACTACGCCAAAAGAAATTAATCAAACACTAGTTGAGTTAATCATCCAAAACATCAAAATACCAAAGTACCAAGAACATTAATCCATGGCCAAAATAAGGCCTCAAACATCAAGTCATGGCCAAAAAACGGCCTCCCACAGTACCAAATAATTATCCAAAACAAAACATTTCAGTAGCAACAAAACAAAAAATAGAAGTAGAAAACAATTAGAAGATAGGGTAGAGAAAGAGAGGTTCAAGCTTTATCTATCTTCCCCCCAAACATTAAGTAAGGACAGTGTCCTCACTGTCAAGTGGTAAGAGGAGGCAAGACTGGGGAAGTCTCTACATGATACCATTTAGGCTCTGAGCCAGGTGCTTTTGCGCGCCGGTTGAACATCTCACTTCTTCTTATTTTTTATTTTCTTCTTTGATTTCTCCATCTCATTCGCTTGATCTTTGACAACTTCTGGCACAACAGTTTCTTCCTGGAATGGCTCCTCCAAAACAACTTTTTCCTTCTTTTTCATTTCCCTCTTTCTTAGGCTGGTCACATTCTCTTAGACAATTTCTTCCTTACTCTCAGCAACTGCCTTCACAGGGGTCACGACAGGAGACAACACAGGTGTGACTGTTACTCCTTCTTCTTAGCTTGACTGACTGTCAGCCTCTTTACCTTCATCTTTTCTAGCAACTTCTTTTCCTTCAGTCTTTAAGGATATTGGAGATGATTCCTCTGTTGTTGAATAGTATTTGGGTAGATTTTCATCTACCAGATGGTCTTCCTCTTCAATCAGATCTTCCTCCATTTTACTGTCATCTACTGCCTTGTCTTAGTTCATCTCTTCACTATCTTTATCAGCTTCCTCAATTAACTCTTCTAAAACATCATCCTTTTCTGTTGCACTCAATTCAGGGTCTATTTGGTTTAAGTCAAAGTCCTTTGGGGGACTGTCCTAATGGGACTTGACTTTGGGGGTTTGACAATCATGGTTTTGAACATCAGGGATTTCCTTCTATTTCTATTCTTGTCTCACTCTTTTCTTCTTTGGAGACACTTCAGCCTTTTCAGCCTTTCCACTCTTTTTTTTCTTCTTCTGCATAGGACTTTCTTGGACAGACATGCCTTGACTTGTCTCTGCAGCAGCATCCTTACTCCTCTTTTTCTTCACTCTTTTCCCTTCCTTCTTTTTGCATTTCTCTTTCTTCGTCACTTTCTTGTCTTTCTAAACTGGCCTCTCTTTTGCTTTATTCTCTTCCAAATCTCCCAAAATATGATTTGGAAAAACAGGAGGAACCAACATACTTGATGGAAATTGTAAAGCAACCACTTTCTCTTGCCAACAAAACTTCTCTTTCTCAAACTTGTAATACTCCCTTTGATCTTTCTACATTTGCAGAATGACAACCAACATCATGTCTTCTCTTTGATGATCCTCTGAAGCCTCTGCCTGTCGCGCCTTCGTTTGTCGTTTCTTTCCTTTTGGCCTCATCAATGTTTGAATCAAAGCCTTGTCTAATACAGCTTGTGGCTGCCCATTCTCAATAGTATCCAGCTCAGGTACTTCGTGTCTTCGGCACAACATAGTAATCTCACAAGGAAAATACAACATTCTTTCCTTCTCTTGCATGATGGTTTTCCCAACATTGATTTTGCTTAATAAGGTGATGCAGTGAAGCAACACAAGTCGTGTTCTACTCATAGTTTCATTATGAGCGGTGGGTTTCAGAGAATGCTCCTTAATTTGGTACCAAACTTTTACTATAGGCAGTAGTTCCATCCTTCTTACAGCTTTCTTAAAGCTTGATTCCACCCACTTGGTCCCTGGGTTGCACAGTGACTCCATAATCACATCATAATCTGCTCCGTCCAGCTTTAATAACAAATCTTGATATTCATCAGCAGACTCCCTTGATATTCAGCGCCAGGTTCAAAATAGCTTCATTGTAGACCACTTTAGTACCTCTCACCACCACCTCAATCCTTTTATGGCCAGGATCAGTGAGGTTTGAGTAGAATTCCTTCACAGGCGAAATATTGTAGGGACCAGGTTGACGACAATGTTTCATCCACCCTAGCTTTTTTATTGTAGTTCCCAAATCTCAAGCAAGCCCCAAGTTGTCTTCTTGGTTGTCAAAAACGAAACCCCTTTCAGCATGAAAACCCATTTTGTTGAAATACTCCTTGAAGCGGCGAGAAGCTTCACTGTTGATGAACTTCTCATATCTGTCTTTCTCTTCATCCGAGTAAACAACATATGGCATTGCATTTTTCCTTGCAGCCATCTTAATTATTTTTCCAGTAGGGATCTCCATTGTTTTAGTGGGAAGGTGTTTTAGGTTGAACGAAAATGGTGAGGAACAACAAAGAGGGAAGTTGAGACGGTGATGGGAATGTGAGAGAGAGCGTGAGATTTTGTGATAGTGAAGTGGAAGGGTTGGAAAAAGAAAAGTGAAAAAAATATTTTTGTAAAAATTAGGGCAAGAACTGAAAGGGCAGGTTGATGTAACATATGGGAAAGGACAAAATTTTGAATTTTTTGGCATGGAAAAGGAATTGCTTGCTGCTTTGTCTCACCAGGCTGACGTGCCAGACTAGTCATCATGATTCCCTAGTGCAGGGCTCTAGGCGTTTGCTTTCCACCCAATTAATTTCTCTCTCTATCACTCAGACTCTTCAATTCCCGTCCAATAAAATAAGTAAATTGCCAACTCAGCATTTTATTTAACTTCAGGACTTAGGAATATTTACTCTGAAAATCATTTTGTTCCTTTCTCATTTGTTACCGTACCATGGTCGTGACTCCAAATGCCTGTTGTTGTCATGCAAAACTACTCAACTGTACAAAAATAAAAAGAATATTGCATTAAGCTAGGCTGCCTCCTAGTAGCACTATTTTAAGGTCTTATAGCCTGACCAACACAAAATCACTTAATCCATGAAATGAATGGTTCCCCTAGGGTTGCTTGAAGGGTCACGAAAATAGGTTTTAATCCTTTGACCATTGACCTTGAATTTTTCACCATCTTTTTCATTCATCAATTCCACAGCTCCATTAGGGAAAATTGTCACTAATTTGAATGGTCCTTACGATTTTGACTTTAACTTTCCAGGAAATAATTTCAGTCTAAAGTTAAAAGGCAAAACTCTTTGACTTTCTACTAATTCCCTTTTCTGGCATTTCCTGTCATGCCATCTTTTGGTATTTTCTTTATAGAGCTCAGCATTTTCATAAGAGAACAACCTATGTTCCTCTAACTCATTGAGTTGGAGCATTCTAGCTTGGAAAGCAGTTTTTAGGTTGAAATTTAATTGCTTAACTGCCCAAAATGCTTTATGCTCCAATTCTATGGGTATATGACATGCCTTCCCATAAACAAGTCTATAAGGAGACATGTCCAGAGGAGTTTTGTAGGCAGTTTTGTACGCCCAAAGAGCTTCGTCCAAATGCTTGGACCAATCCTTCCTTGTAGGGTTAACAACCTTTTCTAAAGTCCTTTTAATCTCTCTATTAGATAGCTCCACTTGGCCACTTGTTTGAGGATGGTAAGTTGTAGCAACCTTGTGTTTGATCCCATATTTTTTCATTAAGTTTTCAAAAATTCTATTACAAAAATGTGACCCACCATCACTAATGATTGCTCTAGGCGTGCCATGCCTTGTCAGAATGTTTTGAAGCAATAATTTGGCCACAACTCCAGCATCATTAGTGGGTGTTGCTACTGCCTCTATCCACTTGGAAACATAATCCACAACTAAAAGAATGTATAAATTACCAAAAGATGGAGGAAAAGGTCCCATGAAGTCAATGCCCCACACATCAAAAATTTCAATTTCAAGTATGTTGGTGACTGGCATCTCTTGCCTCATGGAAATATTTCCTACCTTCTGGCACCTATCACATCTTTTAACTAGCTCATAAGCATCTTTAAAAAGGGAGGGCCAAAAATAACCTGATTGCAAGACTTTTGTAGCAGTTCTGGTTCCTCAAAAGTGTCCTCCGTATGGAGCTTCATTACAGGAAGACGAGATATGCCGTGCCTCTGTATAATCTACACATCTTCTTAGCAATTGATCTGCACAATTTTTGTAAAGGAAAGGTTCATCCCAAAAATAACTCTTAACTGTATTAAAGAACCTTTTCCTTTGCTAGAAGTTGAAATCAGGGGGTATATATCTGCTGACCAAATAATTCACTGTATCAGCATACCATGGTGTCACGTTAGTGCTTGTTAGAAGTAACTTCTCATCAGGAAAAGTTTCTTGAATGCTCCACTGTTATTGCTTTGAACTTCTTCGGGTAATCTTGAAAGATGATCAGCAACAGAATTCTCTATCCCTTTCTTGTCTCTAATCTCTAGGTCAAACTCTTACAACAAGAGAATCTATCGTATAAGCCTTGGTTTAGCATCTTTTTTAGCATTCAAATACTTGATAGCTGCATGATCTGTGTATACAATGACTTTTGTTCCAACCAAGTAAGGTCTGAACTTATCAAATGAAAACACTACAGCCTGCAGCTCTTTCTCAGTTGTGGTGTAGTTGATTTGTGCTTCAATCAAGGTCTTACTAGTGTAGTAGATGGTGTGGAAAACCTTGTTGTATCTTTGACCTAGTACATTTCCAATAGCAAAGTCACTAGCATCACACATTAACTCGAAGGGTTTTACCAGTCAGGAGTCTTCACAATGGGTACAGAGACAAGGGCTTTCTTCAGCAGATTAAAGGATTCCTCACATTCCTGACTGAATACGTATGGCACGTCATACTGCAGCAGCTGACATAGAGGTTTGGTAATTTTTCAAAAATCTTTGATGAACCTATTGTAGAAGCCAGCATGCCCTAGGAAACTTCTGATTCTTTTTATGTTCACAGGTGGTGATGTCATACCCCAAATTTTGACCACTAAGAATTCCCATCATTGTGAAAATCATCATCACAATATGGATGAACCATCATGTCTCATCAGTCTCCTCAAAGGTTGTTGAGCATTTACTACAATCGAAGATTAGGGTTTCAAGCCCTCTCAGGGTACTTAGACAAAGGATCAATCAAGAAATGACATGATCTTCAACTTGTATAAACCTCTTAAACACCCATAAAGGATCAAGAGGACTCCCACATCAAGAATCAAGCACAAGGTTGCAACATTCCAAGTGGATTAAGCCTCAAGATCGCCAGTGTCACCAAATTAGGGTTTTGGTCGACTAGGACCTCCAGATGGAAATTTTCATATGGGCATGAGCCAATGCTTCAAAATATAACTCAAGATACTCCAAGGGACATCATGGACTCAATCATCCAGTCAATTTAGCCTCAGGGGGTGCATTTATAAAAAATCAGGAATTAGGGTTTCTTAACCTAATTCACCCCTAAGTTGACTTTTGGGACAAAACAAGAGCCAAGACCTCAAGACATGATTTGAGGGTCTCCAATAAACTACATTGATCCATTTGAAACAATGGATTGATCCAAGAAGCTTGATCAACAAGTTTCAATTTCATCAGAACCACAATTAAGGTTTCGAGGAAAAAGTCAACTGTACCTTTGACTTTTGACCCAGACATACTCCCAAACCTTGGAACATGATTCAATACACCCTATAACACCTATGGAACACATCCATTAGGTTTGATTTAGGTCAAGGACTTGATTTCACCAAGGATCACACAGTTTAGAATTCATCTGATAAAAAGCCAACTGTGCACAAAAGTCAAGTTTGACTTTTTGAGATTTTTTACAATTTTTGTTCCTTGACCCTAAAATGATTTAATGTGTGATTGGAATCATCATTCATGAAGAAAAATCAAAGAAAGTGGGATAACTTGTAAAAGGGGTAACCATAAAAACTTAGAATTTTTCTAAGTTATGGAACAAAGTGGCTAGGGTACCAACTTCCAAGGATCATAACTTGAGATCCAAGCAACCATTTTGGATGATCCAAAGATGGATTTGTAGATCTCATGGCATACTTTAAAAGTGTCAACTACAACTCATTCCAATTCCTCATGGATTTTAAGTTATGGAGTGACCAAAATGACAAAAACATGAAAATGCCACTTTTTCCAACACTTAGTGAAATTTTCACTAAGGCAGAATCTGTTTCACTTTTTTCAAAATGTAGGGGCATTTTTCACTTGGATCCAAAAAGTGTAAAAACAAACTATGATCACACATGTGTCGTATCACATGATAGCTTTCCAAAATGACCAAGAACTCCATCAAATCCCATCTGAGCTAGAAGTTATGACAGTGGCAATATGCCTTGCTGCAAACTGTCTTGGCAAGGCAGATTGTGCATAAGGGCTCGATTTGCTTAATTTGTGCAAATGGCAAACAAGTTTATCCATCTGAACACCTCAGGGGGAGACCAAGGAGGAACCAACACTGATCCATAAGCCTCCCAAGTCTTTGGAACTACAAGTAGCATGCCAAACCTAAAAAGCCTAAAAGTGGGACAAGACTCCAATTTTGTTTTGGAGCATTCAATGGATGCACCAAGGTGGCATAAACTGAGCCTATTCCAACTGAATGAGTCAAGGATAAGCTCTGAACCAAAGAACCATAGGCCTGTGCTCTAAGCTCAAGTCAATGGCTAGAGGAGACTTGAGATTCCTAAGTGATCACATTGGCCACAGACCTGTACCAGTTGCCATTCCCTATTCCTTGCAAAACAAACTTGCTCTACTATAAATAGAGCTCATTTGTGATCGGTTTGAGTACACCAAAGCACCCAAACTGATGCTTTCCTCAAAATCACCTTCTCACTTCCAATTTTGCCTTCCAAAGCAAGTCACTATCGGGTTTTGAGCTTGGGAACAATTCCAACCAAACCAATCACACACACACCCCATAAACATCATATAGAAGTGATCCAAACACTTAAACAACATCTAGAACACCAATTTCACAAAATCACCAGCCAATTGCTTAAGGTTTTAACCAAGTTGCAGCTGAGGTGCCATACTTTGTTCCAGTCCATTTCAGATCACTCCAAGCATTCAAACACATTCCATATGGTGTGGGGAAGCTGTTCAGATCATCACAACTTATCTGTAAAACCTCCAACTCAAAAATCAAATTGCTCTTGCTGCCACGACCTTCAAGTAAGCCTAAACTTGGTCATCTCATGATTCATGCATATTTCCTCGCACAATAATTTCGCCATATGTTCATAATAAGGTATGGAGGGTTTCCCCTCAATTAATTGCTTTGTTTGAATCATGTATCAAAATTCTCAGCCTTCATGCAGAATTTAGGGTTCTTGAGGTTGTGTCTTGATTTCTTATTCCACGCTTAAAATAAATGAAATTAAACACCATAGACATGATCGTGAGGTGAAAACGAGTAGATTGATATGTGGATTGTGTGATTTCATCAAGTATTCAGTGAGATTGAGGAGAAAACGCAAATATGGGCAAAATAGAGGGCGCGGGCAAGAACTTGGTGTTCTTGGAGCCCTTTTTTGAATTTTTAAATATTTGAATTTTTGTGATTTTATTTAATTGATTAAAAAATTAATTTCTCTCTGATTTTTAATGATTTTGAGTTGATTATTTTTTTAATAATTCACAAAAATGTTAAAATATTTTATTTTACCAAAAATTCCCAAAAATATTATTTATTTTATATACTTAATATTTTTACAAAGAATTAATTTTTTATGTGTTTTTAACATTTAAAATATTTTTCTTCCTTGACTTTTCAAACTTAAATGGTTTCCAATCATTTTGTGGATAAAAACATGATTTTTCAAACATTAATCCAAGATCACAACTTGTTTTTTTTCACACATGTTTGATAATTTTGATCATTTTAATTAAATTTTTATTTAATTAAAATACATTTTGAAATAAATTTAGGGTTTTGATCTTAATCACCCTAAACAAATCTTTCTTTAAACACTTTGGGCCTCTTGAGAGAGTGTAAGTCCCATCCTTTTGTAAATAGAATCATTTTGGGCCTCAGTGCATTGTATAAGTCCCGATACAGTCAAAAAGTTCGGCGCGATCGTCGCCTTTTTTTAAACCAAAAAAACTACTGGGCTTCTCCTCGAGCTATAAGACCTATCTTTATTCATTTTCAAACACTTTGGGCCTATAATAGAGTGTAAGACCCAATCTCCCTTTG
Source organism: Lathyrus tuberosus (assembly GCA_022829125.1). NCBI lineage: Eukaryota > Viridiplantae > Streptophyta > Magnoliopsida > Fabales > Fabaceae > Lathyrus > Lathyrus tuberosus. The sequence goes on from JALAZF010000191.1 coordinate 1,551,518, forward strand.
AAACCTTTCTTTGGGCCTCAGCTATTGTATAAGTCCCACTGTATTTTCAAAAACCTCGGCGCGATCGTCGGTTAAAAAATAATCTTTGGGCCTCCCCTTGGGTTGTAAGCCCCTTTCTTTTTTTCTTAAAATCACTTTGGGCCTCTTGAAAGAGTGTAAGACTCATCCCTTTGTACATAAAACCTTTCTTTGGGCCTCAGTCATTTGTATAAGTCCCTGTACAAATTCAAAATAACGGTGCGATCACTGATAAAAACTTGGGCCTCTCTTTGAGCTGTAAGCCCCAACCATCTTTTCAAAATACTTTCTTCTTTGATTTTGAATCCAAATATATAGTTGTTATCAAAACTTTCTTTAATTTCTTTGTTGAACAACTAACAAAACAGCATGGAAGCTCTACAATGGGTAAGTGTTTACCTGCTTTCTTTATCCGCTTTCATATATATAACTGTATTGTGGGAAGCAGTGCATGGTTAGTCTTCTTTCATATCCTCTTTAAATACTTGTCATATATCAACTGTATATATACTAGTATAGTTATTTAGAGTTTTCCCCGACAACTAGGTCTAGAACTAGGTAAAGCCTTATTGGTCACTCTTAAATACAAACAAAACTAAACCCCCCATAGGATTCCAGATACAGTTTTCCCTTCTCTTGGGGTTAAACAATATGGAACAAAGTGAAAGGCAGTATTCCTCGTGAATCTTTTCTCAGACTGTCACCCTTAGAAATTATCAAAGAAACTCTATTCCCCAGGGATGATCTTTTCTCGGTGAATGACATCTCTTGAGTTTCTTCAAACCTAGAACTTTCATGAAATGATCTCTTCTCGATGAATTGCATTTCTTGAACTTCTCTCGGTTTGCGACCCATAGACTTCCTAAAAGCATCCCGCCTCCTCTTGGGCTTTGTACAAGGACCCTTCGGCTTCTTAGAAGTTCTCATGCCTTCTCTTGGTCTTAATACAAGGACCCTGACGACCTCTTAAAGGTATAAGAAAGAACTTAGTCATCCTTTGATAGAGTAGTCTTTCCAGTGTCAAACCTCTAGCCATTGTAGGGTTGATTCTCATCCCTTAATGCCCTTGTCTCCTCTTGGGCATAATACAAAAGATAAAACTCTTCCACCAGTATACTTGGATAGTCTAACCTTGAGTCTCAAAGACATTCTCAAATTCCTTCTAAAACATAAGAAGAGACACCGTCACTCGGGATGAATCTCCAGCAGAAACCCGGTCTCTCTCATGAGAGTTCCTCACAGTTGGACCTGCCTAGGGATCTCAATAATCCTCAGCAGTAAGATAGCCTCCTCTTAGGCTTTGTATAATAATCCTTCCTCAACGAAGTCAGCCTCCTCTTGGGCTTTGTACAATGATTCTCCCCAGCGGAGCTAACCTTTTCAGACTCTCTTGTTGAGTATAAAAGACTCTCTTGTTGAGTCAATCTCCTTTTAGCCTCAATCTCGGCCTTCGTACGAGACTGCAAACCACTCTCTTGTTGAGTATAAAAGACTCTCTTCTTGAGTCAATCACCTTTTCATACTCTCTTGTTGAGTCAAACCTTTTTTAGCCTCAATCTTGGGTTTGTACAAGACAGATAAAAACACTATCTTGTTGAGTCAAACCTTTTTTAGCCTCAATCTTGGGCTTTGTACAAGACATAAATCTCCCTCTCTTAAGCTTGGGACAAATATCTTCCTTAAGCAGAGTCCTTGCCTCCTAGCCTTCCTTTAGGCTTCGAGGAATGATTTTCCCCGAGAAGAGTCAAACCCCTTTTAGCCTCAATCTTGGGCTTTGTACAAGACACATACAAACCTCCCCGACGGAGTCAGAATCCCCTTTTGGCCTCAATCTTGGGCTTTGTACAAGACAGAAAGAACATTTTCCCCGAAAAAGTCAAACTTCTAGCCTCCTCTTAGGCTTTGTATAAAGAAATCCCCGGTTGAGTCGATCAACCTTTTAGCATCAACCTTGTGCTTTGATCAAGGCACAAAAAAAAAATCAACAATTCCTCTTTAGAGATGACAAATTCTCTCTAAAGCCTTTTAGCTTCAATCTTGGGCTTTGAACAAGACACCAAAACATCTTTTTCCTCCATTTAGAATAGGAGGAACTACGATTGCTCTGATTTCCCTGTTTCCTTTAAACGGGAATACGTAGGCATAAGATTGTGAAATCTTAGCGAGCATACCTATAAAAAACTCTAGGTCCAGTACCTTCATATCTTCACACCAAAACTTAGGTCCAGTATCTTACCAAAAGCCTCACAGTCGAGACACTCTATTCTTAAGAAAAATAACCTAAGAGAGACCCACCATCTTGATCGCATCTGTAAACCAACAGTCATCTGTTTAAACTCAGTATTCAAGCAGGGTTAATTGGAGACATCTATTTCCCTTCCTTAATCAGCTTCACAAGATAAAAAATGAATCGAACTGTAGCACCCAAAAGCGATAGTGATTCGAAACCACAAAAACCGCGCTACAGGTGATAATTTCTCTATCACTTCCACTTTTTCTTGATCTACTTCCAAACCCTTTTTGGAGATTTTGTGCCCAAGAACGATCCCTTCTTTTACCATAAAATGACACTTTTCCCAATTAAGGACCAAATTATTCTCCTTACATCTAGCCAATACCAGATCTAAATTTTCCAAACACTTCTTGAATGATTCTCCAAAGACAGAGAAATCATCCATGAATACTTCCATGGAATTTTCAATGATATCTGAAAATATTTCCATCATCCAGCGTTGGAAGGTGGCAGGTACATTGCACAGTCCAAACGACATTCTTCTGAAAGAAAATGTGCCATAAGGACATGTGAATGTTGTCTTTTCTTGGTCTTCCGGGGATATGGAAATTTGATTGTAGCCGGAGTACCCATATAAGAAACAGTAGTATTCTTTTCCAGCCAATCTGGCCAGCATCTGATCAATGAAAGTGAAGGGGAAATGATCCTTCCTCGTTGCTTTGTTCAGCTTTCTGTAGTCCATACAAATTCTCCAACAGAAATTGTTCTGGTGGGGGTTTAATTCATTCTTATCGTTGACAATCACAGTAATGCCTCCCTTCTTTGGAACATATTGAATGAGACTTACCCACACACTATCAAAGAAAAGGTAGATAATTCCAGCATCCAACCACTTAATAATCTCTTTCTTGACAACTTCTTTCATGATTGGGTTCAACCTCCTTTGACTTTTAATGCTATTTTTAGCATTTTCTTCCAACATAATTTTGTGCATGCAAATTGTTGGACTGATCCCCTTTATGTCAGAGATCTTCCAAGCAATTGCCTTTTTGTGTTTTCTCAACATTGCTAATAAACGCTCCTTCTGTTCTTCTTTCAAATATGTAGCAATGATGACTGGAAACTTTTCTCCTGCCATCAGATAAGCATATTGCAAATGCTCGGGCAGTTGCTTCAGTTCCAGTTCAGGAGGTTCTTCTATGAAAGGTAGATGTTATTTGTGACCAACATCTATTTATTCTATTACTTCCACTATGGCTTCCTCGTGCTTCTTCATTGGACCATAAATGATCCACCTTGTGGCTTTTTCTCTTCTTTAAATTTTCCTAGCTCTTGTTCCAACACATCATTAGTCTTGAGAAGGTTTTTATGAATTATACCTTCCCAGCTGGATATCATGGAACAGTCAGCTACATCTACTTCAGGATACTTTAGAACATTGATTATATTAAATACTACCTGCTGTCCACTAACCCTCATGGTGAGTTATCCTCTTTCCACGTCAATTAAAGTTCTACCTGTTGCTAAGAATGGTCTTCCTAACAATATAGGGGTTTCTTCATCAGCATCAAAATCCATGATAATGAAGTCAGCAGGGAAGAAAAATTTGTCAACCCTTACTAACACATCTTCAATCCTTCCTTGGAGGTAACAAATACTCTTATCTCCTAGTTGCAAGGTGATGGTTATAGGCCTGGCAGCTCCTATCCCTAACTTCTTAAAGATGGATAAGGGCATAAGATTAATGCTGGCCCCAAGATCACACAACGCTTTTCCACAGAAAGTGTTTCCAATGTTGCATGGAATAGTGAAACTCCCACGATCTTTTAATTTAGGTGGAAGTTTGCCTTGCACCAACTGACTACACTCTTGAGTGAGTGCAACCATGGCAAACTCTCCCACCCTCTTTTTTTTGGTGAGCACGTCCTTCATGAACTTTGAATAATTTGGCATTTGTTGAATGGCTCCAATCAATGGTATGTTGATGTGAAGTTGCTTCAGAATCTCCATAAACTTTCCAAATTATTGTTCTTCCTTGGCCTTCCTAATCCTTTGGGGAAAAGGTGGGGGTGGTCTTTCTTGAATAAAATTTAGTTTTCTGCAGGAGTCAGTCATGACCTCCTGCGTCTCTTGAGAAGTCAAATCTGCATTAGTAACCTCTTCATTCTGCTTCTGATGTCGAAACGGTTCTTCATCAGTATTTTTTCTTGTTCCATAATTCTCTGGCTCGGGCAATTCTGCAATTGCCTCTTTGTCCTTCGAGACAGATTCTTCAACTTCTTTTCCACTTCTCAGCTTGATGGCTTGGCATATTTCAATAGTCTTTAGTCCACCAGGTGTAGTTGGAGTTTCGGTAGAGCTTGGGAGAGTTCCCATGTTCCTTGAACTCAAAGCAATAGCTTTTTGCCCTACTTGATTCTCCAAGTTCTTGATACTTACTTCTTGAGCTTGAAACTGATTCTTTGCTTCTTGAATAAAAGACTTCAAAACATTCTCCATCTGGTTGTTGCTCTGATTCCCCTTACTGTAGTTAGGAGTAGGAAAACCTAGAGGAGCTTGTGATGTTGTTGTTGCTTGCGGCTTTGGTTGATTTTGATTAATACTCCAAGAAAAATTTGGATGGTTGTGCCACCCTGGATTGTATGTGTTTGTGTAATGATTATGGTATCTAATGTTGTTGTTGCCAACATAGTTGACTGATACAGGATTTGAAGAACATTCTTAAAATAGATGGGGTCCTCCACAGTAGACACAGGCAATCACAGTCGTGTCAGTAACCACCTTTACTGGCTTTGGTCTTGGTACTTCAGGAGTTATCATATTCTTCATCATCTGGTGAATTTGATCCACCTGAGCAGCAAGAGTTGTTGTCTCAGTGACTTCATGAACTCCAGCAGGTTTTTTGTGAGTTGAGTTCACATAAGCCCTAGTGACAGGCCACTGGTATGTGTTGGTTGTAATGCTCTCAATCAACTTGTAACCGTCTTCATAAGATTTGGACAAAGAGCTCCACCACTGTGTCGCACCTGCGAAAACCAACCGGCGGAAAAGAACAGAAGCGTCGCCATCGAGCGTTATTTATCCCGACGCAGGGAAAGGAAACGATAGAAGAAAACCTCAACAAAGGGAAAGTAATGGTCATCGTAACCATAGCCTGGGTTCGGGAGTCGGTTACACGAGAGGAAGGTATTAGCACCCCCTTGCGTCCATCGTACTCGATGGGATCCACGCTTGTTGTTATCGATCAAAGGGTGTAGACGGAGGAAAAATAAAAGAGGTGACTCGATAGGACATCATCGTCCTAGGCCTACGTATTCCCTCGGGAGTGGGAAAGTCAGAGTCGACGTAGTTCGGAGACTACAGGATTGTGGGGGAAGGTTTCTCGCCAAGACATCACCGTCTCGTGCCTACGTATCCTCATTCTAACCAGAGAGAGGAAATCAGAGCAGTCGTAGTTTGACCTAACAAGGTCTTTAAGTGTTTTTTATGAGCGACGTTAAGTTCGCGTCTGGCAGTTAGGGTCGATGCCTGTTTGCGACAGAACGGAAGTAACATGCTCTTTTATGAAAATGATTGGAACCTAATTAATCCCGAAGGATGAAAATGATTTGAACTTTGTTTGTATTTTTTAGACAGAAGTGTTTTGACTGATTGTGTTTGTAACTCATATTGCACTTAAGTCTATGACATAGGAACGAATGCATCGCATGGTCGTCCCCAACATGACGTATGCAAAACACTCTAGAAAGGCGAAGGGAGACCCTCCCTCTTTCATTTCCCATGTACTTAAGGCTCATGGCGTACAATACTTCTTGTCTTAATTATATGTTTTTGACTTTGTTTTGAGATGAGAGAAGAGACTCAAGTTGTAAAATAAAAACTATGGGGGGACTAATCGTAGTCCTAATGTTAGCATGCATTTGTTGGTCCTAGGGGTTGGATTGAGAGGAAGAAAGAAGGAACTTCTACCTAGATTGACAAGTAGGGATTGCATTACCTAATGCTCATCTTACCTTAACCTTAATAAAAAATTAAGGTTAAGCTAAGATTCCAAAGGGGTGTGGAAGAGTTACACAAACAAACATTATATCACACAATCCACAAATGAAAGAATAAAAGAAAGCAAATGAAAAAAGATGAAAGAAGAGTTGAGTAATCATGTACTCAAGTACCTTACCTCATAAGCCAACCTAAGTAACCTTGGTTAAAAGAAGGTAAATCATAAGAATTAGTTACCAATTAATTGAAAAGTTATGCATTAAGTTCCTAAACTAAGACTAGGTGTCCTATACTTGTATTAGATGCAACATACAACTATAAACAATGCAAGATGGGTTCTAAGAGTGAGGTAACATGCATAGGTCAGTAAGTATACTCAATTAACTTCTACTTATGTTAACATGTCAAAATAAATCAAACTAGGTCAAACTATGTACCAAAATAACACTCAAATGTACATTGTTTACAAACTAGATGAGAATAGATGTTTTGGAATCATGTAAGTGGATTGAAGCATGAGTATTCCTCAAAGTCAGAAGTGAATAAGGTGTATTGATGTGTATAAATGTCATGTAGGTAACATGGAAGTCATGTATTAAAGCATTCACAATAGTTAAGCAAGTTATGCACATGTATAGTCAACAAGGATGCAACATACAATTGATGCTCATGCAAAAACATGTGAGTGTGAATGCATGCTATGGTATGATATAAAGTCAGAAATGATATCATGTTAAGGATGCATGAAATAATTCTCAATCACCATAGAAGTTTCACAACATTTCAAGTTTCATAAGCTATAGCAAGGCAAACACAAAACAATGTTCAAGTAAGTCCTAGAAGTTAGCTACTTGTGACACAAGTAAAAGAGAAGTGTGAAGGGTGCATACACATGTTGAGTGGGTTAAGGTCAGTAGGTGAGGGTTCCTATGAGTCATGTTTAAAGCATACAATCAATGTGCACAAGTGAAACTCAAAGAATTAAGCAAACTAGACAAGCAAGTATCAATTCCCTCTTAGGAGCCAAAGCAAACTTGATCATGCAAATAAGAATGGTAGGTCCAATTTAAATGAAAGCCAATATTATAGGTCAGTACCTATGCTTCATAACATCATGTTTACAAGTATCAAAAGGGATTGACAACAAGAGGTCTCAATAGCACAAATAGGATGCCACAAAGTTGAGGAAAAATGATGCTTAAAACATACAAGCTTCCATGCACACTATGAACATACAAAAATGACTTGGAATAGATTATCGGTCCTCTAAATTGTGTCACATTCCAAGCATATAAGATCAATATAAGTTTCCAAGTCATGGCATAAAAGCCTTCTCATCAAACATCTCACAAATACAACATGGGCACAAGTATGTTAATCATAATGAAAATACAAGGAAAAATGGTTATGAGCATTGGAAAAATGTGTGATTTAAAGCATAGTGGGATGAGGTCAGGGCCTAAACATTCCAAGAAGATGGGCTCAAAATTTGGCTTTTATCATGTTCAAATTAGTGCAAGCAATTCACCTATGATCAACTAACATACATCCACAAAATGGCACCAAAAGCATAATCAAAAGTGTCCTAAAAAATCCCAAAAAATTAGGTAAAGTCCATTAACATGTGTCAACCTTAAATTTCAAGTTGTGTGCAAAAATTCATTTTAAAACAGGTTGGAGAATATCTTTTATGAGGCATATAGCAAAGGGTATGAATAAATGAACATGTTTAAAAGAAAATTAGTGAAAAAATATGAAATATATCAAAAGTTAAAATAAAAAATGTCAAAAATTATTTGACACATCCATAGAGTATCATGAATTAATTGGAAATTTTTAGGCACTCAAGACTATTTTTAAAAATTTATTTTTGAATCATGTATGAAAAAGAAATCAAAATGCTAGAAGTGAGATAAGGGGGTGCATCATTAATAAGAAGCCAATTAACATTTACTTGGGCCAAACAGAAGGGGGGTGCGAAAAGCATTGAAAACAAAGCCCAACGCGCGTGGTTCTGATGGTTCATAGCATAGGGATTAGTCAAAATTTTGACTCAATATGGATCATTGGATCAAGAGTCAAATGATAGTATGCAGGTCTCATGGATTGGAATTAAGGCACATGGTACTAATCCTGGACTCACGCACACCAAGCCTTTTCATGATTTTTTCCAAATATCAAAAATTAAAATAAAAAGAAAAAAGAAAAGAGCAAGCACGTGAGAGGGAGGGGGTGTTTTTAATGCGCTGGCACGCTATCAGCCGTATGATCAAAGCAAATAAAGGGTTCTAATTAAAACGTGAGAGAGGCCAGAAAGAGGCTAGGGTTTAAGGCACCGGTGGCCGGAGAAGACTCCGGTCGTCTTCTCCGGTGGGATCTCCACCGTGAGTCAATGAAAAAACCCAGTATTGTAAGAACCAGCCACCACCTCACTCGTTTTTTCACCCTGTACACGAATCTGGCCTTATTTTTCTCGTTAGATGCCTTGAACACGCTAACCGACCCAAAATAAATTAAGCACACCAATCACAAACACTCACATTTTGGCCTAAATGGATCTACCAGTTGTGCCTCACGTGGGAGGGCTCAATATGCAACCTATATTACATGATCTTAACCACATACAACACCTAATATGATGCTTAAAGTTTGAGGTTGTTACCTGGCCGGAGTTGCTCTCTGAGCCTCAAGAAACACCAGAAAACTTCTTGCAATTCTTCTAATCATCCTTTGTGAGCAAAATAAATGCTCAGGTGATCTTGAACCTTGCTGCAATGGATGTTTGATGAAGATGAAGGTGAAATCCATAACTGCTTCAATGGCTATTCCAGCTCTAATATAGTGCAAACAGAAGCAAGAGTGTTGAGGATTGACAGAATTTTTGAAGAAAAAGTGGAGAAAATGCTCAAGATCAATGAGTTTCGAAGCTTGAGAATTTTTGGAGTGAGAAATGAAATTTTTTGGTGATTTTTGGAATTGTGGTGTAACTGAATCTCTCTAACCGTTTCTGTTAGGGTTGTGAGCTTATATATGTGAGGTTGAAGTGTGGTTTAGATATTAATCCTGGTTAACAATTTGGTTACAGGTTTGGTTAATGAAAATGTGGAAATTAAGGGTTAAGAGCATGGCACGGGTTTGGGAAGTTTTATGTATGTATGCATGGTGTATTATGTGTACATGATGATAGTGATGTGTGAATGGCATGAGCTGGTATAACTCATAAATAGCTTGTATGCTAAGTTTATTTTTCTCTCTCTTTTATGCATGAGGTAAATGAAAGGAATGTGCATGGTTTGTAAGGAAATTACATGGCTGAATGAAGAAAGGGTAGTACATATGCGCATGACATATTGCAGCAAAGAATATTGGTTTTGGACACAAGTTTGGTTTGAAATTGGAGAGGGATGGCATGGTTGGAACACTTTAGAAACATATTCATAAGGGTGATTTTGAGGTTATATATCTTGAAGAATATTGTATCAATTTGAATGGTCTTGGTATCAAATGAAAGAGAGAATTTGGCACAATAATTTTTGTGTTGGAACCAAGTGGATTAAAGGCTTAGAACATGGTGGAAAATGTCATTGAAAATGGCATGACATAGGCTGACTTTGGTATTTGGAATAATTCTAAGAGTTTCTATGTTTCACAATTTTGAGATCATGATTTTGGATGATCATAACTCCATGGATATTGAACCAAATGGTGTGATTTTTGTACCAAATTAAAGCTCTCACCTGATACTTCAACTTTGATGTGAGACTCAATTTGAATTTGAACCTTAATCCTTAAGAAAAATGAACTTGAAATATGCTATGCACGAGCTGCCAGATGATCATGAATTTTTCTAAGTTATTTTCCATGTTGAACAACTTGAACATCCTATCTTCAACACACCATAACTCCTTCAATAATAATCCGATGGAGATGAACTGCATATGGTTGGAAAGCTTGAGAAACACTCTACAGCTTTCATTTGAAATGATTTTTCAAAAGATGCTTCCAACATGATGAAAACTGAGCTTGAACTTGGCTGAAAAAGGGTGAGAACTTTCCCAAAATGGAAAGTCTCTAAAAAACCCTAGTTTCCCAAAATAGTAATTTTCACCCTTCTTGATTTTTCCATGATTCTCTTGACATTTCTTGATTAAATTTCATCCATTGGCCATGTTTGATATGAGGAACATGATTTTGATCTTAAAAAGTCAGGAGTTGACTTTTTCCCTGATTAATTGACTTTTTTACCCCAATTTCTTGATTTTCAATTATTCTTCCAATTGAAACCCTTATGAATGCAATTGATGGCTCACATTCCCATCTTAGACACTTAGAAACATGTAGAATATCCTAGAATCAAGTCTCGCCCAAGAATCAGAAATAAACTGACTGTTATGCATAACCCTAATTTGGTCCTTTCAAGTTAGGAGAAAATGATTGATCCTCAAAACCCAAATTTCTTTGACTGTGATGTAGATTACCTCAAACCAAAATGATTCCTGTGATGAGATGATGTTAAAGACCCCAAGAGCCCTACTCATGGAGGTGTCTCAAGCTCAAAAGGTCAAAACCTTAGTTGATGACCCATCATCATGAGAGTACACTCATCCTTTATTCTCTTGCCAAGTTCAAACTCTTGATGCCATGATGGACCATATGAGTTGCCTTTGAGGTTTGGCAAGCCTTTGTGGATTGATGAATTAGTATCTTATTTTCCTTGCTTTGCATAATATAAAGATGGTGACACGTTTGATATCATGCCATGAGAAAACCAATGATGTATGCAATGTTCATGCCCTAAATGAAAATGAAGTGTGAATCATAAGCCACTTATTAGGTATAAATAAGAGGGCAAATTTTAGGGTGCAACACACTGGATGCATCTACCATATTCCTTGAGGATGGAATTAATCCATTGTAGAAAGTCTCAATTTGAATGCATATGGGAATCCCATGATGAAGGCATTGTCTTAATAACTCTTTAAATCTTTCTCAAGCATCAAACAATGATTAGTCATCTTCTTGCCTAAATGAAGTAATCTCATTTCTCATCTTTTCATTCTTTGAAGGAGGGAAGTATTTTGCTAGAAATTTTTCTGCTAAAGTATTCCATGTAGTGATGGAATTTGGTTCCAAGGAATTTAGCCAGCTCTTGGCTCTATCCCTTAGAGAATATGGAAATAGCCTTAACCTAAAGGCATGCATCTAGAAATTGTCTTAAGTACAAGTGTGGGTATTCATGAGGAGAGCCTGAATATTAACCAGTGGTTTGCAGCATTCAGAACATCATAGGTTTGAACTCAAATTGTGGTGCAGTGATCTCTGGTCTAACAATACCAGTGCTCATGGCAGCTGGATCAAAGACATCATAGTCTCTGATGTTGTGCGCCCTATCATTAGTAATGCCAATGATGTCTTTCTCAGCCATGACACTTTCTGGATGTGTCTCGTCTGATGATGATGACGAATATTCTTCGTCTGTCTCTGCGCGTACTTCTTCCTCTCGTTCAGCCACAGCTGATGTAGATGGATCTCCAGATGGTTGTTGAGAACGTAAAAATCTCCTTCGTGCTCTTAGAATTCTTCCAGGTTCAGGATAACCACTGTAAACTTGTTGTAACGACCTGCGCATGCAATAGCTTAAACCTGTCGTAACACCAAATCACAGCAAAAACGTTAAAGGCTCAAATACAACCCTTTTAACAAAAATAACAAATACAGTAGTTCAAAGTGTATCTACCACCCCCCGGCAACGACACCAAAAACTTGTTGTCTGCTTTTTAAGTGTTTACTCTAATTTTTTTTAAAGCAAAGGTGTCACATGCAAGTATACATGTATATTTGATTGCAGCAAGTGATAAAATAAGAGATTGTACCCACAGGGAGTGATGTAGCTTTGAACTTTAAAGTATTCAATTCTTATTTAAAACTAGTATGAGCAAGGTAACAAATAATTATAATAGTAACGACAAGGAAGTCTCACTACTAACTAAAACTTAAATAAAGAAGGATAAGATATCAGAGAGAATGATTGATGAGCTAAGATCCATTAACAAATTGCTGCAACACAGTTTCCATGATGTGAAGTGTCGTGCCTCAAAAGGTTAGAACGAGATCTAGTGGTGTATTTCTACAACATCAACTCATACATAACTAAGGTAAGATAACAAATCTCTAAGTCTCAATTATAACCCTAAAATGTGTCTGGTTTTAGTTCTGCAAAATCTTTATGGTCTCAACTTCTTATCTCTAAGCAAGTTAAATTATGTGAATATCTTTATCTTACTTTGTTAACCACTTTTGTTATGAAATCAACATGTTGTTGGATCTCTCTCAACCACATACTTGTATCTTTTTCTAAGTTGATAATTTTAAGAAGCAAGTATATAGCAATAAAAAAACATAACAAAATAAGGTACTAACAACAAATCATTTCAATGTAAAAACAACTTTATATTAATTTCACTTTGCTCATCAAATACTAGTTTAGCTCATAATGAGCTGAGTACAAACTACTGGAATGTAAATACAAGATGACATATTCTTACCAAAAATATAGAAAAAAAATGACAACCTAGTAATAACTTGACGATCCTTTGCGTTGGGTAAACATCATCAGACCTCCGCAGTCACGAAAGTTCCAAGCAGTGAGTACATGACTGGATGAGAAGAAGAAATCTCTCTAATCTTCTTAATCCTCAAAGTAACTAAACTAAAACGAAAAATATGAGTGTGTGCTTTCTAACTTGTGGCCTCTCTCTTCATTGCTGAACATGGTTTTCTTTTTATAGACTTTTTAAACGAGAATGGAAGTTGATGGCTCTTGGCTCATGGGCTTTTGGTGGGAATAAGGTTCAGCCCAAATCAAATCACAAATAACTCCAGTTGTCCCTTCTTCCTTCGTGAACAAGCTACCAGGTACAGACAACATTTGGAGACAAGGCATCTTTGGCAGGCTGCTGCAGCAGGTTATGGCGCAGAGCAGATGGTGGGTGGCTGGGTGCAGGATACGCTTTTGCAGGCGTGGTCCCTAATGTACCCTGCTTTGTCATCTAACTTCTTTGATCTTATCTTGATGCTTCGTCTCCTTCTTCACACGAACCTCTGCCACACATGCCCTAGTGATATACATTTTTCTAATCTCTAGGTGAATTTTGTAATTAATAAATCTTATCATCTCTCTTCCTCTTATCTTCATTCTGCTCATACTATGTCTTGAGGTGTCACGCCTCAGCTTGCCTTAATCTGATTTGCTTTAGGACCAAAAACACACAATAAACCATAAAAGGTGCAAGTAGTGCACTAAAAGCAAAAACATACTCAAACTAGTGAAATATAAATAAATCTAATTAAACCTAGCTAAATTACTCACAAAAAATGGATCATTATGACACACTAAAATAGTGTTATTAGCCATGGCTGGTTGGGGTAAGACACAAGGTTTTGGTCATTTGCGTAAAGGGTCCTAACTTCCTCATTTCTCCATGAAAATGGATGAAATAAAAATGAATCTTCCTTGAAATTTCATGAGGAACACAATGGTGGTCTTAGTTTTCTCTAAAAGTAAACCTACTTAAAAACACGATAACATCACCTAAAAGGGAATGTTTTTGTAAGTTCTATGTCAAATTCATACACAGTCCCAAATAACACTCAAACATGGTTCAAAAACAACATGAATGACATATTAAACATGTTCAAACTTAATGCACATCAAAACCAAACATATTTCTCAAAGTGCAAGTTCTTTGGAAACTTACATCTTGAATTTTACTTGCCAACTTCCAAGATAATTGCTACAGAAATAAATTAACGCTTTAGATAACTCTAATACACCTTTATGAAGCTTTTAGGATGATTGGAATCAAAAGAAAAGCTCTGGAACAAACAATGACCTCTTCTTGTAAAATGGTCAAAAGTGACCAAAATGGAAACTTCTCCAAATGATGTTACAGTCAAGAAATCTTGTTTGGAACACCTTAGGGATATATATTAGAGTGTGTTTGAGGTGTTGGAAGTTTTTGAAAAGGACAGAATCAAGACATGGCTTGTAAAATGCAAAAAAGTCAAAATATGAGGCTTTGACAGTTGGCTTTCTGATTTTTATTGTTAGGGGTGAAGATGAAGGTTTGGAAACCTTCAAGGGATGATTTTTGATGTGTTTGGATGGTTGGATTAGTGGTTTATGGTTTGTGGAAGGCAAACTACAAGTTTGTGAAAGTTGAAGGTTACTTGGCCCAAAAAGAAAAGATAGCAACTTTCTAGTTTGAAGGCTTTTAGAGGGGTAATTGCTGAGGTTTTGTTGTGTGTTTGAGGCTTAGAAGGAGCCTCTATTTATAGGGAAAGAGCAAGGCTTCTTGGTCTGCAGAATTGCAACTTGGTGGTTCACTTGGTTTGGTTGAAACTCAAATGTAGTTTCATAAGATTTCATGGTTCCAATGTTAAGTACAAACTTTTCTGAAGTTATTGGAAAGTTTAGAAAGCTTTCTTCTATGCAAAGAAATTGTTGAGTACAGAGAAACAATTGGAAGCTCAAGGGAAGTTGAGTTCTTGATTAAAGTGGCCTTATCAAAATGGAAGTCTTGCCTTTGTGCCAAAAATGGAAAGAACTAGTGAACAAAACCAAAACCACTTGGGTAATGCACCAAAAGCAAGTGTAATTATCTGATTATGGCTAGATTCACAAGTCTCAAGACCTGGAATCAAGGATTATGCAGAATCAATTTGATTTTTCAACTTGCATCTTGGTGAAAATAACCAAAACTTCAAGTGTGGAAGGCTAACTTCCTCTCTTCGAAACTCCTTGCTCACAAATGCTATGGAGGAGTTCTTGTACTTTTTGAAATGCCGCAAACATGCTCTACAACTTTCACGCTTTATGAATTTCTTGAATCCCAAAGGATAATGGTGAAAACTGGCTCTAAAGATTAGTACTTTCAATGAACAAAAATTGTCTTGGAAAAAATTCTAAGTGTTGGAAGATTTTTTTCAAACTTGATGGCTCCATAACTCAAAATCTAAGCATGTTTTGGAGATGGGCTCAAAGTGACAAAGTTGTGTTATGTTGTGAGGGCTTCAATTTGATCTTTGGAACACCAAAATTGGATGTGTGGGTTGAAAGTTATGGCACTTCAAAGTTGGCACCAAAACTAGGGATTTTTCCTATACTTAGAAAAATTCATGTTTCTTAACTTTGCCTCTTTTGCAAGATATCATTCAAACCTTTATTTTTCATGCTCAAACTCATTGATCATTCATGTCTTGATGAAATTTGGTTTGAGAACCTTCATTTTGACAAAAAATCTAAAAAGTCAAAGGGTTGATTATGTCAGATAAAGCTTATGTATCAGATGAATTCAACTATGTGATCTTCAATGATATTGCATTCTTGAATCTTTCAAACATCATGGATGGACTCCAAAGATGTATTTGAGTGTCTTTAACCATGTCCCAAGGCTTGAGATCATGCTTTGATCAAAAGTCAAAGGCACATTTGACTTTTTCAGACAAAACCCTAATTTGGGGCCAGATGAAATTGAGCTTCAAAGGACTTGTAATAGGACCAATTTTCACTTGATTCTTGATGAAGAGAGTCATCTTGAGTTTATGCACACTTGGTTGGTTGATGATCAATCCAAAACATTGACTGATTAAATGAAGATCGTCTTGATTTTTTTGAGCCAAAACCCTAATTCAGATGGAATCAAATAAGAACAAACTTGAATAATATTAGGGTTAGAAATGCAATGCTTGATTCTCTTAGAATGATGATGGAATCTAGGGTCAAAACATGGGGAGTGACACGGGTACCAAAAGATGTATCACAATTCATGATGTAGTTTTCAACGAAGTTGAAATGGCGTTCAAGAAAACTGATGATGTTGGTCGAAGTGCGGAACTCTCTGAAGAGGAGTTGGAAAGGGTAGAGATTCCTATTAAGGTGGAACATAGTGATGCTGAAGTGCATAACCTAGATGAAGTCGAAGAAGAAGAGAAAAATGTTGAAGAGAGTGACGAAACTGTCGATGATTACCTACTGGCAAGAGATAGGTCGAGAAGAGTAATCAAGCCACCTCAAAGACTTGGTTATGCAGATCTTATAGCTTTTTCCTTAATCTCTGCTAGTGACGTACTTAAGGAAGAACCTAGAGACTATAAGGAAGTTATGAGGAGTTGAAAGAAGACTGAATGGGTGAAGTCCATGGATGATGAGATGAAATATCTTCATGATAAAAACACATGGGAACTGATCAAGAAACCTGTTGGAGCCGAATTAGTCAGCTGTAAATGGATTTTGAAAGTTAAGGAAGGAATCAAAGGAGTGGCGTCGAAAAGATACAAGGCAAGATTGGTCGCTAGGGGGTTCACTAAAAAAGAATGTGTCTACTTCAACGACGTGTTCTCTCCTATTGTGAAGCACATGTCCGTTCGAATTTTGTTTTCCATGGTGGCACAGTTCGACCTTGAACTGGAACAAATGGATGTGAAGATTGCATTCTTGTATGGTGATCTAGGTGAAACAATCCTGATGAGACAACCTGAAGGGTGTGTCGAAAGGGGAAGGAAGATTATGTGTGCAAACGGAAGAGATCTTTATATGGACTGAAACAATCTCCTCAATGGTGGAATAGGAGATTCGACAAGTTAATGACATGCATAAGTTTCATCAAAAGTCAGTTCGACCATTGTGTTTACTTCAGATTTTGACCGGGTAATTCATTTGTTATTTTTTGACCAATTAGGAGTAATGAAGGCGGAGACTGAACTCAATAAGGAGTTTGAAATGAAGGATCTGGGAGCTGCATCTAGGATTCTTGGGATTGGCATCTGAAGAGATAGAAAGCAGTCGAAATCATGCTTGTCTCAAGAGGCATACCTACAGAAGATTCTTGGAAAGTTTGGTATGTCGAATTCAAATCCTGTTGTGACTCCGAAAAACCCTCAATTCAAATTAAGTATAGATCAGTGTCCCAGTACTGATGTCGAACGAGCTTATATGAATAGCATTCCATATGATAATATAGTGGATTCTAAGGTACACTGGCAAGCATTGAAGTGGATTCTAAGGTACATAAATGGGTATCTGAACAGAGAACTAATTTATGGTGGAGCCTTTGGTGAATATAGTAAAACAGCAATCGAAGGATATGTTGACTCTGATTACGCGGGTTGTATGTATTCTAGAAAATCTATTTCTGGATATGTGTTCACTATGTTTTGAACAATAATCATTTGGAAAAAGACTCTTCAGAAGGTTGTTGCATTATTAACCACTGAAACAGAATATATTGCCCTCACTGAAGTTGTGAAAGAAGCATTGTAGCTTGAAGGTTTTGCAAAGAAGCTGAAACTTCAAGGTTGAAGTATCACTGTTAAATATGATAACCAAAGTGCAATACACCTGTCGAAGAACTCTGCCTATCATGAGTGAACCAAGCACATCGATGTAAGGATGCACTTCGCCAGAGAGATAATCGAGTGTGATGAAGTCCATGTGCTAAAGGTTTCGACTGATGATAATGTTGCTGATATGATTACCAAGACGTTGCCAAGTTGCAAGTTTTTCCACTGTATGCAGCTGATAAAGCTGCATGATGAAAGATAGTTTATTCCCTGTTGTTTGTAGAGTTAGATCCAAGGTGGGGATTTGTGAGATTTTGGGTCGAACTCTAGCTCAGTCGAGGAATAGCTTTCATGTGTTTCGACAGGAGATAAGCATGAAGTCGAAGCTAGGTCACATGTTGATGCCGAAGGGTTGCATATTGTAGTCAAAACTAGTTCTAGTATGTAATGTTGAAATATATTGTTGACTTATTATGTCGAATTAGGCCTTGTGTTAAGGATCCAATTATTTAGTTAGCTTGTAATGTAAGTTAGCTATTTAGTCTATAAATAGGCTAGATCACTCAGGTTGTTGAGTGGGGCTAATTATTATTCATTTGTAATCATTTGTAAACCCTTAATGAGAAAGTGAATTGTAATAAATTTTCCCTAATCTTTGTTCTTATTTCTTCATTATCCTTTCTTCTTTCTCTCTTTGTTCTAACCATTTTCACTGTTCACCTAAGAACTCCATTTCTCAATCTTTATTTGTTGAAAGGTATTGTTTGTGATCACAACATTAAGAAAGATAGCCATGCATCTGGTGCTGCTCCTCCTCATCCTACAAATAATGGTCCTTCAAACCAAGATGGTATTAATTTAATGAGAGAAGGATTTGCTAGAATGGATGCAGGTTTTCCTTAGATGAATCGAAATTTTCGGTATATGCGAGAAGAATTTGGTTTAATTAGACAAGATGTGGCTAGACTTTCTTCAAGGATGGATCAATATAATGCTTTTCGTCAAGGAAAGAGACTGAGTGATATGAACCAAGATTAGAATTGGACTATGTTTATTTTTTTTGTTTATTTGATTTAAAATTTTATCTTTCAAGTATTTTATCTTTATGGTTCTGTATTATTGAAAGTTGTTGTGTGTTGGCTTCTTTGTCTTTACTTGCATATATTATGTTTTGAATTGTTATAAGCATGCTTGAATCTTGTATGGTTTTATCTCATATTTCACCCATCTTTCCCTTCTTTTTGATAATGTCAAAATGGGGAGAAAGATGCATATGCTTGTTAATTCTTTGTTTCTATTTCACTCTACGTATAAAATTTAATAAACTCAAAGAATTTCAATAATTCATTATATATATATATATATATATATATATATATATATATATATATAATCAGCAAATGGTGGCACTAGTAAACTTTTAATTTTTCTAAGTCCACAAAAAGGTTAATCGATTAACACATGGGAAGGGGGACCAAGGTAATCGATTAGCTATGCCCCTGTTTAAAGAAAACTTGATTTTTTAACGAGGCTAATTGATTAGCCTTCTATGTATAATTGATTATCAATTCCTCTAGCTAAAGCAAAAATTTGGATTTGCATAAAGGATAATCGATTATCCCTGTCTTGATAATCGACTAACCATTCCTTCTCTTCACAAATTTTGAATTTTAAAGAAAGGGTAATCGATTACCCTTTAGGTGTTAATCGGTTAACCTCTGGTTTTTTTGAAAAATTACTGAAACTTTGCATTATTCCATCATCTCTCTTCATCTGTAAACCTTTTATTGATCATGACAATTATTCATAATTATTTTCTAAAAATTGTTATTGAAAATCAAGAGGTGCATGGTACACTTTTATTGAAAATTCAAAGTTACCTCTTTCATATCGATAAAAAGTTTTATTCTCTTCCATGAGAACTTAAGTATACATATCATCTTATCATAATTGTTTTCGGTGGGGGTGGCAAAGCGGGCAGCCCGCCCCGTTTAGGCCCGTCCCATTTAAGCCCGTCCAAAAGCGGGGAAGGGCGGGCCAACATAGGCGACCTAGCTCAAAAGTCAAGCCCGCTCCGTTTACTAATGAGCAACAACCCGCCAATTTTTTTTACAATTTTATTTACTACATAATTTACAAAATTGTTAATCATTAAAAAAGAGGCCGACAAATTTTAACAATGCATAGTAAAACTTTAACAAGTCTTAATGCAAATGTCATATTCTTCAGCATAAACAAACAACATAACTATAATACCAAAAACTTAAAACAAACACACTAAAAACCCAAAAATCAAAACTTTATTATCATAATGAGAAACAAACTCCTCTGTGCAAAACTTACCTTATAGCTTTAGAACCCGGTGTAACACCCTACTCTACCCATTCGTATAATAATTGAAAATACGAAAAGTAATTGCAGAAATGATCAGAGTTACACACGTAGGATGTCACATCTACAAAATCATCATCATGAAGTATCAAATCACTTCATACCTTATTCATTAATAAAAACAAATAGTTTGATTAAACAGCGAAATTAAATCAAATGGTTTAGCATTAAAGCTCCAATTACATCAAATCTCCACAAAATACGTGGTTCAACAACATTAATTAAAACAAATCATGATATGTAACAAATAACAAATAACTTGAAGAAAATAACGAAATCCCCATCCTTCCCATGTTACGTATCAGAGCGAATCCTAAGACTCGATCAAATAGCAACACATGCTTCAAGCACTACTCAGGTACTTGATCAACTGTAGTCCCCAAGGAGCACAGACACAACAAACAAAAAAGGGGTGAGAACTACATTCAATAATACACGATGAAAATCACATGCTAAGGAGTAGTTAACACACAAATCAAGCCAATCATACAATTACAACGCACATACAAGTGCCACATCAATATTCGGCATAATGAACCCACATTCAATCATATACATATGCAATGCAACGCAACTGACACGACACAATGCATGCAGTACCATCACAATCACATAAGGTTCACCCGAAAACTGGATTCCCGACGGAATTTGGATAAGTTGTATACGTTCCTCTGAACTACAACTTATCTCCACTCGACTCCCACATGGAGTCTGAACGAGACTAGGCACCAATCATGGATTCCCATCTATCTCATCTCCACATAACATGACATGAATGCATGACACTAAAATATGAACAATACAATAATCATTCATGCATATTCACGATCCTCAATGATCACACGTGAGCCACCTACTCACCGTAATTCCCTCCAGAATTACCACCACAACCCAAGACCGTCCACATACGACAATCTTGGCGCACAATCATCACATGTCTCATACAGAAAATCACGTATAACCCCTATGTTTTAACCCATTTAATGTCGTTACTGGTTCGCCCTATGTTCAATTACACCATCTTAGTCTTACAGATCAAGAGAAATTGCATTACACCCGAAATCGGGACAGAAATTGCAAAAATGGGAAAATTTTGCTACAGCTCTGCCCATACGCGTATGGCCCTGCCCCATACGTGTATGGCCATCTTCCCTCGCCCCAGGCCTGTGTATCATACGCGTAGGGCTCCAATGTCCAGGCCTCATACGCGTATTGCCTTGGGTTGTACGCGTATGACCAAAGAGAGAATTCTCTCCAAAACTTCTCCAAACTTCCCATACGCGTATCACCATACCCCATACGCGTATGGCCACTCATCCTTACGCGCAGCTTAATCGTACTGACAGAGGGTCTTTATGGCATGGGCGGGGTGTGTGTCATATGCGTATTGCCCCCAGGGAGTTCCCCTATATACGTAATGCCTTGTGCCTTACGCGTATTGCCTTGCCTGCACAGAAAAATACCCAATTTTGTAACAGTGCAACATTTCCCCCATTGGAGCACTTCCAAGCTCCTAATTCAGACCCAAAACAACCTTTATCTCAGTATAACCTTAGAGTCCTAATCCTACTTCATTATTTCATCATTTTATCAACATTTTCTATCATTAAAACCTATTTTCGATAACCCCCAAAAACCCTAATTTTCAGATCTGTTTCAATATCAGAACCCAGCAACAATAGTACCAGAGTGCATGAATTTTCCATTGGAAACTAACATACAACACAGATTCATACACCCATTCAGTACACAACTACGAATTAACAACAATAATCACACAAACATAGCAATCAGATGAGGAAAAGGAAGAATGTACAGAACATCCTAAGAGGGAAAGGAACCCTGACTACCCTCTCATGTTATTATCACCATTAGAGAATCCATTCTCCCCCGTTACCTTAATTCTGAGATTTTCCTCTCTTCAACAATGGTGGAAAGTCCTTGTTCTTCTTGCCCTAACTCTCCCTTTTCCTCTTTCTTTTCTCTTTTACGTGAAACTGATTTCTCTATAACTTCTCTCCCACTCTCTCCTAATTTGTGGTTTATTTTCCTTAATTATCTTTATTTTCTTAGTTTTAGCAATAATAATGTTAATCCTAATAATACTCCTAATAATAATTCTAATATTAATAATGCCAATGATGATAATAATATTAATAATCATAATAATAATAATAATAATAATAATAATACTAATAATGTTAGTATTAATAGAATGTCTCATTATTGACATTATTATTATTACAAGGTGGTCCTAGGCCTTAATTTTATTTAATTCATTCCACTAACTCTCACACCGACCCTAACACACATGCCCTTAACCAAGACAATGTCAAGAATAATCACAAATAAACCATAAAACGACTAAATAATTAAATGGGGTGTTACAACTCTCCCCTACTTAAAATATTTTCGTCCTAAAAAATGTACCTAATGAGAACAATTCTGGATACGACTCTCGCATCTTGCTCTCCAATTCCCAGGTCACACTTCCTCAAGCAGCTCCTCCCCAAGCTACTCTCACTAAAGGAATGTCTTTTCCCCTTAACTGTTTCATCTTGCGATCCTCGATCCTTATTGGCATCGCCTCCACAGTAAGATTGTCCCGAACCTGTACTTCATCCCATTGAAGAACATGGGATGGATCAACAATGTACTTTCGAAGTTGCGATACGTGAAACACGTCATACAAATTCGAGAGTTCGGATGGAAGCGCCACTATATACACAATAGTCCCAGCTCTCTGCAAAATTTGGTACGGTCCAATGAACTTAGGATCTAACTTCTTCGATTTCAGCGCACGACCAACACCAGTCACATGATTGACCCTTAGAAACACATGGTCGCCTTTGCTGAATTCCAAGTCTTTCCTCCTATTATCATGATAAATCTTCTGCCTACTCTGGGATGCCTTCATTTTCTCCCTAATCATCTGAATTATCTCAGTAGTCTGTTGCACAATCTCGGGTCCAAGTACAGTACTCTCACCCGACTGATACCAGCATAGAGGTGTCCTACACCTCATACCATACAACGCTTCAAAATGCGTTATTCCAATATTAGAATGGTAATTTTTATTGTAAGTAAATTCAATCATAAAATGGGTATCCCAAGCACCTCCCTGCTCGAGTATACAAGCTCTCAACAAGTCTTCCAGTTACTGAATAGTCCTCTCAGATTGTCCATCTGCCTGCGGATGATAAGGAGAACTCAACTTCAAACTAGAACCCAAAGCTTCTTGCAAGCTCTTCCAAAATTCTGAAGTAAACCTCGGGTCTCTGCCAGACACAATGCTCGACGGAACCCCGTGCAACTTCACTATTATTCTGATATAAATCTCTGCCAACTTAGACAAAGGAAAATTGATGTTAATCGATATAAAATGTGCCGATTTCGTTAGTCTATCCACAATCATCCAAATATCATTAATGCCTTTCGTCGTATTCGATAACCCAGTCACAAAATCCATCGTGATACTATCCCACTTCCACTCTGGTATTTCCATGGGTTGCATCAACCCGTAAGGTTTCTGGTGTTCCACTTTTGACTTCTGACAGGTCAAACAAGCATACACAAACAGAGCTACATCTTTCTTCATACCTGGCGACCAAAACAATTTCTTAAGATCTTGATACATTTTCGTAGCTCCTGGATGAATATTCAAGTTACTCTTGTGGCTTTCCTCTAAGATCATTATCTCAATTTAGGATTATCTGACACAATTCTGCCTCTAAATCTCAATAGACCAAAATCATCTACTTTAAAGTCACCTTCTGCATCCGACCCTCCTGCGGTCATCAAATCCACCAGCTTCAAATCAAGTTTCGGACTCTTCCTAATCTCACTAAGGAACTCATTATTAACTTTCAGCATCTCCAACATGAAACTCTAAGGAGTCAGTTCACAAACCATGCTCAAGTCTCTAAACAACTAAATTAAATCCAACTCCTTAATCATTAATGTCAATGGTCACTTTATTCAGTTGACGATAATCAATACACAATCTCATACTACCGTCCTTCTTCTTAACCAACAACACTAGAGCTCCCCACGACGACACACTGTTAGATGTCAAACATGTTATATATTTGTATGAAATACTTGGCATTTTTCATTTCTTTCTAACGGTGAATTATGAATTTACGCGGTAAATTGTGTTGTAATGCTTACATTGGAATATATGTGTGGAGCTTGTAATGTGTGTGTTAATGTGCAGATATAGGCATGAAAGGAGCAACATTGTGAACACATGGAACCAATGCAAGTTTCCACTGAGTTTTAGCTGCAACAGGGTGTTCGCAGTGCGAACAATCTGGCGAAGGCCCAGCGAAGGTTCGCACTGCGAAGGACCAGCGAAGGCGCCAGCGAGTAGAGTCAGAGAGTTCCAGTTTGCTCGCTAGTTTATTCGCAGTGCGAATGAAGCTAGCGAAGGCTCGCTGGTTAGTTCGCAGTGCGATGGTGCTGGCGAAGGGAGACAGAGAGTTCCAGGTTGCTCGCTAGTTTATTCGCAGTGTGAATGAAGCTAGCGAATGATTCGCAATGCGAATGAATGGGTTCGCAATGCGAACGCACGATTTCTATTTGGGGTGGTTTAAGTCTCAGAGGCACTTAAAGTGCCAATTTTTCCTCATTCGCAGTGCGAATGATCTGTTCGCAGTGCGAATCCTGCAGATTTTAGAATTGTATAAATAGAATTTCACTTTATGTGTTAGGGATCTTTTGTTCATTTTGATCCAAAATCACAGTTTTTAGTCTTTTGACCTTGGAAGCTTGTATTTTCACTTGGAGAAGCTGATTTTGCATCCATTCTCGATTATTCGGCGTGGATGTTTACTCATCTCCTCTCGTTACTTGTTATCCAATCTACCATGAGAAGTGGTAGCTAAACCCTCTATGTTGAGGTTAGAGGTAGTTGATTCTGTTCTTATGTATTGCTTTTGATCTATTGTATATGAACAAAGTCTTTGATCAATATAGATGAAGTTGTTTTCTCTTAAGGCTTTATGTTTGATTTGTTTTACTCTAGACATAGATTCCACAAATCTTGACCTAACAATTTCATCTCTTAAAAACCAAACTCTAGACATAGATTTAGGATTTACTATTTGCATTGTATTGATCTTCATGATCGTTGTTTAGATTGTTAGCGTGAGACATCATCTAACGGTTTAAACAACGGTACTCACGACTTCGCTTTAGACATAAACTTAGTCAGGAGGATACACGGTTATATTGGTCAGAAACCGAGTTCATATGCTTGATTAATCGTTTATACATGGAAAGGATTAGCGAAACCTAACCTTAACATGCTTTTATAAAACCTTTTACAAAATCTTTGCCTCTATTAATCTTTTCTACAAGTGAATGTTAAAAACAATTGAGAAACTTTTGAAACCGTTTACTTAGAATATCACAACTATTGAAAGACACGCATCAAATATCAAACAATCCCTATGGATACGATTAAAAACAACCCACACTATTACTCTTCTAACAAAATGGTGCCGTTGTCGAGGATTGTTAAGTGATATTGCAAGCATTGCGGTAGTTGAGTTATTTTAAGATGTTACCACTTTATCTTGGACTCGTTAATCTGTTTTGTTTAGTGTGCATACTTAGTTTATGCGAGGGAAACTACCGGTGGACCAACTTCTTTTCGATCCTGAGATTGAGAGAACCACTCGTAGAATCAACAGCAGAACTAGATGAAGGAGGCAGCTAGCGAGACAGAGGCGAGAACAAGAGAAAAGTACTGCTACATCACCACCAGTTCCACAAATAATTCCAGTTATGGACCCACCACCACCACCACCACCACCACCTGCTTCTAGGCCATGTACAAATAGTCCGAGACACAATGCTCAGTTCGCTCGCCATGCAAACAACGGTCGACATGCTGAAATGAAGACTGGTATTCTCCAGCTGTTATATCAAAGTCCATTTACGGGTATGGATCATGAAGATCCTTTCACCCATTTGACAAAATTCTATGAAATAGTGGGAGCGACTGGTGCACCGGAAGCAGAAGAGGAGTCTCTGTTCAAGAGACTATTCCCGTATTCCCTCATTGGGAAGGCAAAGGAATGGTATCTTGATCAGTCAACTGCCATAATGACGGATTGGAATGCATTGGAAGAGAAATTTTTGGAGAGATTTTTCCCTTACACTCAGTTTATGGAAGCAAAGACCGCCATCGCGGTATTCACACAAGGAGCCAATGAATCTCTCAACGAAGCTTGGGAGAGGTTCAAATCAATGTTACGAAAGTGCAAAGGCCATGGTTTTGATGAATTGTCACAAATTCATATATTTAGAAATGGGTTGCAACTTGTACACAAAACCTTGTTGGATGCCACCGCTAGTGGATCCTTGTTAAGCAAAACTGCAGCGGAAGCCACAACTATCATTGATAAGATGGCCTTGAACAATCACCAAGGTAGTCACAACCGTGGTCCTTCTCAACGAACTCCGGGAGTGTTGGAATTGGGAACAAGCGATGCTATCCTTGCGCAGAACAACTTATTATAACAACAGGTTGAGTTGCTAACAAAGCAAATGTCTAAATTGTCGCAACAATTCAAAGAGATGCATGAGTCTTCAAGTAAAAATGTGCAAGTGTTAGTGTGTGAATTATGTCGAGGAGACCATCCGACCGGTTATTGTCCTCCCGTTGTGGAGGAGGCAAACTATGCGGGAAATCAAGGATACCAACCCCGACCTCCATATCAACAAGGCAACCAAGGTTACCAACAAAGGCCTAACCAAGGTTATCAACAACAATGGAGACCGCAAGAAGCCGGACCGTCCAACCGTCAACAATACCAAAATTACACTCAACCTCCGCAAGCTCCCGTTGGAAATACGAAGATGGAGGACACTCTTACACAATTTATGCAAATGGAAATTTCAAATCAAAAGAATACTGATGCGGCCATAAGGAATCTTGAAACACAAGTCGGGCAATTATCAAAACAATTGGCCGACCAACAAAAAGGGCCCTTTACGGCAAATACGCTTCCGAATCCTAAAGATTGCAAAGCAATTCTTACAAGAAGTGGAAGAGAGATTGACATGGGTGTAGTTGAAAATGAAAAAGAAAAAGAGAGTGAGGAAATTGAAGTAGAAAAAAATGTTGAGGGTGTGTTAGTTGAAAATGAGATAGAAAAAAATGAGAAGGAAAAAAGTGAGAATGAGAAAAAAATAGAGAGTGAAGAAAGAGTGAAGAGAGCTAGGAAGGGAAAGAAGCCGATGAACAATATTCTGATTCAACATCTACCATATCCGCATGCTCCTACAAAGAAAGATAGTGCGCGGCACTATTCTCGGTTTATGGATATCTTCAAGCAATTACAAATAAATATCCCATTTTCCGAGGCTTTGGAGCAGATGCCTAAATATGCGAAATTCATGAAAGATATCCTCATGAAGAAGAAAAGGTATACAGATCAGGAGACGATTATGGTGGATGTAAGCTGTAGTGCAATCATTCAACGGACTCTCCCGCGAAAAGAATGTGATCCGGGACGAGTTACATTGCCGGTTACGATAGGAAACATGTATGTAGGTAATGGGTTGATTGATTTGGGTTCTAGCATCAACTTGATACCATTGTCGATTGTGAAACGGTTAGGCCACATGGAATTAAGGTCCACACAAACGACGTTGCAACTTGCCGATAAATCCACTACCCGACCTCACGGTGTAGCGGAAGATGTGTTGGTCAAAGTGGACAAATTTTTGTTTCCGATCGAATTTGTTGTAATTGAAATGGAGGAGGATGAGGATGCACCTTTGATTCTTGGAAGGCCTTTCATGAAAACTGCCCGAATGGCAATTGACATGGACGATGGTCTCATGAAAGTGAGAGTCCAAGATGAAGAGGTGTGTTTCAATCTTTATGATGCCATGAAGCACAAGAAAGATAAAGGTGATTGTTTCCGGATCGATGCAACGGAGAAAGAAAGTTTTGAAGTTACAAAGCAAATTCATGTCATTGATCCTTTACAAAGAGCTTTGGATGATTCCTTGGAAATATTCTCGGTTGAAGAAGAGCAAGCTCTTGAAGATTGTTTGTTAGAGCTTGAAGCGTTGGAAGAATTACAACCTTGGGAGTATGAAGAGGAAATTCTAAAAAATGTGGTTAATGAGGAACCATCAAAACTTGAATTGAAAGTGTTACCTTCAACCTTGAAGTATGCTTTTCTCGATGATGGTGGTAATAAACCGGTTATCATAAGTAGTATTTTGTCTGAAAACGAGGAGAGCCGCTTAATTCAGGTGTTGAAAAAAAATCAGGATGCAATGGGATGGACGTTGTCCGATCTCAAAGGCATAAGCCCTTCGTATTGCATGCATAGGATATTCATGGAGGAGGACTTTAAACCGGTTGCTCAACCTCAACGCCGCTTAAATCCTATCATGAAAGAAGTGGTTAGGAAGGAAGTGGTGAAAATGTTAGATGCCGGGATGATTTATCCTATTTCTGATAGCCTGTGGGTTAGTCCGTTGCATGTGGTACCGAAAAAAGGCGGATTAACGGTAGTGAGAAACGAGAAAAATGAGCTCATTCCAACAAAAACAGTAACCGGGTGGAGAATGTGCATCGACTACCGTAGGTTGAACAAAGCTACGAGAAAAGATCATTTCCCTCTACCTTTTATGGATCAAATGCTCGAAAGGCTTTCCGGTCAACAATTTTACTGTTTTTTGGATGGATATTCGGGTTACAATCAAATTATTGTGAACCCGGATGATCATGAAAAAACAGCTTTTACATGTCCGTTTGGAATCTTCGCTTATAGGAGGATGCCGTTTGGATTATGTAATGCACCGTCGACTTTTCAACGATCGAAAAGACAATTGAGGTCTTTATGGATGATTTCTTCGTTTTTGGACAATCGTTTGATTTGTGCTTGAAAATTTTGGATACGGTGTTGGAACGGTGTGTGGAAACTAATTTGGTGCTTAATTGGGAAAAATGCAACTTTATGGTGAACGAGGGAATTGTGCTCGGTCACAAGGTTTCTTCAAAAGGCCTTGAAGTTGATAAAGCCAAGGTGGATGTTATTGAGAAATTACCACCGCCGATGAATGTCAAAGGTATAAGGAGCTTTCTTGGGCACGCCAGGTTCTACCGGAGATTTATCAAGGACTTCGTCAAGGTCGCAAAGCCGTTGAGCAACTTGCTCGTCCAAGGTAAGATTTTTGACTTTGACGAGTCTTGTCTTTTTGCTTTTAATTTTTTGAAAAAGAGTTTAACAACCTCACCGATAATCGTTGCACCTAACTGGAACCAGGATTTTGAATTAATGTGCGATGCAAGCGATTATGCGGTTGGGGCTGTTCTGGGTCAAAGGAAAACTAAGGTTTTCCACGCTATACATTATACGAGCAAAGTTTTAAACGAGGCTCAAATTAACTATGCAACAACTGAGAAAGAGTTTCTTGCTAAAGTGTATGCGTTGGAGAAATTTCGTGCCTATTTGATTGGTTCACGAGTCATCGTTTACACGGACCACACGGCTATAAGGTATCTGCTCACCAAACCCGATTCTAAGCAGAGGCTTATTCGGTGGATCCTTTTGTTACAGGAATTTGATCTTGAAATTCGTGATAAAAAGGTATCCGAGAATTTGGTGGCGGATCACTTATCCCGCTTGGTCAACGTTGACGTGACCAAGAATGAATTTGAGGTAAAAGAGGAGTTCCCGGATGAAAAATTGTTTAGAATGCAGGTTAGACCATGGTTCGCCGACATGGCTAACCATAAAGCCACCGGATTGATTCCGGACGGTCTAACGCACCACCAAAAAAGAAAGTTTGTGTCTGACGCCAAGTCTTTCATTTGGGATGAACCTTATTTATTTAAACTTGGTGTCGACAACCTCTTAAGAAGGTGTGTCTCATTGGAGGAAGCCACGAATATTCTGTGGCACTGTCATAACTCTCCGTATGGAGGACACTTTAATGGGTTGAGAATGGCCACTGAAGTCCTTCAATCGGGCTTTTATTGGCCGTCCTTATTCAAAGATGCGCATGTGCATGCCCTTAGTTGTGACAAGTGCTAGAGAAGCGGCGGAATTTCACGGCAGCACGAGATGCCTTTACAGAATATGTTGGAAATCGAATTTTTTGACTGTTGGGGGATCGACTTTGTCAGTGCATTCCCATCTTCCTTTTCCAATGAATATATTTTGGTCTCCGTTGATTATGTGTCTAAGTGGGTGGAGGCGATAGCTTGTGCTAAAGCCGACGGAAAAACAGTTGTGAAATTTTTGAAGAAAAACATTTTTGCACGTTTTGGTACTCCTAGAGTGTTAATAAGTGACGGAGGATCTCACTTCTGTAACACTCAGCTTGACAAAGCTTTGGAGCAGTATGGTGTGAAGCACAAGGTTGCCACACCATATCATCCTCAAGCTAATGGTCAAGCGGAGGTATCCAATCGTGAGATAAAGCGTATTTTAGAAAAAACTGTTTCGGCCTCGAGAAAAGATTGGGCCAACAAATTGGATGACGTGTTGTGGGCGTATCAGACCGCTTTTAAGGCTCCGATCGGTCTCACACCGTTTAAAATGGTGTATGGTAAGAATTGCCACCTGCCGGTGGAGTTGGAGCACAAGGCGTTTTGGGCCTTAAAATTTTTAAATTTTGATCCCACTCTAAGCGGCGAAAAAAGAAAAGTGCAATTACAGGAATTTGATGAATTACGCCTTCAGGCGTACGATTCTAATAGATTGTACAAAGAGCGGGTAAAGTCTTACCATGACAAAAAAATAATCATCAAGAAATTTGAGGTAGGAAAGCTGGTACTGCTATTCAATTCTCGGTTAAAATAGTTCCCGGGA
This sequence comes from Lathyrus tuberosus, assembly GCA_022829125.1. NCBI lineage: Eukaryota > Viridiplantae > Streptophyta > Magnoliopsida > Fabales > Fabaceae > Lathyrus > Lathyrus tuberosus. The sequence continues at coordinate 1,582,346 of JALAZF010000191.1, forward strand.
AAGCTAAGGTCTAAATGGTCGGGTCCGTTTCGGATTCGTGAAATAAAGCCTTATGGAGCAATCGTAATAGAAGATACAACAACCAAAGAGAATTAGACTGTCAATGGCCAGAGGCTGAAAGTGTACCTTGGAGGAGATTTCGAGCGGAATCCCGCCATTCTTCCCTTCTGCGATCCGTGAGATTGCGTTGGACCGTCAAGCTTAGCCGACGTTAAACAAGCGCTTGTTGGGAGGCACCCCAACATTGTAAGTATTTTTGCTTTAATTTGCTGTTTTTAGTCATTTTCGCATTTTGGACATTTGGAAGTGTGGCAGCAAGACAGACCTGTAATTTTGAAAAAACTGTCTTGTTCGCTGGCTCATTCGCACTGCGAATCTGGGGCGAGCATTCGCCAGCCATTCGCACTGCGAATCTGGGGCGAGCATTCGCTGGCCATTCGCACTGCGAACGTCAGCGAACCAGTCTTGGTGGTTTTGCTGCCACATCAGTAAAAATGAGGGTTTTATGGGTGGGCCTGTACGTAGGCCCAAAACCCATGTTGAAAGGCTGATAACTTGGGGGGACCAAACCCTAGTCTCTCACTCTCACGTTCAACCATAAACCAAAAAGAGAAAAAAACTCTAATCCACTCCCCTCTCACGTGCAAGTTCTGTCATTCTCTCCTATTTTTTTCTCTCAATTTCCATTGCCAAACAGGTTTGAATTCCTTTTCTCTGAACTTTCTGATTAATTGAGTTTATTTGTGAATTATGCATGAGAATGTGTAGGAAGTTTTGGGTTAGAATTTTGTGTTTGGTTGTTCAATGCATGTCTAATTTTTTTTGCTGGATTTTAAGTTGAGAATACCTGTAGAATGATGTTATGTGTGAAATCTGGGTCTGCAAAAATTTTTCAAAATTTTCGTGCATTCGCTGGCTTGTTCGCACTGCGAACCTGGGGCGAGCGTTCGCCAGGCTTCGCAGTGCGAGTGATCTAGCGAGCAGCCCAGATTTTTGTTTTTCTGATAGTTCATTCTGATGCATGTCTGTCCTTAATTCTAATGATTTGTCTTGGTGTTTTTGTGGGGATTTGTTTGCCATTTGTGCAGATGGGTCCTAAAACCATGATCAGGAAAAGAAAAGCATCCACATCAAGACAAGCACCGGTCTGCTTTGATGAGACTCGGTTCAGAGGAATTAGACAAGCTCAGAGGTATGAGGTGTTGGAAGCAAGGACCATCCTTGCAGAGAAGAGGTTTGTTCTGAATGAGCAGGGAAGTTATCGTGCCATTGCTGCCCTGTTAACTGCAAAAAAAATGGGATACACTGATAACTCCTATTGATTCATATAATGTGGAAATGGTTCGAGAGTTCTACGCCAACGCCCTTCCTGATGAGGGCGATCTGTTTAATTGGACTACGGTTGTTGGCGAAAAAATGGTTAGGTTTGACAGAAAGACTATTAACCGAGTACTTGGAGACCCTTTGCCACTACGTGCTAGCCAAGAGGATAAGTATCATGAGACGCTGAGTGATTATCGTGATATTCAAACAATGACTCGTGATCTCCTACGCCCAGGTAAAGACGTGAAGTATAACCATTCGGGGGTAGCTGTGAGATATCAAAGTGAGGATATGGTGCCTTTGGCTCAACTTGTATTACTTTTAGTTGTGACCAACATTACGCCAAAGTCACATTCCTCTACAGTACCGATTCGTCTAGCGCACTTGGTCCACAACATTCTTATAAATGTGGAAATTGATGTCGCAAGGATCATTGCTGATGAAATAAGGTCCATTGTCGAGAGTGGATTAGGAGGGAATGCTTCAAGGAAGAATGCCCCTCTTGATTTCCCTTGTTTGATTATGACCTTATGTGCTGAAGCTGGAGTGACTTTGCCTTCGCGTCGTCAAGTTACTGTGACGTCGGCTATCGATGATCGATATGTCGACAAATTTTGCAAACCGAAGGGTGTTAGAGCTGAATCTTCTGGGTCTAGTACTGGTGTTGAGGCTGGTACAAGCCAGGGTGCTGCTTCTGGATCTCACAACTTCTATCCATATCAGCAGGAGATCTGCCAATATAATTGGGATTGGATGGCTGCCCAGCAGCGTGCCATGACTGATATTCATGATTCTTTGCAGGTTCTCCAATTGCATATCCGTGACCCTTCTACGCAGCACACTATGATGTCGAGGGAGCAGTTCCTCGCGCATGCTGGATGACCTGAGGCCAGGCCTGTTTTCGGAGGGGGAGAGGATGTTGTTGAGCCTGCTGCTGATGATGTTGAGGAGGGGGGAGATGGCGATGATATTGTGATTTCTGATGATGATGATGGGCAGAGGACGGATGTACTCGGGACTGAGGCTGAGGATGAGGATGAGCAGGGTACAGATGTACTCGAGACAGAGTCCGATGAGGACTGATTTTTTTTTTGGATCTTAGACTTGTACACTTCCTTTGGTCATCAAAGTGAAGTTTCTTGTATTTTGTTTTTTCAGCTTTTACTAGTCTATTATTGATGTACTCGTACTCGTGTGGTACTTTTTGGATTATGTAGGTGTTTTATACACCAGGCACTTTATGATTATTATTAGTAATGATTATGGTTTGCAGTAAAATTTTTTTGTTTCGCTTTACTAATAAATTGTTGGTTTTTAATTAGAGTATTAAGTGTTGAGTTCTTCAGTTTACGAATGCTCAACACTTAAGTGTGTTTTTTTGTTGTTAAGTGTTATTAAGAGTTGAATTCTTCAGTTGACGAATGTTCAACTCTTAAACTGTGCATATGTGTTATTTTGATGTTCCTTCTTTTATGATGGAATTTTGGGAAGTTAGGTGGAGACTCTTGATTTTAAAGAAAGATTCCTCCAAGATGTGAGGGCTATGATAGTACCGTAAGCATTGTGTTGCGACAAGGTATATCGTTACCTAGTTCGAGAATTTTGTATGTTTTAGAACTTTGTGTCTTGGTGCGATTGAAAATGTTGTTTCATTTTACAACTTCCTTTGAATGCATGTGTCATTTTAGGATCAAAACCATTAAAGTGAGAAGCCTCCAATGTGTTACTATATGCTAAGGATTGTGATGAATGTTGTCTTTACTTTTAATTCATGCCTTATCTTGTGACCATGTGATTTTGTGGAAGTAGGAGAAGTGATCAAGGCACTTGTTTGAAAGTGAGCACAACCATGTCCATATATTAATTCACCCTTGAGTAGTGAGCATTTGGTAGCCCCTTTGAGCCTAAACAGTAGAACTCAATTGAATGATGAACTTGTTTTATGTACATAATTTGCAAGTTTGGTTCATCATTGAATTTGGTGAGTTTCTAGCATTTTTCTTCTTGAACCTTTGAAAATTGTATACTTTGACTTCCTTGCCTTAAAAAGTAAGGAACATTCACTTTAGGTTGAGTAGAAAATGAGTTAGGGAGAATAAAAAGAAGATGGGTGCATTACTCCAAATTTTGAAAAAAAAAAAAATTTCAAGCAAGCATGTAAAGAAAAGAGTGTGAATATGTTGTACAAAGGAGAAAATGCTTGCTTGAATAAAAAAAATATAATAATAGAATTAATAAGTGTGCACGGTAGTTTGTGAAGGTGGAATGAAAAATTGATGAAATGAAGTGTGTTGTGTGAATATGTGTATAGTGAATGTTCTTTTGCTTCGGCAATTTCGTTTCAATGGCCATTAGAAATGTCCCTTTTTTGTTTACCCGACCATTCTACAACCTAGAAGTCCTTAGTGATCTTGTACTTCCATGATTTCTTTTGTGCTCTGTGAGATATGGTATGAATTGCTTAGTATTGCATCATTTGTCATGTGAGTGTAATTGTCCCGTGTTTGTATGCACGTTTGCCTTCAATCCTTTTTCGAAGAGGATTGTAGAATGACATATGCAGCATGAGTTAGTTGTCTCTTGAAACATTGTTTGAAATTGTTTAAGAGACAAGTTCTTTTACATTATAGTTCTTGAATTGTGTAATTGTGCGTTGTTGTGATCATTGTTTAGTTGAGCCGTTTTTCGCGTCTTGGTTGAATTGAGTGCTCGAGCAAATCCTCGTGAGAGACATACTTTGCTTGAGGACAAACAAAGAGTTAGTTGGGGAGAGTTTGTTAGATGTCAAACATGTTATATATTTGTATGAAATACTTGGCATTTTTCATTTCTTTCTAATGGTGAATTGTGAATTTACGCGGTAAATTGTGTTGTAATGCTTACATTGGAATATATGTGTGGAGCTTGTAATTTGTGTGTTAATGTGCAGGTATAGGCATTAAAGGAGCAACATTGTGAACACATGGAACCAATGCAAGTTTCCACTGAGTTTTAGCTGCAACAGGGTGTTCGCAGTGCGAATAATCTGGCGAAGGCCCAGCGAAGGTTCGCACTTCGAAGGACCAGCGAAGGCGCCAGCCAGTAGAGTCAGAGAGTTCCAGTTTGCTCGCTAGTTTATTCGCAGTGCGAATGAAGCTAGCGAAGGCTCGCTGGTTGGTTCGCAGTGCGATGGTGCTGGCGAAGGGAGACAGAGAGTTCCAGGTTGCTCGCTAGTTTATTCGCAGTGCGAATGAAGCTAGCGAATGATTCGCAGTGCGAACGCACGATTTTTATTTGGGGCGGTTTAAGTCTCAGAGGCACTTAAAGTGCCAATTTTTCCTCATTCGCAGTGCGAATGATCTGCTCGCAGTGCGAATCCTGCAGATTTCAGAATTGTATAAATAGAATTTCACTTTATGTGTTAGGGATCTTTTGTTCATTTTGATCCAAAATCATAGTTTTCAGTCTTTTTACCTTGGAAGCTTGTATTTTCACTTGGAGAAGCTGATTTTGCATCCATTCTCGATTATTCGGCGTGGATGTTTACTCATCTCCTCTCGTTACTTGTTATCCAATCTACCATGAGAAGTGGTAGCTAAACCCTCTATGTTGAGGTTAGAGGTAGTTAATTCTGTTCTTATGTATTGCTTTTGATCTATTGTATATGAACAAAGTCTTTGATCAATATAGATGAAGTTGTTTTCTCTTAAGGCTTTATGTTTGATTTGTTTTACTCTAGACATAGATTCCATAAATCTTGACCTAACAATTTCATCTCTTAAAAACCAAACTCTAGACATAGATTTGGGATTTGCTATTCGCATTGTATTGATCTTCATGATCGTTGTTTAGATTGTTAGCGTGAGACATCATCTAACGGTTTAAACAATGGTACTCACGACTTTGCTTTAGACATAAACTTAGTCGGGAGGATACGCGGTTATATTGGTCGGAAACCGAGTTCATATGCTTGATTAATCGTTTATACATGGAAAGGATTAGCGAAACCTAACCTTAACATGCTTTTATAAAACCTTTTACAAAATCTTTGCCTCTATTAATCTTTGCTACAAGTGAATGTTAAAAATAATTAAGAAAATTTCGAAACCGTTAACTTAGAATATCGCAACTATTGAAAGGCATGCATCAAATATCAAACAATCCTTGTGGATACGATTAAAAACAACCCACACTATTACTCTTCTAACACACACTGGGTCTAATAAATTTCTTATCAAGCAATTCTCCAAGTTGAGATTTCAACTCTGCCAATTCTGATGCTGACCTGAATTATGAGCTTTTCATCTCTTCAACAATGGTGGAAAATCCTTGTTCTTCTTGCCCTAGCTCTCCCCCTTTCTCTTTCTTTTCTCTTTTACGTGAAACTGGTTTGTCTGTAACTTCTCTCCAAGTCTCTCCTAATTTGTGGTTTATTTTCCTTAATTATCTTTATTTTCTTAGTTTTAACAATAATAATATTAATCCTAATAATACTCCTAATAATAATTCTAATATTAATAATGCTAATAATGATAACAATATTAATAATAATAATAATAATAATAATAATAATAATAATAATAATAATAATAATAATAATAATAATGTTAGTATTAATAAAATGTCTCATTATTGACATTATTGTTATTACAATGTGGTCCTAAGCCTTAATTTTATTTAATTCATTCAACTAACTCTCACAGCCACCCTAACACACATACCCTTAACCAAGATAATGTCAAGAATAGTCACAAATAAACCACAAAACGAATAAATAATTAAATGAGGTGTTACACCCGGCTCCAATGACAACGAGTAATAGAAAATAGAAAAGAATGTATTTTCTATGTTTTGCAATAAATACTTTTCGTATTACGAGTGAAAATAAAGAACAAAATAGAGACCAATTAGTGTTTTCAAAATGAGGTGTTGGTGGTTATGTGAAAAATAAATATTAGGACTTGAAAAAATGAGGGTTGTTTTAAAAGTATGTGTACTAAATACCATGTTAATATTATTTTAATTTCAAGTAAAAAATAATTTTTTTAAACAAAAAATCTGTGGACAAAACCCACCCCGCCACCCCCGTCGGCCTATTTTAAAAGTGGGTTAGGCGGGGCGCGGCAACTTAAGACATTGAGTCCAAAACCTCATCCCGACCTGCCAAAAATGGTGTGTTAAACGGGCGGGCCCAACCTGTTTTTCCTCCCCTAGTTTTCGGAAAGGAAAGAACATTTTTACAAGTGTTTGAAAAGTAATAAAAAAAATTTGTACACAAAGTTATTTGATTTGTATATGTCTATTGTAAACTTATTTATCATATTGTGATAACAAGTGTGTAAAAGAGAAAGTATGGTTGTTTCTCTTTTGTAGAAATTGGCGTGTTTTCGTACTTGTGTTAGAATCCTGTAAAAGAGTCTAATGTTGACTGTAACAAGAATTTTGACATAGTGAAATCTCTCACAAGATATGAGGGCACTAGAGGTACCCTTGATTGAAAAGGGGAACTAGTATATATTCTAGTGTTCTTTTACTACATTTTTTTCTACATATCACTTCTATTTATTAAACTAGAAAAATAAGTGATCACTTCATTTCTCATAAAATCAATAAAAGTAAACCAATAAAATTTAAGGCAATTTTTTTTTTTACACCATGATTCAAGAATTCATCCTTGTGATAGAGACGAGAACATTTACATTTTGGTCTATGACTTGTTATCAAGGATGATTTTACTTCAATAAAATTAGACACAAAATTCAAAGATCAAAACACAACTTTAAAGAATCACACATCCACCAAGATGATTATGCGAATGTAAAAAAAAAAAGCCATTAAGAGCAAAGCGACTAAGATGATAAGTCAACTTTGTCATTACATCAATTATCAATACAACATATAGGATATTGATGATAAAAGACTTCTAATCAGTCCTTTATATTCCTAAAGGAACACAAAATTCAAGCCATCATATGACTCCATCAGCTAAAGATTCGGATTGGACTTTTGACTGATCCAAGGCTAGTATCACATCTTCAAAGCTATATATAAGACTTACATCATTATCTTTTGTAGTACATATTATTTTAGCCCTAAAATCTCACACATACAATTTTCACTGATTTAATCGTCACAAGGTTTTCAAATACACCCCAACCTTTCCAAAACCAAAGATGGAGATTCTGACCAAACACCATCATCTTATAACGTGCCGACTATATCCTTAACCTTAGTTTTTTATATAAATAAATATAATAGAAAGCTAGAGGCAATATAGATTAATCTTAAATTAAGGATACAATAACAAATGTAAAAATATTTCAAATATTCTATTATTTATTTTTTAGCACAATCAATTAATGAAAAGGAGTAAAAATAGTGTACTGTAAGCAGCCCCAAACAAATACAGAAGGTTAAACCGTACGAAAGAAAAAGAAATAACCATCGAATCATAAAAAGAGGACACTAACTAATTATGCCTGCATAAGAGAAATCCATGAAAATCCATAAATAAGATTTGAGTATATAATAATGCGCTGCTTTGTTAGGAGGGCGGTGGTCGAGATTGCTTTGGAGGACCTATATGTGGTGTTTCCGGGATTTTAGGATCGGGTGTATAAGGCATATTACCAAGTGACCTTCGGTGATTTATACGTGGAATCTCAGGTAGGTGATGTTGAGTTAGTTTCGTCAGTGGTGGTGTTGGTTGGTAGGTTTCACTGGGCGGATCGTAATTTAGTCCAGCTGATTTTTGTTGATTAGTTAGAGGTGGCTGGTAATTCATCAATCCATTTGGATTTCCTTCAATATTTGTAAGAGTGACAACTGCCAGGAACAAAACTAGTACGGATAAATAACACATCTTTCAACGCTTATAGATTTTCATAAGCGGTATCATATATATATATATATATATATATATATATATATATATATATATATATATATATAAACAACTTTTTAAAATTAGGGTGTGTACATAGAAAAAAGTCAGTATATGATAAAAGTCAAGCTAGAGAAGTAGTTCATTTACTTTTCTTCCAACGAATTTAATATGATTATGACAACTGCAAGTTCAACCAAATTAAATTACGAGTACACAATACGTTCAACGAAATGGAGTGCATCCATTCAAACAAAAATCACTCGTCGAGTTTTAATATTAAGAGTGTTGTGTTCAGGAATCATAAATGATTGATGAGGTAATGTTTCGGAGAGGTGGATCGAACTCCGCTATGGCGGTGTGAGGTAGACTTGTTAGGTTAGTACTTTAACGTTCAAGTCAGTAAGAGAATAAAAAATGATTTTAGGGAGATCGAATTGAATGCCTGAAATATCATGCTTTCCTCCTTATATAATGTAAGTCGTTAAAACCATCTGGAAAGGGTGCAGTGTGTTATGTGGGCACCTCTTCGATTTATAACGATAGTGGGTGATGTATGTTAGAATTCAACCACGATCTTTGGTGAATTCTTCTCAATCTTGATATCAAGATTGTTATGTAACGACAATGAATAAAAACAAGAACACGTTTAAAGAAGATGAGTATGAACTGCAGAGTAACTCTCTACCCACAACTGTGTAATTTTATTATCACTTTACAACTGCAAAACCGTGATTATCAAACTTGATGATTACAATGATAAAGATTCCTCCCTATTTATAGATTTAGGTTAACTTGCATCTTAAGTTAAAGCCCAAACTATAAAAACCCTAAAATATCTAATTTAATCTTTCTAAATCAAATATGATCTTTCTAAATCAAGTCTGATCTTTCTAAAATAATGAATTACATATTTAACACACTACCTAATTTAGTGTGTCTAAATTATATACATTCATCATAGACCTTAACTTCTTTAACACTTCGACTGTCACTCCCTTCGTCATGATGTCTACAATCTGATTCTCAGTTCTGCAGTGTTCCAAGTTCATCTTCCCTTCTGCTACCTGTTATCGATGATAATGGAACCTCATTTCGATGTGCTTGCTTCGACTGTGTGCTATTGGATTCTTCGCCAAGTTGATAGCTGACATGCTGTCGATCTTCATGGTAATTGCTCCATGAGTCTTCGCTGTGATCTCTTCGACCAGGTTCGCCATCCAAGTTGCTTGACATGCACAAAGAGAAGCAACTATATATTCCGCTTCGCATGTTTACAATGCCACTACTGACTCCTTTTTCGAACTCCAAGCAACTAGTGCACCACCTAACATAAACACATAGCCAACTGTGGATTTTCTATCATCAGCATCACTATACCAACTAGAGTCGGTGTATCCCACTAACTTATATTTTTTTCCTTCATCAGCTGCGGAAAACAAAATGTCGTAGTCGAGAGTCCCTTTCAGATACCTCAGTATCCTCTTCATTGCTGCTAGATGTGATACCTTTGGCTTTTGCATGAATCTACTTACCATACCCACACTGTATGCTAAGTCAGGCCTTGTGTGACAAAAGTATCTAAGTGACCCAATAAGTCTTCTATATTGGGTTGGATCGACATCATCTTCATCTGAATCCTTCGACAGTTACAATCTGGTCTCAGGTGGAGTCGAAGTTGGGTTGTAATCTTGCATTTCAAATCTCTTGAGTATTTTGCCTGCATATCTTCTTTGGTGTATCAATAAAACTCTACCACTTTTGTAGAATTCGATGGCAAGGAAATATGAGAGATTTCCCAAGTCTGACATTTCAAACTTGTCACTTAGGTCATGTTTGAAATCTTCGATCTCCTTCTTGCAACTTCCTGTTATCAACAGGTCATCGATATATAGACATAGTATAAGCAATTCACTATTGCTTCTCCTCACATATACTTCATGCTCAATTGTGCACTTCACAAATTTTTTCTACCTTAGAAAGCTATCAATCTTCTTATTCCAAGCCCTTGGAGCTTGCTTAAGTCCATATAGGGCTTTATGCAGCTTGTACACCTTTCTTTCTTCGCCTTGTTTCACAAACCCAGCTGGTTGTGCGACATAAACTTCTTCGTTTAAGGGGCCATTCAGGAATACACATTTTACATCCATCTGACATGTGTGCCAATTATTCATGTTTGCTAGACCAACAACCAACCTGATTGTTTCGATCCTAGCAATAGGTACAAAAAATTTGCCGAAGTCGATTCCTTTCTTCTGTAGAAATCCTTTCGCTACATGTCTTGCCTTGTGTTGGGTTACTTCTCCTTTAGGATTCACCTTCACCTTTTAAACCCACTTCACATCAATTTCCTTCTGGCCTTGAGGCAATTCGACAAGTGACCAGGTGTTGTTAATATCGTTGGAGTCTAACTTTTCATTCATTGCTTTCACCCAATTCAAATCTTTCAATGCCTCAACTGCATTGACTGGTTCGACATTTGCGTAGAAAGCATAATGTACCAGCTCACCCTCTTCATCGACCACATCATCTGATGTAATCACACATTCTTACAACCTTGTAGGAATGTGTCTTGTTCGACGAGGTCTGCTTGGGCCTGCTTCATCTATGACTTGTTCCTGTCGAACTTCTCTTTCGACTTTAGTGGCTAGTTCTTCACAAGAGATTCTCACTAAATCCTTCTTGACATTCTCAGTCCAATCCCATTCTTTAAGCTTATATATGATCACGTCCCTGCTGATCACTACCTGCTTAGTCACTGGGTCGAACAGCTTGTAACCTCCAGTCGAATGATATCCTATCAAGAGCATCTGATTTGACTTATCATCAAGCTTCCTTCTCAACTGATCTGGCACATGTCTATGTGCTATAGATCCAAACACCTTCAAGTAACTGAGGTCAAGCTTGACACCAGACCAAGATTCTTTTAGTGTGATTTCTTCAAGCTTCTTCATCGGACATCTGTTTAATATGTATGTTGTTGTCAAAATCGCTTCTCCCTATAATTCTTTGAGTAGATGCTTTCTATTGAACATACTTCTCACCATGTTCATGATGGTTCTATCTTTCTTTCTGCAATTCCATTTTGCTCTGGAGTGTAGGGTGGCACCACCTCATGCACAATCCCTTCTTTTTCACATAATGCATCGAAATCTTTCGACACATACTCTCCACCACCATCAGTCCTCAAAATTTTCAGCTTTCGACCACTCTGTCTTTCGACCATAGATTTGAATCTGGAAAATACCTCAATCACATCACTTTTCTTCCTGACAAGGTAAGTCCGTAGCTTTCGACTGTAATCATCTATGAACGTGACAAAGTATTTGTTGCCTACAATCGAATCCACCCGGATTGGACCACATTCATCAGAGTATATGACTTCCAGAATTTCCTTTGACTTCCTTCCTGCATCCTTGCTGAAGCTATTCTTGTGTTGTTTCGACTGAACACACTCTTCACAGACATCACTTGGAATGTCGATTTCAAGTAATCTTGAAGCCATATTTTTTCTCTTTATCTCTCTGATGTCATTGAAGTTGAGATGGCCTAGTAAAAAATGCCATAACCACTCATCTCTGCTGGCTGCAGTTGCTAGGCACTTGTGCTCCATCACATTGAGTTCAATCTTGAAGGTCCTATTCTGAGACACTAGAGTCTTCAAGATCAACCTACCACCTGTGTCGATAATTCTCATCATCTTGTCTTCGACAATTACCTTTTAGTTCTTTTCGACAAGCTGTCATATACTGAGCAGGTTATATTTCATGCCTGCTGTAGCGTCGGTTTTTTTGGTGACGCGACCACCTGCCGTTGTTTGGCGCTACTTTCTGATTTCTGTATTTATCCTGTGAAGCTCTAAAGGAAGGGGAATATATCTTAAATTAACTATGCACGCAAGTGTTTTCTTTAACAAATGCTAAGAGATCGAGGAGCGGGGTTTGTTTGCACAAAGGAAAGCTAGAATTTTTTATTTGTGTGCTCGCTAAGATTTCGCAATCTTATGCCTACGTATTCCTGTAAAGAGATTTGGGAAATCAGAGCAATCGTAGTTCCTCCTATTTCTATTGGAGGAGAATATTTGGTGTCTTGTTTAAATCCCAAGATTGGAGCTAAAGGAGTATTTTGTCTTGTTTAAAGCCCAAGATTGGAGCTAAAAGGGTGACTAAGAGAGAGAGAGAGAAAGAGAATTTGTCATCTCTAAAGGGATAAATCTCACATATTCATCACAACTGTTGAGTAATTTATTATATGGGAGATTACTTTAACTGGGATATGGGATCCAGCAATGCCATAATTTCCTTTATAAGGGAGATGTCATGAAGGAGGAAGCTTTAACTCAGTGTAGAGCAATGCCACTTTTTCCTTTATGATTTTTTTCATGCTAAGAGAGGGACATTGGCTTGGATGTGTAGAATCCAGAGGCTTGGCACTTATATTAGTTAGATGAAAGAGAAGTCTTAGTCAGGATAAGGGAAGGACTCCAGCTTGGATTTTGGATCAACAAGTGTGCCACTTTGTCACACCCTAATTTTTGACCCTAAGATCCCCACCTTTCCCTTTGCATAACATATTAGGTCAATCATCTATGCATAACTAACCTTTTGTTTAGACTTTCTTTCTTTGTTTGTTTTCGTTTGTGGAAGTAGGTGTTGCTGCAGAAAGTTCAAAGGTCATGAAAGCCGTGTGTGTGCTCATTTAGAATTCTGGTCTTCGCAATTTGTGTTAGATTCCTGTGGAGGTAAAGAAAAGGATTAAGTTCAAGCGGATTCTAGAGGTGCAGTTCATGTTGTGGTTATGGTTTACGTGGAATTCCAAGGACCGATTTCAAATGTCTAGTTTATTCTGCCCATGTTCACCTAAGAACTCAAGCTTAAATGTCAAGTGCAAGATCAATGTTAGGCATCACAAGATTCAAGTTGTCCACTCGATATGCCATGTTTTCTCACGTTCAGTGCAAGTATCCAAAGTTTCATCAACTTTATTCTAAGACTTCAAATTTCAAATTGAAATTCTCTCTCGAAACATCATTTGAAGATCTATAATGCTAAAATGCAAAGAATAAGTTATCATCCTAATTCATTCAAGGTTTGCAAATTCAAAGGGTGAGATTAAAATCTCGAATCACATAAAATTCTTTGGGTTTCAAGTTTCTTGCATATAAGAAGGTTTCAAGTTTGACTATAAGATTTTCGAAGAATTTCCATAAGTTACGCAAAATCCAAGTTCAAGCATTATGTATCATCAATTGAGTTTCCAAGTCACAAGGTCAAAGAGATCATCCTATGCGGTGTGCATCAAGTTTGAACCTCAAGATTCAAGGTACCAAATACAAATCACAAGGGCACCGCCATGCCGTTTTTCATAAAGCACAAATTGCAAGATAAACCAGGTCGATGTAGAATGAACTCAATCATGGTTTACTGTTCAAACTTAATACAAAATGGTCATCAAACACAAGGTTCATGCTTCAAATACTTTCACAAGTTAGATGTTTCAATATTTATGCAAATGTATGAAGGATTCACCAGACTTGAGGCTTTTACAAATTCTAATTCAAATGACCCTTCAAGAAGGCATACAAGATCAAATCATTCACAGGTTATTCAATAACAGCAAAGTAACTCATCAAACTATTTTGAAGGTATCTATCAACAACAAGTAAAGATCTAACTATCACAACATGGTCCTAATGCTAACTGGGAATTGCATTAAATGACTCCCAAGGCTTTTGGTAGCTTGGCTAGATGTGTCTACTGGCCCGTCACTGCATCAGGACACGGCTGCAACTGAACATCCTGATTGACCTCTTCCTTTTAAGGAAAGCAACACTAGAAGGGAGGTGGAAAGCTTTGAATCATGGCAAGCATTTATCAAAAAATAACAATCCAATATTCCACAACAATACCTCTCCAATAACAAAAGTATCAGCAGCTGAAAAAAAAAACAACATGTTATGTTGCCACTGTACACCGAGGAAGTAATTACATGAATACCAGGAAAAAGAAAAAAGAACACCACCATGTTAAAAGAACTTTGCGTAGAGGGGTTGTCTTCAAGGATTTTGTTTGACCCTGCTGTAGCATCATCAACATCACGTCGCCAGTTGCGTCCCCAATATGCAGGCCCTTTTTTCCACCACTGAAAAGAATGAGTTGAGAAGGTTTAGAGTTAATTTACAAGAGCTTGTCATGCCAGCATAAACAGTTTCACACCAAACAAGTTAAAGCCATCAGATTTTTCACGCATAATCTCATGAATGTGTACCTAAACTCGTAGAGATGGAGGACCTGGTTGGTGTTGGAAATTTCTTAGAATAATGGGCATTGTGAGCAGCCGTTGGAATTATGATGTTGTTGAAAATAACCCCGTGTCATAGAACCTGCACACAAGAAGAAGGTTGAACATATTTAAGTATTCTCGGCCAAGTAAAATTATATTGACAGAACCAATTCCTACACTCCTACTAGAACTTGTTCTTAGAAATACACGAGTTAAGAAGGACCAGACACATCATATATAGAGACCTTGCCGGATATGTATACGATAAAAGGACATATAAACTCACATAGACCCTTCTACTGTCAAAGATAATGTTGGAGGCCCTCTTACCCTTTTTGCACTACTACAAAACGCGTAAACAACGACGTCATGGTCACAATGGTTCATCCCTACACCGTTGTGACATATCTAAACTAAGGCGCGACTGTATTTTATTTGTTTTTTGAATAAAAAATATCTTTATATAACAACGGTTGATAATCCAACCGTGGTGATATCATCAAGCTTTCATGTGTTCAAACCTTAGCGCCATCATATATATTATTCCTTTTATGTTAAGGCGAGCCTTTTCTTTTTTATTTACTTTTAAATAAAAAAATTAAAAGTTATGACTACGGTTCTTTATTTACACCGTTGTGATATATTTTGTATGTTTTTTTTTTATTTTTAATTCTAAATATAACTCTGGCGTTTTAATATGAAATTTCATTATGAAAATAATATATCATTACGGTTTATGGTGTTGACCATCGTAGTAGCTTTTCAATATACTCCAAGCTAGCTAGTTTCATTGTCTCTTCAATATCCTTTTTTCCATTGAAAATATAAAATAGACGAAACGATACACGATTTCAACCCTAAACCCTAACGTTCAATACTGTGAAACAATACACGATTTCAACCAAATCTTGCATCATCAATATCCATTCTTCACCGTGTTGTTGTCATTTTCGTCATCATCGTCACAATCGTTATGGAAGGAAGATTACGCACCAACCAACACCATCGTCATCATCATCACTGTCGAGAAGGAAGATAACAACAACACCGTCGTTGTCGTAAGGAAGGAAGACAACAACAACACCAACACCAACATTATTTACTTAGTCATCACGTTTAGGGTACGTAAAATATTTTCCCCATGCATCTACAGTAAACTCATTTGCCATTGTTGTTTATGTTCTTGTTGTTCATGTTGTTGTTGTTGTTTTTGAACATAGATGTCGACCTTGTCGAGTTCTACATCAGGAAGCAGCGAAGATGCTCAAACGATTGAGTGTTCTGCGAATACAACTCAAACGATTGATACTCAATCAAAAAGATCACAAAGAGGTGTCACAATGATGCCCCAATTCACATCAGTCTGCAACTCATCAGGTGTAAAAATTCCGATCTAGTTTGATTCACTCTACAGATTAGTGGATTTTCTACGTTACTCTACTTTTAAGAGTTATGTTGTGTTCCTTGCACGTAGCAAAGTGAGTATACTGATAGATGATTGGAGAGAAGTGGATGTTAATGTCAAAGACAACATATGGACAGACGTTAAGGTATTACATACTATAATTTTCATATATTTGATATCACTACCTATAGTTTCTAATTCATACTTATATATTGATTTAATGTAGTTGAATTTTGAGTTTACCGATGACTCAAAATTGAAAAAAAAATGGATAACTTATGTCGTTGTTTGTTGGAGGGGATTTAAGTCATAACTCACGGCTGACTACATTACGAAGCCTAAGAGCGGTATTCAACGTCCATGGATTCGGTATAGTTTTTTATCGAAGAAGGTGTGGCACAAGTTTGTGAAGAAACGTCGTTCTGAGGAATTCAAGGTTAGTATTAGTCTTATGTAACCTATAATGTTATGCTAATGAGTTATAGATACTAATCATACACATTTTTCACTATGTTAATAACAGGCTAAAAGTGAAGTAGGAATTCAAAACAAGGCGAAAAACATGTACCCCCATAGATTGTCTCATGGGGGTTACAGGAAACTTGAGAAGAAAATCATGCAGGAAAAACAACAAGAAGGAGGAGATGGTGATATCCCATCTCCACCATCAAGACATGAGAAATGGAAGAGGGATCGATTAAGACCTAATGGAGAGTACACCTCTGAGGCTTCAAGAGTAGTTGCTGAGAAAATTATAAGTATATGTTTTGTTTTGCTTATGTTATTTAAATGCATTTGCTTATGTAAGTTGCTCATGTTGTGTAGGATACTTTGGTTGTGGCGGCCCGTGAAGGTACATTTATTCCGGAAGCATGACATGACATATTAGTGGAAGCTATCGGAACAGCTGAGCATGGAGGTCGTGTCCGTGGTGTTGGAGAAGGTGTCGGCTTGAGATCATACTTTGGATCTCAAAGAAGAAGCACCGAAACCACTGAATTTCATACTCAACGACAGAAGATTGAGAATGTTGAGAAGCAATTGGAAGAACAAAGGAGGATGTTTGAAGAGGAGAGGGAAAAAAGGGAGAAAGACATGGAAAAGTTAAAAGAGTTATATTCGGTATGTGCTTTACTTGAGATGTTAGTGTTTTATCGGAAATGTATGATATATATTGTGCTTATTTTTTTATTTATGTTCTAATTGAATGTTATGATGAAGAGATTAAGTGAAAACCTCGAATAATGAACAAATGAAGATCAACGTTACATTGATGGTGATGATCAAACTCCAAGTAGAAATGTTGTAAATCGCGCTTCTACAAAAGGAAGTAATTGTTCAAACACTCCCCCCTCCCCCTTTTAGATAACCGCAATGGGATATTGGACCCTAGTCCAAATGAAATAACCAATTTATACTTGTCTATTGCAGCAACAAACCTTTTGCAACCTCTCCCGCTAGAACATTGCCCGAAATTGGATGTAATGTATTACACTCCTGAAGATGTAACGGATTTTCTCGCAGGATTTAAGTGTCTTGACATAGCGATTTTGCAAGTTTGGTGCACGTAAGTATATAGTCGAATATACATGTCATTATAGAACATTATAATTTTTTTGTATTTTCTCCCTTAATTTATTCATTTTCTTTGACCATTTAGGTACATTCACCGTGTTTGTATAGAGTTAAATAAATCAAGTACTTATGGAATCTTGGAGCCAACTTATATTGGTTGGGTGTATAATGAAAAAAAATATCATGGAAAGGTACTTGAAAGAACGACTAAATGAGGGAGGAAAAGAATGTTACCTTGCATCATTCCTCTGTAGGTAAGTATTGTTGTAATTTATTTATATATTCTATATTTAGTTTTGTTTTAGTAAAAACTAATTTTATATATATATATATATATATATATATATATATATATATATATATATATATATATATATATATATATATATTCTCGTGTTCATTCAGTGGTCATTGGCAATTTATCATAATATCATTTAGGACAAATACGGTGACATTACTGTGTTCCTTGCACGCCCCACTACACAAACCAATGAAAGATATTATTCTAACATAAGTGTCTATGTTTAATATCATTTTCTTTGACATTAATTGTAATTAGTTTATCATGTAATATATTTAATTCAATTTTCAATGTACAGTCTTGTGAAGCAAGTTAATATAATGAGGAATGTTAGAAAAAAACCCACATGGATTACTCCTAAAGTAAGTGACCCGATTACCTGTTTCTTTCATTTACATTCATGTGTGGTTATATTCATGTTATTATATTCATGTAATTTGTAGACGTGGAAACAACCCGGGAGTTACGAGTGTGGGTATTATGTCATGAAGCACATGTTAAACATTGTCCTTGCCGACATTGTTGATTCATGGGATAAGGTATATATGTCATAAATTGTTTACATATATTAATATATAAGTTGACTATTAAATTATTATCATGCATGATATTCACTTTTTTGCTCTTTCTTATGTAGATGTTTAACGACCAAACCCCATTCCCCCTTGAGGAATTTTGAGATCTTCGTAAATGTTGGGCGTATATCCACAATGCGCTTAAGGGTCCTCCTGCTGTTTGATATATCAGCAACATTCCTCAGCATATTTTTTTATGCATATATTTTTGGCTTTTGATGCACATAATGTGAACAATAATTTTGGCTTTTGATGCACATATTCTGTTTGATGTACATGATATTGTGTTTGATGCACATAATGAAATCAATAATATTGGCTTTTGATGCACGTATTATATTTGATTTAAACAATGTTAGCTGTTAGCTTTTGATGTAAAAGCTTAAGATTAAGTGATTATTTGTTGATTCTAACTTATATATTTTTTAGGAAAAAAAGAAATATTCAATAATCATAAATCTAAAGTTACATTTTATACGAATAATTAAACCTAAATAGACGCTAACGAAATTAACACAAATTCTAAAATTCAAAGTTAAAAATAGAATAATAAATAAAATAAAAAGAAACAACAAAATAAAACTAAACAAAAAAGGATAAAAAAACATACAACAAACGGGGATATGATTTGTAAAAGCAGGGGGTTCAATCCAACTTACGAGTTTAAGGCCCAATCAAATAAACCAAACAAAAAAGAGATAACAAAAATATCAAAAATGAAAAAAAGAGGGTACAGCGAGGCCTTATGGGTGCTGCGAGTCAAGGATTAATGAGTAGATTCATGGCCATAAGGCCCAAATCCATATTCCATAAAAGTAAGAAAACCCTAGAAACATTTTTTTAAAGAAAAACAAAAGAGAGAATGGCCATTCTCATTTCAAATTTTCTGCACCTCAACTCTCTCTCTCTCTCTCTCTCTCTCTCTCTCTCTCTCTCTCTCTCTCTCTCCGCGCTTTTATTTTCAAAAATAAAATAAAGAACCAAACACAACTCCCTGAAATTGATTGCCTATCTCTATTTCCTCTCATTTCATTCATATGAAAAAAACAAATCTCTCTTCCTCTCTCTGTTCTGATTTCAGAAAAATCAAAACTCACTTCACAATCAACTCTTCTTTTACCTTGGTTCGCTCACATTCCACTCAGTTATCATTCTCACTCGGTTCTCATCCCAAACCATATTCTAAAATGAACAAACAAAATCACATTTCAGAAACAAAATACATAGAACAAACAAACAAGCGTCAATCTTACATCAAACATCGAAAATATATAAGTGAAAAAAAAAACAACCAAGTTTTCGTTGAATTTATGAGTGTCGTCGAAAAAGGGCGATCTGAGGAGGCGATGTAGTGATCTGATGACTGTTTTCGGCATGCAGGTTGGAGAAAGCAGTTGAAAATGTTGTTTTTGTTGAAGGGAGGGCAGTAACGCGTCTGAACACGCGGTGGCCATAAATTAAACTACGGTTTTCTCATGATAGTGACTCTGTTTTGTTTGGTTTTTAGTTCTGTTTTGAATTCACCTCTACTTTTTTATTTATGCTTCTTTTCTAAGTTGTTTTTGTGTTTCTGAATGGTGTTTCTTGGTATGGTTTTGATTAAATCAGCTTCTTATTCTTTGTTTCTTTTCTTTGTTCCATTGTTTCATTGTTGCGTTAATGTTAATGTTGGTACGATAATTGTTGTATTTGTGTTGAAGATCGAATAAGGGTTTGGATGAGGTTAATAAGAGGTGGAATGTGAGGATTATTGATGTTTTGAAGCTGGTGTATTCATGGTAGGAGACACAAGGTGATGGAGATAAAATTTGCCTTTTCTTTTGTTGTGTAATTGCTTCATATTTTCTCTACTAATTATTCAGTATATATATATATATATATATAGCCTAGGGAAAATGCTAAAGTTTACAACAACAAAAAAATTGGTGAGAAAGTGAGAGAATGAAGTGGCATATTGTGATTGGATGAACTAATTTAATAACCACCCACCCATGAATTCTTATAAATCCATCCACCCATAGTTTACTCATCTTCCAAAAGTACCACACAAAACCCTTCCCCTTTAATTCTCTCTCATCCTCTGGTTCAAATTCAAATTAAAAAAACCCTTTCCCTTTCATTCTCTCTCATGAGCGTGAAATAATCTCCAATGGGTTTCAGAAAACCCTTCCTTTCTGGCTCACTCTCTCAGTCTCTCATAAACAGAGGCTTCAATACCTCTCATTCTCAAAGCACATATGTATCGATTTCATCCTTTTTCTTTCACTCTCTTTTGTTTTCTCTCACTCTCCATTTTTCTCTATTTTCCTCCACAAACCCTAAATCTGCAGCCGTCGCCACCCTTTCTTCATTTTCTTTGTGTTTTCGTTTACCTATATCCCTGTGTTGCAGCAAATGTAAACTGATTCCATCATGTTTCTCAGTGAAAATGTTTTTCAACCATTTTATTCGTGACACACTTTTGTTGGTATCTGATTTACATTCTATTTTCCCTTCTTCGTCTTCCCCTGTTCTACTAAGCATTTCTATGTTGACTGTTTTGATTTCGAATTCTTTTACATCTATGGTTAGTTGATGAAAACTTTAATGGTTTTTTGTTTGTTTTGTGTAGATATGTTTTCCAAGGATTATCAGAGTGACAACAAATTCACTATCAACACTTATTCACCTATTTGCCAAAGATCCTATTTGCCAACATGGCCAGGGAAGCAATACTAGGAATCAATCCATAAACTGGGTAAACTTGACATTTTGGATATTATTTT
Organism: Lathyrus tuberosus; assembly: GCA_022829125.1. Taxonomy (NCBI): domain Eukaryota; kingdom Viridiplantae; phylum Streptophyta; class Magnoliopsida; order Fabales; family Fabaceae; genus Lathyrus; species Lathyrus tuberosus. Next base: position 1,603,434 of record JALAZF010000191.1, read on the forward strand.
GAAAGTGTTTGATGAAAGATTCAAAGATCATGGTGAGAACGGGACACTTTCCTGTAAGTTCTAGCAAACTTAATTAAAAAGAAAACATTTTTGTACCATACAATTTGTCTTACATGTTGATTTGAATTCAAATCTTAGAGATTAGTCTGTTGAGTTTTTGGCTATTCTTTTTGTTAATATCTTTTATGAAAGGTGAAACAACTGTTTCGGGTTCCAGATCTTTGTTTGTATGTTCCTCTATTTTAAGCATTTCTCTCCTAAAACATGTTTTTCATATATTTATTTCACCACTTTAAGTAGATCTGAGTTCAAAATCCCCTTTCTCAGTGTATCTTTTCCTGTAAATCTTTGTCTAAAATGTATTTAAGATGTATTTGTGATGTCAATGTTGGTTTCTTGCTAACTATTTTGATGTGTTATTGTGTTTCTATCAATTAAAACATGCTGAAGAATTAGCTGCAGCTATGGTTGCTACCAAGGGACAACCTGCTCAAACCAAAATAAAGAGAATTCTTCAGTGATTATGTGGTTGAGGTTAATCTGGTTCTTTAGGATCGGGTGCTTTAGAACTTTTCATTGGATTTCTAGGACTTGATTAATTTTAAAAACAAATGTATGATAAATTGCCAAGTTTTATGTTAGGAATCATCCTTTTGTGTTGTCTTATTTTAGGTTGAGGTTTGATGCTTTGAGGCATTGATATGAATTGATGTTTAACATATATGTATTTGTTTTTATTGGTTTTGTTTTCTTATTGATGTTGTGTGGCTAACATTTAGGGTAGCATCAACTATAGATGTCGTTTTACATTCATATCCTGACACACTTCACCTTGATTCCTTACCCTATGCCATGAAGCAACTTAGACTCTCTGCTCTTGTTTATTCAACTGAGTCTGTCTATAAAATGAGACTTCTCACTATGTATGACCAGTTCCTCTCAAGAAAGGTGAAATTCCATTCTGGTTTGTTTTTCTGGTGTCCTCGTCTGTAAGCTTGAACATTTGCAATTTTGGAAAATGTACATGTTATTCGGCGAAGTAGTTTGACTGATAGATGGTAATTAATTTATAGATGGTAATTAATTTCACTAATTTGTTTATGCATCTGATTTTTTGTTTGGTATCCTTTAATATGTCAAAAGTTTGAAGGCCACTAGCCATTTCTAAGAGTCTACAAAATTTGTAGCTGCTAATATTAATATTGATGTCAAGTTATCAATTTCTTTTTGTGAAATCCAATGCAATTTAATTGATGCAAGAGACCAATTTCATTTCTCTTTCTATTCTTTCTCTCTTCATTTGAGCATTATACAAATATATTGAAATATTTACTCTCTATTATTACAAGTTTAAAGAACCATTATTTTCATATTGCAACACAGTTTGTTGTCGTTGCTTCACGGGACACTTTCATCGTATGCCATGTGCTGCAAATTCAATTCGTATCGACATAGCTTACAGGTAAGCTTTAGTTATGTTTATACCTCTTATGTATATACCTCTTAGATTATTATGATATTGTTTTTGAATGTTGGTTGGATTTAATCTCATGTTATATGATGGAAAAACAGTTGGCGAGGTCATATTGTTTTCTAACAATATTTTCATTTTTCTTTTGTAGCCGTGACGGGGACTCGTGAGGGCGCGTGATTAACCTTAAGATCAATGTTTTTGTGCATGGTTCAGGTGAGTCTCAAGTCAATGAAATGGCTCAATTGTTTTCTAATTTTGTTAGTGGTTGTTTATCCATTCCAATCAACATTCCTGGTTCTTCACTTAGAAATTATTTTATCTCATGTTGTAACTATGTTGTTGTTTGTTGAACCCATAAAGGTTATGCAGTATGTTTTGCAGCTGAAGTTCATATAAGTGTTGTTTATATTGCTAATGTTATATGTAATCTAATGAGATATGCAGGATAAATCCCTTATGTTTATAGTGGTTCTCATATTTTCCGTGATTCTAAAAGATAAAACATATTGCAACTTTTGCATTGGTTTGAATCGAAAATGTGTTTTTCTCTTCTGCTTGGTTGTGGTTAATTGAAATGGTTTTTATTGAAAATCTGGATTTCTCACCCAAATCCAACCTGTTAAGAATGTTTTTTTGAAGAATTTCAAGAAAAACTAGATACTTTATTTTTATTTCTTTGTTTTTTGGTTACAGTATAACTATGATTTTGTTTTAATATACTATATTTATGTTTATTTGTTGCAGAACTCAAGCTCACTGAAATCAGTAGGACATTTCAAATTAATTAGTCTAGAAGTTAATATGTAGTAGAGTGCCACAAAATAAAGTACATAGAATAGGTTTACAATCTGTTTGTTATATCACAACAGCCATGTGTCGCTCCCGGGATTTTCATCCAAGTACAAATGCGAAAGTGGCACGAAACAGAGTCGCCAGCAATGTGTATTTATCCCAAGAGAGGGAAAGGAAACACCGCATAAACCTGAAGGAAAGGAGAGAGCATGGTCTTGCGACCAAGAGAAATGGGTAAGGGAGTCGGTTACGCGCGAGGAAGGTATTAGCACCCCCACGCGTCCATCGTACCCGATGGGATCCACGCTTGCTTGCTTCGATCAAAGGGTGATAGAAAAGAATACTGAGAAAGAACTGCTAGCCGGAAAACTGGAAAAGGAATGGAAAGAGAGAAAGGAAACAAATGTAGGGAAAATAAAAGAAGTGCTCGCATGGGCCCTACCCCACTGCCTACGTATCTCATCGGGAGCATGAGAATCAGAGCGACGTAGTTCCCCTCACTAGGGACGGTTTGTTTGTGTTTTTTAGGGAACGGCTAACGTTCTGGCTCAGGTGTTGCAGGCTCGCTGGTCCGAGTGTGTTACCATCTTGCAAGAGAACGAGTAGAAGCACGTTCGTACGCTGAGAATGAGTGAGGTGAGAACAGAATTCCCGAAGGAAAGACGTTATTGTTTGTTTTTTCGTCTTTTAGAAAGAAGTGTTTTAATTGTTTTTGTGTTTTGTAACACATATTGTATTTAAGTCCCTCATATAGGATCGAATGCCTCGCATATCGACCCAAGACGGGACGTACGCAAAACATTCCAAGGAAATAAGAGAAGACCCCTCACTTCCTTGTTCCCACAAGAAAGGCCTAAATACAATAGGTGTCATGCCTTTATTAAGTGTTTTTTTGTTGGTTATGAAATGAAGAAATATTTTTTTATTTGTATCTTCAACAAATATTGCATTTACGTCCCTCATACAAGATCAAATGTCTAACACATTGACCCAAGATGGGCCATATGCTAGACATTCTAAGATTATAAGAGAAGACCCCTTATAATCTTTTCTTTATATGAAAGGCCTAAATGCAATAAATGTCTACCTTTATTAGATATTTTTGTATTTCCTTTGAGATGAGAAGATGAAAGACTCAAAAGGGAAAAGGTAAAGATCTATGTGAACTAAGACTCAATCCTAATTGATTAGTTAGGGGAGTGATCCTAATGGTTTGTGAGGTTTAAACCTAAAGTCTAAAGAAAGAATGAATTAAACAATTCACTTCTAAAGTAGAAGATGAATTGTAATTCAAAAGGGAAAGTGATGAGTTATTAAAAGAAAGCACATAAGTGCTTAACAAAACACAAGATGGAATTGTAAAAGAGAAAGGATAGAAGTTTGAGTGGGAATCTCTTATCCACACCCAATTTCAACTTACCAATGCCCCTACATGGTTAGTAAACATGTATAAGAAGTATAAGAAGCAAAAGAACATTTAATGCACCATAAAGATCAAAAGAATAAGATGAAAGATCAAATCCTATTAGTCACAACCAGAATGTGCATCATATGGAAAATAAATGATTATCATCAAGCAAGTTCAAGTGAACAACCAACAATCATCATCCATGGCATTAGAACATGCTATCATAAGAAAAGGGAGATGAAAGATGAAAAGAAATGAAAGAAACATGCATACAGGGAACATGTAATCCAAGGATCAGAATTGAAATGAAATGAAAAATGATTCACAAACATCTCACAAGTATTCATGAAGCAACTATCAAGACAATCAAGAGGTAAAAGGAGAAGTAGAATTGAAATGGAAGTTCAAAAAGAAAAACACAAGTACTTCATATTAAGGATACACAAAGTCCAAATGAAAGTGAACATGTAATGATGACACATAATATGTACCAATGACCAATAATGTCAAATGAATAGTCCACAAAATAGGCAAATGATCATGCAAGTATGCACAAAAGCAATCATGTAAACATGTACAAAGATTAAAATGATATGACATGTTATTATGCTTCAAATGAAATGTTTTAAACAAAAATCAAATGGGTTCATGAAAATTATTCAAGCATGATTTTGAGATACACAAATCAGAAATGAATCACACACCAAAGTAGCATGCAAAATTCTAGGCAAAATGCCTTCATACAAAGCATTTAGGTCAAATTGGATGCACATGCAAAGTATTACAAAAATGCACACCAAGACATGCCATAAAATGTCCTAAAAAATCAAATAAAAATCATATGACATACTTCAAGGTATTAATGACTCAATTAAAAAAGAAGCAAAGCAAAACCATTTTTGATGATCATGAACAAAAATGAACAAAATCATGTATCATCAATGGAATGCACACAAATGAAAAATTCAAAGAAAATATGTAAAAGGGGCAAAAATGTCATAAACTCAGAAAATAAAACCATAAAAATTTTTCTAAATGCCTTAATGATGTTCATGAATTTTTGTAGAATTTTATAATGATATTTAGTTTTTTTAAAAATTGAAAAGCAAACGTGTATGAAAAATGGAAAAATAAAATGAAATGGAAAAAGGAATGGGGGTGCAAGCATAGCAAAATCTGAGTTCAAATTAATTGGGCTTTTAAAAGAAGGGTGTGGATATCAATCTGGTTAGGTCCATTACACGCGCAGTGCACATAATAATTGTGCACCCTCAGTCAAACACAGTCAAAGTAATAACAACCATCAGATTAAGTTTGGTCAACAAGCAAGTCAAAGTAATTGAAATCAACGCACACACATGAAGGACCACACTCTATACCATTTGCCACACCACACGAAGTTCACTCTGATTAAAAATAAAACATGTGCAAGGCATGTGACATTTTTATGCGTTGTCATCACACGAGCCACACGATGATGAACATCCAACGGTCCACGTTCAAACTGCAAATAAAACCCTAAAACAAGATCACCGGCCGGAGAGGGACCTCCGGTCACCTTCTCCGGTGAGAACCACCACCTGCAACTCTCACATCTCACCAAAATGCACAAATATGGTACCAAAATGAAGCTTACGCTATGCACATCATGAATCCAACATTATTTTTCACATAATAATCACACATAGAGAGAACAGAGGAGATTAAAGCAAGCCCTAAGTTTTGCAACTACGCCTTTAGAAGGCCTATAAACTAGCCGGAGTACGCATAGCTTCTAACAAGCTCATACAAACAAGAAACAAGTGAAAATGGATAGAAACTGTGCAATCAAAGTTCAAGAGTTCAAACCTGATATTGATGAGGCTTTGAATACACGGAAATACTAGAGGAAAATGCTTCTTCCTTGAGCTTCACGTGGCCAAATAAAGGCTTAGCTGCAATAGTTGATGATGATTCAGTGGAAAGAAATTGGATCCAAGCTTCAAAACAGTTGCTCTTTGGTGAAATTGAGAGAGAATCAAAGAAGATTTAGGAGGAGGATGAACAATGTGAGCTTGAGAATCCTTTGCAATGGTGAGATTGAGAGTAAAGCAGAGAGAGTTTTGGAGAGAATGTGGAAAAATGAAGTTAGAAACTGTAGTTAGAGAGTGGAGCTTCTATTTATAATGTGAGTTAACCATGGTTTAGTGAGTTGGTTAGAGTGAGTCAAGGTGGTTAAACTGAGTCCATCCTAACTAACTGAGCCAAGTTAGTTAGGGGACGAGTTATGCTATGGCTGTGATGTTATGGTGATGACTTATGGTGTGTTATGGTGAGGATTAATTGAATAAAGCAACCTCACATGTGCTGCAGCCACAAAGACTTATTCTACAAGCTTTCTCCTTCCATTTCCATGTATAGTGAGGCACGTGATGTGGTGTTTATGAAAGGTGTTTGGTTCAAAAGGGCAATGGATGAATGGTATGAGCACTGCACGTGCAAGCTTGGTAATAACAAAATCAACAACATTTGTTTTTTTGGTTTTTGATGGCAGTTGAGAACAATGGAGATAGGGTGGTTTGATGATGAAATTCTCTCTACTCCATGGGTGGTTTAGTGTGTTTTTGGAGTCATTGGAAAGAGGGCGCATTGGAGAACAATGTTGATGTGAAAAAGGAATTGAAATGATGCCTCAAACATGCTCCAAAATGACTATGAACTTAAGCACACAAGACTGGCTGATGGGCGCACCAGGTGGTCGATTGGCAAGGCTGGCATGGCACAAAATTTCAGCATAACCACCCTAACTTGAGACCAAGATTTCTCCCTCATAACTTGATCAAATGGAATTTTGCCCAACATGAAACTTGAAGAGGACATTGCAAGGAACATTTTTGATGTTGACAAGTTTTGCAAATGAAGCCTCTAACCATGATAAAAATAGGTGAACATTTGGCCCACCAACTGTTTGTAAAAAGGACATGCGCGTGACCTGAAAATCCTTGGTCATGACCTAGTTTTGAACCTACTTTGCCCAAACTTTGGTCAATCATATCTCACTCAATTCTTATCCAATGGAGATGTTCTACACATGGATTTGAAGCTTGAAACAAGATCTTTTGTTGTGGCCGAGTGGAATTTTCATTTGAGGTCTTGATTTTAAATGGCCTTGGTTCAAACTCTGATGCAAAATGGTCCAAAATTACTATTTTTGGAAACCCTACTTCTTCCAAAAATGGCAACTTTCCACATCTTGATTTTTTCATGATTCCTTTGGAGTTTCTTGATCAAATTTTGTACATTGGACACATATAACATGGATTTCATGAATTTGGCCTCAAAAAGTCAAGAGTTGACTTTTTCCTCTGATTATTTGACTTGGCCCCAATTTCTCTGATTTTTTATCTTTCTTCCAATTGAACCCCTTATGAAACCAATTGAGAGGCAATTTTCCACATCCATACACTTAAGGACATATAGAATACCATGACAACAAGTTTTGTCCAAAAAACCAGAGATTCCCTGATTTTATTAGAAACCCTAGTTTTGGCCCCCTCTGGTTAGGAGGTAAAAGTGCAGTCTTCAATTTCACATTCTTCAGAGTATGTTGTGTACCCTCTTAAAGGATGATGAGATATGCCATTTGAGGGTGACTTTGGATCAATGAGCTATCTCTTTTGAGGGTTTTCCTTCAGTTTTTGAACCTCTTGCATGATGAAGTATGTATTGTTTCAATCTCCCATTGGATCTCACTTCCTTGAGATTGTGGATGATCAATTGAGATAGTATGAGACATGAGAGATCTCTTGGCTTGCCTTAAGGCAACTTGATTGACCTTTTTGTACTTTGAACGATCCCTTGATTGTCCACCTTCCACCTGATCATATGCCTTGATGGTAAGAGGGATGCTATGCTTCATTTTTCTATGTTAAAGATGCAATGCAATGCTAATGAGGTGGATATGATATGATAAATGGTAATGCTATGCTATGATGACAAAAAGGGAGAGCAAATTTTGGGGTATTACACCCTGGTACGGATTCTAGCATCACCTAGCATAGTTTCACACTCAACCATATAATTTATTATTTTTCTTACTTGAATTCTGCATATTATCACGTTATCTATGCTTTTTTGCTGTGCATGATTTTTGCTTTATTCCAGGTTGGCTGCAGTGTGCATTGTGGTCGATGTTGACAAGGGGTCAACTCATCAAGAAATACAACCTGCTACCTTAATCAAAGTTCACAGTTGATTTTACTTTTTGTATGAAATGGGGTCTGTTTTGCTTTAAAGTATGGGTGTTTTTTCTGCTTCATACATTAGTTTATACTAATCCTACTATTTGCAATATATTTTTATTTGTTACAATGCAAAAAGGTACAAATAAAGTAACATTATATTGTGATTGAGTCTTTAAATTATGACAGGGCCTAGCCTGCATTAGCATGATGGTGTAGAATTGTAAGAGCAAATTTTCATTTTCATACAAGTGGAAACTAGAAGAAATATAGCAGTGTTATGACCATCAGTTAAACTAAAAATCATTAACATCTACTATGTTAATATTATTGAACTATTTTAATTTTCAAATGGACCACTAACTTTTCTAATAGTATCACAAGGTAGAACATATTTGATGTATACATATTGATTATGCACTAATTTGGTATTAGCATTTGGAATAACTTGGAGGAAAATATCAGGAGGAAAATATCATCGCTGACTAAATGATGCTACTAAAACTTTGATATTCTGCTGGAAGGTTAGTATTGTCATTTGTATTTATAAGTTGACTATGATAGTAGGATTTCTAAGAAAACATGTTTTGCTTACATAATGGTATTGTTCACAATTTTCAGTCCTTGAATTGTACACTCTTAAATAACAGATAAAACAACAGGTTATAATGCACTACCATTTTAACTTTGATTATTGTATCAGTTTGTTTAAAATTTCCTACCATGTTGAAATTTGGTTATAATATGAACTTTGGTTATGTTGACTTCAAGCATTGACTTCATTGAAAACTTTTTGAAGCATTGACTTCATTTTGAAGATGTATGTTGCAATCAAATTTCATAATCCTTTGTAACACATCTTGAAAACTTTTTTTTCTTTTCATACAGTTTAAGTGTTATGACATTAACACTAATTCATGTTGTTATTTTAGTATTATATGAGTATAAATTGAATATTCTCATGTTCTATATTTTTTTTAGAGATTTACTCAATATCTTAACTAAATTACCTGTGCGGGAGCAAGAGTTTCTTACTAGTGTACGCGAGTAGTAGAGTGGAAAAGTGTGAAACAAAGTTGTTACGTGAAAGATGATTGATATGAGAGGATTGTGAAGATATTTTTCTATTTCGTCTTTTTGTGCCATTTTGATTTTTTAATTTTTTTTAATGCAAAAAGAAAGAAAGTGAATTGTAAAACTGACAATTTTTAGCATTTGAGTTATTATTATTTTTTTAAAATTGAAAATGAAAATGAATGGTAAATCTTTTTTTTTTAATATAAGCAACTTTGTATTAAAAGGAGAAAAAAGGGATTCTCCAACCCAATACAAAAGGAACACTAGAAGCAAACATTGTTACATAAAATCAATCGGGGATTTCACCCAATGATAAAAACTACATTTACTCCGACCTAAAGCCAACCAATTCCAAGAGAAGGAGAGGATACGATGATAGATTTGATCGACATCACAAAACTCATCACCAAAAATAATATTATTTCTCGCTCTCCAAATACACGAAGTCGTGATAAACCAAATATAACAGCATATATCTTCTTTGCACTTATCATCCAAGGACAAAAACCACAAAAGAGAATGATTGCACAGAGAATCGGATATTGGTCTATCCATCCCTATCCACGCATAAACCTTGGACCAAATTTGTTGAACTTTAGGACAGGTAATGAACAGGTGGTCAGAATCCTCATCGGCTTGAAAACAAAAAACACACACAGAGTCGTGCGGAGATAACACTAAACCTTTAGAGACAAGATTCAATCTTGTCGGTAACTGGTTGAGGAGAAGCCACCAAGCAAACACTTTTAGTTTCATCGGAATGCTAGTTTTCCATAACACTTTTAAGGCTAACCTCTGATTTTCCTCCAAAGAAATCCCACTGACATCATGTCTAATGGTATTATAGCAAGATCTGACCGAAAAAGAAAGGGATTTATCAAGCAGCCACACCCAATTGTCGAACTGGTGCCGCACCAACATCACAGGCTACAACAGATTCTGCAGCAGAGCTACAGAGGGAGAATCCGCCAGCTGCTCATCAAGGCCAAGTATACCAACATCCCAACTCCAGCCATCAGCATCCCATTTCCCAATATCCCCCACGTAACACATTCTGTTCAAAGCAATCCCAAAAGCAAGCATTACTACCACAACCTATATCCAAACGATAAAAGCTCGAGAAATTAATGGAATGACACAAAATACTTGGTATTTTAAATAACAATTTTATTATGATGATTTTTTTTTGTTAAATATTGGGATTATGAAACTTGAATAAAACAAACTATAAATATAAACATCAATAAAAACAAGATTGCCTAATTAAAAAATGTAAAAAAATTCAGATAAGCGCACCATTTTTACCTAAGTGTAACGTACATTAAATATAACCTGACCTAAAATACGACATTTCTCAATTTTGTGCACAACTGTCATTCGTAGGGGTGTTCAAAACCGAACCAACCCAATAGAAAACCGCAAACTAAACCAAACCAAACCGAAACCACAAAAAACCACATTTGGTTCGGATTTGTTCGGGTCATCTTTTAACAAAACCGCGCGGTTCGGTTTGGTTTGCGGTTTGTATTTTACAAACCGAACTAAACCAAACCTAACTGCATTATATTACAACCCAAACTTCACTTATCTCACATCCAACTCAAAACTCAAACCCATTAGCTTTTAACTTTTAACCTTCTCAAACCTCTCCTAATAGTATTACACATTCTTCTCATCTTCTTTTCCATATACATCTCACCTCTTCTACACTAATCTCTTATGTCACATGTTCTTTCTTTTTCATCTTCTCATTTTTATGTTACTATTTTCTCTTCTAATTACATTTTTATCGCACTTTTCTTCTCTAATCTCACATCTCTTATGTTTTTTCTTTTTCATTTTTCTCTAATCTCCATTCTTCTCTATTTTTTTGTTTAATTATAATATTTTTTATATTGTTTTATGCTACTATTTTTTTCCACTTTTGATTAAATTGATTTTTTGTATATTGAATGAGATATTTTTGTCTAAATATGATGAGTTTTTTCGTTATTTGATAATGTATGAATAACTAAACACAAAGTCATATTGTTCTTTATATGTGTATGCATGGCTCAATAAAAATCTTGTAAAAAACCGAACCAACCGAATTAACCCAAACCGCATTAATTTGGTTTGGTTTGGTTCGTATTTTTTCTAAAATCCAACCGAACCAAACCGAACCGCATACTTTTTTCTCTCTCGGTTCAGGTGATTTTTAGCGTCAAAACCGCCCAAACCGCACCGCGAACATCCCTAGTCATTCGCACGTGATTCGTTTAAAAATGATTATCTAGGAATGTATCTGACTTGAAAGCTTTATTACAAACAATATAACGAACGATCGTAGTAAAAAAAATACCCTGACAAAATTGGGGTGCTACAGCTTCCCCTACTTAAATATTTTACACTTAAAGATTATGAATGAATGGCACAAGTATTCAATAATCTTTGTGAAAGGTAATTAAGTATGAAGGACCCAGATTTTGTCCGTTGATGGGATCCAAAAGATGAATTAATCAGTGACTAACAAAAAAAGATATACACTACTACAAAACACGCATTCAACAATGCCATGGTCACGACAGTTTTTCCCTACACCGTGGTGACATATCTTAATTAAGGTACTACCATATTTATTTTATTTTTTGATTAAAACTTATTTGTATATAACAGCACTTACAGAACCAACCGTTGTGATACTATCAAACTTTCGTCGGTTCGAACCTCAGCGTCATAAAATATTTTATTCCTTTAACATTAAGGCGCACCTTTTAGTTTTTATTTATTTTAAAATTCACAAATAAAAGGGTTATCAATATGGTTCTTCTGGTTAACCGTAGTGATATATTTATAATAAATAAATACTTATCTATACTGTTGGTATTGTAACCGTTGTGAAATAGTTTACCCATATATAAGCGAATTAACTTTCACTTATTGACAGTAGCGTCGTTGCCTTCACAATGAAACCCTAGAACCCATTTTTTCTCTTTGTTTTCACCATTAGCCGTGAATCTTGTGCTTCATACGTTAAGGTATTCTTCTTCTTCCATCTATTGTTAGATATTTCCCATTATCTCGTTTGTTGCATGTTGTTTTTGTTGATTGTTCTCATTTTTTTAGATTCGTTTTCACTAACTTAACAAAGACCATACTTTGGAAACTTCATCCACCTTATACTTTTTTTCATAGCTTCACAAACCAGATGTTAGTAAATGAAGAAACAACAGTGTCAGCAAACTTCATCTAGTTTTAGAAACAATGAAAAGAAATATAAGAAGTATGAAGCTTTTGTGTAAGCTTCTTTCTCCTTGTATTTCTTTTTCATTTCTTCCCAAACTAGATTAACATCATAATTAATTCCTGTTCCGCGATTAATTTCATTAAAAGGTGCGTTATTCCTGTTCCTCTCTTTACTCTTCACTGGATTATGGTTTTAGGGTTTGGTTTCAACTGAGGATGCTCATTTTTGAAGTTTGTTGTGTTTCCTTACAGGTTAAGGGGATGATGCATGGTGATGATGCTGGTGGTAGCAAGCATATTATATGAGTTTATAATATCTGGTTCTGGTATAGGATTTTGTTTGAGTTTATTATATTCTATGCAGATTGTTTGTTTCACTAACCCTCACTTAAAATACATTCATTTAATTTGACATAGATACTTATAATCTGCAAATTAAGTTTTATTTGAAAACCAACTTATATGAATCAATGTTTTCGAATTGCATCCCTCTTATCGTTCTTCTCATGTTGTTTAATTTATATATTATGGTATAATGATCTGGCTCCTTAGATGCATCATTATCTTCCATTATAGTTAAATTTCATTAACAACAAATTATTAGTTAATCTGCCTCTCCATCAACACTTATAATCGTAAAACTTCCAATTATAAAAATTATGATGATAAGCGATGATGATGAGGCAGATTATCCAATGTCTTGTTCTTATGGAAATTTAACTATAATCGAAGATAGCGATATATCAAAGGAGTCAGATCGATAAACCACAATATATATGTAAAACAGCGTGAAATGCACGATGAGACGAATGTAATAAGAAAACATTGGTTTGTTTAAGTTGGTTTTCAAGAATATTTTAATTTGCAGATTATAGACTTCTTCATCAAATTGAATCCATGTATATTTCTTTAGTGAGCTGTTTGAAAAACAAGTAATCTACATTTAATATAATAAACTCAGGGACTTACTACAACGGTTATTTATTGTAACCGAGATCAAAGATAATAAAATAAACTCTGGGAACTTTCAACAACGGTTTCGAACCCAGTACCTAAGTGTATGTATCACAACGGTTTATTATCATAACCGTTATGATATATGGCGCGCGTCCTGCCTTTCAATAACGGTTTCCAGACCGTTGTAGAAACAACAAACTTACAACGACACTCTACTTAACAACGGTATGTCAGGCGTGATGGTACCCCCTTTTCAAACCGTTGTGAAAGGGATTTTCTATAGTAGTGATATGCTCGTCTTGAACCGATGGGCTTATCCTTATACCGAACAAAAGATAAAATGGTTGTTTTTAACTGATGGGTTGTTCCTTAGATCGACATAAATATAAAATAGATGTATTCAACCAATTGGTTAATCCTTGGACCGATAGAAAAATGTAATGGTCGTCTTCAACCGATGGGTTTATACTGAGACCAACAGAAAGATAAAATAGTCGTCCTTAATTGATTGGTTAATCCTTAGTCCGATAGAAAGATAAAATGGTCGTCTTAGAGCAATGGATTAATTCTTATACCGAATAGGGTGATCTTCAACACCCGCTTGCACATATACTTTGATCGATAAAGGATGATCTTCATCAGCCGCTTGCACTAATACTTTGATCGACAAAGGATGATCTTCATCAGCTGCTTGCACTAATTCTTCAATTGACAAAGGATGAAATTCATCAGCCGCTTCCACTGATACTTCAACAGAAAAAGGATGATCTTCATCAACCGCTTGCACTCATACTTTAATCGAGAAAGGATGATCTTCATCTACCGCTTGCATTAATACTTCAATCAACAAAAGATGATCTTCAATAACCAATCACACAATTACTTTGATCGCCACATGATGATCTTCATCAACTGATCATACTGATACTTCAAACAACACAGGATGATTTTCATCATCTGGTTACACTGATACTTCAATCGATAAAAGATGATCTTCATCAACCGATTACACTAATACTTCAATCGAAAAAGGATGATCTTCATCATCCAGTTACACTGATACTTCGATCGAGAAAATATGATATTTATCAGCTAGTCACACTGATTCATCAATCGACAAAGGATGATCTTCATCACCCAATCACAATGATGCTTCAGTCAATAAATGGTGATGATTTTAATCAGCCGGTCACACTAATACTTGGATTGACAACTGATGATCTTCACCATCCGTTCACACTGATATTGCGATCGACAAAGGGTGATTGTCATCACCCAGTCACACTGATACTTTGATCGACAAAGGATGATCTTCATCAACTAGTCACACTGATACTTCGACCGACAAAGGATGATCTCCATCATCCGGTACCATTGATACTTCAATCAACAAAGGATAATCTTAATCAGTTAGTCACACTGATACTTTGATCGACAAAAGATGATCTTCATCAAAGGGTCACACTAATACTTTGATCGACAAATCATGATCTTCATTAGTCGCTTGTACTCATACTTCAGTCGACAAAGGTGTTCGTCATCAGTCACTCACACAGATAATTTGATTGACAAAGTAAAAATACCATTGAGGATATCCATCGAGGATTTATTAGGAAAATTGCAAAGATGACTCACCAAAGAATGGTTACAAGGGAGACTCCTTAGGGACAGGTTTATTAAGCTTTATGAAGAGGGCCCACTAGGGAAGATTTTCAGGAGGAACTCGTTGGAGAGAATGATTACTAGGGATAAAGCTTTTTGGGACACTTAGCGAGGCATCTTATTGGGGAAGTCCACTGATGAGATTCATTGGGGGAAAATATTAGATGATTAGTGCCAACGGTAATTGGGCTTTGAATGCCTGTGAAAAATAAACACATTTCGTTTTATGCTTTGTGATGGAATATGCTTTGTGATATGCATTTGGATTTATACATGAAGTGCTAATGGTGTTTGGCATAATGTGCTAAATATGGGGATGTAATGTGAAATGTGAAGATTGACTAATGAATGTAATGTGTTAATTTTGGTAGGTGCCAATGAAGATTGGGTTTCGAATAGGTGTCAGGAAAAGTTAGGTTTTTGATAGGTGCCAAACAAGGTTGGGTTTTGAGAAGTCAAACAAGATTGGGCTTTAAATTTAAATGACTGGGTACTCAACAGTTTTGAGCTTTTCAATGCAGATGTTAGATTTTTTTCTTGTGTTATAAGGCTTTCAGGTCCTTTACATGTGTGTGATTCCATGCTTATGTAAGTTGCCGAAATATGCCATGCTAAATTTATGGTTTGATGCAAACAAGGTTTGTGTGAGGGTGATGTGGACATAGTCGATGCAAACCAATACAAACAAGATTAATGCATGATGATGAGTTATTTATATGATGACTTAAATGCTTCAGCGAGTCCCTATGTGGCATGTAATGGACGGTTAAAACTAAATAAAATGATTCTTTTGAAACAAATTTTTTTTGTCAAGATAAAGTATGTCTGACGGGATATTGTGCTACCTTAATCCCCCGACACCCATTTTGAACTTAATAGTTGTTGATGTACTATAGGGTTTTCTTGAGCACCTAGAGGTATGGAAAACTTGTCCTCATTATTTATGCAACTTATCTTGCCCTAACTTGTTGGGTCTAGTAGAAATTTGCCTCAATACGAGTTTTGAAGCAATTTACCATAATAGAATCTTGAGATAGCTTGCCCCAATGGTTTCAATTTTGAAGTAATTTTCCCCTGATTGTCGAATCGTGAATCATTTTTCCCATGATTAACTGATTCTTGAGGCAAGTTTCCCCTGATCAACAGAGTCTTTAGGAGGTTTTCCCCTAATGTGACCTCTTATGAATGATCAAGTTTCACAATTGATTGTACATTATTGAAACTTCTTTGATGTTAAGTGTTGACTTGCAGATAAAATTTTTCCTGCAAGATGGTAACTTTAATGCAATGACAATGCAAGTTTTGAAATCAAAAGTTGTTATTGAGATAATGTTGTAATGTATAGTGAATGGATTAATGGTCAGAACACAATGTTGGTCTAAAAACCCAAAGTGGGAAAATGGTAACGCGAGCGCATGATATACTTGAGGATGATTATCATGTATCTTTTGAGTCAGTTTAACGCATTTTTTCTCTAGTATGCCTTTAAAATAAATCCTTACTTGAATTAGGTCTTTTAAGGGTTATACGTGACTTGGGTCACAATTATTTGAATAAAAGGATTATAAGACTCAAAATTCAATTTTAACCCCGTAATTCTCCTACTGATTATCTTCAATCTTAGTTCAGTACATGCATTCAATTTCCAAAAGAATTTTGAAATTTAAAGATGAATATATAACGACTCAAGAAATAATAATTTTTTTTTGAGACGGAAGACACCTGTTTTATTTTCTTCTACTTTTTTTTCTCTTTTTTGATATGGTAGTCAAATAATCTTGTTTGTTAATGATTTTGGTGACCTAATTTTTTTTTGCTTTTCTTTTTTTTTTCCATATCTCATTCTTTTTCTCTTTTTTGTTTGGAACAATTTCAATGAAATTTGTTCTTTTGGTTGGATTTTTTAAAGGGTTGTGACTCCCATGTTAATGGTTAGTGAGGAACAACCATTATAAACATTTAAATTTTCACAACTTCTTTGACACTTCATGATGTCTGTGAGGATAAATGTGTGGTTGATCCTCTTATTATAAGGTGTATAAATGGAATGATTCTCTTGAAATTTGAAAACAAAGTCAAAATTACAGAAAAAGACTACCCTGCCCCTGGTTAAGATTAAGCGTTTTTTTTTACAAAAAGAAAATCAACTTCTAGGCTCAAAGGGGTTAACTAGGGATTAGATCTCCTTAACTCCTTAGTATTTGGGAAGTGGAACAATTGTAGTTTCATGTACCTAATACATTCATGGAGAGTACCCCGATACGGTGATTTTGTTGCTTGTCTTATCACTTTCGTTTTCATTTACTTTTGTTTATTGGGTCTCCTTCATAATTTTACATCCTCTCTGAATCAAGTTTTGAAACGATTTGTTTTTAGCATACATAAACCAATAGTTATAGTTTGAACTTGATCATGAATCTTTTAGTCAATTGCATGAGTAAATGGAATAAGAACCATCTATGTTATTGATTCAACTTAGGTGGAAATAAAAATCTAAAGGTATTTTGAAAACCATGAAAATTTGAGATTTTGTGTACTTGATTCAAATCAAGTAACATATCCTGACTCGAATCAAATTGAACATAGGAAAATCAAAAGTTTTTCAAACTCTATGAACCGAATCATACTTTTAACTTGATTCGAATCAGGGAGCTTTGTGATTCCAATCACATGTTGCACTTGATTCGAATCAGACTCATTAGGGTCACCTCTAGTTCGTTTGATTCAAATCATACTTTACACCTGATTTGAATCAGACAAGTTTTCCATAATTCTCTTTTGGCTCTATTTGAATTGATTTGAATCAGATTTTTCCATTTATTTGTGTGCTTAATCTCAAGCACATATAAAATATTTTTGTCATTATTTTTCAAAATATGTGCAAGTCATAATCTACATCGTGATTTTTTTTGAAATCAACACTCTTTTAATATTCTTGTAACGAAACTCTTACATCTTCAACCTCAAGTTTGATTTCTGATTCTTGTTCATGAGAAATTTTTAATTGATTGAGGGAGATGTCGTCTTGAAACTAATTCTTCATGAAGATTTTGGTTGAGAATTTCAAGTAGCTTGCAAAATTGAGGTTGTTGTCATTGGTGCTGAAAAATTCCAGTGAAAAGAATGAGGTTCTTCTCTCTAGATTTCCTTAGTAGTGATTGTGTGGAAGGCTACGGACAAGGCAGAGTTCTTCTAAAAAATGTATACAGTTCATCGCTCAAGGAATCTGTAGGATCAAGGGATGATTTCTACACACGAAGGCTTCGACAAGATTGGTGATACTGGAAGATTCAAGAAGGGTTAATCGAGTAAAGATTACGCAGAAGAGTTTGGAATTACATTGAATACAAATCAAGATCTAGAAAGGAGACTTATTTTTCTTAGCATTATTGTGAATCAGTGATTATATGAACTTTTGCAATATTTGTCAAATTAAAAAGCAACAATGCATCTTTCAATGATAAACATTGAAGAGTGCACGTGGGCAAAGCGAGGACGAACATCGAAGTACTATAAATCCCGGTGTACTCTCTCACATTTACTCTTGCATTTTATTTTTGTAGGAAATTTCATGCTTTGGTATTTAAATTCTAGCATAGTTTATTGTTTATTCTTTGGTAGCGATTTATTACGTAAGGTTAGGTTTTGTTAGAATTGTGGTCTAATCGAGCTGAATTTATGATTAAATTATGAGAAACAATTGAAGTTATAAATCATTGATATTGAATCGTTGTATAAACACACCTCATGGAATATACAACTAAATCAACTAAATACCTTTGCGTATCATCATAAAATCATCAATTGGTATTTGTAGATTTATTAAGCGTTAACATGTTTAAGTTCCAATAAAATTATAATCTTCATATTTTCATTTCAAACCTTCTGTTCGCACTTCTAAAAAACCTATAATATTATTTTTTAATTGGTTTAATTTTTAATAAGGGTTTATTCATCCCCCGCCCCTTTAGATTGTTTTCTACTTCCATATTCTCACCCAACAATAATACCTTACATCATCAGCCAAGTTTATTTCAAAAGCATACTTTAGAAACTTTGATTATTTTGTTTAAATTATCCTCCATCCAATCTTTGTTAAAATAAAACTTTGATAAAGAAAAAGTGAGGTGAAGAAATCTAGATATTTGTATATTTTCCTTTTTGCCAAAAAGGAAGGAATAAAATATAAAAAGAGTGAACACAAAAAAATTAATTTAAAATATGCATGATCAAGTCATTAATCTTACCATTTATAAGAACAAATTTTAAAAGACAAATAACACTACTACAAAATAGACCTTTCGTAACACCAATTTTATAATGGTCATAGTATTAACCGTGGTAATAGTTTATTTTTGGGCGCATTTTTTTTTGTATTTACTAGAGGACATGTCACAACGGAGTAAAAGGTACATAAAGTGAAATGGTTCGAATCCCAACACCAATAATTAGTCATTTATTGTGATAAAAATATTATTGACCTTGTATATCACGACGGTTTTTATTACCAACCGTGATGAAATGTGATACTTATTTATATATATAAGAAAAATTATCTCTTGCTCAAGTACATAACAACCGTCTCTCTAAAAACAAAACCCTAGCAACTCTTTCACACGTCTCTCTCAAAACAAAACCCAAACAACTCTGTCACTCGTCTCTCTCTTATGGAAACCCCAAAACAAAACCACAACATCAAATCTTAGACAATGGGTATTTAAATATTTGTTTTCTCTATAGTTTTTATTTTTCAAAATCTATTTCAATAGCTTGTTTCATGATATTTGAACTTCCTTCTTGTTTTGACTTGTAGGTATGGATGATTGTTTCAATAAACAGGATGAAGCTAAATTTAGCGTTGCAAACTTGTGTCAAAGATCCAATATGACATCAATTCAAAATATACACAAGTTTGCGAGTATAAATTTATCTTTATCCTTATTTCATTGTTAACACACCATTATGGGGCATGTATGGTATGTTTCTGAAGCATTTAATGACATGATATGTTTGTTGTATCGTGTTTGTTATTTATGGTTTGTTGTTGATGAATGTTTTTGATGAATGTTGTTATTAATGTTTGATTAAAAGATGAGTTTATTATATATTATGTGGTTTGAGTTTTTTCCAATCCTTTACCGAATATATAACTTTCCAAACTGTATTAGAAAATTATGATATGATAGATAAAATTGTAATAGAAAATAAGTACACGTTCAATTTTTTAAAAGAATTCTTCACACTGTTAACTGCATGTTGTTCTTTGACAATTAGAAATTGGTTTAATGATTGTAGATTTTCAAGCACCCTTCTCTCCACCTCTAATTTTGTTTGCAAAATAAATAATATTTTGCAAAGAGAATTAGAGGTGAAGGCATAGGCGGTTGAAGAACTAAGATCATTAAACCAAGTTCTTATTGTAAAAGAATAAAATATGGATAAAGAGTTGAAGAACTCTTGTCTAGCATTGAACGTGAACTTATTCTTCTAATATAGCTTAATTTGTCATATTATAATGTTCAAGTACATATTGGAAGGTTATATGTTTAGTGAGCATTGGAGAAATAAGCATTCCACATAATTTATAATAAACTCATGTTAATATATCACAACGGTTGTTTACCACAACCGTTGTTAAATATGTTGCATTAAAGAATATCACAACGGTTGTTTAAACTAACCGTTGTGGTAGGTATCGCACTACATAGATACAATCATTGTTGTACATCCGTAGTGGAAATAATTATACATACAATCACACCTTACCTCACAACGGATAGACCAGTTTGGTGGTATCCCTTTTCCAACAATTGTGGTATGTGTTTTCCGTCGTAGTGTAAGTACTTAACAAACAAGTAAATTATAAATAGAAAGGGAGAAATACGTCCAATGATCAATAGCTTAAAACGTAAATTCTCATGCTTGATTCATCGGCTTTTTGAGACACTTATTTAAGCCTTCACACTCATTTGCATAAAGGGGTGATCTTCCCAATCAGACCCTTTTCCTCGAAGGTCAAAATTTTATTATTGATCAAATCTTGTAACTTACCCGTGAAAGCCTTACAATTTTCAATGGAATGTCCTACCAACCTAGCACGGAACTCACACTTGGTGTTCATATCGTACCAATGCGAAAATGGTGGTTTCAAAGGCTACTGATCTATGGTAAAGCCTAAAGGGTGCGATGGTGTGACTGTTTATGGAGCTACCATTAGTTGAGGACCTTCATCCCTTTTCGCCAAGGCTTGAAAGGCTTCCAAAATCTAGTCCACCTTGCCTTTCAACTGATCGACATCTCCTTTTAACACTTCATGTCCTTGTTCTAACTCATCCATAATTTTATGACAATTGCTACACGTTTGGTATGGGTATCGGGGAATCAGCTTGCTGGTTATGGACAAAAGGTGGGAAGAATTTTTTTGGAAAAAATGTGCATGCATGCTTATGAATGCGGATGCATAAGTTTTTTGTTTTGGATATGCCAAAAGATTTTTATGTGAATGCAGAATTATGTCATTTATGGATGTAGGATGAATATGGGTTATCAGGTTTCAAATGAAACTACGTGGGAGGTTACTTAAGATATGGAAGATCAAAGTGCTTTCTACATAGTGAAACTCACGAGGGATTTCTCTAGGGTTTTACTAGGTTCCTAGAGTCACAAACCCTATTAGAGAATATTTTCATCAATAATGAATTACTAATTAGGAAACAATACCCTCTAGAGGATACAATCTAGGTGAGTTCTTCATTCCAACCAATACATCTTGAAGGCCAACATTACATGACCATTGGATTTAATGATGACTATAATGTTCTAGACAAGTTTCCTATAGTTATGGCCCCTATTTGAGAACATTTCCATCAATAAAAAATCACTCATTAAACAACAATACCCCCGAGAGGATATACTCTAGGTGAGACCTTTGTGCTAACCATGAGAGACATACATCTCGAAGGCCAACACTATGCGACCATCAAACTTAGTAATGGTTTTAAGTATCTAGACAAGGTTCGTAGAGTCACAGACTTCATTTGAGAATATTCCCATCAATAATGAATTACTCATTAGATGATAATACCCTCAAGAGGATCTACTCTACGTGATGTCTTCATACCAACCAAGTGAGACATACATATCGAATTCCAACACTACGTGATCATCAAACATAAACTTAGGTAGTTAGACTCAAGTAAAGAGTGTCAGTAAAAATGGTGTAAGTGAGAGCAAACAAAAAATCCAGATCAACCACATATTCAAATCATATAGCAGATAAATAATCAGAAAAAAAACAAAGAACATTAAAATAAAATATGCTAGAAGAAAGAAAATAAATAATGTTAATACTTATTGAAAAAGTAACTAAAATAGGCTTGACTTTCTAAGTCCCTAGTGAAGTCGCCAGCAATCGCGACGCAAAAAATACCTGAGCAAATAAACGCTCATATGAGAATGAAGTAGCCACTAAAGTTTATTTTTAAAGAGAAAAACTTCGATAAAATCCATAAAGAACAAAAATATGGTCATCACAACCAAATTTAGTTTTGGGACTCGGTTATGCACAAGGAAGGTTTAAGCACCCTGTGGCATCTGTTGTAACCATTAGGAACCGCTGAATTAGTTTTGCGAATAAGAGTGTTTGTCTAAATTTTTTTTATTTCTTCTAAATTATTACGATGTATTTACAAGAGGGGGAAAATATGTCTTTTATTATGGTGCTTGACGATATGTTGAATCTCACTCCTACTTATCCCTAAGAGCGACGAGGAACGTAAAACTACTTAGTTCTGGGTACCAAAAATTTTGTTGTTGTTTGATTTTAATTGTAAAAATGAGTTTAGTCATGCTTGGGTAGTTAAAAGAATCATTGGTTGAAAAAGACTCGCACTTGGGCTGTAAAAGAGTTGTTGACTGCAATAAAAAGACTTGCGTTTAGTCGATAGACATTGTTTGAAATAAAAAATACTCGCGCTTGGGCGATAAATGTTGCTTGAGAAATTTTTTAGTCAAGCACGAGCGAAAAAATAAATTTGATTGGTTGTAATTTTTTTTTAGGTGGAAGATGAGTATTTGAAAGGCCAGTTATACGGCTTGTATCCGAATACTCAGGGAAGAAAGGGATATACTTCCAATTAATCCCTTTTCATCCAATTTGATTTAGAAAAATGTGAGCCAAATAGAGTCACAATTCCATAAAGGAAGACAAGCATTCTAAAGGAAAGATATACGGTTTGTATCTGAATGTTCGTAGAAAAAAATGGATATACATCCAATTAGTCATTTTTCTCACATCAAATAATGAACTAAATTCGATTAGTTTATTAAATTTTTAATGGAAGACAAGTGTTCAAAAGGGAAGTTATACGGCTTGTATCCGAACAGATGGAAAAAAGAGCCATAGACCATGGCAGAGATACGTGCCTCTATGGATGAGTTATGCCTCCATAACCAAAGATTGGAGGATGACGTCCACAATATCATACAGTGACAACAAGATTCCAATCCCCCGGAGGAGATAGAACCGTTGAACCCCTAGTAACTCTCTTACAAGATATGAAGGGTGACATTACTCGGGAGTTTGAAACCTTCTTCCATGGCCAAGTTTCATAGGTGTGGTGATCCCTACGAGCGCGTCGCCTCCATCAATACACAAATATCCAACATAGGAACACCCGACTACCTAAAGTGCAAGTTTTTATTTGGAACTTTTAGGACACTTCACTAAGATGATATATGGGTTTACATCGTGCCTTCGTCAACAGCTATAAAGAACAGGTAAAGAAACTGGTACACCAGCTCGGTGCCAATATCCCTAGGAAGAAGTGCACCACTAGCATGTTTAACACACACCAAATTCCAACAGAGTCACTGAGGTACTATCTCTACCCCCTTCAACAAAACCACCATTAGGGGCATCCCACTAAACTAATAAATGTTTGTTGGGGTGTTCCAAAAATGGACTCAATTTAGGACACCTTTATGAGTTCCTTGTTTAAAAACCAACACTTTCATTGGCAGAAGTGATCACCAGAGCAAAGTGCTAATAAAGAGCGAGAAGAGCGACGCTCTAAAGAAGACGCGTGATGTTAATGAATGTGTTCCCAGTGCCGAAGGCTAACACCACTAGCAGAAGATAAATTATACCTCGCCCTTAAGGGGCAAGAATGAGTTCAAGAGGGTAGGTAAGGCAACAGATAACTTTATGCCCTTGAATACCCGTCGTGTGTAAATCTTGCATGAGGTTCTCCATATGCATAACATCCCTCATTTTCTTGCTCCTAAAGCGGTTGTGATTGGTTCTAATATGAGAAAATGGTACACGTTCCATAGAGTCAAGGGACACTACACCAAATATTTCCACCACCTCAAAAAGGAAATCGAGAGACTATTACAAAAGGGGCGCCTCAAGAAATATGTGAAAGGCAACTCCTCCCATCCGTAAAAAAAGAAGTCTAACTCGTGTGGGTGAGATAACACAAGAATCCCCAAGCCTAAAACAAAATAGGCCTCTTTAGGCGAAGGGAGTAAAGTTGTGTGTCACATGCTCAACGCCATAGCAATAGGACTCTCGGGGGGTGCGGGTGGGGGTGGAGAAACCAGCTCTGCCCGAAGAAGGTACGCTCGCTAGATCTTGATTCTAGAAAACCTCTCTAAAGTTGAGAGCAAAAGCAAGCACCAAATGATAGAAACCATGATCACCTTCTCAGAGAAAGATGCAATTAGCATTTACCCTCATAATGACGACCCCATGGTCATTACTGTCAAGTGTGAAGACTTGGAAATCAAAAGAATTATTGTTTACCAAAGGAGTTCTGTAAACATACTGTAATGAGAGGCGTATGAAAGATTTCCCCTCGACCTAGAAGATTTGAAGCCTTTCATGTTGGGTCATGAGGAGGAGCATCAACATTGGGCCAAGAGAAACACAAGTAAGAGAGACACCACATATTCACCCAAAACTATAAGGTGATAGGTGTATGGGTTCTTCCACTCTCTGGGAAATAGGTGAAAACAAGAGGATATATCACCTTGAGGATTACCTTTGGAGAGTAGGATCGAGCCAAAGAGGTAAAGGTTAGGCATTTGGTTATTAATGCCCTTTCCTTGTACAATATGATGATAAGGCAACCAACTTTTAACCGACCCGATGCCACCTTGTCCAATCCGTGTTTACGCATGAAGTACCCGTTCCCCAATAGGCGAGTGAGAGTTATACAAGGAGATTATGAGATCGCTAGGAAGTTTTACACAAAAAGCATCAAGTTGAAGAAGATACATACTCCACAGGTGGGAAAGTCAAGAGTATGAACTCATAAATAAAGTCGTCAGGAGAAATTTGCAAAGGCGGGGAAGCTTTCTCTCCAACCTCCGAGGAGATTGAAGGTTGAAGGTCTAGAAGGGAGCCTTGTCGATACATCAACATAGTTGTCATTTATTTTTATTTATTACTGTGAGATTAATTTAGTAACAATTTTTATAGAAGAGTATGGCATCTCTTCATATTGTAAAGACAAGTTATTTCATGGGGTCCACTATTTTCCCTCTACACTTTCGCATTGGGCGGGGGGTTTTAATGAGGCACCTCAATTTTATTATTTTAGAGAACTCGTATGTTTGGTTATTCATTTCTTTGCAGGAAACCTAAAAGCTAAAGAAAAGATCACCCATGGAGGCAATCAAAATTTTGCTGGATCCATATGTGGGATCCTTGTCGCCCATAGAGGCGATCAATTCATTGGATCCTCAAGTGAGGTCCTTGTTTCCCATTGAGGCATTCAATTCACTAAATCATTAAGAGGTAACGTTGTCGACCACAAAGGCGATCAATTTAACTAGATCATAAAGTTGGATCCTTGTCACCCATAGAGCCAATAAATTTGCTGGATCCTCAAGTCGTATATTTTTTGTCCATATAGGCAGTCAATTTAGCTGGATCCTTAAGAGAGATCATTTCCTGAATGTCGATCTCCCCTATGGGTTAGTCAAGAAATTCACACGCGCTTATTTCTTGACAAATACTTAGGTCTGTCAAAATATATCAAATATGGCATCACATATTAGGTCATGTCGGTATTTGAAGTCTAAAAGCTTCATGAATCGCTGGTTCCCCAAATGTATTCAAGCATATCTTGTGAAAAACAGGATAATGTACGTTTGATAAACACCAATTTATTCGTTTAAATTTTAATAAAAGTTAGTTTATGCTTTTACCCAGAATTTCATCTTTATTTTTATGCAAGTGATTTCCTGCACATTTTATTACGCTTTAAATCATTTCTTTGCCACAATTTCCTTTATTCTCTTTAAGCAAAACCACTTTCTAAACATGAATGTTGTCGAAGCATCTGTTATTTCTCAAACATTAAATTAAAAACACTAAGCACATGTCCTAGGATTCACTGGTTGATCTTGTACTTTAACCATTATTTAGAGATCGGTTGTTTACTAATTTTCACAGTAAACAAATTGGCACACCCGGTGGGGCAGTGCTATAGTGTGTGAAACCTTTTTTGCTTTTTTCAATGTTTCATTCTTATATTCTTTCTACGCTTCATTGCATGAGACTTAGGAGTGGTAAAATATCCATCAGTAATGAAGAGAGACCTAGAAGGAGATACGTAAGAAGGATGGTGAATCCAAATCCTCCAAATAATCAAAATCCAACAAATGATGGAGATCCACCCCATGTTTCTTCGACTGGGGGTAATACGATTTCAGTATTAGTTTCTAAATCGATACCATCAATCGTGGGTTCGATGCCAATGCAGTCGATCCCCCAAAGTGTTCCTAGTTTTTCCAATATGGGAACACAGGGTCCACAGATGACCCCTACGCCAGCGGGAAGTAGTCTATTCAGGCCTTATATGCTTGGATTTTCTATGCTTCCACTAGGTCGAGAACAACCTTATGGTATGCCAACATCAGTGATGGCGAGTTTGCACAATGCGTCGTCAGCATTTGCAGAGCCAGTGGTGAATGTGACTTCACCACTACAAGGATCTGGTTCAGGTATAAACCATATAGGTCGAATGCGTCAACCTTTAGGAACTAGATATCCTACCTATATGCCAAACATCACTAACAATTATGCGACAATGATAAAGTAACAAATGGATGAAAGTAACCATGACACGGTTCAAATTCTTGCCCAACAAATATTGGTTATATTTAACCCTTTGATCCAAAATACTAACCAAACTAACTAGCAATTGGCAGCACAGATGACACGTATCGCTGACTTTTTTGGCGTCCCACAGCCCCCTCAACGTCCTCAAAGGAGCGTATAGTATAGAATACTTGGGTAGTTTTGGAAGAAGACCCTACAATTAATCAAGTTCAACCAAATATACCTCAGGCGAACATTTTAAACCCGGGGGAGTGGTCGAACCTTCCAGAGTCGAACCCCCAATCCAAGAAGAACCAAGGGTAGTAATGGTAAATAGGAATCAAAATGTTGATGAAGTAGTAAACCAAGTTCGACGCAAAGATATGGTGTCAAATAACAACTTAGCAGCCATGGTCGAAAGGATTATGGCGAGAAACGAGGTAAATATTGGCCTACGTAGGCCAAAATACACTTCACCTTTATCTGAATATATCTTACATTCGGATTTACCCCCTAGATGGAAAGTCCCCAAATTCACTAAGTTCTCTGGGGATACTAGTGAATCCACCGTCGAACATGTGGCAAGATATTTGATTGAAGTTGGCAAAATTGCGGATGACAAAAACCTAAGGGTGAAATATTTTCCAAGTTCGCTCACTAAAAATGCCTTCACTTGTTTTACAACCCTGCCGACAAATTCGATCCACAACTAGACTCAGTTGGAGAGACTGTTTCATGAACAATTCTATATGGGACAAACAAAGATAAGCTTAAAAGAATTGGCTAGTATAAAGAGAAAGTTCTCAGAGCCAATTGATGATTACCTAAATAGGTTTCGACTGCTTAAGAAAAGGTGCTTTACTCAGGTGCCTGAACTTGAGTTAGTCGAAATGGCCTCCGGTGGTCTCGACTTCTCAATTAGAAAGAAATTTGATGCCCAGTACTTGAGAGATATGGCCTAATTGGCTGATAGAGTTCAACAGGTCGAACGATTGAAGGCTGAAAAAGTTAGGGTAAACAAAAATAGAAAAGAAAGGGTAGCCTACGTTGGAGTTAGTGAAGATGACGATGAATTATATAGTGAGTCTTTAAACTTCGACGAAAATGAGGTCGACCATGCTGAACTAAAGTAGGGACCGCCTTACGCTTGTAAAGTCTTAGCCCCTCCCAATGGGAAAAACCCAGTCGAACCAGAAAAGAACGGAGATTTCCTAAAAGGACTTATACTTCCGATAAAATATTTGATTTGTTACTTAAGAATGGTCAAATGATAGTGCCTCCGGGTGCTAAGATGCCTCCTTCAGAACAACGGAAAAAGAGAGGCTTTTGTAAGTGCCACAATTTCTTGGGTCATAAAATGTATCAATGTTTCCTTTTCAGGGATCTAGTTCAGAACGCAATTAAGGACGGAAGGCTCAAGTTTAGAGAGAATTCGAAAGCCCAGATGAAGATCGACTCAGACCCTATGCATGTGGTTGATGCCCACTACACTGAGCCGTCCTTGATCAACATGGTCGAGGTTGCTGAAGACTTCACCAACAATATCAACATGGTCGAAGTTGCTGAAGACTTCGCCAAAAATATCAACATGGTCGAGGTTACGGAAGACCCCGCCAGCAAAGCTGACATGACAGAAGTTACTGACGACTTCGTCAACAGAGCAGTCTTTGTCAAGGTTACTAAGGATCTTGACAAAGAGATCATTGAAAATTACATCTGTGAAGTCGCTGACGACTTCACCAACAAAACCACTGAAGGTTTTGATAAAGAAACTACTGACAGTTTCACCCATGGAGTCATTAAGGGCTTCAACCAATGGATTGCTGAAGATCCTGATGCAATGCTAACAACGAAAGAAACCGCTGAGGGTTTCGTGCAGATTGACAATGTTACTGAGGCTACTTAAAGCCTTAGAATAAAATTGGAGAAGCTAGACATCATCGGAAAGACAGACGCATGCGTAAACATGGTCGAAGTTTCTCACGGAGCTTCGGAAGAGATTGATGAGGAACGTCGACAGGAAGAATACGACAAGTTGGCTTACCCGAAGGTGGAAGAGAGTCTGAAGGACTACCTCCATAGGTGTCAGAAAAAGAAATTAGAGGTCATGCTATGTCCTCGGTGTAGTGCCCTTTTCGACAAAAGGCGGCTCAAAATCTCGAAGGGGTTGATAAAGCAAAGAGAAGGGGAAATTGGAAATCGTCACATGGCCAACAAACTTTGGGCAACAGAATTGACCCAAGGAGAGGAGAGCAGGCCAAGCAGAGATTTAGTGGTAATAAATCCACTACCTTTAAACCTACAACATAAGCCCCCAAAGTCAAATGGGTTAAGCCAAGGTCAAGACAAATGGAGAAATTTTGAAGTGCAGAGGGGTTCCTCTTTGTCGTACAAAAAACAATTTCAGGCGTCAAAGCGAATGGCATACCCTTTAGAAAATTATAAAGACAAGAATCCAATATCGAGATCCCAATGGAGAAGGCAGTAAAGGCGAAGAAAAGCTGAGAGGGAGGCCATGGAAAAGGCAAAACCCGAATCCAGTAGCAATATACAGACAAAGAAAGAAGAAAAGAAATCTATGGAGAGGAAATTGTTTTCTCCTTAAAAAGAGGCGTCTTCAAAAGTGAATGACCACGAAGACGACAAAATGACTAACGACTTTGACTCTGGGTCGGAGGCCTTATTTGACGTCATGTGCAACGTGGTGTCGGTGCTCCCCAGAGAGTATGATCAAATAATGGAAGTCGAAGAAGAAGAAGATACAATGGAAGTAAAGACGGCTAGACATTAGCTGTCTGTTATTATATTATGAACAACGGCTGCATGGAGGAACATAACACATTCTTCGAGAGGTCAGATGATTCGATGAGAAGCCACTTAAAACCTTTGTTCATCAAAAGGAAAGTGGGGAATATTGGAGTAAATAAAATCTTGGTCGATGGCGGAGCGACAATTAATTTAATGCTGCATTATATGCTTTAAAAGATTGGGAAAGACGACACTGATACGAAACCCCATAATATGGTGTTGTCAAACTATGAAGGAAAAATAGGAACTACAATGGGGTTGATACAGGTGGATTTGACCGTCGATATGATAACTAAACCGAAGATGTTTATGGTGATAGCCTCTAAGGCTAATTACAACCTATTTCTTGGCAGGGAATGGATTCATGCCGTCGGTGATGTCCTTTCTTCAATGCACCAGAGGATTACAATATGGCGCAATGATGGAATTATTGAGAACATCGAAGCGGACCAGAGTTACTTTCTGTCTGAAGTTAACCAGGTTGATAGAAGAAGTTTCGATTGGAATCTGGCTCATATTAGCCCATGCAGTCCTGCAGAATTTGATATGACACAGACAAACAATGCCTTCTGCTCTCTCTATCTACACCCAACCCATGGGTTCCAGTGGGATAGGGAGGTCGTTGGCGAAGAAGATTATAACTTCGGAACATCACACATCCGACCAACTGGCTGGGGAAGCGAATTCGATGATGATGAGTGAATCACTGACGCTTAAAAAGATTTTGGCTTATATAGCTGAGAACAAACTCAAAGCGACCTTGGAGGCCGAAGTAAAATTTATGGTTGTCGAAACCAAGAAGATCAAAGCAGATCAAGCAGGTCCTGGAAAGGACTTCGATCCAGAACCACCCGATAAGGTTCAGGATGAATTTCAAAACCAAAGGCTCGACGCAATTTATGATGATGAGCCTTTGGGCTTTTAGAAAGATCCGCTAGAAACCAATATTAAAATGCTGACACGGGATCCACTTGAAGAAATTGGCCTAGGATAAGGGGAAGAAAAAAGGCTGACATATATCAGCGCCAACGTCAGCCATCAACTCAAGGTCAAAATAGTCCAATTGCTAAAAGAGTTTAAAGACTGTTTTGCATAGGACTATGACGAAATGCATGGTCAAATTGAAGTTGCCGATAAAGCCTAGGAAGAAGCCTATCAAGAAGATTCTAAGGTGATTTGCACCAGAAGTTCTCTCGAAGATTAAAGAGGAGGTTGAAAGACTTCTTAGATGTAAATTCATCTGTACGACCAGGTATGTTGAATAACTTGCCAATATTGTTCTAGTTATAAAGAAAAATAGCAAGTTAAGGGTATGTATAGATTTTAGAGATTTAAATTCTGCAACCCCGAAGGATGAATATCCTATGCCTGTGTCAGAAATGTTAGTTGATTCTACCACAGGATACGAATACCTTAGTATGCTCGATGGGTATTCAGGTTATAATAAAATTTTCATTGCTGAGGAAGACGTCCCAGAAACGGCGTTTCGATGCCCTGGAGCCTTAGGCACTTACGAATGGGTCGTAATGCCTTTTGGTTTAAAAATTGTTGGGGAGACATTGAAAGAGCGATGAAATCGATCTTCCACAATTTTATTGAGACTTTTATGCAAATCTATATTGACGATATTGTTGTCAATTCTATTTTAGGGAAGAATCACATTGACCATCTTCGACAGTCCTTTGAAAGGATGAGAAGACACGGTCTGAAAATGAACCCTCTCAAATTTGCTTTTTGTGCGAAGGTGTTGCACCCCAAAATTTGCCCTCCTTACTTTACTACTAACTGGCTTATGTTTCATTTCATTTTTTGCACTATCATGTATGCATATCATTAGCATGGGGTCAAGGTGCTTGAGGCAATCCAAGAAGGTCCTATCTGGTCTATCACATCATCAAGAGTCCTGGTATTGTCCAAGAGAGCTCAGGTGGATCATCCTCTCCTAACCAGTGCGTAGATTAAGGTTTGAGATTCTTGGGTTTCTTGCTTCAATGGGCAAGCTCCTTGGGTTTTTATCATCACCAAATGGCATATCTTATCTTTGTTGGATAGGATACACATCATATTCAGAGGAATTTGGATTTGGAGACTGTGCTATTTCCTCCTAGACTGAGGGTACCACAACTAGGGTTTGCTATAAAGTCAGTTTATTTATGATTTTTTGGGCAAGATTTGATTCCATGGTACTCCTTGGGTCCCTAAGTACCTATGGGTGGGAGGTTGCCCATCAGTTTGGTTCAGGAGAAGTTCAATTGATCAGAAGATTGAGAATCAGGTGAATGGGGTAAAAGTCAACAGTGAAAGGAAAAGTAAACAGTGGAATTTTGAGGTTCTCTCCAAGGTTTTCAAGGTCTCACATCCTCATATGGTCTTCAAGGGTCAAGTTTCATACATATTTGTCAGGAATCAGGAGTTGGTGCAAAGTTTCTAAATTTGGAAAGTGACCTATAATGAAAAGTTTCCTTTTTGGGCAAGTATCTACACTTCATTAAACTTGACTTTTCATCATCAAGAAAGCTTCAAATAAATTTTTCTCCAACATGAAAGTTGAATATCTTTTTCTCCTCTTTCCAACAAGTACTAGTGGGTCTCCATATCATTTGTCAAACTCCAGTTATGATCAAAAGAAGGCAAAGTGGTTTTTAGGATTTCTCATGATCCCATTTTCACAACTTTGGGCATAATGACCTATAATCAATTCCATTGCTTCGTGCCACATTCTAATATTAAAAGACATTCCTTGAGGATTATTTTGGGCCCAAGAATGAAATAATTCCATGGTTTACTCTTCATTTATTCTCCATTATTCAAAATTCCCAAATTGTTTAAAACTCATGAATCAATTGTTTCCAAGGCCCAAGTTCCATTGAGGTGTAACTAGCAATCCAAATGAAAGTGATCCATCATGGAATTCTTAAATATTCATGCATGGAGGAGGTGTACTTAACATAATGTGATTTTTCAAAATTATTCAAAAAATCATTAAGCAAGGGATTACCCAAGCCCAATTCATCATCAGAGGAAAACCCTAGCCTATTTAAACCTATCCATGCACTGGTTGGAGAGAGTTACACGTGATACTTTGGAGAAAAAGAAAGTGAACCCTAATTCTTGAATTCCTTGGATCTCTCAATCTACAAGGAGTTTCTTTAAAGTTCTTCCACAAACCTTCTCTTGGTGATCTCTAGAGTGCAAATCAACCACCATTCGCAGCCAAAAGCAAGTGAACGTGTAGAACCATCTCAGGTTGGAAGGATTTTTAAGGATCCTAAAACTCCCTTTTTTTATATGCATATTGACATATGATGAATGGTGATTATCCTGATCTATTTATTTTTTATTTTGGACGTGTATATTGCTTGTTATGTGCGTTTAAAGTTTTATGCCCTAACCTCTTTTCGTTCGTTTTTTATTATTCATTGGTTGTTTGCAAATTTGGATGCCATATTTGGATTCCTTACATTGTTTTGGGTGGGATAGTGTATTCGCACTTGCATTTTGGTGTTGTTTTGGTCGCAGGTGGCCGGAGAAGGGAGCGGAGCCCTAGCTCCGGCGGTGGTGGCCGGCGAACCAGTCCGGCGAGGGTTTGAATGTGGAAGATGACTTCTCAGCCGTCCGATCCATGAATCCAACGGTCACGATGCTGCCACATGTTTTTGTTTTATTTTTTTTTCTGATTTTAATTTTGTAATTGTGTGTTTATTATCCTACAATAACTATCGTGCTCCTCCAATTATATGTTTCTATTTGGCCTACTTTTGTTTTCGTTTGACCAACCACTGGGCGTCTGATGCATCAAGCGAACCACAGCACGCCAACGCATTAAAAAGCCCATGTGCCAGGCACATGGCTTTCCACGGTAAGCTCCCCAGGTTTTATTTTTTTCTGAATAATTAATTGGACCGGGCCTTCTTTTCGCACCCCTCTCCCAGGCCCACTTCAATTTCCAGTTCAATTTCCTTACTAGACGCACCCCCCTTGCACTTTTTAATTCATCTTATTTTTATTAATTACATTTTCATATTTTAATTATTAAAAATACATTCTTGCATCTAAAAATCATCATAAAATTCATACATCATTTTTATCATTTTATAAAATTTTCACGAACTTTATTTTTTTTATTTTTGTTTTATTTTTATTACTTAAACTAATTATTTAGTTAATTTCTTTTTAGCATTACTCATATCATGCATACATAAATTTCTTTATTTTATTTCTCTGCATCCATAAAATATTTTTAATCCGTTCTTTTTGCATCTATTAGATAACATCCTAAATTGCATAAAAGTATTTTTCTTTCATTTTTAAATTTATTTCATATTGCATTTTGGTCATTCCCTTTGGCACACTGAACCCCACTTCCCACCTGAACTTTGCCTAATTATTTAGATGACTAATATCTTGATTTTTTGCAGGGATTTTTGATATTTGGTTTATCTCTGGTTGAATAATATTGATGTTTAATTTGGGAATTTTAGGAGTTATTTTTCTAATTGTTTGATTTATTTTCACTTGAGATCTGCTTATATTTGCATTTCTGATCATGCCTAGGTCCTTGTTTGAAAGGCACTTGTGCCATTTGCTTTGGGGTTGCTTCTTTGATCTCTGAGTTCATGTTTGGATTATTATCATTATTGTTTTCCATTGCTTGATTTTCATTTGCTTTGATATTATTTATGTCTGTTTCTCACTAACCTTTTATACAGGGACTAAGGTAAGTTCTTTAAGGGTATGGATAAGTATCCATGGTCACCCTTACTTTGTCCTTCCCTCATCTTCTTCCTTTAGGGTTTAGGTTGTCTTCAAACCTCACTAACCATAGGTCACCCATGCATGATGACTTTAGGACTCATAGTCCCCCTTTAGAGTTACCCTTGTGTATTCTCTCTTCTCATCTCAAGTTTCTTTAAAGCACTTAATAAGAATAAGGTGTATTGCGCACGAGCCTTAAGTATGGGGAATGAGAAATGAGGGGCTTCCTCTCATCTTTCTAGAGTCCTTAGCGAGCGTCCTGTCTTGGGACGATGCGTTAGGTATTCACCCCTATGCCCTTGACTTTGGTGCAATGCAACTTAGAAACTAACTTAAGCCACTTCTGTCCTAAAAAAAACACAAACCAAATTCAAACCTTTTTGTCCTTCGGGATTGTCAAACTAAAGGATATTTTCGAAAAGGGCACGTTACTTTCCGTCTGAGACGCAAACAGGCATCGACCCTAACTGCCGGACGCGAACTTAACGTCGGTCATAAAAAACACAAAAAGAACCTGGTCCGAACTACGACTCTGAATTCCCCATTGCACAAGGGGGTACGTAGGCCAAGGACGTCGACGTCCTACCGAGTCTGTCTTTGTCTTCCCCTC
Source organism: Lathyrus tuberosus (assembly GCA_022829125.1). Lineage (NCBI taxonomy): Eukaryota > Viridiplantae > Streptophyta > Magnoliopsida > Fabales > Fabaceae > Lathyrus > Lathyrus tuberosus. The sequence goes on from JALAZF010000191.1 coordinate 1,638,531, forward strand.
CCCGTCTTAGCACAACCATAGATGATAGTATAACTCACCCTTAGATTAGACAACAAGCGTGGATCCCAACGAGTACGATGGACGCGTGGGGTGCTAGCACCTTCCCCTCGTGTAACCGACTCCCGAACCCAGGCTATGGTTGCGATGACCATTCCTTTCCCTCTTCCTCAGGTTTATGTGGTGTTCCCTTTCCCTCTCTTGGGATAAATTTTCACGGCTGGCGACTCTGTTTTTCCGCGTAACTCTCGCGCTTGTACCTGGATGAAAATCCTGGGAGCGACAGCTGGCGACTCTGCTGGGGAGTCTGGTTGACCTATGCTGGTCCATCCCTAAGCGAGTCAATCCTAGCGCTTGCTTGTCTTTGTTCTCTTTGGGTGTTTTGTTTTTGTTTTGCTTTATGTGTTGTATTTTATTGTTATTTTTACCGCACTTTCTGCATTTCATTTTTATTACTATCATGCTGCTGTGCTGTGCTGGCTGTATTTGTTTTGCAGGTTGGGTGGGTCTGAGAGAGAAGCCCAATACCCAGGCTTGAGAATACCCTAGGACTAGAGTGGAAAGTAGTGGGACCTACGTTCCAGCTTGGTACGTTTGTGTGTTCACGAAATTCACAACCAGACGAGGCTATCTTGGGACGCATTCTAACGTGTGTGTCTTGCGCATGTTGGGATGTTGATCTAGAGAGCTGTCGACTCTGGTGACCAATCATTGAGGACCTTAGTGGAAACATCCCTCTTTAGTGGTGACAGTGGCAGACCACATCCTGTGGCAAACCCATTCGCACCCGAGGGCCCTCTTTGGAACTCGCATAGGATAGCCCCTACGTTTTGAAGAGAATCAGTGGAGGCACTCCTCGATTGACGATAGTACTGTACCCCGAGGGATGAATGTACTATTGTTTCTCGACCTCAGTGCCAAAGCTGAGGACCTTCCGCTTTGGAGAATCGGTTGAGGCCTCCTCGATTGATGATGATGCCAAACCAGAAATGGTGAACGTATCATCATTTCTCGACCTGAGAGCCCGGGATACTGAACATCCTAGTACCCACACGTGAGAGGGGATGGGCGTTTACAGGTTTGCAGGTAACCTTGACCTTCAACATACCCGGTTTTCCGATCACAGGTTTATCAGTGTGGTACTACGGTTATTCTGGTATTCTGGGTATTTGGGCAGATCTTTGAGATGGTTCAGTTTGTTCAGTACAGCAGTTATCCAGTCTGTGTGGCATCCTTGATCCCATACGTGCATTTGCATCATCATTTTGCATCCCAACATGTTTATTCATCTGTAGGGTTGTATCCCAACTCTGATTATGGTTTTTGAAATTAAACTGGAATCAAGGGGTGGATCGCCCTGCGAATTTTTAAACATGTTCATTTGCATTCGCATATCCATAATCATTTTGCATAACAGGTGTTTATCTCTGGCGTTCTTACTTGGTTCTCTTCCACCGCACCAGATTGCAGATCAACACATTCACCGGTATCCTACCAAACAGAATCAGAAAAGACCCATGGATCAGATACAAAATGAGATGACTGAGATGCGGACTCGCATGAACCAATTCATGGATTTGATGCAAGGGGTTGCACAGGGCCAAGAGCAGTTAAGAACTGTTGTCCAACCACTGATTGCAAGGATTGATAACGAAGTTGTCCTTCAGGGAGGAGTCCATACTGGTGTTACTGGTACTAGTGTGCAGAATGGCCCTCCGGGCGGAGGTATTCCTGTTTCTGGTGTTGCGATTCCTCCGGGCGGAGGAGAAAGTATTGTGGTTCCCACTGCAGCGGGAGGAGGTAATGGCGCTGGCACAGTTCATGGTCTTCAGTATGATGATGTTCAAGATGATGCATTTTCTCTGCCAGACGGGGATGCTGGTCCCCAGATTGACAATGATCAGAGGATCAGGTTGATTGAGGAACAGTTAAGCGGTGTTATGAATCATGATGCTTTGGGTATGGATCTAGAGGATTTGGGGCTGGTTCCAGGCGTTGTTATCCTGCACAAGTTCCAGATCTCTACTTTTGAGAAGTATAATGGTATGACTTACCTGAGGACCCACGTGAGGGCATACACAAGCAAAATGGCTGCACATGTGAAGAATGAAAAGCTGATGATGCATTGCTTCCAGGATAGCCTATCTGGGGCATCCCTGGAGTGGTACATACAACTAGAAAGGAAGGATGTGCGTAGTTGGAGAGATCTGGCAGGGGCATTTATTAGACACTACCAATATAACACTGATATGGCTCCTAACCGAACGCAGCTGCAGAACTTATCACAGAAGAACAATGAGAGTTTCAAAGAGTATGCCCAGAGGTGGCGTGAACTGGCAGCTAGGGTTCAGCCTCCCATGTTGGAATGTGAAATGATAACTATGTTTATGGCCACCTTGCAGGGTCATTACTATGAAAAGCTGGTACCGTGTATGACTGGAAAGTTTGCTGATTTGATCTTGGTAGGAGAGATGGTAGAAAGCGGAATTAAGGCGGGGAAAATATCAGGCGGTGATGGGTCCTCATCTGGAGGAAGTAAGAAACCTTATGTTGGGTCCTCCAAGGGAAAGGAAGGAGAAACTAGTGTTGTGTATGTTCCCCCTGTTGTTCAACGGTCTGTTCAAAATCAGCGACCTTATGCTCCTCAGCAACAGAGACAACAAAGATCACGGAGGCCTGCGAGAAGTTTCGATCCACTCCCTATTCCTCACAGTGATGTTCTTGCCCGTCTACTTGAGAGTTCTCTGGTTGAACTAAGGGATGCCAAGCCTGTTCCTGATCCTATCCCTCCTGATTATGATCTGGACGCCAGATGTGAATATCACTCAGACACACTGGGTCATTGTTCGCTGTTGATCTTGGCGAACAATCTCTAGTTTACCAGAATGGTGAAGTCTGGGTTACTTGCAGGATTAACCAAACAAATCCTAGGACGTCGGCCGAAAACTTAAATCAACGTGATAATTTTAAGTCAAGGGTGATATCTTGGTGTTTGGTTTTATGTATTAAGTCTTTTAGAATGAAAGATTTCGACTAACTCTAGATAAAAGTCTGAGATAAAAGAAAATGACTTTGAAAAGAACGTTAAAGTAAAATGGCGAAGGAAACATAAAGATGCTGGTAATGTAAAGAAATTGGTAAAAAGACTTTGATTGATAAAGAAATTGATAAAAAAAAACTTTGATTGATAAAGAAATTGAAAGATGGTGTTTACACGTACATTTTTCCGGATAACTCTTTTCTCTCACACGGGTACTTTGAGTAATTGCAGGAAGTTTTTGTACAAGTTTTTCACACTGAATTCTAATAACAACTATCCTATTTATAGATAAACAAAATAACTGCTATTAACGACTAAATCCTAAAACTTCGACATCTGGCCTTCTGCATGTCTCCCTTTCGCCAGGTGCTTCCACGCGTCTTCTGCCAAACGTTATGATTCTCTTGAATTTGAATCTTTAAGTTATGTCGAACCAACACGTCCTTTCAGACTTGTCGAATTGTCGAACTATCACAACGTTCTTCATACTTGTCAAAACCTTTTCCATTTGCAGAAATCTTTACTTGACGAAATGTCGAAACGTTGCCCCGTCGAAATGTCGAAGAATGTTGAAGAATATCTCCCAAGTAGATATACTCTTTCAGTTGTGCTTCTTTTGGCATGTACCTCCACTTGTCGAAAACAACTCTTTATGTGTTGAACTCATGGCGTCGAAAATACGCATATATAAATTGCCCCCCATCAAAGGTATTTCGACTACCCTGGAGAAATAATCCTTTGGTGTTCAACCAATATTTTGACGCCATGTCATCCTAATTTTAAATTACACAATTTCAAGTCCCAACATATTTCATCATTTTACTTTTCTCAAAACGTCAACTCCAGCCCACGTTCTAGCTTCTAGCCCATTATTACTTAACCTAACATCATGGCTATTTCTTTTTAACTTCCACTTTTCGTCATCACCGTCAAGATGATGCCACGTGCCCTCCATGATCACCACTAAACCCAAAGGTTTTTTTTTTTTTTTAAATCATCTCCTCTTATAAATACATGAACCCTTATTTCTCTTTTTTTTTTTACGCTTTTGAACTTTTCTTCTTCACAACCGCTCCAAATCTTCATCTTCTTTCTCTAAAAAACTTTCTGATTCAACAATGGCTTTTCAAAAACCATCAAGCAGCAAACTTTCCAAGAGTCAGCAACCTTCCAGCATCCCTCCTGCGCATAGGTTGGATGAACCAACACTGATTGGGGATCAACAATACATCCCTGAGCCTCCAAACGCGAGGGAAAAAGACTGCATTTATAAATCCCAGGTACTCATCCCTGTTATTATTTCTGGTAATCATTATGCCATGTTAGGACCACTCCCTAACCCAGAAATTAAACCTGAGCGTTTACAAGAGTTTTTTCCCACTTATTCTCACACAAAACCCATAGGTGCTGGGGTGAAACCCCCAACTCTTGAGAAACCAGTAGAACAAACTGAACCTCAAGGTTCAAATGAAAAAGATGAGGAAGTAATAAATTTAACCTATCTAAATCATACTAGGATTTTTAGAACTTGCCCTTGGTCGAAAGACCTTTCAGATTACCTGTCTTGATTGAACAGAGTTGAAAATGTTAAAGAAAAATTTTGGAAAGAAATAGGAATTTTTGACTTGATACAATTATCAAGAGTAGGACCCAATGTTTTCCCTAACATGCTGCTAGCCTCCCTTTATTTTTGGGATAGTACGTATAACACCCTCCACCTCCCTTGTGGGATGGTCACCCCTACGCTGTTCGACATAGCTGCCATAGTTGGCCTTAGTCCAGTTGGCATTGACTTCGACCCCACTCACCTGAACGAGGACTCCATAGATTTCGACACTAGTTTCGCCCCCTACTCCCTTTTTATGTCTCACTACCATGGCGAAGATGACCAAGAAGTTTCTGATAAAGAGCACATAGCTTTTCTAACCTTGTGGCTAACCAAATTTGTCTTTTGCTCCCGCTCACTTCAAGTGGCTAAGAGGTTCATCACTATGGCGAACCAACTCCATGATGGGATCAAATTATGCTTGAGTGAGGTAATCCTGGCGAACTTGTATGAGTCCTTGAGCGAAAACGTGCGTTCTTTGAAAACTTTGAAGGACAAAGGGAAGCTTAATTTGGCAGGCCCCTTTTGGCTCTTGCAACTATGGCTGAATGCCACCTTCGAAGCCTTTATTCCTGCGAAGCATGACATAAATGAAGAGGAATTCGAAAACAGGAGTGTCGAATGGCCTAGGTTGGTGCAACTGACACCAACTGATGAAGCAATTAGCCTTCGACGGGCCTTCATTAGCTATGTAATGATGTTTGCTGAGAGACATCATTTTACTTCGACTATGGCTCCATTTGCTGACAGAACAATTGGACCTGAATGGTTTACACGAAAATTCCCCTTGCAAACCAAAAAAGATGAAAACATCTTCCTAAATGTCTGGGAATCCTTTTTGACCCCTAGGCTCCTGTTCTCCCACCGCAATACTACGAAACCCCAGATTGCCTTAATAGTTTATCAACCTAACTTGGTTGCCAGGCAATTTGGCCTAATTCAAATCATGCCTCGACCTCTTTTCCCTAAAAAAGGGGCCATCATTTTCTACAACTCCTTCCACGACGAAGCCACCAGCAGGGAATTGTCGAACAGGCTGACTGACGAATCTTTGGATATTCGACCGGTGGTTTTTCAACCATCATTCCTTTGCACTCCTGAGTTTGACACATCGTGGAGGGAATACTATGCTACCAAATTTTTCGACGTAAAAGCTTTCAACACTCATCTGACGAATGCTTTTGCTCTTGTGCATGAACGGACTAAAAAAGGTACGCAAAGACACATCCAAGAAATACAAAAATTTCAAAAATATTTTGAAACCGTTTACAGACCTGATGATCTTAGACGAACCATACACGAAGCAGCAATTACTTTAAAAGAAAAATTCACGGAGAAGTTGGAGAAGTTGAAACTGCCTTCACACATTCGACCAGAAGTGCGTTATGACTTGGCTTTCAGCTATTATCCTCCTAAGTTTCCACCTTTACCATCTGCTGAATTTGGTGCGGCTTTAAGTCCTCCATTTCCAGATTGGTTCACATGTGGGAACCATATGAAAGTTCTTCGTGAAAGTTATAAAAAACCTGCTGAACGCGTGGTTGCGACTAAGTATCATCTGGATAACTACCCAGGGCACCTTCATATTGGAATAGAACACGTTCGCGTGGAAGATCCCATTCTTGAAGGTGTTAACAACAAAACAAATTTTGTCATTTTATTATCACGTATTTCTCACTGTCTAACTTTCCCTGTTTTTTTTTAGCTGTGAAAGCGCCTGCAAAGAAAGCTTCCGTCGAAACTCCACAAAGTGCCGCCCAGAAACCTTCGACTAAGGTATAAATCTCTTCCTCTTTTGATATATTCTTTTGTTTCTTTAAGACACTCACTATTTTTGATTTATATGATCAGGTAAGTCAAAAAACCTCTATAATCCAAAAATGAAAGAAAATACCAGAGATAATCTCTGTCGAAGAGTCCAGTGATGAGTCTCCATCTCCAAATCCCCCTCCTCAAAAGAAGAAAAGACTGCAGAAAATTGCCTCACAAAAATCCATTGTCAAATCATCTAAAAGGGAATCTTCTAGCAGTCCTGCTACAAAACATCAGCCAAAGGACACGGGGAGTGGACAGACTAGCTCCAAAACTGAGACCTCTAAGGTAAACTTCAATTTCTACCCCTCTCGTTTATTTTATTTCATTTCTAACTTAGAAATTTTTCTTTTGATAGAAGCAAAAGGTCGTCGAAAAACAGCCTGAGACAATCCAGGAGGAGGTAGCTCAAGAGGAGGACACTCCCAACAAAGAACTTGAGAAACAAACGGTCGAAGCATTCGACACTACTGTGGGAGCTGATTCTGATAACAACTCTCCTTCTCATCCTGGATTACACGCTGAGCAACAAGGAAATGATGATGTTGAAGTAGACACTGCTGTCAAAGGAGATCCTGAAGAGAAGACCGCTGAAGAAGAAGATCTATCGAAGCAACAGGAAGCTAGGCAAACTTCAGAGCATAGCAACCAGCCTACTCCTGACCAAACTAAAAGGAGTTCCCAAACAACTGGTTCGACTAGTCTTTCTCATGAAGAGCTTGAAAATCTCAAGGTGCAGAAACCCCTGGACTACCTGAAAGCCATACTTAGCACCAGATTCAACTTTAAAGACTCTTCCTACAGCAGTTCGACTACTTCTGGAGCCACTTCTGAAGTGCAGTCTCTACCCAATATCATGACTCAGATCAAGGCGAAGATCCTTGATGTTGACTTGTTCCAAGTTCTAGAGGAAAATGCCACTGCTCCAATGGAGTTGAAGAAACTGTTGCAGCAAGTTAACGTCTTGGATGCTTCTGTCGAAGTCTGCAATTTTGTGATAGAGCTGACAACTGTGATTGACTTATCCAGCGCAGATCTTCACCGTCGAAGGGACTTGTGTCAACAAATCTCTAAAAAAATGGACCAACAAGCTGCTGAATGGAACTCTGTTTCTGCTTCGACAAATAAGGTTTCGAAGCTACAAGAGCTTTCTGAAGCCTCTGTCAAGAAGATTGCTACTTGCCATAACCACATTCAAACATGGAAGAAACAAATAGCAGTTCTCCAAGAGAAAATTTCCAAAGAGGAGGAACTCATAGCTTCTATCCAGCAGCCTAGGCAAAGCCAGATTGATGAAGAGTTGAAGGTTGGCATTCAACACGCAGAGACAACTCAAAAGATCAACCAAGAGATTGAAGTTGCCCATATTCACAGGAACCTCTGTGATCGTCGACTTCAATTTCAGAAAGACAAATTTACAGCTTTGAAGGCAAAATTTGCAAACCTTCAGTTTTAGTCAAATTTGCCGGACAATTTTCAGCCCTTTGAGGCTTTATTTGTAATGATTTAACGCCATCTGTTTGGCAGCACAATATTTCCTTTCAATTTCAATTTTATTCGACTGCTATCTTTATTTCCTGCAATATTGGTTTATACTTTTTCAAATACTTGCCATTTATTTTTAATATCCTTTCGTCTTTCCCTATCTCTTCGACCTCATATGCGCCATTAGAAAATATTTTCAAAACTTTGAAAGGTCCTTCCCATTTAGGAGACCATTTTCCCATAACTCTGTCTTTTCGATCCATAGGAAGAATTACCTTCCACACAAAATCACCAATTGAAAAAGTCTTAAATTTTACTTTTTTATTGTAAAAATTTTCGACTCTCTCTTTTTGTCTCTTTATGAGATCTAAGGCACATAGCCTTTCTTTGTCTAAATCAACCAATTCATCCATCATCATACTCCAGTATGTCTCTGATGGGATCTCATGATGCCTTTGAACCCTAACTGATTGCAAATACAATTCGACTGGCAAAACTGGATCATGCCCATAAGTTAATTTAAATGGAGTCGAATTGGTTGATTTTTTAGGAGATGTTCGACAAGCCCATAAAATTTGATCTAAGGTATTATGCCAATTTTTTGGCTTTCCACCTACATGCTTTTTGATCAAATTTATCACTACCTTGTTAGCTGCTTCGACTTGTCCATTAGCCTGAGCATAATAAGGTGTCGAAGTAAGGAGCTTAAAACCTGTTTCCTGTGCAAACTTCTGCATCTTTCGACCAGTAAACACAGATCCTTGATCTGTTGTTATTGTTTCTGGTATCCCAAATCTGTAGATTATGTGCTTTTGGATAAAATCCATAACTGCTTCTTGATCTACATTCACCAATGGTATGGCTTCAATCCACTTAGTAAAATAATCTACTCCAACTAAAATGTACCTTTGCCCTTTTGAAGAAGCTGGTCGAATTTCACCAATTAAATCTAAAGCCCAACCTCTGAATGGCCAAGGTTTTACAATCGAATGTAACTCACTTGCAGGAACATGTGGTATGCCTGCATGTACTTGGCACTCTTGACACCCTTTTGCAAATTTGACATAATCCTTCAGCATTGTTGGCCAATACATTCCTTGTCGAAACAATAACCACTTCATTTTGTGGCCTGCTTGGTGTGCGCCACACGCTCCACTATGCACATTCGACAACGCTATGTATGCTTCATTTTCGCCTAAGCATTTCAACAAGACTCCTTCTGCAGTCTTCTTGAACAATTCATTGCCAAAAAGTACATAACTCAAAGCTCTATATCTTACCTTTCGTTCGACTTTTTGATTTGGATCTTGCAAATATTCTTTAGCTGTGAAAGCGCCTGCAAAGAAAGCTTCCGTCGAAACTCCACAAAGTGCCGCCCAGAAACCTTCGACTAAGGTATAAATCTCTTCCTCTTTTGATCTATTCTTTTATTTCTTTAAGACACTCATTATTTTTGATTTATATGATCAGGTAAGTCAAAAAACCTCTATAATCCAAAAAAGAAAGAAAATACCAGAGATAATCCCTGTCGAAGAGTCCAGTGATGAGTCTCCATCTCCAAATCCCCCTCCTCAAAAGAAGAAAAGACTGCAGAAAATTGCCTCACAAAAATCCATTGTCCAATCATCTAAAAGGGAATCTTTTAGCAGTCCTGCTACAAAACATCAGCCGAAGGACACGGGGAGTGGACAGTCTAGCTCCAAAACTGAGACCTCTAAGGTAAACTTCAATTTTGACCCCTCTCGTTTATTTTATTTCATTTCTAACTTAGAAATTTTTCTTTTGATAGAAGTAAAAGGTCGTCGAAAAACAGCCTGAGACAATCCAGGAGGAGGTAGCTCAAGAGGAGGACACTCCCAGCAAAGAACTTGAGAGACAAACGGTCGAAGCATTCGACACTACTGTGGGAGCTGATTCTGATAACAACTCTCCTTCTCATCCTGGATTACACGCTGAGCAATAAGGAAATGATGATGTTGAAGTAGACACTACTGTCAAAGGAGATCCTGAAGAGAAGACCGCTGAAGAAGAAGATCTGTCGAAGCAACAGGAAGCTAGGCGAACTTCAGAGCATAGCAACCAGCCTACTCCTGACCAAACTAAAAGGAGTTCCCAAACAACTGGTTCGACTAGTCTTTCTCATGAAGAGCTTGAAAATCTCAAGGTGCAGAAACCCCTGGACTACCTGAAAGCCATACTTAGCACCAGATTCAACTTTAAAGACTCTTCCTACAGCAGTTCGACTACTTCTGGAGCCACTTCTGAAGTGCAGTCTCTACCCAATATCATGACTCAGATCAAGGCGAAGATCCTTGATGTTGACTTGTTCCAAGTTCTAGAGGAAAATGCCACTGCTCCAATGGAGTTGAAGAAACTGTTGCAGCAAGTTAACGTCTTGGATGCTTCTGTCGAAGTCTGCAATTTTGTGATAGAGCTGACAACTGTGATTGACTTATCCAGCGCAGATCTTCACCGTCGAAGGGACTTGTGTCAACAAATCTCTAAAAAAATGGACCAACAAGCTGCTGAATGGAACTCTGTTTCTGCTTCGACAAATAAGGTTTCGAAGCTACAAGAGCTTTCTGAAGCCTCTGTCAAGAAGATTGCTACTTGCCATAACCACATTCAAACATGGAAGAAACAAATAGCAGTTCTCCAAGAGAAAATTTCCAAAGAGGAGGAACTCATAGCTTCTATCCAGCAGCCTAGGCAAAGCCAGATTGATGAAGAGTTGAAGGTTGGCATTCAACACGCAGAGACAGCTCAAAAGATCAACCAAGAGATTGAAGTTGCCCATATTCACAGGAACCTCTGTGATCGTCGACTTCAATTTCAGAAAGACAAATTTACAGCTTTGAAGGAAAAATTTGTAAACCTTCAGTTTTAGTCGAATTTGCCTGACAATTTTCAGCCCTTTGAGGCTTTATTTGTAATGATTTAACGCCATCTATTTGGCAGCACAATATTTCCTTTCAATTTCAATTTTATTCGACTGCTATCTTTATTTCTTGCAATATTGGTTTATACTTTTTCAAATACTTGCCATTTATTTTTAATCTCCTTTCGTCTTTCCCTATCTCTTCGACCTCATATACGCCATTAGAAAATATTTTCAAAACTTTGAAAGGTCCTTCCCATTTAGGAGACCATTTTCCCATAACTCTGTCTTTTCGATCCATAGGAAGAATTACCTTCCACACAAAATCACCAATTGAAAAAGTCTTAAATTTTACTTTTTTATTGTAAAAATTTTCGACTCTCTCTTTTTGTCTCTTTATGAGATCTAAGGCACATAGCCTTTCTTTGTCTAAATCAACCAATTCATCCATCATCATACTCCAGTATGTCTCTGATGGGATCTCATGATGCCTTTGAACCCTAACTGATTGCAAATACAATTCGACTGGCAAAACTGCATCATGCCCATAAGTTAATTTAAACGGAGTCGAATTGGTTGCTTCTTTAGGAGATGTTCGACAAGCCCATAAAATTTGATCTAAGGTATTATGCTAATTTTTTGGCTTTCCACCTACATGCTTTTTGATCAAATTTATCACTACCTTGTTAGCTGCTTCGACTTGTCCATTAGCCTGAGCATAATAAGGTGTCGAAGTAAGGAGCTTAAAACCTGTTTCCTGTGCAAACTTCTGCATCTTTCGACCAGTAAACACAGATCCTTGATCTGTTGTTATTGTTTCTGGTATCCCAAATCTGTAGATTATGTGCTTTTGGATAAAATCCATAACTGCTTCTTGATCTACATTCACCAATGGTATGGCTTCAATCCACTTAGTAAAATAATCTACTCCAACTAAAATGTACCTTTGCCCTTTTGAAGAAGCTGGTCGAATTTCACCAATTAAATCTAAAGCCCAACCTCTGAATGGCCAAGGTTTTACAATCGAATGTAACTCACTTGCAGGAACATGTGGTTTGCCTGCATGTACTTGGCACTCTTGACACCCTTTTGCAAATTTGACATAATCCTTCAGCATTGTTGGCCAATACATTCCTTGTCGAAACAATAACCACTTCATTTTGTGGCCTGCTTGGTGTGCGCCACACGCTCCACTATGCACATTCGACAACGCTATGTATGCTTCATTTTCTCCTAAGCATTTCAACAAGACTCCTTCTGCAGTCTTCTTGAACAATTCATTGCCAAAAAGTACATAACTCAAAGCTCTATATCTTACCTTTCGTTCGACTTTTTGATTTGGATCTTGCAAATATTCTTTAGCTGTGAAAGCGCCTGCAAAGAAAGCTTCCGTCGAAACTCCACAAAGTGCCGCCCAGAAACCTTCGACTAAGGTATAAATCTCTTCCTCTTTTGATCTATTCTTTTATTTCTTTAAAACACTCATTATTTTTGATTTATATGATCAGGTAAGTCAAAAAACCTCTATAATCCAAAAAAGAAAGAAAATACCAGAGATAATCCCTGTCGAAGAGTCCAGTGATGAGTCTCCATCTCCAAATCCCCCTCCTCAAAAGAAGAAAAGACTGCAGAAAATTGCCTCACAAAAATCCATTGTCCAATCATCTAAAAGGGAATCTTTTAGCAGTCCTGCTACAAAACATCAGCCGAAGGACACGGGGAGTGGACAGTCTAGCTCCAAAACTGAGACCTCTAAGGTAAACTTCAATTTTGACCCCTCTCGTTTATTTTATTTCATTTCTAACTTAGAAATTTTTCTTTTGATAGAAGTAAAAGGTCGTCGAAAAACAGCCTAAGACAATCCAGGAGGAGGTAGCTCAAGAGGAGGACACTCCCAGCAAAGAACTTGAGAGACAAACGGTCGAAGCATTCGACACTACTGTGGGAGCTGATTCTGATAACAACTCTCCTTCTCATCCTGGATTACACGCTGAGCAATAAGGAAATGATGATGTTGAAGTAGACACTGCTGTCAAAGGAGATCCTGAAGAGAAGACCGCTGAAGAAGAAGATCTGTCGAAGCAACAGGAAGCTAGGCGAACTTCAGAGCATAGCAACCAGCCTACTCCTGACCAAACTAAAAGGAGTTCCCAAACAACTGGTTCGACTAGTCTTTCTCATGAAGAGCTTGAAAATCTCAAGGTGCAGAAACCCCTGGACTACCTGAAAGCCATACTTAGCACCAGATTCAACTTTAAAGACTCTTCCTACAGCAGTTCGACTACTTCTGGAGCCACTTCTGAAGTGCAGTCTCTACCCAATATCATGACTCAGATCAAGGCAAAGATCCTTGATGTTGACTTGTTCCAAGTTCTAGAGGAAAATGCCACTGCTCCAATGGAGTTGAAGAAACTGTTGCAGCAAGTTAACGTCTTGGATGCTTCTGTCGAAGTCTGCAATTTTGTGATAGAGCTGACAACTGTGATTGACTTATCCAGCGCAGATCTTCACCGTCGAAGGGACTTGTGTCAACAAATCTCTAAAAAAATGGACCAACAAGCTGCTGAATGGAACTCTGTTTCTGCTTCGACAAAAAAGGTTTCGAAGCTACAAGAGCTTTCTGAAGCCTCTGTCAAGAAGATTGCTACTTGCCATAACCACATTCAAACATGGAAGAAACAAATAGCAGTTCTCCAAGAGAAAATTTCCAAAGAGGAGGAACTCATAGCTTCAATCCAGCAACCTAGGAAAAGCGAGATTGATGAAGAGTTGAAGGTTGGCATTCAACACGCAGAGACAACTCAAAAGATCAACCAAGAGATTGAAGTTGCCCATATTCACAGGAACCTCTGTGATCGTTGACTTTAATTTCAGAAAGATAAATTTACAGCTTTGAAGGCAAAATTTGCAAACCTTCAGTTTTAGTCGAATTTTCCTGACAATTTTCAGCCCTTTGAGGCTTTATTTGTAATGATTTAACACCATCTGTTTGGCAGCACAATATTTCCTTTCAATTTCAATTTTACTCGACTGCTATCTTTATTTCCTGCAATATTGGTTTATACTTTTTCAAATACTTGCCATTTATTTTTAATATCCTTTCGTCTTTCCCTATCTCTTCGACCTCATATGCGCCATTAGAAAATATTTTCAAAACTTTGAAAGGTCCTTCCCATTTAGGAGACCATTTTCCCATAACTCTGTCTTTTCGATCCATAGGAAGAATTACCTTCCACACAAAATCACCAATTGAAAAAGTCTTAAATTTTACTTTTTTATTGTAAAACTTTTCGACTCTCTCTTTTTGTCTCTTTATGAGATCTAAGGCACGTAGCCTTTCTTCGTCTAAATCAACCAATTCATCCATCATCATACTCCAGTATGTCTCTGATGGGATCTCATGATGCCTTTGAACCCTAACTGATTGCAAATACAATTCGACTGGCAAAACTGCATCATGCCCATAAGTTAATTTAAATGGAGTCGAATTGGTTGCTTCTTTAGGATATGTTCGACAAGCCCATAAAATTTGATCTAAGGTATTATGCCAATTTTTTGGCTTTCCACCTACATGCTTTTTGATCAAATTTATCACTACCTTGTTAGCTGCTTCGACTTGTCCATTAGCCTGAGCATAATAAGGTGTCGAAGTAAGGAGCTTAAAACCTGTTTCCTGTGCAAACTTCTGCATCTTTCGACCAGTAAACACAGATCCTTGATCTGTTGTTATTGTTTCTGGTATCCCAAATCTGTAGATTATGTGCTTTTGGATAAAATCCATAACTGCTTCTTGATCTACATTCACCAATGGTATGGCTTCAATCCACTTAGTAAAATAATCTACTCCAACTAAAATGTACCTTTGCCCTTTTGAAGAAGCTGGTCGAATTTCACCAATTAAATCTAAAGCCCAACCTCTGAATGGCCAAGGTTTTACAATCGAATGTAACTCACTTGCAGGAACATGTGGTATGCCTGCATGTACTTGGCACTCTTGACACCCTTTTGCAAATTTGACACAATCCTTCAGCATTGTTGGCCAATACATTCCTTGTCGAAACAATAACCACTTCATTTTGTGGCCTGCTTGGTGTGCGCCACACGCTCTGTAACGCCCCAGTTTTTGTCAGTTTTAGTTAATCGAGTCTATTTGATTATTTTATTATTGACTTTTATTTGGCAATATATTATTTTTCATCGTTGTTGATCTTTTGTCGCGTTTTGAGAGCGTTGGCGAGATATTTGAGATGAGGGGTATTTTGGTCATTTGGGTAGATATTTTGTTTAAATAGAATAGAAAGATAGAAAAAGAGAAAAGAAAAGAAAAGGAAAAGAAGAAAGAAGAGAAAGAGAAGGAAAGAAGAGGAAGAGGGGAGAAAAGAGAAAAAAGAGGAAAATCGAGTATTCCTCCGTTTCAATCGCGATTAATCGGGTAAGGGTGAGAAGTTTCAATTATATCTTGCTTGTGTATGTATATGTGTATGTTTTCTTGATTGTTTTGGATATTTTCTTATAGTTTTCCGTTTAGGTCGAATTGTAGGAAATCGATAGAAATCGATGTTTTCACGGATGAATTTCGAAATAAATTGCGTAGTTTAGTCGAGTGAAGTGAGGCCGACGTTATAGAAACTCGTTTCGTTAAAATCGGTTGATATTTGAAAATTTGGCGTTTTTAGGTTCCGGAATAGTGTTTTTCAAAAGTCGCGGAATCGCGTAATTTTTTATTCTAATACGTCCGTATACATTTATGGAGGATTATCATGTATTTTGTTTGAAGAAAATAATTGAATCGGTCGGGTTTCGGGCGAAAACGCCCCAAAAATCACTGCTGAACCAGAACTGGTGTATTTTCACGCAGTCGTACGGACACGACTGCTAGTGTGAAAATTCTGGTTTCGTGCGATTTTCGGAAATTCATATCTCTCGAACCGTAAGTCGGTTTTGATCCCCGTTCGAAGCGTTGGGAAGCTAACGAGATGTTTTTTCTAGGAAAAATAGTTTTGAGGTCTGAATCCTTCCCAATCGGTACAGTTTTTACGAACCGTTTCGTAGTGTCGGGCGTCCGGTTTATGTTTTGCGTTATTTGGAAATATTCGTAACTTATTCGTCGTTTATCGGATTTAAGAGTTCTTTATATCGAATCGAAGGTCTTTAGGAGTACTTTTTAGTGATGATGAAAAATATTATTTTTGGCCGACTTTTCCGAGAAAACGAATTATGGACTTTGGTGTTATTTTTCAATATTGTGGGTTATGCTTTGGTAAGTGATTGTATGACTTGTGTGATGATTCTTTGATGATAATTGGTTGTTGTGGAATACTTTGTTGATGGTTTGTGGCTTTATGACAATAATTGTGTTGATGTGAATATATATGATAAGTATTGGTGATGATGGTTTGTGGTGTTATGGAGGAATAAATGTGTGTTTTGGGTTTTGATTTCAATGTGCGATAATGATGTGTTGTGAGTAGCATTTGATATGTGAATTCCTTGTGGAAGTGATTGTGATTGCATAATTGTTGTGGTTTGTGGTTTGTAATGAAAATGCATGTGGTGACATGTTGTGAAATGAATATGCACGTGATATTGTTGTGATGATGATTTGTGGCCTTACGGCAAGAAAATGCGATACGTGGTAATTGTTGATTTATGCATGATTATGGATGTGTATGTGGGTGCAATGTGAATGTCATGAGTAATTTGTATGCCAAGCATCATGATATGCATTGTTGTGACGTCCTGAGTGACGGAATGATTCCAGAGGGAATTTTCTATAACACCGTGTGCCTCGAAGATATGAGGCGTTGCCTGAGGACTGAAAGCGGTGGTTATAGACGATTGTGCGCCATGAAATACTGGTAGAAAGCAATCGGATTGTGCGCCCTGAAATAGTGGTAGAAAGCAATCCATAAACGTCGTTCGCCCTGAAATAGTGGTTTATAGCGACGGGGAACATCGTAGGCCCGACGGGGAGTTACTCTATGTAACGAGCGATGATTCCAAGAGTTCCTGGGGGACTAATGTATCACCAATTGAGTCGGTACCGCATTTGCATCTATATAGAGTCGTTGGTCGATCTCTATGGTATGCATTGATCATCTTTTGTATATTTGCATTGATGAATGATTATGGAAAAGTATGGTTTGTGGAAGTATGGAATTAATGGAATATGCATGATTATATGCTTGGTTTCGTATAGATATATACATTGTGATGTATATGAGTGAGTTGGGATGAATTGTGGTGTGAATTGTGAAGGGATGTGTTATGTGTGGAAAATCATGATTCGATTTATTATGTGTGATATATTATGTATTGGTGCCATGCTATATGTGTTAGTATGTGATGTATGCGGTGAGAAATATTACATATGTGAATTATCTGTGTTGTGGCATATTATTATGCAATCTTGTTATAGTTGTTATTTCTCACCCTTCTGCTGGAATATGCTTTTTATGGCATAGTGCAGATTGTCAGCTTTAGAGGCGTGGAGGATTTTGTGAAGATTAGTCCTCCGTTCCGTTGTCGGTCTTGGTGTCTGCTATGATACGTAGCACGGGAGTCGGGGAACGTTTATTATATGTATATTTTTGTTGAATATATTAAATATTATTTTGTATTTATATTTTGATGTTCTAAAACCATTTATTTGTAAAACAAGTCGGTTATGGATCTTTCCGCTTTATTCCATAATTGACCATCCTTTTGTGAGGAAAAGTTTCTCTTTGTGTTATGTATCAAAAATGTTGAGCAGGGATTGTATTTTATTTCTTTAAATGTGGCATCCCTGTTTCTGTCGGAAAAATAAATTTTTAGTTACTCTGATATTTATTATATGTTATTTATTCGCGATGGGAATTGGGTTGTTACATAAGTGGTATCAGAGCAGGTCGGTCCGTCCGGCCAAGCTATTGAGTCAGTTGGTGTGACAGTTGAATACTGTCGTTGTTGTTTATCTCTTAGTACGTGATAGGTGTGTGGAACACTGTCAGTACTTTCTGGGTTTTCTAATCCTTTGTTTTCAGGATTGAGTTTGAGATAAGTGGGGGAGAAGTTGGTACTTCTCCATGTTGCTTCAGGTGTGGAGCGTTGGCTCAGTGTATTGTGAATTGCAAGATTGTAAGTGTTGTTTGGATAGTGTGGTTCCCGGTTCTAGAAGGGATGCGGTGGTAAGGTTTATGTCAACTAAGGATTTGTGCTTTAGGTAGTTTTGTGCACAGGATGCAAGAAATGCTATTATAGTTTGGTAAAGACGGTTTATGCCACATCATGATTGTCGGCTTCTATTGACAAATTGAGGAACTGATCACCCTTAATCTCTTGTTGATAGCAGACGGAAATTATGTTGGATGGAATAGGCGTGTCTTTCCGGCTTTGATAGTGTGTGAAATGGATTAGAGATTTTGATATGTTGGTCCAGTTGGGAAGTCATTGGGAGAGAACGATTGGGTATCGTTAATGGTTGTTCTCAGAGAGTAAAGTGTGAACTCAAATTTGACGAAGGTAAGGATTTAAGGTTTGGATATGCTAAATAAGTAGAAGAACTTTTAGGAAGCGAAACTCAGATTGAAAGAGCAGTTGAAGGATTTGCTGGAAAAAGGGATTTGTGAAACCAAGTGTGTTGTCTTAGAGAGCCCCAGTATTGATAGTAATACAAGGAACTGATGATTGAATGGAATAACAAGTATGATGGAGATGATGGTATTGGTATTGAGACTATGAAAAGTAAAACTTAGAGTTCTAGTGAGGTTTGGAGTCTTTGGAGTTTTAGAGAAATAATGGGAAATGTTGAGAGAACCCCTAAGTGTGGATGTAATATTTAAGAGTTATTGTTGGTTGGTTATTGCTACATGTTGGAATTTATGGAATTTGGACTGTTAAGCGAAGAAAGTATGTATGGATTGCTAATAGTGGAATAAGGTAACGATTGAGAATAAGTGACCACTTTCATGAACAGATAACTGGAATGGTTTGGTTGAGTTTGAGTGGAATTGCAATTGTTTGGAACGTTTGATAAGGATATTGAATTGTGTGAGTGAAGGCTTTGATCGATTTGATGTGACTTGTTTGTGTTGTTACCATCGGATTAGGCTGTTAATTACTCGGTTAAGCTTGTGTGTGAGTAACCAGTTTCCCAGTGGAAAGTTTTGCAAGAGCTTTAAGAATTTTTATCTTTTGGAGTTTGGTTGGACATTACAATGTGCAGTGATGTTGTTCGGTGATAGTAATGCGTCTGTAATGTTTGTGGAGTAGAGGAATCGTATCTTTCATATTTATTTGGATAAGTTCGTATTGGTTTTGATTGAGGATATTCGGATCTGTTATAAACCCAGAGGAAGAACATATAGAGTGTTTGAGATTTGAATCACAAGTATTGAAAAGAGGCGAAGTTTTATGCTAAGCTATCCGAGTGAGAATTTTGGTTGA
This sequence comes from Lathyrus tuberosus, assembly GCA_022829125.1. Taxonomy (NCBI): domain Eukaryota; kingdom Viridiplantae; phylum Streptophyta; class Magnoliopsida; order Fabales; family Fabaceae; genus Lathyrus; species Lathyrus tuberosus. Next base: position 1,657,776 of record JALAZF010000191.1, read on the forward strand.
AAAGGTTAGTTTTCTTGGATATGTTATTTCTGAGGATGATATTTGTTGTGGATTCATCGGAAGTAGATGCAGTTCTACAATGAGAGGTTCCGAAGTCGGTTAAGGAGATTAGAAACTTTTGGGCTCAGTTGGTTGTTACGGTAGGGTATGGAAGACTTTACTAAGTTTGTACTTCTGTTATTTCAGTTGGCTTGCAAAGGATGAGTTGTTTGTTTTGGATGTTCGTTGTGAGTTAGTTTTGGGTGAGTTGAAGTAGAAATGGTATACGGCTTCAGTTTTGATTCTGTGTGATCCTAATAAATCGTTTGTGAGGTATTGTGATGTGTCTTTGATGAGTTTAGTCAGTGTGTTAATGCAAGGGAGTAAAGTCGTGGCTTATGCTTTACGACAATTGAGGATTCATAAAAGGATCTATACTATTCAGGATTTGGAATTGGTTGCGGTTGTATTGTGTTGGAAAATTTGGAGGTATTATTTTTATGGTTCTTGACTCGAAGTGTTTGGTAACCACAAGAGTTTAGAGTACTTGGTTGGTTTGAAGGAATAGAGTATGAGACAATGAGGATGGCTAGAATTTGTGATGAGTTATGAATTTGGCTTGGATTATTCTTTGGGAAAAGCCGAGGTTGTGCCGGATGAGTTAAGTCGAAAGTTTTAGTGTATGTCTGTTTTGATGGTCCGAGAATTAGAATTATTTGAGCAGTTTAGAGACTTGTGTCTGGTGCGTGAGATAACACCGTAGAGTGTGAAGTTGGATATATTAAAAGTGAACAGTGATTTTTGGAGAATATGAGGAAGAGTTAGACTTTGGTCGTGAGATTGGTAGTTTTGATGGTTACGAGTAATCAGAGTGCGCATCGAAAGCGTGATGTGGCACATTTCATATATAAGTGTGTGACTTGTAAGATTTCTTAGGTTGAACATTGGGAATATGTAGGACTGATGAGACCATTGAACTTTTCAAAATGGAAGTGATAAGTGAAAGGTTTAAATGTTATTCATGGGCTGTTATGTAAATGGATGTTTTGGTTATATGTTCGATTGGTGAATCGTAGCATGGTTGTAATAAGGTTGTGTGACAAGGATGTTGGTATTATGGTTGTGTGGAGGTTGTTTAATCGATGTTGTGTCGTGGAACTTGTGTTCTTGTTTGTGTTATTGCCTCGTTTCCATGGTGATGGTTCGAGTGTGTGTAGCTAATTCCTGTGTGGGGAATTAGGGGAGTGTTACCTAGAGTAGGGTAACGATCTTGTTGTGTTTCGGTTCTAGAGTGAACCTGTGTGTTGGTATCGTGGTTTTCTTTGAGTTGTGAGTTTGTCGTCAAGTGCATTGTATGGGCTTTGCATCTTGTCGTTGTAGTTGTCGTCGTTGTCGTGTCGTTGTGGTAGTTAGCAAGGTGGTTTGTCAGTTGTGTTATTCGTGGTGTGACTTTTGTTGGCATGTTGGTTTGTTAGTCGGATGCGAGAGTCGTATCCGGAGTTGTTCGTATCGGTTAGATTTTCGAGGACGAAAATGTCTAAGTGGGGGAGAATTGTAACGCCCCAGTTTTTGTCAGTTTTAGTTAATCGAGTCTATTTGATTATTTTATTATTGACTTTTATTTGGCAATATATTATTTTTCATCGTTGTTGATCTTTTGTCGCGTTTTGAGAGCGTTGGCGAGATATTTGAGATGAGGGGTATTTTGGTCATTTGGGTAGATATTTTGTTTAAATAGAATAGAAAGATAGAAAAAGAGAAAAGAAAAGAAAAGGAAAAGAAGAAAGAAGAGAAAGAGAAGGAAAGAAGAGGAAGAGGGGAGAAAAGAGAAAAAAGAGGAAAATCGAGTATTCCTCCGTTTCAATCGCGATTAATCGGGTAAGGGTGAGAAGTTTCAATTATATCTTGCTTGTGTATGTATATGTGTATGTTTTCTTGATTGTTTTGGATATTTTCTTATAGTTTTCCGTTTAGGTCGAATTGTAGGAAATCGATAGAAATCGATGTTTTCACGGATGAATTTCGAAATAAATTGCGTAGTTTAGTCGAGTGAAGTGAGGCCGACGTTATAGAAACTCGTTTCGTTAAAATCGGTTGATATTTGAAAATTTGGCGTTTTTAGGTTCCGGAATAGTGTTTTTCAAAAGTCGCGGAATCGCGTAATTTTTTATTCTAATACGTCCGTATACATTTATGGAGGATTATCATGTATTTTGTTTGAAGAAAATAATTGAATCGGTCGGGTTTCGGGCGAAAACGCCCCAAAAATCACTGCTGAACCAGAACTGGTGTATTTTCACGCAGTCGTACGGACACGACTGCTAGTGTGAAAATTCTGGTTTCGTGCGATTTTCGGAAATTCATATCTCTCGAACCGTAAGTCGGTTTTGATCCCCGTTCGAAGCGTTGGGAAGCTAACGAGATGTTTTTTCTAGGAAAAATAGTTTTGAGGTCTGAATCCTTCCCAATCGGTACAGTTTTTACGAACCGTTTCGTAGTGTCGGGCGTCCGGTTTATGTTTTGCGTTATTTGGAAATATTCGTAACTTATTCGTCGTTTATCGGATTTAAGAGTTCTTTATATCGAATCGAAGGTCTTTAGGAGTACTTTTTAGTGATGATGAAAAATATTATTTTTGGCCGACTTTTCCGAGAAAACGAATTATGGACTTTGGTGTTATTTTTCAATATTGTGGGTTATGCTTTGGTAAGTGATTGTATGACTTGTGTGATGATTCTTTGATGATAATTGGTTGTTGTGGAATACTTTGTTGATGGTTTGTGGCTTTATGACAATAATTGTGTTGATGTGAATATATATGATAAGTATTGGTGATGATGGTTTGTGGTGTTATGGAGGAATAAATGTGTGTTTTGGGTTTTGATTTCAATGTGCGATAATGATGTGTTGTGAGTAGCATTTGATATGTGAATTCCTTTTGGAAGTGATTGTGATTGCATAATTGTTGTGGTTTGTGGTTTGTAATGAAAATGCATGTGGTGACATGTTGTGAAATGAATATGCACGTGATATTGTTGTGATGATGATTTGTGGCCTTACGGCAAGAAAATGCGATACGTGGTAATTGTTGATTTATGCATGATTATGGATGTGTATGTGGGTGCAATGTGAATGTCATGAGTAATTTGTATGCCAAGCATCATGATATGCATTGTTGTGACGTCCTGAGTGACGGAATGATTCCAGAGGGAATTTTCTATAACACCGTGTGCCTCGAAGATATGAGGCGTTGCCTGAGGACTGAAAGCGGTGGTTATAGACGATTGTGCGCCATGAAATACTGGTAGAAAGCAATCGGATTGTGCGCCCTGAAATAGTGGTAGAAAGCAATCCATAAACGTCGTTCGCCCTGAAATAGTGGTTTATAGCGACGGGGAACATCGTAGGCCCGACGGGGAGTTACTCTATGTAACGAGCGATGATTCCAAGAGTTCCTGGGGGACTAATGTATCACCAATTGAGTCGGTACCGCATTTGCATCTATATAGAGTCGTTGGTCGATCTCTATGGTATGCATTGATCATCTTTTGTATATTTGCATTGATGAATGATTATGGAAAAGTATGGTTTGTGGAAGTATGGAATTAATGGAATATGCATGATTATATGCTTGGTTTCGTATAGATATATACATTGTGATGTATATGAGTGAGTTGGGATGAATTGTGGTGTGAATTGTGAAGGGATGTGTTATGTGTGGAAAATCATGATTCGATTTATTATGTGTGATATATTATGTATTGGTGCCATGCTATATGTGTTAGTATGTGATGTATGCGGTGAGAAATATTACATATGTGAATTATCTGTGTTGTGGCATATTATTATGCAATCTTGTTATAGTTGTTATTTCTCACCCTTCTGCTGGAATATGCTTTTTATGGCATAGTGCAGATTGTCAGCTTTAGAGGCGTGGAGGATTTTGTGAAGATTAGTCCTCCGTTCCGTTGTCGGTCTTGGTGTCTGCTATGATACGTAGCACGGGAGTCGGGGAACGTTTATTATATGTATATTTTTGTTGAATATATTAAATATTATTTTGTATTTATATTTTGATGTTCTAAAACCATTTATTTGTAAAACAAGTCGGTTATGGATCTTTCCGCTTTATTCCATAATTGACCATCCTTTTGTGAGGAAAAGTTTCTCTTTGTGTTATGTATCAAAAATGTTGAGCAGGGATTGTATTTTATTTCTTTAAATGTGGCATCCCTGTTTCTGTCGGAAAAATAAATTTTTAGTTACTCTGATATTTATTATATGTTATTTATTCGCGATGGGAATTGGGTTGTTACACGCTCCACTATGCACATTCGACAACGCTATGTATGCTTCATTTTCGCCTAAGCATTTCAACAAGACTCCTTCTGCAGTCTTCTTGAACAATTCATTGCCAAAAAGTACATAACTCAAAGCTCTATATCTTACCTTTCGTTTGACTTTTTGATTTGGATCTTGCAAATATTCTTTGATGGGTTTTCTCCAGTCTTCGACTCCTGCATCATCTACGTTGAAAATCTCATAATTCTCTTCGTCACCATATCCCAATTTTATTGTCTCTAAATCTGATGGGGACAAACCTACAGATATGATTCTTCATCTGACTTCAATGGCTTTTTCTAACTTCTCCTCCAACACTTTGTATCCTGATGCCAGTTGAGCAAGATCATTCGCCTCTTGATTCTCCATCCTGGGAATGTGCCTAAAAGCCACATTGTCGAACTTCTTGAGAAGTCTATTTGCTATCACGAAGTACATTATTAGATTCTCTTTCACACATTTGTACTCCTTAGTCAACTGCTTTATTACCAACTCAGAGTCACCCATTATTTCGACTCTTGTTGCCCCCAATTCCAACAAGATTTCAAGTCGAGCAATCAAAGTTTCATATTCGACTTCATTGTTCGAACATAGCCCTTCGACTTTGTACTTGAACTTTGTTGAAATTTTGTCAGGAGAAATAATCACCATCCCAACACCAATTCCATTCTTATGCCTGGAACCGTCGAAATACAGTTTCCATGGTGATAATTCGACGTACTCTATAGTTTCGACTATAGAGTGGTCGGCTATAAAATCAGCCACCACTTGTCCTTTCATAGTCTTTAAAGGCAAATATTTTAAGGAGTATTCTGTTAGAGCCAAAGCCCACTTTCCAATTCGACTATGCAAAATAGACTTAGACAACATATGTTTTATTACGTCGAAATGAGAAGATACATATACATCAACAGGCTTTATATAATGCTTCAATTTCATACAAGAGAAATATACACATAAACATAGTTTTTCTATGACACTATATCTAGTTTCAGCATCATTTAAGACTCTGCTGAGATAATAGATGGCCCTTTCGACGCCATTCTCATCCTCTTGACACAACATACTTCCTAATGTCTTGTCTGATGCAGAGATATACAATCTCATGCTTCTTTTCCTACAAGGGGACATCAAGATTGGAGGACTAGCCAAGTACTCTTTGATCTTGTCGAAAGCCACTTGTTGCTCTTGCCCCCATGTGAATTCTTCTTTCTTTAGTCGAAGTAGAGGAGAAAAGGCTTGTGTTTTTCCACTGAGGTTGGAGATGAATCTTCTTAGAAAATTGATCTTCCCTAGTAGAGACTGCAATCCCTTTTTCGTTGATGGCGCTTTCGCTTCCATTATAGCTTTGACTTTGTTTTCATTTATTTCGATCCCTTTCTTGTGGACCACAAAACCTAAAAAATCACCCGCCTGCACACCAAAAGCACATTTAAGGGGATTCATCTTTAGACCAAACTTTCTCATCCTCTCAAAGGATTGTCGAAGATGGTCTATATGATCTTTTCCTGAAACAGACTTGATTACAATATCATCAATGTAAATCTGCATAAACGTCTCAATAAAATCATGGAAAATTGAATTCATAGCCCTTTGGTAAGTGGCTCCAGCATTCTTTAAACCAAAAGGCATCACTACCCATTCATAAGTTCCAATTGCTCCAGGACAACGAAAAGCTGTCTTAGAAACATCTTCTTCAGCAATAAAAATTTGGTTATAGCCAGTGTATCCATCTAACATACTTAGATACTCATGACCTGCTGCAGAATCTATAAGCATTTCTGCTACTGGCACAGGATATTCGTCCTTTGGGGTAGCAGAATTTAAATCTCTGAAATCAATGCATACCCTAAGTTTGCCATTTTTCTTAATAACTGGAACTATATTTGCAATCCAATCAACATACCTGGTAGTGCGGATGAAGTTGCATTTTATAAGTCTTTCGACCTCTTCTTTTATCTTCGACAGAACTTCTGGTGCAAAGCGCCTTGGAGTTTGCTTGACTGGCTTCTTCCCTTCTATGATTGGTAGCTTCAATTCGACCAAACTTCTGTCCAAACCAGGCATTTCGTCATAATCCCATGCAAAGCAATCTTTGAACTCCTTCAACAACTGGATTATTTCGACTCTGAACTGAGGATCCATCCTTGCACTTATGTAAGTTGGTCTTTTTTCTGCCCCCAGTCCCAAGTTGATTTCTTCTAAAGGATCCTGCACCACCATCTTCAAATTGTTCGACACTGGATCTTTTTCGAACCCCAAAGGTTCGTCGTCATAAATGGCGTCAAGTTTCTGGTGTTGCCATTCGTCTATTTGGTTGTTATCATCATTTTCCTCAACGTCTTTCTGAAGACATTGTTCATTTGAATCTTCATGATTGGCTTCGACAGCCATGTATTTTACTTCGGCCTCCAGAGCCGCTTTGAATTTGTTTTCGGCTATGTAAGCCGTAATTTTGTCGAGCACTGCTTGTTCACTCATCATCATTGTCGAACTCACTCCCCCATCCTGTTGGTGCTATGTTGGTAGTCCCCCACATGTAGTTGGAGTCACCAATGACTTCCTTATCCCACTAAAAATCATGTGTAGGATGGAGATACATGGAACAGTACGTGTTGTCCGTTGCCTTCAAGTCGAATTTCGCCGGACTGCAAGGAGGTATGTGGGCTAAGTTTTTGTCAAAACTTCGATCACTTACATTGTTTACTTCGGACATGAAGTAACTTTGGTCTGCTTCTATGTTCTCGACGATTCCATCTGGCCTCCAAATAACTATTCTCTGATGCATCGACGAAGGCACAACACCTATACCATGGATCCACTCTCTTCCCAACAGCAAGTTGTAGTTTGCCCTAGAAGCAATAACTATAAACATTGTTGGCCTTGTTATAGTGCCAACTGTCAGATCCACTTGAATAACTCCCATGGTTGTTCCTACCTTTCCTTCATAATTCGACATAACCATGTTGTGGGGCTTTGCATCCAAGTCATCTTTGCCAATCTTTTTCAGCATGAAGTGGGGCATTAAATTCACAGCAACACCACCATCCACTAGGATCTTGTTCACACCAACACTCTCAATTTTTCCTTTGATAAACAAAGGCTTCAAGTGCGCCTTCATGGAATCGTCTGGTCTTTCAAAGAAAGCATTTTACTCTTCGACACAACCATTATTCATTACGTAGTAACACACGGGCTTGTGCACCATCGTTTCCTCTTCCATCCCATCCTCTTCGTCTTCGACTTCCATGATCCTATCATAGTCTCTGGGAAGGATCGAGACCACGTTACAGACAACGTCGAAGGATGCCTCCGAATCTGACTTGAAATCATCTGTCATTTCGTCATCCTCCAACTTCTTCTCTTTGGACACACTTTGCGCTGCTACGCTGTTTGGTTTGATTTGCTGGAGAGGCTTCTTCTCGTTTGCCATTTGAGCGCTGCTGTTACATTCTGATTCGTCCTTGTTTCCAGCCACTTTTCTCATCATACCTTTTTCAGCAGCTTCTTTCTCAACCCTCTTTTGCCTTTGGAACCTCCTCCACTGGGATCTCGACATGGGATTCTTTCCTTTATAATTCTCTGAAGGATATGGCCTAGGTTTATATTTCTCCAACTCCTTCTTGTTTTCCATTGAAGCGCCTCTCTGCACTTCGAAATTCTTCCACTTCTTCTGGCCTTGGGCATCTCTGATGGGTTGAACCCATTTGTCATCTATCACTTTGTTTGATGGCTTGTAAGTGCCATAGTGTCTGTCTCCGCGCCTCCATTGGTGGTGTTCACTCCTTCTTGGATCATATCTTGTTGCTCCCCCATTTGCCTTCCTTCTTGCTTGATCTATTGCCTCCAAGTTGGTGGCAGCCTTTCTGTCGAAAATGGAACTATAATGAGGGCATAGCATCACGTCACTCTTCCTTCTCTGGCACCTTTTGATGAATTCGACCAAACTCTCATCTTCTTTGGGGTACGCTAGCTTTTGGTACTCCTCTCGACGTTGATCTTCATCCACTGCTGCCTGAGTTTTCTGAGACACTTCTACCATATTTACTCCCGCATTTTGTTTGTCAGCAATGGTTAGTTTGTTCATCTTTTCAATGAGCTTTTCCTCTTCGACTCTGTCCTTCTTTTTTGTCAGGTCAAACTTCCCTTCTGGGCAGCAACACCAGGATATGTTCCTAGGAGCATGCTTGCAGCAACACTTGTTTGACTCTTCTTTAGGATCCTCCTTTATTCTTCGTAGGATCCCATAAGTCCCAGGTTTCTCACGGCCATGCACAAATTTTTCTTTAATCCCTGTGACCTCCTTGTCGAAAGGTCCCATGATGTTTATGCAGTAATTTGCAACACCAGCTTCCTTCGTGTTGTCAAGATCAAGGCCTTCAGTAGCCTTGTTTTCAGCAACGAAGTCCTCAGTAACTTCCTCCTTGGCGATAGGGGAATCACCATCGTCATCAAAATCACTTCCCCAACCAGTTGGTTGGATTTCGCTGATGTCGGTGTGATAGGTTGCAGGAATAGTGTACTTCACCAGGTAGTCGAATTTTCCACTTGGCTGTCCCAAGCAATCCCAGATTTCTCCTGGTCGAACCACCACATCTTCAGCAACACTGTCATCGTTCTTTTCGTCGAAACCCTCTGTAGTTTCCTTCAATTTCTGATTGTCAAAGCTTTCAGTAACTTCGACCTTACCTTCATCGTCGAAGTCCTCAGTGACTTCAACTGTGTTTTTGTTGTCAAGATCTTCAGTGACTTTGACTTCATTATCGTTGTCGAACGCTTCAGTGCCTTCGACTTCGTTCTGTCCTACAAGATCTTCAGTAATCTCGACCATGTTGACACTGGTGTCGAAACCTTCCATAGCCTCCATCATCTCGAAACTGCCATCAGAAGCAACTTCAATCTCCACCATATTCACAGTGGATGGTTCAGCATAGTGTGCTTCGACAACCTGCATAGGATTCGAATCAATCCCCATTTGTTGTTTTGGCTTCTCGCCAAACTTCAGCCTTCCATCACGGATAGCATTTTGAACTAGATCCCTGAAAAGAAAACATTGAGATGTTTTATGACCCAAAAAGTTATGGTACTTACAAAAACCCCTCTTTTTCTATTGTTCGACAGGCGGTTCTTTAGCGCCTGGTGGTTTTATTAACTGACCATCTTTGACCAATAAATCAAAAATTTCGTCACACTTGGTGACGTCGAACGTATAAGTTCGTTTAGGAAACTTATCATTCTTTTCAGGTTCGACTGGATTTTTTCCATTCGACGGAGCTAGTACTTTACAGGCGTATGGTGGGCCTGACTTTAGTTCTGCCAGATCAATTTCTTGTTCGTCGAACAAAATTAGTTCATTTTCGCCACCATCATCATCCTGGCATACTCCTACATAGGCCATTCTTTCCTTTTTATTTTTATTTGATCTAAATTTCTCAGCTTTTAGCCTTTCAATCTGTCTTACCCTATCTGCTAATTGTGCCATATCTCTTAAATATTGAGTGTCTAATTTTTTCCTTATAGAATAATCTAGACCCCCTGCAGCCATTTCGACTAACTCTCGTTCTGGAACTTGTGTGAAACATCTTGCCTTAAGCAACCTGAACCTATTTAGGTAATCATCTATAGGCTCTGAAAATTTCCTCTTAACACTGGCTAATTCCTTTAAACTTATCTTAGTCTGACCCATATAGAATTTTTCATGGAACAATCTTTCTAATTGGGTCCATGTGAATATAGAGTTCGCAGGTAAGGATGTAAACCAGGTGAATGCATTTTTTGTCAAAGAACTTGGGAAGTACTTCATTTTCAAATTTTCATTATTGGCTATTTCTCCTGCTTCGATCAAATAACGCGCTATATGTTCTATGGTGGACTCGCTAGTGTCCCCTGAAAATTTGGTAAACTTGGGGACTTTCCACCTTGGGGGTAATTCTTGTTGTAGAATATATTCAGATAGTGGGGAAGCATAACTAGGCCTTTGTAATCCTACATTTACCCCATTTTGCGCCATTATCCTTTCGACCATGGCTGCTAGATTGTTTTCAGCAGGCAGATGGTTATATTGTATTCGCTGTCGTAAGACATCATCAGCATCTTCGCCTCTCTGGACGATTACCCTCCTAGGCTCTTGTTGAACGGGGATTTCGACACGAGGCTGTTCGACCACTGCCTCTTGGTTTCTAGGGTTTGCCTGAGGATTCTCTAAAGGCCTTTGACATTTACTACTTGGTTTTGAATCACTTGTTCTCTTTGTCGTGTTTGAGGAACAACAAAAAAGTCAGCAATGCGCGTCATTTGCGCAGCCAATAATTGGTTGGTTTGGGTAGTGTTTTGTATTAAAGGGTTAAACACTGCTCCCATTTGTTGAGTCAACATTTGGACCATATCATGATTACTTTCGTCCATTTATTGTCCAATTACTTGCGCAGAATTATTGGTAATTGCTGGTATTTGGAAATTTGGTAGGGATTGGTTCAATCTACTCATATTTCCACCATATCCTGACCCTTGCAGTGGCGAAGACATGTGGACCATGGCGTCAGAATACAAGGGTGGTGCACTTTGCAAGTTTGCCATTACTGACGTTGGCATTCCATATGGTTGTTCTCTTCCGAACATAGGCATGGAAAAATTTGTCTGGAATGGCCTAAAATTTTGTCCTCCCGGAGGAGGCGTCCCCATAGGCCTTGAATGTCCCATTGTGGAAGAACTAGGCATACTTTGGGAGAGCGAAACCGCTGGTATAGATCCTACTGATGAAGGGATAGCCTCGTTTAGAACAGGATTTGAATTTTCGTTACCCCCTGTCGAAAGGATAGGGTTGGAAACTGGAATGGTTTCATTTGGATTTGGATTGGGATTAGGATTATTTGACTGATTCGCCATTTTCCTTACTCTAGTTCTTTTGGGTCTCTCTACGTCAGATACGGCTAATTTACCGCTTCTTAGTATCATACAACGAAGAAAAAGCCTTAATTTAAAATTATTTAAGTTTTATATTGCACTAGTCCCACTGGGCGTGCCAATTTGTTCGTTGTTGATCTTGGCAAACAATCTCTGGTTTACCAGAATGGTGAAGTCTAGGTTACTTGCAGGATTAACCAAACAAATCCTAGGACGTCGGGCGAAAACTTAAATCAACGTGATAATTTTAAGTCAAGGGTGATATCTTGGTGTTTGGTTTTATGTATTAAGTCTTTTAGAATGAAAGATTTTGACAAACTCTAGATAAAAGTCTGAGATAAAAGAAAATGACTTTGAAAAGAACGTTAAAGTAAAATGGCGAAGGAAACATAAAGATGCTGGTAATGTAAAGAAATTGGTAAAAAGACTTTGATTGATAAAGAAATTGATAAAAAAAAAACTTTGATTGATAAAGAAATTGAAAGATGGTGTTTACACGTACATTTTTCCGGATAACTCTTTTTTCTCACACGGGTACTTTGAGTAATTGCAGGAAGTTTTTGTACAAGTTTTTCACACTGAATTCTAATAACAACTATCCTATTTATAGATAAACAAAATAACTGCTATTAACGACTAAATCCTAAAACTTCGACATCTGGCCTTCTGCATGTCTCCCTTTTGCCAGGTGCTTCCACGCGTCTTCTGCCAAATGTTATGATTCTCTTGAATTTGAATCTTTAAGTTATGTCGAACCAACGCGTCCTTTCAGACTTGTCGAATTGTCGAACTATCACAATGTTCTTCATACTTGTCAAAACCTTTTCCATTTGAAGAAATCTTTACTCGACGAAATGTCGAAACGTTGCCCCGTCGAAATGTCGAAGAATGTTGAAGAATATCTCCCAAGTAGATATACTCTTTCAGTTGTGCTTCTTTTGGCATGTACCTCCACTTGTCGAAAACAACTCTTTATGTGTTGAACTCATGGCGTCGAAAATACGCATATACAGTCATTCAATTGAAAACTGCAACGTGTTCAAACACAAGGTGCAAGATTTGGTAGACTCAAAGATCATTGCATTCACTGAAGATGATATGTACATTAATTGAAGCCTCCCTTCTCAAGTGAGCACTCAGTCTGCAAGTACATCCAGGCAGAATCAAGCTTCCTCAGCAATGGCAATCTTCAGCTTCTTTACCGCATTTTCATTTGTAGTTTTTTTTCATTTCCTGGTAAAGCATCGTATTTATGCAAGACTTGTTTGTTTTTTTATGATGATATTAATACAATGAGTATGTTTTCCTTGAAGTAATCCATTCGTGTTCACACTTAAATGTTTATATGCACTGCAATACCAATTTTCTCATTTAGAACTCTTGAGGGAGGATGACAAAATAAGAACGCAGGTTTCTAATGGTACGCTTTTGGATAGAACCCTGTTGAGGATGTACAGACATTGTTTCAAACCCCTAAACACTGGAGATATAAGGGAGATAGACCCTCGTTAACCCCTTTGAGCCTTGGAGTAGGAGTTTCTTTCGTACAAAAGAAAAAAAACCCTCATACTTAACCCAGGGGCAGGGTAGGCGTCAGTTAGTTTGACCAAGCGTTCAGATTTCAAGGAGATTGTGCATCCGAGGAACCGTTACCTTCTATCCCACCGTCAAGAGGTCAAGAGATGTGAAACCACGATGGTTATCCATCAACAACTAAGGAGTGAGGCAGTCACACCCCTTTCAAGCAAGTATGACAACCAGTGTCACACACTTTGTTCAAAAAGGGAATAAAAAGAAAGCCCGCTAAGTCGAAACTTGAAAACAAGCGACTTAGGCAAAAGTTAAGGCATCCCGCTGGGCTTCAAAATCGAAAAACTCAAAAGAGTCAGTCCAGGCAAAAATTAGGGATCAAAAAAGCAAATGAAAGAAAAAACGGAAAGCATTACAAAAGAAAATCCTCTATAAGAACAAATTCGTGTGATTACAGACACAAAAGATAAAAAGGGGTGACTATCATTCCAAAACCTCCTTAGGTGTCAAACCATTAGTGGCGTAGGTTCCTTGAAAATCATAAACCTTTTGAGAGATGAGCATTTGGATCAGATTAACTGAACATAGGAGTGGAGAACATCACGGAGGGTGGGTGGGCACCGATAAATTTTGAGCCATAAACCCTTTTTTTTTTCTAAAACCGTGAACAAGACCACGTTACAACCCTTAAAAGTCCTAATTGAAGCAGGGTTTATTCCGAAAGCGTACTTCAACAGGATAGCGTTCCTGACTCCTATAAGTTGTGCTAATAAGACTTGTTGGTATTGCATGTGCGCATTGTTTTGCCATTCAAAAATCAAAGTCGCATCCCAACTAGTGATTCGTTCACCGGGTTTTGCGACGTATTTTCAATAAACTTCAAGGTTAACATATTTGTTGCATTAGAATTATCATTCTCATAAATAACTTGTTCTGCTTGCATACATATGCCTAAGCATCAATGCAGCTTACACAGTGAGCGTCAGTCAAGAAGCTTGATCCTGCCAAGTTGGAAAGCTCGAAAATTCTGAAGGACAATCATATCAAAGGGCATACTGCCAAGAGACTCAGTGTAGAGTGGGCTCTCCCCAGTAAGTCGTGCTAAGATGTAGCCAATCTGGGGAAGTCACGTCGAGAAAACTCTCCAAAATTCAGTTATTCTGGGGCATTCATTCTAAGATCAGGGGCAAAATCACTTCAAAGCCCATAGCGGGGCAGGCCACCTCTAGAGCATGGGAGATCGTCCACTCCTAAAAATGGTTAATTGAAAACACCTCCTCAAGGTTCAAGACGCTAAAGCAGAGTATTGTCAAGTCATTACGTCACAGATTATGAAGACCGGGGCAGTTATGTCGAGATATGATAAATCTCTCCAAGAGTTTGAGGACCCTGGGGCAGTGCGAATGCCCGATCTTCTATAAAATCCTCTTGAGATGATTTCCTCCATTAGACCTGGTGGTCTGGGGCAAGTGAAAAGTTCAAAGAGCCGCTTATGACCATAAAGACAAGTCAGGTTGCAGGGCAATAGGATTGTACATCCCCAGCAATTGGCTCTCCCCAGCATTGAGATTGCTCCTTCCCCAGCAGGACAAACTTTCCTCAGCAGAGCAGACCTTCCCCAGCAGGAGACCTGGAAAGTATTTTTTCTGAATCAAGACGTTATATCCCCACAAAATCAGGGTTTTCACTTCCCTCATCCAGTCAAGAAGCGTGCTTTCGCCGACAATGTCATATTCTAGTCCCCAGCAAGGTGGGGGTAAGGGCATTCTCCCCTTCAGCAGGTTAAGTTCAGAAGTATCCCCAAGAAGGATGGTATTATGGGCTGGCATCCCCCAGCAGGTCCTAAGCCCAATTGTTATTGGTAATCCTCAGTAACAAACTTCCGGTTCCGTTTTTGGCACTCATTCTCAACTCCCCCAGCGGAGGAGAAATCTCAGGTTTTGGATGTCACCTTCAGTAGAGGGCATGTGTAATCCCTGGTGGTATGGATGTTCTTTCAGGATTTCATCCCCAGCAAAAGTTGTTGATCTGAAAAGTCGACCAGTATGACACTTCTCAACAGAGTTCCTAGATTCAGAGGACAATTTATTTTTGTCATCCCCAGCTGAATTGGTCTCTTCTCTCCAGCATTTATTTTGCTGGAGGGGCCCTTTTGCATATCATCATCATTGCATTGCATCCTCAAAATGAGTAGCATTTCCATTTCGTATTGAGCATTACGCCATAGAAAAAATTCAAACATGCATCGAAGCATAAGCCAGATTTGGTACCTTGTACGAAAGCCCAGATCAACCCTCAATACAGTGATCCCAACCTTAAGAGCTGACGCTTATCTTCCCCAACTTCAAATTTGTCGTATACCTTTTCTCGACCTCAGAGTTGATGAAATATCCTTTCTTCCCCAACTTCAAATTTGTCGTATACCTTTTCTCGACCTCAGAGTTGATGAAATATCCTTTCTTCCCCAACTTCAAAGTTGTCGTATACCTTTTCTCGACCTCAGAGTTGATGAAATATCCTTTCTTCCCCAACTTCAAAGTTGTCGTATACCTTTTCTCGACCTCGGAGTTGATGAAATATCCTTTCTTCCCCAACTTTAAAGTTGTCGTATACCTTTTCTCGACCTCAGAGTTGATGAAATATCCTTTCTTCCCCAAATTCAAAGTTGTCGTATACCTTTTCTCGACCTCAGAGTTGATGAAATATCCTTTATTCCCCAACTTCAAAGTTGTCGTATACCTTTTCTCGACCTCAGAGTTGATGAATATTCCCCTTTCTTCTCCAACCTCAGAGTTGTTGCATATCTTTTCTCGACCTCAGAGTCGATGAACAAACCATTCCCCCCAACTTCAAAGTTGTCGTATACCTTTTTACCAATCTCAGCGTTGATGAATATCCTTTTCTTTACCAACTTCAAAGTTGTTGTATATCTTCTCTCCAACCTCAGAGTTGAAGCCTTTCGTACCTCAAGGTTGACGCCCCTTTTGTCCAACCTCAAGGTTGACGCCCCTTTTTACCGACCTCAGAGTTGAAGTTATGTTTTTTCTCAACCTCAGAGTTGATGTCTACCTTTTCCTCAAACATTCAAAGTTGGTGTTTAATCCAGATTGTCCTCAGCCTCAGAGTTGATGATCTACCTTCTTATCCCCAGCGGAGTCATCTTTGTAGGTCCGTTGATTCTACAAATCTCCGATTGTAGGTCCATATTCGGCTGGCAATCACTATGTCATTTCTCTCCCCACAGTTTGCAAATTTCTGGGTTCTTTGGTATTCAATCGCCGTGCATCCCGAATGTCTGAGAGCCATCGCTATCATACCTTCAGGACCAAGTTGATTGAATAGGGGCAGCTGTTGCACCCCAAAATTTGCCCTCCTTACTTTACTACTAACTGGCTTATGTTTCATTTCATTTTTTGTACTATCATGTATGCATATCATTAGCATGGGGTCAAGGTGCTTGAGGCAGTCCAAGAAGGTCCTATCTGGTCTATCACATCATCAAGAGTCCTTGTATTGTCCAAGAGAGCTCAGGTGGATCATCCTGTCCTAACTAGTGCGTAGATTAGGGTTTGAGATTCTTGGGTTTATTGCTTCAATGGGCAAGCTCCTTGGGTTTTTATCATCACCAAATGGCATATCTTATCTTTGTTGGATAGGATACACATCATATTCAGAGGAATTTGGATTTGGAGACTGTGCTATTTCCTCCTAGACTGAGGGTACCACAACTAGGGTTTGCTATAAAGTCAGTTTATTTATGATTTTTTGGGCAAGATTTGATTCCATGGTACTCCTTGGGTCCCTAAGTACCTAGGGGTGGGAGGTTGCCCATCAGTTTGGTTCAGGAGAAGTTCAATTGTTCAGAAGATTGAGAATCAGGTGAATGGGGTAAAAGTAAACAGTGAAAGGAAAAGTAAACAATGGAATTTTGAGGTTTTCTCCAAGGTTTTCAAGGTCTCACATCCTCATATGGTCTTCAAGGGTCAAGTTTCATACATATTTGTCAGGAATCAGGAGTTGGTGCAAAGTTTCTAAATTTGGAAAGTGACCTATATTGAAAAGTTTCCTTTTTGGGCAAGTATCTACACTTCATTCAACTTGACTTTTCATCATCAAGAAAGCTTCAAATGAATTTTTCTTCAACATGAAAGTTTAATATCTTTTTCTCCTCTTTCCAACAAGTACTAGAGGGTCTCCATATCATTTGTCAAACTCCAGTTATGATCAAAAGAAGGCAAAGTGGTTTTTAGGATTTCTCATGATCCCATTTTCACAACTTTGGGCATAATGACCTATAATCAATTCCATTGCTTCGTGCCACATTCCAATATTAAAAGACATTCCTTGAGGATTATTTTGGGCCCAAGAATGAAGTAATTCCATGGTTTACTCTTCATTTATTCTCCATTATTCAAAATTCCCAAATTGTTTAAAACTCATGAATCAATTGTTTCCAAGGCCCAAGTTCCATTGAGGTGTAACTAGCAATCCAAATGAAAGTGATCCATCATGGAATTCTTAAATATTCATGCATGGAGGAGGTGTACTTAACATAATGTGATTTTTCAAAATTATTCAAAAACTCATTAAGCAAGGGATTACCCAAGCCCAATTCATCATCAGAGGAAAACCCTAGCCTATTTAAACCTATCCATGCACTGGTTGGAGAGAGTTACACGTGATATTTTGGAGAAAAAGAAAGTGAACCCTAATTCTTGAATTCCTTGGATCTCTCAATCTACAAGGAGTTTCTTCAAAGTTCTTCCACAAACCTTCTCTTGGTGATCTCTAGAGTGCAAATCAACCACCATTCGCAGCCAAAAGCAAGTGGACGTGTAGAACCATCTCAGGTTGGAAGGATTTTTAAGGATCCTAAAACTCCCTTTTTTTTATATGCATATTGACATATGATGAATGGTGATTATCCTGATCTATTTATTTTTTATTTTGGACGTGTATATTGCTTGTTATGTACGTTTGAAGTTTTATGCCCTAACCTCTTTTCGTTCGTTTTTTATTATTCATTGGTTGTTTGTAAATTTGGATGCCATATTTGGATTCCTTGCATTTTTCTGGGTGGGATAGTGTATTCGTACTTGCATTTTGGTGTTGTTTTGGTCGCAGGTGGCCAGAGAAGGGAGCGGAGCCCTAGCTCCGGCGGTGGTGGCCGGCGAACCAGTCCGGCGAGGGTTTGAATGGGGAAGATGACTTCCCAGCCGTCTGATCCATGAATCCAACGGTCACGATGCTGCCACATGTTTTTGTTTTATTTTTTTTTTCTGATTTTAATTTTGTAATTGTGTGTTTATTATCCTACAATAACTATCGTGCTCCTCCAATTATATGTTTCTATTTGGCCTACTTTTGTTTTCGTTTGACCAACCACTGGCCGTCTGATGCATCAAGCGAACCACAGCACGCCAACGCATTAAAAAGCCCATGTGCCAGGCACATGGCTTTCCACGGTAAGCTCCCCAGGTTTTATTTTTTTCTAAATAATTAATTGGACCGGGCCTTCTTTTTGCACCCCTCTCCCAGACCCACTTCAATTTCCAGTTCAATTTCCTTACTAGACGCACCCCCTTGCACTTTTTAATTCATCTTATTTTTATTAATTACATTTTCATATTTTAATTATTAAAAATACATTCTTGCATCTAAAAATCATCATAAAATTCATACATCATTTTTATCATTTTATAAAATTTTCACGAACTTTATTTTTTTTTATTTTTATTTTATTTTTATTACTTAAACTAATTATTAGTTAATTTCTTTTTAGCATTACTCATATCATGCATACATAAATTTCTTTATTTTATTTCTCTGCATCCATAAAATATTTTTAATCCGTTCTTTTTGCATCTATTAGATAACATCCTAAATTGCATAAAAATATTTTTCTTTAATTTTTAAATTTATTTCATATTGCATTTTGGTCCTTCCCTTTGGCACACTGAACCCCACTTCCCACCTGAACTTTGCCTAATTATTTAGATGACTAATATCTTGATTTTTTGCAGGGATTTTTGATATTTGGTTTATCTCTGGTTGAATAATATTGATGTTTAATTTGGGAATTTTAGGAGTTATTTTTCTAATTGTTTGATTTATTTTCACTTGAGATCTGCTTATATGTGCATTTCTGATCATGCCTAGGTCCTTGTTTGAAAGGCACTTGTGCCATTTGCTTTGGGGTTGCTTCTTTGATCTTTGAGTTCATGTTTGGATTATTATCATTATTGTTTGCCATTGCTTGATTTTCATTTGCTTTGATATTATTTATGTCTGTTTCTCACTAACCTTTTATGCAGGGACTAAGGTAAGTTCTTTAAGGGTATGGATAAGTATCCATGGTCACCCTTACTTTGTCTTTCCCTCATCTTCTTCCTTTAGGGTTTAGGTTGTCTTCAAGCCTCACTAACCATAGGTCACCCATGCATGATGACTTTAGGACTCATAGTCCCCCTTTAGAGTTACCCTTGTGTCTTCTCTCTTCTCATTTCAAATTTCTTTAAAGCACTTAATAAGAATAAGGTGTATTGCGCACGAGCCTTAAATATGGGGAATGAGACATGAGGGGCTTCCTCTCATCTTTCTAGAGTGCTTAGCGAGCGTCCTGTCTTGGGACGATGCGTTAGGTATTCACCCCTATGCCCTAGACTTTGGTGCAATGCAACTTAGGAACTAACTTAAGCCACTTCTGTCCTAAAAAAAACACAAACCAACTTCAAACCTTTTTGTCCTTCGGGATTGTCAAACTAAAGGATATTTTCAAAAAGGGCACGTTACTTTCCGTCTGAGACGCAAACAGGCATCGACCCTAACTGCCGGACGCGAACTTAACGTCGCTCATAAAAAACACAAAAAGAACCTGGTCCGAACTACGTTGACTCTGAATTCCCCATTGCACAAGGGGGGTACGTAGGCCTAGGACGTCGACGTCCTACCGAGTCTATCTTTGTCTTCCCCTCCCCGTCTTAGCACAGCCATAGATGATAGTATAACTCACCCTTAGATTAGACAACAAGCGTGGATCCCATTGAGTACGATGGACGCGTGGGGTGCTAGCACCTTCCCCTAACGTAACCGACTCCCGAACCCAGGCTATGGTTGCAATGACCATTTCTTTCCCCCTTCCTCAGGTTTATGCGGTGTTCCCTTTCCCTCTCTTGGGATAAATTTACACGGCTGGCGACTCTGTTTTTCCGCGCCACTCTCGCGCTTGTACCTGGATGAAAATCCTGGGAGCGACAGAAGGCGAGAGATTTCTTAGGCTTTGTAATCCGCAAAAAGGGGATCGAAATAAATTAGAACAAGGCCAAAGCCATAATGGAAGCGAAAACACCATCAACCAAGAAGGAACTGCAGTCACTACTTGGCAAGATTAATTTCTTGAGAAGGTTTATCTCGAACCTTAGTGGCAAGACCTAGGCCTTCTCACCTCTGCTTCGACTCAAGAAGGAGGACTTCAAATGGGGGCAAGCTCAGCAAGAAGCCTTCGACAAGATCAAGGAATACCTGACACACCCTTCAATTCTGATGTCACCATGTAGGAATAGAAGTATGAGGTTGTATATATCTGTGCTGGACAAGACTTTAGGGAGCATGTTGGCTCAAGAGGATGAAAATGGTGTCGAAAGAGCCATTTACTACGTTAGTAAGGTCTTGAACGATGCAGAAACTAGGTATAGCATAGTCAAAAAGTTACGGTTATGTTTTTATTTCTCATGTATGAAACTAAAGCATTATATAAAACCAGTGGATGTTTTTGTTTCATCTCATTTTGATGTTATAAAACATATGTTGTCTAAGCCAATCGTGCGTAGTCGAATTGGTAAATGGGCATTAGCATTAACTGAATATTCCTTAAAGTATATGCCTTTGAAGGCTGTTAAGGGACAAGTGGTAGCCGATTTCATAGTCGACCACTCTACAAATGAGAATTCATTAAACTACATTGAACTGGAACCTTGGAAGTTGTACTTCGACGAATCTAGTCATTAAAATGGAACGAGTATATGAGTTCTTATTATTTCTCCTAATAAATTCCAACCAAATTCAATATAAAGTTGAAGGTCTATGTTCGAACAATGAGGCTGAATATGAGGCTTTAATAGCCGGACTTGAAATATTCTTGGAATTGGGGGCAACTCGAGTCGAAATAATGGGTGACTTGGAGTTGGTCATAAAATAAATTACAAGAGAATACAAGTGCGTCAAGGAGAATTTGATATATATTTTGTGATAGCCAATCGACTCTTAAAAATATTCGAGATGGTGAGTATTCGACACATCCCTCGATTAGAAAATCAAGAGGCCAACGACTTAGCACAGATTGCTCTGGGTATAAAATTTCAAAAGAAAAACTGCAGAAAGCCATTGAAGTTAGAGGAAGGGTTGTGTTGGCTAGATTATCCCCATCAGACTTGGAAACGATAAAGCTAGGCTATGCTGACGAAGAAAATTTCGAGATACTAACTATAAATAGTTTGACAGACGAAGATTAGAGGAAGCCAATTGTGGAATACCTACAGAATCCGACAACATCTGCTGAGCGAAAAACTAGGTATCGAGCTTTAAGTTGCGTTCTTTTGGGAAATGAATTATTTAAAAAGACTCCTAAGGGAGTTTTGCTTAAATGTCTTAGTGAATCTGAGGCGTATTTAGCCCTTTCGAATGTCCATGGTGGGGCATGTGGGGCACATCATGTAACACCCATATATAAAATCATACATCAAAGCATAAATATTATACATGAATCCATGTATTTGGTACTGAAATACCATAAGTCCCTAGTTAACACATTGTATACATTAAATGCCCAAAATACAGCATTCTAAAAGTCTAAGGCATAATATATACGAGATGTTCAAAATGATAAAAACTAAGAACTAGATCAACAATGATCTCAAAATAAACTCCACATCGGAAGCTAGGCATCAACAAGCAAAGAAAAGATCACACGACCTTATCCTTACCCTGAGCGGAACCTGAAGTACCAGAAATATAATCAACAACATGGGGTGAGATAACAAATCTCAGTGAGTTCCCTATCTTATGGGTTCTCTCGGATTTACATGGTTCTAACAATCCTAACTTAAGTCCGAGGGAAAGGGGAAAGGACTCTTTAGTTCACACTTCAAAATCTCACATTATATGGAAACATGTCATGAGTTCATCAACTCACAATATCACTAATCAATAACCTTACCAAGGCATCCCATGTTCCTGTCCGCTTCTACGTCTAGAAGTCGACCCTAGTCATGGATCCTTGTAGTTACTTGGCATACGAACAGGATTCGGGTTCTACGGGCCATTAACCGTTATGAACCGTCACTTCACACGGGCCATTAACCGTCACAAGTATCTTTACCCATAGACTCTATTCGTACTAACACGGGAATCAAACCTGCCAAGTAATCGTGCATACATTTCAGAGGAGCTCGTGTAATACCCCGTATTTTTAATTACCCTGGTTAATATTAGTTGTGATCAACTGAGTCCTAGTGTACTCTGAGAAATTATCTGCAAAGATAAT
The DNA here is from genome assembly GCA_022829125.1 of Lathyrus tuberosus. NCBI lineage: Eukaryota > Viridiplantae > Streptophyta > Magnoliopsida > Fabales > Fabaceae > Lathyrus > Lathyrus tuberosus. Next base: position 1,680,070 of record JALAZF010000191.1, read on the forward strand.
TAGAGTACCTGTTGAACTTAGAGTAATTCCAATTAATATTATCTGACCCTGAGGTTTTATTATTTGGAGCTTTAGAGACTTTTTGGACATATAGTAGTATTATTTACTAATAATAGTTACTATATGTTTTCTTTTCTCCCACTTGTGAAAAAGATAGAAAGAGAAGTAGAAAAAGATAGAAAGGATTAGAGAGAAGGAAGAGAAAAAGGGAGAAAAGAAGAAGGAGAAAACCTAGAAGCTCAAGAACAAGATCATCAACCATTCTTCATCAAATCATCTCATCTTCTTCATCTTCTTCTTGCTAGCTAGAGGTGAGTTCTAGTTAGAACTTTAATTTTAGAAGTTTTGGAAAGGTTTGAGTTAGGTTAAAATTATTGGAATCGATATTTTAACAGTTGAAATGTGATATAAATTGTGTATTATGATCATTATACATATAGAAACATCTATTGATAATTGTTATGAAGTTTGGATTGGTTTGATTTGGTTGGAAATATTAGGGTTTTGGTGTAGAAACTGTGCATCAATGTTGAATATCATGTTTCATGAAGTTTGTTGGATAAACCATGTTAGAATCATAATAATATACCTCTATTGGTTGTTGGGTATGGTGTGGAGGATGATTTTGGAGGTTGGCAATTCTGCTGTCAAAGGGTTATTTTTCTGCATAACGCTGAGCGCACTTAGCGCGGGTCTGCGCGCTTAGCGCGGCCTGGAGAATTCTCACCCCTTCCAGGCAGTGGGGAGCGCGCTTAGCACGGGCGAGGCGCGCTTAGTGCGACTTGTAACAAGCAAACTTTTCTTTTAAAATCCATAACTATTGACTCGTTTATCTGATTCGAGCATTCTTTATATCGATGTGAAGCTAAGAAAATATTCTATACAATGGAGATGAAAAATGTCGATTTTACTGCCCTATTAAATAATCGGGAGAATTCCAAAAGTGGTATAATTGTGTTTTAATTATCGTATATTATTCTATTGTGCAATTGTATTATATATTGCTTATCCTATTATTGTTTAAACATGGTTGTGAGTGAATATGCATGTTAAATGAAAATGGAATAGGAAAGGTGAGGAAACCTCAACATGAACTAGTAGATTCTAGTAGGGTGACTAAAAATTGATAGATAACTCTAGACGGTGATGCTTGGGCATGTGTTGTAGAAAGGTGCATCCTTGCCGAGTAATGGTCTAGATGAGAGCAGACACTAGTATGGAACATGTGTGAACCTAGTATAGGTGAGAAGGCAATGTGGCCTTGTGATTGTCGAATACAATCACGCTTGTGTGAGAAATCATGTAATTGTAACCGTTTCCCCTGAGTTGCAGTTTCATGAGTCTCAGACTCCTCTAGAACGTATGCATAATTACTTGGCAGGTTTGATTCTCGCGTGTAGTATGAATGGAGCCTATATGGTAAAGAGACTTGAGATGGCTAACAGGCCATGAGAACTGACGGTTCACGGTTAACAGGCCGATGATCCCGAATCCATTTCATATGTCAAGTAAGTTACGAGGATCTATGACTCGGGTTGCTGTAGCGGGGCTATTTGTGAGTGTAAGCTATTGATTAACTTAACTCAAAAATAAGCAAGAGTCGCCACCGCACTTTTATTTTTATCCAAAAAGGAAAGGAAAAAAGAGCGAACAAAACCTAAAGAGTTCTAAAAGAACAAAGAGATAAAGGGTAAGGGGGGTTAGTTATGTAAAGGGAAGGTTTTACGCACCCAATACATCTATAGTACTCTATAGGAGCCCTTTGATGTATTCTTGCTTTTTGGTCTGAAAATGGTTGCTTGTAAAGAGATTGAGGAGATGAGAGGAGAATTATTTTTTAAGATTTTTGTGTTTGAAGAGACTTATCGCCTCATGCCTACGTACCCACGATGTGCAATGTAGAATCAAAACCTAGTAGTTCGTGGTACAAAGAATACAAATTATTGGTTGTGGTTTATTTTATCTTGAAAAAGACAACCCGTCATTCTCAAGAGAGAATACCCAACTAATTACCCAAAGGTATGGGAAAGAGGCATTTGCTTCACATTAAGATGGAGGATTTGCTTGGATTAACATCAACAAGACTAATCACTTCAACATTTAAGTGGAAAATGACCATACTTTCAACAAAATACCATGGTTAGGAGCTTTACATCTCATAAAAAAAATGACTCATGTCTAATTCTTTTTGAAAAGTTTAAAAGAAAAAAATGTGCACAAAGCACAAAAAATTTGGATGAGTTTTATATTTTTTATGTCTTTTTGAAATGGTCAGAATATGATTAAGATGGATTGACATTTATTAAAGAAAACAAAGTTTAAAAAATCACTTGATCAAAGTCAAGGTTTTATTATGAAAGCGGTTTTAAGTTTGAACACAAGAAGATTTTGACAAAAAAAAGAGAGGAAATTTTGAAAATTGAAGAATGGGGAGGAGAAGAAGTGACTATCCTAGTACATAAAATAAAAGCTAGGATAAGAATAGCCTAACCACAAAAGCAAGCTTCACCATAAACCAAAGCAAAAGCACAAGTCTTCAAAATCTTTGAACCATAACTCCAAAGCAAAGGGAAATGTCCTAGTTCTAAGTCCAATGATCCAAGAATAGCATTGAAGTCCAAAGTCTAGGTGTAAAACTCCATGTCCATTGCATAGGATAGTAACCATAGTCCAAGATTAGAAGCACAAGTTTTTTAGAGGTTTTGGCCTTTATTAATGTTTTTGAGTCCAAATGGACAAAAATAAAAAAAAAGGCGGAAACATAAACATGTGTCCAACGGACAAAGGAAAAATTGCGGAAGCATAAACATATGTCCAACGGACAAAGGAAAAATTGCGGAAGCATAAACATGATATGAAATGATAATAATGAAGCATAAAAGATAAAAGAAGTAGGGAGCAAGAAGTAAACATAAACAAAATTTAAGCAATAAAATTGTTAGTAAGTTAGTGATTTGTTGTTAGTTGTTAGTAATCAATAATAATTGAATAGTTGCATTTAGGTCTAGGTTGATGAAACTCATTAGAGGATTGATAAGACCAAAGACTCCTAACAACAAGTTTTATAAGTTTTGAACCAAAAGGCAAATAATCAACAATTTTGATTGATTTCCGATGCGGGACAAATATTGCGCTATGTTAAGCAATTGCCGAGTAATTTACAGAGTAATTGCCCTACAAATGAGGCCGGTCACTAACTCTTTGTGCTAATGCATGCTAGATGAACGATATATAAATCGTCATCCGAAATCAATGCCGCACAAAAAGAAAAGGAAGGTAACGATCTAGTCTTGATCGAAATTAAACGAAGGAATTCCAAGATCTTTTAGACTTTCATCAATCAAAAGAAAAGAGAAATAGATGAAGAGAAGGCCTAATTAAACCACAAAAATATGTGATATAAGGCCAAGAACAAAGGAAAAGGGAAAAAAAGCAAAAATAACCAAAACAGTCCCAAAACAGAGCCAAAATGGCATTCTGGACACTGGTTAGTCGGTTAACACATTTGGTTAATCGGTTTACCAGTGCATATTTGAATTTTCTGCGGAAAACATGGTGTTAATCGGTTAACCAGTTTACAGTGTGTTTGGTTAATCGGTTAACACTGTACCAGAAGCAAATAAATATGCAAAATTCAACATGATCCTTTGTCAAAACATTTTCCAAACACCTTATGATCATGAATTGAATTTGCACGAATTTTAAAGTAAAAATAGATAAAGAAACCTACAATCAAACAACAAAAAATGATCCAAAGGATCAACAACAAGAAACACCAAGGATCTACATCTTGAATGATGAATATGAAGCTTTAACAATGGTGGAAGATGAATTACCACTCCAAATCCGAAAATTCCTTTGAATTGCAGCAAGACCTACTCTCCAAAGCCTTGATCTGTTGTGATTGATGAACAAAAACAAGAAATGATGAAGGTTTAGCTCAAAGTTAAGCAAGAATCAATGTGGATTCTTACTAACTTTCAAAAGAAGAAAGAAGAGCTTTAGTGAAATTTGTGGTTTGGGGAGATAAATTGCAAGGATTTTTTTGGCTCTCCAAAGCTTATGAAATGAATGGAATGAGGCCTCTATTTAAAGACTTTAGGCTTGGGAATTTGGTGGATTGGAATTAGGCTTGGATAATCAAAATTAGGATTGGAATTCAAATTTGGAGGGAAATATCAAATGAGTGGTGATTAGTGGAGGTATATGGTAGGAATTAATTATGATGATGTACGGAATTAAAAATGAGATGGTATGGAATATTCCAAAAGGATGAAAATTGGTGCCAATTGCTGAAAATTTGAATTTGCTGTCAACTTTCTTCAAAATTCGCACGCGTTAACCGATTAACCAAATGTGTTAATCGATTAACACAGTGAAAATATGGGAAATTTGGATTTTTGATGTGTTATTTTGATTCCGGCTCGATTTTTCTTGCTTGTCAAAGAAGACATGGAAATAAACACATGAACTTCGGAGTCTCTTGAATAATGATCAATTAAATCTTGGAAACTATCGATCAGATGATTTTTGAATTATGTGCAGATCAACTTTGACTTTATCAGATGAAATTCATTCGAGCTGAAAGACTGTTGTTTTGGTATTTTTTACCTGTTCTTCCCCTGAAAATGTTAGTGAAAGAAAATAAAATATTTTTTGGATTTTGATTAATGGTTAGTAAACATAAACAAATTAAACAATAAAAAAACTAACAAGCGCACACAATCTTAAAGATCCCTGCAAAGCACAATCCTATAAAAGAGGGAACCAATATGCGATCTTGTTTGTGGTATGAGATGCAAAAAGACATGTGGGATCTTAGAGGTAAAAATTAGGGTATTACAGTTGCCTTCTAGACGTAGAAGCGGACGAGAAAAGGAGATGCCTTGGTAAGGTTATAGATTAGTGATAATTTGAGTTAAGGAACTCATGACGTGTTCCATATAGTGTGAGATTTGAATTGTGAACTCGAAGTCCTTTCCCTTTCCCTTGGACTTGAGTTAGGATTGGTTAGAACCTTGTAAAGTCGAGAGAATCCATAAGATAGGGAACTCACTGATATTTGTTATCTCACCCCATGTTGTTGATTATATTACAGGTACTACAGGTTCCGCGAAGGGTAAGGATAAAGTGGTTTGACTTTTCCTTACGGATCGTAGCTTTTGAGATGGCATGGCTTCCACTATGGTGTTTTACTTTGAGATCATTATCATGATCTAATTCTTAGTTTTTATCTTTTGAACATCTTGTATATGTTATGCCTTAGACTTTAGTATTTTGTATTATGGGCGTGTAATATATACAATGTGTTAACTAGGAATTTATGGTATTTCAGTACCTAACTTGGATACATATATATTATTTATGCTTTGATGTGTGATTTTATATATAGGTGCTACAGTTTGTATCAGAGCAGGTTGTATCCTCGACCTAGCCATGAAATAGTATAAGTATTTCTTTTTGTTTCATATGCGTCGTGTCTCCCTTGGTCTTAAATGTTATATGTGTTAGTTCTTGTTATTGGCTGGAATTTTGGTAAAAAAATGTTGTTGTTAATGATGTCATGTCTGATGTCTTAACATGAGTTACTAACATTCAGTTTGTGTTAGGGTTGCAGTTTTGTGCTGATGTCAAACTCGATGTCTAGACATTAGTTGTCAGAACATCACTTTGGTAAGTTTTTAGGGCTGCACGTGTTTTAATTTGTTTTAAGAAGATCTGATTGAGAGATTGCAGGCGAAGATCTTGGATTAGATTTATTCTGTTGCAATCATATATGGAGCAGATATTGTTACTATTTTTAGGGCTGAAAGATATGAAAAGATTTGAAGATAAAATCTATTTTAAATTCAAATCAAATCAGAGATTTTCAAGGAGTCCAAGCCCAAGTCTGAGTTTCTATATAAAGCAGCCATAACCCTACTTGGAAGATACGAAGACTAGAGAGTGTATACTGAGTATCAGTTATTAGTGTTTTCGTCTGTGTTTTGTAAACCATTCATGCTTGAATTGGTGTAGTTTGTTTGAGTTGTTATTGTTCACTCTAAAGCTTTTAAGCAAGAGTGTATTGTTCTTGATCAAAGCTTTTAAGCAAGATCAGATTGTCTTTGAAGTGTGATCTTCTACACATTTTAATTGTTTGTAATTGTATCACTGTGGTGACTAAGGGGGGGTGAGTGGTTTCTCATATCTAAGAGGTTCTTAGGTAGAAGTGTCATTGGGTAGTGATTAAGTTAGTGGATTGTCAACTGGGATTGTTGAGTCTGTAATTTAATACTACTAATAGTGAATTTCCTCCCTGGCTTGGTAGCCCCCAGACGTAGGTAGTTAGACCGAACTGGGTGAACAATTCATTGTGTTGATTTACTGTTGTTTTATTGCCTTGTTCATATAGCAGATTATGTTGTTGTGACATCGCACTTAACATCACACATCTGATACCAGAATTACAATTGGTATCAGAGCAGGCATCCTGCTTTGCATCTGGGTGAGATCTAGGGATGTTACTTTTTGGTACAATGGACAAGGAGAGTGGTGGATTTGTGAATAGACCCCCTATTCTAGATGGCTCTAATTATGATTACTGGAAACCTCGTATGGTTACCTTCTTGAAGTCTTTAGATAGAAGGGCTTGGAAGGCTGTGTTGAAAGAATGGAAACATCTTGTTATTGTTGAAAAGGATGGAACAACAAAGCTGAAACCTGAGGAAGATTGGACCAAGGAAAAAGATAAGCTTGCACTTGGAAATTCAAAAGCTTTGAATGCCATTTTTAATGGTATTGACAAGAACATCTTTAGGTTGGTCAACACATGCAAAGTAGCTAAGGAGGCTTGGGACATTCTGAAAACTACTCATGAAGGAACCTCCAAGGTCAAGATGTCAAGACTCCAACTGCTGACTACAAAGTTTGAAAATCTGAAGATGAAGGAGAATGAGACATTCATGATTTTCACATGCATATTCTTGAGCTATCCAATGCTTCTAGTGCCCTTGGAGAGAAAATGACTGAAGAGAAGATGGTAAGGAAGATTCTTAGATCCCTTCCCAAGAGATATAAAATGAAGGTGACTGCTATAGAAGAAGCTCAAGAAATCAGAAGATGAGGGTAGATGAGTTGATTAGGTCTCTTCAAACTTTTGAATTAGGGATCGATAAGGAACCTGAAAAGAAGACCAAAAGCATAGCTTTGGTATCTAGTTCTGAAGATGCTAAGAAAGAGAATGGTCCTGAGACTCAGGAGGAGCTGTCCCATGCCATTGTTCTGCTAGGAAGATAGTTTAATAAGGTTTTAAAAAGAATGGACAGGAACTATAGACCAAATGTTAAGAACATCTCATCTGACATCAATAAGTCAAGTGATCAGATAAAGAGAACTATAGCTGAGGAGAAGCCTAATCATGACAAAGGAGTCCAATGTTATGAGTGTGAAGGTTATGGTCATATCAGAAAAGAATGTCCTACATATCTCAAGAAGCAGAAAAATGGGTTATCTGTTTCCTGGTCTGATACTGAGAGTGAGAGTGATGAAGAGACTGCTAAGCATGTTAGGGCATTGACTGGATTATGTGCTTCAGATGGAGAGTCTAGTGATGATGATCTGACCTTTGAAGAGCTAGCAACCTCCCATAAAGAGTTGTGTCTGAAAAGTGAAGAGGTTTGTCAAGAAAGGGAGAAGCAGAAGAAAGTTATAATCCAGCTGAAGGCTGATAAAGCTGAACTTGAGAATGAAGTTTTGTTGTTAAAATCCCAGCTTGATCAAATGTCCAAATCCATCAGAATGTTGAATAGTGGAACTGAAACTCTAGATAAAATCCTTGAAGCTGGAAAAGAAGCAAGTGATAAGACTGGTCTAGGATATGATGGTGAGAAGAAGATATTTGCAGATGCTAGTTCATCTGGGCTTAAACAAGACATGTCTCATCAGATGTCTCAACATCAAAGGAAAGGACATGTTTCTGGGATTAAGAAGTTTGTGCCTAACCAGGTGCCACAACACTATGGTCCTGTTCCTAAGAAGTTTGTGCCTCATCATTTTCCTCAACCACAGGGGAAGACTCATATTTCTGGAGCTAGGCAGTATATGCCTTATTAATATCATGAGAAATTTTATGGTTCTGGGTCTAATAATGTTGTGCCTCATTATTATGGCAGAAGAAAGCCTCGTCATCATGGCAAAAGACAGCCTCATCATCATTACAGAAGACAGCCTCATTATCATAGAAGACAGTCTCAATACTATGGGAGGAGACAATCTCAATACTATGGGAGAAGGCAGCCTCAGCAGTATGATAGAAAACATCCTCAAGAGAGAAGGCATGTTAATCACTTCAGAGAAGAGTTTCAAAGCTGGAGATGTCACTATTGTGGAAAATTTGGTCACTTAAAATCATTCTGTTTCAAGCTCTATGGATATCCTCAACCTTATCCCCAACCTAGACAGAATCAGGATAGTCCTACTGTTGTTAAGCAATGGGTTCCCAAGGCTGGTGCCACTTGTTTGTTAGCTCAGATGTCCTTAACAGGTTCTGCCAAAGAGGACTTGTATTTTGATAGTGGTTGCTCTAAGCACATGACAAGTATGAAAAGTTTGTTGTTGAATGTTGAACCTTATTCAGGTTGTGTAACTTTTGGTGATGGTGTTCAAGGAAAAGTCAAAGGTGTGGGAAATCTGAATTGTACAGGTGCTCCTAGGTTAAAGGATGTGTTACTGGTCAAAGGACTGAAAGCCAACTTGATCAGTATTAGTCAACTGTGTGAGCAAGGACTTAAGGTTCATTTTACTAAAGTTGAATGTATTGTTACTACTGAGGAAGGTGAAGTTGTCATGAAAGGTGTTAAGTCCAAAGACAACTGCTATTTGTGGGTACCTCTGGTCTCAGGCTCAATCACATGTGGGTATACTGAAGAAGATGTGGGTCTAAGTCTGAATGAGTATAATGTCAAGCATGATGTCATGACATCCTGCTGTGACACTCTGAGGAGCACTGAACACTCTAAAGATCATCATCTGTTCAGAGGAAATATTAGGGAAAGCAAAGTCATTAAGGTTGACCATACAGAAAGGATTAGTAATAACATTTTCTCTAAGGATATGTGTGCTGAAAATTGTGAAACCTTAAGAGGAAAATTGGGTTGGTGTCAGCTGATGTTAATGACTTGTGGAGTACATTTATTAAAATTTAAAAATTTAAAATGTTATTTATTTTGGTGGGGAAATTGTACTTACTGGCTTTTAAGTGCTCAAGAAAAGCAGCCCCCATACCATACATAATCATTCCCTCAGTTTGTTCCCTCACGCTTTTATAATCTTGATTCACTCTGTCTGTTCATCTTCTCTCCAAAGAACAGAAGTCTCAACACATCTTTGTTCATCAGTTGCTACAAACGAACAATGTCTCAACAAATGTCGTCTCCCTCCAAGAAGTCTGCATCGAAGAGTTCCTTACATGCAAAACCTAGGGTTTTAACGAAAGGGGTTTATGTGGATGAAACTTTGGACATAGCTCCTCTCTCAATGGTGGTTCCTGCTTCTGAGTCTAAAAAGATCAGACCTGACAAGCTGCAAGCAAAAAGGCCTTCTCATACTACATCAGGTAAATCTTCTGATCATTCTGTTGGTAAAAATTTGATGATAGTGAAAGTAGAGGGTTTGCCACTAGTGTTCTGTTTGGAGACAAATTTGCTCCTAAGACTTCCACTCCTCTTCCACAAGCTGTTGGAAATCAGAATGAGGAAGAAATTGTAGATGTTGATAAAATTATAGGTCAGATTGTCACTAAAATTTTTGAGAAGGGGATTCCTGTGGCTGGAATATCGAGACCTCTGGCTCAAATGACTGTTGTTCAATCTGAAGGTGAAAAAGATGACATGCAACCTGCTGAAACCAATCTTCAGAGGTTGGCTATTTCTGTAATTGAAGATGCTGAAACTGAAACTGAAGCTGATGGTGATACTAATGTTGGAGATAAGGTTGATGTTGAACAATATGTTAGAACATCACTTGCTAGAGAAGGTCTTTCTAGCCCCAGAAGAGAGAAGCCTGTTGAAGTTGTGGATGTTGATGACATATCAGATAATGAGAAAATTGGCAATGTGATTCCAGGTATTACTAAAAGATTAAAGTCTAGAAAAGGGAAGACTGTAGACTCATCTCCTAAGGAGAGAACTGAAAGCAAAAAGAAGAAGTCTCCTGTGGTTGGTCCTGAAAAATCTTGGAGCAAGGTATCTGTATCCTCCAAAAAGAGGAAGTTGAGGGATGACTCTGATTCTGAGTTTGATGTTGATGAGGATGTTCAGGACATCACCCCTGTAAGAAGATCTATTTTGAAAAGGATATCTGATAAGGTTCCTGAAATGCCTGTGGACAACATCTCTTTTCACTATGCAGACAGTGCTCACATGTGGAAGTTTGTGTACCAAAGGAGATTGGCTCTGGAGAGAGAACTTGGCAAAAATGCCCTTGAGATAAAGGAAGTTATGGAGATGATTAAGTTTGCTGGGTTGATGAAAACTGTTTTTGGTATTTCAAAATGTTATGATGGGCTAGTTAAGGAGTTTGTGGTAAACATTCATGTGGACATTACAGATAGAAGGAGTGTGGACTTTAGAAAGGTGTATGTGAGAGGTAAGTGTATTGATTTTTCTCCTGAGGTTATCAACACCTACCTAGGAAGAAATGAGCAAGAATATAGAGAGTTGGAAGTTAGTGATAATGAAGTTTGCAAGGAGATCACCGCAACTCAAGTGAAGGTTTGGCCTTTGAAGGGAAAGCTGTCTGTCAGTCTTCTAAGTGTCAAATATGTTATCCTGCACAGGATAGGTGCTGCAAATTGGGTCTCCACTAATCACAAGACTACCATCTCTGTTAGCTTGGGGAAGTTGATCTATGCTGTTGGCACAAAGACAAAATTTGATTATGGATCCTACATTTTTTATCAGACTATTAAGCGTGCTACAACTAATGCTATTAAGATGCCGATAGAATTTCCTTCTCTCATTTGTGGAGTGATATTGAAGAAACATCCTGGAATATTGACTAGTTCAGACATTGCTTGTAAGAGGGAGCCTGCTTTATCTTTGCATCCTAAGTTGTTTATAAGAAAACATGCTCCTGACATTGTTTCAACATCAGGTTCTGGTGTCAAAAAGGCATGTACAAAAGATGATTTTATAGAAGAGTTGAAGTCTGCCTGCAAAGATCTAGATGTGTTGATCAGCACCAGCACTGCAAGGAAGGTGAATCTTGAAATGTTGATTAAGTCCTTAGAACAAGGTGGAGATGATGATGATGTCAATGAAGTTGCTGATGGTTCAGGTTCTGAGAAAAGTGGTTCAGGAAATGAAAATGATGATGATGAAGATGCTACTTCTACTGATGGTTCTGATGAAGATTGATTTTGCTGGCTCTGTTGTCTTTTTTTTTTGGTTTATCTTTTTGTTGTTTTGATTCTGCACTTTGAGTGCTTGTTTTGTAACTTGGATAATGGTACTTTTGTTTATCTAGTTTTTGTTCTATATGATTTGTCTTATCATGTGGTGCTTTCTTTTGACTGACAAGGAGAGCTAGGATGACTAACTGTGAGTTTTTGGCAGTAGTAAGGGGGAGTTATTGGTTCTGTTTGGTGGTTGGCCAATTGTGGCTAAAAAGGGGGAGAGTTAGCCTAGTTGTTGTCTAGTTTTTTTTGTGTGGTTCTAGGATTGAGGGGGAGTTTTTATATGTGCAGCTGTTGGTAGTTGATGCTGCTGGCTTTGTGGTGAGAATGTTAGTGTTTTCCGCTGCTGGTATCTCTGATGTTGGCTAATATTGTTTTAGCCAAAATTAGCCAAAAGGGGAGATTGTTAGTTCTTGTTATTGGCTGGAACTTTGGTAAAATAATGTTGTTGTTAATGATGTCATGTCTGATGTCTTAACATGAGTTACTAACATTCAGTTTGTGTTAGGGTTGCAGTTTTGTGTTGATGTCAAACCCGATGTCTAGACATCAGTTGTCAGAACATCAGTTTAGTAAGTTTTTAGGGCTGCGCATATTTTAATTTGTTTTAAGAAGATCTGATTGAGAGATTGCAGGCGAAGATCTTGGATTAGATTTATTCTGTTGCAATCATATATGGAGCAGATATTGTTACTATTTTTAGGGCTGAAAGATATGAAAAGATTTCAAGATAAAATCTGTTTTAAATTCAAATCAAATCAGAGATTTTCAAGGAGTCCAAGCCCAAGTCTGAGTTTCTATATAAAGCAGCCATAACCCTACTTGGAAGATACGAAGACTAGAGAGTGTATACTGAGTATCAGTTATTAGTGTTTTCGTCTGTGTTTTGTAAACCATTCATGCTTGAATTGGTGTAGTTTGTTTGAGTTGTTATTGTTCACTCTAAAGCTTTTAAGCAAGAGTGTATTGTTCTTGATCAAAGCTTTTAAGCAAGATCAGATTGTCTTTGAAGTGTGATCTTCTAAACATTTTAATTGTTTGTAAATGTGTCACTGTAGTGATTAAGGGGGAGTGAGTGGTTTCTCAAATCTAAGAGGTTCTTAGGTAGAAGTGTCATTGGGTAGTGATTAAGTTAGTGGATTGTCAACTGGGATTGTTGAGTCTGTAATTTAATACTACTAATAGTGAATTTCCTCCCTGGCTTGGTAGCCCCCAGACGTAGGTAGTTAGACCGAACTGGGTGAACAATTCACTGTGTTGATTTACTGTTGTTTTATTGCCTTGTTCATATAGCAGATTGTGTTGTTGTGACATCGCACTTAACATCACACATCTGATACTAGAATTACAATATGTATGGCATTGAGCCTGATCAATTTAATCCTATATGTATGACGTTTAGGAACATGGCTGACGGACGTAGAAGCAATCGTGGTAGACCCACAAACCCTCCAGCTGGGACGAATCTTCCAGGAGGCGATGGGAATGTTCCTCTATATCAGTTTATACAACAGATGCAGCAGTAACAGAACCAATTCATGAAGCAAATGGTGCTAAAAATGAATGGAGGTCTTCATCCTCAGGTGGTTGTTCCAGAAGCTGTAGGTGGGAATTTCCGGGATTTTATCTGCATGAATCCTCCTGAGTTTCATAGTGGATTAGATCCTGTGAAGGATCATGAATGGGTTGCTGGCATAGAGAGAATCTTCATGATAGTTCAATGAAGTGAGGAGAACAAGGTAGTATTTGCTTCTCACTTGTTAAAGGGTCCGGCTATGAGATGGTGGGAAAGTGTGTCGGCGTTGATGACTATTCAAGAGGTGCCCAAAGTTTGGGAATAATTTAAGGTTACATTTATGGAGAACTACTTCCCTGGATCTTTGAGAACTCAGAAGGAGTTCGACTTCTAACAGTTAAGACAAGGTACTTTGACTGTGGCTGCTTATGCTGAAAAGTTTGAAGTCATGGCTGCTTACTCTAGGCAGGCTATGTATGCTCCGGATGAGAAATGGAAGGTCGACCAATTCCTTTTGGGATTGAGAGCTGAGATTTCTCATAGTGTATCCCAAAGAGAGTTCTCTTGTTATGCTGAATTGTTAAGACAGTGTTATGTGGCTGAAGGAGATTCACATAGGTCGAATCAGAATGATCGTGGAAGATCCAACCAACAGTTTAGGCCAAGGCAACAAGCTTTTAAAGGAAAGCAAGTGCAGAATTCTAGAACAAGTGCACCTCCTGTGTGTCGTACTTGTGGTAAGAATCATCATGGTAGGTGTGGTTTTGAAGGGATGAAATGTTATCAGTGTCAGAAGGTGGGTCATATGGCGAGAGATTGTCCTCAGAATAAGAGTCAAGTACAAGGAAAGAATCTCGGTCGAGTTTACACTTTAGATGCAAAGAAAGCCAAGGACAATAACTCTTTGATTACTGGTACATGTTTTGTTAATGGTTTTCCTTGTTTTGTATTATTTGATTGTGAAGCGACACACTCTTTTATGTCAATGCAATGTGTGAAGCGACTTGGGTTGCAAGCTATTTCGTTATCTCCTCCCATGGTGGTTACTACTGCCATGGATGAGATAGTTGAGATGCCTTTAATGTGCGAGAATTGTGTTTTGTCTGTGGATGGGAGAGTTTTTCAGATTGATCTCATTTGTTTGCCGCTTAAGAAAGTAGACGTTGAGTTGGGAATGGATTGGCTTTCTGCTAATTCGGTTTTCAGCGGGTGTGAGGAGAAGCTAATCATTATTCCATCTACTGAAGCTACTCCAAAGGACGTATTGACAACTATTTTAGAAGGTATGGTTGGAATGATAAATTTCTTGTTTGAGAAGGAAAAATCTGTTCTTTTGGTTCTCACTAAAGAGGAGAGTAGCAATCTTCAAGTTTTGAGTATCCCTGTAGTCTGTGAATTTTCTGAAGTTTTCCCCGAGGATGTCACTTCTCTTCCTCTGGAGAGGGAAGTGGAATTTTCTATTGACCTGATACCGGGAAAGGCTCCTATATCCGTTTCTCCGTATCGGATGGCACCACTTGAGTTAAGGGAATTGAAGGATCAATTGGAAGAGTTAATGGCTAAGCATTTTGTCCGACCCAGTGTTTCACCCTGGGGAGCTCCAGTTGTCATACCCCAAATTTTACCTTCATATTACTTGATCTTTTGCTATCATTCTAGGTCAATTAGCTGCATAGTACTTAATTTATCAGCCGAAATGAACTTGTTGAATTTATAGCCAAATCAGTCAAATTAAAAGTTGGTCCCGATTAATTTCAAATCTGAAAAATGCTGTATTTTCCCAAGTGATTTTATCTCGTGTAGATGATTTGGCATGTTCGTCCTTCGTTTTCGAGTATTTTTGTATTTAACTTTTTATTCATTTTTATCTGTGACTTATTTTTAAATGGTCTCTTTTTAACTTATGATTGCTTTAAATTTGTTAACTTCATTTCATTTTTCTATTTACTTATTTTATTTATTTCTTAATTAAATGATTTTTAATTAATTAATTAGTTAAATTTTGTTAATAAAATTAGGATTTTTCTTTGATTAAACTTTAATTGATTTAAATTTTATTTGGCTTTTTAGTTGGTTAGGTTTTGTTTTCTTTTAGGACATGTTTTAAGTGTCATTTTATTTTTAGTGAACAAGATAGTACCATCTGCCATCTGATAGCAACTTAGGTCTGCTACTATGCCAAAGCCTTTGACCAACATAACACACTATGCCAAAACCTGCGTAACCGCAGCCTGCTACATCCAAACAAGACCACAGCTTGCCACTTCCATCAAATACCCAGCGACGCAACAAAGACAACACTTCAATTTCCTGCAAACCTCCACCTGCTATGAAAAAGACTTCTCCAATAGCTACAAAACAAATTGGATGTACTTGAAAGCTTAGCCAAGAATTTTTGGTTCTAATTGATAAGAAGAGGAACTCGCGACTTCAAAGGGGAAAGACACCACGAACTGCACTGCACCATTCTACACAACCTTGCTTCACTCTATTTTTCAAACTCACTAACCCATTCTCTTATTCTGCAAAAACTCTATTCCTCTCCTCCAAAGCATAAACTTTAACACACCCTCCTTCAACCAAGTCCTGCAAATCTCGAACCATCTTCAAACCCAATCTTAAAACCTCCTCAACCGTAACTCCAAATCCATCAACAACAACACAATTTGTTTCCTCCAAATCACAACCTCAGCTCCATAAACCTCACAACATTATCCTCCATCAAACACCATCCGCAACAACACTGCGATAACCGTCGCCGCCGTGTGTGAAACCACCACCTCCAAGCCGTCCGCCGTGGCACCGTGAGAGAAACAGAGAAATCGAAACGGAAGCAGAGAAACACGTGGGAGAGACGAGAACATGGAGACTGATATAGAGAGAACGAGACCGAGAGCGAAAATGAGAAAGGGATAAGTGTGAGAGTGAGGATACGCACGACGGCGTTTTGATGAAGGAGTAAACCCTGAATCTCTCTCCTATTGTTGTTTTAACGTTAGCTCTTATTGTTTTTTTTTATTATTATTTATTTTAATTTTATTATATTTAATGATGGTGATACTTGACAGTTTTATTTGGTTAATTTTAATGGTTAAATATTGTTTTGATCAAAATCTAGTTTTAGTATACTGTCTGTTCATTGTTTATTTAGTAGAAAACTGATGTTATCATATTGTTAAAATAAAATAAATGCGTCGCCACGGATCCGTATACCTGACATTGCCTTTTAATATATCTAAAGGTACCTGTTGCACCCCAAATTTTTCCCTCAGATATCCTGATCATTTCATATCATCATAAGTTGATTTCTTTTCTCGCATTTTTAGCCAAACATTGCATTGATCATTAATCATGCATTTTGTTATTTCCTTGCCATTTCTTGTTTCCTTTTATTTAGATCATTATGTTAGATTATTTAAATTTAATTGTAAAAATTTTTAACTAAGTTTTTTACTTAGTCTAATTTCTTTTCTTTATTTAGTTTAGCTTTTAATTTATTTATAATTCAATTTTTCCTATTAACTATTGGTTTAATTTAATTTCTTATTTAGTTTAAATTTTAATTAGGTTCATTTTTAATTAGTTTATAGTTCAATTTAATTAATCTTTTTTTATTATTATTTCATTTAAGACATTTGTTTTGTGTTAAAAGTATTGATTCAAAAATATAATAAAAAGCCCATTTGTTCTATTCCACTAGACTTTGCGCTTTTTCCATCAACTTTTCACAATACACTATGCCTTGCAATTTGACCAAAATCTAAACCAAGGATATGTCAAGTACATTGTTCTGACTTTTCTCATCAAATCCCAACGTTGCACTTTGTCACAAAACCTTGAAAGAAGCCTCCCCAAAGTCCAACCACTTCGACATACAAGTTAAAAGCATAGACCATCATACAAACTTGTTCTTGTACCAGAGCTCTTTTGATCCTTGCCCTTTTTCTCTGCTGACAAAACCAAGCAAAAAGCCACTCTACAGCCACTTTACCCAAACCCTTAACACACAAAAACCGTACAAAAATCCAGCATACCATAGCCTGTAAATTTGGCCGTGAGATGAACTTGATATTAACAGCTAGATTAAAGAAGAAAAAGAGCAAGATAAGAGGAAATAGGGGGGAGAAATTGGAACTGAGACCTTCACTCTAAAAGTTCCCGCTGAACCTTTCATTCCAGACTCCATCAATAAAACCATAACCCCTCCGCTCAGCACCATTCAAAAAGTCCTCCACGCCCTCTAATCTCTTCTTTCTTCACAAACACCCAGCCTCCATTATCACTCCAACAACTTCCGAAAAAGTTCAGGAACTACTAATTTGCAGAGTTCAGAACATCACCTCTCGCAATTCAGAACTACTCCAAACAGCTTCCAAAGCAGAGTTTAGTTCTGACCTCCATTTCATTTTCCCCAACCTAACCCAGTTTCCGAAACCGACAACCTTCTTCATCAACACCATCTCAAATCAGCGAATCCAACCTCCCTCCGCCATTTCAAAAAAAAACCATCAGCTTTCTCAACAAACAACCAAAAACCTTCCCCTGTCTTCAACTGAAACGCAACCCATCACCACCATCTGTTTCAATCCCCAAATCCCATCGCCACCCAAACTTCAATCAAACCCGTGACCCAGAATCGAAAATCAAACACCATAACCAGAAACGAGATGAAGAGAAAGAGAATTTTTTAAAGATACAAACCGAGCTGAGATGAAACGATCTTAGAGAGAGATGGCGAAAGGGCAAACCATCAACAACCCTTCGACTGCTCCTTTTTCGTAACTCATACCATCAAACCGGAAAGCAAACCTGAGAGAGTGAGCGATGTTGAAAATCTGTTGTAACAATGAAAGCGAGATGAGCGAGGGTTGAGTGGGAGAAAAGAGAGATTCGAACGAAAAGAGGTTTTTGAAACAACAAAGTTGCGCCGTGCGTTTTTTCCCAAATTGTAGGTTTCAGCCGTGTTGTTCTTTGTTTTCAATTCCTCATGAGGACCCACCGTCTTCTGGTTTCAATCAAGTCTCATTATCACATTTTTTTTAGTTTTTTTGCTGAGCTGTGGTACATGGGTCTGGGTGAGTCCGTTCTATCGGCACCCTCTTTTGGCAATCATGAGTTGGAATGGGTGATGGGCTTAAAGCCCACATGATCCCACATTTTGCCATTTTTTTTACAAACCTTTTTTTATTCCTGCATTTTCTGTTTGTTAATATTAGTTATTTAATTTTTAGTTTTTTTGAATCTTAATTTTAATTAAGTTTTAGATTAAATTTTGAAATAAGTTTTAGATTAAATTTTGAATTTTCGTTAACTCTCTATTTAACTTTTAACCTTAACTCTTGTTTGAAGCATGGTTAATATTGTCCTTAACTCATTGATTAGAATTTTGTTTATGTTTAATTTCCTTTTTTTTAGGGCCTATGATATATCAAAATCATAATTTTTGTTGATTTACTTGAATCAATAAATTGTGATGAATATGAGGCCTATTTTCTATTTTGTTGGTCAATGAGAGTTTAATTAAGGATTTATCGATTTTATCGATTTAAAATCTTAATTTAGACTAGACCAACTTTATGTTCATTTCAATCTTGTTTTATTTTATCTATTATTGGTCAATGAAAATCTAATAAAAAGGTATTCGATTTATCGATCTAAAATCCTTATTTAGATGAGACCGATTTTATTTTCATTTCGAGTCCGCCTTTATTTTTTGGGCCAATGATATTGCAAAATCACGACTTTTTATCGATTTATTTCAAATCACTAAGTCGTGATATATATGAGGCACTTTCATTATTTTATCGGTCGATGAAAGTCGAATATCATAGATTATCAGTTTCTCGATTAAATCATGATTAAGACGAGACCGACTGTATTTCTACTTCATTATATATTCTCCTATATCTTCATTTTCATTTTGATCGATGAAGTCTTTCTGTTCACAAACGTTATTTGTCAAGGCAATTAACCTTCATTGTTCCAATTCTGTAGTGAGTGATCATCGAGATCTCTTTCTATACTTTGGGATCGTGATAGGTTACCTTCGATAAATTAACGAGAGTTTGTGATTTAAGACGAGGTCTTTACCTTTTCTTTTCGTGTGGCACGATTGTATCGGAGAATGATCATCAATATCATTTCTCCATCATGTCTTAACACAAAGATTGAATTGTGCCTCCTCCTATAGTATGGTCTTCCTCATAGACCGTACTACGCGGATCAGCACTACATTGGACCCGATTCATCGATCCAATAAATTAATCAACAATCACTAAATTTACTTTCAGTCAATATATATATATATATATATATATATATATATATATATATATATATATATCTTGATTTATTCTTTATGTCGATTATTATCCTTGTTAATATTATCATTGTTCATATTTATATCTTGTGTATATTGTTCATATTATTTGTTCATTTAAAACACACTAATAAATATCGAAACCTTAAAAAACTCAATGACCGGACTGTGGTTACCATCATTCTTTGATTTATTATCATTTGATTTTGATGTTTTGATTATTACCATGTTCATATCTGGTTCATTCTATCTTGATCATATTCATGTTCATATTATCTGGATTATATCTTTGTTCATATTCACACTGTTTATATCATATCCATGATTGTTCACACTTGACCCTCCTTCCAAAGGAAAAATCTTTACTTTGACTCCTAAGTCACAAACCTTACTCATTTCATCCTTGGCCTCATAAGAGCCGTTTCCCTCATAGTTTAGTAATAGGGTGGAGTTATCGTGAACTCCATGTGATTCTCACTATCATGAGAACTCACTTTACCTTTTACTCAGACTTACAGAGTTATCAAGAACTCTGTGTGGTTTTCACTATCATGAGAATTCACTTCTTCCCTTCATAACGTAGACTTAGAGAGTTATCGTGGACTCTACGTGAGCTTATGCTCATTCCCTTTGGAACGTTGGCCATAGTCAATGTTTCCTTTTCTTTCACCCTTAGTTAGGTGAACTACGGTTGCTCTGATTCTTTAGTCAGATACGTAGGCACAAGATGCGACGTCTTGGCGAGCAAACTTAGTGTACATACCTAGGTCTTTACCTTACCTTAGCATAGTTATCTTTAGCAAACAAACATAGAATAACACAAACTTAACAAGAGGTTCCTGTAGAGTACTACAGATATAGAGGGTGCTAATACCTTCCCTTTGTATAACCAACCCCCGAACCTTAGATCTTTCCCCTTAGGTTTTTCTAACGATCTTGAACCTTTCCTTTGGATAAATTAAAGTCGGTTGTAAAAGAAATATGATGCAAATTAATTAATAATTTGTTATCCAATTTTCACTGCAACAGAAATGGCGACTTCACTGGGGAGGAGAAGGAAAGTTAGACCTATTGCTGGTCCTTTCCTAAGAGGGTTAAGCCTATCTTGTTTTCATGTTATTCATGTTTGCTTATTCTACTTGTATATTTGCTTGTATGTCATATTTGCATGTATATCTGTATATCTGTATATATCTGTATATCTGTCTGTGCTTGGATTTTCTGTGTGCAGGGTACCATTATTGAGTCGTGAGATAAGTCCTAACCTGGACTTGAGAGTAAACATTTGTTTAGGAACCGTGGACATAGTCAAGGGAACTTCGAGGGAGAAATCCCAAAGGAGGGAACTTGAAGTCCACACTCAGTTGAGGCCCTCTCGGAAGTGGTATATGTTGAACGAGCAATCGTGAATGCGTTACTATTTTCGACCTAGGGGCCAGAGATACTGATGACCTTTAGTTATCCCTTTAACCTAACTTGGCCTATTTAGGACGTAGTGCAATGACTGTGAGGGAGCAATCCCAAATGGTTGTTACGCGATACTACACTCAGATGAGACTCTCTTGAAAATTTTATCGATCACCGAGCAATTGGAAAGTCGATAAAATCTGAAAGATGGGTTGTCGACTCTGAGAACTTTCTAGAACCCTGTTCTGCAGATGAAAACCCATAGTACATACCTTCTGGGATGGGTAGACCATGGCTCCATGCTCGTGATCTTCAAACCTAGGCCCTCTCTTGTTTGTGTGTGCATATATGTGAATATCTGTATATGTTTGCTTGTGCATATCCGTGAATACCAGTGTACATATGTTTGTGCTTGTGTGTTGTCGTGTGTACATATATCTATGTTTTGGGTGCCCGTGTTTGTGCATTGCATACATCTCCTCGCATCCATTAATGATTTCAAAGAACTCAGAAGTTCTTTTCTTTGCGAAGATCCTTAGAGATCATGGATTTTAAAACAAAAACTCTTCAGTTTCCAAGATGTTCGCAGTTGACCTTTGAGTTCCTTGAAACCATTTATCATTGCATTCTCATTGCATGTCATTTGCATTGCATTTGCATTTCTCAGCCTTGAGTCTTGTCCTTCCTTTGTCTGTAACCCAGGCGGCTTCCTGAAGCCATCATTGGACTTGAAGTAGCTTTTGAAGTTTTCTTTTTCAGACTCGTCCGTTGTGACCACCATGCTGGGGCACAGAGGTATTTAGCTGAAGACTTAGGGTACTCAGAAGCCAGGTTCAGACTTTGTTTGACTCTGATATGTTCTCATTCACGCCTCAAGGCGTCCAAATCAGCAAACCTTCGCCCAATCGGGAAGGTTCATCAGACTCTGAGGTGGAAGAATTTTCTGAAAGTATGTGTGAAGATGATTCTCAAGCGGATCTCGACAATCAGCTCTAAAGATGACTATCTCAACTTGGCAGATTAAGAAGTAAATTTTAATTCCCTAAAGCTGGCAATCATTTGGCTGTTTAGCATTTTTGTTGTATTTTCTTTACATGTTTGAATTATATTTGCTTGTAAGCTGTTGTTTTTTTTTTTTTCAAATTGGCAAGATTAATGAAATGTTTGTGCATCTTTTGATTAAGCCCATTCGTTTCACTCATTTACTTTTGTGTTCATAAAGACAAAAAAACAAAAAACAGACAAATTTTTTCCCATATCAATCCTTTTGTTCAAGCAAAGATTGTGGAGGATGACGAACCTATTATCCATAATTATTGTGGTATGCTTTTGATTAAACCTTGCCGAGGATGTAAGGCATTGTTTCAATTCCCAAACACTTGAGAAATAAGGAAGATAATCCCTCGTTAACCCTTCGAGCCTAAAAGTATGAGTTTTCTTTCTTTATACAAAAAACCCTTAAAATCTCAACCATGGGGCAGGGTAGTTCTCAGTTTAACTTGGTTACGTATTCGAACACAAGTGCTTCATACAAGACACCAGTCACTTATCTCAAATCAAATGAGTTAGCGTTGTACAAGTTGTTCATCCAAGCAACAATAAGGAAGGATAGCTGAAAAATCCTTAATCAAAGGATGAGCCGAGTCCCTTTCAAGGTAAAAGCCAAGAAAGATGGGAAGCCCAGAACTTTGCCTTATACAAAAGGAACTTGTACAACAGCCAAAAAATGAGTTTCAAAGCAACAATCAAACAAAAAGGAGGTCCTAACCGCAAACAAAGAGAGGTATCGTGACCTCAATCAAATCAAAAGAAGAGGTATCGTGACCTCAACCAGCAAAGACAAGGAGAAGTCTCAAAGTCTCAAAGATTAACCAAATTCTGCGAGGGAGTACTGACTATCCAAGGGGTCTAAATCATCATCAATGATCATCAGCTCATTCCTAGTCTGTAGGAACCTGAATGTATAGCTTAAGTTAACTGAGCTTAGGATTAGAGCTCATCACGAATATGGGGTGGGTACCAAACAAACTTTGAGCCTTTATCTTTGTTTCATAAAACCGTGAACCAAGCCACGTTACAACCCTTAAAAGACCTAATTGAGGTAGGGTTGTTTTGAAAAGCATACTACAACAAGGTTGACTAACCTGACTCCTAATGATCTTTGCTAATTGTGTATGTTGACCATTTCACCTGTCATTCTGTAAATGACCAGATCCACTTTGTTTTTTACTATTTAATCATTCCACTGTGTGTGTTTTCATCAATAAACTTTGTTTTCCAAAAGCTTGCATGAATTTTTACACTGAAATTGCCAATTTTAAATGAACAATACTTGTTTGTGAAATGATTCAACATCAAAGGAATCCCGACAAATGCATTCAACTAGGGAATTTGACTTGATAAAGAGCTCAGTCAAGGGGCAATCAAGAGGAAGATTCTTCCAATCCACAATTCCAAGAGCTGTTGAATCAGAGGCAGAACTCTTCAAAGTTCAGAATATTGGGGCAAGTCTTCTTGAGGTCATCTTACGATAAGTGTGGACTCCGATGACCCATCAACAGGGGCAAGTTTGTTCCCCAGTTGTTTCTACCACAATTTAAAGGACTTTGTATTGCGAATACAGTTGAACTAGGGCAGATATGTCAAGACTCATGGATCTCTTCAAGAGTTTGAAGACATTGAAGCATCTGGAATTTCAATTCTTCTGTAAAATCCTCTTGGTGACTTATCATCACAAGACCAGTTAATCAGAAGGAGTCAATTCGAGATTCGACAAACCTCTCAAAGGTCAACTAGTCTGGGACATCTTCTTCACAAATTAACCAAGCTGACAGGGGCAAGTTTATTCCCCAGTTGTCAATAACCAGACTGGATAATTAACTCAAGAATTTTGTTGTGCAGACGCTGTTAATCTAGGCTTTGTACAAGACACTCTGGGATGAGTATAAACTATCAGATAGCCTCCTCTTAGGCTTTGTATAATGACTTTTCCCCAGGGGAATCCAATCAACCTCTTAGCTTCAACCTTGGCTTCGATCAAGGCACACAACTAGTTCAAGGACTCAGTCGTGCAAAGCAGTCAATCAGGGGCAGTTATGTCGAGATTCGGTAAATATCTCCAAGAGTTTGAAAATATTGAAACACCTTGTATGCCAATTCTTCTATAAAATCCTCTTGATGTATTCTTCTTACAGACCATGTACCCTGGGGCAGATGAGTTATGCAAAACTACTCAGCTTTTGTGGAGTCTCTTCCAGCTCCCAGTAAGTTGTCTCTTCAGCTAATCTTGGCACTTCCCAATGGATCTCTTCTCTCCAATGAAGAAATTAAACTCATGATGGTATTCCTAGTGAAGTCAAGATGCTATATCAAGTGGAGTACTCTTTCCCCCAGAGAAGGACATAACCTTGAAGTAAAGCTACTTTACCCCCAGTGATGGTCCAACCTTTTGAGTTTGGTTGGGTATCCTCGTCGAGATGTTTATTTCATCTCCAGTTTTACTTCTTGTCTATTTTGTCAGCATAAGCTTAAACATGGCATAAGCACTCATATGCATAGCATATTATCATTTTTGCTACATGTTTCTGGTGTTTACCTGTGTTCTTCACTTCGGCGTTTATCTCCCCAAGTGACTGGGTTTGTCTTTTCTCTCTAATAGAAGTGTCAGCCCTATGCATAAAGTGCTCATTCATTCAGAATTCCCCATAGAGTTTTATCCTCGTGGATGATGGTTGCTTCAGTTATCTTTTTCCATATTCGGATAAGATAAATCCCCAGTTGAGTTCATTCCTCAATTGGAGTCTTGTTTGACCGTTTCTTTCTAGCTTGCTCCTAGACTGAACCTTGGTCCCTGGTAGGTGTGGTTTCTGAACCCACTTTCAAGTGCATTTATTTTGCATTATGTCTCACAGGAAGAATCTTTTACAGATCCCCATTGAAGACATGTTTATTTTCTCCAACAGTGTTGTAATACCAATATATTTTTGGAAGTTATGCCCAACGACAAATTTCAATCATCTTGAGAAGTTTGTTTTGCTATCATTACCTCTACAATGATAAGTGGTCATCTATCTCACGAGAAGCTTATCCATCCTTGATTTCACCTTCAATCAATCTTTTCCATCAACCCGCTTGACATGATCCCTATTTGAGGTGTTTCTTCCAGTCAATCTTTTTGATAAATTGTTCAAAAGTCCAGCTTATACTGGTACGCAGAGTTGTTTCTGCCTTTTCTGGTTTCTCTTGAAGATCCCGTTTGAACTCTTCATTATAATAATCTCCAGGAAATCTGTTTATCCTTTTGTTTCACATTGATCCCCAAGTGGAGATCATGTCTTCTTCCTGTCTTCATACTCTTTGACAATGTGAGCCTTTATTTCACCAGTAAAGTGAAAACATTCCCGGTTTATCTTAAACCCTTGGCTAAGCTAGACTTACGTCCGATCTTCACCTTTGAGTGTCAGATCTTGATTCTTTGTGCAGTATTCCCCAAGAAGTCTAACCTTAAGTCCAGTCATCGCTGGCATCTTTCCTGTTGTTTAAAACCGTTCCTGTTTGAATCATGTCAAGCTTGAACCCAAAGTCCAATTATCATTGGCACCGTCTTTGGTTTGAATCGAGTCACCTTAGGCTTTTAAGATCTTGTTCTTGTTTGAATCGTGTCAAACTTGAATCGAGTCCTTGTTCGAATCGTGTCGGACATTGTCTCTTGTTTTAAGATCTTGTTCTTGTTTGAACCATGTCAAACCTGAACCGAGTCCTTGTTCGAATCGTTTCGGACATTGTCTCTTGTTTTAAGATCTTGTTCTTGTTTGAATCGTGTCAAACCTGAACCGAGTCCTTGTTCGAATCATGTCGGACATTGTCTCTTGTTTTAAGATCTTGTTCTTATTTGAATCGTGTCAAACCTGAACTGAGTCCTTGTTCGAACCGTGTCGAACATTGTCTCTTGTCTTAAGATCCCGTTCTTGTTTGAATCGTGTCAAACTTGAACCTAAAGTCCAATTATCATTGGCACCGTCTTTGGTTTGAATCGAGTCACCTTAGGCTTTTATTTCACCTTGTTCCTGCTTGAATCGTGTCAAGCTTAAACCTAAAGTCCAGTCATCGCTGGCATCCTCCATAAACGGAACCATATTTGTTATCTCAACCAGTTCTGGTACATTTTGATTCATTAACCTTATCCTTATCCAAAAGGTCCAGTCACCTTTCATCATCTAACGCAGAGTTTACCTCTGTCTTTCTGGCTTTTCTTGAAGATCCCGTTTTAACTCTTCAGTATAGGAAATCCCCAGAAAATCTTTGTAGGATGTCTATCCTTTTATTTCAAACTGATCCCCTGTGGTGATCATGTATTCTTTCTGGTTTCATGCCCAGTAAGAATGTGTCTTTTCCCCAGTATCGTCCGGTTACTTTTGAACCACGTCGTCTACCTCCCTGGAACTTTCCCTAGTGGAGAACACCTCTTTGGTGTCCTATCTCCAGTAAGAACTTGTAGGGTTTCCCCTCAGTTTTTCTATCCCCAGTGTTTCCTTAGAGCCTCCCCAATGAGTCTCTTTTGTCTGTTAGCTTGTATCCCCAGTGGGTTTACCTCATGGATACTAAACTTCATCCTTCCCCGGTGTTATCCACCTGTGTGTGTTTGCTTTCGTTGTTGATTGCATTTTGCACCATCATCATCATACCATCATACTAGAAGTCCATGGCATGTCCGCAGCCTAAACTAGTTTGGTTCCTATCATTGCATATCAGCGTATCTAAGGGCAAAATTTTCGGTTATCTATATTTAAATATCTTTCACCATCTTTCCATATCCCTTGTCATCCGGTGAAGACATTTAAATAGGGGCAACTGTTGCACCCCAAATTTTTCCCTCAGATATCCTGATCATTTCATATCATCATAAGTTGATTTCTTTTCTCGCATTTTTAGCCAAACATTGCATTGATCATTAATCATGCATTTTGTTATTTCCTTGTCATTTCTTGTTTCCTTTTATTTAGATCATTATGTTAGATTATTTAAATTTAATTGTAAAAATTTTTAACTAAGTTTTTGACTTAGTGTAATTTCTATTTTTTATTTAGTTTAGCTTTTAATTTATTTATAATTCAATTTTTCCTATTAACTATTGGTTTAATTTAATTTCTTATTTAGTTTAAATTTTAATTAGGTTCATTTTTAATTAGTTTATAGTTAAATTTAATTAATCTTTTTTTATTAGTATTTCATTTAATACATTTGTTTTGTGTTAAAAGTATTGATTCAAAAATATAATAAAAAGCCCATTTGTTCTATTCCACTAGACTTTGCGCTTTTTCCATCAACTTTTCACAACACACTATGCCTTGCAATTTGACCAAAATCTAAACCAAGGATATGTCAAGTACATTGTTCTGACTTTTCTCATCAAATCCCAACGTTGCACTTTGTCACAAAACCTTGAAAGAAGCCTCCCCAAAGTCCAACCACTTCGACATACAAGTTAAAAGCATAGACCATCATACAAACTTGTTCTTGTACCAGAGCTCTTTTGATCCTTGCCCTTTTTCTCTGCTGACAAAACCAAGCAAAAAGCCACTCTACAGCCACTCTACACAAACCCCTAACACGCAAAAACCGTACAAAAATCCAGCATACCATAGCCTGTAAATTCGGCCGTGAGATGAACTTGATATTAACAGCAAGATAAGAGGAAATAGGGGGGAGAAATTGGAACTGAGACCTTCACTCCAAAAGTTCCCGCTGAACCTTTCATTCCAGACTCCATCAATAAAACCATAACCCCTCCGCTCAGCACCATTCAAAAAGTCCTCCACGCCCTCTAATCTCTTCTTTCTTCACAAACACCCAGCCTCCATTATCACTCCAACAACTTCCGAAAAAGTTCAGGAACTACTCATTTGCAGAGTTCAGAACATCACCTCTTGCGATTCAGAAATACTCCAAACAACTTCCAAAGCAGAGTTTAGTTCTGACCTCTGTTTCATTTTCCCCAACCTAACCCAGTTTCCGAAACCAACAACCTTCTTCATCAATACCATCTCAAATCAGCGAATCCAACCTCCCTCCGCCATTTCAAAAAAAACCATCAGCTTTCTCAACAAACAACCGAAAACCTTCCCCTGTCTTCAACTGAAACGCAACCCATCACCACCATCTGTTTCAATCCCCAAATCCCATCGCCACCCAAACTTCAATCAAACCCGTGACCCAGAATCAAAAATTAAACACCATAACCAGAAACGAGATGAAGAGAAAGAGAAGTTTTTAAAGATACAAACCGAACTGAGACGAAACGATCTTAGAGAGAGATGGCGAAAGGGCAAACCACCAACAACCCTTCGACTGCTCCTTTTTCGTAACTCATACCATCAAACCGGAAAGCAAACCTGAGAGAGTGAGCGATATTGAAACTCTGTTGTAACAATGAACGCGAGACGAGCGAGGGTTGAGTGGGAGAAAAGAGAGATTCGAACGAAAAGAGGTTTCGGAAACAACAAAGCTGCGCAGTGTGTTTTTTCCCAAATTGTAGGTTTCAGCCGTGTTGTTCTTTGTTTTTAATTCCTCATGAGGACCCTCCGTTTTCTGGTTTCAATCAAGTCTCATTATCACCTTTTTTTTTAGTTTTTTTGCTGAGCTGTGGTACATGGGCCTGGGTGAGTCCGTTCTATCGGCACCCTCTTTTGGCAATCATGAGTTGGAATGGGTGATGGGCTTAAAGCCCACATGATCCCACGTTTTGCCATTTTTTTTACAAACCTTTTTTTATTCCTGCATTTTCTGTTTGTTAATATTAGTTATTTAATTTTTAGATTTTTTGAATCTTAATTTTAATTAAGTTTTAGATTAAATTTTGAAATAAGTTTTAGATTAAATTTTGAATTTCCGTTAACTCTCTATTTAACTTTTAACC
Organism: Lathyrus tuberosus; assembly: GCA_022829125.1. Classification (NCBI taxonomy): domain Eukaryota; kingdom Viridiplantae; phylum Streptophyta; class Magnoliopsida; order Fabales; family Fabaceae; genus Lathyrus; species Lathyrus tuberosus. The sequence goes on from JALAZF010000191.1 coordinate 1,708,661, forward strand.
TTAACTCTTGTTTGAAGCTTGGTTAATATTGTCCTTAACTCTTTGATTAGAATTTTTTTTATGTTTAATTTCCTTTTTTTTAGGGCCTATGATATATCAAAATCAAAATTTTTGTTGATTTACTTGAATCAATAAATTGTGATGAATATGAGGCCTATTTTCTATTTTGTTGGTCAATGAGAGTTTAATTAAGGATTTATCGATTTTATCGATTTAAAATCTTAATTTAGACTAGACCAACTTTATGTTCATTTCAATCTTGTTTTATTTTATCTTTTATTGGTCAATGAAAATCTAATAAAAAGGTATTCGATTTATCGATCTAAAATCCTTATTTAGATGAGACCGATTTTATTTTCATTTCGAGCCCGCCTTTATTTTTTGGGCCTATGATATTGCAAAATCACGACTTTTTATCGATTTATTTCAAATCACTAAGTCGTGATATATATGAGGCACTTTCATTATTTTATCGGTCGATGAAAGTCGAATATCATAGATTATCAGTTTCTCGATTAAATCATGATTAAGACGAGACCGACTGTATTTCTACTTCATTCTATATTCTCCTATATCTTCATTTTCATTTTGATCGATGAAGTCTTTCTGTTCACAAACGTTATTTGTCAAGGCAATTAACCTTCATTGTTCCAAATCTGTAGTGAGTGATCATCGAGATCTCTTTCTATACTTTGGGATCGTGATAGGTTACCTTCGATAAATTAACGAGAGTTTGTGATTTAAGACGAGGTCTTTACCTTTTCTTTTCGTGTGGCACGATTGTATCGGAGAATGATCATCAATATCATTTCTCCATCGTGTCTTAACACAAAGATTGAATTGTGCCTCCTCCTATAGTATGGTCTTCCTCATAGACCGTACTACGCGGATCAGCACTACATTGGACCCGATTCATCGATCCAATAAATTAATCAACAATCACTAAATTTACTTTCAGTCAATATATATATATATATCTTGATTTATTCTTTATGTCGATTATTATCCTTGTTAATATTATCATTGTTCATATTTATATCTTGTGTATATTGTTCATATTATTTGTTCATTTAAAACACACTAATAAATATTGAAACCTTAAAAAACTCAATGACCGGACTGTGGTTACCATCATTCTTTGATTTATTATCATTTGATTTTGATGTTTTGATTATTACCATGTTCATATCTGGTTCATTCTATCTTGATCATATTCATGTTCATATCATGTTCATATTATCTGGATTATATCTTTGTTCATATTCACACTGTTTATATCATATCCATGATTGTTCACACTTGACCCTCCTTCCAAAGGAAAAATCTTTACTTTGACTCCTAAGTTAAAAACCTTACTCATTTCATCCTTGGCCTCATAAGAGCCGTTTCCCTCATAGTTTAGTAATAGGATGGAGTTATCGTGAACTCCATGTGATTCTCACTATCATGAGAACTCACTTTACCTTTTACTCAGACTTACAGAGTTATCATGAACTCTGTGTGGTTCTCACTATCATGAGAATTCACTTCTTCCCTTCATAACGTAGACTTAGAGAGTTATCGTGGACTCTACGTGAGCTTATGCTCATTCCCTTTGGAACGTTGGCCATAGTCAATGTTTCCTTTTCTTTCACCCTTAGTTAGGTGAACTACGGTTGCTCTGATTCTTTAGTCAGATACGTAGGCACAAGATGCGACGTCTTGGCGAGCAAACTTAGTGTACATACCTAGGTCTTTACCTTACCTTAGCATAGTTATCTTTAGCAAACAAACATAGAATAACACAAACTTAACAAGAGGTTCCTGTAGAGTGTAACGCCTGAATTTAATTAATTAGTTAATTAAATTATTGAAGGATTTAATTATTGGATTTAGACGAAGTTGAGAATTAATCGGAGTAGTTGGATTTGTCGGTATTATTTTAAGAGGCGTATTGGGATTATTAAGTTAAAGTCGGATTTTAGTCGGTTAAATCGGGGGAATAATATTAAGAATAATATTATTTAGTTATTGGACTATCTTATTTAATTAACTAAGTCGAATTGTTGGACCATTTGGTTGATAATCGGAATTAATCTATTAAGCCGGGAGTAAGTAGTTGGTCGCGAATTATTAGTTCGATTAATTTTGTGTTTCGAAGAATTAAGTCGTTAAGTCGGAATATTAGTCGGAAAGTCGAAGAAATAATATTATAAGTGATATTATGGATTATTGGAGCATGTTGGGTAATGGGCTTGGATTTCGTTGGGATTGGCAATTAAGGGGTGTATGACTTAGGCCCATTAGTTGTTATATTGGATTATTAGTATTATTATTATTTTAATAATAAGAAAAAGAGAAGACGAATTAGTCAAGAAGAGAAAGAGGAGCAGAATAGGAGAATGGGAGGACGAGGAAATTGGAGAAAAACGGTTACGAGAAGTTACCGTCGGAAAGCCGATCGGAGATTCGAGCGGCCATCAATTAAGGTAAGGGTGGGGTTCAATCTCTATAATCGGGTATATGGTAGACCGTATGTGGGATTGGGATTGTATGATTTTCTACTGTGAATGTGTTAATCTTATGAGGGATTGTTCTGATCTTGTGTGTTGACTGTATTGTTGAATGGTTTTTGTGGAATTCGATTATGCCGTGGTATATGTTTGGGAATGACTGGGTGAATGGGGACGATGGAGGAGTCTGGGTTGAAACCGTAAAAATTGAAAAGGAATTAATACGGTTTGTGTTTAAAAAAAAAAGAAGGGGGATGGCGCACGCCACCCCATGTCCATGGGTGAGAGCATGGTGGCGCAAGCCACCTGGGATCATTTAGTGAGGGTGGCGCAAGCCACCTCATAGTGAGGTTATTAGAGGCGCAAGCCACTTGCCCTTAGGTTTAAGGGTGGCGCAAGCCACCTGTACTTGGGGGTGGGAGTGGTTAATTAGTAATATTGAAAACTTGGCCATTGATTTATTAATACAAATTGTATTACTAGCAATTTCACTTTAACCTTAGATTTTTCATGACAGAAAACATTTGTAATAGTAGCAGCAAATATAATTTGTTTGGAATATTAATACTATGTTAGTACATGATGAGAGCCACTATAAACCCATGTTGAGAGCCACCTACAATTCACGTTGAGAGCCACTTGATGATGTGGCGCCAGCCACCCATGGGAAAGGGATTATGCACTTTAATCCTTATACTAATACTAGTATCATGTATAGTATCATGTTTCTTAATTAATTGTTTTCTTAATGATTTATTCTTAAAGAATTGTTGCTTAAGGAATTGAATAAGAGGTGTGGCGCAAGCCACCCATGAGATTAAGGAGTTGGTCTTTTGTTGTACAGGTGCATTAGTCTTATTTCAACCATGAACATTAGGATTTGAAAATTAACCAAAACCATGTAGTTATTAAATAATTAAGTAGCACGATAGAAATAATTGGTTTTAGTAAACAAATTAAGGTGTTTTGGATATAGTGTAATCATTTGAATGAATTAAAGGAATGGACTGTTGTTTTATATATATACATTAGCCTTAATAAAAATGAAGGTGTCCTGAGTAATAAAAATAAACTTTAGTCTTAATTATTTTGGATGAACTAATGACATTGGTAATTCATGTAGCAGGAACTTACAAGTTTTCAACAGAAAGCTAATTAAGTGGCAATGGTAATTTGACGGAAAAATGTAACAATAGCAGTAAACAAGTTTTAGCAGAAAATTGGAAATGTATTAGTAACAGTGATAGTTTTTAACAGAAAATGAAAATAACAGGTTTTGTTATAACAAACAGAATTTTGACAGCAACAAGATTAATAACGATTCATGACAGAAGCTTGGAAATGATTTTAGGAAATCGTAACAGAAAGTAGAATTTTGAAATAAACTGGTATTAAATAAAAGAGGTTAAGAATAATGCAGTTTTAGTCGGTTTAGCCGGTTTAGGCGAAAAACTTAGTTGTCCGGAATTTAACGAAAACTGTCGGGGTAAGTTGGGTAATTTAGTAGGTGACTTTTGTTGAATTATTTCGTTGAAATTCTGTTGAAAAAGTGGAATTGCAGGTACAGTTGAATATGTTGAATTGTCCCGATTTACGGGCAAATTATTTAAGTTGCAGGTCTTATGACCAATATGGTTTGAGTTGAGTTGTTGTTTAAGTTGTAGGTCGAATGACCAATGTTGGATTAAGTTAATGCAATTGATGCATGTTTAAGTTGTTGTTTTCGTTGTCGTGAATTTATTGTTGAAGTTGAGGTTGCATGGCATACATTGCATTGTTTAAGTTGGCCTTGATGGCACCTGTTTAAGTTGGCCTTGATGGCACCACGTTGAAGGCTTATACCTTGTTGAAATGCCTCGATAACCTGGCATATGTTTAAGTTGGGAGTTTTACTCCGATGGTACCACATGCATATGCATAGTCGAGTCGCATCCCGTGTCACATTATTTATGTTGTTTGTGTTGATTGTGGTTGTTGAAGTTGAGTAAGTTGTTTGTGTTGCTTAAGTTGATAAAGTTGTTCATGTTGCTTAAGTTGATAAAGTTGTTTGCGTTATTTAAGTTGATGAAGTCGATTATGTTGATGTTGAAGAAGTTGGATATGTTGAGTATATTTGTTAAAGTTGTGATTATGTCGTAAATGTTGATATGTGTAAATAGTCGATAAAGTAGGTTGATAGATTGTGGATTATTGTTAAAGTTGTGGTTGTTGTTGTTAAGTTGTGATGAATTGAAGTTGTGTATTATAAGTTGTTATGTCGATGTCTTGGTTGATTTAAGTGGTTGTTGTTACTAATTTGTATTGATTTGAGTTGTTTGTTGGTTGTGGTATAATTGTCGTTGAAGTGGTGAAATTTGTATGATTCTAATCTAATATACTGTTTATCATATACTTGTTTATGTTGGTTGATATCTCACCCCTTCTGTTTGAATGTTACCCCTATGTTGGTAATGTGCAGGTTAGCAGAGATGAAGGTCGTTTATCTTCATTAGTTGAGTCGGTGATGTCGCTCTGATACGTAACACTCGGGGGGATGAACGCTTAGTTGCTCTGTTGTTGTTTTAAGTTGTTTCCATGAAAATATGTTGTTACTAAGATGTTTAAGTTGAACAAATGTTATATCATGTATAGTTGAATATTTGAGAATCCGCTGCGTAGTTGTGAAAATTGTTTTAGTTTCCAAGAATGAATAAAAGTTGTTATTATAGTTTCATCCGAACTAAAAGTGTTATGTATCGATGTACGATTTGATTTAAATGAATGAGTTTTTAAAGTTGAAAAAAATGTGGCATCCTATTTGTGTACTTGTTGATTGAATTTTTATTACTCTGATTTTCAATATATTTGCCGGGTAGAAATGGGGTGTTACATAGAGTACTACAGATACAGAGGGTGCTAATACCTTCCCTTTGTATAACCAACCCCCGAACCTTAGATCTTTCCCCTTAGGTTTTTCTAACGATCTTGAACCTTTCCTTTGGATAAATCAAAGTTGGTTGTAAAAGAAATATGATGCAAATTAATTAATAATTTGTTATCCGATTTTCAGCGCAACAGTACCATATGTTGTTTTTCACTATATATATGCACGTTACATTTCAAAAATATATATGTATTTGTTTACTGTGCATTGCATTTTCTTTAATGTATATACATGCCTTACGTTTCTAATTATTATATATATTTTACTTAAGCAATATATTCATGACTTTATATTTTCAAATTGTTTTAGTTATGTATTTAATGTTTTAAAATTTAGAATAAGATATTGATCAATATCAATTTTTTTTTTATATTTTAAATCTCACATTTCTCAAATCAAATATTTGCATTTCAAACTCTTTTCATAAACACTCGAAAGAAGAGGATTGTTAGAATCTAGAATTTTAGCAGAAACCCCAAATGATCAGTCTTGAGTCTCGCACTTTGGGGTAGCTGATCATTCTTCTCTTTCGTCTTTAAAACACTTAATGACTACTTGGACGAATAAGAGCCGTCGAGATCTAGCATCTTGGCATAACACTTTGAACGATTAACTGTCATCAAATGTTCGTTGTCCGATAAATAACTTTAGGTCATAACTTGGATGAATAAGAGCCGTCAAGATCTAGCATCTTGGCACAACTCTTCGAACAATTGATTATCTTCAAGAGTTCATTGTCCATCAAATATTTTTTATTTCAACTAATGAATCAAACCTCGATCAAGCATCGAGTGACTTTTAAAATCAAATGTTAAAATCTTTTTCTAAATAAATGCGAAAGAGGAGGACCGTTGGAATCTAGCATTCTGGCAGAAACCTCGAACGATTGGTCTCAAGTCTTGCACTTTGGGGTAGTCATTCATTCATTCTTTCGCTCCTCAAAATACCTTTAATTAACTTGGACAAGTAAGAGCCGTCAAGATCTAGCATCTTGGCATAACTCTTGAATCATTGATTACTATCAATGTTCATCGTCCAACAAACAATTTTTCATATCAATATCGAATGAAAAGGACTGTTAGAGTCTAGGACTCTGGCATAACCCTTTGAACTATCGATCATCATCAACTGTTCGTCATTCTTAAAACATATTCGAGCCACTTTTAAACCACTAGCCTTTCCAAGAGATAGCCATTAATCTCTTGTGATTTTCAACCCTTCCTTTAACCTTCCCAAGAGATAGCCATTAATCTCTTATAACTTTTAATCCCTTCTTCCTTTACAAACTTTAACCCTTCATTCAAATCCTCTCATAAGAGATAATCATTAATCTCTTCTCCTAAACAACCAATCTTCACAAGCTTTGCTTTGAAGCTTTTCACCCGTAGAGCCAGAACTACGGACGCTCTGATTTCTCAAGTTCATCTTGAGAATACATAGGCATAGGATTGCGAGATCCTAGCGAGCCACCTTTTTCTTTTTCCTTTGTTCCCTTTACATCCGATGCCTTCTCGGATTCCACCTTTTCTTTTGTCTACCTTTTCCTTTTTCCTTTACATCCAATGCCTTCTTGGATTCCACCTTTCCCTTTTTCATCGTAGCCCCGAACTACGAAGGCTCTGAGTTCCTCATTGCACTATGAAGATACGTAGGCACGAGATTGTGAAGTCTTGTCGAGCCCCCTAGTAATAAAAACCTTTAGGTCATTTCTCTTTAATAAAAAACATAAAAACATTTCCCTCTCTTCCCATTCTAAGTAGAAGATTAGAAACAAACATTAAGCTAACGTACATTTAACCCTAACTAAATGGTTCCCGTTGAGTACAACGGACGTGAGGGGTGCTAATACCTTCCCCTTGCGTAATCGACTCCCGAACTCAGACATTGGTTGCAATGACCATATTCTTATCCTTTCTTTTAAGGGTTTTATTCGATATTTTCCTTTTCCCTCTGTGGAATAAATAAAGATCGGTGGCGACTCTGTTAAGTCCATCCCGCAAGCGTGCGATTACGCTTCGCGAAGTCGTTCTCATTTTTTAAGGTACAACACCAGTGTTATTGGTAAAGAAGAAAGATGGTGGAATGCGGTTGTGTATTGATTACCTACAGTTGAATAAGGTCACCATCAAGAACAAGTACCCGTTACCAAGGATAGACGACCTGTTAGATCAGTTGAAATGAGCCTGTGTGTTCTCAAAGTTTGATTTACGGTCGGGTTATCACCAGATCCGAGTGAATAGTTTGGATGTATCAAAGATCGCATTTAGAACCCGTTACAACCATTATGAATTCTTAGTAATGCCTTTCGGTGTGACGAATGCCCCGACAGTTTTTATGGATTACATGAATCGGATATTTCAAGCTTACTTGGATCAATTTGTTGTGATCTTCATTGATGACATTCTTGTTTATTCTCGTACTTCACAAGAGCACGAGGGACATTTGAGAATCGTTTTATCGATCTTACAAGAGAAGAAACTCTTTGCCAAGTCAATCAAATGTGAGTTTTGGATGTCAGAGGGTTGTTTTCTTAGTCACGTCATATCCCAGGGAGGTGTGGCGGTAGATCCATCAAAAATTGAAGCAGTGATTAATTGGGAAAGACCGAAGAATGCCTCAGAAGTTAGAAGTTTCTTAGGACTGGCAGGTTATTACAGAAGGTTTATAAATGGTTTTTCTCAATTGGCGTTACCCATGACTAAACTTACTCGGAAGGATTGTCCTTATGAGTGGGATTCGGCTTGTGAACAAAGTTTTATGAGTTTGAAAGAAAGATTGACGACTGCTCCTGTTCTGATCATTCCTGATCCTAGCAAGTCGTATGAAGTATTTTGTGATACGTCTAAGATGGGTTTAGGAGGTGTATTAATGCAAGATAGCCACATGGTGGCTTATGCTTCTCGACAATTGAAGGTCCACGAGAAGAATTATCCAACGCATGATTTAGAGTTGGCGGCAGTTGTGTTTACTTCGAAAGTGTGGCGTCATAATCTGTATGGGGTACGTTTTGAAATGTTTAGTGACTACAAGAGTTTAAAGCATCTTTTTGACCAAAAAGAGTTAAATATGCGTCAAAGGAGATGGATGGAATATTTGAAGGATTATGATTTAGAACTAAAGTACCATCCGGGTAAAGCAAATAAAGTGGCAGATGCATTGAGTAGGAAAGTGTTACGAAATGCCGAATTGATGATGTTAGAGTATGCCTTATTGGAAAAGTTTAGAGATCTAAATCTTCAATTTGTTTGGACGCCTAATTGTGTGATTATGGGAAATTTGAATGTTAATTCTACTCTTAGAGAGGAAATTCAACAAGGGCAATTGTTGGATGAGAAGTTACAAGAGGTGTTAGTTCAACCGGGTTTTGTACGAGCTACTGACGGAATTATTATGTTTAACCAAAGGGTTTGTGTCCTGAACGATACGGTGTTGAAAAGAAGGATTTTAGAGGAAGCACATAAAGGTGCCTTTACTATACATCCAGGTGCTTCGAAGATGTATCAAGATTTAAAGAATGACTATTGGTGGTCCGGTATGAAAAGAGATATTGCGGTATATGTGTCGGAGTGTGCGGTATGCCAACAAGTAAAGATTAAACACCAAAGACCGGGCGGTCTACTACAACCTTTAGAAATTCCAGTTTGGAAGTGGGATAGTATTTCTATGGACTTTGCAGTAGGGTTACCCCGTACGCAAGGTGGTTATGATTCAATTTGTGTAATTGTGAATCGGTTGAGGAAATCGGCGCATTTCTTGGCCGTGAAGACTACATACAAGGCAAGTCATCTTGCAAGGTTGTTTATTTCAGAAATTATGAGATTGTATGGTATTCCCTCTAGTATTGTATCCAATAGAGATCCGAAGTTTACTTCGAGGTTTTTGAGAGCTTTTCAACAAGCTATGGGAACGAAGTTGTGCTTGAGTACGTCGAATCATCCGCAAACGAATGGTCAGACGGAACGGACGATACAAACAATGGAAGATATGTTAAGAGCTTTTGTGCTTGGAAATGGAGGAAATTGGATATAACTTTTGCCGTTTATTGAGTTTTCATACAACAATAGTTATCACGCGAGTATCGGTATGGCTCCTTATGAAGCGTTGTATGTAAGAAAATGTAGAACACCTTTGTGTTGGGCGGAGGTTGGTGAAGATAGAATTTCGGGACCCGAGATCATCCAAGAGACTACAGAAAAGATTCGAATGATCCGCGAGAAAGTTAAACAAGTGCAAGATCGCCAAAAGAGTTATGCGGACAATCGTAGGAGACCTTTAGAATTTGAGGAAGGTGACCATGTGTTTTTGAAAGTTACTCCGAGATTGAGATTGAAAGGACCGTTTAGTCACGCAAGTTAAGTCCGAGATACGTGGGACCGTATCAGATCTTGGAAAGGATCGGTGAGGTAGCCTACAGATTAGCCTTACTGCCTTCTCTATCAGAAATGCATGATGTTTTTCATGTGTCTCAACTAAGAAAGTTTGTTCCTGACCCTCTTCATCCAGTTTTACCAGACTCCGTAGAAATAAAAGCGGACTTAACTTTTGAACCTCAACCGAGTCACATTGTGGGAAGAGAAACGAAGGTATTATGGAACAAAGAAATTCTTCTTGTTAAGGTGCAATGGGATGTGACGCATCCGAGTGATGCTACTTGGGAACTTGAATCCGAGATGCGAGATGCCTACAATCATCTGTTCAGGTAACCTTTTATATTCGAGGACGAATTTCTATTTAAGGAGGGGAGGATGTAATACCCCGTATTTTTAATTACTCTGGATAATATTAGTTGTGATTAACTGAGTCCCAGTGTACTCTGAGAAATTATCTGCAAAGATAATTAGAGTAACTGTTGAACTTAGAGTAATTCCAATTAATATTATCTGACCTTGAGGTTTTATTATTTGGAGCTTTAGAGGCTTTTTGGACATTTAGTAGTATTATTTACTAATAATAGTTACTATATGTTTTCTTTTCTCCCACTTGTGAAAAAGATAGAAAGAGAAGTAGAAAAATGATATAAAGGATTAGAGAGAAGGAAGAGAAAAAGGGAGAAAAGAAGGAGAAAACCTAGAAGCTTAAGGACAAGATCATCAACCATTCTTCATCAAATCATCTCATCTTCTTCATTTTCTTCTTGCTAGAGGTGGGTTCTAGTTAGAAATTTAATTTTAGAAGTTTTGGAAATGTTTGAGTTAGGTTAAAATTATTGGAATCGATATTTTAACGGTTGAAATGTGATATAAATTGTGTAGTATGATCATTATACATAAAGAAACATATATTGATAATTGTTATGATGTTTGGATTGGTTTGATTTGGTTGGAAACATTAGGGTTTTGGTGTAGAAACTATGCATCAATGTTGAATATCATGTTTCATGAAGTTTGTTGGATAAACCATGTTAGAATCATGATAATATACCTCTATTGGTTGTTGGGTATGGTGTGGAGGATGATTTTGGAGGTTGGCAATTCTGCTGTCAAAGGGTTATTTTTCTGCATAACGGAAAGCGCGCTTAGTGCGGGTCTGCGCGCTTAGCGCGACCTGGAGAATTCTCACCCCTTCCAAGCAGTGGGGAGCGCGCTTAGCGCGGGTGGGGCGTGCTTAGCGCGACATGTAACAAGGGAACTTTTCTTTTAAAAATCCATAACATTTAACTCGTTTGTCTGATTCGGGCGTTCTTTATATCGATGTGAAGCTAAGAAAATATTCTATACAATGGAGATGAAAAATGTCGATTTTACTGCCCGATTAAATAATTGGGAGAATTTCGAAAGTGGTATAATTGTGTTTTAATTATCGTATATTATTCTATTGTGCAATTGTATTATATATTGCTTATCCTATTATTGTTTAAACATGGTTGTGAGTGAATATGCATGTTAAATGAAAATGGAATAGGAAAGGTGAGAAAACCTCAACAGGAACTAGTAGATTCTAGTAGGGTGACTAGAAATTGATAGATAACTCTAGATGGCGATGCTCGGGCATGTGTTGTAGAAAGGTGCATCCTTGCCGAGTAATGGTCTAGATGAGAACAAACACTAATATGGAACATGTATGAACCTAGTATAGGTGAGAAGGAAATGTGGCCTTGTGATTATCGAATACAATCACGCTTGTGTGAGAAATCATGTAATCGTAACCGTTTCCCCTGAGTTGCAGTTTCATGAGTCTCGGACTCCTCTAGAACGTCTGCATAATTACTTAGCAGGTTTGATTCCCGCGTGTAGTATGAATGAAGCCTATATGGAAAAGAGACTTGAGATGGTTAACAGGCCATGAGAAGTGACGGTTCACGGTTAACAGGCCGATGATCCCAAATCCATTTCATATGTCAAGTAAGTTACGAGGATCTATGACTCGGGTTGCCTTCTAGACGTAGAAGCGGACGAGAAAAGGAGATGCCTTGGTAAGGTTATCGATTAGTGATAATTTGAGTTAATGAACTCATGACGTGCTCCATATAGTGTGAGATTTGAATTGTGAACTCGAAGTCCTTTCCTTTTCCCTTGGACTTGAGTTAGGATTGGTTAGAACCTTGTAAAGCCGAGAGAATCCATAAGATAGGGAACTAACTGAGATTTGTTATCTCACCCCATGTTGTTGATTATATTACAGGTACTACAGGTTCCGCGAAGGGTAAGGATAAAGTGGTTTGACTTTTCCTTACGAATCGTAGCTTTTGAGATGGCATGGCTTCCTCTATGGAGTTTTACTTTGAGATCATTATCATGATCTAGTTCTTAGTTTTTATCTTTTGAACATCTTGTATATGTTATGCCTTAGACTTTAGTATTTTGTATTATGGGCATGTAATGTATACAATGTGTTGACTAGGAATTTATGGTATTTCAGTACCAAACTTGGATTCATATATATTATTTATGCTTTGATGTGTGATTCTATATATGGGTGTTACAGATCGAGACTCATGAAACTGCACATCAATATAAACCGGTTATGATTACATGATCTCACACACAAACATGATTGTATTCGACAATCACAAGGCCACAATGCCTTAAGGCTCCTCTTGCCTTATCACAAAACCACAAAGGTTTACACACATGTTCCATACTAGTGTTTTCACTCTCCACTAGACCATTACTCGGTAAGGATGCACCTTTCTACAACACATGCCCGAGCATCGCCGCCTAAAGTTATCTATAAATTTCTAGTCACACTACTAGATTCTATTATAGTTTCATGTTGAGGTTTCCTCACTCTTCCTATTCATATTGATTCACATGCATATTCACTTATTCTCATATAACAATGGTATTAGACAGCATATTACAACATCAATCATAAGAGATACATGATAGCATAATATTTCAACATAAAGAATCACTTTCGGTTCCCTACGATTCATTTAATCGGGTATTAAAATCAATGCTTTCACTTTTATGGGGTAGAGGGTCATCATGGATTTATAAAGGTACCAAGAACGCCCTGATCCGAGATACGAATCAAAAGTTATGAAGGAAAATAAAATGGAACAAACTGCCATGTTCGCTAGGCGAACCTCCCAGCGAGCAATCGCTTCCGCCTTCGCTAGACAAAGCTCCTCTCGAGATCAAAAACACAAAATAGAACTGAGACAACCTAAAGTTCGCTAGGCGAACGTCGTTGGCGAACATTCGCTGACCTTCGCTGTCGGGTTCGCTAGGCAAACCCTCAAAAGATGTTCGCTGGGCTTCTCCCCAGGTTCGCTAGGCGAACCAAAGGAAACCCAGAATTTCCAGCTGCGCTGTTATGGGTCCAAACCAACATTTCTTCCACCAAAACCAATCCCAAGTCACACTATGACCATCAAAACATATTCCAATAACAACAACAAGTATTTCTCACAGTTTAAAACATATTTCATCCGTTAGATTCATGATTTTGTTAAGATTTCTCATTTCTCACAAAATAAAACCTAACTCTTAAACTCAAGAAATTTTATGACTAGAGCATCTATCTAGAACCCACCTTGATTAGAAGATGATGATGATGAAGATGAGATGATTTGATGAATAATAGGTGAAAATCTTGATCTTTTCTCTTCTAGGTTTTCTCTTCTCCTTTTCCTTCCTTTCTCCTTCTTTCTCTCCAAAACTCTTTCTATCTTTTTCTTTCTTTGGTTCTAAAGTGGAAAGAGGTGGAAAAGAAATGATATAGTAAAATATCATTAATTAGTAACACTACTAATTATCCAAATAGTCTCTAAAGTTCCAATAATTAAATACCTCTGAGTCAGATAATATTAATTGGATTTGCTCTGAGCTCAACAGTTACTCTAATTATCTTTACAGATAATTTCTCAGAGTACACTGGAACTCAGTTGATCACAACTAATATTATCCAGAGTAATTAAAATACGGGGCATTACATCCTCCCCTCCTTAAAATAGAAATTCATCCTCGAATTTAAAGATTACCTGAAAAGATGAGGGTAAGAAACTCGCATCTTTGATTCTAGTTCCCAAGTTGCATCGCCCGGATGCGTCTCATCCCACTGGACTTTCACAAGGGAAATCTCTTTATTCCTTAGTACCTTAGTTTCTCTTCCTGTGATACGGCTTGGTTGAGGTGCAAACGTCAAATCTGCTTCTATCTCGACTATATCTGGTAAAATTGGCTGAAGAGGATCTGGAACAAACTTCTGAAGCTGAGATACATAAAAAACGTCATGCATTTCCGACAGAGAAGGCGGTAAGGCCAATCTGTAAGCTACTTCACCAATCCTTTCTAGATCTTGATACGGTCCCACAAATCTTGGACTTAACTTTTGTGACTTAAACGGCCCTTTCAATCTCAATCTCGGAGTAACCTTCAAAAATACGTGATCACCTTCTTCAAATTCTAAAGGTCTCCTATGGTTATCCGCAAAACTCTTTTGGCGATCTTGCGCTTGTTTAACCTTCTCACGGATCATTCGAATCTTTTTCGTAGACTCTTGGATAATTTCGGGTCCCAAAATTCTATCTTCACCAACTTCCGCCCATCACAAAGGTGTTCTACATTTCCTTCCATACAACGCTTCATAAGGAGCCATACCAATACTCGCGTGATAACTATTGTTGTACGAAAACTCAATCAACGGTAAAAGTTCTATCCAATTTCCTCCACTTCCAAGCACACAAGCCCTTAACATATCTTCCATTGTTTGTATCGTCCTTTCTGTCTGACCATCCATTTGCGGATGATTCGACGTGCTCAAACACAACTTCGTTCCCATAGCTTGTTGAAAATCTCTCCAAAACGTCGAAGTAAACTTCGGATCTCTATCGGATACAATACTAGAGGGAAAACCATGCAACCTCACAATTTCTGAAATAAACAATCTTGCAAGATGACTTGCCTTGTATGCAGTCTTTACGGCTAAGAAATGCGCTGACTTTGTCAACCGATCAACAATTACCCAAATAGAATCATATCCACCTTGAGTACGGGGTAATCCAACTACGAAGTCCATAGAAATACTATCCCACTTCCATACTGGAATTTCTAAAGGTTGTAACAATCTGCCCGACCTCTGATGCTCAATCTTTACCTGTTAGCATATCGCGCACTCCGATACATATACCGCAACATCTCTTTTCATACCGGACCACCAATAGTCCTTCTTTAAATCCTGATACATCTTTGAAGAACCTGGATGTATAGTAAAGGCACCTTTATGCGCTTCCTTTAAAATCCTTCTTTTCAATACCGCGTCATTCGGAACACAAATCGTTTGGTTAAACATAATAATTCTGTCGATAGCACGCACAAAACCCGGTTGAACTAACACTTCTTGCAACTTCTCATCCAATAATTGTCCTTGTTGAATTTCCTCTCTAAGAGTAGAGTTAACATTCGAATTTCCCATAATCACACCATTAGGAGTCCAAACAAATTGAAGATTTATGTCTCTAAACTTTTCCAATAGGGCATACTCTAACATCATCAATCCAGCATTTCGTAATACTTTCCTACTCAATGCATCAGCCACTTTGTTCGCTTTACCCGGATGGTACTTTAGTTCTAAATCATAATCTTCAAATATTCCATCCATCTCCTTTGACGCATATTCAACTCTTTTTGATCGAAAAGATACTTTAAACTCTTGTGGTCACTAAACATTTCAAAACGTACTTCATATAAATAATGAAGCCACACTTTCAAAGTAAAAAAAAATGCCGCCAATTCTAAATCATGCGTTGGATAATTCTTCTCGTGGACTTTCAACTGTCGAGAAGCATAAGCCACCACGTGACTATCTTGCATCAAAAAGCCTCCTAATCCCATCTTAGATGCATCACAAAATACCTCGTACGACTTGTTAGGATCAGGAATGACCAGAACAGGAGCAATCGTCAATCTTTCCTTCAAACTCATAAAGCTTTGTTCACATGCCGAATCACATTCATAAGGACAATCCTTCCGAGTAAGTTTAGTCATTGGTAACGCCAATTGAGAAAAACTCTTTATAAACCTTCTGTAATAACCTGCCAGTCCTAAGAAACTTCTAACTTCTGAGGCATTCTTCGGTCCCTCCTAATTAATTACTGCTTCAACTTTTGATGGATCAACCGCCACACCTCCTTAAGATATGACGTGACTAAGAAAACTAACCTCTGACATCCAAAACTCACACTTGATTAACTTGGCAAAGAGTTGCTTCTCTTGTAAGATCGATAAAACGATTCTCAAATGTCCCTCGTGCTCTTGTGAAGTACGAGAATAAACAAGAATGTCATCAAGAAAGATCACAACAAATTGATCCAAGTAAGCTTGAAATATCCGATTCATGTAATCCATAAAAACTGTCGGAGCATTCGTCACACTGAAAGGCATTACTAAGAATTCATAATAACCATAACGGGTTCTAAATGCGGTCTTTGATACATCCGAACTCTTCACATGGATCTGGTGATAAACCGACCGTAAATCAATCTTCGAGAACACACAGGCTCCTTTCAATTGATCTAACAGGTCGTCTATCCTTGGTAATGGGTACTTATTCTTGATGGTGAATTTATTCAACTGACGGTAATCAATACATAACCGCATCCCACCATCTTTCTTCTTTACCAATAATACTGGAGCTCCCCGGGGTGAAACACTGGGTCGGACAAAATGCTTAGCCATTAACTCTTCCAATTGATCTTTTGACTCCCTTAAATCAAGTGGTGCCATCTGATACGGACAAATGGATATAGGAGTCGTTCTCGGTATCAGGTCAATAGAAAATTCCATTTCCCTCTCCGGAGGAAGAGAAGTGACATCCTCGGGGAAAACTTTATAAAACTCACAGACTACAGGGATACTCAAAACTTGAAGGTTGCTACTCTCCTCCTTAGTGAGAACCAAAAGAATAGATTTTTCCTTCTCAAACAAGAAATTTATCATTCCAACCGTACCTTCTAAAATAGTTGTCAAAACGTCCTTCGGGGTAGCTTCAGTAGATGGAATAATGATTAGCTTCTCCTCACACCCAATGAAAACCGAATTAGCATAAAGCCAATATATCCCAAAAACAACGTCTACTTTATTAAGCGGCAAACAAATGAGATCAATCTGAAAAACTCTCACGTCCACAGACAAAACACAATTCTCGCACATTAAAAGTGTTTCGACTATCTCATCCATGGCAGTAGTAACCACCATGGGAGGCGATAACGGAATAGCTTGCAACCCAAGTCGCTTCACACATTGCTTGACACAAAAGAGTGTGTCGCTCCACAATCGAATAATACAAAACGAGGAAACCCATTAACGAAACACGTACCAGCAATCAAAGAGTTATCGCCCTTTGCTTTCTTTGCATCCAAAGTATAAACTCGACCGGTACTCTTCCCTTGTGACTGATCTTTATTTTGAGGACAATCTCTCTTTAGATGACCCATATTCTGACACTGGAAACACTTCACTCCATCTATACCAGACCTTCCAAAATGCATCCTACCACAAGTACGACACACAGGAGGTGTGCTCGCTCTAGCATTCTGAACTTGTTTCCCTTTGAAAGCTTGCTGCCTTGACCTAAATTGTTGGTTAGATCTTCCACGATCATTCTGGTTCGACCTCTGCAAATCTCCTTCTGCCTGAACTTTCTTCAAACTTCTCTCGGCCACATAACATTGCCTTAATAATTCAGCATAACTAGAGAACTCTCTTTGGGATACACTATGTGAAATCTTAGCTCCCAATCCAAAAAGAAATTGGTCAACCTTCCATTTCTAATATGGAGCATGCATAGCCTGCCTAGAGTAAGCAGCCATAACTTCAAACTTTTCAGCATAAGAAGCCACAGTCAAAGTACCTTGTCTTAGCTGTTGGAAGTCGAACTCCTTCTGAGTTCTCAAAGATCCAGGGAAGTAGTTCTCCATAAAAGTAACCTTAAATTGTTCCCAAACTTTGGGCACCTCTTGAATAGTCATCAACGCCGAAGCACTTTCCCACCATCTCATAGCAGGACTCTTCAACAAGTGAGAAGAAAATACCACCTTGTTCTCCTCACTGCATTGAATTATCATGAAGATTTTCTCCATGCTAGCAACCCATTCGTTAGCCTTCACAGGATCTAATCCACCATGAAATTCAAGAGGATTTATGCGGATAAAATCCCGGAAACTCCCACCTACAGCTTCTGGAACAACCACCTGAGGATGAAGACCTCCATTCATTTGTTGCACCATTTGCTGCATGAATTTGTTCTATTGCTGCTGCATTTGTTGCATAAACTAATACAAAGGAGCATTCCCATCGCCGCCTAGCGGATTCGTCCCAGCTTGAGGGTTTGTGGGTTTACCACGATTGCTTCTGCGTCCGTCGGCCATGTTCCTAAACGTCATACAAATAGGATTAACTTGATCAGGCTCAATACCATACATATAACACTTAAGACCAAGGGCGACACGACGCATATGAAACGGAAAGAAATACTTATACTATTTCATGGCTAGGTCGAGGATACGACCTGCTCTGATACCAACTGTAACACCCATATATAAAATCATACATCAAAGCATAAATATTATACATGAATCCAAGTATTTGGTACTAAAATACCATAAGTCCCTAGTTAACACATTGTATACATTAAATGCCCAAAATACAACATTCTAAAAGTCTAAGGCATAATATATACGAGATGTTCAAAATGATAAAAACTAAGAACTAGATAAACAATGATCTCAAAATTAGCTCCACATCGGAAGCTAGCCATCAACAAGCAAAGAAAAGAACACACGACCTTATCCTTACCCTGAGCGGAACCTGAAGTACCTGAAATATAATCAACAACATGGGGTGAGATAACAAAATCTTAGTGAGTTCCCTATCTTATGGGTTCTCTTAGCTTTACATGGTTCTAACAATCCTAACTCAAGTCTGAGGGAAAGGGGAAAGGACTCTTGAGTTCACACTTCAAAATCTCACACTATATGGAAACATGTCATGAGTTCATCAACTCACAATATCACTAATCGATAACCTTACCAAGGCATCCCATGTTCCCGTCTGCTTTTACGTCTAGAAGTCGACCTGAGTCATGGATCCTTGTAGTTACTTGGCATACGAACTAGATTCGTGTTCTACGGGCCATTAACCGTTATGAACCGTCACTTCACACGGGCCATTAACCGTCACAAGTCTCTTTACCCTTAGGCTCCATTCGTACTAACACAAGAATCAAACCTGCCAAGTAATCTTGCATACATTTCAGAGGAGCTTGAGACTCATGAAATTGCACATCAAGATAAACCGGTTACGATTACATGATCTCACACACAAACGTGATTGTATTCAACAATCACAAGGCCACAATGCCTTAAGCCTCCTCTTGCCTTATCACAAAACCACAGAGGTTTACACACATGTTCCATACTAGTGTTTTCACTCTCCACTAGACCATTACTCGGCAAGGATGCACCTTTCTACAACACATGCCCGAGCATTGCTGCCTAAAGTTATCTATAAATTTCTAGTCACACTACTAGATTCTATTATAGTTTCATGTTGAGGTTTTCTCACTCTTCATATTCATATTGATTCACATGCATATTCACTTATTCACATATAACAATGGCATTAGACAGCATATTACAACATCAATCATAAAACATACATGATAACATAATATTTCAACATAAAGAATCACATTCGATTCCCTCCTATTCATTTAATCGGGTATTAAAATCAATGCTTTCACTTTTATGGGGTAGATGGTCATCATGGCTTTATAACGGTACCAAGAACGTCCCGATCCGAGTTACGGATAAAAAGTTATGAAGGAAAATAAAATGGAACAAACTGCCATGTTCGCTAGGCGGACCCTCCAGGCGAACGTCGTTGGCGAACATTCGCTGACCTTCGCTGCCGGGTTCGGTAGGCGAACCCTCGAAAGCTGTTCGTTGGGTTTCGCCCCAGGTTCGCTAGGCGAACCAAGGGAAACCCAGAATTTCCAGCTGCGCAGTTATGGGTCCAAACCAACATTTCTTCCACCAAAACCAATCCCAAGTCACACTATGACCATCAAAACATATTCCAATCACAACAACAAGTATTCCTCACAGTTTAAAACATATTTCATCTGTTAGATTCACGATTTTGTTAAGATTTCTCATTTCTCACAAAATAAAACCTAACTCTAAAACTCAAGAAATGCTATGACTAGAGCATCTATCTAGAACCCACCTTGATTAGAAGATGATGATGATGATGAAGATGAGATGATTTGATGAAGAATGGGTGAAAATCTTGATCTTTTCTCTTCTAGGTTTTCTCTTCACCTTTTCCTTCCTTTCTCCTTTTTTCTCTCCAAAACTCTTTCTATCTTTTTCTTTCTTTGGTTCAAATGTGGAAAAGAGGTGGAAAAGAAATGATATAGTAAAATATCATTAATTAGTAACACAACTAATTATCCAAATAGTCTCTAAAGTCCCAATAATTAAATACCTCTGAGTCAGATAATATTAATTGGATTTGCTTTGAGCTCAACAGTTACTCTAATTATCTTTGCAGATAATTTCTCAGAGTACACTGGAACTCAGTTGATCACAACTAATATTATCCAGAGTAATTAAAATACGGGGCATTACACATCAAGTAGGCCATAAAATGAAGTGGTCATTATTTCGACAAGGAATGTATTGGCCAACCACGTTAAAGGATTGTATCGAGTTCGCGAAGGGATGTCAAGAGTGCTAGGTTCACGCACGAATACAACATATTCCTGCAAGCGAACTACATTCCATAGTGAAACCTTGGCCCTTTATGGGTCGGGCTTTGGATTTGGTTGGAGAGATTCGACCAATGTCATCCAAAAATCAGAAATATATTTTGGTTGGTATTGATTATTTTACAAAATGGATCGAAGCCATACCATTAGTAAATGTGGATCAGGACGTTGTGATCGAATTCATCCAATAGCATATTATTTACAGGTTTAGAATCCTAGAGACCATTACAAGAGATCAAGGATATATCTTTACTGGTCAAAAGGTGCAAAAGTTTGCAAAGGAAACGGGTTTCAAACTTTTGACATCTACACCTTACTACGCTCAAGCCAATGGATAGGTCGAAGCAGCAAACAAAGTTGTAATCGATTTGATCAAGAAACATGTGGGGAAGAAGCCAAAGAATTGGCATAAATCTTTGGACCAAATTCTTTGGGCATGTCGAACCTCCCCTAAGGAAGCTACTAATACTACTCCTTTTCGACTGACATACGGTCATGACGCAGTCCTACCAGTCGAGATCTACTTACAGTCAACAAGAATCCAAAGACACCATGAGGTTTTGTCTGAATCATATTGGAGCATGGTGTTGGATGAGTTGGTTGATTTAGATGAAGAAAGGTTAAATGCCTTAGAACTATTAAAAAGGTAGAAAGAGATGGTGGAAAAATCATACAGCAAAAGGGTGAAAATTAATATATTTTTGCTTGGGGATTTGATGTGGAAAGTAATTCTTCCCATGGATCGAAAGGATAGAATCATGGGGAAATGGTCCCCTAAGTGGGAAGGTCATTTCCAGATCATACAAATTTTCTCAAATGGCGCATACGAAATTGAAGAATTAAACGAAGATAAAAGGATGTTAAGAGTGAATGGGAAGTATTTGAAAAAATACAAGCCTACGCTACAAGAGGTAAAAATAGCAAGGGAGTAATCACATATAAAATGGTCGAAGCCAACATGGTAAAATAAATATTGCCAAAATGGCTTAAGTCATTACAAGTAATGCCACAAAGGGTTAAAGAAAGTTACAATTGAAAGAAATGAAGTTCAGTAATTAAATTCAAATTGGGAAAGAGTTCTTCTGCCTCTCATATTTGGATGTTTGAAGCATCCAACTCGCTGAGGTTAGAAAACTTTGTAAGCGGCTTGGTACATTCTGCTTCGTTATGCCACATATTGTAATGGATCAATGAGCCTTTCTTAGGGATGAGAGGTTTTAGTTTAATTTGAATCAAACCAAACTGTCGAGAGACAAGGTTTGGTTGATAATTGACAAGAGTAATTCGGAGTTTGGAAGGATTGAGCCTTGAGGCTAATAATCTTGGCGTTAGGAAAGATTCCCAAATGTCGAGAGATTCACCTTCTTGTTCCTTCGACTCAGGAGGAAATCTTCGTGTAAACCATTCAGGGCCCACTTTCCTATTTGCAAATGGGGCCATATTGGAGGTGAAATTATGATGTTTCGCAAACATCATTACGTAGCTAGAGAATGACAACTTGAGACTCATTCCTTCATCATTAGGAGTCAACAGCGCAAGCCTTGTTCCTTCGACTCTTATATCTTTAACAGAAGCTTCGTTGACAGGGTTTCGACCAGGAAGCGACGCTTCGAAGGTGGTATTCAGCCATAACTGTATCAGCCAGAAAGGTCCTGAGAGGAGCAAGCTTCCTTTCGTCTTGATTGTCTTCAGCGTTGTGACGCCTTTACCAAGGGATTCATACAGGTTGGCCAGAATAATTTTGCTGAGACATAGGTCATGTCCAGCATGCAATTGGTTCGCCATGGTTATGTATCTCTTCGCCACTTGAAGAGACCTTGAACAAAAGACGTAGCGCGAGAGCCAGGAAGGTAACATGTTCTTGGTCGGAAACCTCTGTGGTTTCTTTGTCATGGTGACGACTTCTTTGCTAGTGTCGAAGCCTATTGAATAATCAGTTAAGAGATTGGGGTCATAATATACTCCAATGGGTTTTAAGCTAGTAATGACAACTAAGTCGAATAGGGTTGGCGTAATAATTCCACAAGGGAGATGAAAGTTGTTGTAAGTGTTGTACCAGAAGTAAAGGGAAGCAAGGAGCATCGAAGGACAATAACCTGGTCCTACTTTCGACAATTGGATAAGGTCATAAATACCCATTTCTTCCAAACTTGGGACTTGGATTTCTCTATCTTTCCCAGCCAAGCCAAGTAGTCAGAAGGGTTTTTCGACAGAGGGCATGATCTAAAAACCCTAAAATTATTGTTAATGTACTCTAAGTTAATGGTGTCCTTGGAGGCTACGGTCGAAGGAGAACCTTGGCCATCTACCTTAGATTTTTCATCAATCAGAACTTCCTTCTCAGTTCTAGGTCTTACACCGTTTGCTATGGGTTTGTAACGGTGATAAGATGGAAAAAAACTCCCTAATTTTAACAGGATCAGCATTTAGATCAGGTAAAGGGCCTAGCATAGCATGGGTCTTACCATATATAAGAATAGGGATGAGTACCTGGGATTGATAAATCATTCGTATCTCCTCTTCATTTGGAGGTTCTGGGATGTATTGCTGGTTTCCCACCACATTTGGACCTAGCATCTTGTGAACTGGGACGATTTCTTTGGACTTTTGGGAGCCTTTCGTTTTCTTACTGGTTTCCTTGGAAGTTGTTGAAGTAGAAGCCATTGTTGCAATGAATGTGGAGAAAAATGGGAGGAAGATGAAGTTTAAAGATGATGCGTGTCAAGAAAATCAGAAAGTGAAATGGAAAAGTAAAAATGGTAACTTTCTCACTCTTTTATAAGTGACTACTTTACCTCATTTATGATGACAAGATCGTGGGACACGTGTTGCTGGG
Source organism: Lathyrus tuberosus (assembly GCA_022829125.1). NCBI lineage: Eukaryota > Viridiplantae > Streptophyta > Magnoliopsida > Fabales > Fabaceae > Lathyrus > Lathyrus tuberosus. The sequence goes on from JALAZF010000191.1 coordinate 1,732,125, forward strand.
AGATGGCATGATAAGACGGTGGCAATTAAGTTTCTGACCCACGATCTCCTAGGGGCTAGAAACATGATGATTGAAAAGATTTATGCGTGGGAGTGAAGAGACGTTTCAAAAAAGCTAGGTGTCATAATGACCCTGACGTCACAATTATCTTGAGTCATATGAACAGTTTATTACATCGAATTGTCTACGGCATCGAATCATGTTATCAAAAAATGCCCTTTTCACCATTAGATGTCAGAAATGACATTTTTGGGGGGCAATTTGTTGGCTCCTAATTTCGACGCATGGTTTTACTCATGTAACAAACAAGGAAAAGGGGAATTTTTGCCAAGTTATGATGTATTTTGACTAGGCAAGTTCGATGTTGGAAGATCAGTCGAAGTCATTCTTTACGGAAGAAAAAATGATCAGGTGGACTTAGGAAAATTTCCTAAATATTGAAGTGGTATTTCGACGAAAGGTTATGGATGGTATTTTCGATTTGAGTTTTGAATTTAAACCAAGGATGGAATGTTGTCCTTATCTAGTTTTCAAAAGAAGGACACGTAGAGTACGCTGGGAAGTGTTTACTGGAAAAAATGGTAAACAACCTCTGGTCTATCAATTCTATATAAAATTGAGTAACTCACAGGATTGACCATACATATCCTAGGACATATGCTAAATTCTAATAAAAAACCTAAATGAACTCCACGTTCGACTATGCGCTTTGAACAAGAAATCTAAAGAAAACTCTGTAAAAGGAATGACAGTTTAAAATGAGAAGACTTTAGAATAAAAAGTGCAGTTTTAAAAGTGCTGAAAGTCTAAAATGATTCTAATCGAAAACAAAGTTAAAAAAATAAAAGGGATTTGAAAGTAAAGGCAATAGCGTAAAAGATTTAAGTTAGAAAAACTACAAATGTAAAAGATAACAGTCGAAGGCAAAGTTCAGAAAGTAAAGGACCTTTTGTAAATAAAGATTGAAAACAAAGTTCATAAGAAAAGCATTTAATTAAAAGTAACGGACGAAAGCAAAGTTCAGGACAAAGGCATTTGAATATAAAATCTTGAAGTACTGAAGACATAAAGAACATGTAAATGGCAAAGATTATAAAGTAGCAAACTGCAAGTAAATGCCGAAGATGGTAAAGTAAAAAACAACTACATTGATAAAGGAAATGGTGTTTGAATCACGTACATTCTCACAATCCTCGTTTCTCTACACACGGGTACTTTGAGTGATTTTTAGAGTAACTTGTACAAAAATGAACACCCCTAATCCTATGGTTACATTCCCTATTTATAATGCTGTAAAATAACTGCTAATTGACAGTTTACATCCTATTTGGCGCCTTGCATTTCTTTAACTACTGCCACGTTCGCCAACTGCCCAATTTCAAATTCAAATGATGAAAGTTTCCCTCCAAGACTTGGTTGTAACTGCAGCGCGTTACTTTCAGCATCTTCGTGGTCGAATGGCCTTCCAACACTTAGCAATATTTGAAGTCTTAAAAAACCTTCCTTCGACTCAGGCTCCATCAAGAGTGGGTCGAAGCCTTCTTTTATGCTTAAGAATAACTTTTTAACATGAGATGGCTCTGATTTCACTAGCGTCGAAAATGAGAGCTAACAAATTGCCCCCCAAAAATGTCATTTCTCCAGTGTTGGTAGGAAGGTCATTTTTTGATACGATAACCATTTTGACGCTTGTTTAAAAATTTGACTATGCAAATGCATGGCTACAACTGAACAACCCACGACCTAAACTGTTCAGTTTCTTTAACCCACGCTTATGACGTCATGTCATCATGGTGAATAAACGTCTTTTTAGCCGTATTCATCATGACCTTTTTCTTGGAAATAGACGTTTTGCAGTCTGACCATAACTGCCACCACTCAAACTTTCCCAAAAATGAAACATGCGTCCCACTACCAGATTAATTTCAACGGTGGATTCATGATCTTTGGGATTCCCAAGTGCCTATAAATACCCCTTTCCACAACTTTGTGAAATTTTTCACACTCTCAGAATTCTAAGCAACTTGTTTCTTCTTTCTTCAAACTTTCTTCAAGAACAACCCAGAAAACACCGTTACTTCCTTTTCCTTCCAACAATGGCGTCTTCACAAGCAATCCCTCAAGAGAAGAAAACTTAAAGGGGTAAGGCTACCCAGTACAAACAATCCATCCCACCATTCACAAATCTCCCTGGACCTAAGGTGGTAGACAATCGTCGATTCATGCCAGAGCCCAATACAAAAGAAGCGAGAAGCATCTATAAATCCCAGGTAATGATTCCTCTAATCATCTCTGACAAACCACATGCTTTATCTGACCCTTTGGCCGATGTTGAAATTACTGATGAAAAGCTTAGTGAGTTTTTCCCTTCCTACCGGAAGTCAAGGCCACTAGGGCAAAAAATTATCCCTAACACAAATGAAGCCTCACCTTAGGAACCCTCATTGTCCCAGATAAATCTTAGTTACCTTCATGATGGCACTAGATTAGTAAGAGTTGTTAACCCATTAAAGGATTTTGACCTTTGGATGGCAAAAATGGAAAAAGTTAAGACTGAACACTGGAAATCCATAGGTATCTATGACCTACTTATGCTGTCGAAAACCAACATCCCTTACTGTTTGAACCTGCTAGCAGCATCCCTGTACTTTTGGGATAGTACTCATTTTACTTTCCATTTGCCATGTGGAATGGTTACTCCTACACTTTTCGACCTGGCTGCCATCACAGGGCTTCGCCCAGATGGAATTTTGTATAACCCTGAGGTTGATGCTGAAGATACCATAGACATTTCAGGGTCCAAACTTACTTACACCCTTTTCATCAAACATCACTTCGACCGTGATCACGACGAAGTGTCTGACCAGGAGCACATTGCGTTTCTCACCGTGTGGCTGTCGAGATATGTTTTTTGCACCAAATCACTGCAAGTAGCTAACAAGTACTTGCCCCTAGCCAACTAACTCCATATAAATAGAGGGGTTTACCTGAGTGAACTTATTTTGGCGAACCTTTATGACTCACTTAGTGAAGGAGCCTCTCGACTCAAAGACCTGGAGGCCCAAAGCTCTGTACATTTGAATGGTCCTCTTTGGTTACTTCAACTGTGGCTTAATGCAACATTTGAAGCTAGCCTTCCCATGAAAAGGACAGTTGATGAAACTTCTGTTGAAATAAGAGAGAGAAGCGTCGAAGGGACCCGCTTAGTCAAGCTCACTCCTAATGATGATGGAGAAACTCTTAAAGGAGCTTTCACCAGCTACATCATGATGTTTGCTAAGCGTTATGAGTTTACACCCAACATGTCACCCTTTGCTGAAAGAAGATGTGGCCCTACATGGTTCAAAAAACCATTTCCCAATCCACACAAGAAACTTGACAAAGAATCTGTTTCCATCTGGGAAGCCTTTTTAATTCATAGATTCATTGTTCAAAGGTTAAATCTGGGGAGAGGCATGGCAGCGTTAATTGCTTATTAACCAAACCTTGTCTCTCGACAGTTTGGGTTGGCCCAAATCTTTCCCCAATGCTTATATGAGAAGAAAGGCCATGTAGTTCTTCATACTGCCAGCTTTGATGAAGGAGGGGCTGCCACCCCTTTCGACCATTGGAATGCCAGAAAAGGAGTCTTTTCTCCTGTGTATTTTGAACCTAACTTTTTATGTACTCAACCATTCCACAACTGGTGGTCGAAGTACTACAATGAGCAATTTCTTGATGTGGCTACCTTTTCTGCACTACTTGACCAAGCTTTTCTCGATGTGCAGGACAAGACCAAGAAGAGTAAGTTCATTCATATCAAGGAAATTCAGGCTTTCCAAAAGTACTTTGAAACTATCTATCGACCAGATGATATTAGCCGAACCGTTCGTGAGGCTGCTGTCACTTTAAAGGAAAAATTTCTGCAAAAAATGGATCAGCTAAAAATCCCTTCAAACGTTCCTCGTGAAAAACGCTATGAAGTGGCTTTTGAACTCTTTCCTCCAAAGTTCCCTCGACTACCTAACGCTGATTTTGGAGTGGCACTTACCCCTCCATTTCCAGATTGGCTCGTTTGTGGGTGAACATCTAAAACTCCTTCGACAGCAGTCTCAGCCGAAAGCCCAACGAGTGGTTCCGACTAAACATACGCTAGACAGTTTCAAGGGACACCTTCATATAGGAATTTAGGACGTTCGTGTCGAATCCAAAATATGTGAAGGTTTGAAGCCCTTAATTTGTGATTTTTTGACTGACCACTCAATTATTAACTTGTAATAATTTTCTCTGTCTTTCAGCTATGCCTAGGAAGGCCAGTTCAGCTAAAGCTGCTGCTGCAAAGGTCTAAAAGGAACCAGAAGGCACACAGGTATATTTCATATCCCTTGCCTAAATTTTCATTATGTGATTCCCTTATAATGTTTTTATCACCCCTTTTTTAGACTGCTCGAAAGCCCCCAACACCCTCAAAAAAGGCCAAGAAGGACGCTCAAGTTGTCATTACTTCAGATACTGATGATGAATCTCCTGAGGAGGTTCTCACCAAAAGAAAGAGGAAACTTACTAAAGCCTCTGGATCCACTGGCCCACTTCCCTCGAAGGTGGCCAAAATTCTCGAGAAAAGACCCACTGCGAGTGGTGTCGAAGAACATCCTTCCATGGTTGCGTCGAAAACGACTCATGGCAACCATGAAAGTGAAAATTCAAGTCCTGATGCTGCACTTACTCAGATATGTACACCATATATATTTTTTATATTACATCTGCACCCTTCAAACCAAATTCCTCAGTCTCATTTTCTTTACTTGTGGTTTTAGGCTGATGTAATTAATCCAAATCCCCCACAAACTTCAACCAGTTTCGCCACAACTCTCCTCAATAGCCAAGGTGAGCCAACTTATCACCCTTCTTCTGATGTTGGTTCTGGATTAAGTGAAATCAATCAACCTCTTCCTCTTTCTAGAACAGACATAGATCCTCCTGTCCAAACCACCACACAACATGCTCAAGCTGATGGTTTGGATTCTGGGGAGGATGATGCTTCTAGCCCACCACCTCTTAACCAACCTGAGGCCATGGCCATGGACACAGAGGAACTGGTTGTCGAAAAAGAAAGTGGTTTTGAAAATCAACCAAACAATGACAATCCTGACCAAGCTTTTCATGAAGAAATGAATGAACCACAGCCTGAGCAAGATCATGACCAAGAGAACATTCATCCAACCAATGAAGAGGGTGAGGAAGAATTAGCAGTCGAGGAAGAAGAAGAAGAAGAAGAAAGGATTGAAAATGACCAAACTCCTCCACCTGTGATTCAGAAAAGTCTGGCTAGAACTCCAACTCCTGAGGACCCTCTAGCAGCTCTCAAATTGTCAAACCCTTGAGAATATACCAAAATAATCCTTGGGTAAAAGTACAATTCTTCTACTAGTACCCTCGACTACTTCTGGAAATCTAGCACCAGATGACTTCGTTAGCCCCATCCTCCAAACAATCAAAAAGAAATTCTTCAAGGGAGACATCTATAAAATTCTGGCTTCAGACCCAACTGCTCCTCTCTTTTTGAAGGACAACCTCCCGAAACTCGAACTTTCGACTCTTACTCCAGAGGTATCTGGTTTTCTTATTGAATTAGCTGCCTTAATAAACCAGCTATCTGCAGAGATCAAACTCCTCCTAATAATTCAAAAAACCATTGAAGATACATCTGGGCATGACACTGCAGCTTGGTGTAACGCACAAGAGTCAGAGGCTAAAGTCGAAGTACTGGAAGCTGCTCAAAAGAAAAGGCAGGAGGAAATAGCCTCCAACCAGAAAGACATTGATGCCTGGAAGCAGCAACTCAAGGAATTACAAACCAAGATTTCCAATGCTAAAAAGCGCAATCTTGAGTTGCAGAAGTTCGACAACACGGAGATGGCCAAAGAGCTAAAATATGCCATAGATCTCATTGATGGAGCCCAAAGATTCGACAGAGAACTTGCAGCAGCTAAGCTTGACAAATCTTTGTGCGAAGCTCGCCTCAAGCATAACATGGACACCTTTACTCAATTGAAGTCGAAGCTTCCCTTTTGATGACCTCATGACCCTTGTTCATAGTGTTTTTTAACCATCATTTATTTCTTGGCCCCTTTAAGGCCTTTTAAGTAATGACAATTTCAATGCCTTTGGCATTTATTTAATCATTTGCACTTATTACTAATCATTTCGACTTATAACCTCATGGCACATCTTATGAGATATGCTTTATTAATGGCATCAAACTTGATTCCGTCTTGCAATTAAGGCATTCTGCCTCTTTTCTTGGAAAACATAAAATTACTCAGCTTTTATCAGCCTAGTGCTCCAAAGGCACACGTTTCTATAATATTGATAACATAACCCTAGGGCATACTTCCAAGAATAATTTCACGTGTTTCCACTGTTGACTAGCCAATCCCATAAAAGCTTCACCTCTATAAAATCCTTTTCACATGAGCCATATTTTACATCCACAGAAGCAAATATGAATAGCTCTTCAAAGAAATCAACCACCAAGAAAGATGTTGAAGAGACAAAGAAGGCTGAAGTAACAACTAATGCCTTTCATGAAACCTCAACTGGAGCAACTTCTTATGCCAAGAAGAGAGAAACTAAAATGAGAATTCCCAAGAAAGGACGCTCTAAAGCCAAAGACTCTGATGATGAAGCTGACGCAGACTATGTTGCCTTCCTCAACTCCATTAATTGGAGAGATTATGAATAATCTTTTCTTGAATTGTATGCTGTTGTATTAGTTCTTCTTACTTTGTATGCCATTTTGGCCTTATTTGGCCTATTTTGGCTTTCAAACCTTTTAATGAGACCTATGCTTTAATATGAATCTCTCGCAGAATAGGCTTATATTTTTTCAAATACTTGCCATTTACTTTCAAGATTCTTTTATCTCTGTCTAACTCTTCGACCTCATAAGCTCCATTTGAGAATACCTGTATGACTTGAAATGGACCTTCCCACTTAGGAGACCATTTGCCTAATGTTCTGTCTTTTCGATCCATAAGCAAAATCACTTTCCAAACTAAATCTCCAAATAAAAAAGATTTAGACTTAACCTTTTTATTTAAGGACTCTTCAACCCTTTTCTTTTGTCTTCTTAACAACTCTAAGGCTCTGAGCCTTTCTTCATCCAAGTCTACTAATTCATCCATCATCATTTTCCAATAAGACTCAGAAGGAATCTCATGATGTCTTTGAATTCTTACAGATTGCAAACATATCTCAACAGGTAATACTGCATGGTGACCAAAGGTAAGTCGAAATGGAGTAGCATTAGTAGCCTCCTTAGGTGAAGTTTGACATGCCCAAAGAACCCGATCTAATGTCTTATGCCAATTTCTAGGCTTCTTTCCCACATGTTTTTTTATTAGTCCAATTACTAACTTATTGGCTGCTTCGACCTGCCCATTTGCCTGAGCATAATAAGGCGTAGAAGTCAAGAGTTTGAAACCTGTTTCTTTAGCAAACTCCTGCATCTTTCGACCCGTAAACACTGATCCTTGGTCTGTAGTAATTGTTTCTGGGATACCAAATCTATAAATAATGTGACTTTGGATGAATTCAATGACATCTTCCTAACCTACATTTGGCAATGGTATTGCTTCAATCCATTTAGTGAAATAATCAATACCTACCAAAATATATCTCTGGTTTTTTGAAGATGCTGGTTGAATCTCTCCAACTATATCCAAAGCCCATTCTCTAAAAGGCCATGGTTTCACTATAAAATGCAGTTCACTTGCAGGGATATGCTGTATGCCAGCATGAACTTGACACTCTTGGCAACCCTTAGCAAACTCTATGCAGTCTTTCAACATAGTGGGCCAATACATTCCCTGTCGAAACAACAACCATTTCATTTTATGGCCTACTTGGTGTGCTCCACATACCCCACTATGGACTGTCGAAATAGCCAAATATGCCTCTGTCTCACTAAGGCATTTTAATAAGACTCCCTCAGGGGTCTTTTTAAACAACTCATTACCCATAAGTACATAACTTAAAGCTTGATACCTGACTTTTCGCTCCATCGAAGTTGTTGGATTTTGCAAGTATTCGACTATAGGCTTTCTCCAGTCTCTATCTATCAAACCATCTATAGCAAAGATTTCAAAATTCTCACTGTCCATACACCCAAGCTTAATTGTTTCTAAATCTAATGGGCACAATCCAATAGCCACTACTTTACCTCTTGTTTCAATTACTTCCTGAAGATTTTCCTTCGACACTTTGTATCCATAAGCAATCTGAGCCAAGTCGTTAGCCACTTGATTATCCACTCTGGGTATATGTTGGATATTCACTACCTCAAACTTCTTTAATAACCTATTTGTTATCACAAAGTACATAATAAGATTTTCTTTAACACACTTATATTCCTTTGTGATTTGTTTTATAACCAACTATGAGTCTCCCATTATTTCGACCCTAGTTGCCCCCAGTTCTAACAAAATTTCAAGGCCAGCAATTAATGCTTCATATTCAGCCTCATTGTTAGAGCAAGGTCCTTCGACCTTGTACTTGAATTTTGTTGGAATTTTGTCAGGAGAAATAATGAATATACCCACTCCTGTTCCATTTTTATGACTTGATCCATCAAAATGTAACTTTCAGGATTCAAGTTCAACATAATTCAAAGCATTTTCATTTATGGAATGGTCAACTATAAAGTCTGCCACTACTTGCCTTATCACAGCCTTTAAAGGTTGATATGTTAAAGAATATTCTATTAATGCTAATGCCCATTTTCCAATTCGATTATGCAAAATGGGTTTAGATAACATATGTTTTATAACATCAAAATGAGACGAAACATACACATCAACAGGCTTTATATATTGCTTCAATTTAGTACATAAGAAATACAAGCATAAACACAACTTTTCAATCATGTTATACCTAGTTTCTGCATCATTTAAAACTCTACTAAGATAATAAATGGCTCTTTCGACTCCATTTTCATCTTCTTGAGCCAACATGCTCCCTAAGGTTTTATCTGATGCAGCTATATACAATCTCATACTCTTATTTCTACAAGGTGGTGAAAGAATTGTAGGGTGGCTTAGGTATTCCTTGATCTTGTCGAAGGCTTCCTATTGTAATTGCCCCCACTCGAAACCATCTTTGTTGAAATGAAGTAGTGGTGAAAAAGCTTGTGTTTTGCCACTCAGGTTGGATATGAACCTTCTTAGGAAGTTGATCTTGCCCAGCAATGACTGCAACTCCTTTTTTGTTGATGGCGCTTTCGCCTCCATTATGGCTTTGGTTTTATTCTGATTTATTTCGATCCCCTTTTTGTGGACCACAAAGCCTAGAAAATCCCCTGTCTGCACACAAAAAGCACACTTAAGAGGATTCATTTTAAGACCATATTTCCTCATCCTTTCAAAGGATTGTCGAAGATGGTCTATGTGACTCTTCCCTGAAATAGACTTAATAACAATATCGTTAATGTAAATTTACATGAAAGTGTCTATAAAATCATGGAAGATTGAATTCATTGCCCTTTGATATGTGGCACCAGCATTTTTTAAACCAAAGGGCATCACTACCCATTCATAGGTGCCTAAAGCTCCAAGGCATCTAAAAGCTGTTTTGGGGACATCTTCTCCAGCAATGAATATTTGGTTATAACCAGAATACCCATCCAACATGCTAAGATATTCATGTCCCGCTGCAGAATCCACTAACATTTCTGCTACGGGCATTGAATATTCATCTTTTGGAGTTGCAGAGTTTAAATCTCTAAAATCTATGCAAACCCTTAAAGAACCATTCTTTTTTATAACAGGTACTATACTAGCCAACCATTCGACATACCTGGCAGTGCGAATGAATTTACATCAAAGCAGTCTTTCGACTTCCTCTTTGATCTTTGAAAGAATCTCTGGTGCAAACCGTCTTGGACTTTGCTTGACTGGTTTTTTCCCAGGTGTCATAGGCAACCTATGTTAAACTAACTCCCTGCTCAAACCAGACCTTTCATCATAGTCCCAGGCGAAGCAGTCTTTGAACTCTTTCAACAACTGAACCACTTCGACCTTCAGCTGGGAGTTTAAATTGGCGATGATGTAAGTAGGCCTTTTGATTGCCCCCTCACCTAGATCAATTTCTTCTAAAGGATCCTGTGCTAGCATTTTAACATTGTTTGCCAGCGGATCTTTCTCAAACCCCAAAGGCTCATCTTCATAAATGGCGTCGAGCCTCTGGCTTTGCTCTCCACTTTGGATCTTATCTGGAGGTTTTGAGTCGAAGTCCTTACTAGGCCTCTTTGATGAAACTCAAAAATGGCTTCGCCAGCCATGTAGTCATTAGCAGCTTCCAAAGCCGCTTGTAATTTAGTTTCAGCCACATAGGCCGAAATTCTCTTAAATGCTTCAAATTCAGTCATGATCACTGAATTCACTTCCCCATCCTGTGGGGTCTATTGGAGGCATGCCCATACATGGGAGCCTTCCTCCTGGTATTTCCTTATACCATCTGAAACCCTCGACAGGATGCAAGTATAATGAACAAAAAGTTTCTTCATCTGGCGCAAATTCAAAATCTGCTGGAGGACATGGGGCTATATTCGCCAGATGTTTGTCAAATTGTCTTCCATCAATGTGATTGATAGGTGCCTTGAAATATCCTTGATCAGCTTCAATGTTTTCCACTATACCATCTGGCCTCCAGATGGTGATGCGTTGATGCATCGAAGAAGGCACAACACCTATTCCATGAATCCACTCTCTTCCCAAAAGTAGATTATAGTTTGCCTTTGTTTCAACCACCATGAAAACTGTAGGCCTAGTAATTGTCCCTACTGTGAGGTCAACTTGTATCACTCCTAAGGTAGAACCAACCTTCCCTTCATAGTTCGGCAGAACCATATTATGTGGTTTGGTATCTGTCTCATACTTACCAATCTTGCTTAACAAAAAATGTGGCATCAGATTCACTGTTGCACCATAATCCACCAAAATCTTATTCACATGCACATTCTCTACCTTTCCAGTAATGTATAGAGGCTTTAAGTGACCCTTCATAGCCTCTGTGGGGTGTTCAAAGAAGGCATTTTGTTCCTCTACGCACCCATTATTCATTATGTAGTAACACACAGGTTTGTGTGCAAGCATTTCCATTTCAGTGTACTGATCCAAATCTTCCACTTCTGTAACCTGACCAACCTCTTTAGGCATCACTGACACAATATTCACAATTATATTAAGAGACACATTTGACTCACTGTCGAAGTTGTCAGTCATATTCTCATCTTCTTTGACCTTTCTTTCCTGCTTGTACTCCTGAGGACTAAACAACTTTCGCCTTATAGGTATCTTCTCAGCTAGTTTGACTTGGTCATGGACATTAGTACTTGACTCTCCTTGTCCTTGCATTTGAGCTTCCCTAAGAGCCTTTCTCTTTCGCTGCTCTCTCCTCCATTGTGACCTAGTCATAGGATTCTTCCCTTTGTAATTCTGAGAGATATAAGCTGTTTTATTAGAAGTGTGATTCTCCTTTCGATATTCAATAGACGAACCTCTTTCCACATCAAATTTCTGCCACTTCTTCTGTCATCTACCTTCGACTGGCTTTATCCAGCTTCCTATTGGCACATTTCCAGCTGGCTTGAAGGTGTTTGGCCTAGCCCTTGGCACCTGAGTCTTTCCTCCCGTCGAAGATCTCCTGGGGTCGAAGCTTCTTGGACCTTGATTTGTTTTCTGATTCCATTTCTCACTAGCTTTTCTGACTCCTTCCAAGTTGTGAGCAGCTTTCTCATAAAAAATGGCGCTACATCTGGGACACAGCATGACTCCAGACCCTTTCTTCTGGCAACGATGAAGAAAGTCAACAATAGTTTCTTCCTGTTTGGGGTATGCCACTTTATTACATTCTTCCATTCGATCTGCTTTACTCATTTCTTTAGCCTTTCGCTCTGTGATTTCAACCATATTAACATTAATCTCATCTTTCAAATGTACTTTGGCAAATTGAGCTTCCAGGCTCTCAGCAGCCTTATCCACTTGTTCAAAACCATCAGCTATTTTCTGGTTTACTATCTGTAATGTTGACTCTCTAGCTTCGACAGTTTCCTCAGTATTGAACTTTTGGACTTCAGAAGATGTCTTAAAGTAATGCTCTGCTGCCATACATATCTAATTCTCAAGCAAGTAACCATCCATCTCTACCATCTCTTTAACCAAGACCATGTTGTTATCCAAGTCTCTAGTAACTTCGACTTTTATGGCATTTCTGCCCATAGCCTCATTGGTGCTAATACTGTCTGAACTAGCATCAGATTCCTCCAACAATTCGACCATGTTAATATCTGTATCAGTCCTTACTTTCAGTTTTCCAAGAACTGCACCAAGGCCTTTAGTAGCCTTGTCCATTTCGACAAACTTATCTGCAGTTTCCTTCGTCACTAACATCAAACTGGATTCATCAGCAATCCTTTCATTTAGACCATCAGTAGCCTCATTATAGCCTTTAGTAGCTGCAAACATCAACTTCTTCATGTCATTTTGGTCTAAGTGTTCAATTACTTTGACCATCACAGGTTCTTTAGTGAAATCCTCAGTAACCTCCACCATGTTGATTGAATGGTAGAAACCTTCAGTAACTTCAACCATTTGCACCTCCTCAGGTTCAGCATAATTAGCCTCTGCTGTCTGCAAAGGGTCAGAATCAATCCTCATTGGAGTTTTGCTTTTGTCTCCAAACTTCAGTCTGCCTTCTTGAATAGCACTTTGCACCAAATCCCTGAAAAGAAAACATTGAGAAGTTTTATGACCCAAAAAATTGTGGTACTTACAAAAACCTCTTTTCTTTCTTTGTTCTAAAGGTGGCATTTTAGCACCAGCAGGCACTATCATTTGCCCATCTTTCACCAACAAATCAAAAATTTCGTCACATTTAGTGACGTCGAAAGTATATGTTTTCTTAGGAAATTTGTCATTCTTTTCAGACTCGACAGGGTTTTTTCCATTTGAAGGAGTTAATAATTTACATGCATATGGTGGACCTTGCTTTAATTCAGCAACGTCAACCTCATTTTCGTCGAACTGTGATGTTTCATCATATAGATTCTCAACATCAGCATTACATTCGACAAAGGCCACTTTTTTACCCCTAGTAAATCTAGCCTTTTCTTCTTTCAGCCTTTCTAGTTGTCGAACTCTATCAGCTAGTTGGGCCATATCTCTATGATATTGGGTATCCAACTTTTTTCTAATGGAGTAATCAAGACCCCCAGTAGCCATTTCGACCAACTCATGTTCTGGCACTTGTGTAAAACACCTAGCTTTAAGAAGTCGAACCCTATTTAGGTAATCATCAATTGGCTCAGTGACTTTGCGTTTAATACTAGCCAACTCTTTCAAACTAATCTTGGTTTGCCCCATATAGAACTGCTCATGAAACAAGCGTTCTAATTGGGCCCAATTATGAATCGAATTAGGAGGCAAAGTGGTAAACCATGTGAAAGCATTCTTGGTGAGGGAACTTGGGAAATATTTGATCCTAAGGCTTTCGTCACCTGCAATTTCGCCTGCTTCAATCATATACCTAGCTACATGTTCGACGGTAGATTCAGTGGTATCTCCTGAAAACTTACTGAATTTTGGAACCTTCGTCCTAGGGGGTAATTCTGACTGAAGAATATAATCCACTATAGGTGAAGTATAATTTGGCCTTGTAAAACCAAAATTTACACCATTTCGAGCCATTATCCTTTCGACCATGGCTGCAAGATTATTTTCCTCTGCTACATTTTGGTGTCGAACCTGTCGAAGGAATTGGTCAGCATTTTGGTTCCTATTTGAAATTCTGGCACGGATATCAGATATCCTACACAGATGTTGAGACACTGATATCCAACACAATGAACAAGATAACAATAAAAATAACAGTGCAGAAAGTAAAGGACACAGTGATATGTTTACCCAGTTCGGATCAACAATCCTACTCTGGGGGCTACCAAGCCAGGGACAAAACCAATATACGATAGTATCAATTCACAGATCATACAATAACCAACCCTGTTATAATCTGCTTACTTAATCACTACCCTTCCTATGACTTCTACCTAAGACTCGCCTAGGTATGAGGCCCTCCTCAAATCCCTCTACAACCACAACCCGTGATTGGTTTCTTTCCACACAAGTAACACCACGAAAGTCACACTTTCAAAACACACAATTCTCAATACTTCAAAGCTTATGAGAATTGACACACAAGAAACTCAATGCTTAAAAGCTTATGAGTAACTGATAGAACTTACAACACAAAAACCAGTCCTTATACTGTTATCATAATGATACCAGTTAGGCTCACAAAATACACTCGAAAACCCTAACAAAAACACATGTAAGTTCCACACCTAAACTAGGTTAACACCAGTCAATATACAGCATTTAATCTGGACTGGATTGGGCTTCAAAAACGCAACAAATAGACTGCTCACAAATCTGCAAAATAAACTTCAACAAAATAGGTCTTCAATCTAAAGTTTCCTAATATGTCTCCATAATTAGAAACAGCTGAAAATCCGGAAAACCAACACATAAACGCAATCAAAAAATGCTTTGGATGCCACATAGGATAACCAAATATTCACAGAATATTCAGTAACAATTCTCAGCAACAGAGTCTGCTTTTTAAACTGAATCCAGACGCGATGTCCTATGAGCAGGTATGGCACATCTTCATTCGACATGTTGAGTGCAGCAAATTAGAACATCTTGTTTCAACATCTTGCTGCTAGAAAAAGTTTTAGCAAAATAAATGTCAACCACAGAATCAAAGAAATAACAATTTCCCCCTTTGGCTTATTTTGGCTAAAACTACACACCAAATAAAACTTGCAAAGAAGCACAAAAAGATCCATATCAGAGACAGCAGCGAAATATCAACACACAGCACACATAGCAGCAAAAAAACAGCATAGCAACACTCCCCTTCAACTGCATCAACACACAGCACGCATAGAAAAAAAAACTCCCCCTCAACTGCAGCAACACAAACATTCCACATTCTCCCCCTCAACTACTACAGCAACACAAACACACCACACACAAACATATTACTCCCCCTTTTTAGCCAGAAATATGACAAAGGCAAGTAGAACAGTTATTAATAAAACACAACAAAGGTTAAAGTTCAGAAGAGATACATAGAAAAGCTATTCTAGGTGTTCAGTCAAAAACAAGAAAAAAATCTTCTGCAAAAATTATGCCATTATTCTGCAGCACCATCATCGTCAGATTCTGCAATGTCTTCACTCTCTCCATCAGCAACAGCATCAGTATCAGTATCACCACTTCTAGATCCTGAGTCATCTGAACTCTGTTCACATTCTCTATCAGATTCTACAGAGGCATCACCTTCAGCAGTTTTTTGGTCTTTACCAGCTGTCCCAACAAAAGCATTCCTTTTCTCCATGAAGGTTTTGATTAACTGTTCAAGTTTGGCCTTCCGAGCAGTGTCTCTTCTGATGGAATCTTCCAGTTCCTTGCACATTTCTTGCAGCTGTGCAATGACTTCATCATCAAGATTAGCATGACTGGAAGTCTGAGAAGATGTCCCAACAATGTCTGAGACATGTGCTCCACCAAGTAACTTGTAGTGTAGGGACAGAGGAGGTTTCCTTTTGAGCGCAGTGTCACTCCTTAACACAAGACTAGGACACTGATCTAAAATAACACCACAGATCAAGGAAGGGAAGCAAATAGGCATCTTGACAGCAGTTGAACTAGCTTGTTTCAGAATCTGTTCAAAGATGTATGACCCAAAATCAAAAGAAACCTTTTTCCCGATAGCATAAATGAATCTGCCAAGTATGGAGGAAATAGTAGATGTGTGATTGGTAGGAACCCAATTCACAACAGCAATCCTGTGGAGGATGGCATATTTAACACTCTGTTTTCTAGACGACAACTTTTCTTCATTTGGCCAGTGTTTAATACAACCACGTGTAATCTCCTTGCATACTGCATTGTCTGCAACCTCTAACTCAGGTTGAGGTTCCTTACACCTGCCCAGATAGTTGTTGATAATTTCAGGAGAAAAAGTGACAACTTCTCCTCTCACAGACACTTTTTTGAGGTTGTTACCCCTGTTCTCATCACACTCTTCAGATATATTCACCACAAATTCCTTAACTAGATTTCCATAGCAGGGTCCTATCTTGGACACAGTTCTCATCAATCCAGCCGCTGCAATAAGATCCATGATTTCTTTGTACTTATCGAAATCCTTCCCTAACTCTCTCTCCAGAGCAATCCTCCTTTGATCCATAATTCTCCATCTATCTGCATTTCTCATAGAACTTTCAGCATAAGTCTTTTTGCAGGTAAAGGTTTTCATACCAATGATGTCTTGAACATCTGTTGCAACTTCATAGTCAGACTCACTGTGATCAGTGATTTTTCTCTTCTTAGTGGGCACAACAACCTTACTCCATTGTTTAGGATGCCCTGCTCGAACTTTTCCTTCCCCACCTCCAGATTTTCCATGCAGTTTTGAAGACTTTGAGCCTTCACTTATCGCAGTTTTCTCTCTTCTTCTCTTAATTTTCCTTAGCATTCCAGCAATAGGTTCCTCATCAGAAGTGAGGTCATCAACATTAATAACATCATCAGTCCTTCTTACATCAACTTTCTTTTTACTCCTTCTTTCACGGTCCACATTGTCGCTCCCGGGATTTTCATCCAAGTACAAACGCGAAAGTGGCACCGAAACAGAGTCGCCAGCAATGTGTATTTATCCCAAGAGAGGGAAAGGAAACACCGCATAAACCTGGGGAAAGGAAAGAGCATGGTCTTGCGACCAAGAGAACTGGGTTCGGGAGTCGGTTACGCGAGAGGAAGGTATTAGCACCCCCACGCGTCCATCATACCCGATGGGATCCACGCTTGCTTGTCTCGATCAAAGGGTGTAGAAAAGGATACTGGAAAAGGAACTGAAAGAAAGAAAGGAGAAAGAATGGAAAAGGAACGAGAAACAAATTTAGGGAAAATAAAAGAAGTGCTCGCGTGGGCCCTACCCCACTGCCTACGTATCTCATCGGGAGCATGAGAATCAGAGCGACGTAGTTCCCCTAACTAGGGATGGATTGTTTGTGTTTTTTAGTGGAATACGTCAACGTTCGCGTTCTAGCAGTTTAGGTGTTGCAGCTCGCTGTAGGGAGACTTAGGCGTTACCTGTTTGCGGTAGAACGGAAATGACGCATCCTTAAGGAATGAGTGAATGAGATGAGGAAAGAATTCCCGAAGGAAAGACGTTATTGTTTGTTTTTTTGTTTTTTAGAAGAAGTGTTTTGATTATTGGTGTTTTAGTAACTCACATTGTATTTAAGTCCCTCATGTAGGATCGAATGCCTCGCACATCGTCCCCAGACGGTACGTATGCTAAACAATCTTCCAAATAAATGAGAGAAGACCCCTCACCTCCTTGTTCCCACATGAAAGGCCTAAATATGATATTGGTTATGCCTTTATTAAGTGTTTTTTACTTTTATTATAAGATGAGAAAAGAGACTCAAGAGCGGATCAAAGGTAAAAACTAAGGGGGAGACTAAGACCCAATCATAATATTAGCATGCTTGGTGATCCTATGGTTAAGTGTGGTTTAAAACCTAACTCTAAAAGAAGAGAGAAGAGACTCAAAGTGTAAGAGAAAACGGAAGTTAGTTGTTAGTGTGCTCGCCAAGGATAGGGATCCTCGTG
The DNA here is from genome assembly GCA_022829125.1 of Lathyrus tuberosus. Classification (NCBI taxonomy): domain Eukaryota; kingdom Viridiplantae; phylum Streptophyta; class Magnoliopsida; order Fabales; family Fabaceae; genus Lathyrus; species Lathyrus tuberosus. Next base: position 1,749,848 of record JALAZF010000191.1, read on the forward strand.
CCTACCTATCCTCATTAGGGAATGAGGAATCAGAGCATCCGTAGTTCACGTTACTACGGGTGAACGGGAAACGGTCTCGATCGCATGGGTGCGAGAGAAATGGTGATACTCACAGAAAGTCTACGGGGGAAACTTGGTCCTACAAGTCAGCATGCAATGATGGTCCTAAAGTCAGGATCAGAAGGGAAGTCTACCTAATGTTGTCATGCATGGATTGCTATCCTAATGTCTCTCCTACCTCCGACTTAATCGAAAATTAAGTGGAGCTAGGAATCCTACGGGATCATGTCATCAGACAAGTAAACACATGATGAATCAATCACAAAATGAAATAATAGCAACTAAAGAGTAAACATTGTCAGTTAACAATAATATCACACAATCACAATAAGAAAAAGGGAGCTTTAGCCAAGGGGTCATATCAATCGAGGTAAACAAGCTAGCTGTGAGGAATAAGGGTGCTCGCCCAATGGCATCAAGAACCATGGAGAGCATAGTAAGAAAGGGGGAGATGTGAATCAGATCACATAAGCATCAGCATTGGTCAATGCGAGCTAAAGACAAAGCGTGGGGGTTTGATTACTAAACCCTTCTTCCACTGACAGACTCGATAACATGAGCAAGATATGTTCAAAGCTTCAATCATGTAATGAGAGCTAAGAACGACTCAACTAGAATAACGGGGGTCGATTGCGAACCCTAACTTCCGTCAATTGCCTTCTTGGAGGTCTTACCAGGGGAAATGGGAATGGGGTGCCTCATAGAGGTCTTCAGGCACAATATTAAACAATCACAAACAGAGCCTCCTTTGAGGACTTCCATCATTGCCGGCCAAGCGGCACGGACTCCCAATCCTACTTCTCATGGCATAAAAAGGAAAAATGTGGAATTAGTAAAAGAGAAGAGAAGTGATACCGAACGGATATCAATCCGTAGCAACGCAAGCAAAGTGTAAGCAAACCGGCACACTTCTAGTAACCTAATATAAACGAGCAAAAGTGTTAGAAAGTGGAATAGATCCATGAAAGGCATGGAACCAAATGCTCTTCAAAAAAACAATAAAACAAGGCCATGAGCCGTAAACAGCAGCAACAACAGCGCTCCAGCACCTGCATAGCTGTAAAAACTAGCAACAAGTAAAAACAGCCTACAACAGCTACTATTTCCAGAACTGAACAGGTGTGTATGCAATCGGGTAGAATAGTAACATTTTACAGCACACTTTGTGCACAACAACTGTATATGTGGCAGCAACTTCTACTTCATTCAATTAACTAAGTCAAGTGAGAAACACTACAAAACAAACTCAAAGATTAGTCAAGGTTTAAATGGGAATAACCAAAGTGAGCAACTAAGATCAAAAGGAAATGTCAATAAGAAGTAATTGAAATCCATGCTAAAATGTAAACAACACTTAGTCAACCATCTATGCAACACATATTAAAGACTATTAACAAAGTTATCAAATGAAACTATTAGGAAAATATTAACACTAAAACCTATGTTTAGTCAATGTTAGAACTAAGTCAAACCAAACTATGTCAACATCAATTAGTTCAAAGCTCTAATTCTAAAACTAGTTAGTGGACAATTAAGGCAAGGACAATTAGTGCAATTAGTAAGCAAAAGCTAAAAACGATTATTCAAATCTTATCTAATTAGTCAAAATATAAACCTAAATCTAATTACCAAAACTAGAGTCTAAAGTCAATGTCTAAATCGAATTGAAATTTGTGTCTAAACAAAAAGTTAATTGAACAATCTAAAATTAGTTCCTAATATCCTATTCTAATAGAGGTTAGAATTTAATCTAAAAACTAATCCTAAAGAATTAAGACTATTCTAAAATTAAAACCTAATTCTAAAACAAATATTAATATTCCAAAGAAAACTGATGCTAAAAATCTAACTCTGATCCTAAAATTAATTCGCAGTTAACATGTGATTAAGGCACGATTAATTAACATAATCATTAATCAAAAGTGACAACGGTTTCAGGAGGGGGTGCGAGTTGATTGTGGGAGTGTGGATAAGAATTTCATGGAGCATGATTCACCAAAGAACCCGGCCCAAAACAGTATGGAGAAGAAATGTTTTCTTAAAAACCTAAGAACTCTCAACGAACTCCCTCTCTTCTTCCTTCCTCCATCGTTTCAACATCAGAACCCTCCGTTCAAATCGCACCGCCGGCGACCAATCTCTCAAACTCTCCTTCTCCGGTGAAAGGCCAACATCCAACACACTCATTCCCGCTCAACCTTCCACCTTCGTCTGTTCACCACCAAAGAAAAACACCTCGTAACCCTAACTTCGCCGTGATAATCACTGACAAGAGCTACACTTCTCTCCCTATGCTCAATTCAATCCGTCTCTACCGTGAACCACAGCAGCATAGAAGCATCCTAATCTAACGGCACTACGCGATGTCGAAACCTCTCAAATCGGTGCCAGAACTAAAGGAGTTCGACTCTGATACACCAATTGCTACATGGCAAAATCAAGATTGGAGGCGAAGTGAATGTACCTGCGTGACGATGATGATGACGGTGACGACGGTGCTTTGATTCGCTCAACCACACATGAAATTACGCTTGAGGTAAGAATTTTTGACCGTTCTTGAATTCCCTCTTCATCTTCTACTTCTTTCCGTGAATCTAAAACCATTGTTGTGATTCTTGCGAGAAGATCGTGCTTGTGATATTGAGTTTTTGGCGTTGCTGTTATCGATTTGCAGGTTCCAATGACGATGTGACGATGATGAAAATTGATGATGTAGAGAATTCGTGAGGTTGATGAAGGCTGGAGTAAAGTTTATTGCAGAATTCTGCAGGTTGAAACGGAAGATTTATGAAGATGGCTCATGGTTTCTGGAGATTCAAAAACGAAGATTGAAGCATTGGTGATTGAGATTCAAGGAGATTTGGTTGAAACTAGTATGGTGCGAAGGTGGAGATGAAGTGTTGATGCAGTTTGTTGAAGATGGAGCAATGGAAGAGAGATCCAAGAAAGTGTGAATCGAAGTTTCTTTTGTTGAATTGAGGCTGGTGATTGAAGGAAATTCAGAGTTTAGAGAAAAAGGAAGAAGAAAGTGGGAGAAGAGTTCAGGGAGAAAATGCTGTTAGTTTCAGTTTTGGGGAAAAATGTTAGGAGTTTTTGCAGTTAATTTCTGTTAGAAGCAGTTAGGAAATGGTTAGAGTGGTTAGCGGCTGGAGAGAATTGGTTAGTTTTCAGTCAAAAATCTGTTAGGAAGTTTGTTGGAAAAAAAAAGGTTAGTGAACATCCTCTGGTGTAAAATGATTCGAGAGATTGATTAGGAAAATGTTAAGATGAATTTTCTGGATTTTTGTCTTATGCTTTTTGCTGTTATGGGCTCTTTGTAACCGTCTTCGCCGTTACGGTTTTTTCTGTTATTGCCCTTGTAATTTTTCTGCCTTCTGAATACTCTACTGCTATTATCAGGACGTATGCACAAAGTAATTTTCTTTTAATGTTTTTTTCTTAGCAGCAATGGCTATGATCAAATCAGTTAGACCCACCGGCTGCTAACCATATTCAGGCCACAACACATACTATAAAGTGTAAGTTCCCGTCTCTTCCCGCAGACCACCGCTTAATTTCAAAATCCAATGCTTCACCCAGCCTACTTCTCTCAGCCTGCTCTTTTTTGACTTTGCAAGCCCCCCCCCCCCGCTGATTCAACTCAGCCAACGCTTTTGCCATATTTGCCCGTGTGATGAGTACCAAGGTTCTTGTGTTCACTTTAACAGGTGGCTCACTATGGTTGGAACTAACCATTTCAGCATGAGTGTACCTAAAACCTATGTAATAGCCTTTAGCAATTTTGGAATTGCCGATTAGGATGACAGTCCCCACATGGGCAGGTTCCTTGTACACATCCAATGTTAGCATCCGGTTTAGACAAAATGGATATTTTTAAAGTAACTTTGGATTTCAACTTTTTTGGTATAGACATGGGTGTGACTTTTAATTGTGTAAGATGGGGATAAAACTGGATATCAAAATAGTTAAGATGGTTAAAATGAAGTAAGAATTGAAATTTGAAAATGGATCTAAAAAATAGATATTGAGCTTGAAGAAATCGATTTGGACTAGATTGATATTGGATATGGGAAAAGTGGTTTTGGAATTGGACTTAAAATTAGACATGGTGGTAATTTGGACATAGAAATGGATATAGAATATGGATTTGGAAAAGGTTAATTCGGATTTTGGATATAGGAAATGATTATTTGTAAAGTGAATGGAAATGGATTTGAATTCTAAAATAGACATCAAAAATGGTTTTAAAATGGATATAGTTAATGACTCGAAGAATGGTTTAATTGGATCAACAATAAGGGATAATGGTTTATGATGACTTTGTATTTCGAATTCCAAATAGCCCACACAACTAATCTTGACACGCCCAATTTTACACCAAACGCATATCTTCAATGAATTCCAACAATTCAATCAGTAAGCTCAATCGAATGTGACCTACCACTCTTTAAATCAATCCACAGACGCCTTATCCTGATAACCACTGATATCCTTGACATGAACCCCTAATCTCACAATTTGTAATTGAGGACTGTCTACAAACTCAACCAAGAAGGAGAAACCATGACCCTTGTTGATGTACACCCTGAAACCTGGCGAACCTCTGAATACAACAACCCTGGCTCTTGATGAACCTCTGGATATTAATATACCAATAACATGAAAAACTCTTCGATCCCATGTCTCAGAAAACCAATGCGGTGATATGATTATGAGTTATGACCTAATGAGATGCAAAATGAACGCGAAGCGAAAGCCAGAAAAAGTTAGAAAAAGGTAGGGCAAATTTTGGGGTGCTACAGCTGCCCCTATTCAATCAGCTTGGACCTGAATGGATGATAGCAACTGCTTTCAGACATTCAAGGTAGAAGGTGATTGAATACAAAATGAATCGCAAAATTTACAAATCGCGAGGAGAGACCATAATACTGGAGCCCAGTCACACTTCGCCAAAGGAATTTGGCGGAAAGACAACATACCCAGAGAACCACATCGTCAAAGGGGTTTGACGGAAAGAAGAATGAAACCCGACTGAAAGGACACATCATCAAAGTAATTTGACGGCAGGAAGACTCAACGGAAGGAACACATTGTCATAGGGATAACAGGAAGAAGACTTGCCCGAAGGAAGCACATCGTCATAGGGATGACAGAAAGAATACCTGATCGGGAGGACACATTGTCATGGGGATGACAGAAAGTGGACTTGACTGAAGGAGACACATTGTCATAGGGATGACAGAAAGAATACCTGATTGGGAGGACACATTGTCATGGGGATGACAGAAAGAGGACTTGACTGAAGGAGACACATTGTCATAGGGATGACAGAAAGAATACCTGACTAAAGGAATCACATTGTCATAGGGATGACAGGAAGCAGACTCGACTGAAGGAACACATTGTCATAGGGATGACCGAAAGGAGACCTGGCCGAAAGCAACACATTGTCATGGGGATGACAGAAAGGAAACTAAAAACATCCGAAGGTACGAAACCTGAGCTCGGAACACATCGTCAAAGGGTTGACGGGAAGAAACTGAAAACATCCGAAGGTAGGAAACCTGAGCTCGGAACACATCGTCAAAGGGTTGACGAGAAGAAACTGAAAACATCCGAAGGTACGAAACCTGAGCTCGGAACACATCGTCAAAGGGTTGACGGGAAGAAAACTCGACCAAAGGAGACACATTGTCATAGGGATGACAGAAAAAATACCTGACTTAGGGATCACATCGTTAAAGGGGTTTGACGGAAAGAAAACCATACTACGAAACACATCATCAAAGGGGTTTGATGGAAAGGAAACCTGACCGAAATGTCGTCATCAAGGGGTTGATGGACAAAGACTGGTCGAGGGTAAGATCGACGTATGATCTACGACCCAAAAGAAAAGTAAGCAGAGGGGTTGATTGTAATGTCTGCTGGGGATATGTCATCGTCTTGATTGGAAATTGATTCGGGCTTTCGCGCAAGGTACCAAATCTGGCTTATGCTTCGCATGCATATGTTTGAATTTTCTTTCTATGGCGTAATGCTCCACATCAAATGGAAATGCTACGCGATTTAAGGATGCAATGATCACTATATGCAAAATGTCGACGCATGCTCGGGCTACCGGGAAAGAAGGATGTGCTAAGTATGATTGAACTTTGCTGACTAGGACAGGTGAAACCTGATGGTGAATGTTTTTCAAAGGCGAAATCTTTCTGGGTATCAATGGGGATTGGATTTTGAATGAAGTGCCAATAGGGATTGGACTTTTCGTTTTAAAGCGGACGTCAACGGGGATAGGGCTTCAGGTTTTTTTTTTGAAAGATGCCAACAAAGTGGACTGTGGAAGGATGCCGAGCAAGGTTGGGCTATAGATTTTCTGTTCAGTTTTACAAGGCTTCATGCAATGCTATGCTAATGATATGCGATGATGATTATGCAATGATGTGATTATGATATGCAACAGGACCACTCCAGCAAAATAAATGCTGAAGAGACAAGGCCAACTCCGCTGGGGAATAACAAACTGAACCGCTTTCAGTGTCATAACTGCTCGAGATCCCGACCAAGCCTCCATTCTGTAGGAAAGTACGAATAACAAACTTCTACTGGAGAAACCTCCTAGGAATCTGTTGGAGAAAAGTGCCAATGACAATCGACCTTTGACTTACTGGGGAACGCTAACCACCACCCAAAAATATGCTTCGGAGACTTGGTTGATGGCATCAACTCTGTTAGGGGACAAGGTCAGACTTGGTCCTCTGTTGGAGACCTACCTCTACCCTTACTCCGTTGGGGGGACGGAAACAACTTTACCGTAAAATAGGGAAGCATAAACCCAACGCTCTGTACAGGAATATAAACTCTTGCTGAAGAGCAGTAAACTTCGCCAAGCTGGCTAAGGGAGAGCGAACCCTTGAATTCTTGCTAGGGAGAATGATTCGCAATCTTCATAATGCTCTGCTGAGTGATAAAACTTCAGCCATCTATGCCGAGGCGAGAAAGACTCTACTGGGGTCATCTCGTGTTAACTATCAACGTGGACCCTGCAGGTGTGATATGACTAAAAGAAATACCCCGATGCAGCATAACCTGTAAATGAACATGTCTTCAGGATGTCTCGTGAAGATCTGACATAGATTGCCCCATGGCTTTTGATTAACCGTCCTCCGGAGAGAATAACTTTTTGTACTTTTGGGGTGGCCTGCCCCGACTTTGAAATGATTTATGCCCCTGACTGTTTAATCTGTGAAGGAGTACCTTTAACTGTCCTTTGAGAGATTTGTTGAATCTCGACTTGATTGCCCCAGATTGGCTGAATCTTGGAATGGATCGCCCATTTGATATGGCTTTCCCCTGCTCAACGGAGTACTCGGGCACTTTGCACCTTAGATTAATCAATCTTCCCATTGTAGAAACTTTCCTGATCAAACGCTTACTCACAAGTAAAACAATACGTTTTGAAAAGATAATTATGATGCAATGCATATGACAGTTTTGAAATCCAAGTTTGTACACTGGAAAAGTGTTGTGACATATAGTGAACGAATCACTTATTAGAATGTCACATCGATACCAGCATGAGCGGTAAGAAAGTCCTTTTGGGAGTCAGAACTGACGCGATTTTAACCGAAGTATGCTTTCGAAACAACCCTGCTTCAATTAGGTCTTTTGAAGGTTGTAACGTGGCCTGGTTCACGGTTTAAGAAAGAAATGATATAAGGCTCAACGTTTTGTTTTAACCCACCCATTCTCCTTGATGTTCTCCAGTCCTAAGTTCAGCTAACTTGACACAGGCGCTCACCTTTCAAAAGGTTATGAACGGTATGAGGATAGAAGGACCGCACGGTTTACAGAGTGACATTCACCCCTTTTTGCCTTTGGTGTCTGTGGTCACACGACTTGTTCTTTCCTCGAGGATTTTTCTTTTTGTTCCTCTTATTTCGTTCTTTAGTTTTTTTTTTTTTTTGATTTCCCTGATTTTTGCCTGGACTGATTCTTTGAGTTTTTCGATTTTGAAGTCCAGCGGGATGCCCTAACTTTTTCCTAAGTCACTTGTATTCAAGTCTTGACTTAGCAGGCTTTTTCCTTTTTTCTTTTTTTTTGAACTAATCGTGTGACACAGGTTTGTCTTGACTTGTAAAGGGTTGTGACCGTCTCACTCTTCGATTGGTGAGGGATAACCGTAGATGTAATTGATCCTCGAACGGAACACTCCTTTTGAAATTTGAACGCGTGGTCAAATTAACTGACACCTACCCTGCCCCAGGTTAAGATTGAGGGTTTTTCATTTTCAGAAATAAACTCCTACTACTAGGCTCAACGGGGTTTGCAAGGGATTACCTTCCTTATGTCTCCGGTGTTTAGAAATTTGAAACAATGCCTGTACATCATCAACAGGGTTTTTGTTCAAAAGCATACAATCGAAAGTTTTGTGCCTTTCAATTTCGTCATCCTCCCTAGGATCCTGCTTAAACAAGCATATGATATCGACGAAAAAGTATGAGTGAACACGACTGGACTTAATCAAAACATGCATATTCATTTCATTATCATTATCAATCGAAAACAACAAGTTTTACAAATGAGTTTGTACATTTTAACAGAAAAGAAACTACAAATGCAAAAAATGACATGATCCAAATGGTCGCCATCTTTGAGGAACTGGGCTTTCCAAGCTTGATTTGCTAATGAGCTATCCACCTTCAGTATTACTCGTCGAAGTCAGTTTGATAATCACCTGCACAACTGCTCTCAGTGCCTTCCTCCATAACCTGAACTGATAAACCCACATGACTGGATGAAGGAGAATTGCTGATCTGAATACCATGAGGCGTGAATGAGAACATATTGGAGTCAAGAAGTGTATGGACCTTACTCCTGAGCACCTTACAGTCTTCAGTGGAATGCCCCTGTGCCCCAGCATGGTAGTCACAACGGTCGTTGACATCAAAACTTGGTGGATACGGAAAAGGCACTGGCTTCAATTCCTTCGGCACTATCAATCCACCTCTGATCAAATCTGCCAACATCTGAATATACGACATTGGCAAATGAGTGAAATTCCTCTCTGGCTTCTTTGGCCTTTGTCGGGCGTGCTGACGAGGCTGGCGGCGATATGACCGTTGATTCTGAGAAGGTCTCTAATTTACAGAAGAATATTATCCCTGATATGAAGACCCATAAGATTATTGACTCTGAACAGTTGATATGTCTGAACGCTGAGAACAAGTTGGTGAAGATTCATGAATGGAACTATTTTCTTCCTCGAATTCTTCCTGAGAACTGACAACTGATTCATTTTCATTAGCTTGGAAGTTCGAGACGCCTTGGATTTTTCCACACTTGATCAGTCTCTCGATGCGTTCTCCCACCATTACCAGGTCAGAAAATTTTGCGCCCCCATTGACAATCATCTTTTCCAAGTACGGCCCTTGCAAGGTATCTGTGAACACATCAACCAATTCTCTATCCGAAAGTGGCGGTTGAACACGAACGGCTAACTCTCTCCATCTCTGAGCATACTCTCGGAATGATTCATTATCTGCCTGAGATAAGTCTTGCAAATGCATTCGGTTGGGAGCCATGTCAAGATTATAACTGTACTGCTTTACAAAGGCGTTAGCTAGGTCTATCCATGATTTGATGCTACCACTTTCCAACTGCATATACCAATACAAAGATGCCCCACTCAGACTGTCTTGGAAACAGTGGATCATGAGCTTGTCATTGTCGACATGTGAGGTCATTCTTCTGCAGAACATCACCAAATGTAGTTTTGGGTAGCTATCCCCTTTGTATTGCTCAAACTTTGGCATCTTGAACCTTGGAGGCATCACAAGGTCAGGTACCAGACACATGCTCAAAGCATTCAAATCAAGAGTATCACGCCTCTCAAGGGCTTTAATTTTCTCGTCCAACTCACGGTATCTTTCATCGAACTGAACAACCTTTGGATCCTTAGGTTTCATCTTCGAAACTACCCCTTTGACATCTGGCATAGAGAAGGCAAAGCTCTGATAGTCTGTGGCATCTAGAGAAGATGAATGTCCGTCTCGAACGATGGTTCGCTCGTGTATAGCATGATTCTCAACCGGGATCTGCACAGGATGAGCTTGAGCAACATTGTTCACTAGAGGTGGAATGACATTCTCATTTCTTTGAATGTTGGCATCTCCCCTTGTCATAACGGCCATAGCTTCCATAAGTTGGTCCAACTGATGCTTCATCAATTCAACATCGGCCCTAGTCACCAACTGATTCTGTTCCCTAGAGTTCATGATCCTTCCCAAGGTTGATTCAAGTCTAGTACAAAAGTCGGGAAATCAAACTGCAGTTCAGATAAAGGATGGATGAGCTCACTGGTCTGGCTTGGAGAAAGGATATGCAAAAATGATGCAAGATGCAAATGCAATGCAAAGATGAATGCAATAAAGACATGGGATCAAAGCTTCCATAATTCTGAATAACTGCTGTGCTGCTGATTGAATAAGCTCGAGGGTATGTTCTGAAGAGAATACCGGAATACCAGAATACCGGATGATCAGAATACCATAATACCAGGCTGATAAGTCCACACTGATAGGAAATCCAAAATACCGGGTATGTTGAAGGTCAAGGTTACCTGCAAACCTGTAAACAACCCGCCCCTCTCACATGTGGGTACTAGGATGTTCAGTATCCCGGGCTCTCAGGTCGAGAAATGATGATACGTTCACCATTTCTGGTTTGGCACCATCATCAATCGAGGAGGCCTCAACTGATTCTCCAAAACAAAAGGTCATCAGCTTCTGGCACTGAGGTCGAGAAGCAATAGTACATTCATCCCTCGGGGTACAGTACTATCGCCAATCGAGGAGTGCCTCCACTGATTCTCTTTTAAAAGGGATGTCTTATAGCGAGTTCCCAGCATTGTGTCCTCGGATCGAGAGTGTGCAATGGGTTTGCCATAGAACGTGGTCTGCCACTGTCACGTCTCGGGAGGAGTGCCGCAACTGAGTCCTCGGGAATGGTCACCAGAGTCGACAGTTCCTCAAGAGAATAACTACTGGCCTGCATAACATGCAGTAGCAGAAAGCTCCTGATAGAACCTCGTTTGGTTGTGGGTCTCATGAACAACAATACGTGGTCACCACCAAGCAAGCGTCACGACTATCTACTCTAATACCTATGTGTGTACTCAAGCCTGGGTAGTGGGCTTATCTGTCAGAACACCTGCCCACCAAACAAAAAACCAGCACAGCACAGTCCAGTATAGCATAATATAGCATATGAAATGAAAATGCTAAAATGCGGTAAATACAGTAATATATAGTAAAGCAGTAATACAGTAACTAGCAATACAGTACAACAGTAAATACAGCAAAAAAGTAAACACCCAATGAAAGAAAAACAGACAAGCGCTAGGATTGACTCGCTAAGGAAACCAGAGATTCTGGGTTCGGTCCCCAGCAGAGTCGCCAGCTGTCGCTCCCGGGATTTTCATCCAAGTACAAACGCGAAAGTGGCACCGAAACAGAGTCGCCAGCAATGTGTATTTATCCCAAGAGAGGGAAAGGAAACACTGCATAAACCTGGGGAAAGGAAAGAGCATGGTCTTGCGACCAAGAGAACTGGGTTCAGGAGTCGGTTACGCGAGAGGAAGGTATTAGCACCCCCACGCGTCCATCGTACCCGATGGGATCCACGCATGCTTGTCTCGATCAAATGGTGTAGAAAAGGATACTGGAAAAGGAACTGAAAGAAAGAAAGGAGAAATAATGGAAAAGGAACGAGAAACAAATTTAGGGAAAATAAAAGAAGTGCTCGCGTGGGCCCTACCCCACTGCCTACGTATCTCATCGGGAGCATGAGAATCAGAGCGACGTAGTTCCCCTAACTAGGGATAGATTGTTTGTGTTTTTTAGTGGAATACGTCAACGTTCGCGTTCTAGCAGTTTAGGCGTTGCAGCTCGCTATAGGGAGACTTAGGCGTTACCTGTTTGCGGTAGAACGGAAATGACGCATCCTTAAGGAATGAGTGAATGAGATGAGGAAAGAATTCCCGAAGGAAAGACGTTATTGTTTGTTTTTTTGTTTTTTAGAAGAAGTGTTTTGATTATTGGTGTTTTAGTAACTCACATTGTATTTAAGTCCCTCATGTAGGATCGAATGCCTCGCACATCGTCCCCAGACGGTACGTATGCTAAACATTCTCCCAAAGAAATGAGAGAAGACCCCTCACCTCCTTGTTCCCACATGAAAGGCCTAAATACGATATTGGTTATGCCTTTATTAAGTGTTTTTTACTTTTATTATAAGATGAGAGAAGAGACTCAAGAGCGGATCAAAGGTAAAAACTAAGGGGGCGACTAAGACCCAATCCTAATATTAGCATGCTTGGTGATCCTATGGTTAAGTGTGGTTTAAAACCTAACTCTAAAAGAAGAGAGAAGAGACTCAAAGTGTAAGAGAAAACGGAAGTTAGTTGTTAGTGTGCTCGCCAAGGATAGGGATCCTCGTGCCTACGTATCCTCATTAAGGAATGAGGAATCAGAGCATCCGTAGTTCACGGTACTACGGGTGAATGGGAAACGGTCTCGATCGCATGGGTGCGAGAGAAATGCTGATACTCACAGAAAGTCTACGGGGGAAACTCGGTCCTACAAGTCAGCATGCAATGATGGTCCTAAAGTCAGGATCAGAAGGGAAGTCTACCTAATGTTGTCATGCATGGATTGCTATCCTAATGTCTCTCCTACCTCCGACTTAATCGAAAATTAAGTGGAGCTAGGAATCCTACGGGATCATGTCATCAGACAAGTAAACACAGGATGAATCAATCACAAAATGAAATAATAGCAACTAAAGAGTAAACAGTGTCAGTTAAGAATAATATCACACAATCACAATAAGAAAAAGGGAGCTTTAGCCAAGGGGTCATATCAACCGAGGTAAACAAGCTGGCTGTGAGGAATAAGGGTGCCCGCCCAATGGCATCAAGAACCATGGAGAGCAGAGTAAGAAAGGGGAAGATGTGAATCAGATCACATAAGCATCAGCATTGGTCAATGCGAGCTAAAGACAAAGCGTGGGGGTTTGATTACTAAACCCTTCTTCCACTGACAGACTCGATAACATGAGCAAGATATGTTCAAAGCTTCAATCATGTAATTAGAGCTAAGAACGACTCAACTAGAATAACGGGGGTAGATTGCGAACCCTAACTTCCGTCAATTGCCTTCTTGGAGGTCTTACCAGGGGAAATGGGAATGGGGTGCCTCATAGAGGTCTTCAGGCACAATATTAACCAATCACAAATAGAGACTCCTTTGAGGACTTCTATCATTGCCGGCCAAGCGGCACGGACTCCCAATCCAACTTCTCATGGCATAAAAAGGAAAAATGCGGAATTAGTAAAAGAGAAGAGAAGTGATACCGAACGGATATCAATCCGTAGCAACGCAAGCAAAGTGTAAGCAAACCGACACACTTCTAGTAACCTAATATAAACGAGCAAAAGTGTTAGAAAGTGGAATAGATCCATGAAAGGCATGGAACCAAATGCTCTTCAAAAAAACAATAAAACAAGTCCATGAGCCGTAAACAGCAGCAACAACAGCGCTCCAGCACCTGCATAGCTGTAAAAACTAGCAACAAGTAAAAACAGCCTACAACAGCTACTATTTCCAGAACTGAACAGGTGTGTATGCAATCAGGCAGAATAGTAACATTTTACAGCACACTTTGTGCACAGCAGCTGTATATGTGGCAGCAACTTCTACTTTACTCAATTAACTAAATCAAGTGAGAAACACTACAAAACAAACTCAAAGATTAGTCAAGGTTTAAATGGGAATAACCAAAGTGAGCAACTAAGATCAAAAGGAAATGTCAATAAGAAGTAATTGAAATCCATGCTAAAATGTAAACAACACTTAGTCAACCATCTATGCAACACATATTAAAGACTATTAACAAAGTTATTAAATGAAACTATTAGGAAAATATTAACACTAAAACCTATGTTTAGTCAATGTTAGAACTAAGTCAAACCAAACTATGTCAACATCAATTAGTTCAAAGCTCTAATTCTAAAACTAGTTAGTGGACAATTAAGGCAAGGACAATTAGTGCAATTAGTAAGCAAAAGCTAAAAACGATTATTCAAATCTTATCTAATTAATCAAAATATAAACCTAAATCTAATTACCAAAACTAGAGTCTAAAGTCAATGTCTAAATCGAATTGAAATTTGTGTCTAAACAAAAAGTTAATTGAACAATCTAAAATTAGTTCCTAATATCCTATTCTAATAGAGGTTAGAATTTAATCTAAAAACTAATCCTAAAGAATTAAGACTATTCTAAAATTAAAACCTAATTCTAAAACTAATATTAATATTCCAAAGAAAACTGATGCTAAAAATCTAACTCTGATCCTAAAATTAATTCGCAGTTAACATGTGATTAAGGCAAAATTAATTAACATAATCATTAATCAAAAGTGACAACGGTTTCAGGAGGGGGTGCGAGTTGAATGTGGGAGTGTGGATAAGAATTTCATGGAGCATGATTCACCAAAGAACCCGGCCCAAAACAGTATGGAGAAGAAATGTTTTCTTAAAAACCTAAGAACTCTCAACGAACTCCCTCTCTTCTTCCTTCCTCCATCGTTTCAACATCAGAACCCTCCGTTCAAATCGCACCGCCGGCGACCAATCTCTCAAACTCTCCTTCTCCGGTGAAAGGCCAACATCCAACACACTCATCCCCGCTCAACCTTCCACCTTCGTCCGTTCACCACCAAAGAAAAACACCTCGTAACCCTAACTTCACCGTGATAATCACTGACAAGAGCTACACTTCTCTCCCTATGCTCACTTCAATCCATCTCTACCGTGAACCACAGCAGCGTAGAAGCATCCTAATCTAACGGCACTACGCGATGTCGAAACCTCTCAAATCGGTGCCAGAACTAAAGGATTTCGATTCTGATACACCAATTGCTACATGGCGAAATCAAGATTGGAGGCGAAGTGAATGTACCTGCGTGACGATGATGATGACGGTGACGACGGTGCTTCGATTCGCTCAACCACACATGAAATTACGCTTGAGGTAAGAATTTTTTACCGTTCTTGAATTCCCTCTTCATCTTCTACTTCTTTCCGTGAATCTAAAATCGTTGTTGTGATTCTTGCGAGAAGATCGTGCTTGTGATATTGAGTTTTTGGCGTTGCTGTTATCGATTTACAGGTTCCAATGATGATGTGACGATGATGAAAATTGATGATGTAGAGAATTCGTGAGGTTGATGAAGGCTGGAGTAAAGTTTATTGCAGAATTCTGCAGGTTGAAACAGAAGATTGATGAAGATGGCTCATGGTTTCTGGAGATTCAAAAACGAAGATTGAAGCATTGGTGATTGAGATTCAAGGAGAGTTGGTTGAAACTAGTATGGTGCGAAGGTGGAGATGAAGTGTTGATGCAGTTTCTTGAAGATGGAGCAATGGAAGAGAGATCCAAGAAAGGGTGAATCGAAGTTTCTTTTGTTGAATTGAGGCTGGTGATTGAAGGAAATTCAGAGTTTAGAGAAAGAGGAAGAAGAAAGTGGAAGAAGAGTTCAGGGAGAAAATGCTGTTAGTTTCAGTTTTGGGGAAAAATGTTAGGAGTTTTTGCAGTTAATTTCTGTTAGAAGCGGTTAGGAAATGGTTAGAGTGGTTAGCGGCTGGAGAGAATTGGTTAGTTTTCAGTCAAAAATCTGTTAGGAAGTTTGTTGGAAAAAAAAGGTTAGTGAACATCCTCTGGTGTAAAATGATTAGAGAGATTGATTAGGAAAATGTTAAGATGAATTTTCTGGATTTTTCTCTTATGCTTTTTGCTGTTATGGGCTCTTTGTAACCGTCTTCGCCGTTACGGTTTTTTCTGTTATTGCCCTTGTAATTTTTCTGCCTTCTGAATACTCTACTGCTATTATCAGGACGTATGCACAAAGTAATTTTCTTTTAATGTTTTTTTCTTAGCAGCAACGGCTATGATCAAATCAGTTAGACCCACCGGCTGCTAACCATATTCAGGCCACAACACATACTATAAAGTGTAAGTTCCCGTCTCTTCCCGCAGACCACCGCTTAATTTCAAAATCCAATGCTTCACCCAACCTACTTCTCTCAGCCTGCTCTTTTTTGACTTTGCAAGCCCCCCCCCCCCCCCCCCCCCCCCCCCCGCTGATTCAACTCAGCCAACGCTTTTGCCATATTTGCCCGTGTGATGAGTACCAAGGTTCTTGTGTTCACTTTAACAGGTGGCTCACTATGGTTGGAACTAACCATTTCAGCATGAGTGTACCTAAAACCTATGTAATAGCCTTCAGCAATTTTGGAATTGCCGATTAGGACGACAGTCCCCACATGGGCAGGTTCCTTGCACACATCCAATGTTAGCATCCGGTTTAGACAAAATGGATATTTTTAAAGTAATTTTGGATTTCAACTTTTTTGGTATAGACATGGGTGTGACTTTTAATTGTGTAAGATGGGGATAAAACTGGATATCAAAATAGTTAAGATGGTTAAAATGAAGTAAGAATTGAAATTTGAAAATGGATCTAAAAAATAGATATTGAGCTTGAAGAAATCGATTTGGACTAGATTGATATTGGATATGGGAAAAGTGGTTTTGGAATTGGACTTAAAATTAGACATGGTGGTAATTTGGACATAGAAATGGATATAGAATATGGATTTGGAAAAGGTTAATTCGGATTTTGGATATAGGAAATGATTATTTGTAAAGTGAATGGAAATGGATTTGAATTCTAAAATAGACATCAAAAATGGTTTTAAAATGGATATGGTTAATGACTCGAAGAATGGTTTAATTGGATCAACAATAAGGGATAATGGTTTATGATGACTTTGTATTTTGAATTCCAAATAGCCCACACAACTAATCTTGACACGCCCAATTCTACACCAAACTCACATCTTCAATGAATTCCAACAATTCAATCAGTAAGCTCAATCGAATGTGACCCACCACTCTTTAAATCAATCCACGGACGCCTTATCCTGATAACCACTGATATCCTTGACATGAACCCTTAATCTCACAATTTGTAATTGATGACTGTCTACAAACTCAACCAAGAAGGAGAAACCATGACCCTTGTTGATGTACACCCTGAAACCTGGTGAACCTCTGAATACAACAACCCTGGCTCTTGATGAACCTCTGGATAGTAATATACCAATAACATGAAAAACTCTTCGATCCCATGTCTCAAATAACCAATGCGATGATATGATTATGAGTTATGACCTAATGAGATGCAAAATGAACGCGAAGCGAAAGCCAGAAAAAGTTAGAAAAAGGTAGGGCAAATTTTGGGGTGCTACACACATGCATGGGAACACCATCATCAGTCCTATCAGTAGGGCTGCTATTGATATTTCCTGTCATGGATGTTGGAACATCAGACCCGACATCTGTCTCAACTCCACTCAGAATCGTGGCAACAAACCTCCTAAGTTCCTTATCCTTTTTGACAACTTCATCATCAGTGGAATTCTTGTTTACACCTCGTGATTTAGAATCCTTCTTCTTCTTAACTAAACCAGACTTAGACCCCTTTTCAGACACGTTTTTCCTAGGGCTTATTTGGTCAGCATACAAACTAGTCATGGAGTGAACTTTCTTCTTAGGTGAAAAAGGTTTAGACTTCTTACCAGGAATATTGACATTCATTGTCTGAGAAGCTTTCCGTTTTCCTTTAGGGTCAGCCGGTACAACGTTCAAAGGAGCAATATCAAGTACAAGATCAGAAAGGTTGATCATTCGCAATGATTCATCATCTCAGCATTGATTCGAGGAGATCCTGAGTTATCAGAGGAGCCATGATGTTGAGAAATTTTTTATTGATCACACGGTATAATATTGAGAATGTTAGGTGAAAACCCTAAGACTCGTGAACTTTGGAGAGAAAGGGCAAGAGGAATTTTTGTAGAATAAGTTTGCTGTAGGTAGAGTATGTTTGCCCGCCTATTTATACTTTTGAGGACTGGGCCCAGAGAGACGCGGTATCCACAGACTTTGAGCACCCGATTCACCTCAAGAGTGCATTCACCAAATTCTCCTTCTAAATTTACCTTGCTGACATACTTACCAAGTTTAATCTTATTATTACAGTTCACCATGCACGCATTATGAGTAGCTTTACAATTGGTCAGCACCTGTTCTAACTCAATAGTCTTTCCAATAGCTTTCTTAGTCTCCAAGCATATTGCAGTGTTCTTAGAACTCCACAGATAACAATTATTTGATGCTCTCTCGCCTCTCATGATAACCTTACTCTTCTCATTTGTTATCAGACATTCAGCATTGGTAAAGTTGACCTTGAGACCTTGATCACATAGTTGACTTATGCTTATCAAGTTTGCATCTAAGCCTTCAACAAGTAATACCTCCTCCAGATTGGGTTGACCTGTACAATCCAGTTTTCCAACACCTATTACTCTCCCTTTTGATCCATTACCAAAGGTCACATAGTTAGTAGAATGAGACTTAACATCTGACATACATCCCTTGATACCAGTCATGTGCCTGGAACATTCACTGTCAAAGTACCACTTTTCCCTTGCAGAGACACTGAAGGACTTATGAGCTATGTGTTCTTCCACAGTACTCTTGGGAGTCCACACTTTCGTTGCTCCAACCCACTCTTGTTCCCTAATAGACTGTAATTCAGTCTTGGGGTAGCCATATAATCTGTAGCAGAAGGGTTTTATATGGCCAAACCTTCCACAATAGTGGCATTTCCATCTTTGATTCTTTCTTCTTGTGAAATTCTTCTGATGTCTGTAAGGATGTTGCAACATGTTATATGACATCTTTAATTTTTTCATAGATTGAGCAGGTGTCACTTCAGGCCATTTTCCCTTGTCCATCTCACTGGAACTTTCAAACCCAAGACCACTAACATCTCCAACATCTCTCCCTGACTTCAAAATCTCATCAAGCACATCAGAGCTGCTATTAAGCATTCTGACTATCTTGATAACATTATCCAGTTTTGAATTCAGAACAACCACTTCACTTTTCAGATCAGAGATAGTAGCCAAATGCTCTACCTTTTCAGCTTTTAGGTGAGCAATAACCTTTTTTTGTTCTTCTTTCTGCTGACATATTTCTTCACTTTTAATGCATAAGTTCTTATAGGAGGCAGCTAGCTCTTCAAAAGTAAGATCTTCACTGACTGACTCTTCATCAGACTCACACACACCTGTTAATGCTGTAACCCTCTTTCCAGACTTCTCATCAGTTTCAGTTTCAGAGTCATCTTCTGACCATGAGACTGATAGCCCCTTCTTTTGCCTCTTGAGATATGTGGGGCACTGAGATTTTATGTGCCCAAAACCTTCACACTCATGACACTGAGCTCCTCTCCCTTGGTTGGAATTATCGTCAGTACTGGTATTTCTCCCAGCATTCTGATTTTTACTGATGTCAGATGGCTTGTCCCTAACATTTGATCTTGACTTTCAATCCATCCTTCTGAGCACTTTGTTGAATTGTTTGCCAAGTAACACCAGGTCTTCTGAGAGGCCTTCATCTCTGTCCAGATTACCTTCTCCTTCTGAATCACTTGCCTTTGACACAAAAGCTATACTCTTCTTCTTTTCAGTCTTTTCACTGATCCCCAATTCAAATGTTTGAAGTGGTCCCACAAGTTCATCCACTTTCATCTTATATATGTCCTGAGCTTCCTCTATAGCAGTCACTTTCATGTCAAATCTCTTAAGTAGAGATCTGAGGATTTTTCTGACCAGTTTGCTATCAGACATCTTTTCACCCAGGGCACTTGAGGCATTAGCTATCTCAATGATGTTCATGTGAAAATCATGAATGCTCTCATCTTCCTTCATCTTCAAATTTTCAAACTTGGTAGTGAGAATCTGAAGTTTTGACATCTTCACCTTTGAAGTCCCTTCATGAGCAACCTTCAAGACCTACCAGGCTTCTTTTACAATGGTGCAGTGTTCAATCAACCTGAAGATATTTTTGTTAACACCATTAAACAACGCATTCATGGCTTTGGAGTTTCCCAAGGACCCTTTGTAATCTGCATCATCCCAGTCTTCCTCTTCCTTCACCACATCAGTAGATTTAGCTTCTCCATCTCTAACCTTTGGGGGTTCCCATCCTTTTATAACAGCTTTCCATGCTTGATCATCCATGGATTTGATGAATGCTATCATCCTCGGTTTCCAATAGTCATAGTTGGAACCATCAAGCAGAGGTGGTTTGTTCAAAAATCCTCCATCCTTGTCCAGTGTACCAGAAAGTACCTTCCCTGGATCTCACCCAGAACCAACCAAGGGTGCAAGCTCTTTATGCCAATTGAAATTCTGGCACGGATATCAGATGTCCTATACAAATGTTGAGACACTGATATCCAACACAATGAACAAGATAACAATAAAAATAACAGTGCAGAAAGTAAAGAACACAGTGATATGTTTACCCAGTTCGGATCAACAATTCTACTCTGGGGGCTACCAAGCCAGGGACGAAACCAATATACGATAGTATCAATTCACAGATCATACAATAACCAACCCTGTTATAATCTGCTCACTTAATCACTACCCTTCCTATGACTTCTACCTAAGACTCACCTAGGTATGAGGCCCTCCTCAAATCCCTCTACAACCACAACCCGTGATTGGTTTCTTTCCACACAAGTAACACCACGAAAGTCACACTTTCAAAACACACAATTCTCAATACTTCAAAGCTTATGAGAATTGACACACAAGAAACTCAATGCTTAAAAGCTTATGAGTAACTGACAGAACTTACAACACAAAAACTAGTCCTTATACTGTTATCAGAATGATACCAGTTAGGCTCACAAAATACACTCGAAAACCCTAACAAAAACACATGATAGTTCCACACCTAAACTAGGTTAACACCAGTCAATATATAGCATTTAATCTGGACTGGATTGGGCTTCAAAAACGCAGCAAATAGACTGCTCACAAATCTGCAAAATAAACTCCAACAAAATAGGTCTTCAATCTAAAGTTTCCTAATATGTCTCCATAATTAGAAACAGCTGAAAATCCGAAAAACCAACATATAAACGCAATCCAAAAATGCTTTGTATGCCACATAGGATAACCAAATATTCACAGAATATTCAGTAACAATTCTCAGCAACAGAGTCTGCTTTTTAAACTGAATCCAGACGCGATGTCCTATGAGCAGGTATGGGACATCTTCATTCGACATGTTGAGTGCAGCAAATGATAACATCTTGTTTCAACATCTTGCTGCTAGAAAAAGTTTTAGCAAAATAAATGCCAATCACATAATCAAAGAAATAACACTATTTACCACAACTACTCCTGGCTCTTCCTCCATATGGATTGGCATCTGGTTCCTTTGTGGTTCGACTCTGAAAGGCTCGACCATCTCTTGATCTTCCAAGTTCACCTCAGGTACATTTCGTGGCTGACGTCGTGGAATATCCTCTACAATAGTTGCTCTTCGATCAAGTGTTGGTACCCCCATAAAATCAGCCATGCGTGCTAATTGTGTTGCCAATTGCTGGTTAGTTTAAGTAGTATTCTGAATCAAAGGTTGAAAAACTTCTCCCATTGTCTGAGACAATGTCTGCACCATTTGTATGTTACTTTCATCCATTTGTTGTCTCAAACAATTTATGGACGTATTTGTAAGACTAGGTGCTTGAACGGAATAACCAACACCAATACTCTGGTTGTTTCGCCCTCCTGATCTTGATCCTTGCACTGGCGAAGACACTACATTTTCTGAAAATATGGGTGGAGCATTCTGCAATTTTTGCATCATCGCCGTAGGCATACCATAAGGTGGATTCCTTGGCAATGGGTGAGAGAAATCTGGAGGAGGAAAATGCCTATATGTCGAATTTCCTCCTGGAGGAGTTGGTGGGTTAGGACTTTGTGGTCCTATATACTCCAATACTGGTTGAGTATACGCTCTTATATATGTTGATCTTGGACTTGCCATCGACTGCACTGGTTCAGACGTAACTGGTGGTGGTGTCGTCTGTCCTCCCGTCGAAGAAACTGGAGATGGTGTGCTTTGAGACCCCATACTACTTGATTGAGTATTTGAGACGCTTCCTTGAGGATCAACTTGCTGACTAGCATTAGTTGCCATTCTTTTAGTATATCTTCTCTTTGGTATTTCTTCGTTTGTTGTGGCTAACTTTCCACTTCTCAATAACATACAACGAAATTTCCCTTAACAAAGATAGATATGGCTAACAAAAACCTGAAACTTAGCACTGGTCCCACTGGGCGTGCCAATTTGTTTACTGGAAAAAATGGTAAACAACCTCTGGTCTATCAATTCTGTATAAAATTGAGTAACTCGCTGGATTGACCATACAAATCCTAGGACATGTGCTAAATTCTAATAAAAAAACCTAAATGAACTCCACGTTCGACTACGCGCTTTGAACAAGAAATCTAAAGAAAACTCTGTAAAAGGAATGACAGTTTAAAATGAGAAGACTTTAGAATAAAAAGTGTAGTTTTAAAAGTGTTGAAAGTCTAAAATGATTCTAATTGAAAGCAAAGTTAAAAAAATAAAAGGGATTTGAAAGTAAAGGCAATAGCGTAAAAGATTTAAGTTAGAAAAACTACAAATGTAAAAGATAACAGTCGAAGGCAAAGTTCAGAAAGTGAAGGACGTTTTGTAAATAAAGATTGAAAACAAAGTTCAGAAGAAAAGCATTTAATTAAAAGTAACGGTCGAAAGCAAAGTTCAGGACAAAGGCATTTGAATATAAAATCTTGAAGTACTGAAGACATAAAGAACATGTAAATGGCAAAGATTATAAAGTAGCAAACTGCAAGTAAATGGCGTAGATGGTAAAGTAAAAAACAACTACATTGATAAAGGAAAATGGTGTTAGAATCACGTACATTCTCACAATCCTCGTTTCTCTACACGCGGGTACTTTGAGTGATTTTTAGAGTAACTTGTACAAAAATGAACACCCCTAATCCTATGGTTACATTCCCTATTTATAATGCTGTAAAATAACTGCTAATTGACAGTTTACATCCTATTTGGCGCCTTGTATTTCTTTAACTGCTGCCACGTTCGCCAACTGCCCAATTTCAAATTCAAATGATGAAAGTTTCCCTCCAAGACTTGGTTGTAACTGCAGCGTGTTACTTTCAGCATCTTCGTGGTCGAATGGCCTTCCAACACTTAGCAATATTTGAAGTCTTAAAAAACCTTCCTTCGACTCAGGCTCCATCAAGAGTGGGTCGAAGCCTTCTTTTATGCTTAAGAACAACTTTTTAACATGAGATGGCTCTGATTTCACTAGCGTCGAAAATGAGAGCTAACAGGAAGTCGAAGGCATGTCGAGTGCCATTTGTCTTCATTTAGGAGAACAACCGTTATAGGCAGTTATTTTTATTCAATATAAATAGGAAGTCTTAGTGATAGGATTTCGGATGTATTCAAGTTTGTACAAAATCACTCAAATACTCAAAGTACCCACGTGTAGAGAAACGAGTTTGTTGGGAAAATGTACGTTTGATAAACATCAGTTTATTCGTTTACATTTTAATAAAAGCCAGTTTATGCTTTTACCCAGACTTTCATCTTTATTTTTATGCAAGTGATTTCCTGCACATTTCATTACGCTTTAAATCATTTCTTTACCACAATTTCCTTTATTCTCTTTAAGCAAAACCACTTTCTAAACATGAATGTTGTCGAAGCATCTGTTATTTATCAAACATTAAATTAAAAACACTAAGCACATGTCCTAGGATTCGCTAGTTGATCCACCATGTTAACCATTATCTGGAGACCAGCGGTTATTTACCAATTTTTACGGTAAACAACTATACCAATGACATATGTTGGGATATCCCATCAATCGAAATAGCAAGGAGAAAATCATGAGTTTGCGCTGCTTGCAAACAATTAAAAATTGCTTTCTATTTTTGTAGTCATATCAAACTTTAGGTTCATTTCTTTGACACTTTTACTAAAAATGACACTCGACAAAATATGTTGATTCTAATTAAAATCTCTGATTCTCAAAGGGCTATGAAGTTTATTCAAGAGGATGTGCCTTCTACTCATCCTTATGCGTCTCTAATGGATTATATTCAATCTCTTATTCATAAAGAGTGACCGCTTGTCCTTGTTCTCACCTTACACAAAGGGCTTAATTTTCAAGAGTGACAACGTGTCATATGAAAATTAAATTTTCAAAAGCTTAATATTCAATCTCCTATTCATAAAAAGTGACAGCTTGTCATATGAAAATTCAATTTTGAAGAACTTAATATGATCAATCTCTTATTCATAAAAAGTGAGAGCTTGTAATATGAAAATTCAATTTTCAAGAGCTTAATTTTCTATTGTATCTTTTTTTATTGATATAAAAATAATTAAAATATTTATTAAAAATACAATAAACAAAATAAAATAAACATAAATTTATATTTAAGACTAATTTTTATCAAATGAAAGGTTGTAGTTGGACTAGAGACTAACATGCATAGTTGGACTAGAGCAACAAATGACAAACGCGTTTCCAATTTTCTCCGAAATTGTATAGAAGCGAGCAAAGATGCCGCCGATACAGTATATGCAAGTAAGTTGTCGGTGAATATGAATTAAATGTGAGAGAAAAATAAATAAATAGTGGAATTGACTTCTATAACTTACCAACTTGATTTATAGGAAAGTTCAGAATGTTGTTGTTAGTGCAAAAATCCAAACACGTCTTACATATCGTCATCAATAATCATGCACAACCATATCACTCACCAAAGCATACAATTCAACAATTAAAAAAACAACATCCGTCCCTATTTATCATATTGTATGACAAATTTTATGTGTGTTCAAAAAACATAATACTCTAAGCATTAATAATCATGTTTGATTAGATATTGAGACATATTATCTGACATTATATAATCTGTTTTTTTAAAAGAAGTAATACACTTTGAATTCGAAGGCTCATCATTATAAATAACCTCTTTCGTATCTTTGAAGGTCACAATAATATTACCTTAGTTAGATTTATCATTTTAAACATAAGTGACATTGGAGGTTTTTTATTTTTATTTTTTTGGAAAACTTAAGTTTCAGTTAGAATATGTCCAAAATCATTACTGATCGTGAAGGCTGGATCAGATCTTGCAGAATCAGGCCGCCAAGTGCGTCAGGGATGTTGGTCGTATGAAGAGGAGGGGGTGTACCTGCAAGGCACTCCGACGCTCAAGTGAGAAAGGATCAGAGAAAAGGGGCAAGCACAAAGTATGAATTCTTAGGGTCGATATTGAATACCTGACCCTCTCAAGCGAGAGGGTTTATATAGAGCCCCCAGCGCGTGGCCAACGGTCCTATTTTCGGGGCGCAATAACTGTTTCCCCGAAGAATAGGTAACTACCCAAACTAGCCGTTATGACGGGCAGGGTGCCCGAAACTAGCCGTTATGTCGGGCACATGCGTAGTTCCGGGTACATGCCCATAGCTGGTCGGGGAGCGATTAAGCCGTGTGTGATGGACAATAATTCCGGGGAGGAACGTTATGTTCCTTGCCCGGTCGGAGGGACAGAAAGGTAACTTTTGCCCCTCTGTGGATTGGACTTAGGCAATTTGGGCCGCTCTGGAGTAGAGGTGGATTGGGCCAATTCTAGCCATTGGTCCAGTCCAGAACAATTACATATAATTTAAGACATTCGATCCAGTTGAGTTTTAGTTTTTCACCGTCTTTTCTTCACTACTACAAATAATACATTTCATGACAAAACTTTTCTCTCACCCACCAAAAACCAAAGTAAAATACCAAGGTGGGCCATGTTTAATTTTTTTAAACAATAAATATCATATATTCTCTCGGTTTCCAAATATAACCGAGGAGAAAAATAATTCAGGACATGCTACGAATCTCAACAATAGCAATTTATATTTTTATTTCTTTAAAATTGATGTTTTTCTTTTTATTTTATTTTTTATTTTTAAATTAATGATCTATACATTCAGTTATATTTAATAACCGAGAGATTAGATTATCATATTTTACTACAAAATATTCGTTAATCATATTTTACCTTAAACCTAACTAATATTCAACCGCTCCAAGTTGTGCACACCATTCTTTAGGATGGATTGTAAGACAGAAAAAATCTTCAATGTTCTTCAATCTTGAATAAAATATTTTTTCTACCTTTGCAATCTATCTCACATAATGATGTTGATGTTTTTGTTGTATTGTTGGAATAACTTTCTTATGTTGTCAATCAAATAAAATATTGAGACATTTATTACTTTACTCGGTTGACAATATTGAGAAATTTATTCCTAAACACAGTCATTCATTTCTTTTTCATGTTCTCTTTCATGTAACAACATTTTTCATGAAAATATTTGTTCAAGATAATGAAATATCTTTGGGATGGATTGCAAGTGTAGAAGAAAATTATTTCTCTTACTTGGAACATATAACTTATCAAAAATTTGAAAAGATCTGTTGTTCTTTAAGAATCAACTTTCAAAATCTTGATTTGTTTAAACAATTTATTTTAATATTTCTTATAAACAATATAATTATAATAAAAAAAGTTTTTCCCCTCGATTTTTAACAAAAACCGAGAGGTATGTGTCACTTAGGGTGGGACATATTTTATTGTATTTTTTAACTAAAAAATACATTTTACCTCGGTTTTGAGTAACAACCGAGGTAAAATATAAGAGTGTTTATTCAGTTTCTTCACTGTCATTAAATAAATCTTTGTCGTTCATTTAATGAGTATCAGCGCTTAAGACACTGTTATTAGTGATCCTCGTGAAACCTAAAACCCTCATTATAAAAACATTTTGAATATTAAAAATTCATAATGAAAATTTTAATTTTGTTTGAGAAAAGTTCTCAAGGATGGATTGAAAGAGCATAAAATAATTTTGGTTAAATGTTTGTGTTCTTAAATAATCATATAACTGAATATTTATTTTATTTGTGTAACACTTTTTTTATATCAGACATTTGATCTTCCCCAAGATCAATGAAACGAGGATCTCCAGCAACAATGACAATGAATCAGATTTAACATTTTTACTTTAATATTCTGTGTAAGAAATTCTATATTCTATATAAACAATGTAATTTGTAAACAGATTAACTTATTGATATTTTGTGTAAATAATATAATGAGTATTTTTTTAAAAAAAAATGAATATATCTTTCCCCTCGGTTTTGCTATTAAACCGAGAGGTATATGGTGCAAGTTTGGAAAATATAAAAAAAATTATTATTGGAGATCGAACACATGACCATTTCAACTAACCCCTCGATTATTCTTAAACCGAGGGGTAAAGTGGCAGCTTTTCATGACGCTCTTCATTAGCTCTTCTCTTTAATCAAGGTTAAATCAACTCCGCGTCTAAGGTTACGAGTTTTTTTTTGTAGTAGTGCTTTTATGCTGAAAATTAAACCTTTTGGACATGTGTTAGTGATTATCTTGGAATTGTTCGACTAAAGCAACCAGTTCCTACAAGGGTACTATCGAAGATGATTTGCACATCCTAATACAACATTCAAATACATATTATCAAAGAAATACACACTTTCATGCGTAGTTGGAGACCCCTCCCATCTAGATCGAGTTAATCTGAGGTCGAGTGTGGTGAAGCCATGAGACATCTCTCTCTCTCTCTCTTTCTCTCTCTCTCTCTCTCTCTCTCTCTCTCTCTCTCTCTCTCTCTCTCACACACACACACACACACACATGCACACACTCACACACACCCACACACGCACGCACGCACGCACGCACGCACATTGCATGCTTAAGTTTGTTTTGTTTGTAGTCTTAATTTTTAAAAGCTTAGTTTTGATTAGAATTGGGTTTCAAACTAATATTTTGTTGATTAATCTATAAGAATTGTAATTGAATTTGCTTTCGATTGATAAATTGATAAAGACATTAAACATCTTGTCTGAAGCTTTAACTGTTAATCATTCTATGTCTATTACTTCATAACAAACTTTTGGTGTGTGCATAATATCAATCTTCTTTCAATATCTTAAAACCATTTCAAAACAAAATTACTTCATATTACTTCATATTCTAACCAACAACAACTTGACCATTTTGAGCTTATCATATCCACCATACGCTTTCTTGTGTGTGCCACATCATTTGTTATTTCTCTTTTAATAATCTTATTAAAGATATTTGGATTCACACATTAATGGATCAAGAACAATTTTTTTTCATTTTCTTTCATTGCTCACAAGATATTAGAGTTTGTCCTAACACAACCTTACAAAACCGGTTGGTAAGGTGAGGGGTGTCACTCTATATAAACTATTTCATTACTCTATCTCCAACCAATGTGGGATTTTAGGATCTTCCTAATACACCAACTCACGCCCAACACTCATTTTAGGCTTGGTGCGTGGATTTAAACGGTGGGTTGCCCAAGGTTCGATCGATAGGCTCTGATACCATATTAGAGTTTGGCCTAACACAACCTTACAAAACCGGTTGGTAAGGTGAGGGGTGTCACTCTATATAAACTATTTCATTGCTCTATCTCTAACCAATGTGAGACTTTAGGATCTTCCTAATACAAGATGATGTGCCTTTTGCGCCTCTTTTCCATTTTCTTGAATATGAACATTTTGAAATGTGAAGATAACCTTTTTATATATACATCAGCAGTCATAGTTTTCACTTTTGAATGTGGTAGATTCGCATGAAATTGATTTGAAGTGTTATTTGATTTTTCCATCAATCTTGAGGATTAATAGTTGTATCGAACCAAACTTTGATATACCAATCCGTTGAAACCAAATCCTATGCAAATCTTAAGAAAGAAGAAGAAAAAAGACAGTTTCTTGTGATCTAAGCTACTGCACTTTGTAAGATGAGTTTGATCAAAGTAAGAGAGAAATAATTTATTGATAAATGAAATACTTTCTTATTAAATTAAGAAGATGATTATATACAAGGGATTCTTAACAACCTTGATATACTAATTAACTAACTACTTTTTATTTAACTAACTACCTTTTATTTAATCAAATTAACTCTTAACAAACAGTTGATTACATATTTTCAGACTGAAACTACAACACAATATACAATGAGTAATAAATTTTCAGACCAAAATTACAATCAACCTACCTTTAATTAATAACTTTCATAACAAAATTACAAAATAGACCTAACTTTCTTTATATGAATAAAAGTGATAGAAAGCTAGATAGATCAAGGAGATATAGATTAAACATAAATTATTATGGATAAAATAACAGTAATTTATGTAAAATATAGATCAAGGAGATTTAGATTAAACATAAATTACAGTAAAATATTTGAATGATTCTATTATTTATTTTAGGAGGGGAATCAATTTATGAAAATAAATAGAAAAGGCTAAACCATAAGATTTGAGTATATAATAATAATAGGCTGCTGCTCATGCTGCTGCTCATTCTTAATTCTATTGCTTGCATCTTAGGGAGGAGGTCTAGATCGCCTTCGAGGAAATATATCTGGTGGTTCTACGATGGGAATCTCAGGTGGCTGACGTCGAGTTAGCTTCGCCGGTGGTGGAGGTGTCAGTTGGAAGGGTCCACTGGGTGGATCGTAATTTGGTGGCGGTGTCAGTTGGAAGGGTCCACTGGGTGGATCGTAATTTAGACCAGCCGGTATTTGTGGATTAGTTGGAGGAGGTGGCTGGTAATTCACCAATCCATTGGTAAGAGTGATAACTGCCAGAAACAAAACTAGCAAGGATAAACAAGACATTGTTCCAACCCTTGTTATTTCTCATCAGCGGTATCACACATATATATGTAACAAGTTTCTGAAAAATTGGGTGTGACGTAGATAAAAGTGTTTATTTGATAAAAGTAAGCAAAGAAAAGTAGTGCATTATCTTTTCTGCCCAAGGAATACTTAACACAAGTTCGACGAAACGGAGTGCTTCAATTTTCAAAATAGATTAATGCACCAAGTTTTTTTTCATAAGTTAAAATTTATTAAAGTTTCTTTATAATTAAGAATTTATTAATACTAAGGGTACTCCAACCCAACAATCAACTTATAAAACTATCATCTCCAACAATAACTTATGCACCTACAAATAATCAGTTGGACATTTAAACCATTCATGGTGGTAGGGGTGACCCTGAGCACTGGTTCGCAGGGAGCCCAAAGCAACATAAATTTAGGGTCATCAAAATTTTTTTGTTTATATATATATATATATATATATATATATATATATATATATATATATATATATTGAAAGAGAATTTTCTATTATGTAAATACTTTATAGAATTTTTTTTTTGAAAAATACGGGCAAAATAAATTATAGGGGCCCTACAAAGTCAAAATTAATAAATGAATGTAATTTTTCTTAAATAAAATATAGACTATAATAAAACCAATTAATTCCCCTAAAATAAAATCAATTAATATATCCATATTTTTTAGCAACTAAAGAGTCTAATTGGGGCAATAAAATTAAAATAATGATATAGAAAATATGAATCATTGAAAAGTCAGATTTCTAACTCTTTATTAAGACTCAAAAGTCACAAACGTTACAATAGTTTATGAATTTGTATTCTTTCTAATTCTCAAATCTCAATCTAATTATAATCTCTCCGTATCTCTGAGAAAGCATAAGTGTCGACCGTCAATTCAATAAGAAAATTGAAAAAACATAAGTGTTTACCGTAAGTGCCGAGCCAAACAATCAATGAATCAATATATATATATATATATATATATATATATGGTTAATGGTCAAAAATAAAAATAAAATACTTTTATAAGATGCTAATTTTTATGTTGATTTTCACTTTTCAGGATCAAGTTTGATTTGATGTTCAAAGACTTTTGAAACAAATTGATCAGAATTTAAGTTGAACGTTAAAAATCAACATCAGGTACTATTGTTTCATCTTTTTGCACAATTTCAAATGAAAATGTGTTTTTTATCCAATTATTTCTTTTATCCTTATATATTTATTGTTTAAAAATATTATAGGGGTGTCGCTACGCGAAAAATGCAAAGAGTCGTCAACGAATTTTATTTATTGCGAAGAAAGGAAAAATAACGATAAAATTCACTAAAGGTGAAGAAAATGGTCTCACAATCAAATTCGGGTTCGGAAGTCGGTCATGCAAGGAAAAGGTATTAGCACTCCTCACATCTGTTGTACTCAACTGGAACCATCTAGATCGTCTAAACGCAAATGAGTGTTCTAATCTAAAGGTCTACTTGCTAAAGGGGAAATGAAGGGTTTTTTATTAGTGTGCTCATCGAGGATTGAGTTCCCCGTGCCTACGTATCCCCATTGTGAAATGAGAAATCAGAGCTCTGTAGTTCGGAGTAGAAAATAAGTGTGTGTTGGTTGATTTATACCTTGAAAATGACTTTCGGGATGATGCCCTAAGGCGCAAGAAAGAATTTGATGGGTTGGTGTTGTTTTTAAGGTTTTGAAAATAAATTGTTTTTGATTAGGATTGCACTAAAGACTATGGATAGAGGTGAATATCTCAAACTACTAAGTCAGGCGTCTTGTGTCCAAAATACTCAGAGTGAGTGCATGAAAGCTTCATTCTCACTCATTCTCCACCACTTAAGGCTCATGGCACGCAATCCTAATCGTATTTTTTTTTTAATTTATTGAAAAAATTCTGCTTGACGTTGGATCAAGGGTTTTATTAGGAAAGTTCCACTTGACATTATATTAAGGGTTTGAGAAAATGGTGAGGTCGATCCTAGTCCCTAAGGATAGCTAGCAAGCAAAACCAAACAAAATAAAAGCGAGGAAGTAAAAAACATACACCAAAGTGGGGAGAGGGATACATGAAAAATACAAGGGAAAGTTGATATAAGAAATAAATAGGTCTCACTGTAAGGTAGCCCAATAGAAACCCATGAAAGGTGCGAAAAGTAAACAAGAAAGGGGGTTGAATTATGTTTTGCGTTTTCTTAAATTTGCGTCTGATCAGAGTTCAGAATCTGAACTGTTGTTCAGATTCTAATTTTACTTAGCAGCGGATGTTAACAGAAGCAAATAAATAATAATAGAAGACACAAAGATTTATATTGGTTCCTCCCAACTGAGAGTAGTTCAGTCCCCTTGCTTCACAAGAGATTTTCACTATAACCAAAACATGATTACAATCGCTTATGCATTATGCATAAGTCTTTTACACTGCTCAGAACCTAGGTCCAAGACTTCTTGCTCAAGTCCTACAGACTCAAGACATCTGCTCCAAGTTCCATTAAACGAGCCTCCCTGTTTGAACCCCTCAGGTTCAAGACATACGCTCCAAAATTTATGAACCGTGTCAACCTGCTCAAGCCACACTGGCCCAAGACTTCTGCTCCATGTTCCATTAAACGATCCTCACTGCATAAACTCCTCAGGTTCAAGACTTACGCTCCAAATTTCATGAGTCGAGCCAACCTGCTCAATAAACTCTTTGATGTTATCCTTAGAATGAAATGGTTGGAGTTCAACCGCATTCATATCAACTTTTTTGCTAAGTCCGTGTTATTTTTAGAGTTCAAATAAGGTGGAGATTTGATGTTTATGCCTGCTAATCAATTGAAGAAATCCTTGAAGGTTGACACTCGGGTGTTTAGGATGTTCGCTTCTTTGAAGGCTGAAAGAAAAGTTGTTATTGGTGATCTACCAGTTGTGCGTGATTTTCCATATGTGTTTCCAAACAACGTTAGTGATTTCCCCCTAGAGCACGAGGTCGAGTTCACCATAGACTTAGTACTTGGTACTAGTCATGTGTCAATGTCACCTTATAGAATGTCTATGATGGAGCGCTTTGTGGTGACACAAACACTCCAGAATGAAGAGTTTAGAAAACAAAGCTTCCATACTAATGAAATCCTTAGGCAGCTGGACAATGTGGTCGAGTCCCTCGTGACTCATGATAAGGAATTAGAGACTCAAATCTCCTTGCTTGCACAAACACCTCTAGGGCCCTCCTCTGAAGGACATGTAGATGTTACAACAACCAGTAGTGAAAAAAATCAAAAATCCTAAGGAGAGTAATAACGAGGTTAAGGAGAGTTATGGTGAGGAAAGAGTAATATTTTGAAAATCCACTGACACCACCCAAAGGGAGGTTGTCAAACAGGTAGAGAAGAAATTACCTTATGTTGTTCCTCCTCCCTATTACCCACCGATTCCTTTCCCGCAAAAGTGTGTGGAAACTAAGGTAGACTCTCAATCCAAAAGGTATCTGGAGGCATTGAAAAATATCCACACGAATTCACCTTTGTCTGAGGTCCGGCATAAAAAGAGAATATTAGAGGACCATAAAACTAGGGAAATCATTAGTGTTAAGAGGGATAGGTTAGCCTTTGAGGTGGCAGATAAAAGAATTAAACCCAAACCTAAAAAGCTGATACTCATAATAGAGCCAGAACCACCATCACAAGTTCAGAAGAATGAACCACCCCACAGAAGGAAGAAAAGAAAATGTCAGAGAAATGAGAGATGGCTTGATAAGTGGCCATGGAAACCAAAGATTAATACCAGTTTGATTGAGGAATCATTCTTGAAAGAACCACCATGAATGCTTACACTCATGAGTTGTTGAGTTACCGACGTTAAAAGAAGCGTTGTGTGGGAGGCAACCAACGGGTTATTTTTTAGTTTCTATTTTTGTTTGTTTGAATTTGTAGAAAATAAAGAGATTGATCGCTTGACTTGATCTTCTCACCAGGTTCTTCCAACCTTTCACCATGGTGTTTGCCATGGCGCTTGCCATGACGCGGCAGCCATGGGCGCCACTAAAAGACAAAAAAAGAAAAGGGCATAGATTTTACACTCATGGCATTCGCCATGAGGCCAAGGAGTTCACCATGGACCTGAAAACCCATGTTCTCCACCCTTTGTACTCATGGCGTTTATCATGAGTCATGGCTTTCGCCATGGAACCCAGGAACCCAAAAATCTGCCCACGAACAACACTACTTTGAAGATTTCTCCCACTTTCTCCATTACTCATACATGATCTGGGGCAGTTAGTATTCAAAAATCCTCCAATAAATAGAACTTGGACTCACTTTCAAAGCATCCAAGCACAGTTAAGCACAAATATTAGTTCTTAAAAGCTTCAATTTCTCACATAGAGGTATTGGTGCAAAAATTAGTGTTAAGCTTGGTGTTTATTTTGAAGCAAGTTTAGCTTCTAGCATCTAATTTCCAGCAAGGTTTTATTTCCTATATGGAATTAAAGACTCCGTTTAGAGCAAATTGCGGTTAATTTACTTTCTCTTCCAATTATTTATTATTATCATTGCCATTGTTTAAAGCTTTTACATGTTACTTTTACTACATTGCCTTTAATCTTACATAGTTGATATTTTAATTGTCAAATTTATATGCTATTAATCTTGTCTCACCACTTTAATTATCAATTTATATTTCATTTCTATTACTACTTCCATGAACATGTCTAGTTTGTTTTCTGTTATTGATATTCTATTTATGCTTGTTCATGTATCCAATATGTTAGCTAAAATTAAGAGAGTCCGGGATGAGAGGACCGTCATTCTGACGGGACTTGATAAATAAGCACAAAATTTCTATATTAGAATAGTTTTTTGGTTTCAAATTTTATTTTAAAAGTTAATAATTTTTGCACGAAAGCTAGAAATATTCAGATACCGATTTCAGTGCCAAAGTGTGAAAATGGTATTCGGTCGTTAAGATTCAGATTTTTAATTTTTAAAAATAGCGACATCGCTTTATTAATTAATTAAGACTAATTGGTTTTCAAAAAGTGTTTCGAAATTGTAACTTGTATGTGCAACAACAGGCAACTACGGTACCAAAATCCAACACGGGCTGCGCGAAAGTGAGTAGTGTTTTTAAATTAATAATTCTTCCGAAAATAATCTTTAAAAAGAAAGGTAAATTTTGAATTTTATCTGAGTCCCAAAGGTACCCGAGAATTACATTCTGATCTCCGTTTAAATCAATTCTAAACCCAATTACTTTAATTCGTTTTCAAGCCAAACCTTTACCGAACACCTTAAATTTACAAAGCAGTAATAGATAACGCTAGGTTGACATTGATCTTTGTGGGTTTGACGTTTTTTATACTATAATTGGTATTTCCGTTCACTTGCGGATAAACACCCAACTGGGACCCTTGCCTAAGTGTCGATCTCCCCTCTTATGGGTTAGTCAAGAAATTCACATGTCCTTATTTCTTGACAGATACTCAGATCCGTCGAAATATATCAAATATGACATCACATACAAGGTCATGTCAGTATTTGAAGTTTGAAAGCTTCATAAATTGCTTGTTCCCCAAATGTATCCAAGCAAATCTTGCGAAAAACAAGTCAACCCTCATCAATATGAAATAAGAGAATGATAAAGAGATTTATAATAATAGTACAATACTATACCAGTGAAATATGTTGGTATATCCCATCAATAGAAATAGCAATGAGAAAATCATGAGTATGTGCTACTTGCAAACAATAAAAATTTGCTTTGTATTTTTGTAGTCACATCAAACTTTAGGTCCGTGTATTTGGCACTTTTACCAAAAATGACGCTCGTCAAAATATGTTAATCATAATTAAAATATTTTGATTTTCAAAAGGCTATGAAGTTTATTTAAGAGGGTGTGCATTCTACTCATCCTTATGCGTTTTGGGTGAATTATATTCAATCTCTTATTCATAAAGAGTGAAAACTAGTCCTTGTTCACACCTTACGCGAAAGGAATGCTAATGCGAATTGGCTTGCTAGATTGCGAGTCTCGCTCATTCAAAAACTGAGAGTGTTTTCTATTTACTCCTTTCCTTTAATTAATATCTGTTTATATGGGTATGTTTGAAAGTTGGTGTTTATAGGATTTTTAAAGAGAAAGACTTTGGAGGATTGCATTTATATTTTGAAATGCGTTTGATATTTTTTTTAAAAGGTTTAAAAAACAATATTCTCCATTAACATATAAAATTATATTGTTTTTTTATTTACTTTTAAAAATATCATACACATTTTAAATTTAAATACATTTCTTCAAAATATTTCTGTTCTGGACTGGGTCGAGGCTGCCCAATGGTCGAGCAGGCCTAACCCATACAGCCTGGGGAGGCCCAATAAGGCCCTTCTGCAAGACACGTGACTGCCACGTGCAAGCCACAGTTTCGCCGGGCACTTCGGCAGTGTCAGGCACTAGTGGGCACAATAGGAGAGGAAGACATCACACCCCGCTGAGATGCACCTCCCCGACGGAATAGCTTCTCCCCGCGAGAATGCTACGTATCACTCCTCAACGTGCATGATTCCTCCCCGCGAGGCCATGTCCCTTCTACGGGGCTTCATATCTCCTCGGCACAGAAGGCTCCTCCCCGCGAGGCCATGTCCCTTCTGCGGGCTTTACCTCTCCTCGACACAGAAGGCTCCTCCCCGCGAGGCCATGTCCCTTCTGCGGGCTTCATCTCTCCTCGACACAGAAGGCTCCTCCCCGCGAGGAGTACCCAATGGTGTACACCACGTGGACACGTTCCATGTAACCTCCCACATCCAAAATATTCGGTCTGCCCTACTTCCGAAAATCTAGGAGCGGTTACTCTAGGGCGAAGACCACGTGCTGGTCTTCACTACTACACGTAAGCCCTAGCAGTTACTTGGAGTGGGCCTAGGTGATCCAGCCCACTGCAGGTAACCGTTGGCCCCGCGCTGGGGGCTCTCTATAAATACCCTCTCACTTGAGAGGGTCAGGTTAGACACATTCTTCTTACCACTCTACTTTCTCTGTATTCGCTGTTACTCTGTGCACTCTCTCACTTGAGCGTCGGAGTACATTGCAGGTACATCCCCCCCCTCCCCGCCGTCTATCACCATCACCGGAGCTGCCGGTCCAGATGCTGTTGGCCACCATCAACTGTCTGATCCAGGTATGATCAGTGGCGCCGTCTGTGGGAACTCCATAAGTTTCCCCATTTTTCTGCTCGATAAACCAAAGCTTTCTCCAGTCAACAACCATCATGGCCAACCCGTCGGCGAATCAAGCTATAGGCAACGTTATCGCGCAGCTCAACAATGGCAACCGCGGCGACAACAATGCTGCCCAATCTGTCGTGGAGAACAACGCCAGAGACGGACTCACCGCCTCACCATCTTCCGAGGAGGTGGAGTACGAGACAGCTCACCAGGACGGACAGGAAACAGTCCTTCAGCCCGTTTTCCAGCCCATGGACCCGCCGCCAAATGCAGACCCGAGCACTGTTGCCCTGTTTGCTTTGGCCAATCAGACCAACCAGATGATCTTCAACCAGAACATCTAGATCGAGGCGCTGGAGAAAGGTCGTGGTCGGACTTCCCCGTGAAGGCACCGACCACCGCCAGTTCCGAGACATTCGCAGTCCCCGGAGGCATCTCGCAGCCCCTCCCCAGTTCACAGGGGTCGCAGGCCACGCCTAGAGCGTACTCAGCCGGAACATCCTCAGAAGCGTGACCGCTCCCCGCCACAAAGGGGCCAGTTCGCTCCTCGAAAAATAAAAGGAGCAGGCCGGACGCCGAGGAGCCCAGAGGCCGCCCAAAGGACAGCTCCCCGAGGCTTCACTATGTTCGTGGACAACACTCTCCCTCTGTGTCTCCGGGAACCAGCGAGGACGACGATTACCGGACCCCTCTGGCCAGGCACATCATGGACGCCCCTATTCCTAAGGGCCTGGAGAGACCCCCATCCTTGGGGACATATGACGGGACGTCTGATCCTGATGACCATGTCGAGAGTTTTGAAGCCCTGCTCGATTTCAGGAATGTCTCTGGTGCTATCAAATGTTGATTATTCCCTACGACTCTTCGGAAAGGGGCCATGGCTTGGTACAAAAACCTAGCATCTGAATCAATCACGTCGTGGAGGGTCCTGAGGGAGCGCTTCAGGAAAAAATTTACGGCTTCTTGTCGACATCCGAAGACGATAGCATCCCTGGAAGCCATCTTTCAAGGGAAGAATGAACCTCTCCGGAGCTACATCGAGAGGTTCAACAAAGAAGCGGTCGAAATCCACGTGATCGATCACATCAAAATGTATCTCATCATCAAGGGTTTGCGACTGGGATCCAAGTTCGCGGAATCCGTCGGACTACATCGTCCCCTCAACTTCGAAGGCCTCCTCGAGAGGGCTCAGTCACATATTGAGTTCGAGGTAGCTGAAGCTGCACAAATTGCCCTCGATTCGAGGCGCAGAGAAGGTCCCCACGGCAACAAGGAAGAAGACTCCCCTCCACCCAAGCGAGGTGGAGGAAGGAGAAGAGAAGACTCCCCTCCACCTAGGCGAGGCGGGGAAAGAAAAAAAGAAGCCCGGACCAAGGAACCTCGCGAATCACGGGGACCATCCGGCCTTTTCAAAGACTACACACCGCTAAACGCGTCCCGCGCGCGCATTTTTAGCGACTGTGCCAATTCGGAGTTCGTCAAAGGGGGAATCCGCTTCCCGAAACCGACGGCCCCCAAACCAAATGCTGACAAGTCCAAATACTGTCGGTTCCATCGCAATCACGGACACGTTACTGAAGATTGCGTCCACCTTAAGGACGCAATCGAAACGCTGATTAAAGAAGGGTACCTGAAGAAGTACGCCAAGCAGCAAGAGGCCCCCCGTCCCAACGGCCAGGAGGCACAGAATGTCAAGGAGTCAACTCCTTCCCCCGACAACGGATCGCTGCAAGTCAAGCTGAACATCACGCGACCTGAAGACTTTGGCTTTTCGGGAGAGCTCCATAATCCTGAAGTTGTCCGTAACATGTGGAAGAGTTTCCCAGCAGAAGAGCCAATAAGTGCCCGCAATGCCTGGGAGTCTTTCCCCCAAGCCTTGGTCATATCTGGCGGAGCCCCTGACCGTTTGACCGTAGGGTCAATAAAGAGGAAATTTGACGAACTAAAGGCAACAACTCCTCGGGCCCCTACCCTTGAGAGGGTTAACGGAAGATCAACTCCGATTACCTTCTACCTCGAGGAGCTTCCCGGTGGGGCACCTAACACCAACATCCCCTTCCTGATTCGGGCACAGATGGCCAATTTTGATGTCCACAGAATTTTGGTTGACCAGGGGAGCTCGGTGGATATCATGTACGTCCACCTCTTCGAGACCCTCCAGCTAACCAAGAGACACTTGTCCCCGTACGTAGGGTCCGACCTACAAGGCTTCAATGGTGCGACCACCAGACCATAGGGCTTCGTGGAGTTGATGGTCAACTTCGGGATTGAGGAAACTGCCCGACAGGTGAAGACACGTTTCTTGGTGGTGGACTGCCCTTCCCTCTACAACTGCATGATGGGGAGGACCACGTTGGCGGAACTGACGGCTGTGCCATCAACGGTCCACCTGAAGATGAAGTACTACACGAAGCGTGGACATGTGGTCACTCTCCATGGGGACATCAAAGCAGTCAGAAGGTGTTTCGACGCAGCAATCAAGGGTCTGAGTGTCGTCGGTGGCGTCAAACCTAAGACTCAGGCTGGGACATCTCCAGACGTCGTGCAGGTTCCACTCCCGCCGGTCAGCGCGATCGACCTTGACAGCAGGTTTCCCGGGGAGCAGGAAGAAGCTACAGGCGAGGACCTCCCAGGTGAAGTCAACGGGCAGCCTCTCCACCCAACACGCCCCGTCCCAGACGGAGATTTCGAGCTGGTTCCTCTCGGCGACAGCCCAGATCGAAGCGTGAAGATCGGCTATGGACTCCCCGACCTGGCGAAGAGGTAGCTGAAGGCATGCCTCCGAGAAAATGCAGATTTGTTCGCCTGGAGTACTGCAGAGATGCTCGGACTGGACCCTGAAGTAGCTTGTCATCAACTGACTGTAGATCCGGCCGCTAGGGTTGTAGCTCAACATAGGCGTAGGCAGTCTCCAGAAAAAATGGAGGCTGCTGAAAAAGCTGTAAAAGACCTCCTAGAGGCAAACTTTATTTCTGAGGCCAAGTACACAACTTGGCTCTCAAATGTTGTACTCGTTAAGAAAAATAATGGAAAATGGAGGATGTGCGTTGACTACACGGATCTTAACCGGGCATGCCCGAAAGACTCTTATCCCTTACCTAACATCTACCAGCTGGTCGATAACTCTGCAGGATTCAAATTATTATCCTTCATGGATGCCTACTCGGGGTACAACCAAATCCCCATGGACGAGGCCGACAAACAGCATACCGCTTTCATGACCGAGTTGAGCAATTACTACTATAACGTAATGCCCTTCGGCTTGAAAAACGCTGGCGCCACCTACCAACAGATGATGAACAAGGTTTTCCGGGAAGATATCGGCGACGTTCTCGAGGTCTACATGGACGACATGATCGTCAAATCCGCAGAGGAAGTCGACCATGCTGCTCATCACAAGAAAGTGTTCGACACGACGAGGAAATGTCGCATGAGGTTCAACCCCGACAAGTGCACCTTCGGTGTTCGCGCAGGGAAGTTCCTCGGCTTCTACCTCACGGAGAGGGGAATCGAGGCGAACCCTGACAAATGTAGGGCATTCTCCGCAATCCCCACCCCGAACTCGAAGAAGTCGATCTAATCGCTTAACGGAATGCTGACTGCTCTCGCCCGTTTCGTCGCCAAATCCGCTCAATACGCACTCCCTTTTTTCAAGCTTCTCCGACAGAAGGCAACCTTCGAATGGAGCGAAGAATGCGAACAAGCCCTCCTCCATCTAAAACAAGTCTTATCACAACCCCCGGTCTTGTCCCGACCAGATAACGGGGAAACACTTTTCTTGTACCTGGCCATCGCCGACGAAGCAGTGAGTGTTGTCGTCATACGGGAGACCCCCGACAGACAGAAACCGATTTATTTCACGAGCAGAGCTCTTCAGGGTCCCGAGCTCAGATACCAACAAATTGAAAAGGTCGCCTTAGCCCTCGTATCTGCAGCCAGAAGATTACGTCATTACTTCCTAGCCCACACAATTATGGTAAGGACGGAGCAGCCGATCAGACAGCTCCTTAGTCGGCCAGATATGGCGGGGAGAATGCTCCGATGGTCTCTCGAGCTATCCGAGTTCGACCTTCGATACGAAGGAAGAAAAGCATTGAAAACTCAGGTACTGGCCGACTTCGTAGCGGAAATGGCCATCCCTGAATCCTCGACCAACGGCTCCCAGAAATGGACGATTTACGTCGACGGAGCCTCTAGTGCAAAAGGTAGCGGAGCGGGTATTATCCTCGAGAACGAGCAGGGCATCTTGATAGAGGTCTCCCTCGAACTGTCCTTCAAAACATCGAATAACCAAGCCGAATATGAGGCCTTCCTCGCGGGACTTCGACTTGCAGAAGACCTTGGCGCAAAAGAAGTCAAAATCTTTACAGACTCCCAGCTCGTGGCATCACAAGTTCGGGGAGAATTTCAGGCCAAAAATGATAGTCTCATTGAGTACCTAACCTTGGTACAAGAAATATTGAAGAAATTTGTCTCCGCGGAGGTGGCTCACATCCCGCGCGAGCACAACACTCGAGCAGACGTGCTCTCCAAGCTCACGAGCACTAAGAAGAAAGGAGGGAACAAATCAGTTATCCAGGAGATACTTTCCCAGTCGAGCATAAACAAACCTACACCGACCACAGAGGTCAACGCCATCAGGGATGCAAACTGTTGGATGACTCCAGTTTTCGAGTACTTGGTGACGGGAAAACTGCCCGACGATCCTAAGGAAGCAGGGATAATCAAGAGGCAGGCATGTGCGTACACCATCGTGGAAGGTAAGCTATACCGTCGAGGATTCTCCATTCCCTTACTCTGGTGTGTCGAAGAAAGCAAAGTTTCGGGGATCCTCCAATAAATCCACGAAGGGATCAACGCCCAACATCTCGGCGGAAGGTCCTTAGCCCGAAAAGCACTCCGAGCGGGGTATTATTGGCCCACTATGCAACATGATGCAAAGGAACACGTCAAGAAATGTGACCGCTGTCAAAGACACGAGGACATGCACCTCGCTCCTCCAAACGAGCTCAAGTCATTATCATCCCCGTGGCCGTTTGCGTGGTGGGGAATGGATATCCTTGGACCTTTCGTCATAGGGTCGTACCAAAACAAGTACCTCATCGTCGGGGTAGATTACTTCACAAAGTGGATTGAGGCAGAGGCGCTGGCCAAAATCACTGCCTTTAACATACTCCCTTTCTATAAGAGAAACATCCTCGCCCGATTCGGCGTGCCCCAGGCCGTTGTCACCGACAACGGGACACAGTTCACCGACAGGAACTTCCAAGACTTCGTCGCCAAATTGGGCACGAAACAGCA
The DNA here is from genome assembly GCA_022829125.1 of Lathyrus tuberosus. Classification (NCBI taxonomy): domain Eukaryota; kingdom Viridiplantae; phylum Streptophyta; class Magnoliopsida; order Fabales; family Fabaceae; genus Lathyrus; species Lathyrus tuberosus. Next base: position 1,792,244 of record JALAZF010000191.1, read on the forward strand.
CTTCACGTCGGTCGAACACCCTCAAACCAATGGGCATGCCAAAGCAGCGAACAGAGTGATACTCTGGGGACTGAAGCGACGACTCGGCGAGGCCAAACAATGGTGGGTCGAGGAGTTGCACAGCGTCCTCTGGGCATATCGAACAACCCCACACTCCACGACCGGGGAGACACCCTTTCGTCTAACGTACAGAACCGAGGCAGTAATCCCCGTAGAGATCAGGGAACCCTCGAGGAGGACAGAAGCTCCCCTCGACAAAGAAACAAACAACGAAGCCCTGCGAGAGGAGCTCGACCTTGTCGAGGAGATAAGGACTGGCGCTTCCCTCCGAGAAGCCTCTTTAAAACAAAAAATAACTTTGCGTTATAATGACAAAGTTATCAAACGAGACTTCCAAGTAGGCAGTCTTGTCCTACGGAGAAATCAGAAAGACTCACGCGAAGGAAAGCTGGCCGCAAACTGGGAGGGCCCATACCGCGTCGTTGCAAAGACGGGGACAGGCGCCTATTACCTCGAAAACCTCCACGGTGAACAACTGGCTCGACCATGGAATGCTGAGAAGCTCAAACAATATTACAGTTAGACACTGCTCGGGACAGTACAACGTCGCGACCACGGGGGCGTGTAACAGTATATGCGCGACACCTCTATATAACACACGACGGCGAAAAACCACAAAGTGTATGCGTGAGACTTTTTGGCCCAACGAGGAGACCTCAAACAAGCTTCGTCGTCGACGTACCAAATAGGCAGAACACCCAGCTCGCGATGGGAAGTTCACGCCACGAAGCTAAGACTTCGACCGACTTCTTAGCCTCGTTGAAGGTCGGAGTACGACCCCCGACCACTCGACTAGCTCTCTTCGCAGTCGAGGATCATCAGAGTCGAGCAAACTCCCAAGGAGCCAGCGATCTCAACTACTTAGGCAAAAATAAGTAATGTATAAAGTATCACACACAAGCAAAATAAATAAAGAGGCAATGCGAAGTATTAAAATCGGGAAAAACCCATTGTACGAATATTACATCAATAAGCCTCTGGCCCATAAGCCGGGCAAAAACAACAAAATAAAACGCAGGCCAAGCAAACTATACCCCTACTCAGCAGCAGTCTCAGCAGCGGCACCATCTGGCCCACCTTCTTCGCTGGCATTTCCTTCTTGCCCGGGCAGCACAATCCGGCCATCGACCACCTCGCAGTTAGCATCAGCCGCGTCGGTCACAAGGCTGGGATTGAGGATTCGAAGTTGCGCCACTACATTTCGGAACCCTATGTCCGCAGGCTCAAGAGTATCATCCTCGGCTAGTCGGAGATCCTGCTCGACTTTCTTGAGTTTGGCCACCAGAGCTGCTCGAGAGGTTAGGAGCATATCCTCTTCGGTTTCACCTTCAGTTGGACGGACAACCTCCTCCAGCTCCGCGACCCTCTCCTTGAGCCGCTTCTCCTCTGCCTCCAGCTCGGTGATCCGGGCAAGATGACATTTCTCCGTTTCCTCAGCTTCCTTTAGCTTTGTCTCCGCCCGCTGCTGCTGCTCGCTCTGTTCTTTGTTCAGGTCCCTGCATTCCTTCAACTCTTTGCGCAGGCCAAGTAGTTCAGCTTCCAAGATCTCGAGCCTTCCTTGCAGTCGAGAAAGCTCAGCAGTGGGGCGGGTTTCATCGTTCAGGACAATAGCAGTCGAGCAGAGCCGCATAACGGCAGACAAGTCCTCAAAGATAGTCCTCTACCTCGCCTCCGCAGCGGTCCCCAACACAGCTTGAATTTCAGAAGGAGGGACGCAAAGATAGATGACTTCGGAGAAGAAGCGGGGCTTGAGATGGCATGGCGGGAGTTCGAAGCTTGGAGGAGGTGGGGGACTTTCATCGTGGGCCAGGTCGACGAACTCCGTACGCGAAACCCGTGGCCGTTTCGGCGTCCCATGATCACCCGGGGACTGGCTCCCAGCAGGAGGTGTGCGCCGGTCTGAAGTCCCCGACGCAGTCAAGGCAATCTGGGATTGGCTGGAACCTTCGGGCACCATGGCAGAGGAAACACCCTCGAGCATGGCCTCGGAAGGAGCAACACCTTGATCCTTTGACTGAGACGAATCTCCCCGAGCCTGTCCTTCCCGAGCCCTCTTCGCCTTCAACCTCTTGAGCCTCTCCTCAGCTCCGGCCATTTTCCCTGCAAAAAGAAAGAAAATAAAACATTAGTAAGGCAAGGCATACAGACGCGAGGAAGGTTTAGGTCGAGGATGTTTTTACCACCTAACAGCTCATCTTCTTCTTCATCGGAGAAGGTCTCGAGCAGAACACGCGTATTGATCAAGCGACGTTGCTTCATCACCTGCCCGTCCGCTCCCGTTAGAGGCTCGCCATCCGGTGTTTCGTACTGAGCCTTATTGAAGCTTTCCACGAACGCGACGATCTTATCATAGGCTGCCCGGTCGTCGGCGTCCAACTTGTTGTGTTTCACCTTGTATTTATCCACCCCCTTTTTGAAGTGTTCCTCCGTCCAGTACAGGGGGAACTTCGGCTCCAGATCCTCCTCGGAGCGACCATCTACTTAGTGGGTAACTCTCCGGTACAGTGAGTTGATAGCCCCAAGGGTGACCGGCTTCACAAAATAATAACGGTAATTGAAATCCCGGACGGAGTCCAAATACGTGTGGAACAAAGCTTTGGTTTGCTTAAAGGACACCCAGCCGTGTCGCCCATCGACCGACGACCTTTGAAGGTGGAATATTCGAAAGAAGAGGGACACCGTAGCCCCGATTTTCAGGTGTTTACAAACAAGCTCGAAAGCCCGGATAAAGGCTAGCGAGTTCGGGTAGATTTGCGAGGGTGCCAGCTTTTACCAGGCGAAGACCCCCTCTTGGAAATCCGTGAAGGGCAGCCTCCACCCCGCTTTGTCGAACATGAACTCGTATAACGGGATACGCATTCCTCGGTAAGGCGAGCATATCCGGTGGTGCTCTTCGGGGCGAAAAACCTTCCATGATTTATCAGACCCCATTAACCGATGTTCGACAGTACATAACGCGTCTTCCATGTCTCTGTAGACGAAGATGGACGACATCTCTAGGGCTTCGGCACAGACCCACTCCTCGAGCGGATGCTCTTGTGCAAAAGGCATATAAGCCATAAAAGATTCGGGGTGGTCGTCTTCTTCAAAGGATCCTACGGCCACCTTCGCAGCCAAACCGTCCATTTACTTGAAAAGCAGAAGGAAACGGTGAATTCGATGGGTCATATCAAATTCACCCTCCACCGTTGTTCAAGTGAACGGGCGAGGAAGGGGCAATGCTTTCTCGTTTCCCCGACATAGCCGGCCGAGGAACAACATGATCCCCGGGGAACTCATCGCCTCCCCGGAAAATTCTGCCTCTTTTCCCCATAACGCTAACGAAAAGAGTAACCATTGGGGACCCCGGGACATTCATCGTGTCCCCGGGATATTCATCCCTTGTCCCCGAGGCATTCAACAAAACGAGAGAATTTCTTCGCACGTCCTCTCTCAACAACAAAAGATTCCCGCCGTATTCGCCAGGAACCCTTTCATTACTCATGGGAACTTCATCAGTTCACCAAGGAAGTGTTATACGCTAGTTAAAATCAAGGAGAAACGCAAGAAAAAGGTCAGTTTTTGAACAAATACCTTATAGGCGACGATTTAGGGTTCCGGTGCGGAGTTCCTGCAGTTGACGGCGGCGAACGACTGCTGTAGAAGATAGAGAGAGAAGGAGAGAGATTTTTGAGAGAGAAACGTAAAAGTGGGAAAGTGAACGAGGGGAAGAGTTTTATAGTGGGTTTCGCGGAACTCGAGAGGCATAGGGCACTTGAGTGCGCTACGTTAGCTAGCCGCCCTAGCCATCATAGGTAATGATGATAGACGACACGTGGCACACATGCAGCCGTTCATCCTCCCACGCGTGTCCTTTCGATTTTCCCCAACGTTTCAAATCTGAAATCCCTCATCTCCCCGGCGTTACGACCAGACGCGACTGTCCGATGCCCGACTCGTGTGCGACCATGGGAACTTCGAGCGCGCGAATGGCCTCCTCGGTTCCTCTCCTGGGATATCCCCAGCAGGTCAATAACCCTTAAGTCATTACTCTGACATCTCAGAGCAATGACTTGGGGGGCTCCTGTTCTGGACTGGGCCGAGGCTGCCCAACAGTCGAGCAGGCCCAACCCATACAGCCTGGGGAGGCCCAATAAGGCCCTTCTGCAAGACACGTGACTGCCACGTGCAAGCCACAGTTTTGCCGGGCACTTCGGCAGTGTCGGGCACTAGTGGGCACAATAGGAGAGGAGGACATCACACCCCGCTGATATGCACCTCCCCGACGGAATAGCTTCTCCCTGCGAGAATGCTACGTATCACTCCTCGACGTGCATGATTCCTCCCCGCGAGGCCATGTCCCTTCTACGGGGCTTCATATCTCCTCGACACAGAAGGCTCCTCCCCGCGAGGCCATGTCCCTTCTGCGGGCTTCACCTCTCCTCGACACAGAAGGCTCCTCCACGCGAGGCCATGTCCCTTCTGCGGGCTTCACCTCTCCTCGACACAGAAGGCTCCTCCACGCGAGGAGTACCCAACGGTCCACACCACGTGGACACGTTCCATGTAACCTCCCACGTCTGAAAGATTCGGTCTGCCCTACTTCCGGAAATCTAGGAGCGATTACTCTAGGGCGAAGACCACGTGCTGGTCTTCACTACTACACGTAAGCCCTAGCAGTTACTTGGAGTGGGCCTAGGTGATCCAGCCCACTGCAGGTAACCGTTGGCCCCGCGCTGGGGGCTCTCTATAAATACCCTCTCACTTGAGAGGGTCAGGTTAGACACATTCTTCTTACCACTCTATTCTTTCTGTATTTGCTGTTACTCTGTGCACTCTCTCACTTGAGCGTCGGAGTACATTGCAGGTACAGCCCCCCCCCCCCCCCCCCCGGTCGTCTCTCGCCATCACCGAAGCTGCTGGTCCAGACGCCGTTGGCCACCATCAACTGTCTGATCCAGGTACGATCAATTTCCTTCCAAAACCCTCCAAAAATTAACTCCCAATCGGAACCATATGAAAATTCAATTTTGAAGAGCTTAATTTTCTATTGTTTCTTTTTTCTATTGATATGAAAGTTATTAAAATATGTATTGAAAATGAAAGTTTATAGTTAGACTAGAGACAAACATGCATAGTTGGACTAGAGCAACTAATGACAAGCGCGTTTCCAATTTTCCCTCCGAAATTGTATAGAAGCAAGCAAAGACGCCGCCGATACAGCATAGGCAAGTAAGTTATCGGTGAATATGAATTAAATGTGAGAAGAAAAAAAACAAATAGTGGATTTGACTTCTATAACTTAATTTATAGGAAAGTTCAGAATGTTGTTGTTAGTAAAAAAATTTCAAACACGTCTTCCGTATCGTCATCATTAATCATGCACAACCATATTACTCACCAAAGCATACAATTCAACAATTAAAAAAACAACATCCGTCCCTATTTATCATATTGTATGACAAATTTTATGCGTGTTAAAAAACATAATACTATATATAATCTGCTTTTTGAAGAGAAATAATACACTTTGAATTCGATTAGATGGCTAATCAGTATGAATAATCTCTTTCATGTCTTTGAACATTACAATAATGTTTCTTGATTAAATTTATCTTTTTAAACATAAGCTGCGTTGCAAAGATACGGGTACGTACTCAGTATCCGATTCGAATACTGGTACATAATACGTTATTTAAAAAAAAAAACAAGGTACGCATACGCGAATATAAATTCATATGTATTCCGATATTTTTCAACAGAAGATGAAGAATTTGGTTGTGCGAGGAGTTTTAATGCAATGGATTGAAGTTTAGCGATTAAAGATCTATAAGTTATCAACCATTCATTTGGTTTTAAGATCCACCGATCTTGCAACGAATCACATTGGTCAAACTCTACATCAGCATTTGAAAAGCCCATTAAAAAAAGTATAAAACTATACCATTAGAAGAAAAAATTGTGTTCACGTACCCAATATGTACCCGTTGGAGTATCAACTTAAAAAACAATAAATAAAAAATAGGTACGGTATCGGTACGTACCATACAAGTACCGTACGCGTACCGGTACCCCGGTATCGGTACTTTATCTAAAATGGAATACCCATGCTTCATAGAACATAAGTGACATTGAAGGTTTTTTTTTTATTTCATAGAAAACTTGAGCTTCAATTTGAATATGTCCAAAATCATTGCATTTAAGAAATTAGATTCCATTGAGTTTTGGTCTTTTACCATTTTTTTTAAAATAAATACCACATATTTCATCGGTTTTCAAATATAACCAATTAGAAAAATAATTCAGAACATGTTTCGAATCCCAACAATAGCAGTTTATGTTTTTATTTCTTTAAAAGTGATTTCTTTCTTTTTATTTTATATTTTATTTTTAAATTTATTATCTATACCTTCGGTTATATTTAATAACCGAGGGATTAAATTATCATATTTTACCATAAAAATATCCGTTAATCAGGTTTTATCCTAAACCTAACTAATATTCAACCGCTCCAAAGTCGTACACATTATTCTTTATGATGGATTGCAAGATAGAAAAAATCTTCAATGTTCCTCAATATTGAATAAAATATTTTTTCTGTCTTTGCAATCTATTTCACACAATGATCCTCGTGAAACCTAAAATCCTCATTATAAAAGCATTTTGAATATTAAAAATTGATGATGAAAAATTTAATTTTGTTTGGAAAAGTTCTCAAGGATGAATTAGATGAGCATAAAATAACATGCGACAACAGGCAACTACGGTACCGAAATCCAACACGGGCTGCGCGAAAGTGAGTAGTGTTTTTAAATTAATATATAATTCTTTCGAAAATAATTTTTAAAAAGAAAGGTAAAATTTTGAATTTTATCTCAGTCCCAAAGGTACCTGGAAATTACATTCTAGTCTCCGTTTAAATCAATTCTAAACCCAATTACTTTAATCCGTTTTCAAGCCAAACCTTTACCGAACGCCTTAAATTTACAAAGCAGTAATATATAACATTATGTTGACATTGGTCTTTGTGGGTTCGACATTTTTTATACTATAATTGGCATTTCCATGCACTTGCGGATAAACACCCAACTGGGATCCTTGCCTAAGTGTCGATTTGCCCTCTTATAGGTTAGTCAAGAAATTCACATGTGCTTATTTCTTGACAGATACTCTGATCCGTCAAAATATATCAAATATGACATCACATACAAGGTCATGTCAGTATTTGAAGTTTGAAAGCTTCATAAATTGCTTATTCCCCAAATGTATCCAAGCAAATCTTGCGAAAAACAAGACAACCCTCATCAATATGAAATAAGAGATTTATAAGAATAGTACAATACTATTCCGATGAAATATGTTGGTATATCCCATCAATAGAAATAGTAAGGAGAAAATCATGAGTATGTGCTACTTGCAAATAATAAAAAATTGCTTTGTATTTTTGCAGTCACATCAAACTTTAGGTTTGTGTCTTTGACACTTTTACCAAAGATGACACTCGTCAAAATATGTTAATCCTAATTAAAATATTCTGATTCTCAAAAGGCTCTGAAGTTTATTTAAGAGGGTGTGCATTCTACTCATCCTTATGCGTTTTGGGTGGATTATATTTAATCTCTTACTCATATAGAGTGAAAACTTGTCCTTGTTCACACCTTACGCGAAAGGAATGCTAATGCGAATTGGCTTGCTAGACCGCGAGTCTCGCTCATTCAAAAACTGAGAGTGTTTTCTATTTGTTCCTTTCCTTTAATTAATATTTGTTTATATGAGTATGTGTGAAAGTTGGTGTTTATAGGTTTTTTAAAGAGAAAGACTTTGGAAGATTGCGTTTATATTTTGAAATGCGTTTGATATTTTTTAAAAAAGTTTAAAAAACAATATTCTCCATTAGCATATAAAATCATATTGTTTTTTATTTACTTTTAAAAATATCATACACATTTTAAATATAAACACATTCCTTCAAAATATTTCCTTCCAAAACCCTCCAAAAATTAACTCCCAATCAGAACCATATGAAAATTCAATTTTGAAGAGCTTAATTTTCTATTGTTTCTTTTTTCTATTGATATAAAAGTTATTAAAATATGTATTAAAAATACAATAAACAAAATAAAATAAAAATAAACTTATATTTAAGACCAATTTTTATCAAATGAAAGTTTATAGTTAGACTAGAGACAAACATGCATAGTGGGACTAGAGCAACTAATGATAAGCGCGTTTCCAATTTTCAATACGAAATTGTATAGAAGCAAGCAAAGATGCCGCCAATACAGTATAGGCAAGTAAGTTATCGGTGAATATGAATTAAATGTGAGAAGGAAAAAAAACAAATAGTGGATTTGACTTCTGTAATTTAATTTATAGGAAAGTTCAGAATGTTGTTGTTAGTGCAAAAATCCGAACACGTCATCATTAATCATGCACAACCATATTACTCATCAAAGCATACAATTCAACAACTAAAAATACAACATCCGTCCCGTCTATCATATTGAATGACAAATTTTATGCGTGTTAAAAAAACATAATACTATAAGCACCGGTAATTATGTTTGACCAAATGTTGAAATATATTATCTGAGATTGTACAATCTGCTTTTTGAAGAGGCGTAATACAGTTTGAATTCGATGGCTCATCAGAATGAATAACCTCTTTCATGACTTTGAAAGTCCCTATAATGTTTCTTTAATTAGATTTATCTTTTTCAACATAAGTGACATTGGAGGTTTTTTTTTTTAATTTCCTTAGAAATCTTCAGCTTCAGTTTGAATATATCAAAAATCATTGCATTTAAGACATTAGAGTCGTTGAATTTTGATCTGTCACCATCTTTTTTCACTACGGCAAATAATACAGTTCATGATAAAATTTTCCCACTAGTACAAAAAATACTTTTTAAATTAGACATTTTAAATCATATGCTTTCCACTTGATTTAAAAAGGTGAAAAACTAGGATTCCCGTCTACCATATTTTAGTGAATATAATTTAGATTAGTTAACCTGATTTAAAAAGAATTTTTTATAATTAAAAAAAATGAACATACAAAGCGCCCTTTTCCTTTTCCTTTTCCGCGAAAACGTGTTGTTCCCTCTCTTCTCTGCGAACACTGTTCACTCTCTTCTCACATCAACTCAAAACCCTTTTCCTTTTCTCTCTCTCTGGCGGCATAGAGAAACCCTCTTCCATTTGCAACGACGAAGCCATTAATGATTTTCCAGTATCATTACTACTCATCTTCATCTTCTTTATCGTCGTTTGATTTTCATCTTGTTTATCGTCGTTTGATTTTCGTCTTTCGTTGATTCTCGACAGGTTAATTGAAGATTCTAGCGACATTGAGAGTTTCTATCGACATTGAGAGTCCCTGCCTCTGTTCAGATTTTTCAAGGTTTGTTCATTTTTTGGTTTTTTGAACGTTAATTTAGATTTAGTTTTATCTTTCTGGGATTTTTAAGAGAAGATGGTCCACAATTTGGAGATAAGTTGGATTTTTAAAAGACCAACGCGCATTAAAGCCTCCAGCATATATCAGTATAACGCAGAAGGACTGATAAGTAAAATAGAAGAAGAAAAAAAACTGATAAGTAAAATTAAAGAGAGTTTATCCGTAGCCATAAGGATTCATTGTTTCATCTTAAAGTTTTCTCCCTTTTTTTGGTCAAGAATTTTCTCCTATTTTGAATTGAGAAAATATTAAAATTAACATTCAAAGTTAGATATACTTAGCAATCGATGGACTAGGGTGGACCAATCTTTTGACTTTATGTTACATTAGATAGAGTCACGGATAACATTATATATAGATGTCATTTTCCCTCCACAAACGCAATACTATATAGTTTTGAGGTATTATTGTAACGCCCCAGTTTTGTTAGATTTATTTAATAGAGTAGATTTAATTGGTTTTGGTTTTATATTATTTTATTCTTGACTTCTATTTGACAAAATGTTATTTTTCATCATTGTTTATGTTTTATCGCATTCTGAGAGCGTTTGGGAGATATTTGAGCTGAGGGGTATTTTGGTCATTTGGGTAGTTAGATATTATAAATAGAAATAGAGAGAGAGAGAAATAGAAAGAAAAGAGAAAGAAGAGAAAGAAAAGGAAAAGAAGAGAAAAGAGAGGAAGGAAAAAGGGAGAAGAGGAAAAAGAGGAAAATGGGGAAAAGCTCCGTTTCGAGCGCGAATAATCGGGTAAGGGTGAGAAGTTTCAATTATATCTTGCTTGTGTATGTATATGTGTTGTTTGTTGTGATTGTTTTGGTTGTTTTCTCGACTTTTTCTTATCGATTAAAATTAGGAGCGATTGATAGAAATCGATGTTTTCACGGATGAATTGATGAAATACATGCCTAAATGTGTTCTAACATGTATTTTTGGGTCATTGGGTGTAATACTATCATGTGGGTGGAAGATTTGGATCATTTTCGGGTCCCAAACCCATTTTGGAGAAATTCTGGTTCGTCCAGATTCGCCAGGCGAGTTGCTGGCGAGTTCGTTTCGCCAGGTATTCGCCAGGCGAATTTGCCTGGGACAGCAAAAACAGTATTTTTGTATTTTAGCCATAACTTTTGAACCGTAAGTCCGTTTTGGTCCCCGTTCAAAGCGTTAGAAAGCTTATGAAATATTCTTTCTTATAAAATTGGGTTGGAGCGCATTAGATGATTTATTTAGGTCGTGGTTTTAGAAAAGTGTTGGGTTGTCGGGTTTTTATCGCGTTAAACACGTGCGATCGGTGTTTTACCGTGCTATATGCTTTTAATATGTATCGTATGGCTTGTGTGCTGGTATATGATGTGAATATATATGATAAGTGTTGGTGATGATGGTTTGTGGTGTTATGGAGGAATAAATGTGTGTTTTGGGTTTTGATTTCAATGTGTGATAATGATGTGTTGTGAGTAGCATTTGATATGTGAATCCCTTGTGTGAGGAATTAATGATGTTGTTGTATGGTAAAATACATTGTTTGATTGAATATCAATGTATGTTGTTATGATGTGTTGTGTGGTGACCTTTATGGTTTGAAATGCATTGTTTGAATTGTTTTCAATGCATGAATATGATGAAGTGTATTATGCAATGTGCTGTGGATATGGATGTCGTATGACTTGTATGCTGTTGTGTGATGATAATGCATGTGATGACATGTTGTGGTGATGAATTATGGCCGAAAGGCAAGAAATTGCAATGTGTGTATTTAATGGTATATGCATGACTATATTGTGAAATATGTGTGCATTGCATGAGTGTATGTGGTCATTTTGTATGAGAAACATCATGACATGCATTCATGTGTCGCGATTCCGTGGAGAATCGGGTGTAATATCACGTCCCTGTTGGGTGTGAGTGATTGATTACACAAATGATCATTGAGGATCCTCTGAACATTGCGTGGTCAATGGGTGTAATCGTTGCGATGAGTTACACTTGATTCCGTGGGAATCTTCAGAATGATTGTGTGCCCTTGTGGGGTTTGAGCAATCGGATTGTGTCTGTGTGAACAATCCAGAAACATCGGATGCCATGATGGTATGAGCGATGGGGAAATATCGTAGGCCCGGCAGGGAGGATATTTCCATTGAGTTCTTCAATTGAGCTCAGGTGATGAGTCGGTACCGCATGCATCTGCATAGTGTCGAGAGTCGGTCTCTATGAGTTGCATTGATCATCTTTGTATTTGTGCATTGATGAATAAACATTGATATATATATGTTTATGGAGATGATATAAACTGTATCTTATAATGATGCATTGTTGGATGAACAAGTATGTGTGTGTTCATGTGGAATGGTGATAATGGTGAATTATTATGCATAGGTGATAAATGCATTGGTTGTGAGTAATATGTTTTGTGTATAAACATATGATATGTGATGTGGTGGTTTGTTTTCATAGGTCATAATTGTGGTGTACATTATGTGTGAAATGTGATTGTATTGGTATAATCGTTATATGCCATGTGGTTGGATTGTTAGGAATATGTCATGTATTGGTGGCATGCTATATGTGTTAGTATGTGATGTATGTGGTGAGAAATATTATATATGTGAATTTATTTGTGTTGTGGCATATTATTATGCAATCTTGTTATAGTTGTTATTTCTCACCCTTCTGCTGGAATATGCTTTTTATGGCATAGTGCAGATTGTCAGCTTTAGAGGCGTGGAGGCAAGTGGAAGAGTTAGATCTTCGTCTTTGCTTAGGTATTGATGTCTGCTCTGATACGTAGCACGGGAGTCGGGGAACGATTATGTTATATATGTATATATTTGTAGGATATATTTTGTATGAATATTTTGATGTATAAAACAGTTTATTTTGTAAAACAAGTCGGTTATGGATCCTTCCGTTTTATTCCATAATTGACATTTCCTTTATTATGGAAAAAGTTTCCCATTTGAGGGTACTCTAGTTTATGCTATGTATCAAATTTTTGAGCAGGGGTGATGTTTTGTTTATTTAAATGTGACATCCTTGTTTCTGTCGAAAAAATAAATTTTTAGTTACTCTGATTTTAATTATGTATTATTTATTCGCGATGGGAAAATGGGTGTTACAATTATAATTATAAAAAATAAGATAAATAATAGTGTGAGATTGAAATTGAATACACGGATTAGTTTCTTAGACTGAAGTGGAAACCAAGATGGTGTCACACACAATTGAACTTTTGAAGAACGAGATTCCTCCGGAACTAGAAACTGTGGTTTTAGCTGAAGACGCTGTAAAAGGTCTTGTTCTTGTTGATATCATAAATGGCTTCTGCACAGTTGGTGCTGGAAATATGGTATTTATTCAACTAGTTTAAATACTTTTTCATTCACATGTCTTAAGATTCAAGAGCCTCAAAGAGATCCACTCATGCTGCACGGTGTGAAAACAACTTAGAATCAACTGATTCAAGCTTAAGGTTCTCCAAAATCATCCTCCATTCTCTCTAAATTTCTGTCCAAGCTTAAGGTTCCATTTTTTCTTTTCTCAACTTTACCTCCACAACGAAACCATTCGCAACATGCACATGCATTGTCACCAGAACATTATATCCAAATTGTACCATTTTTAGACGCGCATTAAGGACTTCTGTTAACAACTAAAGAAGATCATTAATAAATCAAAAATTGAAGAGAAAGGTTTTGGAGAGATGGAATGCGACAGAAATTGAAGGGAAAATCTCCGTAGATACCGATTTCGGAGAGGTCGATGGAAACAACTGACCTGTTTCGTGAGTCGCAGGTTATTCCTGTCCAGTTACAAGGATAGTGTTGGGTGTTTGGAAGCCAGTCTTTGAGACTTTTGTTTTGGTCGTTGATTTGTGTGTTTTTGACATCAACCAAAGTAAAATGCCAAGGCGCACCATGTTTAATTTTTTTTAAATAAATACCACATATTTCTTCAGTTTCTAAATATAACCTAAGAGATCAAAATTATTTAGGACATGCTTCGAATCCCAACAATAGCCGTTTATGTTTTTATTTCTTTAAAAGTGATGTTTTTATTTTTTTTATTTTTTATTTTTAAATTAATGATCTATACCTTCAGTTATATTTAATAACCGAGTGATTAGATTATCATATTCGCTCCAAGTCGTACACATCATTCTTTAGGATGAATTGCAAGATAGAAAAAATCTTCAATGTTCTTTAATCTTGAATAAGATATTTTTTCTGCATTTGCAATCTATCTCACAAAATGATGTTGATGTTGTTGTTGTATTTTTAGAATAACTTTCTTATGTTGTCAATTAAAGAAAACATTGAGAAATTTATTACTTTCCTCGGTTGACAATATTGAGAAATTTATTCCTAAACACACTCATCCATTTCTCTTTCATGTTCTCTTCACTACTTCGTTAAACCCCTTTAACAACGGTTGAAAAATATATATAATAACGCAAATCAAGGTGTTGTTATGTAGAGTGTTGTGGTAAATGCGCTACTTTTAATCACGGCCCTGGGACCGTTGTGGTATTCTGGAAAGTGCGCATTATATCACAACGGTTATCCTTAACAACCGTTGTGATAGATAACATAATTAATTAATTAGATGACGGTTAACCTAGACAACCGTCTTGGAAAGTACACAGTTTATTATATAAAAATGTATATTGCTTGGTTTACCATACACCTATTTAAAGAAATACAACCATTTAAATTGGCAAAGAAATATATAATATGAAAATTAAACTATTCTTGAAAATCAACTTTAACACATCAATTTTTTTCGAATTGAATCTGTCTCATTCAGCACATTTTATGTTCTTTAACACATAATATACGATTCAATGGTCTGATTCCTTCAATTCATCGATATTTTTTATTATAGTTTACCTCATCATCGTCGCTTATCAACGCGATTGTAAATTATATCGATGAATTGAAGCAAACAGAGCACTAAACCATATATTATGTGTTAAGGAACATAAAATGTGCAGAATGAAACGGATGCAATTCGAAAAATTTTGATTGATATAGGTTGGTTTTCGAATACATCTTAATTTTCAGAATATAAGTTTCTATGTCAATATAAATGATTGTATTTTCATTAAAAGGTAAGTAAAACAAACAATATACATAGTATAAAATAAACTAAACTTGTCAAGCAGTATAAGAAATTCAAGAATAAAACATTGATAAGTCACAAGAAATCTCTATCTTGTGAACTAGCATTGTTTTATTCTTGTTTTGAGATTATTTGTCAACAACAACAACATACAGCAAAACAACATGAAACAAAATTAAAAAAACATATGTTGTTGTTGTTGACAAATGTTCTCAAAACAAGAACAAAACATTACTAATCACAAGAAACCTCTATCTTGTGAACTAGCAATGTTTTGTTCTTGTTTTGAGAACATTTGTCAACAACAACAACATACAGCAAAACAACATGAAACACAATAAAAAAATCATACATTATTTAAGCAACAAAACCCCAAGTGGGATTGTAATAAATCAAGATACATGAGTCAATAACGCATCTCATTTTGAAAATAAACGTGGAACTGTAACAAATCAAGATATATCAAGTTCATCTAGTTTGTGAAGCCATGAAGAAGAAATATAAGGTGGATGAAGTTTATACAATAACTTCATACTTCTTATATTTTTCTTCATGGCTACAAAAACCATATGAAATTTCACCATAGTATACGCTTGTACCACCATACGCTTGCTATCACCATCATCACCATGTATCTACAAGGAAACACAACAAAAATCAAACTTAACCCTAAAATCAAACCAAACCTTAAAACAATAATCCTAGAAAGATGAGAGCATGAGAACATACCATCTTCGCCGCCGTAGGAGTTTGCGCCGGGCGTTGCTCTCGTCAGATATCTTTTAAGCTTCTTTTATCCATTCTCTTGTAATAGTATTGGTTAAGATTCATGAGAGGAGTTGTGTTAGGGTTTTCTTTAGAGAGAAACGGCAGTTATGAAGTGGTTCACAGATAGTTTCGTTTATTTATTAAAAACTATCACTTTTCGTTACGGTTTAGAAATACAACCGTAATTAAATTTTATATTTTAAAATAATAACAAACAATATCACGACGGTTATTCACAATAACCGTAGTGATATATCTTATTTAAAAATAAATAAAAATGAAAGGAGCGTCTTAACCTTAAATGAAAAACATTTTTGTCACTCCTGAGGTTCGAACCCATGAAATGTTGATTCTATCATATCGGGTATACTTACAACCATTATTATACCCTATAAATTTTTAATTAAAAAATATAATATAAAGTAAGCGCATGAGTTTAGAGATATCACAACGGGTTTTGGAAGAACCGTGGTGACTTGGGTGTTGTTGTTTGCGCGTTTTGTAGTTGTGCTTTCATGTGACATCATTTGCCATGAAAATATTTGTTCAAGATAATGAAATCTCTTTGGGATGGATTGCAAGTACAAAAAAAAAATTTCTTAGTTGGAACATATAACTCATAAGAAGTTTGAAAAAAATTCTTGTTCTCAAAGAATCAATTGTCAAAATATTGATTTGTTTAAACAATTTATTTTAACATTTTGTGTAAACAATGTAATTATGAAAAAAAAAAACTTTGTTTCCTCGATTTTTAACAGAAACCGAGAGGTATGTGGCACTTGGGGTGGAACATATTTTATTGTATTTTTATCTAAAAAGAAAAAATTTACCTCGGTTTTGAGTAATAACTGAGGTAAAACATAAGAGTGTTTATTCAGTTTCTTCACCATCATTAAACAAATATTTGTCGTTCATTTAATGAGTATCAACGCTTAAGACAATGCCATTATTGGTCCTCGTGAAACCAAAACCCCACATTATAAAAGCATTTTGAATATTAAAATTTGATAATGAAAATTTTAATTTTGTTTGGGAGAAGTTCTCAAGGATGGATTGGAAGAGCATAAAATAATTTGGGTTCAAGGTTTGTGTTCTTAAATAATCATATAACTGAACATTTATTTTATTTATCTAACTCTTTTTTTTTATATCATATATTTAATCTTCCCCAAGATGAATGAAACGAGGATCTTCAATATTCACTCTTCTCCAAGATATCCAATATTTATTCTTCGCTGACAACGATGACAATGAATCAGATTCAACAATTTTACTTTAATATTTTGTGTAAGCAATTTAATATTCTGTATAAACAATGTAATTTGTAAAAATATTAACTTATTAATATTTTGTTTAAATAATGTAATGAGTATTTTTTTTTAATATATAGCTTTCCCCTCGGTTTTGCTATTAAATCGAGAGGTATATGGTGCTAGTTTGAAAAATATAAAAAAAAAATATTACTGGGGATCGAACACATGACCATTTCAACTAACCCCTCAATTATTCTTAAACTGAGGGGTAAAGTGACAGCTTTTCATGACACTCTTCATTATCTCGCCTCTTTAACCAAGGTTAAATCGATTTCGCGTCTAAGCTTACAAGTGTTTTTCGTAGTAGTGCTTTTATGCTGAAAATTAAACCTTTTGGAATTGTGTTAGTGATTGTCTTGGAATTGTTCGGCTAAAGAAATCAGTTCCCCAAAGGGTGCTTGTTGGTAGCGGTATAGGGGCAAGCAACAAAAGTTTTGGAAGTATTTTTCCGGGAATTTATCGTGTCCACAGAGATCGGTGCTACTGAACTGCCATTTGATAATCTCTAAGTTTATGAGTTTGGATTAAAATGGTTGAAACATAAAAACAGAAAAGTAAATATTAACACAAGAAAATTCATTCATCAGCGAGAAAAGACTTATCAATCATGTATATATTCCACTCGTCACAAACTTAAACTTATCGACCAGTTATACTCAACTTACAATACTCCTCAATATCACCCGGTATCGCTCACAATAGTGTTCATCTCTGACACACCGAGCTGAGAGAAAACTGTATTACTCTCTTCGTCACTCTCGCGCACGAAGCCTCGAAACATGGAAGACATTAAGCTTCGACACCCAAATATATTGTTAGCTCTAAATCTATCTCTAGCATCCAGAAACTAACAGATAATCATCCCTAATCAAGATTTGTGAAGTTTATCTCTAACACAACCCAAACCCCGCTCATAAAGCAAAAATCAGAGACAATCATCAATAGAGATTTGTAAAGAAAATTAAATATAACACCATGGGCGACAAATGTACATAAGATCAAAGCAAAAACATATACAAACCCAACAAAGAAGAAAGACATGAAGAAAATCAGAAATGAACCAAACACTTCACGGATTGTTAGAGCCGATCGATGAGAAATCCACCCCGGATCATCCAAATGCAAGCTTCCAAGATGTTTTCTAAGCTAATCTACTAAAGAAATGAAGTTTGATGATGTTGGGAGCAAAAACCCCAAAACCATCCCTAAAAAATGTGTTTTTTACCCATATTTATTGCTGTCATCATCGCAGACCGCGCTAAGAGCGCTATGGGCGCTAAGCGCGCCCTAAAAAATTGTTAAACCGCCTTAAAATCGCGCTAAGCGCGCTACATGCTGGAATCAGCTTCTTCCTTGGGCTAGGAGCGCACTCGTAGCATGCTTCTTGGGCTAGGAGCGCGCTCGTAGCATGCTTGAAAATCCAAAGCTTGCGTTCTCCATAACTTTTGAACCGTAATTTCGTTTTTCGCCCGGTTCGAAGCGTTGGAAAGCTTATTCAATGCTCTATACAAAAATGGAAAATCCCTCTGCTTGAATACCTACAAAAATAAGATAAAATAAATTAAACTCAATGATATTTACACGAAATGCAATATATACACTAAAATGTAAACTATACGCATTTATAAACAAAACAGGGTTTATTCGTATGATATTTAACAAAAAGCAATGATAAGTGCAACAAAACATATATACAAAAATAGCTACAATTTGCACTTATCAACTCTCCCCAACTTACATAATTGTTTGTCCTCAAACAAAGCCAACATCTAAAGGAACAAAAGCGAAATCCAAGAAATCACGCAACAACAAGTTTTTACAAACAAAAACAAATGCAATGGTTCAATCGAAAAATGGTACACACAAAGTAAATACTTACCACTAAACTACGACCATAACATAGTCACGAATCAAATGAAAAATACAAAAATCATGTCAAACATCCTAAAATAACACAAGTTCCAAAGTGAATCACACCTAGTAAAAACAATCATCGGTAGATGAAAAACACAAAATGAGGTACTTTACACTCACACAACAATCTTGCAAACAAAAGACTAAATTATGCATCCATCCAAAAATTCCTTCTGGAAACACAAAAGCAAGAATCAAAAGGACTTTCAGGGTTGTAATGTGGCCGGGTGAACAAACAAGGGGTAATTCCTAAAGCTAATCAAAACAAAAACTTGCCTAAACCTAAGTGAGTGATCAACTCACAAAAGTTCAAACACAAAATTTCAATCAAACTTCTTCCAAAATCCCAACTGTTACACCAAACACATAGAACTTATTAGCACAACATTATTCTACTCTTTTTGTTTCCTTTCACAAGGATTTTCTTTTTCGTTCTTTTTTTTTCTTTCCTTTTCTTTGTCACATTTTTTCCTCTTTTTTTCTTTTCTTTTTCAATCCTCATAGAATCCAACCAATGAGTACACAATCATTCTCTCCCCAACTTGAATTCAACCACATCATCATGTGAATACTCCCTACTTTCTAAGGCAAGGAAAAATCCATACAACAACACAAAGTTAAGGTCCAAGAAAAAACAAAATCCATCAAAAATAAGTGAACAAAATACTCATAGACAAGCATTAAGTTCAAATAAAAACATGGATCAAAAAGCTCAAAGGGGTTACAAATTCTCACACACTCACAAGGTGAATTGACTATTTGGCTAGGGTGGTTGTGCTCAAAATGAAACAAGTGCCTTAATCCTTTTCATGCTTTCAAATAATCAACACAAACAAAAGATTAAGCATAATAAAATCCAGTTAAAACAACAATGTTGGTACTCCGAGCATATATGAACAATGGAAGGCTTCCTCACAAAAAGGGTGGGAACTAAAGTGATTCACATACGAACAAGTATATAAAAGAATAAATGGCATAGAAGTTGTAAAAAGTCTAAGTATCATGAATATGCTAAAGTCTAGAAAGTGATAAACACATACCTTGGACGCGTACCAAACTTTAAACACTATCATTACCACGCATTCGCAAGTTGAAACGATAAAAAATGGACAAACACCGAATGCGACTTCAAGCAATCGGGCCACAATTTGAGTCCAAACAATCAACAAAAGAATTAGAAAAATTACTAATAATTACTAATATATAAGGCCTTGGTGGAAGTGGGAAGAAGGGGGAACCAAGTGAACAATTAAAAGAATTTACTGGCTCAGCATAGCAGGCAGCGCTAAGCGCGCTACACCAGAACCAGAAAAACCAGTACAACATCAAGGTTCTGGTGTAGGCCTCCACTTAACACCTACACAATCTCAATTACAAAACATACAATATTTACACATACAAACTTCCTTAAGTTAAACACGACAAGCTTGAGGAAAACAAAACTTAACACCTTAACACAAACTACCATAAACATACTAAAAGAATGGGAGAAAAAAAACATTAGAAACTAACAACAATAAAACATGCTTGTTTTACGTCGTAAGCTCGACGCCTATTATTTATACACACTTCTCCAAGTTTCCTCTTTACACGGTTAGTGCTCACCGACGACGAAACCTAACCAAACACTTAGCAAATGTGAAGAGAAACAAACATATACACTAAATTTACAAGTATGCAAAACATGTAAAATTCACAAATATGGTAAACATATACAAGTATCAATATAAACAAGTGAAAATAGACAATATATACGATATCTACAAAACTCAAAAACAAATAAACTATCGCAATGCGATCCAATAAAAACACCAATCCCCAGCAACGGCGCCATTTTGTTGGTAGCGGTATAGGGGCAAGCAACAAAAGTTTTAGAAGTATTTTTTTGGGAATTTAACGTGTCCACAGAGATCGGTGCTACTGAACTGCCGTTCGATAATCTCTAAGTTTATGAGTTTGGATTAAAATGGTTGAAACATAAAACCAGAAAAGTAAATATTAACACAAGAAAATTCATTCATCGGCGAGAAAAGACTTATCAAGCATATATATATTCCACTCGTCACAAACTTAAACTTATCGACCAGTTATACTCAACTTACAATACTCCTTAATATCACCCGGTATCGCTCACAAAAGTGTTCATCTCTGACACACCGAGCTGAGAGAAAACTGTATTACTCTCTTCGTCACTCTCGTGCACGAAGCCTCGAAACACGGAAGACATTAAGCTTTGACACCCAAATAGATTGTTAGCTCTAAATCTATCTCTAGCATCCAGAAACTAACAGATACTCATCCCTAATCAAGATTTGTGAAGTTTATCTCTAACACAACCCAAACCCCACGCATAAAGCAAAAATCAGAGACAATCATCAATAGAGATTTGTAAAGCAAATTAAATATAACACCATGGGAGACAAATGTACATAAGATCAAAGCAAAAACATATACAAACCCAACAAAGAAGAAAGACATGAAGAAAATCAGAAATGAACCAAACACTTCATGGATTGTCAGAGCCGATCGATGAGAAATCCACCCCGGATCATCCAAATGCAACTTTCCATGATGTTTTCTAAGCTAATCTACTAAAGAAATGAAGTTTGATGAAGTTGGGAGAAAAAACCCCAAAACCATCCTTAAAAAATGTGTTTTTTACCCATATTTATTGTTGTCATCATCGCAGATCGCGCTAGGCGCGCCCTAAAAAATTGTTAAACCGCCTTAAAATTGCGCTAAGCGCGCTACATGCTGGAATCAGCTTCTACCTTGGGCTAGGAGCGCGCTAAGCGTGCTCGTAGCATGCTTCTTGGGCTAGGAGCGCGCTAAGCGAGCTCGTAGCATGCTTGGAAATCCAAAGCTTGCTTTCTTCATAACTTTTGAACCGTAATTCCGTTTTTCGCCTGGTTCGAAGCGTTGGAAAGCTTATTCAATGCTCTATACAACAATGGAAAAATCCCACTGCTTGAATACCTACAAAAATGAGATAAAATCAATTAAACTCAATGATATTTACACAAAATGCAATATATACACTAAAATGTAAACTATACGCATTGATAAACAAAACAGGGTTTATTCGTATGATATTTAACAAAAAGCAACGATAAGTGCAATAAAACATATATACAAAAATAGCTACAATTTGCACTTATCAGTGCTATCGAAGATTCTTTGCACATCTTAATACAATATTCAAATACCCATTATCAAAGAAATAAATGCTTTCATGCATAATTTGAGACGCATCTCCTATCTAGATCTAGCTAATCTGAGGTCGAGCATGGTGAAGCCTAAAGACATCTCTCTCTCTCTCTCTCTCTCTCTCTCTCTCTCTCTCTCTCTCTCTCTCTCTCTGCATGCGTAGGTTTGTTTTATTTGTAGTCTTAATTTTTTAAAGCTTAGGTTTGATTAGAATTAGCTTTCGAACTAACCTTTTGTTGATTAATCTGTAAGAATTGTAATTGAATTTGCTTTCGATTGATAAATTGTTAAAGACATTAAAAATCTTGTTTGAAGCTTTAACCGTTAATCATTCTATGTCTATTACTTCATAACAAACCTTTGGTGTGTATATAGTATCAATCTTCCTTCAATATCTTAAAACCATTTAAAAACAAATTTTTACCATATTAATTTCCGCTTGCATAATCTGATTTTTAAATCAAAAAAGAAGGAAATTTTAATTGTCTATTCAACCCCCCTTCTATACAAATTACTTCATATTCAAACCAACAATAACTTGAGCATTTTGAGCTTATCATATCCACCATAAGCTTTCTTGTGTGTGTCCCACACATCATTTTTTATTTCTCCTTTAATAATCTTCTCAAAGATATTTGAATTCACACATAAATGGATTAAGAACAACTCTTTTCAATTTTCTTTCATTGCTTACAATATGACGTGCCTTTTGTGCTTGTTGCATTTTCTTGAGTATGAACATCTTGAAATGTGAAGATAACCTTTATATGTATGCACCGGCAGTCATAGTTTTCACCTTTGAATGTGGCAGATTTGCATGGAATTGATTTGAAGTTTTATTTGAGTTTTCCATCAATCATTGAGGATTAATAGTTATATCGAACCAGACCTTGATATACCAATATGTTGGAACCAAATCCTATGCAAATCATAAGAAAGAAGAAGAAAAAAAAGTTTCTTGTGATCTAAGCTACTGCACTTTGTAAGATGAGTTTGATCAAGTAAGAGAGAAATAATTTGTTGATAAATGAAATACTCTCTGATTAAATTAAGAAGGTGATTATATATACGGGATTCTCAACAACCTTGATATACTAATTAACTAACAACCTTTTATTTAAACTAACTAACTCTTAACAAACAGTTAGTTACACATTTTCAGACTGAAACTACAACTCATCTTGGTAATGTGATTTCTAATTGAGGGTTTGTTGTTGATCCTTCAAAGGTTGACACCATGCTACATTGGGAGACTCTGAAGTCTGTTACTGAGATTCGAAGTTTTCTTGGGTTGGCTGGTTATTATCACAGGTTCATTAAAGGTTTTTCTATGTTGGCTTTGCTGTTAACTCAACAAGCGAGGAAAGGTCAACATATTGTCTAGGATGCTTTGTACGAAGAAAGTTTTCAAGAGGTCAAGAAGAAATTAATGTCAACTCCTGTTCTAATTTTTCCGAGTTCGGCTGAGTCTTTCGTTGTGTATGGTGATGCTTCTTTGATGGGTCTTGGAGGTGTCTTGATGCAGAATTGTCAAGTTGTAGCTTATGCTCAAGGAAACTCAAAGTGCATGAGAGGAATTATCTGACACCTGACTTATAGTTGGATGCAGTTGTGTTTATGCTAAAGATTTGAGGTGTACAATTATCACAAGAGTTTGGAGTATCTTTTCGAACAGAAAGATTTGAATATGAGACAGAGAAAATGACCTGAGTTTCTGAAGTATTATGACTTTGGTTTGAGTTACCATCCTAGTAAAGCCAATGTCGTAGCTAATGCATTGAGTCGCAAGACTTTGCATATGTCAATGTTGATGGGTAAAGAGTGGGAAATGAACGAAGAGTTCAGAGACTTGAGATTAATTTGTTAAGTCATGCCACAGTGTGTGAAGATAGGTATGTTGAAGCTTACCGAAGGTACTCTGGAAGAAATTAGAGAAGGTTAGCAAATGGACTTGAAATTGATTGATCAGTAACTTTAATCAATCATGGTCAAGGTGGTGATTTCAGAATTGACGAGAATGAAGTGATAAGATTCTGATACTGTGTGTGTGTTCCGGATGTGTCAGAGCTTAAGTAGAGCGTTCTTGAGGAAGGTCACAGAAGTTGCTTCAGTATTCATCCTAGTGCTTTTGAGAAACCTTTTTCCACCTGTTTGCCAACACTTAGCATATTGCACTTTATTCCAAGTAGATAGAGTACATCTTTGATCATAGCTTTTCCTCCATTGCTCATTTGAATAATTATGTCGCCAGTACCTTCTGCTTTCAACAAGCTGTTATCATCAAGTTTGACCTTGCTCTTATTTGAGTCGTTGAAATCTGCTAACCACTTTTTTCGACCAGTAATGTGATTCTAATAGCCCGAGTCGAGGAACCAGATCTCGGAGTCGACATGGTGATGACAGTCCAACATTGCATGAAATTAGGCGAAGAATCGGAGAAAAACAACTGAAAGATGAGCCAAAAGGAAGAAGAAAGACCAAAGAATGAGAAAAAAATAGATAAGTGTGAAGAAATTAGACTTAGTTATAAATCAGGTGAAAAGGGGAACAAAAACGTGCAGCCACTGGAATAATCACACACAACATCGCGCACGAGATAGATTTGTACTAGCTACATTATGAGGGAAAGAGCATTCGCGTGTGAATACTTACAAGGGTTTGATGAGGTGGTCGAGATGCTTCAACAAAGGCGATGGGTAAGCTTTAATAAATTAATTTGTGAAACAAACAAAACTGAAATTCTGGTTAAGCAGATCACTAAGATGTCGGACAAGATGTCGGATAAGATGTCGAACAAGATGTCAGACAAGATGTCGGACAAGATGTCGTGACACTTGATCTCTACTTCTCACACAAGGATAATGAAGAACAGAATGCAAACAACAGAAAATAAACAACACACAAGAATTGTTAACCCAGTTCGGTGATCAACAACACCTACGTCTGGGGGCTACCAAGCCAGGAATGAAATCCACTAAGTAGAATTGGTTCTAAGCTAAACTCCAACGTTTACAACTTGACACCTAGAAACTACCCATACTAGATTTCTACCTAAGACTCTCCTAGGTACGAGACCCTTCTCAATTCCCTTTCAATTACAGCTGTAACTGAAAAATTACAACTCAATAAACTGTCCAACTCAGGTATTCACACAATACAAGAGAGGCTCACAAAAGTACAAACCTAGTACTCAATAACAGCTGTATATCTTCTGTGTCTATTCTAGGTTAAATCCATCCAATTTATATCACTAAACAGAACTGGATTTGGGTTTCAGAATCGAAGCAATTCAGTTCCACAGAATCTGCAACCTATTCTTCTCTAGAATAGTTTCTTCAATCCTAAGTTTCTAAAAAAGTCTCCACACTCAGAAACAACATATTCCTTTTAGAATCAGAATCTCTTATTCCTCAATCTCTGATGCCACCTAGGACCAAATCACATTCCCATAAAATCAGGAAAACAACAACAGTTATTCCAAACTGTAACAGACAAAGATGTTAAATCAACATGATATGACATCTTGTCTAACACCTTAACCTGTAGTTAGTTCAACATGTTAGGACATCTTGTCCAATATCTTTCTGTTAAGTTAGTTTTACCAAAATTGATGCCAACCTCAAAGGCTTGGACTCATCAATCTTACCCTTTGGCAGATTTTGGCTAAAACTAACTATAATTAACCTGTAGACAAAATTATAGAGAGACCAGATCATCAGAACAGCAGCGGAACACAAACTAAACTTTGTCTCCCCCTCAACCAATACCTTCTTCTGCAAGCACCACTAGCACTACTCCCCCTTAATGGTTAGTAGTAGTCAGCAGTGGTTAGTAAAGTTAGTATTAGTCCCCCTTTTTAGCCATAATATGACAAAGGCAGAAAGACTAACTCAAAAACCAAATAAACAGTATAAAGTAATTAAAGTACACACCCAAACAAAAGTAAATTATCCTGGGCATTAAGCCCTTACACAACCAAAGCAAATAAAATAAACTTGAACTTGAGAGAATGCTTGACAACCCTCTCAACTCTGATGAGAATACATATTCAGATATTTGAATAGCATTCCCACACCCAGTGGAATGTTATACCTCTTCAGATAGGCAAACTCCAAGCTTGCCTCTCAACACTTTAAATTGATTCGTGTCCAAAGCTTTAGTGAAAATGTTAGCTAGTTGATTCTCTGTTGCAAAATGCTCCAGGGTTATGATTCCGTCTTCCATAAGATCTCGAATGAAGTTGTGCTTGATGTCAATATGTTTAGTTCGGCTATGTTGAATAGGATTCTTTGAAATATTTATTGCACTCAAGTTGTCACAGAAGAGCGTCATAACATCTTGCATGACATTATATTCAGTCAGCATTTGCTTCATCCACATCATTTGAGAACAGCTACTCCCTGCTGCAATGTATTCAGCTTCAGCAGTAAACAAAGAGACACAGTTTTGCTTCTTACTAAACCAGGAGATTAAATTGTTCCCTAAAAAAAAGCATCCACCAGAGGTGCTCTTTCTATCGTCTGCATTTCCAACCCAATCAGCATCACAATATCCTATCAATATAGAGTCAGAGATATGTGTATAGAGTAGTCCATAGTCACATGTACCATTAACATACTTCATAATTCTTTTGACCTGATTAATATGGCTAACTTTGGGTTTAGCCTGATATCTCGCACAGACTCCTACTACAAAAGTTATATCAGGTCTGCTAGTTGTAAGGTATAAAAGACTTTCAATCATGCTTCTATAGAGACTCTGATCAACACTTACCCCTTTGTCGTCTTTACACAATTTCAAGTGAGTAGGAGCAGGAGTCCTCTTGTGTTTTGCATTCTCCAAACCAAACTTTTTAACAATACTTTTGGCATATTTCCCTTGACAGAGAAATATAGAATCTTCCATTTGTTTGACTTGGAGACCAAAGAAGTAAGCTAATTCTCCAACTAGGCTCATTTCAAACTCAGATTGCATTTGCTTGACAAAGTGTTGAACCATCTCTTCTGACATTCCCCCAAACACAATATCATCGACATAAATTTGTGTTGTCATGAGCTTGCCTTCCTTTTCTCTGACAAAGAGGGTTTTATCAATTCCTCCCTTTCTGTAGCCGTTGGTGACAAGGAAGTCAGTTAGCCTTTCATAACAGGCCCTTGGAGCTTGTTTCAATCCATATAAGGCTTTCTTCAGCTCGTATACATGGTCTAGAAATGTTGGATCAAGAAAACCTTTGGGTTGTTCCACATAGACTTCTTCATTTAGATATCCGTTTAGAAAAGCACTCTTGACATCCATTTGAAAAAGCTTGAATTTCAGCAGACAGGCTATTCCAAGTAGGAGTCTCAGAGATTCCTGATTAGCAACAGGAGCAAAAGTTTCATCAAAATCCACTCCCTCTATCTGAGTGTATCCTTGCGCAACAAGTCTATCCTTGTTTCTTGTGACTACACCGTGTTCTTCAAACTTGTTCTTAAACACCCACTTTGTACCAATCACATTTGATCCTTCTGATCTGGGTACAAGATCCCAAACCTCATGCCTCTTGAATTGCCATAGCTCTTCTTGCATCGCATTAATCTAGAATTCACCAGTCAAGGCCTCCTTGACATTCTTGGGTTCTATCTTCGACACAAAACAGACACTGGAAACAACATCTTGTGACCTGGTTATCCTTCCTCCATTTGGGTCCCCTATTATGAGTTCCTTGGGATGATCTTTCTGAATTCTGATGGAGGGTCCCTTGTCAATCCTCTCAATCACTGTAGGTTCATGATTGACATCATTGGATTCTGCAGCACCCTCAGAGTTATCTAGGGGTGTTTCAACATCCTCTGTGACATCTTCCTCCTCCATGGGAAAGAATACTCCAATATCATTTGTAGTTTCGGCTTATATAGGTGAGTCATCAACCACTACATTTATGGACTCCAATACCACTTGAGTTCTTGAATTGTAGACTTTGTAGGCTCTGCTATTTGTAGAGTATCCTAGGAAGATTCCTTCTTCACTCTTGAATTCCATATTCCTTCTCTACTCACGGTCTGCAAGGATGTAGCATTTGCTTCCAAAGACATGGAAGTACTTCACAGTTGGATTTCTACCTTTCCACAACTCATATAGTGTGGCAGATGACCCTGATCTGATGGTTACCTTATTTAAGATTTAGCAAGCTGTGTTCATTGCTTCAACCCAAAAGTGATAAGGAAGTTTTCTGGCATGAAGCATGACCCTTGCACATTCTTGAATAGTTCTATTCTTTCTCTCAACCGCACCATTCTGTTGAGGAGTGATGGGTGAAGAGAACTCATGATTAATTCCTTCTGAGGAGAAGAACTCATTAAACTTAGTGTTCTCAAACTCCTTCCCATGATCTTTTTTGATTCTGACAATTCCAGAATTCGTCTCTCTTTGAAGTTTCTGACACAATCATTTGGAAACTTCAAATACCTCTCTGACTTCTCTTTGATGAAATGTACCCAGGTGTACCTAGAGAAATCATCTACAACAACACAAGCATACCTCTTTCCACCAAGGCTTTCAACCTGCATAGGTTTCATTAAATCCATATGGAGAAGCTCTAAGTTTTTTGAGGTGGTTTGATGTTGAAGCCTTTTATGTGACATTCTAGTTTGTTTGCCAATTTGGCATTCCCCACATATCTTTCCTTCATCTATCTTCAGATTAG
This sequence comes from Lathyrus tuberosus, assembly GCA_022829125.1. Taxonomy (NCBI): domain Eukaryota; kingdom Viridiplantae; phylum Streptophyta; class Magnoliopsida; order Fabales; family Fabaceae; genus Lathyrus; species Lathyrus tuberosus. Next base: position 1,820,747 of record JALAZF010000191.1, read on the forward strand.
GAATACCTCTGACAGCCTCCTTGGATATGACTTCTTTCATTCCTTTCAAGTGCAAATGACCAAGTTTCTGATGCCATATCTTCACTTCATCTTCCCTTGACACCAGGCAGGTGGAAGGACACTTAGTTTCATGAGGACCCCTTAAGTAACAGTTATCCGTAGATCTGATACCTTTCATGATAAGTTCCTCTTTATCATTTGTTACTACGCACTCAGATTCTGAAAAGTTAACCTTAAGACCCTGGTCACACAATTGGCTAATACTTATTAGATTTGTTGTCAATCCTTTGACATACATGACCTTATCAAGACTGGGCTAACCATCATACTTTAACTCACCAACACCTTTTATCTCTCCTTTTGAACCATCTCCAAAGGTGACATGGCAAGTGGAATGAGGTTTGATGTCAACCCAGAACTTCTTGACACCTGTCATGCGTCTGGAACAACCACTGTCAAAATACAAGTCTTCTTTAGCAGAGTCTCTCAAGGAGGTATGAGCTATGAAGGAGACAGTTTGATCCTTAGGAATCCACTTCTTATTTTCTTTAGGAACCTCCTTTCTTCGCCTGGATCGAGTTGATGATTTAGGATAACCATTCAACTTATAACAGTAAGCCTTTAGGTGGTCGTACTTGCTACAGTAATAGCATTGCTTGTCCTATTTTTTTCTTCCTGGAGAGTTGTTCTGAGGCCTTTGACGATGTTGAGACATTCTTCTTGACATCACTTAAACTGAGTTCCCACCAGTCCTCTGTCCTTTTATCTCAACTTGATCATTGTAGCCGAGACCTCTTCCACTTCCAGTATTTCTTCCTGACATAAGGATTTCATCTAGCATATCTGAGCTATTGTTTAGCATCCTTATATACTTGGTCATGTTGTTAAGTTTGGAGTTTAACAACACTACTTCATCCTCCAGATCAGAGATTATGCCCAAATGATTTAGTCTTTCATCACAAAGTTGGGAAATAAGATTCTGCTGATCTTGTCCTAATTGACACGGTTCAGCACTTCGAATGCATGCCTCCTTATATGAGGCAGCCAGTTCACTAGGGTTGAGATGTCCAATATCTGATTCCTTGTCTGAATCATATACTCCAGTGAGTGCAGACACACGTTTAGCAGATTCTCCATCGCTCGAGGAGTCATCTTTAGACCACGTGGTGGATAGACCTTTCTTATCCTTCTTGTGGAAGGTGGGACATTCACCTCTTATGTGTCCAAAATCCCCGCACTCAAAGCATTGAATTCCTTTTCCTCGATTGGGTTTCTTATCATAACTAGTTTGTCTTCCAAATTTTCTCGATCTATAGATGTCGAAAGTCTGAGCCTTGACATTGGTCTTAGACTTCTCATCTAGTTTCTTCAACAGTTGATGATACTGTTTTTCAAGAAACCCCGCAGCTTTGGACAGGTCCTCATTGGAGTCACCCTCTTCTTGGTTAGTCACCAAGGCTATACTTTTCTTCTTTTCATCCTTCTCGCTGATAGCCATCTCAAAAGTTTGGATTGATCCCATGAGCTCATCTACTTTCATAGTATTTATATCCTGAGCTTCCTCAATAGCGGTCACCTTCATGTCAAATCTCTTAGGGAGAGACCTCGGGATTTTCTGAACTAACTTGGCTTCTGTAATTTTCTCTCCCAGGTCACTTGATGTGTTGGCAATATAAACAATGTTGATATGAAAGTCTTGTATACTTTCATCCTCTTTCATCCTCAGGTTCTCAAACTTAGTGGTGAGAAGCTGAAGTCTTGAACATTTTACTCTTGACGTTCCTTCATGGGCAGTCTTTAATATCTCTCATGCATCCTTTGCAACAGTGCAGTTCTTGATGAGCCTGAAGATGTTTTTGTCCACACCATTGAACAAGGCATTCAAGGCTTTGAAGTTACCTTGAGCAAGCTTATCATCTTCATCATCCTAATCTTCCTCAGGTTTCAGCTCATCAGTGATATTCCCATCCTTGTCTTTGGTGTTTGGTGGATCCCACCCTTTAACCACAGACTTCCAAGCTTTACCATCCATGGACTTGATGAACGCCATCATGTGCACTTTCAAATATTCATAATTGGAACCATCAAGTATGGGTGGTCTATTTAAATTTCCTCCTTCTTTATCCATCGAACCAGAAAGTATCATCCATGAATCTCACATAGATGCAGAGCAGGATGCCTGCTCTGATATCAATTGAAATTCTGGTTAAGCAGATCACTAAGATGTCGGACATGATGTTGTGACACTTGATCTCTACTTCTCACACAAGGATAATGAAGAACATAAAACAAAAAGCAGAAAATAAACAACACACAAGAATTGTTAACCTAGTTCTGTGATCAACAACACCTATGTCTGGGGGCTACCAAGCTAGGAATGAAATCCACTAAGTAGAATTGGTTCTAAGCTAAACTCCAACGTTTACAAATCACATTCCCATAAAACCAGGAAAATAGAAATAGTAATTCCAAACTGTAACAGACAAAGATGTCGAATTAACATGATAGGACATCTTGTCTAACACCTTAACCTGCAGTTAGTTCAACATGTTAGGAAATCTTGTTCAACATCTTTCTGTTAAGTTAGTTTTACCAAAATTGATGCCAACCTTAAAGGCTTGGACTCATAAAAAACAATAGGCCTAGACATTTAGAATAGTTTCTTTAAATCCATATTTCCAAAGGATTTATATATGCCTCAAAGCTTGCAAGGATGGTTTCTTTAAGTGCAGACCTATAATAGGATTGGATGGGTGCTTTTTAAAAGGCTATTATGGTGGAAAAATACTTGCAGCTATTGGGAGGGACCCTAATGACCAAATGCTGCCAATAGCATTTGTTGTAGTTAAGGGAGAAACCAAAGATTCATAGAGTTGGTTTTTGGAGCTCTTGACATCTAATTTGGGAGGTGTCAGATTATCCAAGTTATATACCTTTATAAGTGATCAACAAAAGGTGTGTATTGGCATCTGACTGATATGTTTTTGTTATTGCTTACACATTAAATAGTTTTATACTTACATATTCATGACTATAATGCATGTGGTTGTTGCTTGCACTTGATGAGTTGATACCAGAAGTTGACCAAAGATTGTGTTAGGTAAACATTATTGTTAAGTCATATTTGATATGTGTTATTCTTGTTAGTTACTTATGTGGATGTTTGACATGTGATATTCTTGTTAGGCACTTATATAGAAATTTCAAGAAGAAGTTTCCCAACGTTAAATTAAAGGAATTTGTGTGGAAGGCTACTACTGCTACTCATTCAAATGCTTGGGAAAAAACTATGCGTGAAATGAAAAGTTTTAATGAAGAGCCATTCAATAACTTTTGGGGGATTACACCAAGGTTCTGGAGCAAATCAAGGTTTAGAACTAGTCCAAGGTGTGATACTTTGGTGAATAACATGTCAAAAGCCTTCAACTCAGTATTTGTAGCTACAAGAGCCAAGCCTATTGTGACTATGCTTGAAGAGATAAGAGTTTACCCGATGCAAAGGTGGGAGTCCAACAGACAAAAGATTGCCAAATTTGATGATACCATTCTTCCAAATATAAAAAAGAAGCTGGAAAAGGAATTACAAAGAACAAACAATTGGATTGTTAGGTAATGCTTCATACTTGTTTGAGACAAAGAACAAACAGTTGATATAGCATTGGTCCATGATTGTTTTCTACATTTGTAATAGGCGGGCGGGTGAATTTGACTACGAGGTTAGGCATATGTCACTCAATGGAGAAACGTTTATTGTTAATCTATCAAAGCATGAGTTTTCATGTAAAAGGTGGATGCTGATAGGGCTATCATGCAATTTCATGCATGAAAGATCAGCATTTACAAATAGTTGATTTTGTGCCTGATTATTACAAAAGGAGTGCTATGAGGCTTGCTATGCACCAGTGATTTATCCAGTTAATGAAGAACCTATTTGGACAAAAACATATGTTATTGAACTGCAACCACCCCTCATAAAAAGGCAGCCTGGAAGACCTAAGAAGTAAAGGAACAAGGAGGCTGGGGAACAAATAAGAAATTAGACACAACTCAAAAGGAAAAATTTTGGTATCAAATGTAGTCGGTGTCATAAGGATGGTCACAACAAGGCCACTTGCAAGCTGCCTACAACTGTTGTTACTTCAACTCAGGCATCTCCAACTGTTGTTACTTCAACTCAGGCATTCCCAACTGCTACCTCAAGTCAACCAACCCCAGATGCTACCTCAAGTCAACCAACCCCAACTACTACTTCAAGTCAACCAACCCCAACTCCTACCTCAACTCAACCACCATTTCCTGCTGCTTCAGGTCTGCCAAAAACAATTTTATTTTCATCTTAGTCAACACCAAATGGAGGTTTAACTCACCAACCACCCACAAAGAAAAGGAGACTTCAAAAGGGCCTAAAACCATTTCTGAGTCAACCCTAATAATTATGTTGATATTTGATGTGTACTTGTTATGACACTTTTTACTTATTTTATAGTTTATGACTTATGGCTTATAATACCACTTTTGTTGGTTTTCTGCTGCTGTAACATATGGCAAACAATGCATATTTTCTAGTTTATGACTTATGGCTTACAATGCCACTTTTTTTTTGGGTTTTTTGCTACTACAACATGTAACACCCTACACTGCCCATTCGTATAATAACTAAAAATACGGAAATAGTTTGCGGAAATTAATCAGAGTTACACACGTAGGATGCCACATAAACAAAAATACCATCATGAAGTATCAAATCACTTCATATCTTATTCCTTAGTAAAAATAAATAATTTGATTAAGCAACGGAAGTAAATAAATTTGTTCGCCAGTATGGCTCCAATTACATCAAATCTCGACAAAATACATGGTTCAACAACAAGTAAATGAATCATGATACGTAACAAATAACAACTAAAAAATAACATGAAGAAAATAACGAAATCTCCATCCTTCCTGTGTTATGTATCAGAGCGACTCCTAAGACTCGATCAAATAGCAATATATGCTCCAAGCACTACTCAGGTATCTGATCATCTATATTCCCCAAGGACACATACACATCAATAGAAAAGGGGTGAGAATTACATTCAATAACACACAGTGAAAATCACATGCTAAGGAGTAGTTATCACATAAATCACATCAAACATACAATCACAACGCACGTACAAGTGCCACATCAATATTCGGCATACTCAGCCCACATTCACTCATATACGTATGCAATGCGACTCAACTGACACGACACAATGCATGCGGTACCATCACGATCACATATGGTTCACCTTAGAACCCGATTCCCATCGGAATCTGGATAAGTCGTATACGTTCCTCTGAACTACAACCTATCTCCACTCGACTCCCACATGGAGTCCGAACGAGACTAGGCACCCATCATGGACCCACCTAACTCATCTCCATACAACATGACATAAATGCATGATACAAAAATATGCACAATACAATAATCATTTATGCATAACCCACAATCCTCAATGATCATACGTGAGCCACATACTCACCGTAATTCCCTCTGGAATTACCACCACAGCCCAAAACCGTCCACATACAACAATCTCGGCGCGCAAGCATCAGACATGTCTCACACAGACAATCACATAAAAATCCCATGTTTTATAATATTTATCTTCATTACCGGTTCCCTTATGTCTCATTATGTCATTTTAGCCTTATGAACCAAGAAAAATTGCATCGCACACAAAATCGGGACAGAAACCACGAAAACGGGAAAATTGCACTATAGCCCTGCCCATGCGCGTATGACCTTGCCCATACGCGTATGGACCTGTTTCCCTCACCCCAGGACTGCGTATCATATGCTCAGGCTCAAATACCCAGGCCCCCATACGCGTACTGCCTTAGGCCTTGCGCATATGACCAGAAGGGATTTCCCTCCAAAACATCCCCAAAACTTCCCATGGGCGTAATGCCCTTGTCATACACGTATAGGAACTCTTCCTTATGCGTAGCTTACGCGTATCGGCAGAGGGTCATGCTGGCATAGAGATAGGGTGGGTATCATACGCGTATTGCCCCCTGGGAGTGTCCCCAATACGCGTATTGCCCCCTGGCGCCAGTTTGACAAAGAAAAACCTAATTTCGCATCAGTGCGATTTTTCCCCCATTGGAGCACCTTCAAGCTCCTAATTCAGACCCAAAACAGCATCTACACCAGCCTATCATTAATGGGTTCATTCTGTTTCATTAATTCATCATTTTATCAATGTTTTCTACCATTAGAATCCATTTTCGTTAACCCATAAAACCCCAATTTTCATATTTGTTTCCATATCAGAAACCAGCGACAACAGCACAGAATTCACACGAATTTACTATTCAAAATTAGCATGCAACATAGATTTATATCAGAACAGTATACGGACACGAATTCACCTCAATCACCACACAAGCATACAAACAATTCAAGAAGAAGAAGAGATACACAGAAAATCCTAAGATGGAAATGAACCCTCATTACCCTCTCATGTTCAGACCACCATTAAAGAATCTCATTCTCCCCTCTTACTTGAATTTCAAGCTTTCTCTCTTCAACAATGGTGAAAAAGTCTCTTGCCCTAGCTCCCCTTCTTTCTTCCTTTCTTTCTCTTTTATGTGAACCTGACTTTTCTGTAACTTCTTGACCACTCTCTCCTAATTGTGGGTTATTTACCTTAATTATCTTTATTTTCTTAATTCCAATAATAATGATATTATTACAACTATTATTAAGTGTAGATATTCCATGTCCTAATAATAATCCTAATGATACTCATAATACTATTAGTAATCATCATAATAAATATAACACTAATAATAATAATAATACTAATAATAATAATAATTGAATTTCTCCTCCTTGATATCATTAATATTACAATATTATCCTAATACTTAATTTTATTTAATTCATTCCACTAACTCTCACACCCACCCTAACACACATACTCTTAACCAAGACAATGCCAAAATAATCACACACAATAAATCATAAAATGACTAAATAATTAAATGGGGTGTTGCAACTCTCCCCCACTTATAATATTTTCGTCCTCGAAAATGTACCTGATGAGAACAATTCAGGATACAACTCTCGCATCTTGCTCTCCAATTCCCAAGTCACACTTCCTCTAGCAACTCCTCCCCGAGCTACCCTCACTAAAGAAATGCCTTTGCCTCTTAAGTATTTCATCTTGCGATCCTTGATCCTTATCGGCATCGCCTCCACTGTAAGGTTATCCAGAATCTGCACTTCATCTCTTTGAAGCACATGGGATGGGTCAGCAATGTACTTCCAAAGTCGTGACACATGAAACACATCATGCAAATTTGAAAGTTCGGGTGGCAGCGCCACTCTATACACAACAACTCCAACTCTCTGCAAATTCTGATACGGTCCGATGAACTTAGGATCCATCTTCTTTGATTTTAGCGCACGACCAACACCGGTCACCCAATTGACCCTTAGAAACACATGGTCGCCTTCGCTAAATTCCAAGTCTTTCCTCTTTTTATCATGATAACTTTTCTGCCTACTCTGGGATGCCTTCATTTTCTCACTAATCATCTGAATTATCTCTGTAGTTTGTTGCATAATCTCGGGTCCAAGTACAATGGTCTCACCCGACTCATACCAGCATAGAGGTGTACTACACCTCCTGCCATACAATGCTTTAAAAGACGTCATTCCAATACTAGAATGATAACTTTTATTGTAAGTAAATTCAATTAACGGTAAATATGTATCCCAAGCTCCTCCCTGCTCGAGTATACAAGCCCTCAACAAGTCTTCCAGTGACTGAATAGTCCTCTCAGACTGTCCATTTGTCTGCGGATGATACGGAGAACTCAACTTCAAACTAGAACCCAAAGCTTCCTGCAAGCTTTTCCAATATCTAGAAGTAAACTTCGGGTCTCTATCAGAAACTACGCTCGACGGAACCCCGTACAATTTCACTATTATTCTGATATAAATTTCTGCTAACTTAGACAAAGGAAAATAGATGTTAATTGGTATAAAATGTGTCGATTTCGTCAGTCTATCCACAATCACCCAAATAGCATCAAAGACTCTCTCTGTATTTGGTAACCCAGTCACAAAATCCATCGCGATGTTATCCCACTTCCACTATGATATTTCCATTGGTTGCATCAAACCAGAAGGTTTCTGATGTTCCACTTTTGACTTCTGACACGTCAAACAAGCATACACAAACCGAGTTATATCTTCCTTCATACCCGGCCACCAGAAAAATTTCTTAAGATCCTGATACAATTTCGTAGCTCCTGGATGAATACTCAGACTACTTCTGTGTCTCTCCTCTAAGATCAATTTTCTCAATTCAGGATTATCTGACACACAAATTCTGCCTCGAAATCTCAACACACCAAAATCATCTAGCTTAAAGTCACCTTCAGCATCTGACCCTCCTGTGGTCATCAAATCCACCAGCTTCAAATGAAGTTTCTGACTCTCTCTAACCTCATTAAGGAACTCATTATTAACCTTCAGCATACCCAATATCACACTCTCAGGAGTCAGTTCACAAACCATGCTCAAGTCTCTAAATTGTTCAATTAAGTCCAACTCCTTAATCATTAATGTCGACATATGACTTGTCTTCCGATTCAAAGCATCCGCCACAATGTTAGCTTTACCTAACTCACGCTAAAATCACAGTCCTTCAAAAACTCCGTGAGTGTGTGCAATGCAAAACAATGCACTTGAGAGATTGAGAATAGGGATTGGTTATACAAAGGGAAGGTATTAGCACCCTAAATATTTATAGTATCCTATAGGAACCTCTTGCTTATATTTGTGTTACTGTTCTTTTACTTGCTGTGTAATTGGAATTTGTTGATTGGTTTTGCGTGAATGAATGGGAGATGTTTATGGTGTTTTTGTAATGCAAAGTAAACTAAGACAAAGGTGTAAGAACCTAATGGTTTTGTTTATTATTGTGCTCGCTAAGATCTCGCAATCTTATGCCTACGTATTCTCAAAAGAAAGTTGAGAAATCAGAATGTTCGTAGTTCCACCTACTAATGGGTGGAATTGGGTTTGTTGGCTTTTGAGAAGAGATAAATTGTCATCTCAAGGGAGATATCTCATCTATTCACCACAAACATTTTTGAGAAAGAATAAAAATAAGGGAAGAAGCTTTAAACCTGGATGTAGAAAATCTAGAATGATGCCACATCTTCCTTTAAATGAGTATTTGAATATTAAGAGAAAGACCTTGACTTGGATATAGAATCAACAAGTGTGCCACTTACATCACTTAAATGAAAGAAGTGTTTTTGTACTATAATAAGAGAAGGACTCCATCTTGGATATTGAATCAACAAGTGTGCCACTTACATCACTAATGGAAAAAAGTTTGAAATGTTTGATTTATGTTGTGGGAAATAGAAGAGACATCTCTTCCATAGAGATGATTCATGTAACACCCCATTTAAAATGATTAAATAGTTATGTGTATTTTTGTGTGCATTGGCTTGGTTAGGAGTATTTAGGATCGGGTGAGCGAAGAGTAGTGTCATTATTTGAATAATGGGAATTAAAGACCTTAGTTTAATAATAATATTATAGTAATAATAAGGGATAAAAATAATAATAGTAATATGGTTAGTATTATTATTATTATTATTATTATTATTATTATTATTATTATTATTATTAGGAATATTATTATTATTATTATTACGAATATTATTATTATTATTAGTATTATTATTAGGAGTGTTTTATTTTATTAATTAATAAAATTAAGGGAGATAACTAAGGAGAGTAAAACCCCTTAATCGGAATTAGTGAGTTTTAGAGGGCTAATTGTATTTCCACGTGAAAAGAGAAAGAACTAGGGAAGGAAGGACAAGGGTGCTAGGGCAAGAATTCTTCACCAAATTCGCGGGAATTCAGACCAAATTCAAGGTAATGGGGGAGAATGGGTTCAATATAGGTGCTAATACCATGTAAGGGTAGTGAGGGTTCCTTCCCCTCTTAGAGATTTTCGTATTGTGTTTGAATTCAAATTATTTGCTTGATTGTGTGAAAATCCTTGATATGATGTTGATGTGAATCTGAAATTCATGTGATTGAAACTCTGCTGTGTTGTTATTGTGTATCTGTTGCAGATCTGGTTTTGTTGCAGGTTGGGACAACGAATTTAGATCTAGAAAATACCCAATTGACTAGTATTGATAGATGAACGAAGTAATGTGAGATTATAGGCCTAAAACTGATGTAGAAACGATTTTAGGACTGGTATAGAGTGAGGAAGAGAGATCGAAGTGGCAGAATTTGGACTGATGTGAAAAATGGGGATTTTTCACAGTCTCTGCCCATACGCATAACAGGGAAGGCGTTACGCATATGGCTTTGCGTGCCAGAGGGCAATACGCGTAACAGGCATGTTATTACGCGTATGGCCAAGCGTTACGAGGGGTATACGCGTATGGGACTCACTTGTGACACGGCCCTCTGCCCGTACGCGTAATGGTACGCGTATGGAATCTTGCCTCACACGTATGAGAGAGAGTACGCGTATTTGGATCTGAAAAGTTGAATTTCTGGGAGAATGAACGTCTCTGCCCATACATGTAATAGGTAGGGCGATACGCGTATGGTAGGGCGGGAGGAGAGGCACTACGCGTATGATACGCAGCAGGATAGGCGAGCGAGCTGGGCAATACGCGTACGGCTCAGGGCAATACGCGTATGACCAGCGAGAGTGCAGAATTTTGCCGTTTTCTCTATTTCTTTCCCGTTTTCGCATCCGAAGCGGTTTCTTTTGGTTTGAGAGGTTGGTAATAGATGTCAGAACCTGAGAGATGTAGAGTTGGTGATAAAAATAATTGATATAGTAATTTTAGGTGAATTAATTAGATGGTTAACTAATTATTAGCTTGTGAGATGTTTCTGTTGTGGTGCGTATCTTGGTGAATTGATATCTTATGTATGATAAGGAGGATCGTGAGGATGTGTAATTAATATTATACATGTGTGTAATATGCATAAATATCATCATGCATTCATGGTGTATTGGTGGTGATGAGTCATTGCTCACAAGGAGTGTATGTGGCTCATCTGGACTCCAATGTGGAGAGTGGTAGAGATAAATCATTGCCAAGTAGGGGTGTATGTGATTTATCTGGGTTCGATTGAATGAACCATGGTGTTTTGGTACCACATGCATTGTGTCAGTTGTTGAGTCACATTGCATCATTTTATGTCTATTGAATTATGTATGAAGATGACATGTGTGTCGTGATATTATGTGACTTTGTGTGATGGTGTGATTACTACTCTTACCATATGTTATGCACTGTTATTTATTGAATGTAGTTCTCACCCCTTTGTTGTTTGTTGCGTCTATGCTTCTTCGGAAGTACAGATAATCCAGGTACTTGAGTGTGCATGGAGTGCGTGTTGCTTGATCGAGTCTTAGGAGTTGCTCTGATACGTAACACGGGATTTTGGGAGTTTTTCGTCATTTGTTATTCTTTATTGTTTTGTTACGAATCATTCTTTATTTGAAAATATGGTGGACCACGATTTATGTGGATTTTTGGTGTTGTTGGCGAATTTCCATGATTTGAATAAAACATTTATTTCCGCTGTTTTACTTCATTAATGAAAAGGAGTTTTTGTTTGTTGGTTGTAATGATGTGACATCCTACTATCTATGGTAAACTTGGATTTTTTTCGTAATATTTATATATTTTGAAAAATGGGAAAGTGGGGTGTTACAATTTGTATCAGAGCAGGTCGGTCTGTCCGGCCAGGTGTAGTGGTAGAGTATGTCCTTAGAATAGGAGTAGATTGTGTGTTCTAACCGTATGTTGATTGTTGAACAGTATGGCAGGAAGGAATGATGCTGCTCTTGTTGCTGCTATGCAAGCTATGGCACAAGCAGTAGAGAACACCAATCAGGCTGGGGGTGCGCAGTTCTGCGACTTAGCACAGTTTCAGAGAATAAGCCGCCTACTTATGAAGGAGGTATTTTGGATCCTGAGGCTGCACAGAAATGGCTGAAGGCTATTGAGAAAGTCTTCAGGACCATGGGATGCAGCGATGCTCAGAAGGTACGGTTTAGCACTTATATGCTGGAAGGAGAGGCTGAGGTCTGGTGGGACAATAACCGCCAGAGGTTGGAAGTTGCGAGTATTGGGATTACTTGGACAATATTTCAAACTGAGTTTCTGGAAAAGTACTTTCTGGAAGATAATCGTAGTGCAAAAGAGATTGAATTCCTGGAGCTGAAACAGGGTGATATGACTTTTGCCAAATATGCTGCTCATTTTGAAGAGTTGGTAGAGTATTGTGCTCATTACAATACGGAAGAAGCTATGACTTTGAAATGCTTGAAGTTTGAGAATGGGTTGTGTCCTGAGATCAAACAGGGCATTGCTTGTCAGAAGATAAGGAATTATCCAGAACTGGTTAGCAGGAGCCGAATTTATGATAATGACAACAGGGCCCAGATTGCTCACTATAAGGTTGTGAGTGACCGAAAGGGTAAGCAGAGGTTTGGAGGTACTCCTTACAGTGCTCCAGCTGATAAGGGAAAATAGAAAGCTGCTGCGGAAAAGAAACCAAAAGGGGGAGGAGTGGTTCCTGATACTCTCAAGTGTTTCAGATGTGGTGGCGCGGGTCACCATGCTAATAGTTGTCCGAATGAAGTGAAGAAGTGTTTCAAGTGTGGGCGACCAGGTCATGTTATAGCAGATTGTAGGGCCACTATGCCTACCTGTTATAACTGTGGAGAAAAGGGTCATATCAGCACTCACTGTGAGAAGCCAAAGAAATCTCAAGCTAGTGGAAAAGTGTTTGCCTTGGTGGGAACCCAATCCATCAATGAGGAGCGTTCCGTCAAAGGTACTTGTTTTATTAATGATATTCCTTTGATTGCTATCATTGACACGGGTGTAACCCACTCGTTCATTTCTGTTGATTGTGTGAAGAGATTAGGAATTGTGTCGTCTACTCTAGATCAGAGGATGACGATTGAGACTCCATCTATTGGTTCGGTGGTCACTTCCTTAGTGTGTTTGAAGTGTCCGTTGACTATATTTGGTAGGGATTTCAGAGTGGACTTGATTTGTTTGCCACTCGGTAATCTCGATGTTATTTTGGGGATGAACAGGTTGGAGTTCAATCAGGTCTACATTGATTGCTTTAGGAAGACGTTACTGTTTCTTACTCCTAAAGAGGAAGCATTAGCGGATTCTTTGTCTAGCAGAGAGTTGAGGACGTTGTTGGAGGATGAAGCTAAGATGTTTGCAGTGTTTGCCTCGTTATCGGTGGAAAGCAAGACGTCAGTTAATGAGCTACCGTGGTGAGTGAATTTCCTGAAGTGTTTCCGGATGATATTACAGAATTGCCTCCGACGAGGGAAGTTGAATTTACTATTGATCTGGTTCCTGGTACCAGACCTATATCTATGGCACCGTACAGGATGTCTGCATCAGAATTGGCAGAGTTGAAATCTCAGATTGGAGAATTGCTTGATAAGAATTTTATTAGACCGAGCGTGTCTTCGTGGGGAGCTCCAGTGTTGTTAGTGAAAAAGAAGGATGGTAGTATGCGTCTGTGCATTGATTACCGTCAGTTGAACAAAGTGACCATTAAAAATAAGTATCCACTTTCGAAGATTGATGACTTAACGGATTAGCTTGTGGGAGCTCGTGTTTTTAGCAAAATTGATTTGAGGTCAGGTTACCATCATATTAGACTAAAGGAAGATGATATTCAGAAGACTGCGTTCAGAACTAGCTATGGACATTACGAATACGCAGTGATGCCTTTCAGAGTGTCTAATGCAACGGGTGTGTTTATGGAGTATATGAATCGTATCTTTCACTCTTATCTGGATCAGTTTATTGTGGTATTCATTGATGATATATTGATTTATTCTAAGTCTGATGAGGGCCACACAGAATTCTTGAGAACTGCATTGCAGGTGTTGAAAGATAATAAATTGTTTGCAAAGTTCTCGAAATGTGAATTCTGTTTGAAGACTGTGAGTTTCTTGGGTCATGTTATTTCTGGTGATGGCATTGCGGTGGATCCATCTAAAGTTAGGGCAGTACTTCAGTGGGAGCTTTCGCTCCCGAAAGATTCGCATCCAACAGTACAAACGTGAGAGTGGCGCGGAAAAACAGAGTCGCCAGCAATGTGTATTTATCCCGAGAGAGGGAAAGGAAACACCGCATAAACCTGAGGGGAAAGGAAAGAGCATGGTCTTGCGACCAAGAGATCTGGGTTCGGGAGTCGGTTACGCACGAGGAAGGTATTAGCACCCCCACGCGTCCATCGTACCCGATGGGATCCACGCTTGCTTGTCTCGATCAAAGGGTGTCGCCAACTGGAACTTCGCTGCTGCTGGAAAGGAAAAGGGACGGGAACAAGGAAAAAAGAAATGAGAGAGAGAGAGAGAGCAAGAAACAAATGTAGGGAAAATAAAAGAAGTGCTCGCATGGGCCCTACCCCACTGCCTACGTATCTCATCGGGAGCATGAGAATCAGAGCGACGTAGTTCCCCTCACTAGGGGTGGATTGTGTTTTTTAGAGAACGGCTTACGTTCTAGCTCAGGTGTTGCAGCTCGCTGAATCGAGACTTAGGCGTTACCATCTTGCGAGAGAACGAGTAGGAGCACGTTCGTGCGCTGAGAGTGAGTGAGATGAGAAAAGAATTCCCGAAGGAAAGACGTTATTGTTTGTTTATAGTTTTTTAGCAAGAAGTGTCTTTTACAGTTGTTTGTAACTTTCATTGAACCAAAGTCTTAAACACAGGAACGAATACTTCGCGCATCGTCCCCAACAGGCGTACACTAGGTATCCTAGCAGAATGAGAGGAAGCCCCTCGTTCCCCACTTCCCACATATAAGGCTCAAGCACAATACACGTTAACCTTTATTACGTGTTTTGAAGAAGTTTTGAGATTAGAAGAGAGAAAACGCAAAGGAAACTCTAAAGGGAGACTAAGGGTCCTAATGTTATCATGCATGGATGTCCTATGGTTAATGAGGTTTAGGAGAAAAGACTACCTAAAACCTAATGCTAATCCTACTCCAAGCTTAATCAAAAATTAAGTTGGACTAGGTAGCTCTAAAGGGAAAAGAATCCAAGACTTAAACAAGTCTTGAGATCCATGGGAGGAGAAATAGTGAAAAAAGAGTACTCATGAATTAATCGAAAAATAATCAAGAATATCCAAACTAAAATGAAATGCTAATTAAAAGCAAGATTAAATTCTAATAAAAAGAGAATAATAAAAAAGTCAATTCAAAAAGAAAACTTCTAATAGCTAATTAAAACAAAATTAACCTCTAATTAACAAAATTAATATCTAATTAAAAGTTAATATCAAATTTCGAAATTAATTTCTAATTAAAAAAACTAGTTTCAAACATATTAACCAAATAGTTATCCTAAATTAAATCAAAATTAAACTCTAGGAAGAAACTAATTCTAAATCAAACTTAATCAAAATTCAATTCAAAAATTAAATTCTAATTAAAAAGTAAAATTAAATTCCAAAACTATTAACTAATCTAATTATCAATTAGAATTAAAACACACTACAAAAACAAACACACAGGGGTGTAGCAGCAGTCATGGAGTGGGAAAAGAAGTTCAGGCGCTGGGCCTTGGCCTTCAGGCCCAAAATCTGGTGGTGAATCCAAGGGGGTGCGAGCAGTGTAAAAGGGTGCTGAAACAGAGTTAGGTGTGTGGAGAAGAAAAACGTAGGTGCGAATTACAATTCGTATGGGCCCGAGGCCCAATCAACTTATCCCTTGCTGACCTAATAAGGTCAATTTCTTCCAACCTTGGCATCACTCAGCCATCTTCCTCCTCATCTCCATCTTCGCAACTCAAACCTCGTCTCTATTCTCCATTAAAAAAAACCGAAACTCTTCAAATCAACACGTTTTCACTCTTTTACCCGTCGATGGTCCTCTCCCTCACCCAGCTCAACACAATGCTCTCACGCCATCAATCCTCTCTCTCGATCGAGCTTCAAAACTGCCTCCTACTATCACGATCTCCCCTTCGGACAAAGCTCTTCTTGCAAACTGCTTATTTCACAATCGCTTTTGGAAACGAAATCAAAATCACTTCCTACGAACGCTGCCGTAAATTGAAACTTATTCAATCAAAACAAAAATGCATCCACATTCTCTGTTCGAATTCGGTGACCGTGGAATCACAATGAAGCTTAGGCACGGGGAATCCAAAGTTTTAGTCGATTTCGATAATCGCTTTTTAAATCACGACGATGGAAAAGAGTTCATTCAGAAGTAGTTTCATCAATGATTTAAACGAAATCTACGTACCAGGGCAGAGCAGAGAGGATCTCCAACACGGCGGACTTACGACAACCTTCCGATACTGCTATTATTCTGCTTCGTTCGCTTCTTGCTGCTCCGTGAAGGTGTTGCTTCTCAAAATTCCAGCCAGAGCTTCCTAGAGGTACACATCTGAATTTGAATCTCTCTTCTTCTCTTTCGATGCTACTTCTAAAATTGTTGTTGTTGCGAGTTTCGGTAAATTCAACGTTACATCATTCTTCTTCTTCTACTCTGTGCAAACTGTTGATGCTTTGAATCGTGAATCATTGATGCTGATGTGAGTTGGTCACAGTGTTGATGTTGAATTTTTTTCTCACGGTTCCCTTGATTTCAGAAACTTACTGCAAATGGCATTGGTGATTTGTTTGGTAGTGGAGGAATGAAGATGATTTGTGATGAATTGGAGATGGCGTGGGAAAAGTGAAGAAGCTCTGCTCTCTGCAGAAGATGCGATTTCCAATTGCTTTGTTGAAGATGATGAAAGGAATATTAAAAGAATGATACGATGGTGATGAGGAATGAAGATGGAGAGGTTCTGTTAGAATCCCTAATCAATGGTGAGCAGCAGGTTTTTATACTAGAATGAGGGTAGAATTGTAATCACAATGACATTCTGTTAGAACTTTTTGTGTGTAGAAATTGTGATTCTGTTGTGAAATTATAGTGAAATTAGTCACGCGTTTTGCACCAGAGTTTTGTTATTCCCTCTTGTCATTTTGCATGCTCGTTGCTTTGCTGTCACTTTGCAATTTGATAAGCAGGTCGATTTTGCCTTTGGCCGTAATGTTTTCACGTGACTATCATGTGCGTTATCAATAATTTTTTGCAGCTTGTAGCATGAAGCTTGTTGTGTGTCATATCAGCTTGCATGATCCTGTCACGGTGTTGCTATTGTGGCTCGGCATGGATATGTATCATGAAAGTTATGCAAGTTGTAACATGAGGCTTCATCATGACTTGGATTTTAGCAAGAAACTTGATTGTATCATGAATGGTGGTGGTGTATGTTTCATGCTTAGAAGGTGAAGGTTTGATGAGTGGCTTAGAAAGTCATGAAGATTCAAGGCTTGGCAAAAAGAAATAGCTATTAGCTTGGACGTGAATTGTTTAGAAAAAAAAGTTAAAAAATGTGTATTGAATTGAAAAATGGTTATTTAGAGATTTGAAATGGATATTGGAAAGTAATATGGATATAATTGGATAATGTAAATAAAAATGGATTATAAATGGATTTAAGAATGGATAATTGTTTATAAAAAATGGATATAGGCTTTAAATTGGATAATGGATGGATTCTGGATTTTGTAATATGGATTAAAAGAAGTGGAAATTGGATAAGGCAGAAAATGGATAGTTGAAGAATGGTCTTGATAGTGAAATAAAAGGATATGGATAAATTGGTTAAAATGTGGATAATTGGTTTAGAAAAAAAAAAGGAAATGATAGTGGATACAAAATCTGGTTTTTGATCCAAAGCCCACTTGATCCTCTCACAAGCCTCTAATTAAAATAAATGAAACCGATGAAACCAAACACTTGAATAACTTGCAACTTAAGCAACGACCAAATGAATCATCTGAAGCTTTTCCATAACCTTCTGATAAAGTGAATGAAGCACAACTACCACTGAACAATCTTGCCACTGAAACAAAACATCTGAATCAAACATCCTCTGAATCTCTGATCAAATGAATCATGACTTTCTGAACCCACACCTCACACAAACCACTGCTTGATAACTTGACCTTAAGCGCATAACAAACTGACCCTTGATGTGCACTTCCTGAGAAATAAACCAATGACACGGATAACTTGCATTTGAAGCAAAACTCCTGATGATTTGACCAAGATGAAGTCAAACTTCCACCTGATCATGACTGAATGAGCACTTAATCTGGAACCAATTCTCTTGAGATATTAAGAAGGATCCAAACCCTTATTCACACCAATGAAACCCTGACTCAGTACTTTTGATGCCTCCTCTGAATAAGAAAACCCCTGCACCTCTGAATACCAATAACAAGAAAACCCCTCGATCCCATGTCTCAAGAACCCAATGCAAATGATATGAATATGAATATAAATATGACCTACTGAATGCAAAAATGAAAAAGAAACATAAGCCAGAAAAAGGGTAGGGCAAATTTTGGGGTGCTACAGCTGCCCCTATTCAATCAACTTGGACCTGAAAGGATGATAGCAACGACTTTCAGACATTCAAGGTAGAAGGTGATTGAATATAAAAAGATCCCAGAAATTTGCATAAAGAACACCATCCCCGCTAATGGAGGGAATTGGCAAAGAAAACCTTCAACATGACTTCACATGAGAGAGACCTGAACATCAACCTCTGCGGGGGAAGACAGCTCAACATCGTCAAGGAATTGACGAAGATAACACATTGTCATAGGGACGACAGGAAGAAGATGAAACCCAAGAAACATCTCGTTAAAGGGTTGACGGGAAGAAAACCTAACCGAAGAGAACGCATTGTCATAGGGATGACAGGAAAAAGATGAAACCCATAGAAAGAAAAGTGAACCCCAGAACCGCACCTATTATTTATCCGAAGAACCACATTGTCATAGAGATGACAGAAAGAGAACGAAAACCCGACCGAAGGGCCACATTGTCATAGGGATGACAGAAAGAAAATGAAACCCATACCCGAAGAAACACCTTATTATAGGGATGACGGAAAGAGAACGAAAACCCGGCCGAAGGGACGCATTGTCATGGAGATAACACATTGTCATAGGGATGACAGAAAGAGAATAAAACCCATACCCGAAGAAACACCTTGTCATAGGGATGACAGAAAGAGAACGAAAACTCGACCGAAGGGACGCATTGTCATGGAGATAACACATTGTCATAGGGATGACAGAAAGAAAATGAAACCTATACCCGAAGAAACACCTTGTCATAGGGATAATAGAAAGAGAACGAAAACCCGACCGAAGGGACGCATTGTCATGGAGATAACACATTGTCATAGGGATGACAGAAAGAAAATTCTACCGTAGGAACATATCATCATGGGGATGATGGAAAGAAAATTTCACCTTAGGGATACATCGCCATGGGGATGACGGAAAGAAAATCTGAACATATCCGAAGGTACGAAACCTGAGCTCGGAACACATCGTCAAAGGGTTGACGGAAAGAAACTGAAAACATCCGAAGGTACGAAACCTGAGCTCGGAACACATCGTCAAAGGGTTGACGGGAAGAAACTGAAAACATCCGAAGGTACGAAACCTGAGCTCGGAACACATCGTCAAAGGGTTGACGGGAAGAAACTGAAAACATCCGAAGGTACGAAACCTGAGCTCGGAACACATCGTCAAAGGGTTGACGGGAAGAAACTATCTGCTAAGGAATGGCTTGGCATTCTCTTTTGGGATATGTCATTGTTCTGACTGAAAATTGATTCGGGCTTCTGCACAAGGTACCAAATCTGGCTTATGCTTCGCATGCATATGTTTGAATTTTCTTTCTATGGCGTAATGCTCCATACACAATGGAAATGCTACGCGTTTGAGGATGAAATGCAAAATGCCTATGATATGCAAAAGAGACCCCTCCAGCAAAATAAATTCTGAAGAGAAGAGGCCAAACCACTGGGGATGACGAACTGAACTGTCTCCGAGGTTACGAACCCTGTCGAGGAAGTTACACTAAACAGCCTTCCTGATATAACCATTGCTGAAAATGAAACCCGAAGAGAACTCCCACTCCGTTGGGGATTACGAATAAACCTTGAAGATGGACCCCAAAGATCTTCCCCAGAAAAGGTGCCAATAACCATTGGACTTTGAATCTGGTGGGGATGTCAACCACTGTTGATCAAGCCATTGAGATGACTATCACCTGCTTGGGGAATGAAGTCAATAACAGCGAACCTGCTGGAGAATATCACTGAACTTAGCCTGTAGTCGGAGAAACACCCCTAACCTGCTGGGGAATACCAGCCACCACCAAGTAATCTTCTTGGGGAACGATGATTGATGACGTCAACTCTGCTAGGGGACAATATTGAGCTTACTTATCTGCTGGGGATCAGACCAAACCATTGTTGGTGAGAAAACATTTCCCGACTAGCTGAGGAAAGGGAATGCCAAGATTCTGTGGGGAAACTAACCTCTTTGTCCAAAGAAGATATTCCATCAGTCTTTTGTTGGGGATGCAACAGCATCAACTTCTGGCTACTTGCTAAGAGAGTAATCAATCATAACTCTAGCTGGGGAAATAATCCTCTGCACTCTGGCTGGGGAGAGTAACAACCTGCTGAGGAGAAAGAAATTTCAATGCTGAGGAGAGTAACCCTACTGGGGAGAAACAAACTTGTTACCCAGCCTGACCTGTCTCTATGGTCATAAGCGGCTCTTTGAACTCTCCACTTTCCCCAGACCGCCAGGTCTAACGGAAGAAACCATCTCAAGAGGATTTTATAGAAGACCGAGCGCTCAACATGCCCCGAGTCTTCAAACTCTTAGAGATGTATCGCATCTCGACATAACTGCCCCAGACTTCATGACCCATGAAGTAACCTACCTCGAAAGGATTTGTAATGACTTGAAAATACTCTGCCCCAATATTCTGAACTTTGAAAGGGTGCCCTGAGTCTTGAAGAAACTTTGCCCCTGACTGGTCCTACAGAGATTTGTCAAATCGACCTGATTGTCCCATATTAACCGCTTGCGGAGAGATTTATCGGATCTCGACATAATTGCCCCAGTTTGGCTGAACTTGGGGAGAGTTTTCAATGTGACTGCCCCAGATTGGCTGCATCTTGGAATGAATTGCCCATTTGATATGACTATTTGATGGCTTGCCTCTGCTCAACGGAGTACTTAGGCACTCTGCATCTTATCTTAATCAATCTTTTCATTTCAGAAACTTCCCTGATCAAGCACTTACTCGCAAGTAAAACAAATCGTTTTGAAAATGACAATTTTAATGCAATGCATATGATAGTTTTGAAATCCAAGTCTGTTCACTGGAAAAAAGTTGTGACATATAGTGAATGAATCACTAATCAAAGTGTCGCTGATACCAACATGAATGGTAAGAAGATCCTTCTAGGAGTCAGGTTCGACGCGATCTTTACCGAAGTATGCTTTCGAAACAACCTTGCTTCAATTAGGTCTTTTAAAGGTTGTAACGTGGTCTGGTTCACGGTTTGAAAAATAAAGGATATAAGGCTCAAAGTTTTGTTTTAACCCACCCATTCTCCTTGATGTTCTCCAGTCCTACGTTCAGCTAACTCGACATAAGCGCTCACCTTTCAACAAGGTTAATGAATAGTATGAGGATAGAAAGAACCCACGCGGTTTTCGGAGTGACAGCCACCCCTTCTGTCTTTGGTGTCTGTATTCACACGATTTGTTCTTTATTCTAGGATTTTTCTTTTTATTCCTCTTATTTTCACTTTTTATTCCTTTTGTTTTTTTCCTGATTTTGCCTGGACGAATTCTTTTGATTTTTCGATTCTTGAAGTCCAGCGGGATGCCCTATTTTTGCCTAAGTCATTTGTTTTCAAGTTTCAACTTAGCGGGCTTTCTTTTTTCTTTTGATTCCTTTTTTCCTTTTTTTTTGAACAAATCGTGTGACACTGGCTTGTCTGACTTGTTTGAAAGGGATGTGACTGGCTCACTCTCCGGTTGGTGAGGGATAACCATATATTTGATCCTCGAATTGAACGCTCGGTCAAATTATTTGACACCTACCCTGCCCCAGGTTAAGATTGAGGGTTTTTTCGTTTTCATACACAAACTCCTACTTCTAGGCTCAAAGGGGTTGACAAGGGATTATCTTCCTTATATCTCCGGTGTTTAGGGATTTGAAACAATGCATGTACATCATCAGCAAGGTTTTGTCCCAAAAGCATACCATCAGAAGTTCTGCGTCTTTGAATGTCATCATCCTCCCTCAGATCCTGCTTAAACAAGGGTTAGATATCAATAAAGAAAATATGAGTGAACACAGATGGATTTAATCAAAACATGCATATTCATTTCATTATCATTATCAACTGAAAACAGACGACTTTTACAAATGAGTTTGCACTTTAACAGAAAAGAAACTACAAATGCAAAGAAATGACATGATCTAAAAGATTGCCAGCTTCGGGGAACTGGGCTTTCCAAGCTTGACTTGTTGCTGAACTAGCCATCTTCAGAATTGCTCATCGAAATCTATCTGATAAAAAACTTGCACCACTGCTCTCGGTGTCTTCTTCCATAACCTGAACTGAAGAACCCACCTGACTGGATAAAGGAGAATTGTGGATCTGGATACCCTGAGGCGTGAACGAGAACATTTTGGAGTCAATAAGAGTCTGAATCTTGCTCCTGAGCACCTTACAGTCTTTAGTTGAATGCCCATGTGCCCCAGCATGATAGTCACAATGGGCGTTGACATCAAAACCTGGTGGGTATGGAAAAGGCACTGGCTTCAATTCCTTTTGCAATATCAATCCACCTCTGATTAAATCCGGCAACATCTGACTATACGACATTGGCAAATGAGTGAAATTCCTCTCTGGCTTCCTTGGCCTTTGTCGGGCGTGCTGACGCGACTGACGGTGATATGACCGTTGACTTTGAGGAGGTCTCTGATTTGCAGAAGAATATTGTCCCTGATATGAAGACCCATAAGATTGTTGACTCTGAACAGTTAATATGTATGAACACCGAGAACGAGGTGGTGAAGTTTCCTGAATGGAACTATTTTCTTCCTCGAATTCTTCTTGAGAACTGGCAACTAATTCATTTTCATTAGATTGGAAGTTCAAGACGCCTTGGAGCTTTCCACACTTAATCAGGCTCTCGATACGTTCTCCCACCATCACCAGGTCAGAAAATTTTACTGCCCCATTGGCAATCATCTTTTCTAAGTACGGCCCTTGCAAGGTATCCATGAACAAATCAACCAATTCTCTATCCGAAAGTGGTGGTTGAACACGAGCGGCTAACTCTCTCCATCTTTGAGCATACTCTCGGAATGATTCATTATCTGCCTGAGACAAGTCTTGCAAATGCATCCGGCTGGGAGCCATGTCAAGATTATAATCGTACTGCTTCACAAAGGCGTTGGCTAGATCTGTCCATGATCGGATGCTACCACTTTCTAACTGCATATACCAACTCAACGATGCCCCACTCAGACTGTCCTGGAAACAGTGAATCATGAGCTTATCATTATAGACATGTGAGGTCATTCTTCGACAAAACATCACCAAATGTAGTTTTGGGCAGCAATCCCCTTTGTATTGCTCAAACTTCAGCATTTTAAACTTTGGAGGCATCACAAGGCCAGGTACCAGACACATGCTCGAAGCATTCAAATCAAGAGTATCATGCCTCTCCAGGGCTTTAATTTTTTCTTCCAACCAACGGTATTTTTCATCAAACTGAACAGATCGTGGGTCCTTAGGCTTCATCTTTGGAATTACCCCCTGGACATCTGGCATAGAGAAGGCAAAACTCTGATAATTTGTGGCATCAAGAGAAGAAGAATGTCCGTCTCGGAAGATGGTACGCTCGTGTATGGCATGATTCTCAACCGGGATATGCACAGGCTGAGCTTGAGCGACATCGTTCACCAGAGGTGGAATAACATTCCCAGTAACTGAAGTCCTCTGAACATTGGTCTCTCCCCTATTCATGGTTGTCATAGCTTCCACAAGTTGATTCAACTGACTCTTCATCAATTCAACATCGGCCCTAGTTACAAACTGATTCTGTTCCCCTGAATTCATGATGATCTCCCCAAAAGCTGATTCAAGTCCGATGAGAAAGTCTAGAAATCAACTGCGGTTCAGACAAAGGATGGATGAGCTCTCTGATCAAGCCGGAGACAGATATGCAAAAATGATGCAAGATGCAAATGCAATGCAATATGAATGCAGCAGACATGGGATCAAAGCTTCTATATATTCTGAATAACTACTGTGCTACTGACTGAATAAGTTCACAGGTCTGCTCTGAAGAAAATACCGGAATACCAGAATACCAGGCTGATAAATCCACACTGATAGGAAAATCAGAATACCAGGATACCCAGCTGATAAGTACACACTGATAAGAGAACCAGAATACCAGGTAGGATGAAAGTCAAGGTTACCTGCAAACCTGTAAACAACCCGCCCCTCTCACATGTGGGTGCTAAGATCCTCAGTATCCCGGGCTCTCAGGTCGAGAAATGATGATACGTTCACCATTTCTGGTTTGGCATCATCATCAATCGAGGAGGCCTCAACTGATTCACCGAAATGAAAGATCCTCAGCTTCAGAGGTTTGAGAAGCAATAGCACATTCAGCCCGAAGGATACAATGCTATCGCCAATCAAAGAGGTCGTCCGCTGATTCACTTCAAAAGGAAATCCTATAGCAAGTTCCCAGCATTGGGTCCTCGAATCGAGAATGTGCAATGGGTTTGCCACAGAGTGTGGTCTGCCACTGTCACATCCCGGGAGGAGTGCCGTTACTGAGTCCTCGGGAATGGTCATCAGAGTCGACAATTCCTTCAGAGAATAACTACTGGCCTGTATCAACATACAGTAGCAGATAGCTCCGGATAGAACCTCATCTGATTGTGAGGATCGTGAACACCCACACGTGGCCACCACCACGGGAGCGTCACGCCTGCCCACGCTAAAACCTAGGTGTATGCTCGAGCCTGGGTAGTGGGCTCATCTCTCAGAACATCCCAACCCGCCAAACAGAAAACCAGCCAGCACAGTACAGTAATATCCAATACGACAGTAATAAAATGCAATGTAATGCAATAAAAAACTGTAAATACAGTAAAATAAATAAAACATCAAATATAGTAATATACAACAAAGCAAAGCACCACAAAAACACCCAATGAAAAGAAACAGACAAGCGCTAGGATTGCCTCGCTTAGGAAGCCGTTAATCCCCAACAGAGTCGCCAGCTGTCGCTCCCGAAAGATTCACATCCAACGGTACAAACGCGAGAGTGGCGCGGAAAAACAGAGTCGCCAGCAATGTGTATTTATCCCGGGAGAGGGAAAGGAAACACCGCATAAACCTGAGGGGAAAGGAAAGAGCATGGTCTTGCGACCAAGAGATCTGGGTTCGGGAGTCGGTTACGCGTGAGGAAGGTATTAGCACCCCCACGCGTCCATCGTACCCAATGGGATCCATGCTTGCTTGTCTCGATCAAAGGGTGTCGCCAAGTGGAACTTCGCTGCTGCTGGAAAGGAAAAGGGACGGGAACAAGGAAAAAAGAAAGGAGAGAGAGAGAGCAAGAAACAAATGTAGGGAAAATAAAAGAAGTGCTCGCATGGGCCCTACCCCACTGCCTACGTATCTCATCGGGAGCATGAGAATCAGAGCGACGTAGTTCCCCTCACTAGGGGTGGATTGTGTTTTTTAGAGAACGGCTTACGTTCTAGCTCAGGTGTTGCAGCTCGCTGAATCGAGACTTAGGCGTTACCATCTTGCGAGAGAACGAGTAGGAGCACGTTCGTGCGCTGAGAGTGAGTGAGATGAGAAAAGAATTCCCGAAGGAAAGACGTTATTGTTTGTTTGAAGTTTTTTAGCAAGAAGTGTATTTTACAGTTGTTTGTAACTTGCATTGAACCAAAGTCTTAAACACAGGAACGAATACTTTGTGCATCGTCCCCAATAGGACGTACACTAGGTATCCTAGCAGAATGAGAGGAAGCCCCTCGTTCCCCACTTCCCACATATAAGGCTTAAGCACAATACACGTTAACCTTTATTACGTATTTTGAAGAAGTTTTGAGATTAGAAGAGAGAAAACTCAAAGGAAACTCTAAAGGGAGACTAAGGGTCCTAATGTTATCATGCATGGATGTCCTATGGTTAATGAGGTTTAGGAGAAAAGACTACCTAAAACCTAATGCTAATCCTACTCCAAGCTTAATCAAAAATTAAGTTGGACTAGGTAGCTCTAAATGGAAAAGAATCCAAGACTTAAACAAGTCTTGAGATCCATGGGAGGAGAAATAGTGAAAAAAGAGTACTCATGAATTAATCGGAAAATAATCAGGAATATCCAAACTAAAATGAAGTGCTAATTAAAAGCAAGATTAAATTCTAATAAAAAGAGAATAATAAAAAAGTCAATTCAAAAAGAAAACTTCTAATAGCTAATTAAAACAAAATTAACCTCTAATTAACAAAATTAATATCTAATTAAAAGTTAATATCAAATTTCAAAATTAATTTCTAGTTAAAAAAACTAGTTTCAAACATATTAACCAAATAGTTATCCTAAATTAAATCAAAATTAAACTCTAGGAAGAAACTAATTCTAAATCAAACTTAATCAAAATTCAAATCAAAAATTAAATTCTAAAAAGTTAAAATTAAATAACAAAACTATTAACTAATCTAATTATCAATTAGAATTAAAACACACTACAAAAACAAACACACAGGGGTGTAGCAGCAGTCAGGGAGTGGGAAAAGAAGTTCAGGCGCTGGGCCTTGGCCTTCAGGCCCAAAATCTGGTGGTGAATCCAAGGGGGTGCGAGCAGTGTAAAAGGGTGTTGAAACAGAGTTAGGTGTGTGGAGAAGAAAAACGTAGGTGCGAATTACAATTTGCATGGGCCCGAGGCCCAATCAACTTATCCCTTGCTGACCTAATAAGGTCAATTTCTTCCAACCTCAGCATCACTCAGCCGTCTTCCTCCTTATCTCCTTCTTCGCAACTCAAACCCCGTCCCTATTCTCCATTAAAAAAAACCGGAACTCTTCAAATCAACACATTTTCCCTCTTTTACCTGTCGATGGTCCTCTCCCTCACCCAGCTCAACACAATGCTCTCACGCCATAAATCCTCTCTCTCGATCGAGCTTCAAAACCGCCTCCTACTATCACGATCTCCCCTTCGGACGAAGCTCCTCTTGCAAACGGCTTTTTTCACAATCACTTTTGGAAATGAAATCAAAATCACTTCCTACGAACGGTTCCGTAAATTGAAACTTATTCAATCAAAACAAAAATGCATCCACATTCTCTGTTCGAATTCGGTGACCGTGGAAT
This sequence comes from Lathyrus tuberosus, assembly GCA_022829125.1. Classification (NCBI taxonomy): domain Eukaryota; kingdom Viridiplantae; phylum Streptophyta; class Magnoliopsida; order Fabales; family Fabaceae; genus Lathyrus; species Lathyrus tuberosus. The sequence continues at coordinate 1,848,159 of JALAZF010000191.1, forward strand.
CACAATGAAGCTCAGGCACGGGGAATCCAAAGTTTAAGTCGATTTCGATAATCGCTTTTTAAATCACGACGATGGAAAAGAGGTCATTCAGAAGTAGTTTCATCAATGATTTAAATGAAATCTACGTACCAGGGCGGAGCAGAAAGGATCTCCGACACGGCGGACATTCGACAACCTTCCGATACTGCTATTATTCTGCTTTGTTCGCTTCTTGATGCTCCGTGAAGGTGTTGCTTCTCAAAATTCCAGCCAGAGCTTCCTAGAGGTACACATCTGAATTTGAATCTCTCTTCTTCTCTTTCGATGCTACTTCTGAAATTGTTGTTGTTGCAAGTTTCTGTAAATTCAACGTTACATCATTCTTCTTCTTCTACTCTGTACAAACTGTTGATGCTTTGAATCGTGAATCATTATTGCTGATGTGAGTTGGTCACAGTGTTGATGTTGAATTTTTTTCTCATGGTTCCCTTGATTTCAGAAACTTACTGCAAATGGCATTGGTGATTTGTTTTGTAGTGGAGGAATGAAGATGATTTGTGATGAATTGGAGATGGCGTGGGAAAAGTGAAAAGGCTCTGCTCTCTGCAGAAGATGCGATTTCCAATTGCTTTGTTGAAGATGATGAAAGGAATATTGAAAGAATGATACGATGGTGATGAGCAATGAAGATGGAGAGGTTCTGTTAGAATCCCTAATCAATGGTGAGCAGCAGGTTTTTATACTATAATGAGGGTAGAATTGTAATCACAATGACATTCTGTTAGAACTTTTTGTGTGTAGAAATTGTGATTCTGTTGTGAAATTATAGTGGAATTAGTCACGCGTTTTGCACCAGAGTTTTGTTATTCCCTTTTGTCATTTTGCATGCTCGTTGCTTTGCTGTCACTTTGCAATTTGATAAGCAAGTCGATTTTGCTTTTGGCCGTAATGTTTTCACGTGACTATCATGTGCGTTATCAATCATTTTATGCAGCTTGTAGCATGAAGCTTGTTGTGTGTCATATCAGCTTGCGTGATCCTGTCACGGTGTTGCTATTGTGGCTCGGCATGGATATGTATCATGAAAGTTATGCAAGTTGTAACATGAGGCTTCATCATGACTTGGATTTTAGCAAGAAACTTGATTGTATCATGAATGGTGGTGGTGTCTGTTTCATGCTTAGAAGGTGAAGGTTTGATGAGTGGCTTAGAAAGTCATGAAGATTCAAGGCTTGGCAAAAAGAAATGGCTATTGGCTTGGACGTGAATTGTTTAGAAAAAAAAAGTTAAAAAATGTGTATTGAATTGAAAAATGGTTATTTAGAGATTTGAAATGGATATTGGAAAGTAATATGGATATAATTGGATAATGTAAATAAAAATGGATTATAAATGGATTTTTGGAATTTAAATGGAAATGGATTTAAGAATGGATAATTGTTTATAAAAAATGGATATAGGCTTTAAATTGGATAATGGATGGATTCTGGATTTTGTAATATGGATTAAAAGAAGTGGAAATTGGATAAGGCAGAAAATGGATAGTTGAAGAATGGTCTTGATAGTGAAATAAAAGGATATGGATAAATTGGTTAAAATGTGGATAATTGGTTTAGAAAAAAAAAGGAAATGATAGTGGATACAAAATCTGGTTTTTGATCCAAAGCCCACTTGATCCTCTCACAAGCCTTTAATTAAAATAAATGAAACCGATGAAACCAAACACTTGAATAACTTGCAACTTAAGCAACGGCCAAATGAATCATCTAAAGCTTTTCCATAACCTTCTGATAAAGTGAATGAAGCACAACTACCACTGAACAATCTTGTCACTGAAACAAAACATCTGAATCAAACATCCTCTGAATCTCTGATCAAATGAATCATGACTTTCTGAACCCACACCTCACACAAACCACTGCTTGATAACTTGACCTCAAGCGCATAACAAACTGACCCTTGATGCGCATTTCCTGAGAAATAAACCAATGACACGGATAACTTGCATTTGAAGCAAAACTCCTGATGATTTGACCAAGATGAAGTCAAACTTCCACCTGATCATGACTAAATGAGCACTTAATCTGGAACCAATTCTATTGAGATATTAAGAAGGATCCAAACCCTGATTCACACCAATGAAACCCTGACTCAGTACTTTTGATGCCTCCTCTGAATAAGAAAACCCCTGCACCTCTGAATACCAATAACAAGAAAACCCCTCGATCCCATGTCTCAAGAACCCAATGCAAATGATATGAATATGACCTACTGAATGCAAAAATGAAAAAGAAACATAAGCCAGAAAAAGGGTAGGGCAAATTTTGGGGTGCTACAGGAGCCACCCAAGACAGCAACGGAAATTAGAAGCTTCTTGGGTTTGGCAGGTTATTACTGAAGATTCATTGAAGGGTTTTCTAATTTGGAATTACCATTGACTCAGTTAACTAGAAAGAATCAAGCTTTTGTGTGGGATGCGGCTTGTGAGGAAAGTTTTGAAGAGTTGAAGAAGAAATTGACTACAACACCGATGTTAATTCTACCAAGTCCAAGTGAACCTTTTGTGGTGTATTGTGATGCGTCTAAGATAGGATTAGGCAGTGTGTTAATGCAAGATGGCAATGTGGTGGCATATGCTTCGCGACAATTAAGGGTGCATGAGAGGAACTATCCTACTCATGATCTTGAATTAGCTGCGGTGGTTTTTGTATTAAAAATTTGGCGACATTATTTGTATGGATCAAGATTTGAAGTATTCAGTGATCACAAAAGTCTGAAGTATTTGTTCGATCAGAAGGAATTGAATATGAGGCAGAGAAGATGGTTAGAGTTCTTGAAAGATTATGATTTTAACTTGAGTTACCATCCAGGAAAAGCTAATGTTGTAGCAGATGCGCTAAGTCGGAAGACAATTTATATGTCGGCATTAATGGTGAAAGAAATGGAATTGATTGAACAGTTCAGAGACTTGAGCATGGTTTGTGAAACTACACCTGAGAGTGTTAGATTGGGTATGCTTAAGGTGAATAATGACTTTTTGGATGTGATCAAGGAAAATCAGAAACTTGATGTGCAGCTAGTGGACTTGATGCCTACAGTAGGAGATGATCTTGATGGTGATTTTAAAGTAGATAAGGTTGGAGTATTGAGATTCCGGGCCGAATTTGTGTACCGGATAATGGGGAATTGAAGAAGGCAATCTTAGAGGAGAGTCACCGGAGTAGCTTGAGTATTCATCCGGGAGCTACGAAAATGTATCATGACTTGAAAAAGTTATTTCGGTGGTCCGGTATGAAGAGGGGCATAGCTCGGTTTGTTTATGCTTGTTTGACAAGTCAGAAGTCCAAGGTGGAGCACCAGAAGCCTTCGGGGCTAATGCAACCGTTGGAAATTCTGGAGTGGAAATGGGACAGTATTACTATGGATTTTGTTACTGGTTTTCCAAATACGGCGAAAGTCTTTGATGCTATTTGGGTAGTGGTGGATCGACTTACGAAATCCGCTCATTTTATACCAATTAACATCAGTTTTCCATTGTCAAAGCTGGCGGAGATTTATATCAGAATAATTATGAAGCTGCATGGTGTTATGGCGAGCATAGTATTGGATAGAGATTCGAGGTTCACTTCAGAGTATTGGAAGAGTCTGTAGGAAGCCTTGGGTTCTAAATTAAAGTTGAGCTCGGCTTATCAACCACAGACCGATGGTCAGTCAGAGAGGACTATTCAGTCGTTGGAAGATTTGCTGAGAGCCCGTGTATTGGAGAAAGGTGGTGCGTGGGATACTCATTTTCCATTGATCGAGTTCACGTATAATAATAGTCACCATTCTAGTATTGGAATGACACCTTTTGAAGCTTTTTATGGTAGAAGGTGTAGGACGCCTCTGTGTTGGTATGAGACTGGTGAAAATGTGGTGCTTGGACCTGAGATTGTGTAACAGACTACTGAGACAATTCAGATGATCTACGAGAATATGAAAACGTCTCAGAGTAGGCAGAAGAGTTATCATAATAATCGGAAGAAAGACTTGGAATTCAGTGAAGGTGATCACGTGTTCCTGAGACTTAACCCAGTGACCGGTGTGGGACGTGCATTGAAATCAAAGAAGTTAGGTCCTAAGTTTATTGGACCGTATCAGATCCTACAGAGAGTTGGTGCAGTTGCTTATAGAGTGGTGTTGCCACCTGAACTTTCGAACTTGCATGATGTGTTTCATGTGTCACAACTTCGGAAGTATGTATCTGATCCATCTCATGTTATCCAGAGAGATGATGTCCATATTAGGGATAACCTTACTATGGAGGCGATGCCGATAAGGAACGAGGATCACAAGATGAAGCAACTTAGAGGAAAGGAGATTCCTTTGGTGAGAGTAGCTTGGGGAGGAGCTGCTGGAGGAAGTGTGACATGGGAGCTGGAGAGTAGGATGCAAGAGTCGTATCCGGAGCTTTTCCATCAGGTACATTTTCGAGGACGAAAATATTTTAAGTGGGGGAGAGTTGTAACACCCCATTTAAAATGATTAAATCGTTATGTGTATTTTTGTGTGCATTGGCTTGGTTAGGAGTATTTAGGATCGGGTGAGCGAAGAGTAGTGTCATTATTTGAATAATGGGAATTAAAGACCTTAGTTTAATAATAATATTATAGTAATAATAAGGGATAAAAATAATAATAGTAATATGGTTAGTAGTATTATTATTATTATTATTATTATGAATATTATTATTATTAGTATTATTATTAGGAGTGTTTTATTTTATTAATTAATAAAATTAAGGGAGATCCCTTAGTCAGAATTAGTGAGTTTTAGAAGGGTAATTGTATTTCCACGTGAAAAGAGAAAGAACTAGGGAAGGAAGAACAAGGGTGCTAGGGCAATAATTCTTCACCAAATTCGTGGGAATTCAGACCAAATTCGAGGTAAGGGGGGGGGGGGGGGAATGGGTTCAATATAGGTGTTAATACCATGTAAGGGTAGTGAGGGTTCCTTCCCCTCTTTGAGATTTTCGTATTGTGTTTGAATTTGAATTATTTGCTTGATTGTATGAAAATCCTTGATATGATGTTGATGTGAATCTGAAATTCGTGTGATTGAAACTCTGTTGTGTTGTTATTGTGTATCTGTCACAGATCTGGTTTTGTTGCAGGTTAGAACAATGAATTTAGATCTAGAAAATACCCAATTGACTAGTAATGATATATGAACGAAGTAATGTGAGATTATAGGCCTAAAACTGATGTAAAAACGATTTTAGGACTGGTATGGAGTGGGGAAGAGAGATCTAAGTGGCAGAATTTGGACTGATATGAAAAATGGGGATTTTTCACAGTCTCTGCCCATACGTGTAACAGGTAAGGCGTTACGCGTATGGCTTTGCGTGCCAGAGGATACGCGTAACAGGCATGTTGTTACGCGTATGGCCAAGCATTACGAGGGGTATATGCGTATGGGACTCACTTGTGACACGACCCTCTGCCCGTATGCGTAATGGTACGCGTATGGAATCTGTCCTTACGCGTATGAGAGGGAGTACGCGTATTTGGATCTGAAAAGTTGAATTTCGGGGAGAATGAACGTCTCTGCCCATACGCGTAATAGGTAGGGCGATACGCGTATGGCAGGGCGGGAGGAGAGGCACTACGCGTATGATACACAGCGGGATGGGCAAGCGAGCTGGGCAATACGCGTACGGCCCAGGGCAATACGCGTATGACCAGCGAGAGTGCAGAACTTTTCTGTTTTCGCGATTTCTTTCCCGTTTTTGCGTCCAAAGCGGTTTCCTTTGGTTTGAGAGGTTGGGAATAGATGTCAGAACCTGACAGATGTAGAATTGGTGATAAAAATAATTGATTTAGTAATTTTAGGTGAATTAAATAGATGGTTAACTAATTATTGGCGTGTGAGGTGTTTTTGTTGTGGTGCATATCTTGGTGAATAGATATCTGATGTATGATCAGGAGGATCGTGAGGATGTGTAATTAATATTATACATGTGTGTCATATGCATAAATATCGTCATGCATTCATGGTGTATTGGTGGTGATTTGTCATTGCTCAGGAGGAGTGTATGTGGCTCATCTGGATTCCAATGTGGAGAGTGGTGGAGATAAATCATTGCCAAGCAGGGGTGTATGTGATTTATCCGGGTTCGATTGAATGAACCATGGTGTTTTGGTACCACATGTATTGTGTCAGTTGTTGAGTCATATTGCATCATTTTATGTCTATTGAATTATGTATGAAGATGACAAGTGTGTCGTGATATTATGTGACTTTGTGTGATGGTGTGATTACTACTCTTACCATATGTTATGCACTGTTATTTATTGAATGTAGTTCTCACCCCTTTATTGTTTGTTGCGTCTGTGCTTCTTCAGAAGTACAGATAATCCAGGTACTTGAGTGTGCATGGAGTGTGTGTTGCTTGATCGAGTCTTAGGAGTTGTTCTGATACGTAACACTGGATTTTGGGAGTTGTTCGTCATTTGTTATTCTTTATTGTTTTGTTACGCATCATTCTTTATTTGAAAATGGTGGACCACGATTTATGTGGATTTTTGGTGTTGTTGGCGAATTTCCGTGATTTGAATAAAACATTTATTTCCGCTGTTTTGCTTCATTAATGTAAAGGAGTTTTTGTTTATTGGTTGTAATGATGTGACATCCTACTATCTATGGTAAACTCGGATTATATTCATAATATTTATATATTTTGAAAAATGGGAAAGTGGAGTTTTACAACTCATGTCTCATCTCTAGGGAAGTGTTTTGAGTTTGAAGCCAAAGGTTGGCTAGTGTTTGACTTGAAGTTTGAAGGTTTGAAGCCATGAGATGCATTGTTGACTTTAGGCTTCAAAAGGGGAATTCTCATCTCTTTGTTGAAGAGTTTTGAAGTCTAACTTTTTTGTACAAATCCCAAGAGGAGGCTAATGTTTCCTTGTATAAAGCCCAATAAGAGGCTAATGTTTCCTTGTATAAATCCCAAGAGGAGTCTAAGTTTCTAGTTGGAACTTTAACAAGGGAAACTTAATGTTCGAACTAAGTTATCACTGAAGGGTATCCTAATGTTTTTGTGTATAAACATAAAGGAAAAAGATAAAAAAAAAAAGGTTTTCTCGCTAGGATCTCGCAATCTTATGCCTATATATCCTTAAGAAGGAAATCAGAGCAATTGTAGTATGGACGTAAGCCCGGAGTATAAAAAATGTCAAGAGAAACTTAACAAGGTAAGTTTATTTAAGCTTTTAAACAAGTGTAGTCATCGAGGATGACATGAGCATGAAATGATTAAGCATGATATATCAACATATGGAAGTGTATTAGACAATGAGATATGTTCATCATGGTAAGAGTTTATGAAGGAAATACTTGAATGTGTGAGCGAAGATTTTAATATATGGAATCAAGCACAAAGAAGTTCAAATAAACAAATATTCATAAATGAATCGAGGATCTGATGAATATGGTGAAGGGTAATCAAAAACCCTAATGGAATTTCATGGATATAAGCATATGGACTAAGCATTCAAACATGGTTGAATCAAGGGCTTTGGGGAATCCAAACTCAAGTGGAAGCCCTTGTTATGTACAAAGGTGTTTCACAAAGTTGAAAACAAAACCTAATTTCAAAACAATTAATCCAAGCTTTGTTCAAAGTTTAAAGTTCATGGTATGAAAGTCAAAATAACTCAAGATGAAATGTTATGAACATTGGACAAGAGTTAACCAAAGCATGTTATGGTCCTATGAAGATTTATGATCAATAAAGTCAAGAAATAATCAAGGAAAATCCTTTAGAAAGTATAAAAACACTTAAAAAGGATCATACTCTAACCTAATAAAAAATGATCAAATAAATAATATTTTTGGAATATTTTTGTGGATTCATAAAATAGACAAGATAAATAGGAAGTGTGCAAAAAATTGGCTCAAAATAATTATTTTTGCTAGGTGAAATAAATTGATGATGTTGTGAAGAAAAAATAGAAAAAAATAGTGTTAAAAAATCAGGAATGGTCCCATGGGTGTTGAACCTGCGCCCTTGGGTTGATGGGTTTAAAAGATGACCATCTGAACCACGCGCGTGTGGTTGAAAAAATAAAAGCCAAAAGGGTCTGAGGTGAGGGGGATTCGAACCCTAGACCTCACACTCACAAGCCTCTCAAACACACGCCTTAACCACTGGGGTGGTGATACGTCTGTGTATCAAACCACACCTAATTAATTATATTTTAAAACAACATAAAATTTCAGAAATGGTGCCACCACCACTATTGTCATCTTCCTCGTGCATCATCATCTTCATCAGATTTTTCAAATTTCTATCTCCCTGAATACGCAACCAAATTAAATGGAATAAAAATAAAAGTTGCTGGATTTTTCAAGAGGAATTGAATGGTTCTTTTCAATTTCATTTAAATTTAGTGTATTTAAAGATATTGATTTGAATATCGTATGAACCCTAACTGAACTTTTTAACATGAAATCTCATACAATCATGATAATTGGAAATTAAATGAGGGAAATGATCACAATATCATGACAGACATGTCTGTAACTTAAATGATCAAATTTGATGCATGAATCATAGAGTTCAGGTTTTGAGGAAAATTACCTTGCAAGTGAGAATCGAATTCTCTGTTGGAGGTGTTAAATAAGTGATTTGATGATCTAGACAACTTCCTTGACCCTCAAGGATGGTGTTGCAATGCTTAGGATGAGTTCAAACCTCCTGGATCACTTGGCTCGATTCAAACTGCAGCTTTGAAGCAAATGAAGCAAAAGGGATGTGAACCGGTGATTCTGGTGTTATCAAAGTGATTTGGGGTTATGGATCACTTCTATGATGATTATTTGAAGTGTTTGGATGCTTAGTTTGATTGGAAATGACCTTGAACTGAGATTTCAAGTTTTCACTCTTTGAGACTTGAAAAAAGTTGGAAGGAGGAGGAATGAGAGAAAACAAGCTCTTGTAATGTTTTGGTGTGTTTAGAATGATCAAAGTGACCTCTCTTTATAAGGAAACTTGATTAGATATTTGTGAATTTGAAAGGATCATGATGCATGCTATTATCCAATAGGTGATGTCATGAACCTATTACTTGAAAGTCAAGGTACACATGGGTTATTCTTCACGTGGCTTGAATTCTGATCTTTTGAACTTGGCTCTCCAAGATTTTATCTCATCCCTTGATGTTCTGATCAAGTTCCAATAGATTGGAGGTTTTTTGCTCAAAATCACTATTCCACTTTAATGCTAGAGGACAAAACCTCACTTCATGCTTTTGGAATGATTTTTTTCATATGCCAACGCTAGAAGTCTTGAAATTCAGTTGTGCTTTGCAGAGCACATGCTTGTATGGTCATTTGGGAGTTGACATTATGAAGATTGGAGGCTTGCAAAGCTTATCGAAGTCGTGTGGATTTTGAGGTTTAGCAATTATGTCTTGAAAACCAGTTGTGGCAAGGCATGTTGCAGCATCCATAACTTCTTGCTCAAGTAAGGGATTTTGATGTTCTTGATCATGTTGGAAAGCTGGTATATCATACTTCAACTTTGATGTTTAAAGTTGGTATTGAATCATTGTGGATCAAAGTGAAAAATAGCCCTAAAGTTGGCTTAAACACGAGACAGTTTCTGTCCAAAATTTCACTAAGTGTTTAGGTTCAAAAGTATGGAACCTCCAACTTCATGGCCTTATATCTTAAAATTTATGTACCTTTTAGGAATCCATCCTTATTGACAAAGTTGTAGTATGTAACAAGCTCTTCAATTTGATCTTTGGATAAAAGAAAATGGTTACTTGGTTTGGAAGTTATGCCTTTGCAAAGTAGGGTAAAAATCATTGCGTTTTATAACTTAGAAAAAAATTCAACTTTCTCAATGTTTCCCTTTTCACAAGTAACCTCATATTTCTTGATTTTTCTTGATCATACATGATCCAAATCACATATTAACATTGTTATTGACTTGAAGAGACCATGTTTGACCAAAAACTCCAAAAGTCTAACTTGGTTTTGACCACAGTTGACTTTTGTATCAGATGAACTTTGAACTTTGTGACCCTTTATGAAATCAAACCCTTGGGATATTTAAACATCATGGATAGACTCCAAAGGTGTTTTTGATAGTCTTGAGTCATGTCCCAAGGTTTGAGATCATGTCTGGGTTAAAAGTCAAAGGTACAATTGACTTTTCCTCAAAAACCCTAGTTTGTGGACCAAATGATTTTAACTTCTTGCATTGGTTATGAATCAAGTTCTTTGGATTAATCCAATCATATGAATGGACCAATATGAGGCATTTGAGGTCCTTGAAACATATTTTAAGGTGTTGAGATCATTCCTTGCTTCAAAAGTCAAACCAGGGATTAAATCAGGTTAAAACCCTAATTAGGGTGTACTGAGGGTCTTGAGGCTTGATGAGCTTGTCATGATACAATTTTGTACTCGATTATTAATGGTTGAAAACTATTGATCTTCATGGATGACAAAGGGACTTGAGATGTTTGAAAAAGATGACTATCCCTTTGATAATTCATCTGCTTGAGCTTTAGGGGGATCACCTAACCTGTGAAGCAAGTAAGCATACACCTCTTGTACTTGTGATGGGTTAGTGATGCATAAAGACATGTATATATGTAATGATGAATGTTATGCCAATGATGCAAATGAGGTGGCATCTTGGGGGTAAAAATTAGGGTATGATAGATGCCCCTATTTAAGTTTGTCTGATCCGGAAAGATGAAGATTGACATCTTAGTCTCGACCAAATAGGGGGGCTTAAATACAACAATACACAATTTTGGCCCATAAGAAGCCATAAAAGGTGATATGATATAAATGCGCTTAAGAATGCAAGATATGAGACCTGTGGGAAATGATGCCACATGAGATTGAGAATAATCACAACCACAGGGGTATAACAACAGGATTATCCACTAGGGAAAGAAAAATTAGGGAAAATGTTGTAACTCTTATTTGGAGAGAGACATCAACTTCAATGGGGATAGAGGAACACAACTCTATAGGGGATAATGTTATAACTCTGACAAATTTTGAACTTCCATCTTTGGAAAAATGATTTAGCGTCTTCTTTGACTAAGTAGTATTACTTAGAAAGGGAAAAATAAACTTCCTCGTGTTTCGGGTTGTACGCCACGAAACTGGTCTCGGTTTTCTGGAATAAACTTCCCCTCGTTTATGGACATAAGCCATGAAACTGGTCTTAATTTTCTAGAATAAACTTCCCCTCATTTGTGGACATAAGCCATGAAACTGGTATCGGTTTTTTGGAATAAACTTCTCCTCGTTTCTGGACATAAGCCATGAAACTGGTCTCGGTTTTCTGGAATAAACTTCCCCTCGTTTCTGGGCATAAGCCATGAAACTGGTCTCGGTTTTCTGGAATAAACTTCGCCTCGTTTCTGGACATAAGCCATGAAACTGGTCTCGGTTTCTTCTTTAATCAAGTATTCTTCTTGAAAAGGGTAAAAATAGGCAAGTTCCTAAAAGGGTAATCATTGGCTGAAATAATAACTTCACCGGGGATCTTCAAAGAGATGTGGGTTAGTTAACTTTGCGAAATAAATTTCTCAAATAAAGAGAGACTTTTTGTAAGGGTCTTCATTAAACTTCTCACAGGGATTCACTGGGAAGATGCCATGATGGAAAAATATCTTCATCATACTTCTCTTTGAGCCTTCTTTGGAGAGATTCCATAAGATGAAAGATATGTTGATAGCTTCAATGGGGATATACAAACTGTTTGGAAAGAGTCTACCATTTTCCGATTCACTAGAAAATACGGGGATAGGTGTCGCATCGTGAAAAACAATCGGCGAAAAAACAGAGTCGCCACCGAACGTTATTTATCCTGACGGGGGAAAGGAAACGATCGAAGAAACCTCAAAAGGGAGAAGTCATAGTCTCGCAACAAAATCTGGGGTTCGGGAGTCGATTACGCGAGAGGAAGGTATTAGCACCCCCTCGCATCCACTCTTGTTGCTCTAATCAAAGAGGGTGTTTATATAAAGCCTACTCGCTAAACAAAAACGGAAAGGAGAAGAACAAAAGGTGACTCGATAGGACTTCTTCGTTCTATTCCTACGTATTCTATCGTGCAATGGGAAAGTCATAGTCAACGTAGTTCGGAGGACTACTGGTGAATGAGGGGGTTGTGCTCGCCAAGACATCGTCGTCTTGTGCCTACGTACCTTCATTCGGACGAGAATGAAGAAGTCAGAGTGCTCGTAGTTTGATCTACTACGAGTTGGTTGGAGTCTTTTATGAGCGACGCTAAGCTCATGTTCCAGCAGTTAGGGTCGATACCTTTTTGCAGTAGAACGGAGGTAATGTGCCCTTTCCAAAAAGTTTTGACAGGAAAATCTCGAACGAAAAATGGTTTAAATTTTTTCAAGGATTTTAGAGAAGTGGATTGACTTTTTTTGTGACGTGTATCGCACTAAAGTCTATGACATAGGATCGAATACTTCGCGCTAACGATCCAAACGTCTCGCGCACAAAGTACCCTAAGATGAGGTTAGAAATGCATCCGCTCATCTTTTCCCATATGCTTAAGGCTCGTGGCGCATAATACACATTGTAGTTATTAAGTATTTTACTTGTATTAAGAGAGAGAAGAGAAAAACAGAAGGTCTAAGGGAGACTTGGTCCTAGATGTTATCAAGTCAAATGTTCCTATAGTTAAGGTTAGGAGAAAGTTAAGTTAATGTTTTCATCTAAAGGATAGACGCCTAAAGTTTATATTGATTCAATTTATCAAGGATAAAGTTGAATCAACACCCTAAAGGAATATGACAAGTAAATATGTTCAAATAAAAGAGTATCATATACACCTAGCAGACGCCATATCAATATCACAAAGAGATTCGTTATTCAAGGGGTACCAACAACATCCTCAAGCTGTGATCATAACTTAAAATTCTAAAACAATTATCACAACACCAATTTAAGCCCAGACTTAATTTTATGCTTTAATCGATGATCGATTACAAATCTTAATTAAAACTTAATTCAAAAATTCTATATGAAAAAACAAATATGAAAAATTAAACCTAAATCTACAAAACATTAAAAAACAATGTAACATAAACATCTCATGGGCCGCCATGAGCCACTAAAAGAAGTGGTGTAGAAAACACCTCGGCTCGGTACGGCCCATCTAGAATCTGTTGTCACAAAAATTAAAAAAAACCAAAAAAAAGTGAAATGGGCCGTTTTTTCCTCTTGCATCTGACCCAAACATCAACATTGCAAGATCAGCAACATGTTCAGATTCACACAATCATTTCTCCTTCAGTTCCTCACTCTCTCTCTCTCTCTCTCGACTCCTCTCCTTATTAATTCATCATTCACCATCTTCGCACGAATCCCCTCCGCCGCGAGCTTTTTCTTTCTCCGCCATTCCCTTCATCCCCTCGCAAGCTACTCCCTCTCCTCAAACCACTACACGGCGTTCAAACAAAACCTCCCACGGCGCGCGATTAATCATGAATTCAAATTAAATACATCGAATCAAAACTAGTCAAGCTTACAATCGAGTTCATGAGTTTAAGGATGCGAATTGGGTACCTTCGAAGAGTTTAATACAACGGTTCGGCAACGACTTCGAGGTATATTGTTAGGAAGCAAAATGCTAAACCCTAACAAGTTTAAACCAAACTAAGAGAAGCAATAAAATTAACTAAGAAAAATTAAAGAAACTTTTCATTCATTTTCTAAAAATCTCCATCTCCCAATGAGTACATATATAGAGCTAATAATATATACTAGAATAAAAGGTCTAAAGGCTAAAAGGCCCAATAAACAATAAAAGCCCACTAAGATAAATTCCACTTAATATTTAAATTATCTAAGAATCACTCCATGATCCTATCATTACCAACCCCTTCAAAAACAACCTTGTCCTCAAGGTTGTAAAACTTAATTGCTGCAATCAATTTCCTGGATCCCATTGCTTGAACCGAATAGATTCTGTCACCATAATTTTCTATGAGCCATTTAGAGAATTTGGTGATGGATGAATAACTTAATACATCAAGGTGATGACAAGACACAACAAAACCACCTTCTTGTAAGAACTTAAGTGATTCAACATCAACACTTGCAACTCTTGAGGTTAGTATTACAATTACTCCATGATCAACAGGTTGTCTAGAAATTTCAAATCTAATACCTCTATTTCCACTAGTAATCACAACAATTATTTCCTTAGACCACCACCCTTCCTGTGTTGTCATTCTCAATATGGGTGTGTGTCCGGACGGAAGATGTTCAACTGACACATGCAATTTGAACCCAGGCTTATGAAAAGTATCAGTTAAGATAGCAAATATCTCATTCTCAGTTGTCAAGAAATATGTCCGGTAGAACTGATTACAGAACTCTGAGCCCTGAAACTTCTTCAGCATCTCCAGCAACAGGTTCAGTCCAGTTTCAGCAATATTCCTTTCTATATGCTGAAATGCCCACATGATTGAATCCATAACAAGTCTCAATTGTTGACCTAACAAGTAGATTAGTGCAGGAAAATAGTGAGTAGCCATGGCACGGAGCAGAGAGAAGAACTTCAGCCGGTGCTCTGGGTAATCCTCAAAATTTTTTGTAATCATCTCTAGTGTGCACTGAAAGACAGCTTCAAATATACGAGGTACATCTTCAATCATGGTGGCCTTATATATGTTTTTTATTGTGGCAAAAAGGGACAAAACCTCTGATTCCCTTGCATCAGGAACATTCCTAGCATAGTCTCTCTTAACCGAACGTAGAAGCTTCACATAGGATGTTTTAGATGCATAAGGTCCCCCTTCTAAAATACTTTTTGAAATAAGCTCACTGTATAATCTCTACACATTAAACATGTCCAAAAAGATCAATGTGATTTGGGGAAGGAAAAATGCCCCTAAAGAAGATGCAACACTTGTATTCGTCTGCAGTATATTAAGTACAGTGTGTATTACATCCTGATCCTTCAAAAATTCAACATTTTGATGAGCCTGGCCAATAATTTCCATCCATTGCTGATTAGGGAGCCCCATCAACAGCTGAATATATTCATCTCTCTTTTGTGAATGAGACTCTGCTTGAACCATATGAGCAACAGATTCATAGAAGGAGTGTATCTGATGGGGTTCAAGATCTGCAATAGTGATTGGAAAGCCTAATAGAAGTTCCGATACAAATGGCTCATTTTCGCCAACCTGGGTGATCACAAACTTCCGCTTGCACTTCTGAACTATTTTCAAAAAAGTGTCACAGGCCATATCCTGAGCTCCAGGATGTGTCTCATGCATAATTTCGAACTTGTGAACTACAGTTTTAAGAAACTTCCAATGAGCTCTTAAAATTCGTGGATACTGGCCAACAACGTACATGATATTACTTGCAATAACTGCTTTGTTATCTTTTCCCATTGTGATTTCATATAGATTTAATAAATCACGAATTACCATAACCAAAAATCAGTTTTCCTGTGCTTCAATCATGGAACCAGATATAGATCCAATTGCCCAGCAGAGTGTGTTCAAATTGTTCCATGTCCAATCCTCACCACTGAGTTGTTTACTGAATTTCCTCAGCATCTGTTTTTCAGTATCTTCATGGTCAAGATGTGACAAGTAAATAAGAGTCTCCCTCATAATCTTATATTGAACAAGAACATCATTGTCCTTCATGGTCTCACGGACAATATTCCCATTTTCATCTTCAACTATGAGAACCTCTTCAGGTTTAGCCGTTCGGCAGATCATTAGCAACCTCAACATGAAACCAGAATAAAGCTGTCGGCGTTGAAGAAGCGGAGAACCATGCCCATCAACCATACCAGGAAGCATTCCTGCTACCTGAAGTCCCATTAAGTTTGCAGAAGCTGCAGGATTATCCAAACTTCGGTGTGGCTCAAACAGCTCCGACACTAAGGAATTCCAATAGCCAAACACACCTTAAAAACCTCGGTATCGTCAACATATGAAATGCTGATAAGATATTCAAGGCCCAACAACAAATCTGATATATTCTCTTGAGTGGATTCCAGGATGCGGATATGGACCTTATAAAATGAAGTGAAGAACAGTGCCAGGTTCTGTATAAAATCTTGTTCTTCAGTAGAGCCATGTGCATATGCCTCGGGTATATTTGTTGTAGGCGGGAGTATGCTCTGCAATTGTCCTATGAGTATACCATACATCCTAACATACTGAACATCATAATAATCCCCAAATTGAAGGGATACCACTTCAGATAAACATTGCAATGTTAAGTTCCGATATGTTGGAACCGGGAAAAACTTTAGCAGTGTCTCAAGCAACGATGATTCAAATATATAACCCAAAGGAATCCATGGTAAGAAGGCAGGCAATGTGGACAGTGTAGCACGTATGAACTCAGCCCTTTGAGATGTTGATAGCACATATAAGTATAACTCATGTATGAGTTGAAATTCACGGTTTAATGACTGTATAAGCTCTTTAATCTTCTGCTGTGTCATTTCTCCTCTCGAAAAATCAAAAACCTCTTCACTCAGAAGTTTCGATATAGCCATGCAATTCTCACAGATTGTTTCACGAGCTTTAGCTGCCAAGACAAGAGCATGAACCTCAGGTAACATCTGTTGATATGTCACTTTTGCAGCCACATATATACCCCTATGGACAAGGACATCAAATCCCTCAAATTGAATTGGCGCAAAAAGTAGGTTTGCCTTCCAGGACTCAAATGATTCTGAACCCTGAATAACAAAATATCTTGTAAAACTCTGGTGTTCGTCACATATGTACCATTCACATGGTGTAGAATTTGTTGAATTCAAATCATCGGCAAAAACTTATTTTCTGTCCTCATCAGCAACAATAACTGATGTTATTGAATCACTGGTTGCCATTAAAGAATTAATATTTGTGTTTATCATGTTCACAGTATCAAAGCTCCCGCTGCTTGCTTCAAGTGACCCTTCAACCACTGCAGCCTCACAAGCAGCAGATGCATTTATCATCGACTCATCATTCTTTTCCTCATTTTTTTCTCCGGTGTCTTTGTCGCTGGTCTCTTCTTTCTGAATTGCAGCAGATGCCAAATTTTTATCAGCTGCCATTTCCCTTTTCTCTATCGATGAAGTTACAAATTGCACACTACATCTTTTCAAGTGGTTCCCTGCAGGGTTGTCGGTGAGAACATTCATTTCCACTTCCACTTGAGAACTTTCGTCTTCAAAAGTAAAGACAGCACGTGCTTGTTCAATTTCGTCGACTCCATAAACTTCGAACAGGGTATAGTCGGTGGTGGTTTCATGGGGAATAAATGGAAGGGTATTTCATCAAACATGTGGTGGACATCGGTAAATTCCTCTTCGCCGTTAGGCAGTGTAGGTCTCTCAGAGTCTTCCGCTGCTACACCACCACTAATATCACCAGAAAAGAAACCTAATTCTGAACCTTCCACTTGTGACTCTACCTCCTCAATCTCCTTGTGCCATATCTCAAACTCGTGAACATCGTCAACATCGGTAGACACTGCAGTTGAATCAAATCGAAGACGATTAATTTCATCCCACAACTCGGGAATGGAAGACAAAGGTAGCCACTCAGTTTTTCCTTCACACCATAAAAGTGTGTTTTCGGACAAATATCCCTTTAAGAAATGCTCGCGCACCTCGGCGAAGACGTAAGGACCGACTTGTTGTTGATTTTCTCCGAGAAGGTACCATCCAATTTCTGTGACATTTTCATAGGTAGGTTGTGGTTGTTGTTGATGTGAAGCAAGGATTAGGTGTTGTTGTTGGTATGCAGTAACGGGTGAGAATGGAGTATTTGAGAAATAATAGGTAAGATATGGGTTTGTGGGTTGTTGGTATGCTGTAGTGAAATAATATGAATGAGTGGAAGTGTGGTACAATGGATGATTGTAATAAGAATATGCCATGGAAGGAAGATTGAGTACAATAATAAGAGCACAAATTGTTAGGAAGCAAAATGCTAAACCCTAACAAGTTTAAACCAAACTAAGAGAAGCAATAAAATTAACTAAGAAAAATTAAAGAAACTTTTCATTCATTTTCTAAAAATCTTCATCTCGCAATGAGTACATATATAGAGCTAATAATAGATACTAGAATAAAAGGTCTAAAGGCTAAAAGGTCCAATAACCAATAAAAGTCCACTAAGATAAATTCCACTTAATATTTAAATTATCTAAGAACTCCATGATCCTATCATATATTGAACTTGTATGTGCGTTGATGAATTTATGGTAACTGCTTCTTGTATGCGAATGCCTCTGTGCGTGATACCATTTCTTCTCGATTTTTCTCTCCACTATCTCCTCTCCCTATGTGTAATACCGTACCTTTATATAGGCATGTGAATATTGATTTCAAATCTTTGAAATTGAATGCAAGATTACGACTTGAATGTCGGTATTGAAAATTTCTGCTTGAATACTTGATTGCTGATTTTGTGTTATTATCTTTGATTGTGCACAATCCTGATTTTGGAAGGTTTGTGATTCTGATTGTATTTCAATTATTGACGGACGATTACATTTGATTTCCTCCCCTATTTTTACTGCTTTCTAATCTCGTTTCCGTTTGAAGGATTGATTTCAAAATATAATCCTTTTAATTTGTGTGATTATCAATTAGTAACGATATTTCCTTGCGTGATTCTCTAACTTATTGCTTGATTTATTACCGTTTTTTAATCGACCATGTTTTTGGGAGATTAATGATTCTCTGACTTTAATTTGCACAGGTTTTGGCTCCAACTCTGCGCATTTGATGGAGGATGCGTCGCACAGTGTTCTTTACCAACCAGATACGTCTTGATACAAAAAATCCCAACCAGACTCCTACGCCTCGGACGAAAATTTTGAGTCTCCCATGCTAATTTTTCTCATTTCCAAAGTCCTATTTAACGGATAATGCATCGTGAATACCAATTGTTAAGAGTGTCCTGCTGTTGGTGAGTGAATCGACAATTGTAACAATTGATATACATGCTGATTTGGTCAGTTTAGACAGTAGCCATGTATGTTGGAATATGATATACACGTTGTAACAATTGTTAAAGTGTCTTGTACGTGAAGATGTCGGTCTCACTCTATTCTTGCTGTCATGAATTATCTTGTTGCATACTCCCTGTGAATTGTTTTCGGAAACAAATATATTATCATAACAACTAATAATTGTGTAGGAATGATTAATTCTCCTGTAGGTTTCATCCTTTAAATTAAATATCCTCGCATTATAAGTACCTTTTGTGCATATTTATTCTGCTTCTTTATTCTATACTTCTCCTTTGACCGTGTGTTGTCATTTTTTGCAGGGGTCGCGTTATCTCGTTCGAAAGGTTCATCAAATTTGTATTGAGTCAATCTCTCAGTATTTATTGAAATTAATTTTGGCACGGTGTTGCAGAAATGGACGAACTGCTTCAGCTGTCTCGGCTTACGTAGGATAGCGATAGACACCAACAAAGTTTCTGTGGCTGGCCTGCGTTGGGGAGAAAATCACGTGTGGGCAACTTGGTCACGTTTTGGCTAATTGCAGCCACATACACAGTTGAAGCTTCATTGAGGTATACATTGTTTTTTTTCTTGAACTTTCACTTCATGTAAAGGTAGTTTGAAATTTGGATCTGAGTTAGTGGACTGTTAGATTCCTACTGTTAGATTCCTACTGTTAGTGAATCAATTAATTGGACCTTGAATCGTTTGGAATTCTGTTTCCTTCTACAATATTCATGCCGCTCATGATTCTTGTGCTTCTCTCTTGCAGTAGCTGACATTTGCGTTAATTTCTACTTTTTCCTCTTTCATGATGATTATGGTGAGGTCATTCAGGGGAGCTTGGCTCATGGCGTGATCTTGCTGAACTTATTCATGGTTGCAGCAGCAAGTACTGACAACGGCTTCTAGCAGTCATAGATTGATGATTCGTGTTCAAAACATTGAAGATTCCATACCCCCTTGGAGAAAGTTGTATTGGCACAAACAAGTCACATGCACACAGTTGGTTGCGAATGCTCAGAATCATTTCATATACAATGGATTGTCTCCTTTTGCATAAGTGAATGAAGATGCATCTGGTGACATAAGTGCATTCCAGCGACAAATCCAACAAGTACCATTTTTCACCACTGGTATCAAATTTGGAGCCAAATTATGATTTTGCTAGACTAACTTATGTTTTGGAAAGATAAACATTTATTTTAGATGAATTTAGCTTGTGCATTTGGCAATGGAGGCTTTGAATTGCAAATACTTTCAGGATCAAGTTTCCTTAACCTTTGAATGGTGTAATGACATATGGTGTAATGATATAGGGTGTAATGATATATGGTGTAATGTTCCTCATCAGTTGACTATCATCAAACAAGTAGGTGTGTTGATTTTTCTGGCTGTCGACCATCTTTTCTACGTCATTATCATGATATATCGGTTTTCTTTCTGCCACATATCAGAATCTTAGATACCACCATCCTTGTTGAATCATCAATTGAAGAGCCACCATTACTTTCGCTTACGAGATCGGTAGTCATCGTAGAAGCATTTTTTAATTCAACAGGCGGATATCTCTTTTGTTTCACCTTCAATAGTTTTCTTTCAGGAAGTCTATTGGTATCAATACTATATGTATGACCTTTATATCTTTTACCATCAACATCTACCTCAACCGTATTCACTTTATTAGACATAACATATTTCAATTCCCTTAAATCTGACGGCTTTCCACTATGCACCAAACTTGTAGAAGATCGTGGCTTGAGGTAACATTGACGATGTTCATCTTCGTTTGATCCTAATCACATGTAGGCAAAAACCTCTAATTGAATTGAAATTTTCTTGTAATAGCCTATGATGTTGACGTGCTATTTGAACTTGGACAATTGAATTTTGAATGGATGGTGATGCCTAATATTTTTGAACTTGGATAATATTTAAAAACATGGTGTATGCCTTTGTAACTTGTACACGAAGAAACCACATGAGTAAAGCCTTGAATCCATTTTTGACGAATCATTTCATCAAAACTTGCTATTCATAAAAATCTCTTTGAAATTACAACTTACATGAATCTTGAAACAATGACTTGAACTTGAATTTGAGATTTTCAATTTTAATTTTATGAACACAACCTGAATCTTGAAATCAATTTGAACACGAGTTTTGAAATCAATTAGCACATCTTATGAAAATTCTATCATGACAAAGTATTCCTTCGAAGTTGGACGTTTGGATAGTGACTGTATCATGTTCATGCTATTAAGCCAACGTTTTACTAATCCTGTCCTCAAGAACAACTTAGAATAATATCTTGAACTATAAGAAGCCACAACTTGAACTTGACTTTAATGAGATGTGGTCACAAAACACATCCAAGATAGTGTTGATCCAAGAGTAGCCCAAGAATGAGAACAATTTTATAAGTGAGGCTAAAACCCTGATTCCTTAAGAGACCTTGTTCCCATGCCTTAGGATCTTGTGCAAATGAATGATTGTAAATGTATGACCTAGTGGACGAATGCATATGTGTGAAACACAAGTCAATTATGGTTTGAAATGAGAGGGCAAATTTTGGGGTACAACAATAGGAACAAGCTTCTTAAAAAAGAGATTGCCACTTGTTGTCATGTGTAGATTCCAAAGTGGAATAAATTTATCTTGCTGGGGGAAACCCCAACATATTCTCTCTGGGACCGTAAACCACCTAAAAAGCGCAAAATAAATGTCATTTTTAATTCAAAGGTTCAAGTTATCAAAATGGCCAAAAGACCAACTCAATCTAGGAACAAGCTAGAGAGATACCATCAAACAAGACGCTAACCAGTGAGGAATTAACTCGAATTGGGATTTATCCTATCCAAGTGTGGAAAGGAGAACTAAATCAAAATTTCCATGAGGATTAACTCAGTGGAGAGTTTAGAAAAGATATATATTTCTAGCCTATGGCTGACCAATCTATTGGAGAGATGAACATATCACTCGGGGATGAATATCAACAAATGCAACATGAATATGAATTCAACTATGCATGATATATGTATGATATGAATGCGTGTTATGTCTTTATGCTGACAAAACATATGCAAGGGACATATTGGTTATGAAATAAATATGACAATGTGACCGGGTACTTAGCCAGTTAGTGGCAAGTATTACGGCGAGCATTGAGTCCTCTTTTACCAGAGATATGGGTTTGTACGTCCGACAAATCACGGTCATGTGGAGTAAAGACCCATCATTTTGAGATACCTTTCAAGGTAAATCACCAGAACCTTTGATCATGTATTTCGAGGTCTTAACCGTTCTTAGTACAATTGCTGATGTTCTTTCCTATGTTTATAAATCAAAATAAACAAGCATTTTTAAAAGAAAATTTTAACTTTTTGTTTCAAGAATTTTTATCAAAGTAAAAATGTCATTTTACAAGATATAAATGAAACAAAGTTGCAGACAAGATGGGCAAAAGCTCAAATTTTACTGATAGAATGGTAATCCGCAAATAGCATGATTCCATAGATTATTATAGAAGATCGAAAAAAGGGTAATTTAAAGGGTAAGGGCTACATTAAAATATAATAATCGAATTCTCCCTAACATCTTTGAATTTCCAATATTCCTTAGCTTTGGCGAAGGTGTTTTGATTGAAGAGCTCTTTGATAGACGTGGCTACTTTAGATAATCCACTCTGGTTTAATGCAGTTACTTGCCACATATCCCTAACTTTTTCCTAGATTGCCCTTTTAGGTTTCCAATCTACCGGGATGATTTATCTCTTTTTATGTCTCTAAATTTTGTCTGGACCGCCCTTTCGGGTTTTCAATCCACTGAGACGCTTTTTTCTTTTTGTTAGGCGAAGTATTTCTTAACTGTATTAGCGTTCGTAGGACGAGTGAATTCCTCACCATCCATAGTCATAAGCATTAAAGCACATCCTGAGAAGGCTTTATTAACGACATATGGCCCGTCATAATTAGGAGTCCATTTACCCTAGAATCAGTAAGTAATGACTGAATTTTCTTAAGCACAAGGTCACCTTCTCTGAATACACGAGGTCGAACCTTCTTGTCAAAAGCCTTCTTCATTCTTTGTTGATATAGCTGACCATGACATAAAGTCGTCATTATCTTTTCTTCAATTAAATTCAGCTCATCGTATTTTCTTTGACACCATTCAGCCTTTGTCAACTTAGCTTCCATCAAGACTCTCATTAATGGGATTTCCACCTCTATGGGGAGCACAACTTCCATGCCATATACCAAAGAGAAAGGGGTTGCCCCTGTTGAAGTACAAACAGATGTACGATATCCATGAAGAGCAAATTGTAGCATCTCATGCCAATCCTTGTAGGTCACCACCATCTTCTGGACAATTTTCTTGATATTTTTATTAGCTGCTTCAACAGCCTCATTCATCTTAGGTCGGTAGGGAGAAGAGTTGTGGTGTTCAATCTTGAATTCAGCACATAATTCCTTCATTATTTTGTTATTCAAGTTTGATCCATTATTAGTAATGATCTTACTTGGAACACCATAATGGCAGATTATATTGTTCTTGATAAAATGGACCACCACTTTCCTGGTTACATTGGCATAGGATGCTGCTTCAACCAATTTAGTGAAGTAGTCAATGGCCACAAGTATGAAACGATGTTCGTTCGAAGCTTTGAGTTCAATCAGGCCAATCATGTCAATTCCCCATAAAGAGAAAGGCCACGGAAAGGAGAGATTATTGAGAAGAGTCAGTGGTACATAAATTTTGTCGGCATAAATCTGACATTTGTGACACTTCCTTACATATTTGCAGCAATCAGATTCCATTGATAACCAATAGTATCCTGCTTTTAACATTCTTTTTGCCATTGTTTGCCCATTGGTATGAGTACCAAAAGAGCCTTCATGAATTTCTTTCATTAACATGTCTGCTTCGTGTCTATCCACGCATCTGAGCAAGATCATGTCAAAGTTTATTTTGTATAGCACATCCTCATTCAGGAAAAAGTTACCAGCCAATCTCCTGAGAGTCTTCCTAGCTTTCTTTGATGCCCCAGGCGGGTATTCTCCTTTTTGAAGGAAGTGTTTGATATCATAATACCATGGTTTATCATCAACAATCTCTTCCACGGTAAATACATGAACGGGCCTGTCAAGGCGCATAACATCAATTCTAGGTACATCTTTCCATCGATTTACAACAATCATGGAGGATAATGTAGCTAGTACATCAGCCATGTTATTTTCTTCACGAGGAATGTGATGAAACTTAACTTTGTTGAAGAAAGGTAGCAGCTTTCTTGCATAGTCTTTGTAAGGAATCAATCCGGGTTGACGAGTTTCCCATTCACTTTTGATCTGATTTATGACCAAAGCTGAGTCTTTGTATATATCCTGAATTTTCATCCTTAAATCAACAGCTTCTTCAAGTCCCATGATAAAAGCTTCATATTCATCTTCATTATTGGTGCATTTGAATGTCAATCTTGCGGTAAAAGGAATATGGGTACCTTGAGGTGTAACAATAATTACCCCAATTCCGTTTCCATACGCGTTGACAGCTCTGTCGAATATTAATCCCTATCGGGATTCTGGCTCTGGCCCTTCATCTGGTAACGGTTCATCGCAGTCTTTCATCTTTAGGTACATAACATACTCATCAGGGAAGTCAAATTTAATAGATTCATAGTCATCAATTTGTTGGTGAGCCATATGATCAGCTAGAATGATTCCCTTGACAGCCTTTTGAGCATGGTATTCAATATCATACTCTAACAACAGCATCTGCCAACGAGCAATCCTGCTGGTTATGGCGGGATTTTCAAAGATATACTTGACTGGGTCCATTTTGGAGATCAACCAAGTAGTATGACAAATCATGTATTGTCGGAGATGTTTAGCAGCCCAAGCCAAGCCACAACAGGTTTTTTCAAGCACAGTGTAACAAGATTCACAGTCCGTGAATTTCTTACTCAAGTAATAAATGGTGTACTCCTCAAGTCCACTATTGCATCTCGCAACCTCCGTTCTCTAGTCAATTTTAATTCCATAACAAAACAGTGGTGCCGTCTGTGAGAATCGACTTCTGATTCTCGAATTTTCCACGATTTAACTCTCCTATTTCAATTCACTAATTCAATGCTTTCTCAACCTAACATATCAAAGTTACTGAGATCAAATTTTAGATCCACTATTTTCGATTTATTTTGGCACCAGATCAACTCTAATTTTTAGAAATCCAAAATCTATCATCTCTAGATCTTCCTATAATGGGTGTGTTTAAGGCCACTTGCTCTACCACTCAAAGTTATCGTTGCTAGTGCTACTGTCACTCAAGCCGCAAGAAATCAACCGTCTCTTCTTCAAGATAGTGTGGATCAAGCTGTTGTAAACACTTTGTTACATCTTGATCTCCTCCAACCTCTTTAGATCGTATATATGTTCCATAATTCCAATAC
This sequence comes from Lathyrus tuberosus, assembly GCA_022829125.1. Lineage (NCBI taxonomy): Eukaryota > Viridiplantae > Streptophyta > Magnoliopsida > Fabales > Fabaceae > Lathyrus > Lathyrus tuberosus. The sequence goes on from JALAZF010000191.1 coordinate 1,873,609, forward strand.
AGAGAACCTTCGCTCAAACCTCTAGCACCATCATCAACCTCAAGATCAGAAGTTTACCTAGTCTTAATCTGTTACAGGCTAGATTCGAGATACAAAGTACTGGCGAGTTGTTGAACGGTATGTAGAACATAGTTCGAAAACAAAAATTGTAAGTGATATAAGAAAGATTGCTTCGTCTAAAAGAGAGCTTACACAATGTGCCTTCGAAGGGGAATATCAGTTAGGAATGCACTTCTAGAAGAATCCAAACTATCATCCCTGAGTAAGCTGCGTCGCGGAGAGACGTAGCGCTGAAATTTCCAATCACCAAAAGAGAAAGGGACATCAAACTCCTCCTCCAAGTCCCAGGGGAGACCGAGGTAGTCATGTACCTCTTCTAGAATAAGTAGAGAAATCGCTAGTGAGGAATCTGCATAAGCATCCTCTTTATACCCACATCCTGGACAGCAAGATACCAAAGTCGTTGGAAAAACTTCCAAATCTGAAGTTGTACGTTGAGAAGGAAGATCATAACGAGCACGTACAACTTGTTGATGAATGTTTGCATTAATTCCACATCGATGAGGCAACAAAGGGAAATCTATTTGCATTAACATTGATGGATATGCCAGACTTTGGTTTAAAGCTTTGCTGGATGGGAGCATTGAGTCATGGACCAATCTATGTGAGTGCTTCATCGCTTATTTTGTAGCTTAGAAAAAGAAACCAGTGACAATAGATTCCCTCATCAGGATAACACGAGGGAATAAAGAAAGCTTATAGTTGTACATTGACTGTATTAAGCAAATAGTCGTAGAAGTAGAAGGAGAAAATTAGTCCTTAAATGCTAAATATTTGAGAATGATCTATTGTAAGATAGCTCATTCATGCAGAAATTGGTTCTCAAGAAGGCAAGTAGTATGAAAGAACTATTTAATAGAGTTCACCATTTCATCAAGTTGGAGGAGAAACTTACCACCCAGTTCGACAACCCAGTCGCGACAAATCCAGATTTCGGTCAATGATCTGAGAAAGACATCTACAGGTAAAGATATGAACCCAACCGCAAAACCTGTTTTCAGTATGACAAATACACCCCTTTGAACACTTTCTAAGATAAGATACATCAGGAGTGCGCCAAACGGAATTCCAGAAGGTCGTGATCCAAAACCCCTTCCTTGTAAGATAATCTTCCAAATTTGACCAGATGAAATATTGTGGCTTACACAAGAGCCATAGGCACACCACCAATGAATATATCTAGTTGACGTATGCCATTGAGGGTTTGATAGAAGAAGGGTCATTTATTCGAGTATACTAATACGACAAAAGAGATCGAGAATATTCGTCGAAGAATAAGTCGTCATCCAAGACGTTGGATGTCATGGTCAATGATGAAAAGACCAACGACAAAGATAAAGGAGCAGGTAAGAGGAAGCGTCAATATATCGCGACCATCGCAAAGGGAGTAACCTGGGAAAACATCCCATTAAAGGGGACAATAAAGAAGAAAATTATGAAATTAATGGTCGTCCACAAGAAAGATGAGAGTGCTCTAGCCAAGACCCTATATAGACCAATATTTGAGTTTTGGGACAACAAGAAAGTTGGGGCGGATCCCAAATGAAATCTTCCCCTAGTCATAACTGCCATGGTCAACCACTTCGATGTGTCATGGATATTTATCGATGGTGGCAGCTCTAGTGATATAATGTATTCAGAGTTGTTTTAGAAGATGGGCCTCAAGAAAGAAAACTTGTGGTTGTATGAAGGGGCAGACGCACAAGCATTCAACGACACGACTACACACCTATGGGGATACATTGAATTAATGATATCCATGGGGGAAGGAAGAGTCGTTTGAACCGTAGACTTGCAGTTCCTTGTAATCCCTTGCAGGAGCATCTACAACTGCATCCTTAGTAGACATTTTACGGCGACCATTGATGTCGCGGCCTCAATGATCCACCTCAAACTCAAATTCTATAACCTTCACGGTGAGCCTGTCACAATTAATGTGTTCCTTGAGAGAGATAAAAGGATCTACTAGGCACTATAGCAGGACCAAGTGGAGTATGAGGTCGTATAGATCAATGTAGCTTCCCTCATCGGCCAATAGAGAAGCATGGGCATCCAACCTCTTGAAGAAATACAATATCATGTCGTCCTAATAGCCAGAAGTGGATGACCTGGAAAGTTATAAACTAAGAGAATAAGCAGCGGAAGGCCCACATAGTTATATTTTCAATTTTATCTTTGATAAAATTCTTGTATAACTAATTACTTAACAAATGTATTGTGATCTCTCCATTAATAATGAACAAACCACAAGTTCTAAATTATCTCATTTTTGTGTGATAGTGTAAGGTAACGACGAGTTTGTGGTATGACCAAAGGGATCAAAGCCCCAACAGAAAGACTCAAGGTTGTTGTAAAAAATGCCACAAGCGTATGACTAATATAACCAAAACCCCTTTGTGCAAAGCCAACACACAAAGAAAGTGGAAAACCCACTAAAATGGCTATAACTTGCTCACCTCCTCTTAGATATCCATTCTAGAGGCCGCAGTAGGTCAGCTACACGTCAACCTCGGACCTAGTTTCACATGGGAGGGGGAAAGGGTACCAACCCTTGGTTGGGCACGACCCCAAAGATATCCAATAAACTTCAAGGGAAAACCTCATAAGTTTTGAGTAAAGTCCGGAGCAATTAACTCAGGATCAATTACATATAACTTGAATAGGTAAAAACAATATCACAATATCAATTTCATTTTACTCATACTTCAAAATGCATGATATTACATTACAAAAAAAAAAGGAACAACTAATCCCTAAGGTATGCGATCTTTCCATATTTAAGCATCTAGTCCCACCATACTTGCTCCCTCGAAATACACATAGAATGGTGAAAATGCTTAACGTGTTGCGAGTCATTCTCAAAGCACTCCAAAACGGCTGTGAGACAAGCATTGGATATTTTTTTAATCTCTGAGCTAGAAAGTAATTCTCAAGGTGCAAGTTTCAAAGGTCTCCCTGGACGGTGGAAAGTGTTTCCTTTGTAGCATATAAAGTAGCCTGTGTAGAACCAAGAACTTTATCCTTTCTTACTATGTTTCTTTCCAAGAGCACTACCTAATTGACTAACAAGCCAGTGATATTTAAGGCTCTTAATGCAACAAATATTCCAGTAAAAGAAACATAAGACTTTTATACATCATGCAGGTACGTATCCCGTTGAAGTGTCGGGTTACAGATACTTTCCTCCTAGCTGCTTCTCCTAGAGATGTTGGTAAGATAAGAAAGCATCCTAGCGATTGGGATCGCCAATGGCTAGAACAGTAAAAGCACACTGAATATAATATGCCAAACAAGACAACTCTTCTCAAGGTCCTCGATGGTTAGGTTAGCAAGATAAGAATAATCTTCATTTGAAGTATATGCATGGTGTTATTTCAGAGTACGAACTCCAATCTAGCCAAGAGAACTGGAGTCAGGGGACCAGCCACGCACGATGCCCACTGAGAATTGCTAAGGATTCTAATGCCTCTGGCAGACCCCGAGGAGATTTTCCCTCTAGAATCTGGATGAAAGAGCTAAGGCAAAACCCTCATTGTCCCAATCAGAGGCGGAATATCAATTGGCTTCAAAGTGTTTGAAGGTCCAACAACAGCTATGAGAATTCTGATTCCTCGTCTTAGTTGGCAAACCGCCTTTTCTGTCTTTATCAAATCTCCAAATAATGACTACCAAAGTTAAGAGCATTACTGACAACCGAGCTGACGGCATGGGGCAAGGATATGGAAACTCACCAAAATTAAGCTTCATCTCCTCCTTGGTACCAGTATCCATCAACAGGAAGATTTTGACAAATTGTTTCAAACATTTCCTTGAAGCTTCATCCGGGGGATTAACTTCTCTGGTGTGACCTAACTTCTTGGTGGAAGTAGCCAATCGTTTCCTTAGATAAAGTTCATATATTCTTCCTTATACGTGTACGATCTATTCTCCATTAGGAAATTATCTTTATTCGAGTACTTGTGAAATGGTCTGATACAGCTGTCTTTCATCTTGATGCTGATGGTACACATTATTGCATTCGCTCATTTATGTCCAAGTCATTTGCATCCATGATTCATTAGTGTCCCATGTTGCATAATTTCTCATGACCATTACATTTGGTCTTAGAGATCTTTCATGCATAAATTCAATGATTAGGGATTAGGTAACAATGGTTTGTGCTACTTTTGTTAAATTCAACTCATTCTTAGAGTAAGATAGCATGACTCTTGTAGATAACATGACTCTTATTGATAGCATGACTCTTGTAGATAACATGACTCTTATTGATAGCATGACTTTTGCTATAATTAGTTGTTTGTGTTTTATTCATGCATACACCTATGATATACCATTCATATATCACTACGCCAAAATTGGACAAAGACAGCGTAAAAAAGACAGCGCTTTTTGGACAAAGCGCTGCTATAAGTCTTTAAAAAATTTCGCTTAAAAAAAGTGCTGTAAAAGACAGCCTTTAGAAGGCGCTTTTTAAAAGCGCTGTTAAATTCCCAAAATAGAAGCCACCTTAGAAAGCGCTTTTTGTAAAGCGCTGCTATAGGAATTACTTTAGACAGCGCTTTTATAAAAGCTCTGTCTAAAGGTTAACCTTAGAAAGCGCTTTTTAAAAGCGCTGTTAAATTACCAAAATGGAAGCCACCTTAGAAAGTGCTTTTTGTAAAGCGCTGCTATAGGCATCACATTAGACAGCGCTTTTGCAAAAGCGCTGCTATAGGTTTTAAAGTCTCCCCACCTTAGAAAGCGCTTTCTGAGAAAAGCGCTGTTATAGGTAGAACTTAAGAAAGCGTTTTTTAAAAGCGCCGTCTAAAGTCATTTATGAATTAAAATATAAAACAATTTCTAATCATTTTCAGACATTTCTTTTCATTTTCTTCTCTCGACCGTTTTTCTCTACTGAAACCCTTGATATCGTTCTTCTCTACTGAAACCATTGTCGTCGTTGTTCGTCATTTCCGTCGTTCCATTGTCGTCATTGTTCGCCATTGTCGTCGTTGTTCATCATTTCCGTCGTTGTTCGCCATTGCCGTCGTTGTTCATTCGCCATTTCTTTCGTGAAGAAAAAGACGAAACGAAGAAGAGGTAGGCTTTTCATTCTTGTTTTCATTCTTGTTTTCATTGTACGATTTTTGTTCTGTTTTCATTCTAGTCACTAGCTACCATTTTGCTGTCGTAGTACAGGTGTTGTTGAGGTGGTTCGGAGTTCCTGCGTCATACTTCCATTTTGTGTATTATTCAGTTGCATACTTCTGACTTATTTTGTGTGTAGTGTTGATATGGGTAATGGCCATAGTTATAAAGTTTTGAGACTTTTATTTTTGAACATGTTTAGAATGACTAATATTGAACATGTTGTTTCTATTTTCATTAGTTGTTGTTTCTATATTCTAGATTAAAGAAAGTATGATAGTTATTGTAATATTGATAGTTATTGTATTGATGGAGTTATGATATATAGAGCAATGAAAGTGGAGTTATGATAGTTATTGTATTGCATGGTCAAAGAAAGTATGATATTTGTCTTTGCATGAGATGTTTATCTTGCTCAATAATTGCTTTGATGATTATCTTTGTGATATGATGATTACTTGTTTAAGTATGCTTGCTGTTAAGTATGTTGCTTGTTTGTGATTACATGTTGCCACTTATCAAGTTATGACTCATAATTGGTCAATTAATGATATTTCATTTTATGATACGTGTACAGGGGGATCTTGGTAATTCTAACCTATCTGGACACTGTGTGGGTCTAAAAGTTGTTTACATCCCTGCAGGTAAATATTTTTTATTTTTGTTTTTGTTTAGTTTAATTAGTATAACTATGGATAAGAAATGGATGTCTTTAAGTCGATTGTCGAAAGAGTACGAGAATGGGATATCAGAATTCGTTAAGTTTGCTATTGCGCACGCCAAAGACCCCAGTCGAATGAGATGTCCTTGCTTGGGTTGTTGTTTTGGGAGTCGGGTTGACGCGGTTCAGTTGGCATCGCATTTAATAAGGAGTGGAATTGATAGAAGTTATACATGTTGGAATTTGCATGGTGAGAACATTAACGAGAATGTTGAACCGGGGGATAATACGACCTATGCTTCAAACGACAATGGCACATATACATACGATTCTGATCGAGTCGAAGAGATTGCAGAAGCACTTGAAGAAGATCTTAAGGATTGTCCCAAAATGTTTGAGAGGTTGGTAAGCGATGCAGAGAAACCGTTATATAATGGTTGCACCAAATTCACAAGATTGTCTGCGGTATTAAAGTTGTACAACTTAAAGGCGGGCAATGGATGGTCGGATAAAAGTTTCACAGAGTTATTGGCCCTTATGAAAGATATGCTTCTAGAGGATAATGTTCTTCCCAATCGAACATATGAGGCCAAAAAGATGTTGTGCTCTATTGGCATGAGCTATGATAAGATACATGCTTGTCCAAACGATTGCGTTTTGTTTCGAAATGAGTATGCATCGCTAAATGAGTGTCCTAAATGCGGTGTCTCGCGATATAAGGAAAAGTTGTCTCCAGCAAAAGTCTTATGGTATTTTCCTATAATTCTAAGATTTAGACGCATGTTTCGTAGTGAGACCGATTCAAGACACTTGACTTGGCATGCAGATGAAAGAATTATTGATGGAAAGTTGCGACATCCGACAGATTCACCACAGTGGATGAAAATTGATGATGATTATCCTGAATTTGGAAAAGAAGCAAGAAACCTTCGCTTGGCATTATCTACTGATGGAATGAACCCACACGGTCTTCAGAGTATCTCACATAGCACTTGGCCTGTGATCATAATGATTTATAACCTACCTCCATGGCTATGTATGAAGCGTAAGTACATGATGTTATCTATGTTAATTTCTGGGCCTAGACAACCAGGGAATGACATAGACGTATACTTGGCACCCTTAATCGAAGATTTAAAGTTTTTGTGGGAGAACGGTGTGGAGGTTTATGATGGGTATAGGAAAGAAAGTTTCAACTTGAGGGCGATGTTGTTTGGCACAATTAACGATTTTCCAGCATACGGAAATCTATCAGGGTACAGCATAAAAGGTCAATTTGCGTGTCCTATTTGTGAAGATAAAACAGATTGGATGCGATTGGAGTTTAGTCAGAAGAATGTATTTCTCGGTCATCGTAGATTCTTAAATTCTAATCATCACTATTGTGGGTGGAGAAAATCATTCAATGGAGAGGCAGAACATGGTAGAGCTCCAACTATATTGACAGGTGATCAAATTTTTGAAAAGGTGAAAGATGTGAGTACTCAGTTTGAAAAGCCTTTTGCACATACACTTGTCAAGAGTGGGTGGAAGAAGAGGTCAATTTTTTTTGAACTGCCATATTGGAAGTCGTTGTATGTAATACATTTTCTTGATGTTATGCATATTGAAAAAAATGTATTTGACAGTGTTATTGGTACGTTACTCAATATACAAGGAAAGTCTAAGGATGGCCTTAAAGCAAGAAAGGACCTGGTAGCGATGGGAATAAGAAATGAATTAGGACCCATGAAGAAAGGAACACGAACATATCTACCACCTGCTGCTTATACTCTATCTAGAAAAGAGAAAAAGGTATTGTGTAAGTTTCTAAGTGCAGTTAAAGTGCCAGAAGGATACTCTTCAGATATTAGAAGACTTGTGTCTATGAAAGACCTCAAGTTAAAGAGTTTAAAGACGCATGACTGCCATGTTATAATGGAACATTTTCTACCAATAGGTATACGTTCTATTCTTCCAGAAAAAGTAAGAAGCGCAATAACTAAATTGTGTTTTTTCTTCAAGTCAATTTGCAGTAAGGTGATCGATCCTGCGATCTTACCAACATTGTAAAAAGAAATAGTAATTACTTTGTGTGATTTTGAAATGATTTTTCCTCCCTCGTTTTTTGACATAATGGTTCATCTAGTTGTTCATCTGGTGAAAGAGACACAATTGTGTGGACCGGCTTATATGAGATGGATGTACCCTGCTGAACATTATATGAAAATATTAAAAGGGTATGTTAAAAACCGAAGTCGACCAGAGGGTTGTATTGTTGAACGATACATTGTTGAAGAAGCGATTGAGTTTTGTACTGAATATCTGTCCAATGTACAATCAATTGGACTCCCCAAATCTCATATTGTCGAAAAAAAAGAAGGAAAAAAGTTAATTGGAAATGAAGTTGTGACAGTATCAAGGGTCGAACGGGATCAAGTGCATTTGTATGTTCTGCACAATGAGAATGAGGTTGAGCCGTATGTTGAAATGCACAAGGATGTTCTCCGAGATTTAAATCCGAATAGAAATGAGAATTGGATAGTACGAGAGCACAATCGAAGTTTCATACCTTGGTTTAAGGATTATATTTATTCAAAGTTATATCCAGATTCCGCTTCGATAACAGAAAGGTTGAGATGTTTAGCATATGGTCCAAGTTTGGTTGTGTTTTCTTATAGCGCATACGCAATTAATGGATACACATTTTATACCAAAGAACAAGATGATAAAAGTACTATGCAAAATAGTGGTGTCACCGTGGTAGCTGAAGCAATGCACATTTCAAGTGTGAAAGATTTAAACCCCAAATTTGCAAATCTGTCATATTTTGGGGTTATCGAGCGCATTTGGGTGTTTGATTATGAGAAGTTTCAGATTCCTATATTTCGTTGCAAGTGGGTTGAAAATAATAATGACGTACGAATGGATAAGTCAGGATTTTTGCAAGTGGATCTTAATAGGGTGGGGTACAAAGATGAGCCTTTTATTCTAGCCTCTCAAGCTAAACAAGTGTTCTATGTCACTGATCCGACAAGTACAAAATGATCTATAGTGCTTTTATCTAACAAAGTAATTGATGAAAACATTGGAGATCAAGGTGATATTGATGTTGATATTGAATCATTTACTAGAAATGATCAAGATGAAAATATTATAGCGAGTGAATCATATACAAGAAATGGTCATAATTAGGGTATTTGGATCAATCCAACCGTCCGTGTTGTTAAGAGACGGGTAGAACATATTCCAACAAAGAAAAGAAAGAGACGTTAGTGAAAAAGGTACTAGTTATAAAATTATAGCTTATATCATTTAATAATATTAATTAGTTGTCATGTTATATATATCTTATATCATTCAATGGATTATGGATTATGGATTTTTATATTTGTCATTTAATTTTTATTTTTTTCTTTCTTACAGGTGAAATGGCTAGTGATCATGACGACACACACGAGACACATGATGAAAATGAAGCTCAGAAGGTATATTAATTTTCACAATGTTGCTTATTAGTGATGCTACTTAATAACACAAAACAACTGTATATTAATTCTTATTTGTTTGTCTATGTGTAGTACCCTCGTCAGCGTAATGGCATAGACTGCGGGTATTTCGTTTTGAGGTTTATGAGAGAAATCCTTCAAATGGATCGATTAGAGATTCCTATTACGGTATGCATGGATTTATAACTTAGGATTTATTTTAATATTTATCGGATATGTCATATAAATTATTATTTTTAACTAAATCATGCATATTATGTTTTGTTATGTAGTACTTTGATGAATACACGTGTTCTCATTACACGAAGGATAAATTTTGTAAGAAATTAAGGAGGAATTGTGCGAATACCTTATTGGAAAAAAAGTCATATAAGGTATAGGATAATGAGATTATGTGAATGTATAGTTTTGTGAATGGTTTATTTTATGGGATTGTATAGTTTTGTGAATGGTTTATGTTATTTATGTGATTTTGGAATGTAATTGTATAGTTTTGTGAATGGTTAATGTAAATGACTTGAATTATAATGGAAATGGTTTATGTGGTTTATGTGATTTATGGGATTAGTGGAAATGGTTAATGAACCATACTATAAATTGTTAATGGAAATGTGAAATATACAGGTTTATTGAAATGACTTGAATTATACAGGTTTCTGCATAAAAAAATGGTTAAAATGGGATTTTTAAAAAAAATCGTTAAAATTATACGTAGAGAAAAGACAGCGCTTTCTAGAAAAAGCGCTGTCTATTGTTCACAACAGAAAGCGCTTTTCCTGAAAAGCGCCCTCTAAAGGCATAGAAAAATTCATAACTAAAATTATAGGCATACATTAGACAACGCTTTTAGAAGCGCTGTCTAAAGGGGGCCTTTAGACAACGCTTTTTATTGAAAAAACGCCCTCTAGAGGTATAGAAAAATTGATAATTAAAATTATAGATATACTTTAGACAGCACTTAAAAAAAGCGTTGTCTAAAGTGTGTCATTAGACAACGCTTTTTGTTGAAAAAGCGCCCTCTAATGTATACTTTAGAGAGCGCTTTTTCGTAAATAAAAAGCGCTGTCTTTACCTACGCCAGCGCTGGCTTAGACAGCGCTTTTAAGCGCTGTCTAAGGCCTAAAAAAGCGCTGTCTAAAGTCTTGTTTGACGTAGTGTATTTGTTTGTTACATTTTTCTATTAATGCACTACATTGACACTTGTTGCATTACATAAATTTTTTGAAAGTTTAGAAACATTGTCATTAAGTGTTTATTTTAATTAAGTAGAATTCATTTTATTTTAAAAAAATACATTAAGTTTTGTTTGATGTTGTCTTGTTAACATTTTTGTTATTAAACCTTAACAAAGGTATTTATATTTTTGTGTTTTGTTTGAAAGTAGTAATAATAATGATTAGATTTTTTTTTATTATTTTTAAAGTAAAATAAAATTTTAAAAAATAGTGGTAATTTTATTTGTTTCCTTTTATTTAGATTTAAATATAAATTTTTTGTCACACTTATAGTTAGGTTTTATTTATTGTTTTGATTATTATCATTATTCTCCATTTTCAATTTTAGAAAAATTAGTTTTGTTTTATGTTTTTCTTTATTACATCATAAAATTTTTAACAAAATTAAAAAAAAAGTTTAATATTATTATTTATTTTTTTTAAATTATAAAAATGACAATAAATGTTATAATAAATAGATTTTTTATTAATAAAAATTCAAACAGTAAGATAAATGAAGTTCTTCAGAGACAGACCTATGGTATATTACCGACTCAACTCTATAACATATGAAATTTGTAACAATATTCAAGTAAATACTTCTATTTCTTTTTTATTTAAAGAGAGTTATATGCTTCAGTTTATTTTCTAAAATTTGTATGTATTCTCTATTGTCAATTGATTATAATACTTTATATATTACAACAAGTTGTTTAGTATTCAGAGTCTTTTCTAACCACCATTTATATATTAATTTTTATTTTTTATAAATCCCCTCTGAGCATATAGTCTTTTCTTTATTTTAAAACTATATTAAACGTGAATGTCCTTCATGAAAAAAAATTAACTACTTTTGATAGAGTTAAATAGAAAGATTATCTCATATTTGATATAAATTTTAAGTTTGGAATTTCTCATGGGATAACAACCTTTTAAATATGTGCTGGTGGTTTTTGTTATCACAAAAGAGAAAAAGAGAATGTGAAATATATTGAAACATCCAATTTTAAATAGAATAATAAGAAAAATAGGGAAGACACCCTTCAACTTTGAAATTGAAATTTCTCCTATCAACCTTTTATGTCTAATTCTTTGACAATTTTATTTGTTTTTTTCTAATTATATCACAAGTAGCTAAAACTCTTATTGTGGGGAATGAGAACCTAATTTTGGAAATGATCTTGTAACTTTAACTTGATAGTTTTATTTTGAATTTATTGTTGTTTTTTTTTAATGATCAGCCAAACTTCATTCATAGAATCAAACATAAATTACAATTAAATGTGTTGTTGTTGCTGCTGTTGTTTATCTAAGTGTTTATGCACACATTTTTGCTTCTTTAATTAAAAAAATTAAATACTATGTGTAATTTACCTTGGATAACTATTCTCGAATGGTAAAAACTTGAATTAGGTATTTTTAGTAAACCACCGAACTAATTAAGAAAATCTTTTAATTAAGTTAAAAAAAACAAAGGCTTATCTCTTTTTTATTACATAGGGATTAATCTGATACTTTTGATAATTTCCTTGACCAGAAGAATGTCATTGATGGCAGATTTGAGAAATGTATCAAATTTTTGCAAGTAATACAAAAGAAGATTAATCCCTATTTTTTGACATCAATGACCAAAAGAATGTCATTGCTGGCAGATTTGACAAATGTATATAATTGAGAGACCATTTTAAAACTTTTAAAATTTAATGGATCAAAATGAACTCCAAAGTACCGAAGTAATGTTAAAGGACTAAAAATGATACTTTACCCTAATTTTTTTTATCATTTATAGACTAAATGCTAGAGAGGTTGGTAGATCAAACATGCTATTTCTTGGCCAATGGATACTTAGGATACAATTAAATAGTTGTAGTTTCAAAAATAAAAAAAATAAAAGACAACTTTTACTAGTCCATCTAAAACCTCTGTATATCATATAATGCCTTTTGATTTAGGCAATGTTCCAACTATTTTAAAAAAGTATATATATATATATATATACTTTTTTAAAATAGTTGGAACATTGCATAAATCAAAAGGCATTCTATGATATACAGAGGTTTTAGATGGACTAGTAAAAGTTGTCTTTTATTTTTTTTATTTTTGAAACTACAACTATTTAATTGTATCCTAAGTATCCATTGGCCAAGAAATAGCATGTTTGATCTACCAACCTCTCTAGCATTTAGTCTATAAATGATAAAAAAAATTAGGGTAAAGTATCATTTTTAGTCCTTTAACATTACTTCGGTACTTTGGAGTTCATTTCGATCCTTTAATTTTTTTTTTTTTGGCTTATCGCACTCTGGTTCATAGGGAAAAGGGCCCTAGTAATCCAGAATTCGTGCGGAGAGGCATGCACACTGACCAAGTATGTTGTTCCGTACCTGGGAATCGAACCCGGTATTTCCCGAGTACGTCCTTGGACGGGTTACCTTAAATTTTAAAAGTTCCAAAATGGTCTATCAATTATATACATTTGTCAAATCTGCCATCATACATAGGGATTAATCTTTTTTTTGATAACTTGTAAAAATTTGATACATTTATCAAATCTGCCATCAATGACATTCTTCTGGTCAAGGAAATTATCAAAAGTATTGTCAAAGACAAAAAAAAAACATCCACAAATATTTCAATAGAATTTTCAATCATATATATATATATATATATATATATATATATATACTTTTTTAAAGTAGTTGGAACATTGCATAAATCAAAAGGCATTCTATGATACTACAACTATTTAATTGTATCCTAAGTATCCATTGGCCAATAAATAGCAGGTTTGATCTACCAACCTCTCTAGCATTTTGTAATTGGTGGCAATGAATGAAGCTTTGATTAGTGAAAAAAAAAAGTTTTAGATGGACTAGTAAAAGTTGTCTTTTATTTTTTATTTTGTTTTTAAACTACAACTATTTAATTGTATCCTAAGTATCCATTGGCCAAGAAATAGCAGGTTTGATCTACCAACCTCTCTAGCATTTAGTCTATAAATGATAAAAAAAATTAGGGCAAAATATCATTTTTAGTCTCTTAACATTACTTCGGAGTTTATTTTGATCCCTTAAATTTTAATAGTTCCAAAATAGTCTCTCAATTATATACAATGTGTCACGTTAATTCTTTCCATTTACTTAGTTAGTCAAAGTCAATAAAATGGCCTACGTGGCACTGATGTGGAATTTGAAATGATTAGGTATAATTTTACTTTGTCAAGGTGGAAGCCATGTGTATGCCACATAATAAATAAAATTTATTAAAAAAAATATAAACCAATTTTGTAAAGTCAACCACAATGAAGAAGATGAAGATCATAATTCATACTCAGAATAAATTGAAATAAAAAAAAATTCATGCCTGTTGGAACTACGTTCAAGAAAGATGAATGTTTGAGAGAAGAAGAAGGAGAAAGAGAGAGAAGAAAATAAGAAGAGATTAGGGTTTGAAACTTTGTAAAATTTTATTATGAAGCTGTTGTACAAAAATACAAAGTAAAAGACCCTTTATATAGGCTATCAAAGCCCAGACCCACAAACTAACATTTCAACTGAACTCTTTATCATCTATATTCGACTCTGTCGAATACAGTTGACTTACAACACTACAACTATACAACATTTCGACTTCGCCAAAACCTATAAGTCCTTCGACTTCGACAAAACCTGAATTACATCTAACACACCACCTAATTCATGTTTTCGAGACTTCTCATCCCAATGCTCTTCTTTAACTCGTCGAATCTGATTTTCTTCAAAGGTTTGGTAAGTATGTCAGCTAGTTGAACTTCAGCCTTGCAATATTCAAGATCCAACTTCCCTCTGTTCACTTGACCCCTGAGAAAATGATACCTTCTTTCTATGTGCTTACTTCGACCATGACACATAGGACGATTGGCAAGATCAATACCTGACTTGTTGTCTACAAATAATTTCATCTTCCCAGGTTCCTTGATCTTGAGTTCTTCGAGCAACATATTTATCCATGCTGTCTAACATGCTGCATACGATGCAACTACATACTCAACTTCACATGATGACAAAGCCACAATGCTTTTTTTTCTCGAACTCCAAGAGATTGGAGCTCCTTCGATCATGAAAATATAGCCTGCATTACTTTTCTTCTCATCTTGGTCTCCACTGAAATCTGAATCAGTATAACCATATACCTCCACATCTTTCGACTTAGACCTATTTCGACATGGCATCAGCACACCATGATCAATCGTACCCCTAATGTATCTCAATACTCTCTTTACTGCAATAAGATAACATTCTTGGGGTTTCTCCATAAATCGACTTAACAATCCGACACTTTGACAAATGTCCGATCTTGTATTGCAAAGATACCTCAAGGATCCAATAATTTGTTTGTACAGTGTCGAACTTACAAACTCATCATCAGTTACCTTCTTTAACTTTGCTCCTGTTTCCAATGGAGTTGTCGAAGCTTTACAGTCAATCATCTTGAACCTCTTCAAAATATCTTGAGCATACTTCTTCTGGTGCAGGAACACACATTTAGATGTGTCTTTGAATTCCATTCCTAAGAAATATGACAAATTCCCTAGGTCGGACATTTCGAACTCTTGCATTAACTTCGACTTAACTTTTCTTATCTCAGCTTCATTTGCACCTGTAATTAGCAAATCATCAACGTACAGGCATAAAATGATTCGACTATCATTGTCAACATCATTTATGTAAACTCCATGCTCAGACACACACTTTGTGAAACCTGCTTCGATTAGGAAACTATCTATTCTTTTATTCCAAGCCCTTGGGGCTTGCTTCAATCCATAGAGAGCCTTCCTCAATCTGTACACCTTCGACTCATGCCCTTTGATCTTAAATCCTGGTGGCTGACTGACATAAACTTCTTCCTCCAAAGGTCCATTCAAAAATGCTGATTTTACATCCAACTGATGTATCTTCCATTCTCTATATGATGTAGTCGAAACAACAATCCTGATTGTTTCCATCTTAGCCACTGGCGCATAGACTTCGTTGAAATCAACACCAGGTTTCTGCAGAAATCCTCTTGCCACTAGTCTTGCCTTATGCTTGGCAATTTCACCATTTGGCCTTCGTTTCAGCTTGTAAACCCATTTCACATCAATAGGCTTCTTGTTGGCTTTTTCGACAAGTTCCTAGGTATTGTTCTTTTCAATTGCCCTGAGTTCCTCCTTCATGGCTTCACACCAATTCAAATCATTCATGGCTTCATCCAAGTTAATTGGTTCTGCTTCAGCCATCATCATTGCTTCTTCTATTAAGTCACCATCTACATTGATTGCATTATCTGGAAATCTCTCATATCCAGCTAACCTTGTCGACTCAGCTCTTGTTCTAGTTGATCTTCTGACATTTTGCTCAGGAGGTTCTTCATTTCGACTTGTCGTGGCCTCAGTTTGTTGGTCTTCTTCAAACACCGTCGAAACTGTCTATTCCACCTGTCGACCAGTATCATGTCGAACTGACCCATGACTCCACTCCCATTTTTTATTTTCATCTACCAGAACATCTCGACTGATCACAAATTTATCATCTTCTGGTGAATATAGTCTATATGCACCAGTCGAATGATAACCTATGAGCACCATGGTTTGACTTCGATCATCTAGTTTTGTTCTCAGTTGCTTAGGAACATGCCTGAAACATATTGATCCAAAAACTCTAAAATGACTTACATTTGGCTTCTCACCTGTCCAAGCTTCATAAGGAGTCTTCTCGACTAACTTCTTCGTTGGACATCTATTCAGAATGTATACTGCTGTCGAAGCTGCTTCAGCCCAAAATCTCTTTGGCACCTCTTTAGCCTTCAACATACTTCTCGTCATATTCAGTATACTTCTATTCTTTCTCTCAGCTATCCCATTATGTTGAGGTGTATAGGGTGCAATAACCTCATGCTCTATACCTTCCTCTTCACAAAATCTAGCAAACTCTCGAGAGATATATTCACCACCACCATCAGTTCTCAGTTTCTTTAGCTTGCAGCCACTTTGCTTTTCGTCAAGCAACTTAAACTTCTTGAACTTTATGTATACTTCACTCTTACTTTCGATCACATAAATCCACATATATCTGGTGAATTCATCAATGAAAGTTAAGAAGTAACGCTTTCCACCATTCGACCTAACTTCAAAAGGTCCACATACGTCAGAATGAACAAGTTCCAACTTTCCTTTCGACTTAATTGGCATATCATGTTTGAATGCTTTTCTAGTCTGCTTTGCTTTGCAGCATTCTTTACACACATGATTTGGTTCCTTCACCTGAGGTAAACCATACATCATCTTCTTCTGATTCAGCATACCCAAACTCTTGAAGTTTAGATGCCCATATCTATGATGCCATAGCCAATTCTTTTCCTCTTATGTAGTTGACGCAAGACATTCATGATTAATCATGTTAATCTGAACTTTAAAAGTCTTGTTATCAGCCAATGGTGCTTTCAGTATCAATCTACCATCAGCATGATACACCTTCATTTGATTATTCTCCAGCTTCATATGATGTCCTTTGGCAAGTAATTGACCTATACTTATCAAGTTACTTGTCATAGAAGGCACATACAACACATCAGTAATGCTGGCTTTTCTACCATCTCTCTTCATTACAGATATGTTTCCTCTTCCACCTGATGTGACACGTCTACCATCTGCAAACTTTATCACCTTCTTAACTGATTCATCAAGCTTCGTGAACCAGTTCTTATTACCAGTCATGTGGTTGCTGCAACCTGAATCAAGATACCACAAATTTGTTTCATCATCATTCGACTGAGTGTCTGCCATTAGTAGCACACCTTCAGAATCACTATCTTTCGCTTGTGCATACTGCACTTTGTCACTTTCTTTTGCTCGTGCTTCCTTCTTCTTTCGATAGTCTCGAGCATAATGACCAAAACTTTGACAATTGTAACACTGCACGTCTTTCATGTCAACTTTCTTCCCAGAATACTTGTTGCCCATGACTTTCTTTGAATCATCATGATTCTTTGAACTCTTGCTTGACTTCTCATCACTAGCAAGATTCCTTCCCTGCTTCGCCTTCCCAGATTTCTTGGTGAGTTTCGCCTGTAGTGCTTGGTCCGATACCTTTTCTCTTTTTGAACTTCTTTGCTTCAATCTCATCTCATGAGCTTCCAAAGAAGCCTGTAGCTCTTCAACCTTCATCTCAGCAAGATTCTTGGACTCTTCAATGGACACTACAATGTAATCAAAATTTGCAGTCAGAGATCTTAGTACCTTCTCAATCTTCTGCAAATCTGTGATTGTTTCTCCACAAGACTTCATCTGGTTCGACAGCATCACCAACCTTGAAAAAAACTCCGAAACTGATTCATCTTCCTTCATCTGAATCATTTCGTATTGCTTTCTCAAGGTTTGCAGCTTCACCCTCTTCAGTTTCTAATCACCTCCATACAAGTTCTTTAACTTGTCCCACGCTCCTTTTGCTGATTCCTCTTCAATAATTTTCTCAAACACATTCGGATCCACACACTGGTGAATCAAGAACAACGCTTTACCATTTTTCTTCCGTTGATCCTTGTACGCAGCTTTCTATTCATCAGTAGCATTTGCCCCCAATTCAGTTACGCCATCATTCACGATTTCAACCACATCTTGAAATCTGAAGATAACCCTCATCTGCGCAACCCATCGTTGGTAGTTTTCCCCTTTGAAAATCGGTAGATTCGCTGGGAATTGTGTGGACGTTGTTGTTCCGTTTGCCATTAGATTCTCTCTGAATCGCAACCAGTGCTCTGTTATACCAATTTGTTGGAACTACGTTCAAGAAAGATGAATGTTTGAGAGAAGAAGAAGGAGAAAGAGAGAGAAGAAAATAAGAAGAGATTAGGGTTTGAAACTTTGTAAAATTTTATTATGAAGCCGTTGTACAAAAATACAAAGTAAAAGACCCTTTATATAGGCTGTCAAAGCCCAGACCCACAAACTAACATTTCGACTGAACTCTTTATCATCTATATTTGACTCTGTCGAATACAGCTGACTTACAAGGCTACAACTATACAACATTTCGACTTCGCCAAAACCTATAAGTCCTTCGACTTCGACAAAACCTGAATTACATATAACAATGCCCAGAAAAAATATAAACCAAATTTTTAAAGTCAGCTACAATAAAGAGAAATTCTCACCCTCACTCTCTAGTATAAACTGAAACCCCTCACTTCCATCTTGAGAAAACCCTCACCATTTTTTAATGGTTAGATCCTATCATGGAAAACCCCTTTTATAACATGAGAAACCCCTTTTATGACACATTTGATATTCTAAATTCAAACCTCTCACTTCCATGAGAAACTCCTTTGTTGTTTGAATTAGAATTGAGATTTGAGTTGAGGATTTGTGGAATTTAGATATGTAGTCATAGTGAGAAAACTTGATTTCAATTGTATATACGATTTCGATTTTCATTTGTGGAAGATTTGTGGAATAGTTTTTGGGTTTCGATTTTAATTTTGATTAAGATTTTAGTTTTGGTTTTTACGTATAATTTTGATTTGTAAAATAATTTCTAGGTTTGTACAATTTCAGATTTGTGAAATAAATTATGGGTTAAGCTAATTTTAATGCCAATGCTTTAGCAGTGATACATATAGTCAAAATAAATTATGGGTGCGTACAATTTTTGTTGCTGCAATACTTTTTGGTTTTTGTTGCAATTCTGTTCGCTTCATGTTCTTGTTCCTACTATGAAATAAGAATATTATAAATTGCAACACTTGCATTTGGCATTTGACAAAAATTATAAACTGTAGCTGAAAGTGTTTGACATTATTTCTTTCTGCTACAAATACCTAAACATTTAGAATATTGTGTGCTAAGAAATCAACTGCAGCACTTTTTTTAATAAGCAAATATATTATAAGGCTATTATAAGAATACAAAGAGGTATCCTAACTCACGTATCATAAAGGATATTAAAAACTTTCTTCGATTTTTTCTCAATCTACCATCATTAAAGATAAATTATCTTATCAACCACTAGATCACCCTCCCAAATCGCATCTTTAAACATGATATTATTTCTACTAGACCACAAGCACCAACCAATTACTAGCCAAATACCCACAACATTGTTAGTACTCACACAATTCAAATGTAACGCATTAATCCAATGTCTAAACTGATCCTGAACATTCGCAAAGGAAATCACCCTAACTCCCAACCAAACATTAATACTATGCCACACTTTTGAACTTTTATGACAATGAAACAACAAATGCAGAATATTTCTTCGACATTGAAACATAAGGGGCAGACCATGTCGTGTGAGTCTGAAATAATTCCACGTAGACGGAGATTATCACGTGTTGGAAGTCTATTATGAAACTTACTATTTCATTCATTAATAATACTCCAGTCAAAATTGAAACACACGGTTCAATAAGTGTTGTAAATTAAAATAAAATATAGAAAACAACATCACAAAATAAAGAATTAAACAGTTTTTCAAAAGTTCCTTTCAAAGTTCACCAAAGAATTATAAACCTGTCAGTGGTGAGTGGAAACCAAACATATATTTACAATTTGTAATATTGAAATAACAAATGTGATGTGGTTTAGTGGTATGCAATTTCGTTAAACTAGGCTAAAGGCAAAATTTAAGATTTTTATTTTTTTTTATTTTTGATAACATTGGTGATACACATATATCACATCATATGTCACGCATGCAAACATATGTCACGTCGTCGGATGTTATGTGTGCCTACACATAAGCTGTTTATGACAATTAGACAAAAATGATTTAAATAATTATGTTTGAAGACATAAAGAACTGCATTGGTCCTTTTAAAAAATAAAAAACCAACATTAACTCCAAAATAAAGATAAGTGACTAAAAATGATATTTTGGAAAAAATATTATTTACTCTGATAGCTTTTATCATGCTCGTGTATCTACACATCCTTCATCTAGTAATTGTACGAGACAATATCAAATTAATTTTTTTTTTCTCTTTTCTTACAACACATACAACTTTTCTTCTGTACCAACTTCCACACACCTTGTGGCATAATCAACCTCAACAAAAAATCTATTCATTGCAAAATGAAGATGGTTGTAGACCACTGAAATATATTCCACAAAAGTTAAAAACTTTAACTTTATGAATACTTTGTAAGCGCATTTCATGTAGTTTAGAGATGCTTCTTGATCCTTAGCAACAATTAAGGAGTTGTATGTTAGGATGCTAATTGATAAACCCTAACAAAATTAGAGAAAACAAGGAAGACAATAAAACTATCTAAGAGAATTAAAATAAAGATAACATTTGATTTCATTCATACCTAAAATGTGTCCAAGACACTTACATATATAGTGCTCATAAAGGATAATGAATTAAAAGCTCAATCACACAATAGCCCAATGTTGCACCCCAAATTTTACCCTCAGATACTATGGTTTTCTGCACGTCATTTTTAGGTCATCTGTCTTAGCATTTATAGTCTTGTAGTCCATTGGTCATTGATCATGCACTTTAGCCTTTTTATCATTCTTTATGCATCCTTAATCTCATTTTTTAGCTAAATATTAATTTTGAATTACCTAGATTTAAATAATTTTGCTATTTAATTTAGTTCATTCTTAATTATAGCTTTAACTTTAATCTAATTTAATTTCAACCATACCATTTTATCTAATTTTATCATTCCATGTCATTTAGTTTTTTTTTTTACAATTTATAACTTTTAGTTTATACTTTTAATTTAGTATATATATTTAATTTAGATTA
This sequence comes from Lathyrus tuberosus, assembly GCA_022829125.1. Taxonomy (NCBI): domain Eukaryota; kingdom Viridiplantae; phylum Streptophyta; class Magnoliopsida; order Fabales; family Fabaceae; genus Lathyrus; species Lathyrus tuberosus. The sequence goes on from JALAZF010000191.1 coordinate 1,894,932, forward strand.
TTATTATTTTAATTTAGTCTTAATTAGGTTAATCTTAATAAAGTTTATTTTTAATCTTAGTCAAATCTTAATATTATTTAGTTCAAGTTTATTGACTTAGTTTAATTTTAATTTTTATTTTTAATCTCAGTACTAATTCTAATTAAGTTTTAATTCAAATTCAGTTTTATTTCTTAGTTTAATTAGATTAGCTTTGCTAAAGAACTTGTAAGCCACGCCAGCCATCCACAAAAACTCTCTGCCACAGCTGCTACCACTTACAAACCTGTCAATAAGGCTTCAAATCAAATGGAAATTTTCAAATTTACAGATTCACAATCCAAGCGATTTAATTTCAAGTCTCAAAATCACTTCAAGCTCCATCACAATTTCAATTCGTACAGTGCTCACATAACCATATACATCAAACTCGTTTCATCATCAAATCACAATGTTAAACAAAGCTTCATCGTGTCATGTAACATAAGATGTTCAAACAAACATGTGCATCAATATCAAAGATTAAGTTCAAAATCAAGGAATAAAACATATGTCCAATTTCAGCACAAAGGGTAGTTCTAATAGCAGCAAGTCGTTTTACTCTCATTAGGGTCCACTCACTAATCTATCAAGTTTTATCACGATAAAGGAAAGTTTCAAAAGATACAAAAGCAAATATGAGTGGGAACCTCTGAACCATCACCTCACTACAGACAAGGCAAGTTGATAGCCGCAGGAATCGTATATACGCTGTCCACTCACAAAACTCAGAATGCTTCCTCAACAAGTTTCATAGTACAATTTTCAAATTTCACACCTAAAAACCCTAATTGAAGCCCTATTTAAAGCGACTGTTCATTCATCAGCGGGGAGGAGGAGAAAACCCTAATTTTTCTAACACAGCAACCCTCCTCTTCGCCTTCCTCAAAACCCTATCTGTAACCATTTTCAACCACAACAAACCCTCTCCTATTTCCCACTCCATAGCAACACCACCACCACTTTTCTCCTTCCAAACACCACGTTAACCACCAACGTCACAACTCTTCTCCGCCAACCGAACAGCAACCAAAACCGCCATTCCTAAATATCGCCCTTCAAATTCCCTTCAACCTTCTCCCCTGTTTTCGCTGGAATCAAAACAACAACCTCTCTTAAACCATCAACCTTCAACCTCTTTCAATCAAAAAGAACAACCACAACAAATCACTCACCCAATCCCTCTGACGATACCTCCGCTCCAAACATTTCCAAAATCAAACTCACATCTTAACTCAATCACCACCTCCATTACCGCTCGACCACTCTCAACCTAAACCCTCTGTCACTCATCTTCACCAACAAACAATAACCCACCTTTAGAAAACAAATCTCTTAACTTTCATTCACCCAAAACCAATCAAACCCTTTCAAATCGCACACCATACTTCAAACCACCGAAACAGCAAGAAATCAGATCAGAGAGTGAGACGGAGAAATTTCCAAACGTGAACGAAATGGAAATCAAACCTGGAAGAAAAGAGAGCGTGATTGAGATGAGTTGAAGGTGGAGGTCGAAATCAAAACCGAGTACGAGTGAGAGAGATCGTGAAAGGCCGATGAGTTGAAGGTTGGGTTTCGACCGCTGTGTTGTTGTTGTTCTGTTTCCCTATCCTAGCTTGGATCTCTTTTTTTTTTCGTTTTTAAAGAAAATAAAGCGAGGTTGAGGATCTCACGGAGTGTGTGTTTGTTTGGATTCTCACTGACCTTAGTTTTAAATATGCCATTGCTTTGTTTAATTAGTTTGTTAATCTGTTTGATCTTTGTGGATTGGGCTTCATGGCCCGTATCTTTTTCTTTATGTGCACCGCCCCATGTTTCATTTGATTTATTTCTCTTTTAAGATTTTTTCTGGTTTTCGGAAGGCATGTGTGGGCTGTAGGCCCGTGTTGATTCCAAAGTCCACCCTCTTTTTTAGTGGTCAATCGTGTTTTGGAAGTGGATAAATGGGTAAAGTCCATGTTGATTCATACCTTATCACACCCATCATGATCCATGCACCACCATTTTTATTTATTTTAATTAATTTCCTTTATTTATATTTTCAACAAAAGATTTTTAATACTTTGCTTTAGATTTGTTTAGATTTTGGGTAAATAATATTTGATTTTTGATATTCCTTTTATTTATTTTTGGTTTTCCATTTTCTTTATTTTTGGGCCTATGATATATCAAAATCATAATTCTTGTTGATTTACTTGAATCAATAAATTGTGATGAATATGAGGCCATATTCTATTTTATTAGTCAATGAAGTTCTAATCAAGAGATCTTCGATTTATCGATCTAAATCCTTGATTTAGACGAGACTAACTTTATGTTCAATTTAAGTCCATTATCTTTCTTTTTGGCCAATGATATAAAAACATCATAATTTTGTTGATTATTGCAAATCAATAAATTTTGATTATATGAGGCCCACGTTTTTTTATCGGTCAATGAGGATCTAAATCTTTATTTAGATGAGACCAATTTTATTTCATTTCGAGCCCGTTTACTTTATTTTTGGGCCGATGATATTGCAAAATCACGACTTTTTATCGATTTATTTCAAATCACTAAGTCGTGATATATATGAGGCACCTTCATTATTTTATCGGTCGATGAAAGTCGAATATCATAGATCATCGGTTTCTCGATTAAATCATGATTAAGACGAGACCGACTTTATTTCTACTTCATTCTGTATTTTCTTATATCTTCATTTTCATTTTTTACCGATGAAGTCTTTCTGTTCACGGACGTTGTTAGCGAAGCGACGAACCTTCATTATTTCAAATTTGTAGTGAGTGATCATTGAGATTTCTTTCTATACTTTGAGATCGTGATAGGTTACCTTCGACTAATCAACGAGAGTTTGTGATTTAAGACGAGGTCTCTACCTTTTCTTTTCGTGTAGCACGATTTCGTCGGAGAATGATCTTCTATATCATTTCTCTATCGTGTCTTAACACAAAGATCAATTGTGCATCCTCCTATAGTATGGTCTTCCTCATAGACCGTACTACGACGGACCAGCACTACATTGGACCCGATTCATCGATCCAATAAATTAATCAACAATCACTAAATTTATTTTCAGTCAATATATATATTGATTTATTCTTTATGTCGATTATTATCCTTGTTAATATTGTTCATATTTATATCTTGTGTATATTTTTCATTTTATTTGTTCATTTAAAACACACTAATAAATATCGAAACCTTAAAAAACTCAATGACCAGACTGTGGTTACTATTGTGTTTTGGACTGAGGACATAGATTTAGGACTCTTTACCCTATGCTCTTGGAGTGGAGGTTTTGATCTTGGTTTGTCAGTGGCTGACCAGCATGCACTCTATTCTGGGTCAGATCTTTCTATCTCTCGCTCATTTACATTGATGCATTTTTGTCTGCATGTATATATGTTTGCCTGACATTGTTTTTTAGCATGTTAACATGATATTATGTGGTTACCATCATTCTTTGATTTATTATCATTTGATTTTGATGTTTTGATTATTACCATGTTCATATTACTTTGTTCATACTATCTTGATTATACTTTTGTTCATACTGTATATATCATATTCATGATTGTTCACTTGACCCTCCTTCCAAAGGAAAGTTCCTACTTTGACTCCTAAGTCACAAACCATTCCCGTTTCATCCTTGGCCTCATAAGAGCCGTTTCCCTCATAGTTTAGTAATAGGATGGAGTTATCATGAACTCCATGTGATTCTCACTATCATGAGAACTCACTTTACCTTTTACTCAGACTTACAGAGTTATCATGAACTCTATGTGATTCTCACTATCATGAGAACTCACTTCCTCCCTTCATAATGTAGACTTAGAGAGTTATCGTGGACTCTATGCGAGCTTATGCTCATTCCCTTTGGAACGTTGGCCATAGTCAATGTTTCCTTTTCTTTCACCCTTAGTTAGGTGAACTACGGTTGCTCTGATTCTTTAGTCAGATACGTAGACACAAGATGCGATGTCTTGGCGAGCAAACTAGTGTACATACTCTTAGGTCTTTACCTTAGCATAGATATCTTAGCAAACATAACATAACACAAATTTAGCGAGAGGTTCCTGTAGAGTACTACAGATACTTAGGGTGATAATACCTTCCCTTTGTATAACCAACCCCCGAACCTTAGATCTCCCCCCTTTAGGTTTTTCTAACAATCTTGAACCTTTCCTTTGGATAAATCAAAGTCGGTTGTAAAAGAAATATGATGCAAGATAATTAATAGCTTGTTATCCGATTTTCACCGCAACACCCAATAACACTAATAACTAATAACACTAAACATAAAAAACTAATTAAATTGATATTCTAATTAAACCAAATTATTAAATTATAACTAATGATACTCTCTATCATTGTCGCGGGGTTCACTTGAACCTTGTCCTCAAGGTTCTCAACCTACTCCTGGATCCCATTGCTTAAACAGAACAATCAAGCCCAGCATTAACGCATAATCCAGTGAACCACACTTAGCATATCCAGCGACCAAAGCATTGGCAACCAATTCATTCCTCCGAAGGAATCCATGCCTTAAAGAATAACCATGAATCTCCTTCAAGGTTCTAATGATACTCTCTATCATTATCGCGGGGTTCACTTGAACCTTGTCCTCAAGGTTCTAAACCTACTCCCGGATCCCATTGCTTAAACAGAACAATCAAGCCCAGCATTAACGCATAATCCAGTGAACCACACTTAGCATATCCAGCGACCAAAGCATTGGCAACCAATTCATTTCTCCGAAGGAATCCATGCCTTAAAGAATAACCATGAATCTCCTTCAATTTCAAAAATTGAATCTCTTCCATTACCAAGAGGGACCAATACCACCGTCCACTAGCAGGGGGTCCCGTTTAAAGGCAGAACAAAGCTCTGTATGTACTGGCCCACACAAGGGTTGATTGCACCTAGTAGGAATCGAACCTGAGATTTTAAGAAGAGCACACCCTCAAAGCCCAAACCTCTACCACTAGGCCAACCCTTACAGGTTAATTATGAAATGTTAATATGGTTGGGGTTGAACTCTAAACCTTTCAAATTGAGAATATAAAAATTTGAATAAAAATGATGAAATGTTGATTGGGTAGGGGTTGAACTCTAAAAAAAACCAACAAATAGTATTAAAGTAATATTTCAAACTAATAAAAATAATTAGAGTAAGCATCAACATAGTATCGAACAGATAAGACAAGGTAAAACCTATATATCGGGAATAAGGTGCACCTTACCTTGTGAATCTCTTCTCAATTTCGATAAATGCCAAGAGAGAAGAACGACATCAAAGTGAAACACAGAGAAAGCCCTAATTGCATTTCAGAGAGAGAAAACTCATCATCCATGGCACACTATGCCAAAATTGGACAAAGACAGCGCAAAAAAGACAGCGCTTTCTGGACGAAGCGCTGCTATAAGTCTTTAAAAAATTTCGCTTAAAAAAAGCTCTGTAAAAGACAGCCTTTAGAAAGTGCTTTTTAAAAGCGCTGTTAAATTCCCAAAATGGAAGCCACCTTAGAAAGCGCTTTTTGTAAAGCGCTGCTATAGGCATTACTTTAGACAGCGCTTTTATAAAAGCGTTGTCTAAAGGTTAACCTTAGAAAGCACTTTTTAAAAGCGCTGTTAAATGACCAAAATGGAAGTCACCTTAGAAAGCGCTTTTTGTAAAGCGCTGCTATAGGCATCACTTTAGACAGCGCTTTTGCAAAAGTGCTGCTATAGGTTTTAAATTCTCCCCACCTTAGAAAGCACTTTCTGAGAAAAGCGCTGTTATAGGTAGCACTTAAGAAAGCGCTTTTTAAAAGCGCCGTCTAAAGTCATTTATGAATTAAAATATAAAACAATTTCTAATCATTTTCAGACATTTCTTTTCATTTTCTTCTCTCGACCGTTCTTCTCTACTGAAACCCTTGCTATCGTTCTTCTCTACTGAAACCATTGCCGTCGTTCAATCGCCATTGTCGTCGTTCCATTGCCGTCGTTGTTCGTCATTGTCGTCGTTCATGTATTTCCGTCAGTTTGGTTGTTCATTCGCCATTGCTTTCGTGAAGAAGAAGACGAAACGAAGAAGAGGTACACTTTTCATTCTTGTTTTCATTCTTGTTTTCATCGTACGATTTTTGTTCTGTTTTCATTCTTGTCACTAGCTACCATTTTGCCGTCGTAGTACAGGTGTTGTTGAGGTGGTTTGGAGTTCCTGCATCATACTTCCATTTTGTGTATTATTCAGTTGCATACTTCTGACTTATTTTGTGTGTAGTGTTGATATGGGTAATGACCATAGTTATAAAGTTTAGAGATGTTTATTTTTGAACATGTTTAGAATGACTAATATTGAACATGTTGTTTCTATTTTCATTAGTTGTTGTTTCTATATTCTAGATTAAAGAAAGTATGATAGTTATTGTAATATTGATAGTTATTGTATTGATGGAGTTATGATATAGAGAGCCATGAAAGTAGAGTTATGATAGTTATTGTATTGCATGGTCAAAGAAAGTATGATATTTGTCTTTGCATGAGATGTTTATCTTGCTCAATAATTGCTTTGATGATTATCTTTGTGATATGATGATTACTTGTTTAAGTATGCTTGCTGTTAAGTATGTTGCTTGTTTGTGATTACATGTTGCCACTTATCAAGTTATGACTCATAATTGGTCAATTAATGATATTTCATTTTATGATACGTGTACAGGGGGATTTTGGTAATTCTAACCTATCTGGACACTGTGTGGGTCTAAAAGTTGTTTACATCCCTGCAGGTAAATATTTTTTATTTTTGTTTTTGTTTAGTTTAATTAGTATAACTATGGGTAAGAAATGGTTGTCTTCAAGTCGATTGTCGAAAGAGTACGAGAATGAGGTATCAAAATTCGTTAAGTTTGCTATTGCGCACGCCAAAGACCCCAGTCGAATGGGATGTCCTTGCTTGGGTTTTTGTTTTGGGAGTCGGGTTGACGCGGTTCAGTTGGCATCGCATTTAATGAGGAGTGGAATTGATAGAAGTTATACATGTTGGAATTTGCATGGTGAGAACATTAACGAGAATGTTGAACCGGAGGATAATACGACCTATGCTTCAAACGACAATGGCACAGATACATACGATTCTGATCGAGTCAAAGAGATTGCAGAAGCACTTGAAGAAGATCTTAAGGATTGTCCCAAAATGTTTGAGAGGTTGGTCAGAAGAATGTATTTCTCGGTCATCGTAGATTCTTAAATTCTAATCATCACTATCGTGGGTGGAGAAAAGCATTCAATGGAGAGGCAGAACATGGTAGAGCTCCAACTATATTGACAGGTGATTAAATTTTTGAAAAGGTGAAAGACGTGAGTACTCAGTTTGGAAAGCCTTTTGCACATACACTTGTCAAGAGTGGGTGGAAGAAGAGGTCAATTTTTTTTGAACTGCCATATTGGAAGTCGTTGTATGTAAGACATTTTCTCGATGTTATGCATATTGAAAAAAATGTATTTGACAGTGTTATTGGTACGTTACTCAATATACAAGGAAAGTCTAAGGATGGCCTTAAAGCAAGAAAAGACCTGGTAGCGATGGGAATAAGAAATGAATTAGGACCCATGAAGAAAGGAACACGAACATATCTACCACCTGCTGCTTATACTCTATCTAGAAAAGAGAAAAAGGTATTGTGTAAGTTTCTAAGTGCAGTTAAAGTGCCAGAAGGATACTCTTCAGATATTAGAAGACTTGCGTCTATGAAAGACCTCAAGTTAAAGAGTTTAAAGACGCATGACTGCCATGTTATAATGGAACATTTTCTACCAATAGGTATACGTTCTATTTTGCCAGAAAAAGTAAGAAACGCAATAACTAAATTGTGTTTTTTCTTCAAGTCAATTTGCAGTAAGGTGATCGATCTTGCGATCTTACCAACATTGCAAAAAGAAATAGTAATTACTTTGTGTGATCTTGAAATGATTTTTCCTCCTTCGTTTTTTGACATAATGGTTCATCTAGTTGTTCATCTGGTGAAAGAGACACAATTGTGTGGACCGGCTTATATGAGATGGATGTACCCTGCTGAACGTTATATGAAAATATTAAAAGGGTATGTTAAAAACCGAAGTCGACCAGAGGGTTGTAGAAGCGATTGAGTTTTGTACTGAATATCTGTCCAATGTACAATCAATTGGACTCCCCAAATCTCATATTGTAGAAAAAAAGAAGGAAAAAAGTTAATTGGAAATGAAGTTGTGACAGTATCAAGGGTCGAACGGGATCAAGTGCATTTGTATGTTCTGCACAATGAGAATGAGGTTGAGCCGTATGTTGAAATGTACAAGGATGTTCTCCGAGATTTAAATCCGAATAGAAATGAGAATTGGATAGTACGAGAGCACAATCGAAGTTTCATACCTTGGTTTAAGGATCATATTTATTCAAAGTTATATTCAGATCCGGCTTCAATAACAGAAAGGTTGAGATGTTTAGCATATGGTCCAAGTTTGGTTGTGTTTTCTTATAGCGCATACGCAATTAATGGATACACATTTTATACCAAAGAACAAGATGATAAAAGTACTATGCAAAATAGTGGTGTCACCGTGGTAGCTGAAGCAATGCACATTTCAAGTGTGAAAGATTTAAACCCCAAATTTGCAAATCTGTCATATTTTGGGGTTATCGAGCGCATTTGGGTGTTTGATTATGAGAAGTTTCAGATTCCTATATTTCGTTGCAAGTGGGTTGAAAATAATAATGGCGTACGAATGGATAAGTCAGGATTTTTGCAAGTGGATCTTAATAGGGTGGGGTACAAAGATGAGCCTTTTATTCTAGCCTCTCAACCTAAACAAGTGTTATATGTCACTGGTCCGAAAAGTACAAAATGGTCTATAGTGCTTTTATCTAACAAAGTAATTGATGAAAACATTGGAGATCAAGGTGATATTGATGTTGATATTGAATCATTTACTAGAAATGATCAAGATGAAAATATTATAGCAAATGAATCATATACAAGAAATGATCATAATGAGGGTATTTGGATAAATCCAACCGTCCGTGTTGTTAAGAGACGGGTAGAACATATTCCAACAAAGAAAAGAAAGAGACGTTAGTGAAAAAGATACTAGTTATAAAATTATAGCTTATATCATTTAATAATATTAATTAGTTGTCATGTTATATATAGCTTATATCATTCAATGGATTATGGATTATGGATTTTTATATTTGTCATTTAATTTTTATTTTTTTCTTTCTTACAGGTGAAATGGCTAGTGACCATGACGACACACACGAGACACATAATGAAAATGAAGCTCAGAAGGTATATTAATTTTCACAATGTTGCTTATTAGTGATGCTACTTGATAACACAAAACAACTATATATTAATTCTTATTTGTTTGTCTATGTGTAGTGCCCTCATCAGCGTAATGGCTTAGACTGCGGGTATTTCGTTTTGAGGTTTATGAGAGAAATCCTTCAAATGGATCGATTAGAGATTCCTATTACGGTATGCATGGATTTATAACTTAGGATTTATTTTAATATTTATCGGATATGTCATATAATTTATTATTTTTAACTAAATCATGCATATTTTGTTTTGTTATGTAGTACTTTGATGAATACGCGTGTTCTCATTACACGAAGGATAAATTGCAAGAAATTAAGGAGGAATTGTGTGAATACCTTATTGGAAAAAAAAGTCATATAAGGTATAGGATAATGGGATTATGTGAATGTATAGTTTTGTGAATGGTTTATTTTATGGGATTGTATAGTTTTGTGAATGGTTTATGTTATTTATGTGATTTTGGAATGTAATTGTATAGTTTTGTGAATGGTTAATGTAAATGACTTGAATTATAATGGAAATGGTTTATGTGGTTTATGTGATTTATGGGATTAGTGGAAATGGTTAATGAACCATACTATAAATTGTTAATGGAAATGTGAAATATACAGGTTTATTGAAATGGCTTGAATTATACAGGTTTCTGCATAAAAAAATGGTTAAAATGGGATTTTAAAAAAAATCATTAAAATTATACGTAGAGAAAAGACAGCGCTTTCTAGAAAAAGCGCTGTCTATAGTTCACAACAGAAAGCGCTTTTCCTAAAAAGCACCCTCTAAAGGCATAGAAAAATTCATAACTAAAATTATAGGCATACATTAGACAGCGCTTTTAGAAGCGCTGTCTAAAGGGGGCCTTTAGACAGCGCTTTTTATTGAAAAACCGCCCTCTAAAGGTATAGAAAAATTGATAATTAAAATTATAGGTATACTTTAGATAGCGCTTAAAAAAAGCGCTGTCTAAAGGGGGCATTTAGACAGCGCTTTTTGTTGAAAAAGCGCCCTCTAATGTATACTTTAGAGAGCGCTTTTTCGTAAATAAAAAGCGCTGTCTTTACCTACGCCAGCGCTGGCTTTGGCAGCGCTTTTAAGCGCTGTCTAAGGCCTAAAAATGCGCTGTTTAAAGTCTTGTTTGGCGTAGTGGCACTCGCTTCTCGCATCGCATCCAAATCTAGATTTGTTTGTCCTCATTTCTTGTTTTCCTTCTAGCTACCGATTCTCGCAATCGATTGCATTCATATTTCATATTCCGATTTCCAATTTTTCGCTTGTAAACTATAATTTTCGGATCTCAACTAGACATGGCAACAAAACCCATACCCGCGGGTACCCACCCAAACCCACCCCGAAGTTGACGGGGAAAACCCGCTTTGACTGGGTTTGGGTTCAGATTTGGGTTTTCCCCGATTAAAAAATATGGGGATGAGTCGGGTAATGGAGACACTAGTACCCACCCCGAACCCGTCCCCGAACCCGCCCCGTTTATTTTTTTATGTACAATATTATTTAATTTTGTTAATTTGAAATATTAAATATGTGGCCAATGTTTTAATATTTTGATTTGTATTAATTATTTAAAATATTTAAAATGTATGTAGGAATTTTCTTTGAGATTTTTTTTATTATTTGAAATGTAATTTGATTTTGGAAAAAATAAATATTTTCTATTAAAAAAATTGATTTTACTAAATAGATGGTGGCGGGGCGGGGATACCCGAACCCAACCCGAACCCGTTTGGGACGGGTTTGGGTTTTAATTCTTCATCCCCGTTTGGGTTTGGGGTGGGGAACGGGGATTGTTTGGGGATTCGGGTTTGGGTTTGGGGGAAGTAAAAACCGTCCCCGACCCTCCCCGTTGCCATGCCTAATCTCAACAGATTTTCTTTGTTTGGAAAATACACATTTGATGATTTATTGTTCGATTACGAGTGTTTGGATCTCATTTGTTAATTCCTTTGGAAAATTAGGTTATTAGTTTTTACCATCTATGTGCATCTAGCTAGAAAAGTTAGATAATCCATCAACAACATTGCCACGGTATGTAATTAATTTTTTTCGACTGATTATTTTCGAGTTATATTGAGTTTCATTGCAGTGATTGATTGAAATTGAATAAACTGGATGAATGTAATTATCGTTTGATATGAATTATGAACTGCTTGTTTATTAAATCAATTGTGATAGGTTTTGTAATCTACTGATTCCTTTTGAATTGTGCCTAAAAGGGTTTGAATCACTATGCTAAAGGGTCTGAACTTCCTGCCCTTAAGGGAGATGGTGAGTTCTCCTATAGTTTAGGGTTCCGAACTCTCCAGTAAATCTTCCCACCGCTCTTTCCATCTGAGTTTCACTTCCTAAAAGTTCTTCTACGTACTTAGCAGATCCAAACCTCCAATCTTCACCTTTGCCAAATTTGAGTTCACACTCTACTCTCCGAGAACAACCATTAACGATACCCAATCATTCTCTCTCAATAACTTCCCAACTGGACCAACATTACCAAAACCTCTAATCCATTTCATCTTCCGGTATTAGAATCTTCATCGACTCAACAAAACAATCCGTAAGCACTTTACTTAATTCCAAACAATTCATTGCACACACTATCAAAGTCGGAAAGACACGTCTATTCCATCCAACACAATTCCCTTCCGCTATCAACAAGAGATTAAGGGTGATCAGTTCCTCAATTTGTCAATAGACAACCGACAATCATGATGGGTCATAAACCGTCTTTACCAAACTATAATAGCATTACTTGCATCTTGTGCACAAAACTACCTAAGGCACAAATCCTTAGTTGACATAAACCTTACCTCCGCATTCCCTCCGGAATCGGGAACAACACTGTCTAAACAACACTTACAATCTTGCAACCAACGGCACACTGAGCCAATGCTCCACACATGAAGCAACTTGGGGAGGTACCAGCTTCTCCCCCACTTATCTCATTCTAAATCCTGCAGACCAAGGATTAGAAAACCAGAAAGTACTGACAGTGTTTCACACACATATCACGTACTGAGGAACAAACAACATCGACAGTATTCAACTGTCACACCAACTGACTCAACAACTTGGCCGGACAGACCGACCTGCTCTGATACCATTAATGTAACACCCCAATTCCCATCGCGAATAAATAATACATATATAAATCAGAGTAAATAAAATTTTATTTTTTTCTGACAGAAAACAGGGATGTCACAATTAAAGAAAGAAAACATAAACCCTGCTCAATTATTTGATACATAACACAAACTGGGATAACATCAACGAGAAACTTTTTCCATATAAAAGGAAAGTTCAATTATGGAATAAAGCGGAAAGATCCATAACTGACTTGTTTTACAAAATAAATTGTTTTATAACATCAAAATATACATACAAAGGTAATACAAAATAAATCTAACAAAGGTATACATATATAACATAATCGTTCCCCGACTCCCGTGCTACGTATCAGAGCAGACACCAAGACCGACAAAAGAATGGAGAACTAATCTTCACAAAAGCCTCCAAGACTACTAATCTGCAATTGCCTCATAGAGCAACAAACCACAGCAGAAGGACGAGAAATAAAAACTAAATCAAGATTGCATAATAATATGCAAAAACATATTTAATCACATGTATAAATAAACTCACCCATACAATCACATACTAACACATATAACATGTATCAATTATACCAACATAATAACCTATTCACACATAATGCACACCAAAGTTATGACATATGGAAACACACCACCACATCACATATATTCATACATAGCATATTATAGACAATTAATACAATCATGGTAATGTACAATGTTCCCCCAAAACATAACATATGTCTATACATAAAACATATCACCCATAAACGATGCATTTATCACATATGCACCTCAATTCACAATGCTATCACAAGCTCAACACATAATCAATCGATTCATGATTTTCCACACATAATTAATTCATTCATGATTTTCCACACATAATCAATCCATTCATGATTTTCCACACATAATCAATCCATTCATGATTTATGCAAATGCAAAGAGACCGACACAACGACTCTATGCAAATGCGGTACCATCCATCCATCATTTCTCATCACCAGTTCACTCAGGAACTATTGGAATCATCGCTTGTTACTTAGTGTAACTCCCCGCCGGGAAAACGATGTTCCCCGTCGTTTTAGGTCCTCTTTGTATAAGGCTCACGACGTTTATGGATTTCTTTAGGTCCTCTTTGTATAAGGCTCACAATTTGATCTCTTTAGCTCCTCTTTGTATAAGGCTCACGGTCGTCTATAATCATCGCTTTAGGTCCTCTTTGTATAAGGCTCACAATGTTACAGCGGATTCCCTCTGGAACCGTTTCGTCGCTCACACCCACTAGGGCACACGACATCACCAACATGCATATCATGATGCTTGGCATACAATGACTCATGACATTCAAATGCACACATATACACATCCATAATCATGCATATATCATCAAATACAACACATAGCATTTACTAGCCCTTAGGTCACAAACCATCATCACAACATCTTATCACATGCATTTTCATCACACAACAACACACAAGTTATACAACATTCATATCAACAACATATTGCATAATACACATCAACTACACACACTTACAATGGTACAAGTTGACAAAACGACACCATTCCAATTCCCGACATAAGAAAGAATATGTCAAAAGCTTTCCAACGCACCAAACCGCGCCTCAAACCGGCTCACAGATCAAAAGTTATAAAGAAAACAAATTGGAAAAAGCTGTCATGTTCGCAATGCGAAGCTCCTAGCGAGTCCTTCGCCTCCTCATTCGCAGTACGAATGTCCCAGCGAACCAAGTCAGAACTGAAAATAGCCTAAAAATTCCTAACGTTCGCAGTGCGAACTCCCAGCGAATCTTCGCTTCCCCTTCGCAGTGCGAGTTCTCCAGCGAACCGTGACAGAAAGAAAAATAACACAACGTTCGCAGTGCGAACCTCACGCGAACGTTCGCTTCCCACTTCGCTGTTGTTCGCAATGCGAACCTGCGAATTCTAGGATTCGCAACAGCGCTGTTATAGGTCATAATGGGTCCAAATTCATCATTCTCCTACCCCAAACACTCCCAATTCATACTATAACATCCAAAACATGATCCAAACCTAATAACAAGTATTCTACTCAGTTTATATCGAATTCCATCCGTAAAAACATCAATTTCTATCAATCGCTCCTAATTTCAATCGATAGGAAAAGTCTCGAAACAACCAAAACAATTACAACAAACAACACATATACATACACAAGTAAGATATAATTGAAACTTCTCACCCTTACCCGATTAATCGCGCTCGAAACGGAGTTATGTCGATTTTGCTCTTTCTCCCTTTTTCTTTCCACTTCTTTCTATCTTCTCTTTTCTTTCTTTTCCTTTTCTTTTCTCTCTATTTCTCTCTAATCTCTATTTATATAAAATATCTAAACCCCTAAAAAGACTATTTTACCCCTCAGCTCAAATATCCCGCAAACGCTCTCAAAACGCGATAAAACATAAACAACGATGAAAAATAATATATTGTCAAATAAAAGTCAAGAATAAAATAATATAAAACAAAAATAATTAAATCGACTCGATTAAATAAATAAGACAAAACCGGGGCATTACAGCATCTGGGGTTGCAAAGGGAAATGCAACATTATACAGGTTTTTACTGTGGCCTGAAATCTATTAATGTTTTAGATGCATGTTTAGTTTTATTTCTCAGATATCTATTCTTCGTTGTTTAAGAAGCATAGCATATTATAATGCGATGGTGGATTTAGAAGTGGAGTTGATGTCATGATGGCAGCAATAATGGGTGTTGATGAATATGGATTTGGTTCAGTGGAAATTATTGCCACTAGCTAGGAACAAAAACCGCAGGAAATGTGTTTCATGCGGAAATTTAGCTAAAATCTGCAGGTAAATCCGCAGAAAAATAGAGTATTTCTGGTAGTGTGGGATAAAAGTAAATGCCTAAGTACAATAAATTGAATTGAAAATTAATCGACAATCTTCGACAAAAATGCTAAAATTTGATAAATGTTTGTCAAATGTATAAAAAATAGTTGTTTATCGTCGAAATTGGTAAACAACTGCTAGTCTTTCAAAATTATTAAATCTTTGGTTACTTACAGGATCGACTAGATTGATCCTAGAACATGTGTTGTTATTTCATTTCTGGGTTTATTAAGTATGAACATTTCGACAATGTTCTTAAAGTTGTTAATGAAACGTTGCAAATTCTTTAAGGAAATGCAGAAAAGTAAAGATTACAAAGTAAAAGGTTTAAGGTAAATGACAAGATCTTAAATTGCATCCAATGTAAATTACAAGAAGAATCTTAAATAATCCAGTAAAAAGAATAAAATAAAATTTTCATACGTACATTTTCACTCAAGAATACTCTTTTCTCACACACAGGTACTTAGAAGAAATTTAGAGTTTGTGTACAAGTTTGAACACCCTGATTCCTAACTGTTAAGACTCTATTTATACTAAATCGAAAATAACCGCTATCTAACGTTCTTTTCGCCCAAAAGTTCCACGTTTCCAATCTGCATGCATTTTGTCGCTTTAAAGCTCTCCACATATCTTGAAAACGGATAAGGCCAAAAGACAATTATCAGCCTCAAATTTGAATTGCACATGTCGAGCGCTTCTTCAAGTGAGCGTCGTCGAACTCCAATCTAGGCCAAAAATCTTTCTAAGTCCTAGACCATCGCATCCTCCATGCATAGATCTCTTCGACCGGGTCTGCAATATTTTCTTGTCAAAGACAACATTTCTTCTGAGAATAATTCTTCAAATTCCAATAACTCATTTCAAATCTTCATATGCGTCGAAATGTTTTTATCATTATTCGTTGTCGAAATCATCATATTCTTCTTCAGAATATATTTTTAAATTTCATGACTTATTTCCAACATTAATATGTGTCGAAATCTCAGCCAACATAGTGCAGATAAATTTTTATTCACATAGAGTTAGATTAATTTAGTGACGAATAATTCTAATCCTATTAAGGTGAGAAATTTTGGGGTTGTTTAAGATCTGTTTTAAATTACTTAAAACTTATGATAAAGAAAGAAATTAGGATTTTAAATCTCCTTTTTGGCACTGCTTAGTAATAAATGTCTGAATTACTACTATTTAATGCCATATGATCACATTAAATTAGTAACATATACTTAGATCGACTCCTTGACTCAAAATCAAATCTATCTAAGAACAAATCCAAATTTTCATAGGTCTTGGTCGCAGTGTCCTACCAAATAAGAAAAATTTATTTTCGAACTTGAAAGTTAATCGAGATATTGATTAATAACTATTAAGTTGTGATTTTATTTTCTTCAAGAAATTACATTAAAGAAGAAACTTTGTCCCTTAGCTAAGAGTTCCTTAACACCTCCACACAAAAAAAATTTAAGAATGAATTTTAGGTGTTTTAAGTTATTAAAATAAGAAAACCATAAAGTAAGAGAGTTTCTTATCACACCACCCAAGTTTTGTAGGCACCATGTGAAATTTCATTATTGCCCCCAGATTCCGGATTTGCACATCCGGACGCACCAAATTTTTAAAAATCGCTGATATGTTCCGGATGTGCACATCCGGAAGAATTCCTGATCTGCAAATCCGGAAAAAATCAAAAGAATTTCATAAAATCATTTACTTCTAAATATAATTAAATCCAATATCATTAAAATCCAACATAATTAAACTTAATATGATTTTTCAATATAATTAAATCCAATTTAATTAAATCCAATATAATTAAAATTAATATGATTAAAATTAATATGATTTTTTTAATATAATTAAATTCAATATAATTAAATTAATTTTAGAAGTAAATACCATATAATTTTAATTATAATTTAGAAGTAAATACCATATAATTTAGAAGTAAATACCATGTAATTTTAAATACCAATATAATTAAATCCAATTTTAGAAGTAAATACCATATAATTTTAAATCCAATATAATTAAATTAATTTTTTCAATATAAAAAAAATCATTTAAAATTAAATACCATATTAATCATATTAATTATATTGAAAAAAATTAATCATATTAAATATCATATTAATTTTAATTAATATAGATTTTAATTATATTGGATTTAATTATATTGAAAAAATGATATTAATTTTAATTATATTGGATTTAATTATATTTAGAAGTAAATGATTTTATGGAATTCTTTTGATTTTTTCCGGATTTGCAGATCAGGAATTCTTCCGGATGTGCACATCCGAAACATATCAGTGTTTTTTAAAAATTTGGTGCGTCCGGATGTGCAAATCCGGAATCTGGGGGCAAAAATGAAATTTCACATGGTGCCTAAGAAACTTGGGTGGTGTATTAAGAAATCCTCTAAAGTAATGTATATGAGAAATATAAAGGGATAAAAATACTTTGAAGAAAAACATGTTTAATTGACTGTGTGTTAAAAATTCTTTATAAGTACATTAATTTTAGACAAAAGAATGAGGCCTACAGAATATAGCAAGTATAAAAAATGTGAGTAGTGTGGATAATAATCACACATTAGATAGGAATGTGGAGACTTGAGTATTTATAAGTGGGAGAACCCATACACCTATCACCTTAAGATTTTGGGTGAATATATGGTGTGTCTCTCACAAAGGTGTTGCTCTAGAAAATAAGTCCCACAATGTCCAATGCTCCCTAGTGAAAATCTTCCCCGACAATGGTATCATGAGCATTTGGTTCGAGTGAAGGACCGGCTTACTTGTATCGAAAGTATCCCCACAGGCGGTGGGTTGAGTGTCCCGTTGAAGAGTGTCAACGACGGTACAAGGGTGGTGAGTAAGAAACACACAACTAGGGCTGGCAATGAACCAAATCAACTCAAAAATAGTTCGAAATTCGATTCGAAAATTAAATTATTGAACTAGGTTCATGAACCAAATGAGCTGAATATGAGCTAAAAACTAAGTTCGTTAACTAAATGATCTGAACTTGAACTATACGTAGTTCGACTCGTTAGGTTCATGAGTCAATTCGATTATGTATGAGATAGATTATATTGTCTTTAAGAATAGGTTTAAAGATTTGTTCTAAATCTTAGTCTCATAATTTCTTTTAATCTAACGGTTTAATTGATAATTTATATTCTCATGTGAGTAAAATATTTCTACGAATAATTATACAAATAAAATTAACATCGTATAAATTTCAATCTTATAACTTTTATTTTATTTCTATATTTTTTATTTAAAAAATATTAATTTAAAATGTCAAATATATATATAAAAAATAGACTTTAAAAAATTACTTTTAAGTATGTGAAATAAGCGAGTTGAACCTAACAAGATAAACCTAACGAATTGAACCGAGATATTCGTGAACTTCTAACAAGTCGAGTTTGACCTGAAAAAAAAAGTTCGTGATGAACTCGAACAATTCTTAACGAGTCGAGTTTGAGCTAAAAAAAAGTTCGTGATGAACTCGAACTCGGTTAATTCTTAACGAGTCGAACTGAGCTAAGGTGAGTTCACTCGACTCGACTTATTTCCAGCCCTACACACAACAGAAAGTGCAGTTGCACAATTGAAGCTTCCGCTTAAGGGGGGCATTGTGGAAGCATTGTGGATAAACTCACACTTGAGGGGGAGTGTTAAGTATAACAAGTGTGAGTAGTGTGGATAATAGTCCTACATTGGATAGAAATGTGGATACTTAAGCATTTATAAGTGGGAGAACCCATACCCCTATCGCCTTAAGGTTTTGGGTGAATATGTGGTGTGTCTCTCACAAAGGTGTTGCTCTAGAAAATAAGTCCCAAAATGTCCAATGCTCCCTAGTGAATATCTCTCCCTAACAAGCCTTACTCGATTAATTATGTTGATAATGTGAATTTTTTCACTACTAGGGACACATGGCATTTTACGTTCAGCTTGGTCTTTCCTCTTTTGCGACATTTGTTTCGTTCTTGTACTCACATGTGCGTTTTCTTCTCAAATTGTTGCTCCATTTCAATACTTTTCTAAAAGTAATTGATGTAAATGAGAATACAAGGGGTATTCTAACCCATTACAATCAAAGAGCAAAAAAGGAAATTTCCAACCAACTCTAAATTAACAAAAGCGCTTAAAAGGGCACTACTACGGAAAACCCATCTAACAACGGTTGGGAAAGATATATAATCAAGTGGGCGCAAGCGTTGTTATGTAGAGTGTGGTTGTATATATGATACTTACAATCACGACCCAGTAACCGTTGTAATAAACTGGAAAACGCACCCTATCACAACGGATTTTCCAAAAGACCGTTGTGATAAAAATAGCGTTCGAGATATTATAACGGATATGATATATAACCGTTGTTACATTTTCTGTAGAATTAACAAATATTATCGTGCTTTTATAATCAATCCCATTTTTTGACCTGTATTATTGTTCACCATATCACAGTAGAAAATACAACTCACATTTGTGATAAAGTTATCATAATAATATTAATTATATCATATTCATAATATCAGATCATTGTATCATATTCAATACACCATCGGTCAACATACAAACCTAATCAACTATAACCTATTTCGTCATTGTTGTTACAACAAATGCAATGAACACTACAAATAAAAAAATCTAGGTAATCTTCAACTATTTCTTCAGGATCTTCACCTTCAACTTCAATTCGTCCTTCTTGGCTTTGTATGTGTTAACCATCTCCTTCTCCTCATTCAAGTTCTTTACCAGTGAATAAATTATTTGTTTTTCCCTAGGATCCATCTCCTTATCCAACCAAGCAAAGTGATAGCATTTTTTGTATCCTTGAATCTTATACATCCCACAGCCATAGAAACGACGGTCTGGGTTCGAATTGGTCCATGCCGTCATCAACGGAGCGTCGAGACCACACTTGCATATGTACCTTGAACGACTTGAGGACATGCTTCCATGGCTACAACTGGAGTGCTGAGACATTTTAATAGATGGATTTGATGGAAACTTGAAGAAACTGAGAGAGAAGAAGACAAATATTGACTAGGGGGAAAAGAAAACGAAAAACAATTCTAAAGGATTTGATGGAAATTATGACTTTCATCTAGTTTATGAAGCTATGAAAAAAAAGTACAAGGTGAATAAAGTTTACACAATAGCTTCATACTTCTTGTATTTTTGTTCATAGCTACACAAACCATATGATCATAGCCAAAGTATGGGCTTTGTTAAGGTGGTGAAGACGAATTTGAAAAAAATGAGAACATTCACCAAATGAAAAAATGAGAACCCATTTTTAACAAAAAAAAAACGTAAACGAAATCGAAGCATAATTTTAATGAACGAACCTCAAGTTAACGATTGGTGAAGACAAATCTGAAGTTGTATCTAGTTGGAGGATGTTAGGGTTATGTTATGATAGAGAAGAATGAAATATGTTAGGGTTTTCTTTTGAGAGAAACGGCTGCTATGTACTGAACGATAGATATTTTCGCTTATATACTAAAAAATATCACTTTTCATCACGGTTAGAAAGAGAAACAGTGATGCAATTTACATATTTTACAACGGTTGTATTATAAAATCGTGGTTAAATAACTTGGTTAAATAAGTCCTCTAACAACGGTTGGTTGACTTCACCGTTGTAAAATCATTTACAATTTATTTTTTAAATAATGGACTTAAGCGACACACGCTTAATGTACTCTAAAAAATGGAAAAAAAATGTAGTTGCTGGGAATCGAAGCTTGCTACACATCATTTATTACTATAGTGTTTTAAGACAACCGTCATTAAATTACTGTTTATAAATCCAGCTACTCACTGGGTACGAAAATTTTAACCTATTACAACGGTGTATATAAATCTGTTGTACACCTGGCGTTGTTGTTTGCGCGTTTTGTAGTAGTGAGGATTCAAGCAAAAAACAAGGAAATTAAGGTTAGAGTAAAGAATATCCCCAAAGCAAGACCACTTCCAAACTAAGATCTTAATATTCCAACAAATATCATTAACATTACATCTACCTCCATTAAAAGTAATATCATTCATATCCTTCCAAATACAACAAGCAAGCCAACCAAATGGAACCCATCTTTACATTACCTACTTCGTTAGTACCAACAAGGCTCCAATCCAAAAAGAATTTCCATTTACAGCTAGAAAAAATACTAACATTTCCACACCAACCACATATCTTATCCCAAATAAAAGAAGCTACAGAACATTTAAATAAGATATGGTTCATATTTTCTTCAACTAGATCACAGAAAACACACTTGACGTCCATAATGGTTATACCTCTTCTAAATACCAGATCTTTGGTTACTAATTTGTTCCACATCAATCTCCAGCCAAAAAACAGAATTCTAACCGGAACCTTAACCTTCAAAGCCATCCAAAAAGGTTGGTTTGGTCGCTATCGATAATCTCCACAACAATACTCTTTAACATATGCTGATAAGCTCCTTTATCATTGTATACTGCATTGGCATTTGGTTTCCAAAACACTGTCTGCCAACTCATTCGATGGCGAAAAACCGATCAACATATCCTTCAGAAATTGATACATGTTCATCACTAAAGCCTGATTTTGCAAGGAAATACCCAGTTCACCCCAGTTCCATTGGCCTTCCCACCAATACCCCATGGATTTAACCTTCTCCTCTTTCATGCTACTTAGCTTATATAAATCCTAAAAAGAAACAGCAAAATTCAATGGACTAGCCCAAGCAACTGACTATAATGGTATAGAACATCCATCCCCCAATTTAAATTCAATAGAATCAACAAAAGAAAAAGTTAAATTTATAAGATAAAGAACCATATTTTATTAAGTCTTTCCACCTCTATTTCAATAATCATTTTTGTTAATGACGCTAAGAAAAGGAAAACAAGTAAATTGCTAAGATATCATGTTCCACTAAAATTTGATTGAAACGAACTCCACCACAATCATTTTCGTAATCCAAAGACTTAAGAAAATTTTAACAACTTCATATTCAGTAATGTTATGGGACGGCCATCAGGGCAAACGACCCCGACCCAAAATCATTTATGGCGCAAGGGTATTACTCTGGGAAAGAGCGTGTGTAATCTAGATCCAAGACACATCAAATGGCTCCCTATATTCCACAGCTGAAGAACAGCGGGTGGTTACAATCACTCCGTATATAAATGGAAAGTGCATTCTCTAAGTGAAAAAAATTCAAATTCAAACTTCATTCACACATTTCACTCACATAGTGACTTGAGCGTTGGAGTGCTAACCTTGCAGGTCAGCTCCTAGTCATTGCATCCGAAGCTCAAGTCCACTATTTCATCTCACAACCTCCGTTCTCTGGTCAATTTTGATTCCATAACAAAATAGTGGCATCGTCTATAAGATACGACTTTGATTCTCAAAATTTTCACGATTTAACTCTCCTACTTCAATTCACTGATTCAATGCTTTCTCAACCTAACATATCGGAGTTACTGAGATCAAATTTTAGATCCACTATTTTCGATCTATTCTAGTACCAGATCAACTCTTATTTTTAGAAATCCCAGATCTATCATCTCTAGATATTTCGATAATGGGTGTGTTTAAGGCCTCTTGCTTTGTTGCTCAAAGTTAATCTTTCAGGTCAGCCCCTTCATCACCACATCAGAAACTTAAATCCACAATTACATCTCGCAACCTCCATTCTTCGATCAACTCTGGTTCTATTAACGAACAAATTACATTTATCCTAATCTTTCATCGACTGAGATGAACTAAATTGATTATAGCCACTATTTGCTAATTTGGAGTAACAAATTATATATATATATATATGGGAGGGGATCATTTGACACCAGTGTCAAAATTTTAACTTTGACACCAAATCCTACCCCTTTATTATTATCCATTCAATGGCTAAGATATATTCACTTAAAACTAACACATGAGTGTTTTAAGGGAATTTATCTTAGCCATTGAATGGATAATAATAAAGGAGTAAGATTTGGTGTCAAAGTTAATATTTTGACACTGGTGTCAAATGATCCTCTCCCAATATATATATATATGGCAAAATACCTTTTTTGATTCTTTAACTTTACTTCGGGGTCCATTTTGGTCCCTTAATTTTAAAAAGTTCTAAGTTGATTCTTTAATTGTTCAAACAGTGTCACGTTAGTCCTTTCCGTTTATTCCGTTAGTCAAAGTCAAAATGGAAGACCACGCCTGGCGCAGATGTGGCATATGCTCTTCACTAAAATAATCAAAATTCAACAAAAAAATGCTTTATGCTAGATTCAAACCATGGACATATTGGTTGCCAAGAAATATATTGCACCACTAAGCCACTTAACATCTTTCTTATCTAATTTACAAATTAAATATATAATAAAACTTTAAATTATTTGTAAAAAGAACATAAAACATATCTTAAATAAATATATAATAAAATCTTGATTTGATATATGCATATGTACGCCTTTTCATCCTGAAACTTGTTACTGTATTTTGATATCCTAAATATTGCAAATTTCTAAACAGTGCGTAAATATGTGCATAAATTGAAACTTATGATGCAATGAAGTTAACCGTAAAAGTGGAGGAGATTCAGTATCCTATTTAGATAGAAACATACAAACCCATAAATTGAAACACCTCGATTTCATTTTCAATTTCAGTCTCGATTTCAATTTCAGATTTGATTTTGATTTAAGTTTCTCGGTTTCGATTTATGGGTTTCAAGGTTTTGATTTTTGGGCTTCGATTCCCCTTCTCAGTTTGATTTCTGGACTCTCTTTCGATTTCAGTTTCTAGTTTAGATTTCTGGGTTTCAAGGTTTTGATTCCCACTTCAAGGTTTCGATGCCCCTTTTCTCCCTTATTGTTTCTCAGAGGTATCAAGAGAATTAGCTTCTTATGGAAATGTGATAGTATGGAAATGTAAATATACAAATGGAAATGTTTCTGGAGAATATGGAGACAGAACTTTCGCCAAGGTGGTTCGTCATAACGATTCTAAAGGTCACGGTGGCATTGAGGCAGAGGAAAAGATTATCCAACTAGAAGCTGATAGTGAGTTTTGGGAGAAGCTCAATAGGATGAGAGTGGGAGTGGTTTTGGATGATGGAAATGCATTCACTATCCAAAGGAATTTTAATGAAGAAGGTCTTTTCAATATTAGGGTTATACATCTAGGTGCTTCTATGTGTTTGTTGGAAGAAATTTCTGGGGGTGACATTGAAGAATTCATCAGAGAAAAGCAGGATTGGCTGGATGTTTGGTTCAGCGAAATTCTGTGTTGGTCACCTGAGTTGGTGGATAGGGATAGATTTGTGTGGGTAAGGTGCTCAGGACTGCCTTGCTATGCCCGGGGTGACACCAACTTCCAACTTATCACATCTAGCATGGGATCTTATCTTCAGTGTGACGCGAGAACAGGGATAAAGCTTGTCTTGATTCAGCTAGGCTGTTGATCAAAACCAAATTGGACGCTTTTATTCAGAAGGAGATTCGTGTTGAAGTTAATGGAAGTCTTTTCTCTTTAACCCTGTCTGAGGATTTCCAGTCGTACAGGAATGATAAATTATTTGAAGAAGAAGATGAGAATATTGAATCTGATGACCTTGAGTCGTCTTTCCCATCTGATGGGGAGGGCGCGTGGGATACAAGCGACGACAAGGAGAGTGGAGATTCTAGCTTTTCGAAGGCTGATATTCAGGAAAAGGAAAGGCAACAAAATCCTCTTGGGTCAGAGGGAGTCAGAACCTGCTCTGATAACATATCAATAGTTGGTGATAGCGTGGAGATTCGTGCTGCAGGAGAGGGCTCAGAAGCAAGCATTGGGAAGGTTCATAATGATTCTGGTAAGGGCTACTCTGAGGCTAGTTTTGGTGAGGTTGACTTATCAGTTGAAGAGACTCTTGTTGGGTGCCCCATTAGAGCTAGTTTCGACCAAACTAAGGTAGGCTGTCAAGTAGCAATTAGTAAAGGTGAACTAGTGATGGATTTGGGCTTACCAGCACCCATTTCTGGCCCACCTGGTGGTCTCGTTGGGCCTTCCAACATGGGTAAAATTAAAAAGAAGAAAAACATACATGAGGTTTATAATTGTATCAATATTCCTTTTACACCCTCCTATTTTTCCACCCTGCTTTATTCGGCTTGGAGGGATCATAATGTTTCTGCTGCCAAGAAAGCTAACAGGGTATATCCTAAAAGAAGATCGAGTAGAATTGTGTCCAATGATACTAGTGCCTCTCTTTTGTGTTGTGAATCGATTACGGATACATATTTGGTCAGAGGGAACACGAGATGTCGAAAGGCCCTTGAAGAAGCTCCTTCCAACCTACGTTTGCCTTTGAAAAATCTGGGTATCCTTGGAGATGTTGAAGATATTGATTTGGATGGAATACTGAGAAAGTTGGATAACGACGATAGGGAGACAAGAAGCGGAAAGAAGGTTGTAGCTACAAGTGGATTATGAATATTGTTTCTTATAACGTGAGAGGATGTTGTAGTTCTATTAAGAGGAGAAGGATTTCCCAAACTCTGGCTAGTGGAAAAGCAGACATTTGTCTTTTACAGGAAACTAAAATTTCTGTCATGGATACCAATATTATTAACAGTCTTTGAAGCTATCAGGGCATTGAGTGGTTGGAGGTGAGTTCTTGTGGTATATCTGGTGAAATTCTCACGATGTGGATCAACAAGGTGGTAACTGCTTGTTATAGTTTTTGGGGATTTGGATTTCTCGGCATTTTCTTATTATATAAAAACCATCCTATGATTGTGATAAACGTTTATTCTCCGTGTGGGCTATCTGACAAAAGGAGATTATGGAAGGAAATTATTGAAGTGAAAAGTAGATTCTCTGGTTGTGGTTGGATTGTGGGGGGTGATTTTAATTCAGTTAAATGTCGTGATGAAAGGAAGGGCGTTAGGGATTCCAATATCAGTGGGATGAAGGATTTCGAGGGTTTCATTGAATCTATGTTCTTAGTGGATCTCCCGGTAGTTGGAAACCGTTTCACTTGGTTTAACTCCAATGGTGTTAGTTGAAGCAGACTGGATAGATTTTTGGTAGATGATTTAGCCATTTCTGCCCTTTCCTTGAAGAATCAATTCGTTGGCGACAGAGACATTTCGGATCACAGACCAGTTTGGTTGAATTCTAAATCCTTCAATTGGGGCCCCAAGCCGTTTAGATCGTTCAACTGCTGGTTAGCCCATTGTAATTTTCTTCAGTTTGTCAAGGATAAATGGGATTCCTATCACTATGCTGGTTTTGCCTGTCATGTTCTTCTTAAGAAATTTCAGGCCCTTAGAATTGATCTGAGATTTTGGAACAAGAATGTTTTCGGTTGGTTGGACCTTAAGATAGAGGACTGTGTGGACAAATTGAACCAAATTGACAGGATTAATGAGGTGGTTGATGATGCTTTGGATGATGATTCTGTTCGTGACAGGTTAAGAGCTCAAGAAGAAATGTGGGCTAATTTGAGGATTAGAGAGAGTTTTATGGCTCAGAAATCCAGATCTAGGTGGCTACAGGATGAAGATCATAATACCAAATATTTCCATGATTGCCTCAAGTCGAGGAATCGTTCTAACTATATCGCGGCAATTAAATCTGATAGTGGTTTGGTTGAAAATCCTGAGGATATCAAATTTGCTGCTGCGAAATTCTTTGCAGCCAGATTTCAGAAGCAGAATATCCTTAAGTCTGAGAATATAACCACTAGTGTGCTGTGTCTTGATGAATATGACAGAAGGATAATTGAGGCTGATTTCAATGCTGATGACGTGAAGACTGCTGTATTTGGTTGTGACAGTAACAAATGCCCTGGAGTCGACGGTTTCAACTTTATGTTTATTAAAACTTGTTGGGATATTATTGGTGGGGATTTTTCTAAGGCGATTCTGAACTTCTTCAAGACAGGTTTTCTCCCTAAGATGTTCGCTTCTTCGTTCATCACGTTGATACCAAAGATGGATAACCCTCAATGTTTTGATGATTTCCGCCCAATCTGTTTGGTTTCCTGTGTGAACAAAGTTATTTCCAAAATGATGGTTTCTAGGCTTGGCACAATCATACACAAGCTTATATCGCCTTCTCAAACGACATTCATTCTCGGCCGTCAAATATTCGACGGAATCCTGTTGGCTAATGAGATTGTCGATTATGCTAAAAGAAACAAGAAGGAGTGCATTTTATTCAAAGTTGATTTTGCTAAAGCGTACGACTGTGTTGATTGGTCGTTTCTTGATGAAATGCTTGTCAAGATGGGATTCGGTAGTAATTAGATGAGATGGGTACGTGGATCTGTTTTTAATAGCTATATGTCTGTACTCATTAATGGCAGCCCTTCCAAGGATTTCAAGGCTGGTAGAGGGTTAAAACAGGGCGATCCGTTAGCTCCGTTTCTTTTCGCCATCGTGGCCGAGGGATTGGCTATTCTCATCAGAACAGCTTCGGAGAGGAATATGCTGTCTGCTTTCAGAATACATGATTGTCCTTCCCCTGCCATTCTTCAGTTTGCTGATGATACATTACTCATCGGAGATGGTTCTGTGTTTAATGTCTGGGCGTTTAAAGCTGTTTTGCGGGCTTTCGAAGTTACTTCTGGCCTCAAAATTAACTTTTCAAAATGCAGCATTTATGGTATCGGTGTTGATCTTGATTTCCTCCTTGCGGCTGCCCAATTCCTCCAGTGCAAATCAGGTTGTATGCCTTTCAAATTCCTGGGCCTTTCTCTTGCTGGAAATCATCGTCGTCGTTCGTTCTGGAATCCCGTTATTGCCTGCTTAAAGAAAAGACTTTCTAATTGGATTGGTAGGAATCTTTCCATTGGTGGAAGAGTTTCGCTTATAAACTCGGTGCTTGCTAATCTCCATATCCATCACCTTGCTTTCTTCAAAGCTCCAGCTGCGGTGGTTCGGGAAATTATATCCATCCAACGTCGGTTTCTTTGGGCTGGTTATAAGGATAAAAGTTTTGTGGCTTGGGTTTCTTGGAGTTCCATTTGTAAATCGAAGCAGTATGGTGGACTTGGCATCAAACATGTTGGTAGATTTAATAAGGCCCTTCTTGCTAAGTGGATTTGGAAATTTTATACGGGTGGGAGCGAAATTTGGAGGCACACGCTTGAAGCTAGATATTCAAAGCTGAGTATTCTTATGCAAGTCGGCAATGATGGTGGAGGTTGGCGTAATACCTCTTTATGGATGAAGGACTTGTTGAAATTATCACTTGACGAGTCGCATCGTTTTAGCGACTTCTTGGATTGCAAGATGGGAGATGGTGCGAACATTTCTTTTTGGCAGACGGTGTGGACTGGAGACGTTGCTTTGAAAGTAAGGTTTCCGGCGTTATTCGGTGCTAGCAGGAACAAGGTCTGTTCGGTACTGGACATGGGATCGTGGGAGGGCGAAGTTTGGCAGTGGAACTTTATGGACGGTTCAGGCATTGATACGGAAGGAATGGGAGACGAGGTAACGGCTTGTCATGATTTCCTGTTGCAGGTGGATTTGAGGAGAAATGTTGCAGACTGTTGGTTTTGGTTAGATCATGAATCATCCACATTCTCTGTCAAATCTTTCTATAGTTGCTTGAATGATTCTCGGTTTGATGACGATTTTGAGGGAGAGGTAGCAGATTCTTTGAAGCAATTATGGAAGACGGTTTTACCGCCGAAAATTCAGATTTTCGGATGGAGGTTGAGTCTGAATAGGCTACCCACGAGAGCCAACCTTAGAGCGAGACATATCATTGATAATGCTCATGAAGAGGTTTGTATGTTTTGTTTTCATCACATCGAGGATTCTACTCATCTGTTCGTTTCTTGCGGTAAATCTTCGTCGGTGTGGAATATGATTTGCGAGTGGGTTGAAGTTGATAGAATAGTCGAATTTACGGTGGGTCGGCATTTGAAGTCGTGGAATTCGAAACTTCGTGGTAGATGCAAAGTGGGAAAGGTTAGTTCTTTATGGTTTATAACATGTTGGAATATTTGGAAATGCCGGAACAATATCCTCTACAACGATGCTATCTTTAACGTGAATGACATTGTCAACGATATTAAAGCCTCGTCGTGGAATTGGTTAGTTCTTGGTAGTAATAGTAGTAAGAACTGTAGGTTGTACGAATGGTATAAAAAGCCACTCGATTTTCTGTAATTCTCTGTTTCGTTGTTGGTTGTAGTTTGTTGGTTCGAGATTTCCTTAATCTCTTATTAATAAAATTTCTGCTTATAAAAAAAAAAGAGAATCAGCTTCTTATGATAATGTTTCTGGAAATGACTTCTGCAATATTTGCTTCTTATGGAAATATGATTGTATACAAATGTAAATATATTTTTAATTTATAAATCATAACAACAAATGTGAAGTAGTTTAGTGGTGTTCAATCTTGTTCAGCAATTAAGATAGCTATTTTTTTTATTTTTTTCATGTATTTTTGATGACTATGGTGATACTCATCTACAACGTCATATGCCACGCGTGCAAACATTTGTCACGTCAGACGCCACGCGTATAAAATTGACGCCGTTCGTGAAAATTAGACGGAAAAGACTTAAATGACACTGTTTGAAAACATAAAGGATTACATTGAAACTTTTAAAAATTAAAGGACCAAAATGGACCCCGAAGTAAATATAAATGACGAAAAAAGATATTTTGCATATATATATATATATATATATATATATATATATATATATATATATATATATATATATATATATATTGTTTGATTGATCTAATGATTGTTATTTATCAAGAGAGAGAGAAATTAATAGTCACATTAATGAATAAGTTTAATAATTATTATTTGATTGATCTAATGGTTGTTATTTATTCCTCTCATCTCTCATTTTAAAATCACTCTCACTTGATATGCTCACTATATATATATATATATATATATATATATATATATATATATGATCTTTTTATGAAAATTGAGCTAGCTCCACTACCATGCACATGAATAGAGCTGCTGCCGAGTCAAACTCTACAGGGGCTCAATATCAACATACAGTTCAACTATCCAAACGTAAAGAGAGAAATTCTTACATTAAGTGTTCTTTATGTGACCAAAAAAATATTATAAAAAACAAAACGCCTCCATATCTTAGTCTATTTTAAGAGACGCGCAACTTTATTTTACCACTTCCATTCCAACTTTATATATCATATATGAATATATAAATACCAATCTACAAAAGAAAAACCTATACATACCCATATGGTTTTCTTTTCAAAATCATCTCTCCAAGTCTTCCTATTATACATACACACAAAAACAGAAGAAAAAATTCTATTGTATATTTCTGATATAATATTTCATCATATTTCCAAACTTTACCCTTTACTTAATACGTTATAACTTATAACCATGTCTTTCTCAACAAAATTTCCTTTGGTTTTGTTACTTACTTCTTTTCTCATCCATGCATCTTTAGGTATGTATATTACATATCAAAGAAACTTTCATTTTTTAATATTTTTCAAGATATGTATATTATTATTAAGATATTTTTCATGAATTTTGTAGCTATAATAATATGTGAAGATTTGCAAAAGGAAGTGTGCACTTTTTCAATAGCTTCATCTGGGAAGAGATGTTTGTTGGAGACGGAGAATGGAATCAACGGTGAAATTGAGTATCAGTGCAGAACATCTGAAGTTGTGGTGGAGAGAATGTCGGAGTACATAGAGACAGATGAGTGTGTGGGAGGATGTGGTGTTGATAGGAGATCTGTTGGTATATCATCTGATGCTTTCTTTGAGCCACAATTCACTGGCAAACTTTGTTCATCAGCTTGTTATGAAAAGTGTCCTAACATTGTTGATCTTTTCTTCAATTTGGCTGCTGGAGAGGGTAAGAATACTAATCATAGTGGATTGTTATCATATATTGTTATCTAACTCAACATAGATAATAACTAAATTTGCATTGTGATGAATTACAGGAGTATTTTTACCGGAACTATGTGAGAAACACAAGAACAACCCTCGCCGTGCTATGATCGAACTTGTTAGCTCTGGAGTTTCAGATGACATTGTGTTGGCACCTGCACCTGCACCTGTTTTTGAGATTTCGAAGGACAGCTCGCCTCCACAAAAACATACCCTTTGTAAGGAAAATCCTCTGCGATTGAATCTCACTCACCCTTTGGTATCTATTGTATGTGATCAAAGTCCTTGAAACAGGATTGAATGATAGGGATTTCTACAAGAGAGAATCTTAGTTATGTTTGGATGTAATAATCAAGAATGAGTTAGTTGTGGATAATATTGTTTCTGTTTTATGTTATGTAATTTGCTTAAAATAATTCAAGTTTTTGTAAAAAAATTAGTTCGCATTTTTTAAGATATTGTTTTTGTATATAAATAATAAATGAATATTGAAAATTAATATATTTAACGTAGATTGTGTGATTGATTTATAGGTATTTATTGGTATTTTTTTTAGAATTTTTGAGTCACAAATATAATATTGTAGGTTTAAATACATTTTTTATCCTCCTATTTACTTTTTTTAAACTTATAGATCTTCATTTAATTTTTCAGTTTTTTGGTCCCCTTTTCAACTTTGGTGGTTTTTTTTTTCTTCAAACACTACTAAAAAAAATTTAAATTAGAGATGAAAATTTGTGAGGGAAGTAAATCTCTCACTAATTACAATGGCTTTAGTGAGAGAAAACGGTATAGATTGTAAATCATAAAAGAATAAAAATTAGTAAAAAAATTTGTGAGACAATATTTCTATCACAAAAAATTCCTCATAAATCCCTCCCAAAATTAATAAAAGTAAATTTAATAAATTCTGCACTAGTACTTCTGTCACAAATTCTTCACTATGTTTGTATATTTTTAAGCAGGTTTTTAGGTTGATATTATTCTTCTGCACAAGTTCTAACCTGCTGAACTCATGTCTGCTTTAAGTCGGACAAATGCATTTTTATTTTGATGGGTTGGGAGGATGGTGCGATAGGCACAATATGAATGTCATGTGGTGGACAGTTTGATTTCACAGATTATTAAGGTAAATGATCAATTATTTATGTATTCTAGTTTTAAGATCGATGAAGTTAACTCAGTTTTTGTTCTGGACTGGGCCAGCGCCTGCCCGTCAGTAAGGTAGTCCCAACCCAACATCATACTAAGCGGTTGTAATACCCCAAAATTTTCCCTCTCATTTTTCATATCATTTAGCATATACTTTCATTGCATTACATTGCATTCAAGTCATAGAAAGATAAAGCATTGCATTGCATGTTGCATAAGGGCATGTGATTAGTGGTTTTCAGAGTGTTGATCATCCAGAGTAAGAAAACAAGAGCCAAGGATCTTCAAGCAAGCCTCAAGAGTCTCTTACATATCATATGGTCTCAATTGATTCCACAAATCATTGGAGGATGGGAATTCATCAAGAAAGTTGGACAGTTCATCATCTCCTATCAAAAGCAGGCAAAATTAGGGTTTTGGATTCAAGTGCTCTCCTGATGAAATTTTGGTTCAAAGTTGATCTCAATGTTTTCTACATGATATTAAGTATCTAAGGATGGAAGATTGCCCATTGGTTCATTTCAGAAGAGGTTCAATTGGCCACTTGCTTGAGAATCAAGAAATTGGGGAAAAAGTCAACTGTGCAATGAAAAAAGTCAACTCCTGATTTTTTAAGATCAAATTCATGAAATTCAAGTCACATATGTTCAATGGACAAGATTTTATCAAGAAATGGTGGAGGAATCATGAAAAATCAAGAAATGTACAAAGTTTCCATTTTTAGAAACTTTGGGTTTCCAAAAATGGCAAGTTTGGACCATTTTGCACTACACTTTAAGGCTTCCTTTCTTCATGATAAAAGCTCCAAACTTCAGGCCCAAGTTGAGCCAATTAAAGTTCACATTCTAAGCTTCAAATCCATATAAAGAACTCTTCCATTGGATCAAAATTGAGGGAGTTATGATCAATCAAAGTTTAGTAAAATCAAGGCAAAAACCAAGTCATGGCAAGGCAAGTTCAGGCCCATAGGCCATAATTTCATCAAACACTTGGTGTGCCAAATGTCAAGCCATTTTTCTCATTTAAGGAAGCTTCAAATGAAAAAATGTTGAACATTAAAGTTGTTCCTCTCAATGTCCTCTTCAACTTTAATGTTGGACATTTTTCCATTTGAGTAAGTTATGATGGAGTTATAGTGGTCCAAAGTTGATGTATTCATGCTGAAATTCGCAAGACATGATGCCATGCCAGCCTACCAGGTCACACGCCCATGAGATCAGTTTTGAACCTTGATGTTCTAGGTCATTGTCCACCATCTTAAAGGCTTCAATTCATCTTCATTTCAACATCAAACTTATTCTCTCATGTTTCCTCTTTCATTTGCCACCAAAATTGTACATTATCATCCATCCAAGTGAGAGATATTCATCACCAAAGATCCATGTTTTCATTGATATCAAGTTGCCAAAGTTGGAAGTGTTTGACATTGTTCTTGTTGCTGAAATTCAATTCACACGCATACACTACACCAGTCATTCTTTGCCATTTTAAAACCAACATGCCCTTACACCATCATGCTATACATGTCGTGCCATGCATAAAAGAGGAAATGATGTGAAACTTGCTCACTAAGCATGCTGCAGTAATGACTTCATCACCACTATTCATTCTCATTACCACCATAAGTGACCATGAACTCTCCTCACTCTAATCAACCTCACCAACTCGCCTCTAACTAACTTAACTCAGTTAGTTAGAGTGAACTCATTTAACCCAGCTCCAACTCACTTAACTAACTCAATTAACCACACCAGTTAAATCTTAACCCCAACTATATATTCAAACTCACTCAGAATTGAACAAGGGGACTTCATTTTCCTACTCTCACTTCAAAACACTCTCAAGTTTTCTCTCTAAATTCTCTCTCTCTCTCTTTGCACGAATTCATCAAGATTCTTTCTCAATCTTCATCATCAAGATACTGAAGCTTTGAAGCATGAAAGATTGAAAGCATATTCAAGTTCTGAACCTCCATTTTCTCTTCCTTTCCAAGATTCAACAGCATTTATTTTGCTCAAAATTGAAGTTCTAGAGGTTCAAGATCTCACAAGATTCTCTGGTTTTCTTACAACTTAATCTTCTCCAAAGTTCCAGGTTCAACATTTGTCAACTTTTTCTTGCATTTAATCAGTGATTTTATCTTGTTTTTCTGTTGATTGAAGCTTATTAGAAGCAATGTAATATCTCCGGCTAGTGATAGGCTCATTAGGAGCGTAGTTGTGAAACTTAGGGCAAAATGTTTGTGTTCTGTTCTTGTTGTGCGTGCATTATTTGGTAATTCTAAGCTTGGATTCATGATGTACGTGACTTCCTCTTTTGATTGGTACCATTTTTACACGTTTCTGGAAGATTCGAAGGTTGCAGGTGGTGGCGCTTCGCCGGAGAAGACGACCGGAGGTCCTTCTCCGGCCGGTGGACATTTTCAGCTAGGGTTTAGAACTTTATATTAGGACTGTCCGATCAGTTTCATCTAACGCCTATCAATTAGCCAACACATTAATGAATGTGTGGTCTCTCACGTGCATTTTTTTTAACCGGAGTGAGCTCTATGTGTGTGCGTGCATGCTACTTATTGTGGACTTTATCTCTGATTCGCTTGATGTGTGTACTTGCTTGATAATCCTGCATTACTTGATCCAACGCTTGTTATTGAGTCAACTATTGAATGAGGGTCTACTATAATTCTGTGTGCTACACGCGTTTTGGACTGGATTGAATAATTGATATTCACACCCTTCTTTTTTTGAGCCCAAACATATTTGAACTGAGTTCTTACTATATTCACACCCCCTGCCTATTTTACCTTCATTTTAAATTTCTTTTTTTATATAGTTTTCATTTCATTTCATTAAAAATACTAAAACACATTGAAAATATTCTAAATAAATTCATGTGACATCTTTACACATTTAATTAATTTTCTACAATTTTTAATTCTGCTTTTATTAATTTTTGAGCATATTTCCACAATTTCTTTTCAATTTCTTTTTCATTTGAACCTTTCTTTGACACTTGAACTTGTGCATTTTATTTCTCCCATCTCATACAACATTTTTGACTCATTTTTTTTTGCATTGGTTAGATATCACATTAAAGTATATAAGACAATTTTCTTTTGATTTTTAAAGTCCTTTTATCACATGTTCATCTTTGCACTTCCTTTTGGTTTGTTCCAATGTGATTTTGTGAAATTCTTTGGTCATGTTTTCTTTTGAGTTTTGCTATGAGTTTTGGTACATGTTTTTGCTTTTGACTTGGATTATTTAGGACCTATTTTTACAATTTTCTCATGTGCTTTGATATTTGTTTGATGCCTTGCATTTGAAGTTACATGTATGCACATTCTTCTACTTCATTCTCATATGATTTTGTTGAGGCACTTGTGCCACCTCTTATGTTCACTTTGTATGATATTATAGGTCATTGGTATGATATTATAGGTTATCTTGAACCATGATTATAGGTCATTTGTTTTCATTCTTTGTCATTTGTACATAATTGTTCTAAATGTCATCCTTACATGAATATTTTTGTCCTAATTCTTACATCTTCTTTTCTTAAGCTTTACATGTTTCATGTGTGCATTTTGTATGACTTTTAATTCATCCCATTTGTATCTCATCAATGGTATGTCACTGCCCATATGCATTCATTAATCATTTCACATGTTATGCACTTTTGGTATGTCACTTTGTGCATCTAATTGGAAATTGTTTCTTTCTTTCTTATCTCTTCTTCACCTTACTTCCTCTATTTGTATCATTGCATCCATGATTTGTATGATGATTCATATGCATTGTGAGACATTTATAAATGGTATATGGTTCTGACCTTGATCTTTTGTGAAGCATCAATGCATGATCACATTGCATATTCACTCATTCTTAATCTTTTACTTCCATAGTGCACTTCTTTGATGTTTAGGACATTTGATTGTGCATAGTTTGTTCGTGTTTAATATCTTAACATTAGAGAATATCCTTAGAGCATAGGTTCTGACCTTGAATGATTTTCATCTCTTAGGATCTTTATCCATTGATTCTTAATTTGTTTGATTATTACTTGTTATTCTTTCCTTATTCCACTACTTGTAGTTAGTTTTTGAACTAACCTTTTTATGTAGGTGCTAATGGTAAGTAAGTGTGTGGATATGCTTCCACATACACTTTTTTCTTATATTTTCTCTTATCTCCTTTAATCATTCAACTTGTGATCATGATAAGCATTTACATGCTTTCCTTGAATAACTTCTTTCTTCCCCCTTTTGAGTTATAACTCATCTTCTACTTTAGAAGTGAGTTGTTTAATTCACTCTTCTTCTCCTTTCTCTTAGGATTAGGTTTCTTAAACCACATTAACCATAGGAACATCCATGTATGATAACTTTAGGGTTTGAGTCTTAGTCTCCCTCATTAGATTTTACCTTTCTCAACCTTTTGAGTCTCTCTTCTTCTCATCTCTAAACAAAAATAAAAAATACTTAACAAAAGGACATAACATGTATTGTATTTGAGCCTTTCATGTGAGAATAAGATAATGAGGGGTCTTCTCTTGTTTTCTTAGAATGTTTAGCGTACGTCCCATCTTGGGTCGATATGCGAGGCATTCGATCCTACGTGAAAGACTTAAATACAATGTGTGTTACAAAACACAAGAATAATCAAAACACTTCTTTCTAAAACACAAAAACAAACAACTCTCTTCTCATCTCTTTCATTCTATTCCTTAAGGACTCGCCATGTCCGTTCTACCGCAAACAGGTAACGCCTAAGTCTCCA
Source organism: Lathyrus tuberosus (assembly GCA_022829125.1). Taxonomy (NCBI): domain Eukaryota; kingdom Viridiplantae; phylum Streptophyta; class Magnoliopsida; order Fabales; family Fabaceae; genus Lathyrus; species Lathyrus tuberosus. Next base: position 1,932,157 of record JALAZF010000191.1, read on the forward strand.
TACAACGAGCTGCAACACCTAACTGCTGGGACGCGCACTCTGACGTTTCCATTAAAATCACAAACAAAGCAACCCTTGTTAAGGGGAACTACGTCGCTCTGATTCTCATGTTCCCGATGAGATACGTAGGCAGTGGGGTAGGGCCCATTCGAGCACTTTTTTATTTTCCCTACATTTGTTTCTCATTCTCTTTCCATTCTTTTTCTAGTATCTTTTCTATCACCCTTTGAGCAGTACTTCAAGCGTGGATCCCGTCGAGTACGACGGACATGAAGGGGTGCGATAACCTTCCCTTCACGTAACTGACTCCCTTGCCCATTCTCTTTGGTTTGTGAGACCTCGTTATTTCCTTTCTCCTGGGTTTGTGCAGCATTACCCTTCCCTTTATTTGGGATAAAAATGCCTGGCTGACGACTCTCTTTCTTTCTTCCGCGCCACTTTCGCGTTTGTACCTGGATGAAAATCTCGGGAGCGACAGCTGGCGACTCTGCTGGGGACAGGTTGACCTCTTGCTGGTCCATCCCCTTTTGCGAGTCAATCCTAGCGCTTGTTTGTTTTTCTTTCATTGGGTGTTTACTTTGGTGTTGTTCTTGCTTTTTTACTGTTTTACGGCTTTACTGTACACTACTGTATTTACCGCATTTACTACATCATATTTCATTATTATACTGGATTATGCTGTACTGGTTTTCTGTTTGGCGGGATGGGTATTCTGAGAGATAAGCCCATTACACAGGCTTGAGTACATACATAGGATTAGAGTGGAAAGTAGTGTGGTCTACGTGGCTTCTTGGTACGTATGGTTTACACGAAATTCACAACCAGACGAGGTTTTCTTGGGAGATGCTCTGATTTGCGCGTCTTGTGCATTTCAGAGTGTTAACCTAGAAAGTTATCGACTCTGGTGACCGATCATTGAGGACCTTAGTGGAAACATCCCTCTTTAGTGGTGACAGTGGCAGCCCACATTCTGTGGCAAACCCATTCGCACCCGAGGGCCCACTTTGGAACTTGCGTAGGATGGCCTTTATTTTTGGGGAATCAGTGGATGATCTCTTTGTTTGGCGATAGCATTGTATCCTACGGGCTGAATGTGCTATTGCTTCTCAAAATAGAGAATCCAAAAATGAGGAACTGCTGTTCTAGTACCCACGTGTGAGTATGGGCGGGTGTTTACAGGTTTGCAGGTAACCATGCCTCCTACATACCCTGATATTCTGGTATTTTCACAGATAGTTGATGTAACTTGTTACAGTCAGTGGGTTTCTATCTACAGTATCATTCTCATATTTGTACAGACACCGTGCACACAGTCCAACACAGACTTAGAGCACGCTGATACCATGCCCTTTTGCATTGCATTATCATGTCATAACATTCATGTTTGTCATTTGCAGGTGCTTATTACACTTCTGATTCCAATCAATGGGCTCGACAGAGACGGTTATCAAGAGAAAGATCAATGTTGCCTACAAGTTCCTAGAACCTACTTTGGATTTACTGCATAAGGTGATAGTTATGGCTGACCCGGGTATTCTTGTCAACTTCCAGAAGAAATATGGGAAACTGGTTGAGATGGTCCGCAGAATCACACAATATGAACATGATGCTCTCCATACTTTGCTACAGTTTTATGAGCCTTCGCTGAGATTCTTTCTCTTTCCTGATTAGATTTTGATGCCTACTTTGGAAGAGTTCTCATTTATTTTGGGAATTGCGGTCGAATCAGCAGTGCCTTTCTTTTCTGGTAGTCATCCTAGTATAGAGGAAATTGCAGCTGCGGTACAGGTGAAAGATTCAGTGCTAAAAGGAAATGTGACTATCAAAAATGGGGTCAAAGGTTTTCACTTAGCCTTTCTTACTAGTCAAGCTCAAGAGGCTGCTGAATCAAAGAATTGGGCAGTTTACAATTCCATCCTGGCTTTGTGCATATATGGCATTGTTCTTTTCCCTAATCAACAGGATTTTGTGGATATGCAGGCTATAAGAGTTTTTGTTCTCAAAAACCCGGTTCCCACTTTGTTAGGAGATTTTTACTACTCTGTGCACTTCAAGAATGAAAAAAGAAGGGGAGGATCTGTCAATTGTTGCACTCCACTTTTATCTCATTGGTTTTTGAAGCATTTACCTCAGACAGGTGCTTTTGTAGATACAAAAGATTCTTTAAAATGGTCCAAGAGGATAATGGGATTGACTGCCAATAACATCGTCTGGTTCGATCGTAAGTTACTGGGAATAGAGATTATCACCAGTTGTGGGAATTTTCTCAATGTGCCTCTAGTTGGCAGGAAAAGGGGAATCAACTATAACCCGATCCTGGCCATTAGACAGTTTGGATACGCTTCCAGGTATCCTCCCACAGATCGGGATGTTGAGAAATCTTTGTTCTTTACAGGGACTAAAAATGAAGAAATGCTGCGAGAAGTTGTGAATGCTTGGGGACACCAGCGTAAAGCAGGAAAAACAGTCTGTGGAAAAATGGATTGCTGATCTTATCCTGAGTATGAAAGATGGATTGAAATGAAGGTGAATGAATTACTCTTGCCTTTTTCAAGGGAACCCCCTTTATATCCTGTAATGACAGAGCAGCCTGCCACGGTAGCCATCGAGGAGTTTGACAAGCTGTAGAAGTTGGTGAAGGAGCTTCAGGTGGAGAATTCAGATTTGAGTAGTCTTCTTCAAAACACTCTGTATGCCAACAAAGAGTTGGAGCATAAAGCCCAAGACGCCGGAAAAATCTTAGCTGCAAGAGAAAAGGATTTCGCCGAAAGAGCTCAACATTTCCAGAAAATTAGTAAAGGTGCCGATGCTGCCACTCAAGCTCATAAGAAGACAAACAAACTTTAGATCATACCAAGGACATGTTAGCCAAGTTTCAGTAGGCCTGGGATGAGGTTAGAATCGAGAACGCAGAGTTGCAGGAACAACTAAAGATCAAGGATGACGAGCTTAAAAAGGCACATAAACAACGGAGGAAATTTCGGGAGAACCTTGGCAAAAGTCAAGAGCAATTGGAGAGTGTTAGAGAGGAGCTGAAGACTTCCAAGAAGGATCTTGAAGAGGCTATGGCAGATATGGGGAAACTCAAGATGCAAGCCGGTGTGAAGAGGCACAAAGGAGTCTGTGATGATGAAGCTCTCCTGATGCACATGGATTCGTTGACTGAAGCTCTAGCAAAAAGAGATGTTCTAATTAAGGAGTTAATCGAAAGACCAAATCACCAGCGCACTCGCGTACTCTTCGAGGAGGTCAAGTATTCAAGCGAAAAGTTGAAGGATTTAGAGTTGTCAAATTGACAGTTTTTCTTTCTTTCTCTTAATGTAATTTTGTTGATGGATATCATCAGGCTTGTTGATGGATCCACTATTTTGATGTATGTTGTTTGAACTCGTTTTTGAATGCTATGTGTATGTATGGTTTCTTTTTAATTGAAATGAGCAATTTATTCAGAAATTTCCCTTTGGCTGTTATCTGTACACAAGCACATAGCCACAGCACGTCCCTTTATATCACGATTTTTGATCTTCAGATTTTTGTGGTTAAGATTGGAATCAGGGTGTAGGGCACCTTGGAAATGATAAACATGGCATTTGTATTGCATTGCATTGCATATCATTTTGCATCTTGTTGCTTGCTTTTCAGGTACCCGTTGCAGGTCCTCTAACCTTTATTTGGTTTCAGGCACTATAGCTGATAACCACATCCACCGGTACGCAACTCGCAGAAACTAGACTAAGATCATGGATCAAATGCAGACAAAATTGGCTGAGCTGAGGAACAGGATGGACCAGTTCATGACATTAATGACTGATATGGTTCAAAATCAAAAAAGACTCAGGGTAATGGTCGAGCGGCCACAGGTAGAGGTGCAGAATGGCAATGGTAATCAAACTGGCGTTAATACAGGCAGTGACCCTCCTAGAAATACTGGGGTTCGTCAGGTTGCAGAGGATAATCAAGAGGATCAATTCACTCTGTTGGATGTTGAAGATGAGAACACTCACAGGTTTGACGAGCTCGCTGAAAAATCAAGTCCATTGAATCCCAAAACACTCTTGGTTTTGATGTTTCTGACTTGGGATTGGTACTTGGAGTAAGAATTCCACACAAGTTCAAGCCACCAACATTTGACAAGTACAATGGCATTACTTGTCCTAAAACTCATCTCCAATCTTATGTGGGGAGGATACCTGCTCATACTGACGATGAAAAATTGTGGATGTATTATTTCCAAGACAGCCTTACTGGGGTATCTCAAGGATGGTATATGAAGTTGAGCAGGACTACTGTAAGGAACTGGAAGGAGTTAGCTCATGCTTTTGTCAAGCAGTATCAATACAACATGGACATGGCTCCAAACTGTACTCAGTTACAGAGTATGGCTCAGAATGCGAAGGAGAGTTTTAAGGAATATGCTCAAAGGTGGCGCCAGTTGGCTGCCATGGTTCAACCTCCGCTGCAGGACTGAGAAATGGCTGACATGTTTATGGGTACCCTTCAGGGAACTTATCTTGATAGGTTGGCTGCCTGTCCTTCAACTGGGCTTGCAGACATTGTAATCGCTAGGGAAAGGATTGAAAGTTTGTTGAAGCTCGGAAAAATACAAGATGCTAGTGGTGCTAGTTCTTCAGGAGTGAGAAAGCCATTTGCAGGATCTACCAGAAAGAGAGATGGTCAGCCAGTGCTGTTTATAAGAATAGAGGAAGAGGAAGAGGCTATCAAGATTCCTATGATCAGGTTGCTGCTGTGACCATTCCTAGTCCGCAAGTTCAATCACAGCCGCAGCAGCAGAATGTTCAGGCACAGAATAATCAACAACCACGAAGATCATATCAGTAGAGACGAGCTGACAGGTGTATGGACCCTTTGCCGTTGACTTACGCAGCGTTGCTACCCTAATTATTGAAGCTTTATCTGGTAGAGCTTCGTACGATGGGCCCGGCTCCTGCAGTATTGCCAAAGGGTTACGATGTTAATGCCCGCTGTGAGTATCATTCTGGGGCTCCAGGTCATAATATTGAATAGTGTCATACATTTTAGCATAAAGTACAGGATTTGATTGATGCCAAGGCAATTAATTTCTCGCCTCCACCAAATGTGATTCAGAATCCTATGCCGGATCATAATGGGCCAAAAGTCAATGCCATTGAAGACGGGAAAGTTTTGAACTTGGTAACTGATGTGAACAGGGTGAGGACTCCGTTGAGTATTGTGAAGGCTCGGTTGTTGAAAGGGCAGGTGTTCCCTGGCTGTGAAGAAGGTTGTGTTGATTGCAAGAATCGGAGTAATGTTTGTGATAAACTAAAAGCCAGTATTCAAAATTTGATTGACGAAGGATGTCTACAGTTTGATCAGGGGGACAGAAAGGACGATGATGTGTCAATTGTTAGCATTTATTTTACGCCAGCTGAAATTCAAGTGCCCTCGCCTGCTACCATTGTGCCTGCTGTAGTGAGTCCTGTTACTATCATGGTACCAGGACCAGTTATTTATACTAGTGAGCGGGCCATCCCATGGCACTACGGTGCAGATGTTTACTACCAGGGAGAAAAGCAAGAGGTGGAAGCTCCAGCTGGGGGTAGTTCTAGTATTGATAATGTTGGAGGTCTTGGTGGCTTCACCAGAAGTGGACGCCTGTGCGCTCCACAGACTTTGAGAACCAATGCTGAAACTGAGGCAGCAGCCAAAGCTTAAGGTAAACAGGTGGCTACAGAGGAGGTTGTCATTCCCGAATCTGTGCAGAAAGGTACTTTTGAGAAAGAAGTTGAGGAGTTCATGAGACTTATCAAAAAGAGTGATTATAAGGTGGTTGATCAGTTGTACCAAACACCATAAAAAATTTCTATCTTGTCGTTGCTCATGTGTTCTGCAGCTCATCGAGAGACACTTCTGAAGGTGTTGAATATGGCCTATGTACCTCAGGAGATTACTGTGAATCAATTGGAGTCGGTTGTTTCTAATGTCAATGCTAGCCATGGGCTAGGTTTTATAGACTTTGATTTGAATACTGAGGGTTGTAATCACAATAGGGAATTACACATCACCCTAGAGTGTAAAGGCGCAGTGTTATCTCATGTATTGGTAGACACGGGGTCTTCCCTGAACGTGTTACCAAAGAAGGCCTTAATGAAGTTAGACGCTGAAGGAATCATTCTGAGACCAAGTGATTTGGTAGTGAGGGCTTTTGACGGTTCGAAACATTCTGTATTCGAAGAGGTGGAGCTCCTAGTAAAAATTGGTCCTCAGGTGTTTAAGTGCGTGTTCTACGTGATGGACATTCAACCCGCATATAGCTGCTTGTTAGGCAGACAGTGGATTCATGCCGCTGAGGCAGTGACATCTACGTTGCACCAGAAATTGAAATACGTGGTTGATGGTCAAGTGGTGACTGTGTGTGGAGAAGAAGACATCTTCGTCAGTCAGCTGTCTACCTTTAAGTACGTGGAAATGGATGGAGAGATCCATGAGATGCTGAGTCAAGCATTTGAGGCAGTCAATATTGGTGATTCGTCTTCATAGGCAGTATCTTCTCAGAGCGAAGGACAGGTGGGTACCTATATTGCTTCTTACAGACAGACAGTGGAAGTGGTCAAAGTAGGTAATGCCCAAGGCTGAGGCAAATTGATTGAAGTCTCTGCAAAGGAATACAAGTTCGGTATAGGCTATAATCCGTATCAAGCTGCTGCAGCAGAGCGCCAGAGGCAGATTACTTTCTATAGTGGGGGAATTATTAATCTAAATCAGATGTGTGCTGCAAGTGAAGATGGCGTCGACAGTGATTATGACCTCGACAATTGGGTGCGCCCGTGTGTATCAGGTCAAGAGCTGTGCAATTGGTCTGTTGAAGAAATTGTTCAAGTTACTCTTCAAACAGAGTAATTTTCTTTGTTTTTCTTTGTTGCATGTTAAAATCTCGCGCTCTGCCCAAGGCGTGTAGGTCCATTTGTAGGGCCTCATAATTGCATTTGCAAGGTTTTTATCATTAATAAAGGACGTTTTGCATTCAAATTTTGTGTTCCTTGTCTTTCATTTTTATATTTGGAGAAAAACAATAAAATGGCAATGTTTTATTTTGTTATTTCTTTTTTCAAAAGGCTCATTCTAAAATAAAGCATGACCCCAATCATGCAGACTTAATCACCCAATCATGACCCCAAGTATGACTTTGATAATCCAATCTATCAAGCCGAAGAGGGGGATGAAGAAGACTGTGAAGTTCCCGAGGAATTGGCCAGATTGGTGAAGCAGGAAGAGAGGGTCATTCAGCCTCACCAAGAAACAATTGAGATTATCAACATTGGTTCCGAGGACGCCAAGAAAGAGATTAAGATTGGAGCCAACCTGCAGGCTGAGGTGAAGAAAGAGCTGATCAGTATGCTGTGGGAATATGTTGACATCTTTGCCTGGTCGTATCAAGACATGTCGGGGGTTAGATATAGACATTGTTGTGCACAGGTTGCCATTGAAAGAGGGTTGTCCTCCTGTCAAACAAAATTTTCGGAGAACTAAACCAAAAATGGCTCTCAAAATCAAGGAGGAGGTACAAAAACAGTTAGATGCGGGATTCCTGGTCGTTACCAATTACCCACCGTGGGTTGCAAATATCGTTCCTGTGCCGAAAAAGGATGGTAAGGTCAGAATGTGCATTGATTACCGGGATCTAAACAGAGCAAGTCTGAAAGACGACTTTCCTTTACCTCATATTGATGTACTGGTTGACAACACCGCTCAGTTCTCGGTATTCTCTTTCATGGATGGCTTCTCCGGATACAACCAAATCATGATGGCACCGGAAGACATGGAAAAGACAATGTTCATTACCCCGTGGGGTACCTTCTGTTACAAGGTGATGCCTTTTGGGTTGAAGAACACCGGGGCAACGTATCAGTGAGCTATGGTAACACTCTTCCACGATTTGATTCATAAGGAGATTGAGTGTTATGTAGATTGTCGCGGCCAGCAAAAATATTCGAGTCACCATCATATTTTTTAAGGGAAAATAATGATAAACCTAATATCCTAATCCTAAGGTAGAGATTCCTACGGTTCGGGAGTCGGTTAAGTGAAGGGAAGGTGTTAGGCACCCCTCACTTCCATTGTACTAAATGGGATCCACCTTTGAATTTAGGGTATATTGTTTGTCTAAGTTACAGGAAAACCTAAGTTTTTTTATTAATTATACTCGCTAGGGTTTACAACCCTATGCCTACGTACCTTCAATTTGAAGGATCAGAGTAACCGTAGTTCACCTCCCCTATTCCTACCCCCTAATCCTATTCCTAAATCCCAAAACCTAACCCTAAACCCCAATCCACTATTTATACTCTTAGATAAAGAGTTCTATCCCTTAAATCTAGTGTTTATACTCCTAGATAAGGAGTTATATCCCTTAAATCCCTTAAATCCCTATCCGTTATTTAGACTCTCGGAGGAAGAGTTTTATCCCTTAATCCTTTTATTTATACTCTCGGATATCAAGAGTGTTATCCCTAAATCCTTATCCCCTATCCCTTATTTAGGCTCTTGGACCAAGATCTTTATCCCTTAATCCTTTTATTTATACTCTCGGATATCAAGAGTTCTATCCCTTATCCCATCCTTTATTTAGGCTCTCGGACCAAGAGCTTTATCCCTTAATCCTTTTATTTATACTCTCGGATATCAAGAGTTCTATCCCTTATCCCATCCTTTATTTAGGCTCTCGGACCAAGAGCTTTATCCCAAGTTAAAATCCCTTAAAGAAAAATTCCTTAAATATCCTTTAGAAAGCAAATTTCTAATTTTCACAGAAAAAAGAAATAAAAAGTTAAACATGTCATTATGATAAAAAACAAAATTTATATCCAGATTAATCCAAATAAAAGAATAATATCTAAATTCCAAATAATCCCTAAAAAAATATTTATATCCCAAAAGTAAAGTAAAATAAAAATTCAATTTATTTTTATCCCAACCCTATATTTTATAAAAAGTAAATTCCTTGAAATAAATCCTAAGTATAGATTTTATAAAAAATTAACCTAAGTATATAAACCCTTCATAAAAAATATAAAAGAAAGTAATTATTTATTTTAATATTAAAATCCTTAAAATCCTATTTCCTAAACCTTACTTATTAAAAAAACATAACTCTAAGTGAAAATTAATTAACAAATTAAATTAAGTAATTAATTTAATTGTTAAAAAGAAACTAAAAATTAAAACCTATTTTAACAATTTAAATTAAGTAATTAATTTAATTGTTAAAAAAACTAAAAAAATAAAACCTATTTTAACAGTTTAAATTAAGTAATTAATTTAATTGTTGAAAAAAACTAAAAAATTAAAACCTATTTTAACAGTTTAAATTAAGTAGTTAATTTAATTGTTAAAAAAACTAAAAAATTAAAACCTATTTTAACAACTTAAATTAAGTAGTTAATTTAATTGTTAAAAAAAACTAAAATGATTAAAACCTATTTTAACAATTTAAATTAAATAATTAATTTAATTGTTTAAAAAACTAAAAAATTAAAACCTATTTTAACAACTTAAATTAAGTAATTAATTTAATTGTTAAAAAAACTAAAACCTATTTTAACAACTTAAATTAAGTAATTAATTTAATTGTTAAAAAACTAAAACCTATTTTAACAACTTAAATTAAGTAATTAATTTAATTGTTAAAAAAACTAAAATGATTTTTAATCCCTTAAACATCCCTTAGCATTTTTATTCCAAATTAAAAATTCCTAAGAAAAATGATTTGATTCCAATTATCTTTTTAAAGTAACTTATAATAATAACTTCCAAATGAACAAACCAATTTTAAAACCCAAAATTGTTAAAAATAAATTTCTAACAAACATAACTAAACCCACATTTAAAAAAAATAAATAATGATTATAAATCCAAAAATTATAAGAAACTTAAGTAAATTTTAATCGTATACAAAAAGCAAAATCAAATATATTCAAGTAAGATTGATCATATACACCAATATATGATTGATTAAGAACAAAACCCACAATAATTAAATCAGAATCCAAATCGCAATCCAAACAATAATTCAAGTGTAATTATATACGATAGATAATCAACGGTTTAGAGATACCAACCTGAAATGCCGTGACCCATTTAAGCTGCTTCCCACTCCCTTTTCCCTTCCCTTTGTGCCCTTTCCCCTTCTTTTCCCTTTGTGTCTTTTTCCCTTCTTTGCTTTTCCTCTTCTTTGCCTTTTCCTCTTGGTGGTGATTTCCTTGTATCCTTGTGTGAGATCTCTTTTCCTTTCCTTTTCCCTGATATCTCTTTTCCTTTCCTTTTCCCTTTTGACTCGGAGGGATGTTGAAGGTTTAGGGTTGTTGAAGGTTTTATTGTTGAGGGTTTAGGGTTTTGTTGTTGAGGGTTTTATTGCTGAGGGTTTAGGGTTTTATTGTTGTTGTTCTTCGATATGTGATGAACACCAACTTTTATCGTATGGTTTGTAAATTCCCCCTTTTAGTGTTGTTGTTCTTCAATGTGAAGAACAACAACCTTTTTTATACTGATTATTGTGAATTTGTGGGTGCCTTAAAATGTGGAAAATAGAGTCTATTTATAGATGAAAAATTAGGTCAGACATTGAATAAAATTTTTCAGTTTAGGAAGGTTTTAATCTGACCTGATTTTCCTCTATTTCTTGGAGCCCAAGCAAATGAATCTGGATGGATTCATGGCTTGTGAATTTAAATAAATAAATTAATATTTTAAATAAAAGAAATATCCTAATAATGATAATGAGAAAAAAAGATTTGATTGATTTTTATTTTTATTTTTATGATTTTTGAGATTTTTTCCATAAAATATTGATTTTAATGAAAAAATCATATTTTTAAAATTGCATTAAATACAAATACGAAAATTAAAAAAATAAATATTAAAAAATGATATTTTTGTGATTTTTTATTAAAAATAAAAATAAAAAAGAGTTGGTAGTAAAGATAAAACAAATACAACATTAAAAATGAAAAAGGTGGGATTCAAACTCACAACCTCTCCGTCTTGTAACTCCCTATACTCCCCTTGCTACCAACTGTACCATTTTATTTATTAAAAGAAAACAACATTAGCGGGTATTTTAATAATAATTCAATGATAATATTAATATTAATAATAATATTAATATTAACATTAATCCTCTAATAACTCCATTATGACCCTAGTATAATTCGATTTAAAATTAATATGACCCTAATTAATCCCTATATATAAAGATAACAGTAATCTAACCCTATTTAACTCATAACGCCATCATAATTTATTCTACCCCTGCTATTAAAATAAATAAACCCCTCAATAATAAAAGCAAAAAAAGAATAGATGGGTGGTCAAAATTTGGGGTACGACAGATGCCCCTATTTAATCGTTTTCGAATCAGAAAGAGGATGTTGATGAGTCTTCCTCTTTGTTGCGGAGACGATTAAATATAAGAAGGACCCTAATTTTGACCATAGAGTCCCGTAAGTACTACGCTGATCATCCTAAGATCTTAAGTAATAAACCCTTGACGAAATACCCGATTGAACCCCTTTGAAATTTTTTTAGTGGAACCCCTTGATAACTCCTTTTGATGAAATCTCTTAAAATTTATTGACAACCCTTAATAAAATCCCTTACGCAAACCTCCTTGATAAATCCCTTGGTAAAGCCCTTTGTTAACATATGGTATAACCCTTTTGCTGGAATCCCTTGGATGAGATTTTAGAAAAAACCCTTTTGACGAAATCCCTTGATAGAAAACCCCTTGATAAGACCCCAGTGAAACCTTTTAATAAAACCATTTAATAAAACCCTGATGAAACCCCATGATAAGACATTGGTGAAATCCTTTAATAACATTCTGGTAGAACCCCTAATAGAACCCTTGAAAAAAAAGCCCTTAGTGGAACCCTTGATGAAAATCCTTAGATACCTGATGAAACCTATCCCTTATGAAGGCCATGTTGCCCAGTCGGGAATTAAACCCCTAAGAGTAAATATGAACCTTATGCATGTATGCATGTTTGGGTATATGAGCGCATGTATGCATGTTTGAGTTTATGAGTGCATGTTAGATGCTAGAGCGTAGCGACATGACTGATGCATGATTTGGGCTAACGCCTCTTTTATGATATGCAATGCATGTGTTGTCCGAAATAAAACTTTCCATAACGTCCTGACTCCCTGACCCTTGAGACCTTGATAATCATAATGAGCCATGATACTCTTGATTCCTGTTTAACATGCCGTTAAAGAATCTCCCATGTTGGTTAGATTGTAATGTACATTCCTGTCAGTGCATAGACCCTATATCTTGCTTTGGAAGAATATGATCCCTTTGATGATTCCAAAAACCGAAGTAAAATCCATTTTCCCTTTTCAAAGCTTTTATTTATACCTGATATTTCAATGCATTATTTCACAATTAATCGACACCTTGTAATCAAGCAGACTAATTTAGGAGGCGAAGAAATGTATTTGAAAAAAGCAAATTTATTGAGAATTGGCCCGGAAATGGGCAATGATAAGTAAGGAGGGTAATTCTCTTAAGGAGATATTACCGTAATATCCATAAAAATATAAAATGGCAATAAGAAAACAAATTCATTTATGTCCCTATTAAATATCACACTAGCTAATATCCCTAAGACTCCAAGATCACGACACTTCGTTTCTGAAGATGACAGCTAGAATGATCGCTCCCTTCTGAATTCCTGTTACGGGGTGACTCGAGTGTTTTCAGTCATATGCCTTTTGGATATCCCTAACTTTTGCCTGAACTGCTCTTTTTAGAGTCTTAGTCCACCGGGATGATATACCATTTTTTTTTCGACTAAGCCGCCCTTAAGGGTTTTCGACTCGTCGGGTATCATTTTTCATTCAAGTCCCTAATTTTTGCCTGGATTGTTCCTTCGAGTTTTCAATCCACCGGGATGCCCTAATTTTTGCCTAAGTCGCCCGTTAGGGATTTCGACTTAGCGGGCTTTTATCCTCTTTTTCTAGGCATAACATTTTTGACCGAATCGGAGTTCACCGGTCGCGATAAATCCGCTCCATCCACGGTTGTTAATATTAGTGCTCCGCCAGAGGAGGTACCCTTCATGACATATGGCCCTTCATAGGGTGGGGTCCATTTGACGTGGTGGTCTTTATGGATGGGTAATATTTTCCTTAACCCCAAGTCTCCCTCTTCGCGTAGGCGAGGACGAATTTCTTTGTCAAACGCTCTCTTAATTCCCTGTGGATATAACTACCCACAACCACACGTTTCCCTTAGACGAGGTTAGCTGATCGAGCCTAGTTTTCACCCATTCTGCCTTATCCAGACTAGCTTCCTTTATGATCCTAAATTCCAATTGATAGCCCCTGTCCTTATGCAAACATAAGTTTCCCTCGAGATCCAGGTCTAGGTCCTTCATAGGAGTCCGAAGTTTCACAATCCATTGGATTCTCAAATATTGTTAAGTACATTATGAGTGGTCTCCTTGGGACTTGTAGCACCAATATAGGTGGCTTTCATTTTGTCCTTTTTTCCCTTTTGACTGACCTTGGACCCTGATATTTTCCAGATCTGATTCCATAGGTACACTTTGCGGGCTTTAGTCGTAACATGAATTTCCTTAACTGATCCAACAACTTTTGCAAGTTTGTTATGTGATCTTCTTCCTTTTGCGACTTGGTAGTCGTATCGCCCATATGACCCTCTATCTCCTTATGCCCCATATTACCATAGTCCTTTGATAAGTTACTCCTACGTTCTTTAACCCAACAGGCGTTACCTTGTGACAAAAAGTCAAATTGCTTCTTGACTTCTTCCCTGATCTGGAGGATCATATCTGATCTAGTCCTCCTCAGCTTTTGCTTGATTATCGTGCATTCTAGTTTGAGTAGTGGTTTGTGCTCGACGATGCTTGTATCACGCCCTGGCGTATCTTGGTATGACCCTGCAAACACGTCAGAGTGTCATTGCAATAGCTCGATCAGTCTTTCCTTTATATCCTTATCCGAAGAAGCACGACTTTGACCTCTTTCCTATCTTCCTCAGTTCCCAGATTAATCACATCCACTGGTTCCTAGTGAGGTTGTATTTCCTTATCATTTTGCCTCAACAGTCTGGCTAACTCTTCGGGAAGCTCACACTCGTCCTCATCACCCTCTTCCGCTTGGTTAATCGGTAATCCGAAGTCATTCGAGATTATAGCGGTGTCATTTTTAATAGGTTCATTTTTAGATTTGCACGAGGATGAAGATTTTTCTTTTTCCTTTTTTTCTTTTTGGAATGAAGTGCTAGAAATGAAAGTATTGAAAGAAAGTATATTGCCATTTTGAACAAAACAGAAAATGAAAGAAAAAGATCTTGATTGAAAACAAAATGCAATTTTATTGATAGAAATAAATCCAATGAAATAAAAGGTGGCCCTACAAAGCTTTATCCACCTGCCTTGGGCATAGCAAGGGACTTATTATTATTTTAAGGAAAAAGTAAATTACTTCGAAACAAAAATCATCTCAGAAATCCCGATGGTTCTCCAATTGTCGAAATTAGGCATTCTTTTCTTCCTCCTCCATTAAGGCCACACGATCCCAAATTCCGAATCCCAAACCATGGAAATCGCCTTCTAACCCTTCATTAGCTGGTTTGTAACCCATCCCAAACAAATCCTTCTCCTCAGGTGACTCCCATGGTTTGCCCCAGTTTGTTATGTCTCCCTTATTAATAAGGAATTCATCCCCCATCTCTTCCATGGCGTTGATTGTCGCCCCAATGTGCCCCAGTAATGCATTATCTCCCAGATTTGGATCTTCAGGGTCTATAACACCGACATCATTTTCCTTTGAGTTGTTTTCGGGGTACCCCTTATTGTTATGTTGGTCGGAGGATGACTGCCCAATCTTTCCTGTCTTTAAACCGTTCTCAATCCTCTCTCCAATGATAACCAAGTCAGTGAATCCCGTTGAGACTGCCCGAATCATCCTTTCATAGTATAGCCCTTGCAGAGTTCCCATAAATGTATCTACTAGCTCGCTTTCCCGCAATGGAGGTTGAACACGAGAGGCTAGCTCCCTCCATCTCTGGGCATACTCCTTGAAAGATTCGTTCCCTTTTTGAGACATGTTTTGTAATTGTATGCGATCAGGGGCCATGTCTACATTATATTGGTATTGCCTTATAAAGGCACTTGCCAGGTCCTCCCAGTTCTTGATGTGAGTCCTTTCCAGTTGTACGTACCAATCCAAGGATGCCCCACTAAGGCTGTCTTGGAAAACATGCATCATCAGCTTTTCATTTTTAGCATGAGCCCCCATCTTTCGGGAAAACATCCAGATGTGATTTTTGGGACAACTAACTCCTTTATACATCTCGAAGTTAGGTGCCTTAAACTTAGGAGGTACGACCACATCGGGCACCAGACACATTTCCAAGGCATCCACTCCAAGAACAATGAGCCCCTCCACGACCTTTAGCCTTTCCTCAAGTGCTTTGTACTTATCATCAATCCTTCTCCTTTCCCTAACAGTGGTTCCTTTATTTTCGAAGGCCACTTGTCTCGGATTTTCACCCTCGTAGTTCTCACGTGGGGTAGGTCTATAAGTAGTACGAGGTGCCACATTGGAAATAGGTGGGGAGACGGTTCCCTCGTGAGGTTGGTCAACAGTTTTGTGCTTAGTAGTTTCAGTGTCCTCACGTTCCAGATCATGGACAAACCCTAGTAGGGTGTTATTGTCTTCAACATGGGAGGTAGGAGTAGGAACCTTCCTTTGCTGGCTTGACTTGGTTCTTCTGGCTATCAAATTCTGGACGATAAGTGTCAGTTGATCAATCTGGCTTTTCATTTCTTCCACGTTCTCCTTGACAGTATCCATTTCTCCTCTTAGAGTAACCATATCCTTCTCCATCTGATCCATAGCTTTCCCTTGGTGAGTGCGAGGTCGGGAAATCAGATTGTTATGCCTGAGACGAAGTTTAAAAAAAATGATTTTTTCCTTATATTGAATGCATGTTGATGATGAATGTATGAATATGATGTATGCTAAATAATTTTAAAATTTTTATTTGGGGGAAACTCCAAAATCCGTTGTAGTTATAGATGAATATACCCAAAGGATGAAAACCATACACATCCAAATCCATTAGCCAATCCCAAATCCAAAATGCCTTATAACAATAACTCCTCGGGAACAACCCAAAACAATAATCCCAAGATGGAAGCTCCTGAACTTAAGAAGGCGTAAACTAAGTGGATGCCCCCAATGCCTTCTTCAAATGAGCCTTAAACTCCTCCAAGTATCCTTTCTTAACCCCTTGCACTTCCCTATCCTCCTTGTAGTGAGGTGATGGATCTTCAAGGGGTACAGCTGAGTTTTTTTTGCTTGACCATTTTTCTTTTTCTTTTGATTATTATTTTTTGCTGTTTTTTCCTTTTTTGCCCCCATGCCCCTTTGTAAGTTTTTCTCCTTGTAAATCCAAGTATAGCGTAAGAGCTAGTTGAAAATCCTTGAAGAGGAAGTCACATAGAGAAGGATCATAAAGTTGTGCAAAAGAAATTATGGCCTCTACCTTCATAGGGGTCCCTAAGAGATCGAGGATCCTTCCATACTTGGGTGTAAATATCCTTTGAGCAGATTTGACATTAAGTCTCAAAGGTCCTTGAGACTTTGTAAATCACCACTTAGCATTCTAATCCGTAGGGTAGCCCTTTTGTTTGAATCAATCTTTCCCATATTCCTACAACGCATCTTGAAATTCCCCACAAAAATGTATATATGCAAAAAAAGTTTTTAAATGCATGATGACATGGACCCTTTGTTCTTTGGTTACATGTTCTTTTGGGTTAGGGTAAGGTGAAAATTCAAGCATGCCCTAGCAAGGTAAGCTCCCTATGATAGGTTTAGATCTAAAGCTTATCTACTCAATCCCCTCACATGTAGGATATAAAAATTTGGACAGCATAACGGCCCCAAAATGTTTATACTATACCCTTGTTTTACCATGAGAAGGAGCAAGCCTTCCTATGGTAATCCTTCGGGATAAGTCTCATTTGGGGTAGAAGCCTAGTAACAGCCCCTGAGGGTTGAATGCATAGGGCCTCCATAGATTGGTGTGGGGTAGGTTAAAGGTTCTCAGAGTCACGGACTACATCCAAATCATTCCACTACGTCAGGGGCTAGCCCTTTCGTGAGGACGACTTTGGAAGGATCTATTCTGAGTGTGGCATCAATGCATTGTTGGGGATGTCGCATCCACCCCAAAAACATTTCCGTTCCATCATTATGTTCTAGGGTTATCCTCCAAGCTTTGGATTTTAGTTTCACTCCTTTTTTTTGTTTGCCCCAATCCCTTGTATAATGACAAAAAAAAGAAATAAACAACACAAGGGTTAAGTATAATAAATAAATATATAAAATAAAAATAAAATAAAAACATAAAAACAAAAACAAACACCCAAGACAAACACAACCCTAAAACGTAAGGCTAGGACGGACTCTCTTTAGGGAGGAATCCCCAGCAGAGTCGCCAGCTGTCGCGGCCGGCAAAAATATTCGAGTCGCCATCATATTTTTTAAGGGAAAATAATGATAAACCTAATATCCTAATCCTAAGGTAGAGATTCCTACGGTTCGGGAGTCGGTTAAGTGAAGGGAAGGTGTTAGGCACCCCTCACTTCCATTGTACTAAATGGGATCCACCTTTGAATTTAGGGTATATTGTTTGTCTAAGTTACAGGAAAACCTAAGTTTTTTTATTAATTATACTCGCTAGGGTTTACAACCCTATGCCTACGTACCTTCAATTTGAAGGATCAGAGTAACCGTAGTCACCTCCCCTATTCCTACCCCCTAATCCTATTCCTAAATCCCAAAACCTAACCCTGAACCCCAATCCACTATTTATACTCTTAGATAAAGAGTTCTATCCCTTAAATCTAGTGTTTATACTCCTAGATAAGGAGTTATATCCCTTAAATCCCTTAAATCCCTATCCGTTATTTAGACTCTCGGAGGAAGAGTTTTATCCCTTAATCCTTTTATTTATACTCTCGGATATCAAGAGTGTTATCCCTAAATCCTTATCCCCTATCCCTTATTTAGGCTCTTGGACCAAGAGCTTTATCCCTTAATCCTTTTATTTATACTCTCGGATATCAAGAGTTCTATCCCTTATCCCATCCTTTATTTAGGCTCTCGGACCGAGAGCTTTATCCCTTAATCCTTTTATTTATACTCTCGGATATCAAGAGTTCTATCCCTTATCCCATCCTTTATTTAGGCTCTCGGACCAAGAGCTTTATCCCAAGTTAAAATCCCTTAAATAAAAATTCCTTAAATATCCTTTAGAAAGCAAATTTCTAATTTTCACAGAAAAAAGAAATAAAAAGTTAAACATGTCATTATGATAAAAAACAAAATTTATATCCAGATTAATCCAAATAAAAGAATAATATCTAAATTCCAAATAATCCCTAAAAAAATATTTATATCCCAAAAGTAAAGTTAAATAAAAATTCAATTTATTTTTATCCCAACCTTATATTTTATAAAAAGTAAATTCCTTGAAATAAATCCTAAGTATAGATTTTATAAAAAATTAACCTAAGTATACAAACCCTTCATAAAAAATATAAAAGAAAGTAATTATTTATTTTAATATTAAAATCATTAAAATCCTATTTCCTAAACCTTACTTATTAAAAAAACATAACTCTAAGTGAAAATTAATTAACAAATTAAATTAAGTAATTAATTTAATTATTAAAAAGAAACTAAAAATTAAAACCTATTTTAACAATTTAAATTAAGTAATTAATTTAATTGTTAAAAAAAACTAAAAAATTAAAACCTATTTTTACAGTTTAAATTAAGTAGTTAATTTAATTGTTAAAAAAACTAAAAAATTAAAACCTATTTTAACAACTTAAATTAAGTAGTTAATTTAATTGTTAAAAAAAACTAAAATGATTAAAACCTATTTTAACAATTTAAATTAAGTAATTAATTTAATTGTTAAAAAAACTAAAAAATTAAAACCTATTTTAACAACTTAAATTAAGTAATTAATTTAATTGTTAAAAAAACTAAAACCTATTTTAACAACTTAAATTAAGTAATTAATTTGATTGTTAAAAAACTAAAAAACTAAAACCTATTTTAACAACTTAAATTAACTAATTAATTTAATTGTTAAAAAAAATAAAATGATTTTTAATCCCTTAAACATCCCTTAGCATTTTTATTCCAAATTAAAAATTCCTAAGAAAAATGATTTGATTCCAATTATCTTTTTAAAGTAAATTATAATAATAACTTCCAAATGAACAAACCAATTTTAAAACCCAAAATTGTTAAAAATAAATTTCAAACAAACATAACTAAACCCACATTTAAAAAAAATAAATAATGATTATAAATCCAAAATTATAAGAAACTTAAGTAAATTTTAATCGTATACAAAAAGCAAAATCAAATATATTCAAGTAAGATTGATCATATACACCAATATATGATTGATTAAGAACAAAACCCACAATAATTAAATCAGAGTCCAAATCGCAATCCAAACAATAATTCAAGTGTAATTATATACGATAGATAATCAACGGTTTAGAGATACCAACCTGAAATGTCGTGACCCATTTAAGCTGCTTCCCACTCCCTTTTCCCTTCCTTTTGTGCCCTTTCCCCTTCTTTTCCCTTTGTGTCTTTTTCCCTTCTTTGCCTTTTCCTCTTCTTTGCCTTTTCCTCTTGGTGGTGATTTCCTTGTATCCTTGTGTGAGATCTCTTTTCCTTTCCTTTTCCCTGATATCTCTTTTCCTTTCCTTTTCCCTTTTGACTCGGAGGGATGTTGAAGGTTTATGGTTGTTGAAGGTTTTATTGTTGAGGGTTTAGGGTTTTGTTGTTGAGGGTTTTATTGTTGAGGGTTTAGCGTTTTATTGTTGTTGTTCTTCGATATGTGAGGAACAACAACTTTTATCGTATGGTTTGTAAATTCCCCCTTTTAGTGTTGTTGTTCTTCAATGTGAAGAACAACAACCTTTTTTATACTGATTATTGTGAATTTGTGGGTGCCTTAAAATGTGGAAAATAGAGTCTATTTATAGATGAAAAATTAGGTCAGACATTGAATAAAATTTTTCAGTTTAGGAAGGTTTTAATCTGACCTGATTTTCCTCTATTTCTTGGAGCCCAAGCAAATGAATCTGGATGGATTCATGGCTTGGTGAATTTAAATAAAAAAATTAATATTTTAAATAAAAGAAATATCCTAATAATGATAATGAGAAAAAAAGATTTGATTGATTTTTATTTTTATTTTTATGATTTTTGATATTTTTTCCATAAAATATTGATTTTAATGAAAAAATCATATTTTTAAAATTGCATTAAATACAAATACGAAAATTAAAAAACTAAATATTAAAAAATGATATTTTTGTGATTTTTTATTTAAAAAAAAAAAAAGTGTTGGTAGTAAAGATAAAACAAATACAACATTAAAAATGAAAAAGGTGGGATTCGAACTCACAACCTCTCCGTCTTGTAACTCCCTATACTCCCCTTGCTACCAACTGTACCATTTTATTTATTAAAAAAAAACAACATTAGCGGGTATTTTAATAATAATTCAATTATAATATTAATATTAATAATAATATTAATATTAACATTAATCCTCTAATAACCCCATTATGACCCTAGTATAATTCGATTTAAAATTAATATGACCCTAATTAATCCCTATATATAAAGATAACAGTAATCTAACCCTATTTAACTCATAACGCCATCATAATTTATTCTACCCCTGCTATTAAAATAAATAAACCCCTCAATACAAAAAGCAAAAAAAGAATAGATGGGTGGTCAAAATTTGGGGTACGACAGATGCCCCTATTTAATCGTTTTCAAATCAGAAAGAGGATGTTGATGAGTCTTCCTCTTTTGTTGCGGAGACGATTAAATATAAGAAGGACCCTAATTTTGACCATAGAGTCCCGTAAGTACTACGCTGATCATCCTAAGATCTTAAGTAATAAACCCTTGACGAAATACCCGATTGAACCCCTTTGAAATTTTTTTAGTGGAACCCCTTGATAACTCCTTTTGATGAAATCTCTTAAAATTTATTGACAACCCTTAATAAAATCCCTTACGCAAACCTCCTTGATAAATCCCTTGGTAAAGCCCTTTGTTAACATATGGTATAACCCTTTTGCTGGAATCCCTTGGATGAGATTTTAGAAAAAACCCTTTTGACGAAATCCCTTGATAGAAAACCCCTTGATAAGACCCCAGTGAAACCTTTTAATAAAACCATTTAATAAAACCCTGATGAAACCCCATGATAAGACATTGGTGAAATCCTTTAGTAACATTCTGGTAGAACCCCTAATAGAACCCTTGAAAAAACAGCCCTTAGTGGAACCCTTGATGAAAATCCTTAGATACCTGATGAAACCTATCCCTTATGAAGGCCATGTTGCCCAGTCGGGAATTAAACCCCTAAGAGTAAATATGAACCTTATGCATGTATGTATGTTTAGGTATATGAGCGCATGTATGCATGTTTGAGTTTATGAGTGCATGTTAGATGCTAGAGCGTAGCGACATGACTGATGCATGATTTGGGCTAACGCCTCTTTTATGATATGCAATGCATGTGTTGTCCGAAATAAAACTTTCCATAACGTCCTGACTCCCTGACCCTTGAGACCTTGATAATCGTAATGAGCCTTGATACTCTTGATTCCTGTTTAACATGCCGTTAAAGAATCTCCCATGTTGGTTAGATTGTAACGTACATTCCTGTCAGTGTATAGACCCTATATCTTGCTTTGGAAGAATATGATCCCTTTGATGATTCCAAAAACCGAAGTAAAATCCATTTTCCCTTTTCAAAGCTTTTATTTATACCTGATATTTCAATGCATTATTTCACAATTAATCGACACCTTGTAATCAAGCAGACTAATTTAGGAGGCGAAGAAATGTATTTGAAAAAAGCAAATTTATTGAGAATTGGCCCGGAAATGGGCAATGATAAGTAAGGAGGGTAATTCTCATAAGGAGATATTACCGTAATATCCAGAAAAATATAAAATGGCAATAAGAAAACAAATTCATTTATGTCCCTATTAAATATAACACCAGCTAATATCCCTAAGACTCCAAGATCACGACACTTCGTTTCTGAAGATGACAGCTAGAATGATCGCTCCCTTCTGAATTCCTGTTACGGGGTGACTCGAGTGTTTTCAGTCATATGCCTTTTGGATATCCCTAACTTTTGCCTGAACTGCTCTTTTTAGAGTCATAGTCCACCGGGATGATATACCATTTGTTTTTCGACTAAGCCGCCCTTAAGGGTTTTCGACTCGTCGGGTATCATTTTTCATTCAAGTCCCTAATTTTTGCCTGGATTGCTCCTTCGAGTTTTCAATCCACCGGGATGCCCTAATTTTTGCCTAAGTCACCCGTTAGGGTTTTCGACTTAGCGGGATTTTATCCTCTTTTTCTAGGCATAGCATTTTTGACCGAATCGGAGTTCACCGGTCGCGGTAAATCCGCTCCATCCACGGTTGTTAATATTAGTGCTCCGCCAGAGGAGGCACCCTTCACGACATATGGCCCTTCGTAGGGTGGGGTCCATTTGACGTGGTGGTCTTTATGGATGGGTAATATTTTCCTTAACCCCAAGTTTCCCTCTTCGCGTAGGCGAGGACGAATTTCTTTGTCAAACGCTCTCTTAATTCCCTGTGGATATAACTACCCACAACCACACGTTTCCCTTAGACGAGGTTAGCTGATCGAGCCTAGTTTGCACCCATTCTGCCTTATCCAGACTAGCTTCCTTTATGATCCTAAATTCTAATTGATAGCCCCTGTCCTTATGCAAACATAAGTTTCCCTCGAGATCCAGGTCTAGGTCCTTCATAGGAGTCCGAAGTTTCACAATCCATTGGATTCTCAAATATTGTTAAGTACATTATGAGTGGTCTCCTTGGGACTTGTAGCACCAATATAGGTGGCTTTCATTTTGTCCTTTTTTCCCTTTTGACTGACCATGGACCCTGATATTTTCCAGTTCTGATTCCATAGGTACACCTTGCGGGCTTTAGTCGTAACATGAATTTCCTTAACTGATCCAACAACTTTTGCAAGTTTGTTATGTGATCTTCTTCCTTTTGCGACTTGGTAGTCGTATCGCCCATATGACCCTCTATCTCTTATGCCCCATATTACCATAGTCCTTTGATAAGTTACTCCTACGTTCTTTAACCCAACAGGCGTTACCTTGTGACAAAAAGTCGAATTGCTTCTTGACTTCTTCCCTGATCTGGAGGATCATATCTGATCTAGTCCTCCTCAGCTTTTGCTTTATTAGCGTGCATTCTAGTTTGAGTAGTGGTTTGTGCTCGACGATGCTTGTATCACGCCCTGGCGTATCTTGGTATGACCCTGCAAACACCTCAGAGTGTCCTTGCAATAGCTCGATCAGTCTTTCCTTTATATCCTTATCCGGAGAAGCACGACTTTGACCTCTTTCCTATCTTCCTCAGTTCCCAGATTGATCACATCCACTGGTTCCTAGTGAGGTTGTATTTCCTTATCCTCTTGCCTCAACAGTCTGGCTAACTCTTCGAGAAGCTCACACTCGTCCTCATCACCCTCTTCCGCTTGGTTAATCGGTAATCCGAAGTCATTCGAGATTATAGCGGTGTCATTTTTAATAGGTTCATTTTTAGATTTGCATGAGGACGAAGATTTTTCTTTTTCCTTTTTTTCTTTTTGGAATGAAGTGCTAGAAATGAAAGTATTGAAAGAAAGTGAATTGCCATTTTGAACAAAACAGAAAATGAAAGAAAAAGATCTTGATTGAAAACAAAATGAAATTTTATTGATAGAAATAAATCCAATGAAATAAAAGGTGGCCCTACAAAGCTTTATCCACCTGCCTTGGGCATAGCAAGGGACTTATTATTATTTTAAGGAAAAAGTAAATTACTTCGAATCAAAAATCATCTCAGAAATCCCGATGGTTCTCCAATTGTCGAAATTAGGCATTCTTTTCTTCCTCCTCCATTAAGGCCACACGATCCCAAATTCCGAATCCCAAACCATGGAAATCGCCTTCTAACCCTTCATTAGCTGGTTTGTAACTCATCCCAAACAAATCCTTCTCCTCAGGTGACTCCCATTGTTTGCCCCAGTTTGTTATGTCTCCCTTATTAATAAGGAATTCATCCCTCATCTCTTCCATGGCGTTGATTGTCGCCCCAATGTGCCCCAGTAATGCATTATCTCCCAGATTTGGATCTTCAGGGTCTATAACACCGACATCATTTTCCTTTGAGTTGTTTTCGGGGTACCCCTTATTGTTATGTTGGTCGGAGGATGACTGCCCAATCTTTCCTGTCTTTAAACCGTTCTTAATCCTCTCTCCAATGATAACCAAGTCAGTGAATCCCGTTGAGACTGCCCGAATCATCCTTTCATAGTATAGCCCTTGCAGAGTTCCCATAAATGTATATACTAGCTCGCTTTCCCGCAATGGAGGTTGAACACGAGAGGCTAGCTCCCTCCATCTCTAGGCATACTCCTTGAAAGATTCGTACTCTTTTTGAGACATGTTTTGTAATTGTATACGATCAGGGGCCATGTCTACATTATATTGGTATTGCCCTATAAAGGCACTTGCCAGGTCCTCCCAGTTCTTGATGTGAGTCCTTTCCAGTTGTACGTACCAATCCAAGGATGCCCCCACTAAGGCTGTCTTGGAAAACATGCATCATCAGCTTTTCATTTTTAGCATGAGCCCCCATCTTTCGGGAAAACATCCAGATGTGATTTTTGGGACAACTAACTCCTTTATACATCTCGAAGTTAGGTGCCTTAAACTTAGGAGGTACGACCACATTGGGCACCAGACACATTTCCAAGGCATCCACTCCAAGAACAATGAGCCCCTCCATGACCTTTAGCCTTTCCTCAAGTGCTTTGTACTTATCATCAATCCTTCTCCTTTCCCTAACAGTGGTTCCTTTATTTTCGAAGGCCACTTGTCTCGGATTTTCACCCTCGTAGTTCTCACGTGGGGTAAGTCTGTAAGTAGTACGAGGTGCCCCAATGGAAATAGGTGGGGAGACGGTTCCCTCGAGAGGTTGGTCAACAGTTTTGTGCTTAGTAGTTTCAGTCTCCTCACGTTCCAGATCATGGATAAACCCTAGTAGGGTGTTATTGTCTTCAACATGGGAGGTAGGAGTAGGAACCTTCCTTTGCTGGCTTGACTTGGTTCTTCTGGCTATCAAATTCTGGACGATAAGTGTCAGTTGATCAATCTGGCTTTTCATTTCTTCCACGTTCTCCTTGACAGTATCCATTTCTCCTCTTAGAGTAACCATATCCTTCTCCATCTGATCCATAGCTTTCCCTTGGTGAGTGCGAGGTCGGGAAGTCAGATTGTTATGCCTGAGACGAAGTTTAAAAAAAATGATTTTTTCCTTATATTGAATGCATGTTGATGATGAATGTATGAATATGATGTATGCTAAATAATTTTAAAATTTTTATTTGGGGGAAACTCCAAAATCCGTTGTAGTTATAGATGAATATACCCAAAGGATGAAAACCATACACATCCAAATTCATTAGCCAATCCCAAATCCAAAATGCCTTATAACAATAACTCCTCGGGAACAACCCAAAACAATAATCCCAAGATGGAAGCTCCTGAACTTAAGAAGGCGTAAACTAAGTGGATGCCCCCAATGCCTTCTTCAAATGAGCCTTAAACTCCTCCAAGTATCCTTTCTTAAGCCCTTGCACTTCCCTATCCTCCTTGTAGTGAGGTGATGGATCTTCAAGGTGTACAGCTGAGTTTTTTTTGCTTGACCATTTTTTTTTTCTTTTGATTATTATTTTTTGCTGTTTTTTCCTTTTTTGCCCCCATGCTCCTTTGTAAGTTTTTCTCCTTGTAAATCCAAGTATAGCGTAAGAGCTAGTTGAAAATCCTTGAAGAGGAAGTCACATAGAGAAGGATCATAAAGTTGTGCAAAAGCAATTATGGCCTCTACCTTCATAGGGGTCCCTAAGAGATCGAGGATCCTTCCATACTTGGGTGTAAATATCCTTTGAGCAGATTTGACATTAAGTCTCAAAGGTCCTTGAGACTTTGTAAATCACCACTTAGCACTCTAATGCGTAGGGTAACCCTTTTGTTTGAATCAATCTTTCCCATATTCCTACAACGCATATTGAAATTCCCCACAAAAATGTATATATGCAAAAAAAGTTTTTAAATGCATGATGACATGGACCATTTGTTCTTTGGTTACATGTTCTTTTGGGTTAGGGTAAGGTGAAAATTCAAGCATGCCCTAGCAAGGTAAGCTCCCTATGATAGGTTTAGATCTAAAGCTTATCTACCCAATCCCCTCACATGTAGGATATAAAAATTTGGACAGCATAACGGCCCCAAAATGTTTATACTATACCCTTGTTTTACCATGAGAAGGAGCAAGCCTTCCTATGGTAATCCTTCGGGATAAGTCTCATTTGGGGTAGGAGCCTAGTAACAGCCCCTGAGGGTTGAATGCATAGGGTCTCCATAGATTGGTGTGGGGTAGGTTAAAGGTTCTCAGAGTCACGGACTACATCCAAATCATTCCACTACGTCAGGGGCTAGCCCTTTCGTGAGGACGACTTTGGAAGGATCTACTCTGAGTGTGGCATCGATGCATTGTTGGGGATGTCGCATCCCCCCCAAAAACATTTCCGTTCCATCATTATGTTCTAGGGTTATCCTCCAAGCTTTGGATTTTAGTTTCACTCCTTTTTTTTTTGTTTGCCCCAATCCCTTGTATAATGACAAAAAAAAGAAATAAACAACACAAGGGTTAAGTATAATAAATAAATATATAAAATAAAAATAAAATAAAAACATAAAAACAAAAATAAACACCCAAGACAAACACAACCCTAAATCCTAAGGCTAGGGAGGAATCCCCAGCAGAGTCGCCAGCTGTCGCGGCCGGCAAAAATATTCGAGTCGCCATCATATTTTTTAAGGGAAAATAATGATAAACCTAATATCCTAATCCTAAGGTAAAGATTCCTACGGTTCGGGAGTCGGTTAAGAGAAGGGAAGGTGTTAGGCACCCCTCACTTCCATTGTACTCAATGGGATCCACCTTTGAATTTAGGGTATATTGTTTGTCTAAGTTACAGGAAAACCTAAGTTTTTTTATTAATTATACTCGCTAGGGTTTACAACCCTATGCCTACGTACCTTCAATTTGAAGGATCAGAGTAACCGTAGTTCACCTCCCCTATTCCTACCCCCTAATCCTATTCCTAAATCCCAAAACCTAACCCTAAACCCCAATCCACTATTTATACTCTTAGATAAAGAGTTTTATCCCTTAAATCTAGTGTTTATACTCCTAGATAAGGAGTTATATCCCTTAAATCCCTATCCGTTATTTAGACTCTCGGAGGAAGAGTTTTATCCCTTAATCCTTTTATTTATACTCTCGGATATCAAGAGTGTTATCCCTAAATCCTTATCCCCTATCCCTTATTTAGGCTCTTGGACCAAGAGCTTTATCCCTTAATCCTTTTATTTATACTCTCGGATATCAAGAGTTCTATCCCTTATCCCATCCTTTATTTAGGCTCTCGGACCAAGAGCTTTATCCCTTAATCCTTTTATTTATACTCTCGGATATCAAGAGTTCTATCCCTTATCCCATCCTTTATTTAGGCTCTCGGACCAAGAGCTTTATCCCAAGTTAAAATCCCTTAAAGAAAAATTCCTTAAATATCCTTTAGAAAGCAAATTTCTAATTTTCACAGAAAAAAGAAATAAAAAGTTAAACATGTCATTATGATAAAAAACAAAATTTATATCCAGATTAATCCAAATAAAAGAATAATATCTAAATTCCAAATAATCCCTAAAAAAATATTTATATCCCAAAAGTAAAGTTAAATAAAAATTCAATTTATTTTTATCCCAACCCTATATTTTATAAAAAGTAAATTCCTTGAAATAAATCCTAAGTATAGATTTTATAAAAAATTAACCTAAGTATATAAACCCTTCATAAAAAATATAAAAGAAAATAATTATTTATTTTAATATTAAAAGCCTTAAAATCCTATTTCCTAAACCTTACTTATTAAAAAAACATAACTCTAAGTGAAAATTAATTAACAAATTAAATTAAGTAATTAATTTAATTGTTAAAAAGAAACTATAAATTAAAACCTATTTTAACAATTTAAATTAAGTAATTAATTTAATTGTTAAAAAAAACTAAAAAATTAAAACCTATTTTAACAGTTTAAATTAAGTAATTAATTTAATTGTTAAAAAAAACTAAAAAATTAAAACCTATTTTAACAGTTTAATTAAGTAGTTAATTTAATTGTTAAAAAAAATAAAAAATTAAAACCTATTTTAACAACTTAAATTAAGTAGTTAATTTAATTGTTAAAAAAAACTAAAATGATTAAAACCTATTTTAACAATTTAAATTAAGAAATTAATTTAATTGTTAAAAAAATAAAAAATTAAAACCTATTTTAACAACTTAAATTAAGTAATTAATTTAATTGTTAAAAAAACTAAAATCTATTTTAACAACTTAAATTAAGCAATTAATTTAATTGTTTTAAAACTAAAAAACTAAAACCTATTTTAACAACTTAAATTAAGTAATTAATTTAATTGTTAAAAAAACTAAAATGATTTTTAATCCCTTAAACATCGCTTAGCATTTTTATTCCAAATTAAAAATTCCTAAGAAAAATGATTTGATTCCAATTATCTTTTTAAAGTAAATTATAATAATAACTTCCAAATGAACAAACCAATTTTAAAACCCAAAATTGTTAAAAATAAATTTCTAACAAACATAACTAAACCCACATTTAAAAAAAATAAATAATGATTATAAATCCAAAATTATAAGAAACTTAAGTAAATTTTAATCGTATACAAAAAGCAAAATCAAATATATTCAAGTAAGATAGATCATATACACCAATACATGATTGATTAAGAACAAAACCCACTTTTCCTCTTCTTTGCCTTTTCCTCTTGGTGGTGATTTCCTTGTATCCTTGTGTGAGATCTCTTTTCCTTTCCTTTTCCCCGATATCTCTTTTCCTTTCCTTTTCCCTTTGAACTC
Source organism: Lathyrus tuberosus (assembly GCA_022829125.1). Classification (NCBI taxonomy): domain Eukaryota; kingdom Viridiplantae; phylum Streptophyta; class Magnoliopsida; order Fabales; family Fabaceae; genus Lathyrus; species Lathyrus tuberosus. The sequence continues at coordinate 1,961,343 of JALAZF010000191.1, forward strand.
GGAGGGATGTTGAAGGTTTAGGGTTGTTGAAGGTTTTATTGTTGAGGGTTTAGGGTTTTGTTGTTGAGGGTTTTATTGTTGAGGGTTTAGGGTTTTATTGTTGTTGTTCTTCGATATGTGAGGAACAACAACTTTTATCGTATGCTTTGTAAATTCCCCCTTTTAGTGTTGTTGTTCTTCAATGTGAAGAACAACAACCTTTTTTATACTGATTATTGCGAATTTGTGGGTGCCTTAAAATGTGAAAAATAGAGTCTATTTATAGATGAAAAATTAGGTCAAACATTGAATAAAATTTTTCAGTTTATGAAGGTTTTAATCTGACCTGATTTTCCTCTATTTCTTGGAGCTCAAGCAAATGAATCTGGATGGATTCTTGGCTTGGTGAATTTAAATAAAAAAATTAATATTTTAAATAAAAGAAATATCCTAATAATGATAAATAGAAAAAAAGATTTGATTGATTTTTATTTTTATTTTTATGATTTTTGAGATTTTTTCCATAAAATATTGATTTTAATGAAAAAATCATATTTTTAAAATTGCATTAAATACAAATACGAAAATTAAAAAAATAAATATTAAAAAATGATATTTTTGTGATTTTTTATTAAAAATAAAAATAAAAAAGAGTTGGTAGTAAAGATAAAACAAATACAACATTAAAAATGAAAAAGGTGGGATTCGAACTCACAACCTCTCCGTCTTGTAACTCCCTATACTCCCCTTGCTACCAACTGTACCATTTTATTTATTAAAAAAAACAACATTAGCGGGTATTTTAATAATAATTCAATGATAATATTAATATTAATAATAATATTAATATTAACATTAATCCTCTAATAACCCCATTATGACCCTAGTATAATTCAATTTAAAATTAATATGACCCTAATTAATCCCTATATATAAAGATAACAGTAATCTAACCCTATTTAACTCATAATGCCATCATAATTTATTCTACCCCTGCTATTAAAATAAATAAACCCCTCAATACAAAAAGCAAAAAAAGAATAGATGGGTGGTCAAAATTTGGGGTACGACAGATGCCCCTATTTAATCGTTTTCGAATCAGAAAGAGGATGTTGATGAGTCTTCCTCTTTTGTTGCGGAGACGATTAAATATAAGAAGGACCCTAATTTTGACCATAGAGTCCCGTAAGTACTACGCTGATCATCCTAAGATCTTAAGTAATAAACCCTTGACGAAATACCCGATTGAACCCCTTTGAAATTTTTTTAGTGGAACCCCTTGATAACTCCTTTTGATGAAATCTCTTAAAATTTATTGACAACCCTTAATAAAATCCCTTACGCAAACCTCCTTGATAAATCCCTTGGTAAAGCCCTTTGTTAACATATGGTATAACCCTTTTGCTAGAATCCCTTGGATGAGATTTTAGAAAAAACCCTTTTGACGAAATCCCTTGATAGAAAACCCCTTGATAAGACCCCAGTGAAACCTTTTAATAAAACCATTTAATAAAACCCTGATGAAACCCCATGATAAGACATTGGTGAAATCCTTTAATAACATTCAGGTAGAACCCCTAATAGAACCCTTGAAAAAACAGCCCTTAGTGGAACCCTTGATGAAAATCCTTAGATACCTGATGAAACCTATCCCTTATGAAGGCCATGTTGCCCAGTCGGGAATTAAACCCCTAAGAGTAAATATGAACCTTATGCATGTATGCATGTTTGGGTATATGAGCGCATGTATGCATGTTTGAGTTTATGAGTGCATGTTAGATGCTAGAGCGTAACGACATGACTGATGCATGATTTGGGCTAACGCCTCTTTTATGATATGCAATGCATGTGTTGTCCGAAATAAAACTTTCCATAACGTCCTGACTCCCTGACCCTTGAGACCTTGATAATCGTAATGAGCCATGATACTCTTGATTCCTGTTTAACATGCCGTTAAAGAATCTCCCATGTTGGTTAGATTGTAACGTACATTCCTGTCAGTGTATAGACCCTATATCTTGCTTTGGAAGAATATGATCCCTTTGATGATTCCAAAAACCGAAGTAAAATCCATTTTCCCTTTTCAAAGCTTTTATTTATACCTGATATTTCAATGCATTATTTCACAATTAATCGACACCTTGTAATCAAGCAGACTAATTTAGGAGGCGAAGAAATGTATTTGAAAAAAGCAAATTTATTGAGAATTGGCCCGGAAATGGGCAATGATAAGTAAGGAGGGTAATTCTCATAAGGAGATATTACCGTAATATCCAGAAAAATATAAAATGGCAATAAGAAAACAAATTCATTTATGTCCCTATTAAATATAACACCAGCTAATATCCCTAAGACTCCAAGATCACGACACTTCGTTTCTGAAGATGACAGCTAGAATGATCGCTCCCTTCTGAATTCCTGTTACGGGGTGACTCGAGTGTTTTCAGTCATATGCCTTTTGGATATCCCTAACTTTTGCCTGAACTGCTCTTTTTAGAGTCATAGTCCACCGGGATGATATACCATTTGTTTTTCGACTAAGCCGCCCTTAAGGGTTTTCGACTCGTCGGGTATCATTTTTCATTCAAGTCCCTAATTTTTGCCTGGATTGCTCCTTCGAGTTTTCAATCCACCGGGATGCCCTAATTTTTGCCTAAGTCGCCCGTTAGGGTTTTCGACTTAGCGGGATTTTATCCTCATTTTCTAGGCATAGCATTTTTTACCGAATCGGAGTTCACCGGTCGCGATAAATCCGCTCCATCCACGGTTGTTAATATTAGTGCTCCGCCAGAGGAGGCACCCTTCACGACATATGGCCCTTCGTAGGGTGGGGTCCATTTGACGTGGTGGTCTTTATGGATGGGTAATATTTTCCTTAACCCCAAGTCTCCCTCTTCGCGTAGGCGAGGACGAATTTCTTTGTCAAACGCTCTCTTAATTCCCTGTGGATATAACTACCCACAACCACACGTTTCCCTTAGACGAGGTTAGCTGATCGAGCCTAGTTTGCACCCATTCTGCCTTATCCAGACTAGCTTCCTTTATGATCCTAAATTCCAATTGATAGCCCCTGTCCTTATGCAAACATAAGTTTCCCTCGAGATCCAGGTCTAGGTCCTTCATAGGAGTCCGAAGTTTCACAATCCATTGGATTCTCAAATATTGTTAAGTACATTATGAGTGGTCTCCTTGGGACTTGTAGCACCAATATAGGTGGCTTTCATTTTGTCCTTTTTTTCCCTTTTGACTGACCATGGACCCTGATATTTTCCAGATCTGATTCCATAGGTACACCTTGCGGGCTTTAGTCGTAACATGAATTTCCTTAACTGATCCAACAACTTTTGCAAGTTTGTTATGTGATATTCTTCCTTTTGCGACTTGGTAGTTGTATCGCCCATATGACCCTCTATCTCCTTATGCCCCATATTACCATAGTCCTTTGATAAGTTACTCCTACGTTCTTTAACCCAACAGGCGTTACCTTGTGACAAAAAGTCGAATTGCTTCTTGACTTCTTCCCTGATCTGGAGGATCATATCTGATCTAGTCCTCCTCAACTTTTGCTTGATTAGCGTGCATTCTAGTTTGAGTAGTTGTTTGTGCTCGACGATGCTTGTATCACGCCCTGGCGTATCTTGGTATGACACTGCAAACACGTCAGAGTGTCCTTGCAATAACTCAATCAGTCTTTTCCTTTATATCCTTATCCGGAGAAGCACGACTTTGACCTCTTTCCTATCTTCCTCAGTTCCCAGATTGATCACATCCACTGGTTCCTAGTGAGGTTGTATTTCCTTATCCTCTTGCCTCAACAGTCTGGCTAACTCTTCGAAAAGCTCACACTCGTCCTCATCACCCTCTTCCGCTTGGTTAATCGGTAATCCGAAGTCATTCGAGATTATAGCTGTGTCATTTTTAATAGGTTCATTTTTAGATTTGCACGAGAACGAAGATTTTTCTTTTTCCTTTTTTTCTTTTTGGAATGAAGTGCTAGAAATGAAAGTATTGAAAGAAAGTATATTTCCATTTTGAACAAAACAGAAAATGAAAGAAAAAGATCTTGATTGAAAACAAAATGCAATTTTATTGATAGAAATAAATCCAATGAAATAAAAGGTGGCCCTACAAAGCTTTATCCACCTGCCTTGGGCATAGCAAGGGACTTATTATTATTTTAAGGAAAAAGTAAATTACTTCGAAACAAAAATCATCTCAGAAATCCCGATGGTTCTCCAATTGTCGAAATTAGGCATTCTTTTCTTCCTCCTCAATTAAGGCCACACGATCCCAAATTCCGAATCCCAAACCATGGAAATCGCCTTCTAACCCTTCATTAGCTGGTTTGTAACCCATCCCAAACAAATCCTTCTCCTCAGGTGACTCCCATTGTTTGCCCCAGTTTGTTATGTCTCCCTTATTAATAAGGAATTCATCCCCCATCTCTTCCATGGCGTTGATTGTCGCCCCAATGTGCCCCAGTAATGCATTATCTCCCAGATTTGGATCTTCAGGGTCTATAACACCGACACCATTTTCCTTTGAGTTGTTTTCGGGGTACCCCTTATTGTTATGTTGGTCGGAGGATGACTGCCCAATCTTTCCTGTCTTTAAACCGTTCTCAATCCTCTCTCCAATGATAACCAAGTCAGTGAATCCCGTTGAGACTGCCCCAATCATACTTTCATAGTATAGCCCTTGCAGAGTTCCCATAAATGTATCTACTAGCTCGCTTTCCCGCAATGGAGGTTGAACACGAGAGGCTAGCTCCCTCCATCTCTGGGCATACTCCTTGAAAGATTCGTTCCCTTTTTGAGACATGTTTTGTAATTGTATGCGATCAGGGGCCATGTCTACATTATATTGGTATTGCATTATAAAGGCACTTGCCAGGTCCTCCCAGTTCTTGATGTGAGTCCTTTCCAGTTGTACGTACCAATCCAAGGATGCCCCACTAAGGCTGTCTTGGAAAACATGCATCATCAGCTTTTCATTTTTAGCATGAGCCCCCATCTTTCGGGAAAACATCCAGATGTGATTTTTGGGACAACTAACTCCTTTATACATCTCGAAGTTAGGTGCCTTAAACTTAGGAGGTACGACCACATCGGGCACCAGACACATTTCCCAGGCATCCACTCCAAGAACAATGAGCCCCTCCACGACCTTTAGCCTTTCCTCAAGTGCTTTGTACTTATCATCAATCCTTCTCCTTTCCCTAACAGTGGTTCCTTTATTTTCGAAGGCCACTTGTCTCGGATTTTCACCCTCGTAGTTCTCACGTGGGGTAGGTCTGTAAGTAGTGCGAGGTGCCCCATTGGAAATAGGTGGGGAGACGGTTCCCTCGAGAGGTTGGTCAACAGTTTTGTGCTTAGTAGTTTCAGTGTCCTCACGTTCCAGATCATGGACAAACCCTAGTAGGGTGTTATTGTCTTCAACATGGGAGGTAGGAGTAGGAACCTTCCTTTGCTGGCTTGACTTGGTTCTTCTGGCTATCAAATTCTGGACGATAAGTGTCAGTTGATCAATCTGGCTTTTCATTTCTTCCACGTTCTCCTTGACAGTATCCATTTCTCCTCTTAGAGTAACCATATCCTTCTCCATCTGATCCATAGCTTTCCCTTGGTGAGTGCGAGGTCGGGAAGTCAGATTGTTATGCCTGAGACGAAGTTTAAAAAAAATAATTTTTTCCTTATATTGAATGCATGTTGATGATGAATGTATGAATATGATGTATGCTAAATAATTTTAAAATTTTTATTTGGGGGAAACTCCAAAATCCGTTGTAGTTATAGATGAATATACCCAAAGGATGAAAACCATACACATCCAAATCCATTAGCCAATCCCAAATCCAAAATGCCTTATAACAATAACTCCTCGGGAACAACCCAAAACAATAATCCCAAGATGGAAGCTCCTGAACTTAAGAAGGCGTAAACTAAGTGGATGCCCCCAATGCCTTCTTCAAATGAGCCTTAAACTCCTCCAAGTATCCTTTCTTAAGCCCTTGCACTTCCCTATCCTCCTTGTAGTGAGGTGATGGATCTTCAAGGGGTACAACTGAGTTTTTTTTGCTTGACCATTTTTCTTTTTCTTTTGATTATTATTTTTTGCTGTTTTTTCCTTTTTTGCCCCCATGCTCCTTTGTAAGTTTTTCTCCTTGTAAATCCAAGTATAGCGTAAGAGCTAGTTGAAAATCCTTGAAGAGGAAGTCACATAGAGAAGGATCATAAAGTTGTGCAAAAGCAATTATGGCCTCTACCTTAATAGGGGTCCCTAAGAGATCGAGGATCCTTCCATAATTGGGTGTAAATATCCTTTGAGCAGATTTGACATTAAGTCTCAAAGGTCCTTGAGACTTTGTAAATCACCACTTAGCACTCTAATACGTAGGGTAACCCTTTTGTTTGAATCAATCTTTCCCATATTCCTACAACGCATCTTGAAATTCCCCACAAAAATGTATATATGCAAAAAAAGTTTTTAAATGCATGATGACATGGACCCTTTGTTCTTTGGTTACATGTTCTTTTGGGTTAGGGTAAGGTGAAAATTCAAGCATGCCCTAGCAAGGTAAGCTCCCTATGATAGGTTTAGATCTAAAGCTTATCTACCCAATCCCCTCACATGTAGGATATAAAAATTTGGACAGCATAACGGCCCCAAAATGTTTATACTATACCCTTGTTTTACCATGAGAAGGAGCAAGCCTTCCTATGGTAATCCTTCGGGATAAGTCTCATTTGGGGTAGGAGCCTAGTAACAGCCCCTGAGGGTTGAATGCATAGGGTCTCCATAGATTGGTGTGGGGTAGGTTAAAGGTTCTCAGAGTCACGAACTACATCCAAATCATTCCACTACGTCAGGGGCTAGCCCTTTCGTGAGGACGACTTTGGAAGGATCTACTCTGAGTGTGGCATCAATGCATTGTTGGGGATGTCGCATCCCCCCCAAAAACATTTCCGTTCCATCATTATGTTCTAGGGTTATCCTCCAAGCTTTGGATTTTAGTTTCACTCGTTTTTTTTTGTTTGCCCCAATCCCTTGTATAATGACAAAAAAAAGAAATAAACAACACAAGGGTTAAGTATAAAAAATAAATATATAAAATAAAAATAAAATAAAAACATAAAAACAAAAATAAACACCCAAGACAAACACAACCCTAAATCCTAAGGCTAGGACGGACTCTCTTTAGGGAGGAATCCCCAGCAGAGTCGCCAGCTGTCGCGGCCGGCAAAAATATTCGAGTCGCCATCATATTTTTTAAGGGAAAATAATGATAAACCTAATATCCTAATCCTAAGGTAGAGATTCCTACGGTTCGGGAGTCGGTTAAGTGAAGGGAAGGTGTTAGGCACCCCTCACTTCCATTGTACTCAATGGGATCCACCTTTGAATTTAGGGTATATTGTTTGTCTAAGTTACAGGAAAACCTAAGTTTCTTTATTAATTATACTCGCTAGGGTTTACAACCCTATGCCTACGTACCTTCAATTTGAAGGATCAGAGTAACCGTAGTTCACTTCCCCTATTCCTACCCCCTAATCCTATTCCTAAATCCCAAAACGTAACCCTAAACCCCAATCCACTATTTATACTCTTAGATAAAGAGTTCTATCCCTTAAATCTAGTGTTTATACTCCTAGATAAGGAGTTATATCCCTTAAATCCCTTAAATCCCTATCCGTTATTTAGACTCTCGGAGGAAGAGTTTTATCCCTTAATCCTTTTATTTATACTCTCGGATATCAAGAGTGTTATCCCTAAATCCTTATCCCCTATCCCTTATTTAGGCTCTCGGACCAAGAGCTTTATCCCTTAATCCTTTTATTTATACTCTCGGATATCAAGAGTTTTATCCCTTATCCCATCCTTTATTTAGGCTCTCGGACCAAGAGCTTTATCCCTTAATCCTTTTATTTATACTCTCGGATATCAAGAGTTCTATCCCTTATCCCATCCTTTATTTAGGCTCTCGGACCAAGAGCTTTATCCCAAGTTAAAATCCCTTAAAGAAAAATGCCTTAAATATCCTTTAGAAAGCAAATTTCTAATTTTCACAGAAAAATAAAATAAAAAGTTAAACATGTCATTATGATAAAAAAACAAAATTTATATCCAGATTAATCCAAATAAAAGAATAATATCTAAATTCCAAATAATCCCTAAAAAAATATTTATATCCCAAAAGTAAAGTTAAATAAAAATTCAATTTATTTTTATCCCAACCCTATATTTTATAAAAAGTAAATTCCTTGAAATAAATCCTAAGTATAGATTTTATAAAAACTTAATCTAAGTATATAAACCCTTCATAAAAAATATAAAAGAAAGTAATTATTTATTTTAATATTAAAATCCTTAAAATACTATTTCCTAAACCTTACTTATTAAAAAAACATAACTCTAAGTGAAAATTAATTAACAAATTAAATTAAGTAATTAATTTAATTGTTAAAAAGAAACTAAAAATTAAAACCTATTTTAACAATTTAAATTAAGTAATTAATTTAATTGTTAAAAAAAACTAAAAAATTAAAACCTATTTTAACAATTTAAATTAAGTAATTAATTTAATTGTTAAAAAAAACTAAAAAATTAAAACCTATTTTAACAGTTTAAATTAAGTAATTAATTTAATTGTTAAAAAAAACTAAAATGATTAAAACCTATTTTAACAATTTAAATTAAGTAATTAATTTAATTGTTAAAAAAACTAAAAAATTAAAACCTATTTTAACAACTTAAATTAAGTAATTAATTTAATTGTTAAAAAAACTAAACAAACTAAAACCTATTTTAACAACTTAAATTAAGTAATTAATTTAATTGTTAAAAAAATTAAAAAACTAAAACCTATTTTAACAACTTAAATTAAGTAATTAATTTAATTGTTAAAAAAACTAAAATGATTTTTAATCCCTTAAACATCCCTTAGAATTTTTATTCCAAATTAAAAATTCCTAAGAAAAATGATTTGATTCCAATTATCTTTTTAAAGTAAATTATAATAATAACTTCCAAATGAACAACCCAATTTTAAAACCCATAATTGTTAAAAATAAATTTATAACAAACATAACTAAAATTACATTTTTAAAAAATAAATAATTATTATAAATCCAAAATTATAAGAAACTTAAGGAAATTTTAATCGTATACAAAAAGAAAAATCAAATATATTCAAGTCAGATTGATCATATACACCAATACATGATTGATTAAGAATAAAACCCACAATAATTAAATCAGAATCCAAACAATAATTCAAGTGTAATTATATACGATAGATAATCAACGGTTTAGAGATACCAACTTGAAATGTCGTGACCCATTTAAGCTGCTTCCCACTCCCTTTTCCCTTCCCTTTGTGCCCTTTCCCCTTCTTTTCCCTTTGTGTCTTTTTCCCTTCTTTGCCTTTTCCTCTTCTTTGCCTTTTCCTCTTGGTGGTGATTTCCTTGTATCCTTGTGTGAGATCTCTTTTCCTTTCCTTTTCCCTGAGATTTCTTTTCCTTTCCTTTTCCCTTTTGACTCGGAGGGATGTTAAAGGTTTAGGGTTGTTGAAGGTTTTATTGTTGAGGGTTTAGGGTTTTGTTGTTGAGGGTTTTATTTATGAGGGTTTAGGGTTTTATTGTTGTTGTTCTTCGATATGTGAGGAACAACAACTTTTATCGTATGGTTTTTTAAATTCCCCCCTTTTAGTGTTGTTGTTCTTCAATGTGAAGAACAACAACCTTTTTTATACTGATTATTGTGAATTTGTGGGTGCCTTAAAATGTGGAAAATAGAGTCTATTTATAGATGAAAAATTAGGTCAGACATTGAATAAAATTTTTCAGTTTAGGAAGGTTTTAATCTGACCTGATTTTCCTCTATTTCTTGGAGCCCAAGCAAATGAATCTGGATGGATTCACGGCTTGGTGAATTTAAATAAAAAAATTAATATTTTAAATAAAAGAAATATCCTAATAATGATAATGAGAAAAAAAGATTTGATTGATTTTTATTTTTATTTTTATGATTTTTGAGATTTTTTCTATAAAATATTGATTTTAATGAAAAAATCATATTTTTAAAATTGCATTAAATACAAATACGAAAATAAAAAAATAAATATTAAAAAATGATATTTTTGTGATTTTTTATTTAAAAAAAAAAAAAGAGAGTTAGTAGTAAAGATAAAACAAATACAACATTAAAAGTGAAAAAGGTGGGATTCGAACTCACAACCTCTCCGTCTTGTAACTCTCTATACTCCCCTTGCTACCAACTGTACCATTTTATTTATTAAAAAAAAACATTAGCGGGTATTTTAATAATAATTCAATGATAATATTAATATTAACATTAATCCTCTAATAACCCCACTATGACCCTAGTATAATTCGATTAAAAATTAATATGACCCTAATTAATCCCTATATATAAAGATAACAGTAATCTAACCCTATTTAACTCATAACGCCATCATAATTTATTCTACCCCTGCTATTAAAATAAATAAACCCCTTAATACAAAAAGCAAAAAAAGAATAGGCGGGTGGTCAAAATTTGGGGTACGACATAGATGATATGATTGCCAAGTCTCGAACAGAAGAAGAGCATCTAGTCAACTTGAAGAAACTGTTTGAGAGGTTGAGAAAGTTTCGACTAAGGCTGAATTCGAACAAGTGCACTTTTGGAGTGCGGTCCGGTAAATTGCTGGGTTTCATCGTAAGCGAAAAAGGAATTGAGGCTGATCCTGCTAAAATAAAAGCGATACAAGAAATGCCTGTACCCAGAACAGAAAAAGAAGTACATGGTTCCCTGTGTAGATTAAACATTGCACGGTTCATATCTCACCTCATAGCCACTTGTGAACCAATATTTAAGCTGTTAAGAAAAGAACAAGCGGTCAGGTGGAATGACGGTTGCCAAAGGGCTTTCGAGAAAATAAAAGAATATTTGCAGGAACCTCCAATTCTCATGCCTCCAGTTCCAGGTAGACATTTGATCATGTATTTGACTGTGCTTGAAGGATCCGTGGGTTGTGTTTTCGGTCAACATGACAAGACGGGTAAGAAGGAGCACACCATCTATTACTTGAGCAAGAAATTCAATGATTGCGAATCGCGGTACTCAATGCTTGAAAGGACACATTGTGCACTTGTATGGGCTGCTAAGCGATTGAGGCAATATATGCTCACTCATACAACCTTGTTAATTTAAAAAATGGACCATGTCAAGTACATATTTGAGAAACCAGCATTGACCGGACGGGTTGCACGTTGGCAGATAGTGCTGACTGAATATGATATCCAATATACTTCTCAGAAAGCCATCAAAGGGAGTATCTTGTCAGACTATCTTGAACAGCAGCCTATTGATGATTACCAACCCATGAAATTTGATTTCCCTGATGAGGACATCATGTTTCTCAAAGTTAAAGACTGCGAGGAACCACTCCTGGAGGAGGGGCCAGACCCTGAATCCAAATGGAGTTTGATGTTTGATGGGGCCGTCAATATGAATGGGTGCGGAGTTAGGGCAGTCCTTATCACAGAAGGTGTTCATATTCCTTTCACTGCCCGAGTAACTTTCGAATGCACCAACAATGAAGCAGAATATGAAGCTTGTATAATGGGGATTGAGGAGGCGATTAATTTGCGAATTAAGACCCTCGATATCTTCGGTGATGCAGCTTTGGTGATCAATCAGATTAATGGAGATTGGCACACTCATCAACCAAACTTGATGCCTTACAGAGACTATGCGAGGAGGATATTGACTTTCTTTACAACAGTGAAGTTGTACCATATTCCTCGAGACGAGAATAAGTTTGCTGATGGCTTGGCCACATTGTCCTCTATGATCAAAGTTCAGAGGTGGAATCATATACCCAAGATTGAGGTGTCTCGTCTTGACAGGCCTGCACATGTGTTTGCCGTTGACGCAGTGTCTGATGACAAGCCGTGGTTTCATGATATTAAGTGCTTCTTGAAGATTCAAGAGTACCCGCCCGGGGCATCTACCAAATATAAGAAGACTTTGAGGAGATTGGCTGGTAGTTTCTTCCTGAATGAGGATGTGCTGTACAAACGAAACTTTGACATGGTTCTGCTCAGATGCGTGGATAGACACAAAGCAAACATGTTGATGCAAGAAGTGCATGAAGGCTCTTTCGGTACCCATGTCGGAGGACATGCAATGGCAAAGAAATTGTTGAGATCGGGGTATTATTGGATAACTATGGATGCAGACTGTTGTTCATACGCCCGCAAATGCCACAAATGTCAGATTTATGCAGATAAAGTGCATGTAATGGCCATCGTTTCATCTTGGTCGCTAATGATTACTTTACCAAATGGGTGGAAGCAGCGTCTTATGCTAATGTCACCAAGCAGGTGGTAGCCAGATTTCTAAAGAGAGATATCATATGTCGCTATGGAGTGCCCGAAAGAATCATTACTGATAATGGTTCTAATCTCAACAACAAAATGATGGCAGAATTATGTCGAGACTTCAAAATTGAGCATCACAATTCTTCTCCGTACCGTCCAAAGATGAACGGCATTGTTGAAGCAGCCAACAAGAATATCAAAAAGATTGTGCAAAAGATGGTGGTGACATACAAAGATTGGCATGAGATGTTACCGTTTGCCTTGCATGGGTACTGAACATCAGTAAGGACATCTACTGGGGCAACACCGTTCTCACTCCTGTATGGTATAGAGGCAGTCCTACCAGTTGAAGTTGAGATTCCCTCGCTGAGAGTTATGATGGATGTCAAACTGGATGAGGCAGAATGGGTTCGTACCTGATTCAATGAGCTAAGCCTAGTTGAGGAAAAGAGACTAGCAGCTATTTGTCATGGTCAATTGTACCAGAGAAGAATGAAGTGAGCATTCGATCAGAAAGTGCGACCTCGGGAGTATTAAGTTGGTGAATTGGTACTTAAAAGGATCCATCCTCCAAACACAGATCATAGGGGAAAGTGGACACCGAAGTATGAAGGTCCATTCGTGGTTAAAAAGGTTTTCTCTGGCGGAGCCTTAATGGTTACAACCATGGATGGTGAAGATTTTCCATCCTATGTCAACTCAGATGCAGTCAAAAAATACTTCGCATAAAGAGACCCGCTGGACAGAAAAAAAACAAAAGTCCAGGCAAAAAAGGGCATCCCGGCGAGCCATAAAAACAGAATAAAAAGGTTCGGGCAAAAAAATTAGGGATATAAAATAAAAAAATTTGTACACCTGATAAGTGTAAAATGTACCTATTTTTGTATATAAGTTTTGTTGCATTTATCGATACTTTGTGGTAAATATCATACGAATAATACCCGATTTGTTTATAAATACGTTTACGTTACTTTTTAGTGTATATATTGCGTATATTGTAAATATCATTGAGTTTAATTGATTTTCTCTCATTTTTGCGGGTATCCAATCAAGGATGTCTTGCCATTATTGTATAGAGCATTGAATAAGCTTTCCAACGCTTCGAACCGGGCGAAAAACGGAGTTACGGTTCAAAAGTTACGAATAAAACAGTGCATAATTTTTCTGCTGACTGGTGTGCTGCGCCCCTGCAGCGCCGGGCGGTGCAGGGGCGGTAGAAAAAAGTGAAAAATGAACTTACAGTGGCGTTACATGAATTTTTGATTCCGCCGAGCGACCCAGAATTCCGCCGGGCGAAACTGGACGGCCAGAAACTCCATTAAAGGCCCAAAAACACAATTTTTAGGGATGGGTTTGATATTTTTAGTTCCAAATCCATCCAATAGCATTTTTTGAGTAGATTTAGGCTAGAAAACACATTGGAGCATGCATTAGGATGATCCGGAGTCGAATCCTTCAGCAATCGGAGCCGACAACTCAAGAGATGTTTGGTTTTTCTCCATTTCTTCTTTATGTTTTTCTCTTTTTGTTGGGTGTTTGTATATTTACTATGAACATATGTATCTTTGTTGATCATAATATTGTATAAAGCTTGCTTTAAAAATCATTATCGATGTCTTCCTTGATCTTTTTGCATTTGTGTTTGGATTTGTGTTGTGTTAGAGATAAACTTCACAAATCTTGATTAGGGATGGATATCTATTGTCTAGATGCTAGAGATAGATTTAGATGATAATCTTTATGGTGTCGGAACTTAAATACCTTCCGTGTTTTGAGCCTTCGTGCCCGAGAGTGACGAAGAGAGTGATACGGTTGCTTCTCAACTCAGTGTGCCAGAGATGGACACTGTTGTGAGCGATATTGGATGATTTTGACGAGTATTGCAGGTGGAGTATAATTGGTCGGTAAATTTATGTTTGTGACGAGTGGAATATATACATGCTTGATACGTCTTTTCTCTTCGAAGAATGAATTGTTTTTATGTTTATAGTTACTTTTCTGTTATTTACTTTGAACCCATTTTAATCCAAACTCATTAACAATTAAATTGTCGAACGACAGTTCAGTAGCACCGATCTCTGTGGACACGATAATTCTCGAAAAAATACTTCCAAATCTTTTTGTTGCTTGCCGCTATTCCGTTTCAACAAAATGGCGCCGTTGCCGGGGATTGGTTTTTATTGTTCTTGCATTGCGATAGTTTCGTTGTTTTTGAGTTTTGTAGATATCGAACATATTGTATATTTTCACTTGTTTATATTGATACTTGTATATTTTAACGTTTGTTCAAGTGTTTGGTTAGGTCACTTGCTTTTGGTTTGCACGGTGAGGCATCACTATGGCATGAAGGAAGGAAGTTGCTAGCTAAGCATCGTAAAGGCGTCGAGCTTACGACGTAAAACAAGCATGGTGTATTCTTTTCTTTTGTTGTTGTTTAGTTTAGGTAGTGTGGTGAGTATTAATTAAACAAGTTGTACTCAGATTTTTCGTAAATTCTCAAATCTTCACTTTACAACTTGTTTAATGAATTTTCTACCGGTTTTTTTAGTTTGTTTATATTAATGGTCTTTGTGTTTGTCAATGAGCTTGTTTTGAGTTGCTTGAGGAACTTTTGGTGATGTTCCATTTTTGATAGTTTCAACTTGCGAATGCGTGGTAATGATCTTGTTAAGTTTTGTACACGTCCGAGGTATGTATTTATCGCTTTCTATACTTTAGCATATTCATGATACTTAGGCTTTTTACAAACTTTCATGCCATCCATTCTTTTGTATACTTGTTCTATTGTGAATCATGTTAGTTCCCAACCTTTTTGTGAGGTGGCTTTCCATTTGTTCATATACGCGCGGAGAACCAACATTCTTGTTCTAACTGGATTTTATTATGTTGAATCTATTGTTTGTGTTGTTTATATAAATGCATGAAAAGGATCAAGGCAATTGTTTCATTTTGAGCACAGCTACCTTAGCCAAATAGTCAATTCACCTTGTAAGTGTGTGAAAATTCGTAACCCCTTTGAGCTTTTTGATCCATGTTTCTATTTGAACTTGATGCTTGTCTATGAGTATTTAGTTCACTTATTTTTGAATGGATTTTTGTTTTTTCTTGGACCTCAATTTTGTGTGGTTGTATGGATTTTTTTTCCTTACCTTAGAAAGTAGGGAGTATTCACATGATGGTGCAGTTGAATTCAAGTTGGGGAGAGGATGATTGTATACTCATTGGTTGGATTCTATGAGGATTGAAAAAGAAAAGAAAAAAAAAAGAAAAATTTGTGAAAGAGAAAAAGAAAAATAAATAAAGAAAAAGAAAATCCTTGAAAAAGGAAACAAAAAGAGTTTCAATAATTGTGCTAAATAAGTATTGTGTGTTGTGTAGCACTTGGGATTGTGGAAGAAGTTGGTTGAAATTTTGTGTGTGAATCTTTGTGAGTTTTCACTCCCTTAGGTTTAGGCAAGTTTTTGTTTCAATTACCTTGAGAAATTGCCCCTTGTTTGTTTACCCGACCACGCTACAACCTTGAAAAGCCCTTGTGATTCTTGCCTTTGTATTTTCAATGTGAATTTGTGGATGTATGCATAATTTAGTCTTTTGTTTGCAAGATTGTTGTGTGAGTGATAAGAACCTCATTTTCTGTTTTTCATCTACCGATGATTGTTTTTGCTAGGTGTGATTCACGTTGGAACTTGTGTTGTTTTAGAATTTTTGGCATGATTTTTGTATTTTGCATTTGTTTCGTGACTATGTTATCGTTGTAGTTTAGTGGTAAGTATTTACTTTGTGTGTACCATTTTCATTTGAACCATACATTTGTTTTCCGTTTTCAAAACCTGTTGATTCGTAATTCTTTGGTTATTGCTTTTGTTTCTTTGAGTCGCTTGATTTTTGTTTGAGGACAAACAATTATGTAAGTTGGGGAGAGTTTGATAAGTGCAAAATGTACCTATTTTTGTATATAAGTTTTGTTGCACTTATCGATACTTTGTGGTAAATATCATACGAATAATACCCGATTTGTTTATAAATACGTTTACGTTACTTTTTAGTGTATATATTGCGTATATTGTAAATATCATTGAGTTTAATTGATTTTCTATCATTTTTGCAGGTATCCAATCAAGGATGTCTTGCCATTATTGTATAGAGCATTGAATAAGCTTTCTAACGCTTCGAACCGGGCGAAAAACGGAGTTACGGTTCAAAAGTTACGAATAAAACAGTGCAGAATTTTTCTGCTGACTGGTGCGCTGCGCCCCTGCAGCGCCGGGCGGTGCAGGGGCGGTAGAAAAAGTGAAAAATGAACTTATAGTGGCGTTACATGAATTTTTTATTCCGCCGGGCGACCCAGAATTCCGCCGGGCGAAACTGGATGGCCAGAAACTCCATTAAAGGCCCAAAAATACAATTTTTAAGTTATTGGTTTTGATATTTTTGGTTCCAAATCCATCCAATAGCATTTTTTGAGTAGAATTAGGCTAGAAAACACATTGGAGCATGCGTTAGAATGATCCGGAGTCGAATCCTTAATCAATCGGAGCCGACAACTCATGAAATGTTTGGTTTTTCTCCATTTCTTCTCTATGTATTTCTCTATTTGTTGGGTTATGTTTGTATTGTTACTCTAAACCTATGTACATGTATTGATCATGGTTGTATAATATATATGCTTTACAAATCATTATCGATGTCTTCCTTGATCTTTTTGCATTTATGTTTGGATTTGTGTTGTGTTAGAGATAAACATCAGGAATCTTGATTAAGGATGGATATCTATTGTCTAGATGCTAGAGATAGATTTAGATAATAATCTTTATGGTGTCGAAACTTAATGTCTTCCGTGTTTCGAGGCGTCGTGCACGAGAGTGACGATGAGAGTGATACGGTTGCTCTCTCAGCTCACGGTGCCAGAGATGGACACTGTTGTGAGCGATACGTGATGATTTTGATGAGTATTGTATGTTGAATGCGACCGATCGATAGGTTTACATTTGTTCTGAGTAGTGTATATTCATGCTTGATAGGTTTCTTCTCTTCAAAGAATGTACTTTTTATGTTCATATTTACTTTTCCGCATTTAATTCAAACCATTTAAACCCAAACTCATTAACAATTAAATTTTCGAATGGCAGTTCAGTAGCACCGATCTCTGTGGACACGATAATTCCCAGAAAAATACTTCCAAATCTTTTTGTTTGCTTGCCCTATACCGCAACCAACAACACCCGGTGAGTTGAAAATCCACAAGGACAACTCAGGCAAGAAAGGGTATCCCGGTGGATTGAAAACCCGAAAGGGCGATCCACGCAAAAGAGGGATTAAGCGAAGACTGCGATCTGAGTCATCTGTACGGCCTCATCGTTTCACTCAAACTGGAAATCTCCAAAGGGTAGGAATCGGTCCAATCATTCTCCTCAAAAGGCGAAGATAATCGGAAAGTCTTGAAGACATACTGGACATAGCAGAATGGAAACTTAGTGAAACGCCGTTTTCACATTGCCATTAGGATAGTTTCTTTTCTCAATTTTCAGCGATCACCTCTTTCCAGGGATTGCTTCCTGATGTACTTGCCTATTCCGGGCCTTTCAATCAATAAAGTGGATTATTTAGTCAAAAAGCTTCTTATTTGTTTTTATTTTACTGTTTTGTTTGCAAAAACGTCCAAACTTTTGGTAAAAAAACATTGCATGGTTGAAAACATTGAGGCTTTACAATAACATGCACAGGGAAAACATTTAAAACTGCTTTGAATGTTGATTAACTCCGAACGATGGATTCAAACCAAGCAATCCCCTGAACATATGTGTGCATTTCTCTTGTTGCAGGTTTACATTCAAAAGCCTAACATGGAGTCATTTTTAGCGCCAAGCGTTGTTGGGTGCTCCCCCCAACAAGTGGTGGTTCGGAGTTGGATTTTCATAGTTGCCAAAGTCATATCCAGCACGGGGCATATGTGCATATCCTTTGCTTGCAGGTAACAGGTACAAGTGATTTCGAAGGTGAGAGCCAATTTCTTCCAAGCAAGTAATCACTTATCCCCATGCAGAATGTCGTGGCAATCCTGTACAGGGAAGGGTTCACCTGTCATCCTTTTGTCACAATGTTTACTGATTGAGTCCATCATTCGGTCGACAGTCGTTCATGACGATGCGATATCGGTGAATTAATTTCAACTGGGTATCGTGGTATCTTATTAAGTCGATTCTCTCATTCAGTACTTCCAATAGCTACAAGCTTTTTTGTGTCGGTAACGGTTGGAAATTCCCCAGTAGAGTTGTTTCGTAGACCTTGCAGCTAATGTTCAAGACTCAGTGAGTGTCTAAGAGTTTGAAGATGCCAAATCTTCTGTAAAATCCTCTTGGGAAAATTTCTTCCGATTAGCCTTGAAATCTAGGGCAAAAGCGAGTTTGTGACCCTACCAAGCATGGGGCAGCGTGAAATACCTTTGACGGGATGTGTTCCATATCTATTATCCCCAGTAGATTGACATCTCAATTATTGCATTCTAGCTCAAATCTCAGTATTTGTCTAAGAGTTTGAAGATGCTCGGTCTTCTATAAAATCCTCTTAAGATACATTCCTCAACACGAGACGCTTTGAAGCGGTTCTCCCCAACAGAGTTTGGTGTTAACTCACTATCCCTAGCAGCAGTTGGTGCGCCTAACATGGAGCATTGTGGCATTTATCCTAAGCTCGACAGCTTTGTTCCTCAATAGACTACCGTGGATTCGCTTTGTGTTTTCCACAGCAGATCTCTAGGGACTCCTTCTCAGCATGGTGCAATGGAACGTCTTCCAACCAAGATTCGCTTATCCCAGACGGAGCAGTTCTGGTCATAACAAGATTGTATCTCTAGCAGTGGTATCCCCACAGAGTTCAACACTGAATCTGGTCAGCAATATTCCCCAGTTGAGTTGTTCTTTCTCCCCGCAGAGGTTTAGCAGATCAACAGAATCTCTTCCTCAGTATAGTGTTAGTATATCCTATCCCCAGCCGAGTCAGAAGGCTGGTGATCCCCGCAAAGGATCTCGGGTTTGATAGATCCCCAAGCAGAATTTTAATGACTTTTCTTCCCCAGCAGAACTCATTCAGAAAATTCTCATCCCCAGCGGAGTTGCTATGATCAGAATTCATCCTCATAATTCCTGGCAGAGTCATCACTTCCCCGTATCTCAAAGTCCAATTTATTTTTGGCAAGCGTGACAATTCGGAGTAGACAGATTGTTCAGTCATTCTCCGGCAGAGATAACATCCTTTCAGGAGTCTCTGAGGTCACATCATTGACCATTGTTCCTCAGCAGAGTCACCAGAGATGTCTGATATGTATGCAGAGCGTAATCCAGTGTTGAATTATTGTTAAAGCCCACCAGCAGCGTGGCAAGCCAGTAGTCGTCTGGCGTCGTCCCAAAAGACATTGTTAAAGCCCACCGGCAGCGTGGCAAGCCAATAGTCGTCTGGCGTCATCCCAAAAGACATTGTTAAAGCCCACCGGTAGCGTGGCAAGCCAGTAGTCGTCTGGCATCGTCCCAAAAGACATTGTTGAAGCCCACCGGCAGCGTGGCAAGCCAGTAGTCATCTGGCATAGTCCCAAAAGACATTGTTAAATCCCACCGGCAGCGTGGCAAGCCAGTAGTCATTTGGCGTCGTCCCAAAAGACATTGTTAAAGCCCACCGGCAGCGTGGCAAGCCAGTAGTCGTCTGGCGTCGTCCCAAAAGACATTGTTAAAGCCCACCGGCAGCATGGCAAGCCAGTAGTCATCTGGCGTAGTCCCAAAAGACATTGTTAAATCCCACCGGCAGCGTGGCAAGCCAGTAGTCATTTGGCGTCGTCCTAAAAGACATTTCTCCAATGCTATTCTTCCCATCCGAGTTTTATCAAGCAGAGTTCATTTGGTGGGGTTTATATCCCTTTTCTTCTTCTCCACAGAGTGCAGATTTTCTGGTTATTTTTTTGGTATTCAATCTCTCCATACCTTGAAAGTCTGAAAGCAACCGCAATCATCTAGTCAGGTCTACAGCGATTGAATAGGGGCAGCTGTAATACCCCAAAATTTTCCCTCTCATTTTTCATATCATTTAGCATATACTTTCATTGCATTACATTGCATTCAAGTCATAGAAAGATAAAGCATTGCATTGCATGTTGCATAAGGGCATGGATCAGTGGTTTTCAGGGTGTTGATCATCCAGAGTAAGAAAACAAGATCCAAGGGTCTTCAAGCAAGCCTCAAGAGTCTCTTACATCTTATATGTTCTCAATTGATCCCAAAAATCATTGGAGGATGGGAATTCATCAAGAAAGTTGGACAGTTCATCATCTCCTATCAAAAGTAGACAAAATTAGGGTTTTGGATTCAAGTGGTCTCCTGATGAAATTTTGGTTCAAACTTGATCTCAATGTTTTCTACATGATATTAAGTATCTAAGGATGGAAGATTGCCCATTTGTTCATTTCAGAAGAGGTTCAATTGGCCACTTGCTTGAGAATCAAGAAATTGGGGAAAAAGTCAACTGTGCAGTGGAAAAAGTCAACTCCTGACTTTTTAAGATCAAATTCATGAAATTCAAGTCACATATGTTCAATGGACAAGATTTGATCAAGAAATGATGGAGGAATCCTGAAAATTCAAGAAATGTACAAAGTTTCCATTTTTAGAAACTTAGGGTTTCCAACAATGGCAAGTTTGGACCATTTTGCACTACACTTTAAGGCTTCCTTTCTTCATGAAAAAAGCTCCAAACTTCATGCCCAAGTTTATCCAATTAAATTTCACATTCTAAGCTTCAAATCTATATAAATAACTCTTCCATTGGATCAAAATTGAGGGAGTTATGATCAATCAAAGTTTGGTAAAATCAAGGCAAAAACCAAGTCATGGCAAGGCAAGTTCAGGCCCATAGGCCATAATTTCATCAAACACTTGGTGTGCCAAATGTCAAGCCATTTTTCTCATTGAAGGAAGCTTCAAATGAAAAAATGTTGAACACATGTGGATTGTGATACATTTATAAATGGTATATGGTTCTGACCTTGATCTTTTGTGAAGCATCAATGCATGATCACATTGCATATTCACTCATTCTTAATCTTTTACTTCCATAGTGCACTTCTTTGATGTTTAGGACATTTGATTGTGCATAGTTTGTTCGTGTTTAATATCTTAACATTAGAGAACATCCTTAGAGCATAGGTTCTGACCTTGAATGATTTTCATCTCTTAGGATCTTTATCCATTGATTCTTAATTTGTTTGATTATTACTTGTTATTCTTTCCTTATTCCACTACTTGTAATTAGTTTTTGAACTAACCTGTTTATGTAGGTGATAATGGTAAGTAAGTGTGTGGATATGCTTCCACATACACTTCTTTCTTCTATTTTCTCTTATCTCCTTTAATCATTCAACTTCTGATCATGATAAGCATTTACATGCTTTCCTTGAATAACTTCTTTCTTCCCCCTTTTGAGTTATAACTCATCTTCTACTTTAGAAGTGAGTTGTTTAATTCACTCTTCTTCTCCTTTCTCTTAGGATTAGGTTTCTTAAACCACATTAACCATAGAAACATCCATGTATGATAACTTTAAGGTTTGAGTCTTAGTATCCCTCATTAGATTTTACCTTTCTCAACCTTTTGAGTCTCTCTTCTTCTCATCTCTAAACAAAAATAAAAAATACTTAACAAAAGGACATCACATGTATTGTATTTGAGCCTTTCATGTGAGAATAAGATAATGAGGGGTCTTCTCTCGTTTTCTTAGAATGTTTAGCGTACGTCCCGTCTTGGGTCGATATGCGAGGCATTCGATCCTACGTGAAAGACTTAAATACAATGTGTGTTACAAAACACAAGAATAATCAAAACACTTCTTTCTAAAACACAAAAACAAACAACTCTCTTCTCATCTCCTTCATTCTATTCCTTAAGGACTCGTCATGTCCGTTCTACCGCAAACAGGTAACGCCTAAGTCTCCATACAGCGAGCTGCAACACCTAACTGCTGGGACGCGCACTCTGACGTTTCCATTAAAAAACACAAACAAAGCAACCCTTGTTGAGGGGAACTACGTCGCTCTGATTCTCATGTTCCAGATGAGATACGTAGGCAGTGGGGTAGGGCCCATTCGAGCACTTTTTTTATTTTCCCAACATTTGTATCTCGTTCTCTTTCCATTCTTTTTCCAGTATCTTTTCTATCACCCTTTGAGCAGTACTTCAAGCGTGGATCTCGTCGAGTACGACGGACGTGAAGGGGTGCGATAACCTTCCCTTCACGTAACCGACTCCCTTACCCATTCTCTTTGGTTCACGAGACCTCGTTCTTTCATTTCTCCTGGGTTTGTGCAGCATTACCCTTCCCTTTATTTGGGATAAAAATGCCTGGCTGGCGACTCTCTTTCTTTCTTCCGCGCCACTTTCGTGTTTGTACCTGGATGAAAATCCCGGGAGCGACAGCGGCCCATTAAGGCCCAATTCATCTCCTCGCCGGGCATGCCCAATGACATTATCCGTCGAGCAGATACTGCACGTACCAGGGAGAGTTCGCGCCTCTCCCCTCACGTTCTCCATGTACTTCTCCCGCGGGGACACATCATCAGGTAACTACCCACCTCCGAAAGAGTCGGTCTGCCCACTCTCCGAAAACCTCGGGACAGTTACTCCAGGGTGAAGACCACGTGCTGGTCTTCCCTACGCCACGTAAGCCCTAGCAGTTATCTGCATTGGGCCTAGCAATCCAACCCAGTGCAGAAGACCTTTGGCCCAGGGCTGGGGGAACAATATAAATACCCTCTCTCATGAGAGGGTCAGGTTACATTCTATTCTAACTCTTACTCTCACTTTCTGTACTTGCTTGCTTCAGTCCTAACTCTGGCATCGGAGTACCTTGTAGGTACACCCCAACAGTCTCATCACCACCGGAGTAGCGGAGCTCACGACGTTTATTGGCCACTAATCTACTTTATGATCAGGTACGATCAGTGGCGCCGTCTGCGGGAACACCTTTGTTAATTCTTGGAGTTGGCTAGAATTTTGGTAAAACAATGTTGATGTCATGGTTGATGTTTCAACATGAGTTTTTAACAGCCTTGTTATGTTTAGTTAACATTCTGGTTATGTTAAGTGTTTAAGGGTTGCAGTTTTGTGCTGATGTCAAACCCGATGTCATAACATCAGTTGACAGAACATCAGAAAACCATCTGTTGTGGTTTTTGTATTGCAGAATGTTAAGGTGTTGAAGAGTTAAAGTGCTGAAGAGTGATGTCACATGCGATGTCTTGACATCACTATACCAGAAACTTAAAACATCAGGTTGTGATGTTTTTAGGGCTGCACGCATTAGTTTGATTTGAGGAGATCTGTTAGTTAGATTAGATGCGAATTTATTGGAGAAGATTTATTCTGATACAATTAATTCTGCATATCTTGTGGAGAATAGTTTGTTACTATTTTTGTGCAAATAGACATGGAGAATTGTTCCTATTTGTGTGGAGAAGATCTTGCAGCTGATTTAAAGAGAAGATTTAAAAGATACATAATATCCTGGAAATATTATGTGGAGCTGAATTTAATGCATAAAGATATGGAGAATATTTAGAGTTAATTATTGAAGATTTAAATTGAAGATTTGATTGAAGATCCAATTAATAGCAGAATCTGTTGGAGATTTGGAACAGAAGATTTGATATGATTTAAAGGCCCAAATCCAGTTGGGAAATAGGTTATAAATAGAAGCATTGTAACCTAGTTTTGGCAAGCCAGCCATCATGTAGATTAGAAGGGCTATGTTGATTGATGAACCACCCGGGTTGTGGGATGGTCATCGTGTTTATCTCGAAGCCTGTAGGTAAGAGATGTATTGTTCTTGGAGGAAGCTTTGAAGCAACTCCTAAGGGCTGTCATGGAAGTGTGTCTTCTAAAGTCTATGTAATAGAAAAGAGTAAGGAGTCAAGCTGTTGATGCAGTGATGGTGTAGTTGACTGCTAGACATCATCGAGATGATTGGAAGTGAGATGGAGTCTCTTACCTAGGGAGGACTTAGGTAGAAGGGTCATTGGGTAGTGATTGAATTAGGTAGATTGTCAACTGGTGTGTTGAGTCTGTAATTTGATACTACTAATAGTGGACTTCCTTCCTGGCTTGGTATGCCCCCAGATGTAGGTTGGTTGAACCGAACTGGGTGAACAATTGATTGTGTTCATTTACTGTTTCTATTATTGCCTTGTTCAGCAGATTGCGATGTTGTGACATTGCACAAGACATCACATGTCTGTACCAGAATTTCAATTGGTATCAGAGCAGGCATCCTGTCTGTTTCTGGATGAGATCTAGGGAAGATACTTTCTGGTTCATGGGCAAGGTAGGTGGTATCTACTGAAAAGGTGTTTGAACATGGAGAAGTTCATATTGTTGTTTGAATGGTCCCTTGAAGTGGAGGATGGACTATTCAGGACAGAGTATGTATTGGACCTGTCTGTTGATCTCAGGAGAACTGCTGTTATGAGTTTGATTTGTTGGCACTTGGTTTAAGGTGATGGTATACAAGGATTATTGAGTAGTGCCTGAAGGTTGTTGAGGAGTTGTTGTGTGTTTCGCTGCATGGTATCTGATGTAACCCTGATTGGTTCTTGTATCTCTGGTGGTGAGATTCTAGGAAGGTATACTCTTGGAAATACATTAGGGTTTGGTCTCCTCAGCAGGATATTCTATGATGTTGCAGTTTGCATGGGGATTATCTCTTATCTGTGTTTTGGGAAAGAAGTGATCAAAAGGTGAATAGGGTGGAGACAAAGCAAAAGAGTATCACTGTCAAATCTTTCATGCGGGAGTGAAGATCTTGATCAGTCATCTCTTAAGCTTATTGGTGGAAGTTGAGCTTAATATGTCAATTCGGATGTCTCGACATCGTGCTTCACATTAGCAGTTTATGGTAAATGCTAAGTCAAGACCTATTAGAATGTAGCTACTTAGAAGGATCACGGAAGCTGTGAAGTTGAACAATTGTTGAGATGCTGTTCAGCAGGAGCTGGTTGAAGTGAAGGGAAAAGGCATCCAAGAGTTGGTGTGCAGTAGCAGGGTAATTCAGCCAGTGGTCAATTGGTGTTTGCTTGAGCTCTTTCTGTTTCGTGCCTTAAAGGATTCAAAGTAGCAGACTGTCTATGGTATGTTTCTGCATAAGGATGGCAGTTATTACTCTTTGGTTAGAAGGTCTGAACCTTATGCTTATTAGAAGAAGCCTCTGGAAGAGTGTGTTATGCAAGTTACTACAGTTTTATTGGTCTAATCTTGAAAGATGCTGATATGCTCTCTTATGTTCCCTGCAAGAGTTATGTATGATTAGGAGTTGTGATTAAGACTAATGTCAGAACTGATGTTGGAACATCAAGTCAGTTCTTTGCTCAGGGTGGAGTGAAAGATCAAGACACTGACCTAACCTGGAAGGCTTTGTGGTATAAGTGGTTTGGATCAGAAGATGGCGGGTGTGTGACAGGGGTTGAGTATTTATCTGCTTTTGATAAGGATGTGCATTCAACTAATGACAAAATACATTGACGGGAGACTATGTATATGTCTGATGTAAAAGTGCAGGACTGTTGAATTGTTGAGAATATACTTTTCTCTGTGTGGCTCTTTATTTCTCTTCGTGGTGTGTTGGTGCCGTTGAAGATAAAGATGGGAGCATGGTGTTTGCTCTAGTTGTGAAGGTCAAGGATAAGTGGCAGTTATCTCTGGCTTTCTACTGTCGGCTCTACTAAGGGAAGTGACTTTCTTTAAGTATTGCTATGGGGTAGTCTTGGACTACTTATTTTCTGAAGATTCAGATGTGGTAGGTTTGAAGTCTTTGGAGTTTCAAAGCAGGATGAAGGTTGTCTACTCAAACTTGATTGTTGAATCAAGTCTATGAGAGCATGGAAATCTGTTTCTGCAAAGGGAGGAGGTTCTTCTGAGTGGCAGAAGGAAGAGCTGAATTCAACAGTTGGATGTCATAATGTTCTGACATCTAGCTTAGCATCAGAAGTCTTAGCTGGTAAGGTGGCACATCAGCTAATGATAAGGTGATCTACAGGAATGAACAATAGGATGCTTCAAAAAGATCGTTCTCATGGCAGTTTGCGGGAGCTGCAGGAAGGAGAAGATGTTACATGACCATGGCTTAGGGAGTCTAAGTGTGTTTGCTTTTGAGCAAGTGGAACATGTGACTTGAAGATCAAGTTTCCTTGGTGGATCAGGATATCTTTGTGAGAGTTCTGACAAACGTGAAAAAGGTCAAAATGTGGCATTTGGCTATTTTCATTTGAGGATTCGTGCTTGAGGTGATCAAACTGTGGCATTGGTTGATCTCAGAAGTGAATTCGAAGAATCAAGATAATCAGAGTGTGGCAGCTGGTTATTATTGAGGATTGTCTTGGAACAAGTTACTCTTGGGCAGAAGGGTGATGAGTTGAAGACTCAAGAAGATTATTCTTCTTGAAGGTGGATGAGAGGTTATTCCCTGATGCTTTGGATTACTGTGCAATAGTAAGTCCAGTTGGTGGAGCATATCAAGAATCAAGGTGATGATGTCTTGGTGTGTGGCAAATGTTCTAACTTGTGTTGGGACATTATCTGGTTGGATATCCTTGGTGAAGGATGATTATGCTCTGGTTCAGGAGCTTGGTGCCTACATTTTGCCTAAGGAGTGTCTACATAGTCATACGGGAGGATGATGAAGTAGAAGGTCTGCCTTGGATGGAGAATGTAGAGAAGACTGAAGAAGTCCTAAGTAACTTGTGAATGTGTCATAAGGAAGAATCAGAAGTTGTCAGACGTGTGCAGAAGAAGAGGTCATACAAATTGTCACGCCTTGTGTGAGAAGTCTGGATATTGTTGTTTGTGGCCATGATGGAGTAGCTTGATGTTTGAAGATGACACCCTGAGGGAACCTTATCAGCTGACTGTATAAGAAGTGTGTGAATTAGTAAGCATCATCTGCAGGTTATTTGTGAACAAAGACCTTGTTGGGAGCTTGGTAGTTATCTGATGGACTGGGCTTGTGGAATTGGAAGAAGCAGCATTAGTGTCTGAAGTGGCAGTTTAGTCATTATGGACAGGTTCTGATCTTGAGGTTAAGTAGGTTGAAGACTTCTTTAGGTGGGTATAAGGACAGAAGGTTGTTGTCAGTGGTGTGATCTGATCAGAATGGCTGAAGATAAGGAGGTTTCTTCTAATACAAGTAAAAGGTGGTGGCAGTCCTTATCTTGTGTTGCAAGTGATCTGAAGACATTTGTTATGGAATATGTGAAATTCCAAATCAAGTGTTTTATTTTTGGACTTGACAGATCATGTATCGGAAATAATCATGATGAGATTTTGCTCAACAAACACAAGAAGTGGCAGTTCTTAATGTTGAGAATGTGGTAATTTCATTGTGCTTCTATCTGGTGTCAAGTGTTCATCTTCATAAGGAGCATGGGTTGTTCATGGCAGGGGGAGTTAAGGCTGTTGTCTATGGTCTTTTACTGCAAGGATGCAGATTTTTGTGAAGATTGCGTGCTGATCAAGATTGTGAAGATTGGATATAATGTCAGATAACATGTTATGACATTAGGTTGCTGGATGACATGTTGGTGTTCTAGCCATGTGAAGCTAATTGTTTGAAGCATATGTACACATGCTTCTAAGGAGGAGTCTGAAGGACAGCTTTGTGTGTATCTGGGAGATGTCACACTTGTCTTGGTGTGTTTTTAAGAAAGAGGAGTTTACTTAGAGTTCAGTGGAAGGCATTGTGAGTGTGCTTCAGAACTTGTGGATGATTGTGTGAAGCATTCCTGTCTGGATGAATGAAGACTATGTCTGGAGTTTCCAAATGTTATGGTATACTGGTCAAGAAGCACTAGATAGGGGG
Source organism: Lathyrus tuberosus (assembly GCA_022829125.1). Taxonomy (NCBI): domain Eukaryota; kingdom Viridiplantae; phylum Streptophyta; class Magnoliopsida; order Fabales; family Fabaceae; genus Lathyrus; species Lathyrus tuberosus. The sequence goes on from JALAZF010000191.1 coordinate 1,989,590, forward strand.
AGTTGATATTTTCTCTGCTGATCATTGAAAGTAGTAGCTGCTGAGTCTGGGTTTTGTTCTGAGTATATTGGTTGGATGATTCAGAGTTTGCCTTTGGAATTTTTTTGTGCTTGCTGCTATGTTCAGAGTTTGTCCAATTATGGCTAAAAAGCGGGAGAGTTAGCCTAGTGGTTGCCAAGGTGTGGTTGTGAAGCCTTTTCTGATATGGTGCAGCAGTTGAGGGGGAGAGTGTTTGAACAGCTGTGAGCTGGTTCTTGGTTTGAGGGGGAGTTTGCCCTATGCTGATGTGAAAGTGTTCGTTTCTGCTGCAAGTTGGTCCAAGTTGGTCTGATGTAGGCTGAAATTGTTTTAGCCAAAATTAGCCAAAGGGGGAGATTGTTAATTCTTGGAGTTGGCTAGAATTTTGGTAAAACAATGTTGATGTCATGGTTGATGTTTCAACATGAGTTTTTAACAGCCTTGTTATGTTTAGTTAACATTCTGGTTATGTTAAGTGTTTAAGGGTAGCAGTTTTGTGCTGATGTCAAACCCGATGTCATAACATCAGTTGACAGAACATCAGAAAACCATCTGTTGTGGTTTTTGTATTGCAGAATGTTAAGGTGTTGAAGAGTTAAAGTGCTGAAGAGTGATGTCACATGCGATGTCTTGACATCACTATACCAGAAACTTAAAACATTAGGTTGTGATGTTTTTAGGGCTGCACGCATTAGTTTGATTTGAGGAGATCTGTTAGTTAGATTGGATGCGAATTTATTGGAGAAGATTTATTCTGATACAATTAATTCTGCATATCTTGTGGAGAATAGTTTGTTACTATTTTTGTGCAAATAGACATGGAGAATTGTTCCTATTTGTGTGGAGAAGATCTTGCAGCTGATTTAAAGAAAAGATTTAAAAGATACATAATATCCTGGAAATATTATGTGGAGCTGAATTTAATGCATAAAGATATGGAGAATATTTAGAGTTAATTATTGAAGATTTAAATTGAAGATTTGATTGAAGATCCAATTAATAGCAGAATCTGTTGGAGATTTGGAACAGAAGATTTGATATGATTTGAAGGCCCAAATCCAGTTGGGAAATAGGTTATAAATAGAAGCATTGTAACCTAGTTTTGGCAAGCCAGCCATCATGTAGATTAGAAGGGCTGTGTTGATTGATGAACCACCCGGGTTGTGGGATGGTCATCGTGTTTATCTCGAAGCCTGTAGGTAAGAGATGTATTGTTCTTGGAGGAAGCTTTGAAGCAACTCCTAAGGGCTGTCATGGAAGTGTGTCTTCTAAAGTCTATGTAATAGAAAAGAGTAAGGAGTCAAGCTGTTGATGCAGTGACGGTGTAGTTGACTGCTAGACATCATCGAGATGATTGGAAGTGAGATGGAGTCTCTTACCTAGGGAGGACTTAGGTAGAAGGGTCATTGGGTAGTGATTGAATTAGGTAGATTGTCAACTGGTGTGTTGAGTCTGTAATTTGATACTACTAATAGTGGACTTCCTTCCTGGCTTGGTATGCCCCCAGATGTAGGTTGGTTGAACCGAACTGGGTGAACAATTGATTGTGTTCATTTACTGTTTCTATTATTGCCTTGTTCAGTAGATTACGATGTTGTGACATTGCACAAGACATCACATGTCTGTACCAGAATTTCAACCTTTGCTTCCCTATTTTTTTCTTTATAAAACCAAAGCAACTTCCATTTTTTGAGAACCATGGCCAGCCCTCGACCTGAAGCCAAGACTTCGGACACCGCCTTCACTTAGTTCAACAACAGAGATGACGACGATCCCAATGTTGTTGTTAATATCGAAGAAGGCGACGAAAGGGATGGGCGTACTACCTCTCCTTCCTATGACGACGTGACATACAACGCCGCCCAACAGGACAGCAACCTGGCTGCCTACCAGCCGATCCCAGCGCCACCAAATGCTGATCCGAACACGGTGGCCCTGTTTGCTATAATCAATCAGACCAACCAACTGATCTCCCAGCAAAACGTGAGCATAAGAGCGCTCGAAAGGGACCGGCGACAGCGCTCTCCCCCGCGGAGACATCGTCGCCCCCATCTCCCATTCCTTCTCCTCCCCCGTGGAGGACACCACCAGTCGACTCTCGGAGCCCTTCCCCCCAACCTGCGGGACATCGCCCATGCCTGGAACGACCCCAACCAGTGGTCTCCCAAAAGCGCAATTGTTCCCCTCCTCGGAAGGAACAACTATGCTCCCTTGTCCAAAAGAAGAGCAAAGCTGACAGCAAAAAGCCGAAGAGCCGTCCGAGGAGTTCCCTTCGACGACACGGGCATGGTCGGGGTAACCACTCCCCGTCACGGTCACTAATTAGGAGTGACGAGGATGACCAGCGGACCCCGCTATCCAGGGAGATTATGGAGACCCCTATACCTGTGGGGATGGAAAAGCCTCCATCCTTGGCAACGTACGATGGCACCGCAGACCTCGACGATCACGTCGAGAGCTTCGAGGCAATGCTCGACTACCAGAATATCCGGGGAGCTATCAAATGCAGGCTCTTCCCGACCATCCTCCGGAAAGGGGTCATGGCGTGGTACAAAAGCCTCAAGCCGGAGTTCATCACTACTTGGAAAGAACTGAAGAGACAGTTCTCCAGGAATTTCACTGCGTCCCGACGCCACCCGAAGGCGGTGGCCTCCCTGGAAGCCATCATCTAAGGGAGAGATGAAAATCTCAGAGGTTACATCGAGAGATTCAACCGGGAAGCCGTTGAGGTACCCGCTACCGACGACATGAAGAAGTTCCTGGTCGAGCGGGGACTGCGTCACGAGACCGAGTTCGCCAAGGCTGTGGGCATCTATAGACCCCGCAACTTGGAAGACCTCCTCCACAGAGCCCAATCATACATCCAGTATGAAGAGTTGGAGGCCGCCCACGTTGCCCGCGACTCGCGGCACCACAAGGGCCCCCGAAGCTCCAGACATGAAGACTCTACTACCCCCCGGCGTGGGGTGTAACACCCTGTTTTAATTTTATTTAATCATTGGGTTTTATTTTAATGGTTTGGCCTTGTTAAGGGTGTGTAGTCGAGCGCATAGGCGTAGTGTCCTTACGGGAACGGGTAAAATAGAGGTGTAGGATTATAGTAGGGTGGTGTGGAAATGGGTGACATATTTAATAATAGTAAAATGAGGAATATTATTATTATTATTATGTCTAAGATTATTATTATCACTATTATTATTGTGGGTATTATTAGTATGATTATTATTACTGATATATTGGGGAGTATTACTATTATTATTATCATTCTTATTATCACTATTAGTATTATTAGTATTAAATAAATTCAGATTTAAATAATAATAATATTGGTGTGAGGAAATTAAGGGAGATTAGGTCTTTAATCTGAGTTAGGGAAGGAAAGAGTGATAACGGTTATTTCACGTAAAAGAGAGAGTTAGTGAAGGAAGAACAAGGATGCTAGGACAAGGCTTTCTCCTTCAATTTTCGCAGGAATTCAGACTCACTTCGAGGTAAGGGGGAGAATATATTTCAATATTGGTGGTATGATCATGAGAGGGTAGTGGGGAGTCCTTAACCCCGTAGGAATTTGTATGAATCTATGTTGTTTATGAATCTGTTGTGCATAAATGAATCTGTGATGAAAATTGTGTGAATCGAATTGTTGTGATTCTGAATTTTGTGATATCTTGATGTTGTTGCTACTGTATGTATGTAATTGTTGCAGAACTGGTTTTTGTGCAGGTTGAGGGAACGAAATTAGATCTAAGACCTGTAATTTTGAGTAGTAATGATAGGTGAAAGATGTAAGATGAAAGATAGGCCTAAAATTGATGCAGAAACGAGTTTAAGACTGAATTGGAGTGGAAAAGTGAGGATCCCGTAGCAGAACATGGACTGGTGTGGAGAAATCCAGTTTGTGTAACAGATCTGGCAATACGCGTATCAGGTAGGTCAATACGCGTATGAAGGTGGTCAATACGCGTATGGGAGGGCCAAAAGGAGGCTTGGCACGACCCTCTGCCCTTACGCGTACAGTACGCGTATGGAAGGTTGGGCATTACGTGTACTGGGGGAGGCATTACGCGTAATGGTGTAGGGCATTGGGGCATTACGCGTATGGTCTGGGTGAGCAAGCTGGCAATACGCGTATGGCACAGGGCAATACGCGTATGGCTAGCGGGAGTGCAGAATTTTGCCGTTTCGCGATTTCTTTCCTGTTTTCGCGTACGAAGTGATTTCTTTTGGTTTGAGAGGTTGGGGATAGATGCCAGGAGCTGAGAAATGTGTAATTGGTGATGAAAATAATTAAGTTAGTAGTTTTTAGTGAATTGATTAGTAATTAGCTAATTAGTGGACGAGTGCCTTGTGAGGCGTGCAGAATGTGTTGTGTGGCACTGGTTGTGTGAGGTACGAGCTTTCTTGGGATAGCAGAGATAATTCTTGGTGAATTAAGGTGAGTGTATGACTCACCTGAGATCAATGAGGATCGTGTATTTTGCTTGATGATAGTCTCTTGTGCATAATTTGTGTGTGATGATGTTGTGTTACAGGTGAGGTAATTCCAGTGTGAATTACGGTAAGCGTATGGCTTACGTGTGATCAGGAGGATCGTGAAGATGTATGATTGTTGTCATACATGTGTGTTGTATGCATTTTTACTGTCATGCATTCATGGTGTCGGTGGTGATGAATCATTGCTCAGGAGGAGTATATGTGATTCATCCGAACTCCAATGTGGAGTGTGGTGAAGATAAATCATTGCCAAGTAAGGGTGTATGTGATTTATCCGGGTTCGATTGAATGAACCATGGTGATATTGGTATGTCGTGTATGTGATAAATCATTGCATTATTATGTGTTTGGTGAAATTTGAATGAAAATGACGAGTATGTCGTGATGGTGTGTTTCTGATATATGATTATGTGGGTACTACCTTTAGCATGTATTATACACCTTTATTTATTGAATATGGTTCTCACCCCTTTGTTGTTTGTTGCGTCTGTGCTTCTTCGGAAGTACAGATAATCCAGGTACTTGAGTGTGCATGGAGTGTGTGTTTCTTGATCGAGTCTTAGGAGTCGCTCTGATATGTAACACAGGATTTTGGGAGTTTTCGTCATTTATTATTCTTTATTGATTTGTTGAGTATTATTCTTTATTTAGAATTTTGGTGGACCACGATTTATGTGATTTTTGGTGATGTTGGCAAATTGCCGTATTTTGAATAAAACAATTATTTTCGCTGCTTATTAATGAAAAAGGAGTTTTTGTTGTTGGTTTTAATAATGTAGCATCCTACTGTTTGGTTGTAACTCTGATTATTTTCGTAATATTTACTTATTTTGTAAAATGGGAAAGTGGGGTATTACATGGGGGAGAGAGAAGATAAGAAGACCGTCCCAAGGACTCTCGCGAGCTGAGAGGTCCATCTGGCCAGTTCACAGAGTACACTCCACTCACTGCTCCCCGTGAGTGAATTCTCGCTGAGTGCGCCAACTCAGAATTTCATAAAGGGGGTGTCTGCTTTCCGAAGCCAACGTCCCCTATATCAAACACTGACAAGTCCAAATACTGAAGGTTCCATCGGAGCCATGGACATGTCACTGAAGACTGCATCCACCTCAAGGATGCGAAAAAAATATCCTAATCAAGGAGGGGCATCTAAAACAGTATACAAAGAGGAATGACGCTCCTCGACCTGATGCACGGGATGTGCAAAGCATCGAGGAGACGACCCCACCCTCTGGAGAGAACAGACTGCAAGTCACTCTAAGTGTCACTCGGTCAGAGGACTTTTACGTCCCCGAAGAGATCGAGGACCCTGCGGCAGTTCACAGCCTGTGGGAGAGTTTTCCCCCTGAGGACCCTGTCACGACCCATAGCACATGGGAAAGTTTCCCCACGACAATGGTTATATCCGGCGGGGGCTTCAACAAGGTCTCTGTCAAGTCAATCAAGCAGAAGTTCGACGAGCTGGAGTCCACGAGCTCGGCACAAACTACCACCTTTGAGAAGGTGCAAGGGAAGTCGAACCCCATCACCTTCTACCTCGAGGAGCTGCCAGGTGGCACGCTCAACTCCACCATCCCTCTCCTGATCCGGGCGCAGATGGCGAATTTTGACGTCAGCAGAATCCTGGTCGACCAAGGGAGTTCGGTGGACATCATGTACGCCTACCTCTTCGAGACCCCCCAACTTAATGAAAGGCATCTGACCCCCTACGTAGGCTCAAATCTCCAGGGTTTCAACGGCACGACCACCAGACCATGGAGTTATGTCGAGCCGATGGTCACCTTCGGGAGTGAGGACACTGCCCGACAAGTCAAGACCCATTTCCTAGTAGTGTATTGTCCTTCCCTGTACTAGTGCATCCTGAGGAGGATAACTCTGGCCGAGCTCACAGTAGTACCATCTACAGTACATTTGAAGATGAAGTACTACACCACCCGAGGTCGGGTCATCACCATCCACGGGGATATCGAAGCTGGTAGGAGGTGCTTCAAAGCTGCAACCAAGGGCCTGAGCTTGATCAACGTCAAGCCCAAGGCCGGAGAGAATTTAACCCCAGACGCAGTGCAGAAGCCACTCCCGCGCGTCAATGCGGTGGACCTCGACAGTCGTTTCCCCGGTGAACAGGAGGAAGAGGGAGCAGCGGACAATGGCCTCCCAGCTGAAGGCAACGGACAACCTCTCCACCCAATGCGCCCCATGCCAGATGGAGACTTTGAGCTCGTCGCCCTCAGAGACGATCCAGATAGGAGCGTGAAGATTGGGACCGGGCTCCCCGACCTGGCGAAGAAGTAGCTGAAGGCATGCCTCCGGGAGAACGCATATTTGTTTGCGTGGAGCGCGTCCGAAATGCCCGGCCTCGACCCCGAGGTGGCATGTCACCAGCTCACTGTAGATCCATCTGCTAGGGCTATAGTGCAACGTAGGTGTAGGCAGTCTCCCGAGAAAGCGGAGGCTACTGAAAAAGCTATAAAAGACTTCTTAGAGGAAAATTTCATTTCGAAAGCCAGTTACACAACCTGGCTGTCCAACATTGTACTTGTCAAGAAAAATAAAGGGAAATGGAGGATGTGTGTTGACTATACCGATCTTAACCGGGCATGCCCGAAAGATTCTTATCCATTGCCTAACATCGACCAGCTGGTCGACAATTCTGTAGGTTTCAAACATTTGTCCTTCATGGATGCCTACTCGGGGTACAATCAAATCCCCATGGCCAAGGCTGACAAGCAGCATACCGCCTTCATGACCGAGTCAGGCAATTACTACTACAACGTGATGCCCTTCGACCTGAAGAACGCCGGCGCGACCTACCAGTGGATGATAAACAAAGTCTTTCGGGAAGAGATCGGCGATATGCTTGAGGTCTACATTGACGACATGATCGTCAAATCAGCAGAAGAAGTTGACCACGGTGCTCATCTCAAAAAGGTCTTCGACACGGCGAGGAAATGCAGGATGAGGTTTAACCCCGACAAATGCACCTTCGGCATCAGAACGGGCAAGTTCCTCGGTTTCTACCTCACAGAGCGAGGATTAGAGGCAATCCCCGACAAGTGCCTGGCATTCTTCGAGATCCCGACACCGAACTCGAAGAAGTCGATACAATCACTGAACGGGATGCTGACCTCGCTGTCCCGCTTCGTGGCCAAGTCGCCACAGTACGCACTCCCATTTTTTCAAGCTTCTAGCCACGTTTGAATGGACCGAGGAATGCGAGCAAGCGCTCCTCCACCTTAAACAAGTCCTTTCACAACCCCCGATTCTCTCGCGACCAGAGGGTGGGGAGACGTTATTCATGTACCTCACCATCACGAGCGAAACAGTTATTGTAGTCCTAATTTGGGAAACCCCCAAGGGGCAGAAGCCGATTTACTTCACCAGCAAAGCCTTCCAAGGTCTAGAACTTAGGTACCAGCTAATCGAAAAGGTCGCTCTGGCTCTCGTCACCGCTGCCAGGAGACTGCGACATTACTTCTTGGCCCACACGATCATGGTGAGGATAGAGCAACCCGTGCGATAGCTCCTCGGCCTGCCAGACATGGCAGGGAGGATGCTTAGATGGTCGCTTGAATTCGCTGAGTTCGACATCCAATGTGAGGGGAGGAAGGCCCTGAAAGCCCAGGTGCTGGCCGACTTTGTGGCAAAATGACCCTCCTAGAGCCTTCGACCAACGGGTCCCAAAAGTGGACAATCTATGTCGATGAGGCATCCAGCTCGACAGGCAGCAGAGCAAGCATCATCCTTGAAAACGGAGAAGGAATCCTGATCAAAGTCTCCCTCACGTTGTCTTTCCCGACACTGAATAATCAGGCCGAGTACGAGGCTTTCCTCGCTAGATTACGCTTAGCTGAGGACCTCGGCGCCAAAGAAGTCAAAATATTCATCGATTCCCAGCTCGTGGCCTCCCAAGTACGGGGAGAATACCAAGCCAAGAATGATAGCCTCACCGAATACTTGGCTCTGATGAAGGAAATGATGAAAATTTTCTCCTCGGCGGAAGTGAATCACGTCCCGCGCGAACACAATACTCGAACGGACGTTCTATCGAAACTCGCAAGCACAAAGAAGAAAGGCGTAAACAAATCCGTCATTCAAGAGGTGCTCTCTCGTTCGAGCATCCATAAAACCATACTCGCGGCTGACATGAACGCCATCGGAGATAGCCATAGCTGATGACCCTGGTGTATGAGTACCTCAGCACGGGCAAGCTACCCGACGACCCTAAAGACGCCGGAGTTGTTAGGCGTCGCTCCTGCTCCTATACAATCTTCGAAGACAAATTATATCGACGCAGCTTATCAATCCCTCTTCTCAGGTGCGTCGAGGAGTCCAAGGTCTCCAGCATACTCTAGGAGATCCACGAAGGGATCAATGCACAACACCTCGGAGGACGATCACTAGCCCATAAAGCATTACAAGCAGGCTACTACTGGCCCACTATGCAGTAGGATGCCAAGGAACACGTCAAGAAGTGAGACAGATACCAACGACACGGGGACATGCACCTGGCCCCACCCAGTGAGCTCAAAGCACTATCGTCCCCGTGGCCGTTTTCATGGTGAGGGATGGATATCCTCAGTCGCTTCGTCGTGGGGTCGTACCAAAACAAGTACCTAATCGTCGACGTTGATTATTTCACGAAGTGGATCGAGGCTGAAGCCCTGGCCCAAATCACGGCCCACAACATACTACGTTTCTACAAGAGGAACATACTAGCCCGGTTTGGCATGCCCCAGGCAATTGTCACTGACAACGGGACACAATTCACTGATAAGAACTTTCAGGACTTCGTCGCGAAGCTGGGAACAAAGCAACGCTTCACCTCGGTTGAGCACCCACAAACTAACAGCCATGCTGAAGTCAAGAACAGAGTGATCCTGGGAGGTTTGAAATTGAGACTGGGCGACGCCAAGAAAAGGTGGGTCGAGGAACTACACAGCATCCTCTAGGCCTGCAAAACAACCCAACATTCCACTACCGAGGAGACCCCCTTCTGATTGACCTACGAAATTGAGGCGATGATCCCTGTGGAGATAATGGAACCCTCGAGAAGAACGGACTCTCCCCTCGACGAGGAGACGAACGATGAGGCCCTCCGGGAGGAGCTCGTCTTCGTCGAAGAGATAAGGTCGGGGCCGTCCCTCAGCGAAGCCTCTCTCAACCATAAGATGACTTTACGTTATAACAACAAAGTTATTCAACGTGAATTTTTAGGTAGGCACCCTCGTCCTACAAAGGAACCAGAAAGATTCGCGAGAAGGCAAGCTTGTCGCGAACAGAGAGGGCCCTTACCGCGTCCGCGCGAAAATGGTGATAGGAGCCTACTACCTCGAAAAATCTACATGGAGAGGAACTTGCTCGACCATGGAATGCTGAGAAGCTTAAATAGTATTATAGTTAAACACTGCCAGCGACCCATCCGCGTCGCGACTACTGGGCCACACTAAGGTACAAGCGCGACCCCCTCGAGACATGAAGACAAGGGCCCGCGTTGTGTGTGTGCGAGGACCCTTGATCCGATGGGGACACCTCAACCGAGCTCCACCATTGTCGTACCAGTTTGGCAGGGCACCTAGCTCGTGATGGGAAGCCCATGCCACAAAGCTAAGATCTCGATCGAGCTCTTAGCCCCGTCGAAGGTAGGAATACGGCTCCGACCACTTGACCAGTTCCCTGCACTGTCGAGGATCAACAAAGTTGAGTGAAACCCCCAATTACTTATATAAAAACGAAACATATATATCATCAAACATACAAACATCACACACACAGATAAACAAAAGACAAAGCATTAAGTCAGGCAGAAGCCCATTGTTCAAAGTACGTACAAAAATGTCACAAGCCCCTGGCACGCAAGCAGGGCATAAAGAAATTTAAAATCACAGCACACAGGCCGAACTAAACAAAAGAAACTGGCACGCAGGCCGGACAAACTAACCAAAAGAAAAAACTAAGCAGTTGTGTTCCCCTCAGGCTGCTCATCCTCTATAGTCTCGTCATCATCATCCTCCTCAGATGTCGGGGGACAATTTGACCGTCGACCACCTCATGGTAGGGGCCAGTCCCCTCAGTGATGAGCTGAACGTCGGGGTTCACGATCTGGAGCTGCTTCACGGTGTTAGCGAACCCCACCTCGACAGCCCCAAGGACATCCTGCTCGGTCTGCCTGAGCTTTGCAATCAATTCAGCCCGAGTGGTCAGCAGCTAGTTGTCCTCGGTTTCCTCTTCAGCGGGTCGGGCAGCCTGTTCCAGCTCAGCGATTCTCGCTAGGAGATTTCTTTTCTCCTCAGCGGAACTCTTCAATTTCCTCTCCAACTACCCCTGAAGCTCAACATGGGCCTCATTCTACTTTTTACACTCCGCGAGGTCCGTGCCCAGTTTCTTCATCTCGACCTTAACTAACTTGAAGCTATCTTATAGTTTGGTCAGCTCCGCTGATGGACAAGTTTCATCGTTCAGGACCAGGGCTGTAACATAAACTCGCATCATCGCGGCCATGTCCTCTACCAAGATTTTCCTCCTCGAAACCCGGTCAGCACCTAGGATGGCCTGGGCTTCAGATGCACTAACGGCCGCTGAGTTGGCCCTTAAGAAGAGATTCGGCCTCAGGTGACAAGGTGGGAGCAAGAACTTCTCGTTGGGGGGGCTCTCAGTAAGTTCGACCTGCACCTACTCGGTGGTTCGCTGCCTTTTCGGGGACCCTTACGAGTTAGGAGATTGGCTACACTGGGGGGAGCCGAAGGAATCCCTGGATGCCGGGATAGGACCTGGGCGCTGTTGCCGGATCTGTTTGACTCGTCCTTTCCCGCCCCTTTTAGAACCTCGGGCAGTTGCCAACTTCTTAACACGCTCCTCCATGCTCGACATTTTACCTGCGAAAGGAAAATAAAAGCACGTCAGTAAATCGAAGACAAAAATATACAGAAGAACCCGGCTAGGAGTTGCTCGCCACCTAATAGCTCGAGGGTGTCCTCGTTGGAAAATTTCTCGAGGAGGGCCCTCGTATTAATCAACCGAGCCTTCTCTAAGATCTCCCTGTTATCGTCGTAGATAAGCTTTCTGTTCGGAGTCACGAGCTGCGCAGGTTTAAAACCAGAGACGAACTTGACTATCTCCTCGTGGGCCAGACGGTCATCTTCGGCCAGCGCGCCCGAGCTAAATATGTAGTTGTCCGTGCCTTTCTTGAAGTGCACTTCCGTCTAATGCAGGGGGAAATTCGCCTCGAGGACTTCCATCTGTTGCCCGTCTATTTCTTTGAGCACCTGGTTGTACACTGTCTCTGCGACCTTGAATGAGATAGGCTTTACGACATAATACCGTGACTTGAAGTGGCGGACAGAGTCCATATAAGTCCGGAATAACTGATAGGTGGTTTTTATGCGTTATTTTACCGTTAAATTAAGTCGATTTTATTATATGTTTAATTGCATTTTATTCCCGTTTACCGCATTTTATGCTTGGTTTGTGTCTTTTGAATGTTTTGAGGTTCAGATAAGCATTCACGAGGAATCGGAGCGAAAACCAGGAAAAAGCGCAAGAATTCAGAGAAAGTTGCATGTGCATGTCAGGATGCCTGGACAAAAAAAATCAACAAAAATAAAATATATTGGGCAACCTATTCACTTATCCATACTATCTTATAGCTCTCTTCAATAACTTTCCGAAGCTTCGAACGGGGACCAAAACAGACTTACGGATCAAAAGTTATGATCGAAACAATTCCAATTATAAAATCCCGTGAGCTGACACGGCCACCCGTGTTGGCTAACATGACCCGTGTTAGAAGGTGACGCTGATTTGCTGATTTTTTCATATTTTCTCCGTATATTAAGCTGTGGGGGCGCTTTGGGTATTTCCAACCGATCTGAGTGATATTATGTTATTTAGATGAGTTTTGGCAAGAAAGAAAGGCCCTTTTGAGAATATGAAAGAATTTTACGATCAGATTTGGAGCTTTCAAGGAATTGGGAGAATGCAGATTTTCATGAGCACTCGCGATTGAAGATCAAAGTCATCCATTTATCTTGTAATGTCTAATTTATTTGTTGTAATCTCTTTGAATATTATGAGCAGCTAAACCCCCCAATGCTAGGGGTGTCCCTGAATTGCTATTGTATTGACTTTGTTTTCCTTTATTCTATGAGACAAGTGTTTTTTTATTAATCTATTTTATTGTGCAAAGTTCTTAAGGCTTTTACTATCTGACCAATGGAATTTGATTTACGGTTAAGGTTTAGGTCGGACAAACCAACTTAACTTTTTGCATAATAATATTACAGTAGAATTCGCCTAGGAATAGGGATACTCTGTAGTAACCCTGATAATCTTGGTAAAAACACAAAGCTTGATATTCATCCTAAACTGCTAAGGAATTAGGGTATAGGATGAATACCAAAGGTTTTTCTGGCTAAGGAATTAGTGAAAAACATTCTTAGGATTCGATAAATGTTGTTTTAAAGCATTGTATCCTTGAATAAGGATTGAGGTTAGTGCAAAACAATTCATACACCTTACCCTGGCATGCTCTCTTATATATGTTAAAAGTCAATTTTATCATTCTGCTTATTTTCTCAATTTTTATTATAATTTTCAAAACAACTTCAAAACCCCTATTGTCTTTTTGTTTAATTGAACCATTATCAGAACTTATATTTACAACGCAGTCCTAGAGATCGATACTAGGGATAAAACCCCTTTTAACTACAATCGGAAAAAATCGTACACTTGCTATATTTCCGATCAAGTTTTTGGGAGGATTTGCTGCTTGGCAAGAGATGGAGACAACGTTTCTCAATGAGTACTTTCCTGCTTCTGTGTACATTCGTAAGAGGTATGACATAGTGAACTTTAAACAGAAGGAGGGAGAGTCGTTGGGACGCTTATAAAAGGTTTAAAAGGTTGTTGGTTGCATGTCCTACTCACAACATGGATGCAACAGAACAGATGCAGAATTTTGTGAATGGCCTAAAGTTGAAGACGAAGCAACTGATAGATACAGCAGGGGTGGCTCATCTAATTTTACAACAGTCACTGGTATCAAAAAGATAATTGAAGCTATTGCGGCAAATGATCATCTAGAATTATATGATCGCAGGATGAGTCAACCTGAGGGAATAATTGATGTGAAGCTAGAAAATCAAGTTGTCAAAATGGAAGACCAAATTGCAGCGGAAGTAGAAAGAAGACTCAAGAAGATGGATATTGGTGCTCAGCCTGTGGCACAAGTTCAACAAGTTCAAACTGGTCAAACGGTGAGTTGTGAGATTTGTAGCGGACCCTATTATACTGTGCATTACGTTGCAACTGCACAACAAATTAAAGAGATAAAGTTTCTGAAACAGAATAATCCCTATTCTCAAACTTATAATCTAGGGTGGAAGAATCATCCTATCTCCTCCTGGAAAGACCGGAATCAATTCCAATACCAACAGCAGCAACAGGTCCCTCAGAAAGAAGAGTGGGAGATTGCCATTGAGAAGAAGGCAGCTCAAAATATGCAATTCCAGGAAGAGACCCAAAATGTCAAAGGAGGAAAGCACCTAGCCAATGCTCAAGCATCAGGCACCCTCCCGAGCATAACAAGACCAAATTCTAAAAATCATGAGAATGTTGATGTTGTCACAACAAGGAGTCATTAAGTTGCGAAAGAAGAAAAAGGAAGGGAAACAGATGATTATCAGTGTATAGAGGTGAATCTGGAAGTGAGAGAGAACAAGAAAGAACCAGAAAGAGCCATACCACCCATAAAGATAACTGAAGAGAAAAAGAAAGAGGGGGCTAAACGAAAGATCAAGTTACCTTATCCGCCGAGAGTGACAAAAAAGGATCCAAAAGAGAAGGACTTTGAGAAATTCAACACATTGTTCAAAAATTTAGAGATCAATATTCCTTTCTTCGAAGCACTCGAGCAAATTCCTTTGTACACAAAATTCATGAAGGAGGTAATCGGTTAAAAAAGACCTAGTGGAGAGGAGATGAAAATTGTAAGTGAGAAATGCAGTGAAGCGTCACAAGGTAGAAGAATCCCCATCAAGCGGAAAGATCCTGGATCTATAGCAATCCCGTGCACTATAAAAGACAGAACTTTCAAGAAGGTCCTTGTTGATTCGGGTGCTAGTGTAAGTCTCATGCCTTTATCTATTTTCAAAAAGTTGGGTATTGGAAAAGTGAGCCATACAGAAACAAATTTGAAGTTTGCCGACCACACGACTAAGTGGTCATATGGGCTAGCAGAAGATGTAATGGTAACAATTGATCACTTTACCTTTCTAATTGATTTTGAGATCATGGACATTCCGGAAGATGAAGAGACTCCTATTATACTTGGTCGACCATTCTTGCTTACTAGTCAATGCAATGTTGATATTGAGAAAGGTAATATAACCTTGAAATCTTTTAATGAGGAAATAACTGTAAAAGTGTTGGATATCAAGAAGCGAGGAGAAGATGAAGGTAATCAAGCTTCGGTTGGAATGATCCAAATAGTGGGAAAAAGAAAAAATTCAAGACCACCTCCTGAAAATGTTGCGGGCATAATCTTTAAGGTTGCAGTATCTCAGTCATCTATTGCACATAGCAAAACTCCAAAGCTTATTCAAGAAGTCAAGAAGAGAAAGAAAAAGAAACATCAACGGAAGTATATGGAGGTTGGAGGTGACTTGAGGGACAATGTAGCTCTTATCTCTGAACCTGACTGGTTTTCTGTGGCGGAAAAGTCAAGAGACAAGGTGTGGAAGCTGAAGTACCCCCCATGACATTGGGGAATGAGCCATCGAGTCATGCGACGTTAAACAAAGCGTTACGTGGGAGGCAAACCATGCTTTTTATTTACTAAGTCATGTTTTCTTTTAGTTATTTTTGTTTCGTTTGCAGGTAATAAATAGGACCTTACGGGTGCAAGCTATGATGTAGCAGTTGGTGTTGCATTACCTTCTGCCTCCTCAGTAAGGATCTCTGTGAGTAACCTCTCTTGCTCTTGTCCTAACACATTGGGACAATGTGTGGTTCAAGTTTGGGGGAGGATTTACTGTTTTTAGTTCTTCCATTTAGACTTGTTATTGTTGTTTTGTGTGTTGTTTTATTAAAACCACTTTAAATTCTCCCCGAATTAGAACTGTAAAAATTTTTTCTTGTGAATACTGTGATTTTGAGGTGGTCAAGAAAGTATATAGAGTTTGAGGGAAGAGGAGCTAGAATTAGGCACATTGGGAAAGTTTGGAAAGTGAGGTATGACCTGAACACGCTAAATTCCCTAGAGTAAGGAAACGAGTCCAATGTGTAGATTTGTGCCATAGTACTTGGATTTTGAGAAGTATTCCCCGAGTAGTTCATAGTGATAGTCTAGCATGATTAAAAAGAATTGTATGTATAGGGTTGATTCAGAGAATGACTTAAGGCACCGAAAACAAATTTGAATAATGGTGATAAAGACAACTAGTCCTTCTAAGTTGGGTAACCCTAACCCGGTTACTTAGCCTAAAGACGGTTGAGTCTCAATTGTCGTCCCAAAATGGACTAATAAACGCCAATGAGCGAGAAAAAAAGAATAAAGGTGCCTAGAAAAAGTTTCGATCAATCTTGTACATGTGAGGGAAGACTATCATAAATGCCTTAATCTGATTATCCGAATGAAAGGGGTAGAAAATCGAAGAAAAGTCTTAATCCCAAAACATAGTTTGAGACATGACCGAAAGGGGGATTTAGGTCTGCGGTTTTATCGCGGTATGTGTTTGTGTAATACCTTGTTAACAGACAATTACCAAGAGAACTAGTTTTAGTCGATCGGAACAAAGGCTCACGTATGAGTATTGATACACCTTACCTTCACAGGTCTTTCATTTGATATGTACCATTTGATCTGAAAAAAATCTTTATGCAAGTTTGTTGTTGGTCAAGCAAAGGTTTAAGTTTGGGGGAGTTTGATCGGTGGTTTTTATACGTTATTTTACCGTCAATTTTAGTTAGTTTTATTATATGTTTAATTGCATTTTATTCCCGTTTACCATATTTTATGCTTGGTTTGTGTATTTTCAATGTTTTGAGGTTTAGATAAGCATTCACGAGGAATCAGAGCGAAAACCAGGAAAAAGCGCAAGAATTCAGAGAAAGTTGCATGTGCGTGCCAGGATGCCTGGACAAAAAAATCAACAAAAACAAAAGATATTGGGCAATTAATTCTCTTATCTATTCTATGTTATAGTTCGCTTCATTAGCTTTCTAACGCTTTGAATGGGGACCAAAACGGACTTACGGATCAAAAGTTATGATCGAAACAATTCCGGCTATAAAATCCCGTGAGCTGACATGGTCGCCCGTGTTGGCTGACACGGTCCATGTCATCAGGTGACGCTGATTTGCTAATTTTTTCATATTTTCTCCGTATGTTAAGCTGTGGGGGCGCTTTGGGTATTTCTAACTGATCTGAGTGATTTTCTATTATTTAGATGAGTTTTGGCAAGAAAGAAAGGGACTTTTGAGAATACGAACGAATTTTACGATCAGATTTGGAGCTTTTAGGGAATTGGGAGAACAGAGATTTTCATGAGCACTCGCGATGGAAGAACAAAGTCATCCATATATCTTGTAATGTCTAATTTATCTGTTGTTATCTCTTTGAATATTATAAGCAGCTAAACCCCCCAATGCTAGGGGTGTCCTTGAATTGCTATTGTATTGACTCTGTTTTCCTTTATTCTATGAGATAAGTGTTTTTTTATTAATCTATTTTATTGTGCAAAGTTCTTAAGGCTTTTTCTATCTGACCAATGGAATTTGATTTACGGTTAAGGTTTAGGTCGGACAAACCAACTAAACGTTGTTTGCATAATAATATTATAGTAGAATTCACCTAGGAATAGGGATACTCTGTAGTAACCGTGATAATCTTGGTAAAAACACAAAGCTTGATATTCATCCAAAACTGCTAAGGAATTAGGGTATATGATGAATACCAAAGGTTTTTCTGGCTAAGGAATTAGGGAAAAACATTCTTAGGATTCGGTAAATGTTATTTTAAACCATTGTCTCCTTGAATAAGGATTGAGGTTGGTGCAAAGCAATTTATACACCTTACCCTGGCATGCTCTCTTATATCTGTTAAAAGTCAATTTTATCATTCTGCTTATTTTCTCAATTTTTATTATAATTTTCAAAACAACTTCAAAACCCCTATTGTCTTTTTGTTTAATTGAACCATTATCAGAACTTATATTTACAACGCAGTCCTCGAGATCGATACTGGGGATAAAACCCCTTTTAACTACAATTGGAAAAAATAGTGCACTTGCTATTTTTTCGATCAATAACCTTCTCACTTGTTTGAAGGATACCCACTCGTGCCTTCCATCAATCGACTGCCTCTGCAGGTGGAATATACGGAAGAACAAAGGTCTGGTCACCCCAATGCCGAGATACCGGCAGACGAGCTCGAACGCGTGAATGAAGGCGAGAGCGTTGGGGTGAAGCTGTGAAGGTGCCTGGGGCAACCATGGGAACACCTCTCGCTGGAAATCACTGAAGGGAAGGCGTCAACCCGCCTCGTCGAAAGTAAACTCATACAGAGGGAATCTCATCCCTTTGAATCTCGAGCAGATGCGGTGGTGTGCTAGAGGCTTGTACACCAGCCAGTTCTTCGAGGAGCCCGCGCAGCGATCCTCGACAGTTGCAAAGGCATCATCAGAATCTGTAGCAAACTGAGACGTGATGCCCAGAGGCTCCTCGCTAGCCTAGTCTTCTGATGGCCATTCCTCATCACCGGTGATCGGCGCCAACGGGTAGTCGGGCTCGTCGTCGGTCTCTATGAATCTCGCGGCCGTGGTCGCCATTTTACTTGAAAAGCAGAAGGAATTGGTGAATTCGATAGTCCAGACCAAATTCACCCTTCCACGGCAAATCAAGTGAAAGGGCGAAGAAAGGGTCGGGGAACATACTCAGAAAACGCCCCCGACCAGAACCTTCCTCGGGGACTGAAATTCTGGTACCAGATATGTGATGTTACGTGTGATGTCACAACAACACACTCTGCAATGGACAATATAATACAACAGAAAAGACACAAAGAATTGTTCACCCAGTTCAGTTAAACAACTTACTCTGGGGGCTACCAAGCCAGGGATGAATTTCACTATCAGTAGAATTAATTTATAGACTTAACAACCCAGTTGACATGTGTAACACCCCCAATCTATACCCCCAATCAAATAAAGCAGTAAAAGAAAATTTGAACTTTCATCAGAGTATATCTAAATTATCATGGCATAGACTGGGAGAATCACATTATATTGAAACAAACATACAACACCTGCTCATAAAGATATGCAACAGTGGGGTAGCAATCAACAGAGGAACTCAGTTCCTTACACCCACATTTCAGAATTTAGAATAAAAGCGGAAAATCTAAAACTGAATAACGTATATATATATATATATATATATATATATATATATCATGCAAAGTTTGTCATACATCAAGTTGTACATGCACAACCAAAGGATATATATACATAATACACAATAATCATAAACGGCCTCCCTAACTACCCAGCGTCACATATCAGAGCCGACCGACAAAAGAATGAAGACGCAAAGCTTCACAAAAATACCTCCAGCAACTCTAATCTGCAATGCCTCATAGAGCATTATAAAACAGCAGAAGGGTGAGAAAAACAACCATAATATAATTGCATACAATCATATATAACACAAAAATACACATATATACGTTTCTCACCACAACTCACACCATAATTCCAACACAATGCAACACAAGGTATAATTCATATTTCCATCACCAACACATATCCATATATCAATTCTATCCACAATTCCACACATAAAACAACCATAATGATTTATGTAATGCAAGAGACCGACACAACGACTCCATGCATATGCACATGCGGTACCGACTTCCATTGTTTCTCATCACTAGTTCACTCAGGAACTCTGCTGGAATCATCGCTCGTTACATCACTGTAACTCCCCGTCGGGCATACGATGTTCCCCGTCGCTCACACCCCACATGGGCATACGACGTTTATGGATCGCTCACACCCCACACGGGCACACGACCTGATCGCTAACACCCCACATGGGCACACGATCGTCTATAATCATCGCTCACACCCCACACGGGCACACGATGTTATAGCGAATTCCCTCTGGAATCCAAACCGTCACTCAGGACGTCTCAACAATGCATATCATGATGCTTGGCACACAATGACTCATGACATTTAATATGCACACATATATGCATTCATCCCAATCAACAAAATCACACTTTGCACTTATGCCCAAAACAATGCATTTAATTACCATACGGCCACAAATCATCTCAACACCATCTAAACACATACATTTACATCATACAACAGCACCTTGCTTAATACATATCAATTACGCACAGTCATAACGACAAAAGTCGACAACCAACACTATTCCCGATTTTACGACATAATTAAATCGGCTAACAATTTCCAAACCATCATAACAAGAAAGTACAGTTCAATAGCTACACAACGATACCAAGAATGTAAAAATCGGATAACCAGACCCCAAGTTACGAAGGAAAACGAAAAACAATATTTTGAAAAGTCCCATTTTGCAATTGTCCTGTCCATACGCGTATTGCCCTGAGCCATACGCGTATGGGCAGAGACTCATTCCTCCCAAAGTTCATGTGTAAAAGTTCGTACGCGTAATGCCCAACCTCGTACGCGTATTGCCCTGAAATGTTACGCGTACAATACGCAAATGGGTAGATGGCCGAGCAAAATACCATCCCATACGCGTATTGGCCCCAAAACACGCCCACGATACGCGTATTGCCAAGGTCCATACGCGTATGAACATGCCCCATACTCGTATGACCTGGAAAAACCAGAAAAATTTCTGCAGAACTTTGTTCTGCGTTTTCTTACTCAAATTCATCCCAATTTCCACCTACACTCAGAAAATTACCAATACAATGCATAGCAACATGTATCTATCATGTACCAACAAGAATGAACACTAAAAACATAATTTCCAACACCTTTAATCAATTTCTAATCAATTTGACACAATATGGGTTTTACTAAATATTTTCATTTCAATCCAAGAAACACCACAAATACACATATATAATCATACACAATCATACAATAATTGAGTTTCGCACCCTTACCCGATTAAATCGATTCTAGGAGTTGATTTCTTTGATTTTCCAAGTTTTCTTATAATTTCTCTTCTTCTTCTCTTTTCTCCTCTTTTTCTTTCTTCTCCTTTTCTTTCTTTCTCTTTTTCTCTCTTCCTATTTCCCCTTCTATTCTAACTTAACCAAATATTGTGAAATGTCCAAAATACCCCCACACTCAAATATCTCACAAACGTTCCCAAAACCCGATAAAATATCATAACATCGAAAAATAATGTAAATTCAGATAAAAGTCGAAAATAATAATAAAATAATCAAACGACTCGATTAAATAAAACTCACACAAAAACTGGGGCGTTACAATTCTCCCCTACTTAGAAATTTTCGTCCTCGAAAATATACCTGAGACGAACAAATCTGGATACGACTCCCGCATCCGACTCTCCAACTCCCACGTCAAATTGCCCTCAGCAGCGCCTCCCCACGCCACTTTCACAAGTGCAATGTCCTTGCCTCTCAACCTCTTCACCTCGCGATCCAAAACCCTAACTGGTATTGCCTCAACTGTAAGGTTCTCCCTTACCTCGACCTCATCCATCGGGATCACATGCGGTGGATCCGGAACATACTTCTGAAGTTGGGAAACATGAAACACATCGTGCAAATTCGATAGATTCGGCGGCAACGCCACCCTATAAGCCACAACACCCACTATCGCGGATATCTGGTAAGGACCAATAAACCGAGAAGTAAGTTTCTTAGATTTCAATGCACGACCCACACCCGTTACTGGCGTAACCCTAAAAAATACATGATCGCCCTCTTGAAACTCAAGATCTTTCCGTCTCCGATCATGATAACTCTTTTTCCTACTCTGAGAAACCTTCATTTTCTCTCGAATAAGCTTCACTTTCTCCATCGTCTGTTGCACCAACTCTGGTCCAACCACCGTTCTCTCACCAGATTCGTGCCAACACAAGGGTGTCCGACACCTTCGTCCATATAATGCTTCAAACGGTGCCATTCCAATACTAGAATGGAAACTGTTATTATACGTAAATTCAATCAATGCAAGGTAACTATCCCACACACCACCTTGTTCCAAAACACACGCTCTCAACAAATCTTCCAACGGCTGAATCGTCCTCTCCGTCCGACCATCCATTTGCGGATGATAAGCCGAACTCAATCTCAATTTAGAACCCAATGCCTTCTGCAAACTTTCCCAAAATCTCGAGGTAAATCTAGGATCTCGATCAGAAACAATACTCAATGGAACCCCATGCAACTTCACAATCATACTGATGTAAATCTCAGCTAATCGCTCCAAAGGAAAACTGATGTCAATCGGTATAAAATGAGCCGATTTAGTCAGCCTATCAACAATCACCCAAATAGCGTTATACCCTCGCTGAGTATTCGGTAACCCTGTTACAAAATCCATGGAAATGCTATCCCACTTCCACTCAGGAATATCCAACGGTTGCAACAAACCACTAGGCCTCAGATGTTCCACCTTCGATTTCTGACAAGTCAAACATGCATAAACAAACTGAGCCACATATCTTTTCAATCCAGACCACCAGAAAATCTTCCTCAAATCCTGATACATCTTATTCACTCCCGGATGTATACTCAAATTACTCCGGTGTCCTTCCTCTAAAATCATCTTTTTCAACTCTGCATCATCAGGAATACAAATTCTACCTCGGAATCTCAAAACACCATTAATATCCACTTGAAAATCCCTATCCGCATCTTTTTCTCCCACCAACATCAAATCCACAAATTTCACATCCAGCTTTTGCTTCTCACTAACCCTCTTCAGAAAATCATTAGTAATCGTTAGCATACCAAGCCTAATGCTATCCGACGTCACTTCACATACCAAACTCAAGTCTCTAAACGATTCCAAAAGTTCCCACTCCTTAACCATTAAAGCGGACATATGTAACGATTTCTGGCTCAAAGCATCAGCTACCACATTAGCTTTACCAGGATGGTAATTCAAGCCAAAGTCGTAGTCCTTCAAGAATTCCAACCATCTACATTGCCTCATATTTAGCTCTTTCTGATCAAACAAATATTTCAAACTTTTATGATCACTAAAGACTTCAAACCTTGCACCGTAGAGATAATGCCTCCAAATCTTCAACACAAAAACCACAGCCGCTAATTCAAGATCATGAGTAGGATAATTCTTCTCATGAACTCTTAACTGCCTTGAAGCATAAGCCACGACCTTACCTTCTTGCATCAGAATACCACCTAGACCAATCAAAGAAGCATCACAATAAACCACAAATGGTTCAGTAGGATTCGGCAAAATCAAAATCGGAGCTGTCGTCAATCTCCTCTTCAGCTCATTAAAACTTTCCTCGCACCGAATATCCCAAATGAACGCTTGCCCTTTACAAGTCAACTGGGTCAAAGGAAGTGCTAGCTTAGAAAAACCTTCAATAAACCTTCAATAATAACCGGCCAAACCCAAAAAGCTTCGAATTTCCGTAACAGATCTCGGAGCCTCCCATTGTAGAACTGCTTCTACTTTAGATGGATCCACAGAAATACCATTACCTGAAATCACGTGTCCAAGAAAACTCACCTCCGACAACCAGAATTCACACTTGGACAATTTGGCAAAAAGCTTCCTTTCCTTTAAAACCTGCAAAACAATACGTAAATGTTCTGCATTCTCCTCCCGAGACTTAGAATAAATCAAGATGTCATCAATAAACACAACGACAAATCGATCCAGATGCTTGTGAAAAATACGATTCATGTATTCCATAAACACACCTGGCGCATTAGAAACCCCGAACGACATCACATAATATTCATAATGACAGTATCGTGTCCTAAAATCCATCTTCTGAATATCTTCTTCCTTCACCCTAATCTGATGATACCCCGACCTCAAGTCAATCTTACTGAACACATAAGCACCAACTAACTGATCCATCAGATCATCAATCCTTGGAAGAGGATATTTATTCTTGATCGTTACCTTATTCAACTGGCGATAATCAATACACAACCGCATACTTCCGTCTTTCTTTTTCACTAATAAAACTGGAGCACCCCAAGGAGAAACACTAGGTCTCACAAACCTCTTTTCCAACAACTCACTCAACTGTTTCTTTAACTCAACCAACTCAGACGCTGACATACGATAAGGTGCCATAGAAACAGGTCTAGTACCAGGAACTAGATCTATAGAAAACTCCACCTCTCTCTCTGGCGGCAAGTCTGAAATATCCTCAGGAAACACTTCCGGAAATTCACACACCACAGGAAATACATCAAGTGAGACTTGATTGTCCACAGTTAAAGATGCAAACAATCCAAACAACTGAGCTTTATCCGCCAAAAGTCTCTTCAACTCTTTGGTAGATAAGAAACTCGAGTCTTCGTCTTCCTCAAGAGAAGGAAACCTTACCAGCTTATGATAACAATCAATATGGACTCGATTGAATTGCAACCAATTCATACCCAGAACCACATCTAAACCCTCCAATGGCAAACACACCAAATCCATCTCAAAGTCTTTACCATATATGGTCAAAGGACATCTTAGACAAACCAAGGAAGTAGTTACTGACCCCATTGATGGAGTATCAATAACCATCTCACCACCCATCACAGACAACACAAGATTCAAATGCTTCACGCACTCAAACGAAATAAATGAATGAGTCGCTCCAGTATCAATAATAGCAACTAAAGGCGTACTCTTAATAAAACAAGTACCTCTGATCAAACGATCTGCACTTGAAGTCTGAGTCCCCACTAAAGCAAATACCTTCCCACCAGGTTGAGCCTGCTTCGGTTTCGGACACTTGGTACTAATATGACCAGGTTCCCCACAGTTGTAACATTTCACCATATTCTTCCTTGCACAATCAGCTGCAACATGCCCTACACCTCCACAATTAGTACACTTCCTCAAATGTTTCCTGCACTCAAACTGACGATGCCCCAACTCACCACATTTATAACACCTCATAGGACCAGACATTCCTCCTCCACTTGACCTTTTCTCAAAATTTCCCCTTTGTTTACCTTTATCAGCTGGTGTCACATACGGACCACCACGGAACTGTTGCTTCCCTTTTCTGTCACTTTCACTTTTGTAATGAGTAGCACGAGCCTTACTATCCTCCTCATAAATCCTACAATAATCCACCAAATCAGAAAACCTCTGAATCCTCTGATATTCAATCACCTGCTTTATCTTAGGACGCAAGCCATTCTCATACTTAACACATTTTGAAAATTCACCAGTCGCTTCAGCATAATGAGGATAAAACTGCACAAGTTCCACAAACTTAGCAGTATAATCAACTATAGACATATTACCTTGTTTTAGTTCCAGAAACTCAATTTCCTTCTTTCCTCTTACATCTTCAGGAAAATACCTTCTCAGAAACTCCATACTAAACACAGCCCAAGTAATCTCCTCCTCTGCAGTTTCCAACACACGACGAGTACTAACCCACCAATCATCAGCTTCTTCCAATAACATGTGAGTACCCAGTCTCACCTTCTGATCTTCAGCACAATCCATCACTCGGAAAATCCTTTCAATCTCTTTCAGCCAAATCTGTGCACCATCTGGATCATATCTTCCTTTGAAGACAGGCGGTTTGTTCTTCCTGAACTCATCATTACCAGTAGCATTAGGTGCACCCTGCACAACCCGAGCCATAGCTTGCATAGCAGCAGCCAAAGCAGCATCGTTCCTACCAGCCATATTCTGTTCATTTTAAATAACAGAAACTATGGTTAAACAAACAACTCACTCCACACGCCACACAGTCCAGGACTGACACAAACTGACACGGACTGGCTCTGATACCACTTAATGTAACACCCCTAATCTATACCCCCAATCAAATAAAGCAGTAAAAGAAAATTCAAAATTTCATCAGAGTCTATCTAAATTATCATGGCATAGACTGGGAGAATCACATTATATTGAAACAAACATACAACACCTGCTCATAAAGATATGCAACAGTGGGGTAACAATCAACAGAGGAACTCAGTTCCTTACACCCACATTTCAGAATTTAGAATAAAAGCGGAAAATCTAAAACTGAATAACGTATATATATATATATATATATATATATATATATATATATATATATATATATATCATGCAAAGTTTGTCATACATCAAGTTGTACATGCACAGCCAAAGGATATATATACATAATACACAATAATCACAAACGGCCTCCCTAACTACCCGGTGTCGCATATCAGAGCCGACCGACAAAAGAATAAAGACGCAAAGCTTCATAAAAATACCTCCAGCAACTCTAATCTACAATGCCTCATAGAGCATTATAAAACAGCAGAAGGGTGAGAAAAACAACCAAAATATAATTGCATACAATCATATATAACACAAAAATACACATATATACGTTTCTCACCACAACTTACACCATAATTCCAACACAATGCAACACAAGGTATAATTCATATTTCCATCACCAACACATATCCATATATCAATTCTATCCACAATTCCACACATAAAACAACCATAATGATTTATACAATGCAAGAGACTGACACAACGACTCCATGCATATGCACATGCGGGTACCGACTTCCATTGTTTCTCATCACTAGTTCACTCAGGAACTCTGCTGGAATCATCGCTCGTTACATCACTGTAACTCTCCGTCGGGCATACGATGTTCCCCGTCGCTCACACCCCACATGGGCACACGACGATTATGGATCGCTCACACCCCACACGGGCACACGACCCGATCGCTCACACCCCACATGGGCACACGATCGTCTATAATCATCGCTCACACCCCACACGGGCACACGACGTTATAGAGAATTCCCTCTGGAATCCAAACCGTCACTCAGGACGTCTCAACAATGCATATCATGATGCTTGGCACACAATGACTCATGACATTTAATATGCACACATATATGCATTCATCCCAATCAACAAAATCACACTTTGCACTTATGCCCAAAACAATGCATTTAATTGCCATACGGCCACAAATCATCTCAACACCATCTAAACACATACATTTACATCATACAACAACACCTTGCTTAATACATATCAATTACGCACATTCATAATGACAAAAGTCGACAACCGACACTATTCCCGATTTTCCGACATAATTAAATCGGCTAACAATTTCCAAACCATCATAACAAGAAAGTACAGTTCAATAGCTACACAACGATACCAAGAATGTAAAAATCGGATAACCGGACCCCAAGTTACGAAAGAAAACGAAAAACGATATTTTGAAAAGTCCCATTTTGTAATTGTCCTGTCCATACGCGTATTTCCCTGAGCCATACGCGTATGGGCAGAGACTCATTCCTCCCAAAGTTCACGTGTAAAAGTTCGTACGCGTAATGCCCAACCTCGTACGCGTATTGCCCTGAAATGTTACGCGTACAATACGCAAATGGGCAGATGGCCGAGCAAAATACCATCCCATACGCGTATTGGCCCCAAAACACGCCCACGATACGCGTATTGCCAAGGTCCATACGCGTATGAACATGCCCCATATGCGTATGACCTGGAAAAACCAGAAAAATTCCTGCAGAACTTTGTTCTGCGTTTTCTTACTCAAATTCATCCCAATTTCCACCTACACTCAGAAAATTACCAATACAATGCATAGCAACATGTATCTCTCATGTACCAACAAGAATGAACACTAAAAACATAATTTCCAACACCTTTAATCAATTTCTAATCAATTTGACACAATATGGGTTTTACTAAATCTTTTCATTTCAATCCAACAAACACCACAAATACACATACATAATCATACACAATCATACAATAATTGAGTTTCGCACCCTTACCCGATTAAATCAATTCTAGGAGTTGATTTCTTTGATTTTCCAAGTTTTCTTACTATTTCTCTTCTTCTTCTCTTTTCTCCTCTTTTTCTTTCTTCTCCTTTTCTTTCTTTCTCTTTTTCTCTCTTCCTATTTCCCCTTCTATTCTAACTTAACCAAATATTGTGAAATGTCCAAAATACCCCCACACTCAAATATCTCACAAACGTTCCCAAAACCCGATAAAATATCATAACATCGAAAAATAATGTAATTTCAGATAAAAGTCAAAAATAAAATAAAATAATAATAAAATAATCAAACGACTCGATTAAATAAAACTCACACAAAAACTGGGGCGTTACAACATCTCCTAAACTTAATCACTACTTAATGAACCTTCTACCTAAGAGACCACTTAGGTATGAGAACACTAAATCCCTAAATCACTTCAGTGATATAATTCAAGGATCACACACTTTGAAAAACACAACTTGATTCTGCTTCACAGCTTTGATCAAGAACAACTCAAAACACCAATTCACACTAGAATGGTTTACAACACGAAGACACAAACGGCTCTCAGTCTTTAGCTCTCTTTCTTCGTTAATTTCTTCAAAGGCTTGATGCGCTTTATATAGCTATTTGATTTGGGCTTGGACCTGCTACAATATCTGACCTGATTTGTTATTTAAAACTGAATCTTCAAAACAGATTTTCTCTCAAAATCTTCTTAAATCTTCAGCCTTTAAACACTCCTACAAATCAGCATCAAATCTGTTTGCAACAGAAAATATCTCCTCCAAGATATTCGCATCCAATAACTCTAACAACTCTCCCAAAATCCAGCTAATACGCTTAACCCTAAAAACATCTCAAACCTGATGTTTTAATGATCTGCATATCTGATGTCATGACATCGCATGTGACATCAGACTTCAAAACTTCAACAACTTAAACACTTAACATTATCCAATGTTAAGACTCAATGTTAAGACATCACCCATGTGACATCAACATTAAACAACTTTGTTTTACCAAAATTCTAGCCAATCCAAGAACTAACAGGGACGTTCCACACTAAGGAAGTATCCCCCCGACCACGATTACCGAGGGTGCTCACACCTTAGACCTCCCCGCCCTGGGGAGACATGAAATTCGAGGACCCGAGCATATATCCTTGGGGGGTCCTTCGGACGTCCCCGAGACCTTCATCAGGTCCACGGAGTCTTCATCCCACGTCCTCGGGGAATTCATCCTGTGTCCTCGGGGCCTTCATCAGGACCTCGGGAGATTCATCCCAGTTCCCCGAGGCATTCATCAAAAATCTAAAAAAGCCTCGCCGTTTCATCGGAAATCCTGTGGCCTCCCCGGGAACTTCATCAGTCCGCCGGAGAAACCACCGTAGAAAACATAAAACAAAAAGAAGGAACTAGAAACTTACTTGAAACAGCGGTTGGGAATTGTGAAGGCAAGCTTCTCAATGGTTTTGATGAAGACAACATTATTCATTCAATATGTTATGCTTGCTCAAAAAGAATGGATCAAGACATTGAAGCTAGCACAAAGTTTTTAAGTTTTACAAGTCTTGAAGAATTCTCAAGTATAATCAAGGTATAACTCTCACTTATCAATATGGTTGCATACAAGTGTTCAAAAGTGTCTCAAGCTTGCAATATATATTGATAAAATAGTTCTCAAAATTATCTTCAAGATTCACTTGCATATATGGTTCATGAGGTTGAAAATATATCATTATTTCTAGCTTTAAAAATAAAAACAAAATATTTTTATCATATATTTGAAACTTTATTTTTTTTATATTTGAACCATGTTAAATCACTTTCAAATATAATCTATTGACTTGGATAAATCAATAGATGTTGCATAATATTGGTTCAAATATTTAGACAAATTTTTGATTTTTCAATTTATTTAAACATTCAGTTTTTAGTTAATTACGGCGTTTTGAACCGACGTAATTAACCAAAATAACCGCCACAATTTACAGCGTGTTGTAATTTTGAATATTTTGTTACGTTAAGCATTGTGCAATCGATTTGCACATAGGTGCAATCGATTTGCACCTGAACAGAATTGAAAAATCATCATTTTTCATAACACCTCTTCATGCCTCTCTTCATGGAACCTTTTCATTATGCAATGGCATTTGTTCATGATTTTTTTACAGTTTTTACCATGTTTCCTAAGGGTGTTATGTGCACATAAATACATGATTTTTCAAATCTTTTTTTCAACCTCCTTGCTAAAATTTCAAACAATCATTCTTTTACTAAAACCGTCATTTTCTCAAAGTGTTCTTAACAAACTTTCTAAGAGTGAAACCTTTGCATAAAATATTCACACATACTGCATTTGTTTCATTTCAATTGTGTTGAACACTTGTATAATCTCATTAAGAGTGATTGTTACAAAAAGGAGAAGATCAATCTTTGGATTGATATATTGAAGAATCAAAGTTTCATCTACTTATTCAAAATTCAGAATTATTGTAAAATCCTAATGGTCCAACAATTGTTTGGTTTTAGGTGTTGACTTTAAGGGAAGGATTGTTTCTCTTATAGGGTTTGTTAGAATCCTTGTTATCCGGATTGTGGATACAAGAGGTCCATTGTAAGATTTGTTCTTGGTTGGACTTTAAACTTGTAAAATCCAAGAGGGTGTTCTTGGTGTGGATTGTTAGAGTCTTGTATAGGAAGACTAGGTGTGTCTTGTCCTAAGATCTAACATTAGTGAAATTCTCTTTCATGTTGAAAGGGGAGTGGAGTACTCTCGGTGTATGAGGGGAACCACTATACGTCTCGGTGTTCATTTACTTTCCGAATTTACCGTATTTCAACACTTAGAAATTTTACGAAAGTAAAACTCAAGTTCATTTAAAAATCGGGATAAATCTCTAAGAGCCTAATTCACCCCCCTCTTAGGCACAAATATAACTTACAATTGGCATCAGAGCAGGTTATAGGTAACCTGTTCCTACAGATCCAGTATGGCTTCCGCAAGTTCAAACCCGGTTTTCAAAGACGGTGGAAGTAGTAACAAGCCTCCACTATTTTCTGGAGAATATTTAAATTTTTGGAAAATAAGAATGAGAGCACACTTAGAAGCACAAGGAGATGGAATATGGGAAACTGTTGAAAATGGTCCACACCAACCAATGAGTGTTGTAAACAATGTTGCAACTCCAAAGATTAAAACTGCTTATAATGAAGATGATAGAAAGAAAGTGCTCGATGAAAAGAAAGCTATTAATATTCTTCAAAGTGCATTAAGTATGGATGAATTTTTCCGAGTTTCACAATGTAAATCTGCTAAAGAAATATGGGATACTTTGGTAGAAACACATGAAGGAACGGCTGAAGTTAAAAGATCCAGATTAAACACGTTAAGTCAAGAATATGAGATGTTCCGAATGCAGCCCCGAGAATCAATCCTCGACTTGCAAAAAAGATTTGTGCATTTGACTAATCACTTAATGGCACTTGGTAAGACATTCTCTAATGATGAATTAAATCTCAAAGTTCTTAGATCCTTGACTAGAGAATGGCAACCAAAAGTTACGGCAATATCGGAAAAGAAAAGTCTTTCTACAATGGCATCCGCTTCCTTGTTCGGAAAACTTCAAGAGCATGAATTAGAACTTGAAAGATTGGAGAAGCATGAAATACAAGTAAAAGATTCAAAAGATGTTGCCTTAAAGACAAAAGTAAAAGATTTTGATAGCAATCAAGAGGATGAGTCCAATAGTGATGAAAATGATGATCTTATCAAGAAGTTTGAAAAGTTTCTAAGAAAAGAAAGAAAAAAAGAGATCACTAAAGGGGAAGCACCAACGAGAAAGATTAAATGCTTTGAATGTGGAGAAAGAGGACATGTTAAAAGTGAATGTCCTACACTTCAAAAGAAAAATAAATTCAAGAAAAAGAATCATAAAAAGGAAAGGAAAACATATGTAGACAACGAAACAAGTTCATCTTCAGATGAAGAACATATAAATCTTGCATTGATAGCATCACACCACTCCGATGATGAAGAAGATGAGGTTAGTAATAATTTTTTTGATAATGATGCACAAGAAGTTATTAATGAACTTTTAAATGAATGTAAGGTCTTATGTAAAACAATTTCTTCACAAAAAAGACAAATAACATCTTTAGAAGAAAAAGTCGATGTTATGAAAAAAGAGTCAAAAGATGAAAAACAAATGAAAACTAGTGAAGAAAAACAAGAGTTGGTATGCAAAAATTGTGAGTCACTTTCTTTCCAAATTGTTCAACTAAAAAGAATCCTTGAAAGGTATGAAAAGGGACAAGTTGGATTGGAAAATGTTCTTAGCCAACAAAGGTATTCTAATGATAAAAGTGGGCTTGGTTATTCAAAATTTTCTAAACCAAGTTCTAATAAAACAATCTTTGTTAAGGCTAGTAACCAAACTTCTAAAGAGAAAGTGAACAAACCTAGGAATGTGCATCCTAATCCTAAAAAGAAAAGATTTCCTAAAAAGAAATCTTATGTTCCAAGATATAAGAGCAACTTTGAACCTACTTGTTTTTATTGTGGTATTGTTGGCCATACACCTAATGCTTGCTATGTAAGAAACTTTAGTGTTGCAAGTGGGCATTATGTGTGGGTTAAGAAAGGAACTAACTATGATGGACCCAAAGCACATTGGGTACCAAATCAAACTTAATTTGTTTTGTAGGTTTGCTTAAGGACCACTTTAAATCTATGATGTTTTGATAAGTGGTGGTTTTAAGCTTTTGTTGGGAGGAATAAACTAACTTTCAAATCTAGTTCCAAAGTCCAAGGGTTATTTCACATATGAGGAATCCCTTAAAGAAAGAATTCTTGGCATTGGCAAAGTTGAAGCACTAACTTTCACATCCATTGAAGATGTACTTTAAGTTGACAAACTAAAGCATAATCTTCCTAGTATAAATCAACTTTGTGACAAACACTTCAAAATCATGTTTCGGTAAGGATAAATGTTTGATGAAGTCTTTCATGAGGTAAAACGCATAGGTAAAAATTATTTTTCATTTTTCAAGATTTCTTTATATATTTCAAATCTTTTCCCATCCTTTTTGCTAATGACAAAGGGGGAGAAGATGTATGTGTTTGTGTTTGTTTTTCTCTAACAAAATGCAGCTAGCAAAGACACTCTAAATCATGAATTTAGGGGGAGCATTGATCAAGGGGGAGCCTTTTGTGTTAGAGAAACAAGATTAAAGCAAATTTTCAAAATTGGGTTGTCATCATCAAAAAGGGGGAGAATGTGAAGGCAAGCTTCTCAATGGTTTTGATGAAGACAACATTATTCATTCAATATGTTATGCTTGCTCAAAAAGAATGGATCAAGACATTGAAGCTAGCACAAAGTTTTTAAGTTTTACAAGTCTTGAAGAATTCTCAAGTATAATCAAGGTATAACTCTCACTTATCAATATGGTTGCATACAAGTGTTCAAAAGTGTCTCAAGCTTGCAATATATATTGATAAAATAGTTCTCAAAATTATCTTCAAGATTCACTTGCATATATGGTTCATGAGGTTGAAAATATATCATTATTTCTAGCTTTAAAAATAAAAACAAAATATTTTTATCATACATTTGAAACTTTATTTTTTTTATATTTGAACCATGTTAAATCACTTTCACATATAATCTATTGACTTGGATAAATCAATAGATGTTGCATAATATTGGTTCAAATATTTAGACAAATTTTTGATTTTTCAATTTATTTAAACATTCAGTTTTTAGTTAATTACGGCGTTTTGAACCGACGTAATTAACCAAAATAACCGCCACAATTTACAGCGTGTTGTAATTTTGAATATTTTGTTACGTTAAGCATTGTGCAATCGATTTGCACATAGGTGCAATCGATTTGCACCTGAACAGAATTGAAAAATCATCATTTTTCATAACACCTCTTCATGCCTCTCTTCATGGAACCTTTTCATTATGCAATGGCATTTGTTCATGATTTTTTTTACAGTTTTTACCATGTTTCCTAAGGGTGTTATGTGCACATAAATACATGATTTTTCAAATCTTTTTTTCAACCTCCTTGCTAAAATTTCAAACAATCATTCTTTTACTAAAACCTTCATTTTCTCAAAGTGTTCTTAACAAACTTTCTAAGAGTGAAACCTTTGCATAAAATATTCACACATACTGCATTTGTTTCATTTCAATTGTGTTGAACACTTGTATAATCTCATTAAGAGTGATTGTTACAAAAAGGAGAAGATCAATCTTTGGATTGATATATTGAAGAATCAAAGTTTCATCTACTTATTCAAAATTAAGAATTATTGTAAAATCCTAATGGTCCAACAATTGTTTGGTTTTAGGTGTTGACTATAAGGGAATGATTGTTTCTCTTATAGGGTTTGTTAGAATCCTTGTTATCCGGATTGTGGATACAAGAGGTCCATTGTAAGATTTGTTCTTGGTTGGACTTTAAACTTGTAAAATCCAAGAGGGTGTTCTTGGTGTGGATTGTTAGAGTCTTGTATAGGAAGACTAGGTGTGTCTTGTCCTAAGATCTAACATTAGTGAAATTCTCTTTCATGTTGAAAGGGGAGTGGAGTACTCTCGGTGTGTGAGGGGAACCACTATACGTCTCGGTGTTCATTTACTTTCCGAATTTACCGTATTTCAACACTTAGAAATTTTAGGAAAGTAAAACTCAAGTTCATTTAAAAATCGGGATAAATCTCTAAGAGCCTAATTCACCCCCTCTTAGGCACAAATATAACTTACAGGAATCTCTGGTGCGGCGGCGTGCGGTGGAAGGACGACGATGGAAGCTCAAGACAAAGAGAGAGAGCGGTGAGCGGGGAAAGTGGAAACGCACAAATAGTACGGACCCAACTCAATTTATAGAGCCGTCACAGAGCTCGAGGCGACCCTAGGCACGGACCCAACTCTATTTATAGGTGCATAGGATCCTAGCCGCCCTAGGCATTAATGGTGAGTGACACATGGCACTCGAGACCCGCGCGCACCGTTTCGCTTCCCTGTGTGCCCACAGGATAGGCGTGCCCGTTTCCTTACATCTCTCCGCAGAGTCGACCATAAATAACATTTCGAATGACAGAAGACCATCAGTCCCTGAGACTCATGCCCGGCGAACATCTTTGCACCTGGCCATCTACCTTTCCCATCAACTTGTCACTTCGGGCATGCTGCTTTACTAAACCAGCCCCGGCGAATGGGCTGCCTCTTAAGTCATTACTCTGACACTTCGGAGCAATGACTTGGGAGGCTCCTGTTCTGGACTGGGCCAGCGCCTACCCATCAGTCGGGCAGGCCCAACCCAACATCATGCTAAGTGGCCCATTAAAGCCTAATTCGTCTCCTCGTCGGGCACGCCCAATGACATTATCCGTCGAGCAAATACTGCATGTACTGGGGAGAGTTCACGCCTCTCCCCTCATGTTCTCCACGTGCTCCTCCCTCGGGGACACGTCATCAGGTAACTACCCACCTCCGAAAGAGTCAGTCTGCCCACTCTGTAGCGTACGATTTTTGTCGGTGACGCGACCACCTTATCGCAGAATTTGGGTTTTCTCATCAATGAAGAGGAAGGGGGTGCGGTGCTATTTTCTGATTTCTTATTTATCCCATGAAGCTGGAAGGGAAAGGGAAGCTATCTAAAACTAACCTTGCACGCGAATGTTTAACTGAACAAATGCTTAAAGAGATTCTGGGAGTTCGGGGTCAGGTTATACAATGGGGAGTTGTCAGTTACCCATCCTATATGCGGTTATCCACAGGTTGTTAGCTTTAGGTTCTGCTTTGTACTTGATGGTGTTTATCCGTTAATGGGTTAGGAAAGTTTCTTGGGAAATTGAGAGAGAGAGTGAGTTTTTTTATTGATTTTCGGTTTTTTCTGATGTTTTTGGTAAGGTACTGGACCTTAGTTTTGATTGGTATGAAGGTACTGGACCTAGAGTTTTTGTTTAGTATGCTCGCTAAGATTTCGCAATCTTATGCCTACGTATTCCCGTTTAAATGAAACAGGGAAATCAGAGCAATCGTAGTTCCTCCTATTCTAAGGGAGGAAAAAGATATTTTGGTGTCTTGTTCAAAGCCCAAGGTTGAAGCTAAAAGGTTGAGTATTTGTGTCTTGTTCAAAGCCCAAGATTGAAGCTAAAAGGTTTGACTGAGAGAGAATTTTTCATCTCTAAAGGGAGACCTTTTGTCTGTTTATCACAATTGTTGGGTGATTGATTATAAAGGAGGGTTACTTTAACTGGGATATATGAATCCAACAATGCCATAATTTCCTTTATAGGGGATTTGTCCTGAAGGATAAAACTTTAACTCAATGTAAAGCAATGCTATTTTTCCTTAGGAATTTCTCATGCTAAGAGAGGGACAGTAGCGTGGATGTAAATAATCCAGAGGCTTGCCGCTTACAGCAATTAGATGAAAGGGAGGATTTACCAGGATAAAAGATGGACGACAACTTGGATATTTGTATCAACAAGTGTGCCACTTATAGCAGTTATCTGGGATTAGGATTTGTTATGAATGTCTTTTTGATAAGTGATAAACAGAGAAATGACTTCCTACAGAGTGATTTTTTATTTCCTCTGAGGGGATGTTGATTTTTGTGTGCCTTGATCAAAGCCCAAGGTTGAAGCTAAGAGGTTGATTGACTCCACTAGGGAAATCCTTATACAAAGCCTAAGAGGAGGCTAGGAAAACTGACTCAACAAGAGAGCGTTTATCTGTCTAGTACAAAGCCCAAGATTGAAGCTAAAAGAGAACGACTCTTTTGGGGATATCATTTATACAAAGCCTAAGAGGAGGCTAAAAGTTTGACTTTTCCTTGGAAAATATTCTATCTGTCTTGTACAAAGCCTAAGATTGAGGTTAAAAGGGATTTTGACTCTACCGGGGAGGGTTTGTATGTGTCTTGTACGAAGCCCAAGATTGAGGTTGGAAAAAAGACTGAGTCTGTGGAAAAGAAAACTTTATTTGTCTTGTACAAAGCCCACGATTGAGGCTAAAATGAGACTTTATTGACTCGATTGAGGATATTTTAGGTGTCTTGTATGAAGCCCAAGATTGAGGCTGAAATGAGTTTGACTCTGCTGGAGAGTATTATCTGTCTTGTACGAAGCCCAAGATTGAGGCTGAATGGAGGATTGGCTCTGCTTTGGGTATTTATATGGTTTCTTGTACAAAGCCCTAGATTGAGGCTGAAAAGGGTTTGACTCAACAAGAGAGTGCTTTTATCTGTCTTGTACAAAGCTCAGGATTATGGCTGAACAAGCTGGAGAAATCATTATACAAAGCCTAAGAGGAGGCTAAATTTTGCTAAGGGAAATCTTTATACCAAGCCAAAGGGGAGGATGGAAAAGATTGTCTCAACAAGAGAATGGTTTTATCTGTCTTGTACAAAGCCCAAGATTGAGGCTAAAAGGGTTGACTCAACAAGAGAGTGCTGAAACGTGATTGACTCAACAAGAGAGTCTGAAAAGGTGATTGACTCAACAAGAGAGTCTGAAAGGTGATTGACTCAACGAGAGAGTCTGAAAAGGTTAGCTCCGCTGGGGAGAATTATTGTACAAAGCCCAAGAGGAGGCTAAATATACTGAGGAAAGGAAGGATCCTTATACAAAGCCTAAGAGAAGGCTATCTTTGCTGGGGATTATTAAGATCCCGAGGCAGGTCCAAATGGGGAATCAACTCTTGCTGAGGGTTACAGAAGAGTTGAGGTATCAGATGCCTTGAGCTTCTGATTTGGGATAGTGTTATACTGAGGATAAACTGACCTTGCCTGGGGAATTTTAGGAGAGAGACTGGGTTTTAGAACCCATGGGCTTTAACTCTACTGGAGATTGATCCAGAATGACCTGGGTTTCTCCTATGTTTGTAGGGAACTTGAGAATTTCTTCGAGATCCGATAGGGAATTTGAATGTCCAAATCTACTGGTATGGAAGAGTTTATCTTTGTATGATGCCCAAGAGGAGGCAAGTGTTTTAAGGGATGAGAATCAACCCTAAATTAGTCTGATGTTTTGACACTGGAAAGACTGCTCTATCAAAAAATGACTCAGTTATGTCTTATACCTTTAGGAGGTCTTAAGGATCCTTGTATTAAGCCCAAGATAAGGCATGAGAACTTCAAAGAAACTGGAGGGTCCTTGTACAAAGCCCAAGAGGAGGCGGGGATGCTCTTAGGAAGCCCGTGGGTCCCAAACTGAAGAAATGTTCAAAAAATACTATTCACCGATGTTGCGGTGAGAATCGGATAACAAGCTATTAATTAACTTGCATCACATTTCTTTGAATTCACAACCGGCTTTGATTTATCCAAAGGAAAGGTTCAAGATCTAGAAAAACCTAAAGGGGGGAGATCTAAGGTTCGGGGGTTGGTTACGCCTAGGGAAGGTATTAGCATCCTAAACGTCCTTAGTACTCTACGGGAACCTCTTGTTTTAAGTTTGTTATATCTTACTCGCTTGCTAAGGGTGCTATGCTAAAGGTTGCAACCCTAGGGGTTGGTATCTAAGTATACTCGACAAAGTATCGCACTTTGCGCCTACGTATCCTTACGGGAGTGGAATCAGAGTATCCGTAGTTCACTGATCTAAGGGTGAAGGATAGGATCCATTGGCTATGGCCAAAGTTCCAAGGGGAAATGAGTGTGAGCTCATTTTAGAGTTTTAAGAAACTCTCTAAGTCTAAGTTATAGGGGAAAAGTGAGTTCTCATGATGATGAGAATCACATAGAGTTCAGAAACTCTAACCTATTTCTAAGTTATAATTCTTTGGTTCTCATGAGGCCAAAAAATGGGATATGCTCTTAAGGTTGAGGTAGGGTGGTTGTTTAGTGACTTCATGAGTCAATTTAAGAGGGTCTCCCTTTAGAATGGGGGAAAGATAACAGTTGTAAAATTACTAAAAGATAACAAGTTATAATTCAAATATGATGATGTAAAAGACATGAATAAGATATGAGATGAAACAAAATTATGATGTCAATGCAAAGTTAGAATCATACATGTTGGACAAAGATTAAACATGATAAATAGAAATAACATGGCAAGATGAATAAGGAAGTGCAATAAAACCCTAATAGCATTCCTAATCTTATCATGAATAAAGGTCTCAAGATTAAATATTCTTACTAATTTCTTTTTATATTTAGAAAGTAAATTCAATTAGAAGAATATAGCAAAAAGAAGGGAAGAAAAAGGATGAAAAATAAGCAAGTTATGGAAATTAGAAAATGAAGCATAAACTTGAAAAATAAAATACAACCAACAAGTGATAAAAAAGTAAAGAAGTGGTACACCTAGGTATTGAACCCAGGTCTTTTTGCTTGCAGTGTAAAACTCATACCATCAGGCCAATGCACACATGTTGAACATATGGTGAGAACACACATACATATATCAAAGGAAGCGAAAAAATCAGAAAAAAACAAAAGGACTGGGGCGAGGGGGATTCGAACCCCAGTCCTAGAGGTAGTAAGGCGTGATAGTGTGTGTTTGCCACTGGGGTGGCTGTTACATCCGGTAACAAAACCAACTCAATAAATATATGAACCAAACATGCACGCATATTCCAAATAAACAACATACCAATCAAGAAATGCAAACTGCTCGTGACAGCCAATGTTCATTCCCTGCTATGCCATACTACAAACATTACCAAACTAGATGAAACAGAGGCCAGTGATCTATTCTCAAAACCATGAAATAACACGCAATTTGAACATCAAGCAAGGGCTGAACACATAAATCTACCAAGTGAGAACAAATGGATGTTTAAGCCATGAATTTACAAACATAGCAGCAACACATTCTAAGGGGCATCATGTAGTAACCTGAATGTAATAAACAGCCACACATATGGGTTATTAAGCAAGCACTATAAAGTAGAGAATATTTGAAAGTGTAGGGTGATAAATTCTCACAGCAGTGGCAGCAAGCAAGTAGTATTCAACACACTCCATTGAAAATCATGTAAGAACATATTTTGAATCAAAACACATGAAGACTAAGGAATCTAAGGCAAGTTCAGTTCATGTATACCAAAGTAATCTCAAGACTTAATCATGTTCAAAGTAGGATAGCAGAGTTGTTTAGGGTTCAGATCACACGATTTACAAGATTTAAAATGCAAGAAAATAAAGAACATGTTAGGGCATGATGCAACCAGTTCAAAAGACATCGTTCAAAGTCCAAATAGCAACTCAAATATGTTACAATGAGTGGTTAAAACAAGGACAGGGCAGATCAAGATAATTATAGATTCCTAACTGTTAAATGACAATTCATGGATATAAATAAAGGCAACAACATCAACAACATTAAGCAGTTAGTAGCAAAAGTAACATGTTATCAGGGCAATTACAATTCACAAAGTGATTAGCTCTCAACAACCAACAATGCTAGCACCAACAAGACAGCAAGATTCAAAAGGTAAGGTCCATAGGTTATCAAGCACTACAGCAAATAATTTCACCAAGATACAAGTAAAGTACACGATGTAGAAGGCATGGTGATAAATTCATGAACCAAAGTTAGGTTAAAGGTACACCAGTTCATACAATGTCAAAGCAAGCTACTTAGGTTTATAGCACTCAGCACTTCATGAAGCAAAGATCAAACAGAATTGTATATACATGGTATCATCAAAGTCAAGTAGCAATTAGGCATAAGCAACAGATACACAAGAAGCTACACTTATCATGTTGATATAAGCATAAAATCAGTCATGTTTACAGTGATAAATACACAAACATCATGATGGTCAAAATTCTGACATGTGTTCAAGAATAGGGCATGTTACAAGACAGTATAGCAACCACATTCAAATTCAATCAAAAGTATCACTTTAACACAGACAGAAACACGGGACTTGGTGGAAACCAAGTTAGGAAACATCAAGCAAACACACTATCACGCATATATGGATTAGGTTCAAGGTGGTTTAGTAAATGTTAAAGGCACATAGAGGTAACAAACATCCATAAACTAAAACATCTCAAGGCTAACACATATCATGAACATAATGTTGACATAAAGAACAAGATCATGATATCATAAAAGTATAACTTCTGAGTTTAACAGTTTGAATAGAATGGCCTCATATGTACAAGATGGCATAACATAATATGACAAGTCACAGAACATTGGAGGTACATGATTATTAGCAACACATCTCTTACCCTAAACTTCACATTTATGAACACAAACCTTAATCATGCACTACCACTATCAAACCAAAGGATTGCAATACAAGAAACTGAATCACTAAGTATCAGAACAGTTTAAAACATCAAGCTCAAGCACATGGTCAACCAAAATCAGTGTCAAGGCAAAGTGGTACATACAAATATGAACACATACAAAAGTATCAAGCATCCACAACAATAGAGTTCAAAACCACCCCTTGAGAGCACAAAGTAAACAAAGAAGATGGTGACAGAAAAAAAATCAGTGCTACTTGACAAAAGCAAACTTGATTAAGCCAACAACAAAGATAGACAAGTCCAAACATCTCAAGACTTAGAAGTATAACAGAACTATATAAAGAAACTAAGATTCAAGAGTCGTTTGTTTCAAAATCACACTCAAGCACATATGATGTCCAAGTGTTTTAACAAAATCAAGCATCAAAACTTGTCAATACAATACCATAATGAAAACTTACAATTGCAGCCACTCAATGAGCAAAATCAGAGACATTGTAACTCATCACAAAAACATACATGTGTAGCATATCAATGAAGAACATCATTTTATTTTATGAACTCAAGTCATGAGCAAACAAATGACATATTCAAACATATATCAACCAGATACGCATGTAAAGAACAATGAAATGCCTATGGCAATGATAACATCAAATGAGCATTATTAACAAAAGGATAAGAATACAATACCAAGTGGAGTAATGTCCACTGTCTTCAAGTATGATGGCTGCCTTCCATTCCAAAGCAACTCCAAGGCCAACTTCCAAATTACTTGCTCGAAACTTATGGAACTTCAGAGGATTTTTGAGTGCTT
Organism: Lathyrus tuberosus; assembly: GCA_022829125.1. Classification (NCBI taxonomy): domain Eukaryota; kingdom Viridiplantae; phylum Streptophyta; class Magnoliopsida; order Fabales; family Fabaceae; genus Lathyrus; species Lathyrus tuberosus. The sequence goes on from JALAZF010000191.1 coordinate 2,031,162, forward strand.
TGTGAGAGTTGTTGGTGTCTTGATGTGTAGAATCAAGCCCCTTTTATAGGCTGAACCCAAAGGTTGTGTGAGTCCAAAATACAAACACTTGGAGTGCTGAGTAGAAGCTAGAGTCACAAAGTCTCTTTTGAATTCAAAAACGGTCCATTCCTTGGAGACAAATGCGCTGCTTATGCTGCCAAAATCTCAGAGGTGCAGAGTCTATTCACCACTTCATGTATTGCTTCAGAGCCCCTTACTTGATGTCATATGGAGGGGTATCAAATGAGGCAAAGGTTCGGGATGGCGTGAAGAGTTCGCAGGTGGTAGCAGGTTGAATGTTGAATCGAGCAACTCCTCTGAACCACTTTAAATGAACCTAACAATTGAGAGCTCAAAAGAGCGATGTTCTTGGAGAATTCAAATTGAGAAACCGTGCCAAAGGATTGAGGTTGAAATGATTTTTGAATGAATTGATATGCTCATGTTTTGAATTTCTTCTCCCAATCTGAATTTCGCAAGCATGGACGAGTAAGAAGGAACAATTTTGGTTGCTTTTGCTTCTTTAACATCCACGCGTCGCCTCCTCATTGGTTGGAAATTGAGTTGAAAAGTCAACACAATAATTCTAGATCCTTATTGGTCCTTGGCAATGAATTCCATTTCCATATTTTGTAGCATTTTTGGTCACGATGGGCTCATTGGTGGGCTTATGAATAAAAATTAGAAATGGTTTTTTTATCTTTTGTTTATAAAAGAAAAATGAAAGATTAGGAAAATAAATAATAATGGTGGATTTGGCAATTGATTAGGGTTATAGATATGGTTTAGGAGAATTAAAATTGACAAATTGGATGAAATTGGTTAAATGAAAGGCTAATGAAATAGGTTTGGAATTGAAGGTGACAAATGAGGGTAGATAAGGTGGGTAGAAATTTGGTTATGGAGAGGATCATGGTTAGGGTTATGGAGACAATCTCTTAGAGACTTGCTTGATTCAACGCTCCATCCAAAAATCTTGATTAATAACCTCTTGAATCTCCTTAAGATAGCACCTAATAAAAAAAAGAAACAAACACAAACAAAAACCTGATAAAAGGGTTAGCTATGCAATATGATTGACCTAATATGACATGCAAGAGATCAATGGATCTAAGGGTAAAATTTGGGGTACAACAGTTGCCCCTATTTAAATATCTTCACCGGATGACATGAGAGATGAAAATCCTCATGAAATCATGGTGAAAGATATTTAAATACAGATAAACGAAAAGTTTGCCCTTAGATGCAAAGACATGCAATGCTACTAATATGATGATATAATGCCATGAAAGACACAAAAATGCAGAAAAAATAGGACACCAAAGAACAAAGAGCTACCAAGCTCAGAAAAGCTTCACTGGGAAGCAAAAAGGTTGGTATCCACAAGGAAAACTCCTTGGGGATGCAGGCTAACCAACAAAAGAGACTCACTGGGGAGACCCTGAGGCAACACCAGGGAAAGCAAAATAAAGGGTAATCTCCACTGGGGAAGGATCCAGGGAGATGGATGACAGGTTCAAATATAACCGGACGACACTAGGGAAAAAGACACAATCTTACTGGGCCTGAAACCAGAAAGAAAACGTGTTCTCCACTAGAGATCAGTTTGAAATAAAAGGATAAACAGTCGAAGAAAATATTTTCTGTGGATTTCTTATGCTGAAGAGTTCAAACGGGATCTTCAAGAAAAGCCAGAAAAGACAGAGACGAACTCTTCGCGCCAGATAAAAACACCTGGAGTTTGAAAGGGAACAAGGTTAATAAACCAAGAATAGACTCTGGTAACAAATAATTGCTTTATGAAGAAAAACAGTGTGAACTGGATTTGTAATTTGGTTTAGGTTCATATTTGACCCGGGTTTGAGCAATACAGGTTCACGATAACCTGATATAAGCAAATGGTTCACGATAACCGATAATAAACAACTGGTTCACGATAACAAGAGGTTGAGGTTCACGATAACCTGAAAATAAAAGGCTGGTTCACGATAACCAGAAACAAACAACTGGTTCACGAAAACCAGAGGTTGAGGTTCACGATAACCTAAAATAATAAGCTGGTTCACGATAACCAGAAACAAACAACTGGTTCACGATAACCAGAGGTTGGGGTTCACGATAACCTGAAATAAAACGAATGGTTCACGATAACCTGAAATAAAATGAATGGTTCACGATAACCTGAAATAAAAAGCTGGTTCACAATAACCAGAAACAACCAACTGGTTCACGATAACCAGAGGTTGAGGTTCACGATAACCTGAAATAAAATGAATGGTTCACGATAACCAGAAATACAGGTTCACGATAACCTGATATAAAGCAAGTGGATCATGATAACCAGAGGTTTATAATGCTAGTGGTTACTGAAATGTTAGGTATCCAAATGAGGTGATATATGTAATAAGATGGTTTGCAGGTTAAACTTCCTGGGGAATACTGCACAAAGGGTCAAGATCTGGCGCACAGAGGCGAAGAAACCGGACACAAGCAAAACAAGGAAAAAGAACCAAAGACCCACAAAAGGGGAAAGGGGAAAGAAAAACAAAACCACACAAACAAAACACCCAAATGCAAAGATGCTCGATGCTATGGTATGATGTGAATGCTCAATGGTATGCAAGAAACGACAGATCGGGGACAGCAAAAGGGGAAAACACTGTGTCCACCACAAAGAGTCATACTGAAATTTGAGCAGGTAGTCAGTCTTAAAGCCAAAGTTAGAACATCTTTAATTTGCCGGGGACACAATTTCTCATAAAACATCTTGTGTAGATACTGGTGAGACGTCCTTAGTGGTTAGCCATTGTTAGAGCATTTAAATCAGGGAGATATTGCCAATCTTCTTTTAGAGCTCAAAATTTTCAAAACATTCCGCTTTTAAAACCATTATTAATAAATAAGTGAAGTTTTTCATAAAAATGGAAATATCAGAGTAATGATAAATATCAAACAAAGAAATGGCTCAAGAAAAACTGATTTCATTAGAATGGTAACTTGCCAATAGCGAAGTTCCATGGATCATTACAATTGAAAAATGGCAAAAGGAAAGGATTACATCATATTCAATGACCTACTCCCTAATGACTAAAATTTCTAGAATTCTATGCTGATACAAACAATAGGGTCTAGGCTTTCAGGCGTAGTACTTTCGTACTGAGTCAGCATTCACAGGGTGTGTGAGCTGTTCACCATCCATTGTTGTGAGGAATAAAGAACCTCCTAAAAATACAGTCTTTACCACAAACGGGCCCTCATAATTAGGCGTCCATTTTCCACGAGCATCCCTTTGAGATGGCAGAATCTTCTTGAGTACAAGCTCTCCTTATCGAAAATCCCGAACACGGACCTTCTTGTCAAATGCCCTCTTCACTCTTTTCTGATACAGATGACCATGACACATAGCAGTCAGTCACTTCTCGCCAATGAGGTTCAGTTGGTCATATATCTCTCTAACCCATTCAGCTTCGTCAAGCTTAGTTTCCACCAGGATTCTCAAATATGGTATTTCTACTTCAATGGGAAGGACCGCATCCATTCCATATACAAGGGAAAAAGGGGTTGCCCCTGTCGAGGTTCGAACCGCAGTTTTGTATACATGCAAAGCAAACGGTAACATCTCGTGCCAATGCTTATAAGTCTTGACCATTTTCTGCAGGATCTTCTTGATGTTTTTGTTAGCAGCCTCGACAGCTCCATTCATCTTGGGACGGTAAGGTGAGGAATTATGATGCTCAATCTTGAAATTGTCACATAACTCTTTCATCATTTTATTGTTCAGATTTGTTCCATTGTCAGTGATGATCTTGCTGGGAATTCCATAACGACAAATGATGTTATTCTTGATGAAACAAGCAACTAATTGCCTGGTCACATTAGTGAAAGAAGCAGCTTCAACCCATTTAGTGAAATAATCGATGGCCACTAAAATGAAACGATGACCATTGGAAGCTTTCAGCTCAATAGCTCCAATCATATCAATGCCCCACATAGAGAAAGGCCAAGGGGATGACAACACATTCAATAAAGTAGGAGGAACATGCATTTTATCAGCGTAGATTTGGCACTTATGACATTTCCTAGCGTATTGGATGCAATCGGCTTCCATAGTTAACCAATAATATCCAACCCTCAAGATTTTCTTAACCATGGCATATCCGTTGGCGTGAGTGCCAAAGGTTCCTTCGTGAATGTCGTGAATCAATAGGTCTGCTTCTCGTTTATCAACACATCTTAGCAGGACCATGTCATGATTCCTCTTGTAAATCACGTTGTTACTGAGAAAGAATTTGGATGACAATCTTCGCAAAGTTTTCTTATCAAGATTGGAAGCATTGACAGGGTACTCTTGAGTTTTCAAATAATTCATGATGTCGTGAAACCAAGGTTTTCCATCCACCTCTTCTTCAACTGACTGGCAATAAGCGGGTTCGGTCTTGCGCTCGATACTGATGAGAGGTGCTTCATTGTGAAACCTGACTTGCCACATTGAAGCTAACATGGCCAGGGAATCAGCTATATGATTTTCAGTACGAGGGACATGACGGAAAGTGATTTCATCAAAACACTTAATCAATTCCATAATGTAAGCTCGGTAGGGAATGAGCTTTTCATCTTTGGTTTCCCATTCACCCTTGACTTGGTAAATGACTAAAGCAGAATCACCCATAACTTCAAGAACATTGATTCCAAAGTCAATTGCAGCCTCTAAACCCAAAATACATGCTTCGTACTCAACAATATTGTTTGTGCATCCAAAGTCCAACCTTGCTGTGAAAGGAGTATAACCACCATCGGGGTTTATCAATACAACGCCTACACCATGCCCTTTGAAATTGGAAGAACCATCAAACATCATCTTCCATTTATAACTAGTCTTGAATCTTTCATTAGGGCCAGACCCTTCACAATCTTTTACTACCATAATGTCTTCATTCGGGAAATCAAACTTGAGCGGTTCATAATCTTCAATAGGTTGATCTGCATGATATTCTGATAATACACTCCCCTTGATAGCCTTCTGAGGTACATACTGGATATCGTATTCTGACAATAGCATATGCCAACGGGCAAGTCTTCCTGTTTGAGCAGGCTTCTCAAAGATATACTTTATTGGATCCATTTTCGAGATCAACAAAGTAGTGTGACATATCAAATATTGCCTCAAACGTTTGGCGGCCCATGCTAAAGCACAACAGGTTTTCTCAAGCAGTGAATAACGGCTTTCACTACTAACGAATTTATTACTCAGGTAATAAATGGCATGTTCTTTGCGACCAGTTTCATCACGTTGGCCCAATACACAACCCATGGACCCCTCTAAAACAGTCATGTACATGATGAGAGGCCTTCCCGGAATAGGAGGAATTAGAATAGGTGGTTCTTGCAAATAACTCTTGAGCTTTTCAAAAGCTTGTTGGCAATCAGAATTCCACTCTACAGTCTGGTCTTTACGGAGGAGTTTGAAGATCGGTTCACAAATTGGAGTCATATTGGAAATGAATCTGGATATATAGTTCAAACGACCCAGAAATCCTCTCACTTGTGATTCAGTTTGTGGAGCTGGCATTTCTTGAATAGCTCGTACCTTGTCAGGATCTACTTTAATTCCCTTTTGGCTGACGATGAAACCAAGCAACTTCCCTAACCTGACACCAAAGGTACACTTGGCCGGGTTCAACTTCAACTGATATTTTCGGAGTCTCTTAAACAACTTCAAGAGATGGTCCAAATGCTCTTCCTCGCTTCGAGATTTAGTAATCATGTCATCCACGTATACTTCAATTTCCTTGTGGATCATGTCATGGAATAAAGTCACCATAGCTCTCTGATAAGTTACCCCTGCGTTCTTCAAACCAAAGGGCATAACTTTGTAACAGTAGGTTCCCCATGGGGTGATAAATGTAGTTTTATCCATGTCGGCTGGGTCCATTCTGATCTGGTTGTAACCGGAAAAACCGTCCATGAAGGAGAAAACTGCAAACTTGGCTGTATTATGCACAAGAGTGTCAATATGTGGTAGGGGAAAGTCGTCTTTAGGACTAGCTTTGTTGAGATCCCTGTAATCTACGCACATTCGTACCTTACCATTTTTCTTCATAACTAGCACTATGTTGGCTACCCATTCTGGATATTTTGAAACTGCCAAGAATCCTGTATCCAATTGCTTCTTAACCTTATCTCTGATTTGGAGAGCCATATCAGGTCTACTTCTACGGAGCTTCTGCTTCACAGGTGGACATTCAGGCTTGAGTGGTAGCTTATGAACTACTATGTCTGTATCCAATCCAGGCATGTCTTGATAAGACCATGCAAACACATCTACATATTATTCCAAAAGCAGGACTAGCCGTTGTTTGATCTCTGCCCCAAGTGTCGCCCCAATCTTGACCTCTTTCCTCTTCTCTTCAGTGCCAAGGTTGATGACGTCAACTTTTTCTTCACGTGGCTGAAGACCCGTGTACTGATACTCACACATTTCTGCCAAATCATCAGGGACCTCATAATCCTCTTCCTCCTCAGCTTGATAAATGGGTGAATCAAAGTCGATAGTGAGAGTAGGGTCATTGAATACAACGGGTTTGGGAATCATTCTGCACGAGGGAGGGATTTCTTTTATTAAAATGCACAAACATGAACGCAAGAAGGAGAAATTGTAGTTTCGAAAAGATTGCCATTTTTCTTAAAACGAAAATAAGGATGAAGACAAAGAAATTTAACAAAACAAACACTTCATTGATTAATAAAATTTAAAAGCGGTGGCCCATACAAAATAATCCAAAAGCCTCGGGCAAGGCTGTGGACATGAAAACATCAAAGCAATCAAACAAATTACTCTGGCATAGTGTACAAAGTAGGTATCTCAATGGCTTCCAAGTTACTTAGAGCGGCGTCACACCGAAACACCAAGTGGTTGCTATCTTCATCTTCAGCATCTTCAATAATTGCATGGACTTGCTGTCCTCCACTGACGAACACTTCTTGAATGGTCCTTGGTCTTCCTTTTGTTGAAGCAGCTCTTCCCTCAAAAATTGGTTTGTAACCCAACCCTTGGTATTTCTCTCTTTCTGGGACCTCGACAATCTTGCCCCAGCCTTCAGGTACTCCTCCTCGTAAAGCAGATTGAATGCTTTTGAAAGAAGCAAAAGATGGACAATCAGAGGCCACTGGTTCCTTGTCGTCAAGCATAACGGCGTTAGCTATTTCAAGAGTTTGGAAATAAGTTTCCAAAGCATCTTCATCCGCTTCAATGTAACAAAACGAGGATTAATTACTGACCATCGGGTCCTCCTCACCATGTATGATAACTAACTTCTCGTCGGCCACGAACTTCATCTTCTGATGTAAAGTAGAGGTTACAGCACCAGCCTCGTGGATCCAAGGTCTACCCAGCAAACAACTGTAGGCAGGGTTGATATCCAAGATCTGAAAAAGGATGTTGAATGTTTAAGGGCCAATCAAAACAGGTAGCTCAATTTCTCCCATCACCGATCTTCTTGAACCATCAAAAGCTTTGACAATAAGAGAAGTGGGTCTCATTATAGCTCCTTGGTAAGATAGTTTATCGAGAGTTCTTTTTGGCAAAATGTTTACTGATGAACCGGTATCTACGAGAACTCTAGCCATTGTATCCTCCTGACATTTTATTGATATATGTAAGGTAAGGTTATGATTCTTTCTAGCTCGGGGTAACTCCTCGTCACTGAAACTAAGAGTGTTACAAGCTGTGATGTTGGCGACGACATGGTCAAACTGTCCAGCTGTGATATCTTGAGCTACATGTGCCTGAGCTAACACCTTCTGTAAAGCTGATCTATGAACTGGTGAATTAACAAATAGAGATAAGATCGAAATCTTGGATGGTGTCTGATGGAGCTGATCTATCACTTTGTAATCACTCCTCTTGATAATTCTTAGGAACTCTTCATCTTCTTCTTGAGAAATTGCCTCCTTTCCTTTGTCTCTAGACGGTGTGGGGACAACAGTTTCCCTGGGTGTGGTTTCTCTGAAAGAAGGAGTGTATACTCTTGCACTTCAGGTCATCTTTCCAGTTCCAACTATATTAGTCACATCTTCAGCAGTAGTTCCCTCCTCTTTCCTTGGAACTACGTCTTCAACAGCGATTCCCACCTCTTTCCTTCAAATCACGTCTTCTCGTCTTTTACCTTTTATGATATTCTCATAGACCCATGGCACGGCCTTGTTCCCTCGGAACTTAATTGGAACAGGTTGTCTGATGTCACATTGCTTGGAGTGATTAATGGTGGAAGCATCAATCATTCCAGGATTGCTAAAAATTGGTGCTGGTTTATTAAATATAGGAACTACAGACCCGGACTTAGGTGTGTTGGACCCGGATACCTGCCCTTTCGGCTTTGGTAGGTTAAACACAGGCTCGATTGCTGCAACTCTGTTCTCCTTTTCTTTGCTGAACACCTGTAGGAACCCTTCATTGATCAAATACTGAACATCATCTTGGACTAAACGGCAGCCCTTGATACTGACATTACATTCATCACAGTCATCATGGAAAACTTCAACTAACCCAGCCTCAAATAGCTTAGCATGAAAAGTCTTGATAGGGGTCTTGATTTTTGTTGCATCCAAAACTAAAACCTCACCCTTCTCATCTTCTATGGCATTAATGGTCCCATGGGTAGGCAAAGGATTGTTCTTCACATTCGGTTGATTATCAGCAAATGAAAGAATATTCTTTTTCATCAAAACCTTCACTAAATTCTTCAATGCTAAACAACCTTCCAAGTCGTGACCAGCGCCTCCTTGATGAAAAGCACAAGTTGCATTTGGGTTGAAGAAAGGCATAGATTTCTCGGTTGGTGGTCCCAAAGGTCTAGTAACGATCAACCCTTGCTCCACTAAAGAAGGGTAAAGCTCTGTATATGACATTGGTATAGGTGGAAATGCTGGCTTTCCTCATTGTCTCTTGTGGGGAGAATTCTGATGTGGAGCCTGTGGTCTTGGCTGCTGATAATTCTGGTTTTTAGGCCATTGCTGATAAGCTGTCTGTTGATATGTTGGTGCCTGCTGCGCAGCTTGGTGATTGAAAGTAGGTGTAACAACAGCTACGTAAGGTTGTTGAGCATACTGCATCTGGTAGATTGGATGCTGAGAGAAGTTTGGTCTCTGCTGTTTCTGATACATTGGTTGCTTCCATCGAGGGCTCTGGGTCTTTCCTGCCATGATGGCATTAGTTTCTCCTTCCCTCTTCTTATGAGAATGACTAGGGGACTTCTTAACACTGACGCTAGTTGAACTGCTTGGAGAACCGATTACCTTTCCACTCTTTAATCCTGCCTCTACCTTCATGCCAATTGCAAAAATATCATCAAAATTAGCACTGACACTGCTGATCATTATCTCATAAAACTCAGGCTTCACTATGTCTACAAACCAATCAGCCAACTCTTTCTCACTCAAAGGTGGTTCGACCTGAGAAGCAGTCTCTCTACAACGTTGTGCATATTCTTTGAAAGTCTCAGTACTATTTTGAGCCATACTCAATAACTGCCTACAGTAAGGGGCTAAATCCATATTGTACTTGTAGTGTTTCACAAAAGCATCAGTCACATCCTGGAAACAATGGACCTGGGACTGGTCTAGACTCAAATACCACTTAGCAGCAGCCCCCTTCAAACTATCCTGAAAACAATGGATCATCAGCTTGTCATTGCGTACGTGCGCGACCATTCTTTGGTAATACATGATCAAATGAGATTTGGGACAGGTGGCCCCTGAGTATAACTCAAAACTCGGTAACTTGAGCTTGGGTGGAATTACCAAATTTGAAACCAAACACATGTCTTTAATGTCAGTACTGAATGCATGACTCAACTCCATTGCCTTCATCTTCCTCTGCATTGTTTCAACACTCTCTCAGTTTCTCATGTCTATCATCTCCTTCTTCTGACACATCAACGTAGTCGTAGGGATGATGGTTTTGGAAAACCGGATACACTTGTGTTTGTACTGCTGGTGGAGCATAGGTAGGAATAGCTTGAAGAGTCTAATTGACCAAAGGAACTGTTTGTTGTGTTGTCAAAGGAACTGTAGCACAGATAAAATCTTCTGGCATGCCCAAAGTGGGATTCATGACAGGGATGATAGGAGGTTCTACCGTTGTAGTGATGATTTCAGAGACCACTATGGCCTGAGTGTCCATCTTTGCTTTCATAACATTAATAGCCTCGAGGATTTGTCCCATCCCTCCTCGTATCTCATTTAATTCATTGTTGACTCTGTCCATTTCTCCGTATATCTCTGACGTTCTAAATCGAGCTTGGGCCCGTCTGTTGTAGTTGTGTCTGGGATTCAGTGTGACAATTCTGGAGAGAACACAGCGACATAAGACAAAGACAAGGAAAGAAATGCACGTGAAAATGCAAATGCAAATGCAGGCTAAACTATCAAGAAACCAAAGAAATTTTGCAAATAATATAGACGATAGATTCTTAGACAAAATAAACTTCTTCATTCAAGAGTCTGGTGAGCATTACATCAGGAGTAGTGTGTCCTCATACTCCAAGTACATAAATAGAAATACATCAAAACAAAAGCGAACATTAGCAACAAAAGAAACAATAACAGTAATACTAAGGATTGAATCCACTGGTTGATGATCCCTCTCCTCCATTAATCACTCTCATCAACTTGCTGATACGTTCTTTCGTCTCCTCTCTTGCAAGAACCAATTCTCCTAACTTTTCCACCATCTTCTGCTTTGTCTTGGTAGGTGATTCAGGGTGAGATGTGGCTTCATCATTACACGAGCTATATCACGAGACCATTGCAAGTGAGCCTCTGTGACTGGGCATTCATCTTTCCATAGTTGTCTGTTAATTTGGCGCCAAGCGCGCTCCAAACGCATCTTCATTTCAAAGCCTCCTCTTTCATCATAAAACATCATCCGTATATCCTCGTCGTCGGGAATTCCCTCCTTCAAATGACCCAGCTGACGGCGTGCAAGGACAGGGTTGTAATTGATACAACCGTTTCTTCCCATGAGAGGCACATTGGGGCAATCCCCATAGCTATGCATTATGATAATTCCTTCTTCAGTTGAATCATACCACTCGATGTCGGTCTGCTTCAATTCCATCAGCTTTCTAGACCAAATCTTACAGTCCTCGGCCTCCCAGAAAGTCGGAGTCTTTGGCAGATAAGAAACGAACCATTTGTAAAAGAGGGCTACGCAACATACAATTGGCCCACAGCCCCTTGTTATCTGGTCTGTATGGCATGGTAAACATCTGCTAGCAGTGTTGGGACTGGATTGTTGACTGTGAAAAGCTGAATGGCTTGGGTATCCACAAAGTTCTTGGAATTTGGGAACAGAAACAAACCATATATCATTAGAGCTAGGGTTGACTCGAACAAAGCCTCATTTCCTCTGTTTTTGAAGTACAGAGCCTTTTCCACCAAGAACTGAGCAGGCAATCCACACTTTTCTCCTTTGTTAGTCAGGTTAGCCTAGATGTCAGATAATCTGATTCTGGTTACTCTGGCGATGTCCCTGTCGGAAGGCATTTCTTAAATCCCAGAAAAGATGGGAGCTTCTCTGACTGGAATCCCTATCATGGCTGAGAACTCCTCTAGGGTCGGCACCAACTGGAATTCAGGGAATACGAAACAGCGGTACGCGGGATGATACAACTAGACCAAAACTTCAAGGGGCCCTATAGTCACTGGTGTCTTCATCAGTGGAATGACACATCCGTATCTATCAGCGAAGGCTGACTGGTCTTCAACCATTTCTCCCAACCACAACAAACGCTCCACCTCTGGTAGTTCAAAGAAATAAGGCCAAACTCTTTTCCCTGTAGCATCCATTTCTACAAAATCTACAAAACAAAATTAGTATCTTGATAGTTTAGTAGGAATGCAAAATGCAATGCGAAGTTTCATGGAATTCAGACGCTCGCAAAATATCAAGAGATATCAAAAGACCTCATTTTCATTAAATAAAAAGGTGAATTACAAGAGTTGATACACTTTAAAAGCCCTAAACATAAAGCTAAATAAAAGCTAGAAAGCCCTAAGGAAATTCTCCTAAGAGCCTTGTGTTGAGTCTTCTGATCTCTTTCTCCATCTGATCCCTTTCTGCGACGAGGTTGTCAAGAATGGATTTCCAAGCAGGAGGTTGACTGTTAAAGGAACTTGGATCTTCCTGGGCCTTCTTCTTGCATGAAAGTAACTCTTCATTCTTGATCTGTAGTTGCTTCTGGAGTTCTAGGTTTTCTTCAACGACCACTTGATACTTGAGCTTCCAGGCTTCTTCTGACCTTTGGGCTTGTCTTAGAGAAATCTCCAGCTCTTCTTCTTTTGACATGAAGTATAAAACAGGCTATTTCCTCAAAGCAATTGGTTCTTACCTTTTGTAGGGCATCTTTAACTCTATAGCTCTTCTTCTGACCCATTAGAGATAGGGCTCCAAGGACACACAGTTAGGTCTTCCTAAAGAACTTCTTCCTCTTTTGCGCTTACCACCCCAAGCGTCCAAAATCAGCTTCTTCTGCTCTTCGTTCTTGTCATATGCTTCAAAGTAAATATCTTCCACATGAACATTGAGAGGCTTATCTTCCAAAGGATACCCTAATTGGCGCCGTGCTAATACAGGGTTGTTGCTGATTCCACCTTTAATGCCAAGAAGAGGCACATTGCCATAGTTTCCACAGCTATCTATAATCAGGATTCCATCATACACCCGATTATACCAGTCAATATCTGCATGGGAGAGTGCCATAATCTTCTAAGACCACCATCCTTTCTTGGAATCCCAGACTGCGCCTGCCTTTGGTAGATGTGAAATAAACCATCTATACAGTATGAGGACACAGCAAGTAATATGTCCATTCCTATGAGCGTTTCTTGTATGGACTGAGTGATAAGCTTCAGCAAGCAGGGTGGGTACCGGATTCTGTTTCAAGAAGATTTTGATTGCATTTAAATCCACAAAGTTGTCAATATTTGGAAACAAGAAAAGTCCATAGATAAGTAATGCAAAAACAACTTCAAAGGCACCCCGGTTGGAGTGTTTAGCAAAGTAACGAGCCTTTTCATACAAGAACTTAGCAGTTAACCCAAAAATTCCTCCTTTAGAAATTAAATTGCTTTTGATGTCAACTAATTCTAGATGAGTTTTCATGGCTATTTCTTCTTCTTTAGGATCCTTCTCGAAGATAGTAAACGAGGCCTCATCCTTGATAGGCAAACCAATTATCCGTGAGTATTTCTCAAGGGTAGGTAAGAGTTGATAGTCAGGAAACATGAAGCAGTGTTACTTTGGATCATAAAACTGAAGCAGAGTTGAGAGGAGTCTTTCGTCAATGGTCTTCTTCAACAAAACCCACAACTTCCCATATCTGTTTATGAATCCTTCAGGGTCTGTTAGTAAATCTCCCAATTTCCTTAGATCATCCAATTTGGGACTCTTGAAAGTGTATTTGATGGTGTTTCTTCTTGAACTATCCATGATATCCCTCTGATATAAGAAAAGAAATCTGAGTACCATGAAACAGATGCAGCATGAATGCTTATGATGTATGAATGCAAAGCACACACAAAGCACACAAAACACAAGCAAAGGAGGATAGGTTGAGCATGGAGCTAGGGTTCTTCCCATTGGTATGTTCTATTGGTTTTCACCGGCTGAACAGGGTTCTAAGAAGTTCCCAGAGTCGACAACCCATCTTTCGGATTTTAACGAATTCCCATATGACTTGGTAATCAATAAAATTCTCAAGAGAATCTCGTCTGAGTGTAGCATCATGTGACAACCAATTCAGAAATAGACTCTATTATGGTCACCGCACTACATCCTAAAAAGGCTAAGTGGGGTATGGTAACTACGGTTCTCAATATCAAGGGCTCCTAGGTCAAGAGTAGCACGTTTTCACGAATAGATTCGTTCAACATGACTAGACTCTCAAGAGGGCCTCAACTGAGTGATGGTGTCTCAATTTAACTTTTTCAGGATTCGACTCCCTCAAAGCCTCCTTGAATATACCATCGTCCTATCATAAGTGCGCTCAAATCTGGGTTAGGACTTATCTCACCACTCAAGAACCAAGCCAACAAAAGAAACTCAAGCACAACAAATATACAGGCAATCAAACAGATATACACAGATATAGCAAACAAGCATAAGTAAAACAAGCCAAAACAAGATGGGCTTAACCCTCATCAGTCCCCAGTGAAGTCGCGATTTCTGTTGCGGTGAGAATCGAATAACAAGCTATTAATTAACTTGCATCACATTTCTTTGAATTCACAACCGACTTTGATTTATCCAAAGGAAAGGTTCAAGATCGAGAAAAACCTAAAGGGGGAGATCTAAGGTTCGGGGGTTGGTTACGCCTAGGGAAGGTATTAGCATCCTAAACGTCCGTAGTACTCTACGGGAACCTCTTGTTTTAAGTTTGTTATATCATACTCGCTTGCTAAGGGTGCTATGCTAAAGGTTGAAACCCTAGGGGTTGGTATCTAAGTATACTCGACAAAGTATCGTACTTTGCGCCTACGTATCCTTACGGGAGTGGAATCAGAGTATCTGTAGTTCACCGATCTAAGGGTGAAGGATAGGAACCATTGGCTATGGCCAAAGTTCCAAGGGGAAATGAGTGTGAGCTCATTTTAGAGTTTTAAGAAACTCTCTAAGTCTAATTTATAGGGGAAAAGTGAGTTCTCATGATGATGAGAATCACATAGAGTTCAGAAACTCTAACCTATTTCTAAGTTATAATTCATTGGTTCTCATGAGGCCAAGAAATGGGATAGGCTCTTAAGGTTGAGGTAGGGTGGTTGTTTAGTGACTTCATGAGTCAATTTAAGAGGGTCTACCTTTGGAATGGGGGAAAGATAATAGTTGTAAAATTACTAAAAGATAACAAGTTATAATTCAAATATGATGATGTAAAAGACATGAATAAGATATGAGATGAAACAAAATTATGATGTCAATGTGTCATACCCCAAATTTTGACCACTAAGATTTCCCATCATTGTGAAAATCATCATCACAATATGGATAGGCCATCATACTTCATCAGTCTCCCCAAAGATGGGTGAGCATCCACTACAATCAAGAATTAGGGTTTCAAGCCCTCTCAGAGTTCTTAGACAAAGGATCAATCAAGGAATGACATGGTCTTCAACTTTTCTAACCTCTCAAACATCCACAATGGATCAAAAGGACTCCCACTTCAAGGATTAAGCACAAGGCTGCTCCCTTCTAGGTGGATTAAGTCTCAAGATCTACAGTGTCACCAAATTAGGGTTTTGGTCGACCAGGGCCTCCAGATGGAAAATTTTCATCTGGGCACAAGCCAATGATCCAAAACCTAACCTAATATACTCCATGGAACCTCATGGACCCAATCATCAAGTCAATTTTGCCTCAGGGGATGCATTCATAAAAAATCAGGAATTAGGGTTTCTTGACCTAATTCACCCCTAAGTTGACTTTTAGGGCAAATCATGAGACAAGACCTCAAGAGAGGGTTTGAGGGTCTCTAATGAGCTATATTGATCCATTTGGAACAATGGATTAATCCAAGAAGCTTGAGCAACAAGTTTCAATTTCATCTGCACCACAGTCAGGGTTTTAAGGAAAAAGTCAACTGTAACTTTGACTTTTGGCCAGGACATGCTCCCAAGCCCTATGACATGCATCAATATACCCTATGACACCCATGGAACATGTACATCAAGTTTGATTTAGGTCAAGGACATGATTTCCTGAAGAATTGCACAGTTTGGAATTCATCTAATAAAAAGTCAACTGTGCACAAAAGTCAACTTTGACTTTTTGAGATTTTTCACCAAAATGGATTTTTAACCCTAAAATGATGTTAATGTATGATTTGAATCATCATTCATCAAGAAAAATCAAAGAAAGTGGGATAACTTGTAAAAGGGGTAACCATAAAAACTTAGAAAAATTTCTAAGTTATGGAAAAAGTGACACTAATGTGCCAACTTTGGAGGACCATAACTCCTAAACCACAAGGCCATTTTCTCCCATCCAAGGCTTGATTTGTAGATCTCATTTCCCTCTACAAAAAATTCAACTATACCTAATTCCAACTCCTCATGGATTTTGAGTTATGGAGTGATCAAAATCAAGAAAAGTCACTTTGTTCCAACACTTAGTGAAAATTTCACTAAGTCAGATTTTACCCTACTTTTTGCCAAAAGTAGGGGGATTTTTCACTTGGATTCAAAAGAGATCAAAACAAAACATGTTCAAACAGTTGTTGTATCATGTAAGGGCTTTCCAAAATGGCCAAGAACATTACCAAATTCCATTTGAGTCATGAGATATGACATTGGAAAGTTGCCTTGCTGAAATCTGCCAAGGCAAGGCAGAATTTGCATTTTTGCTCGATTTGCCAAAATCAGCCAAATCCAAATGCTCCTATCCACTTGGACACCTCAGAGGATTGAATCTAAAGGGGACAATCACTGAGCCAAGCCTCCAAAGTCTTTGGAACAAGAAATAGCATGTTGAACCTAGAATGGCCAAAATAGGGACAAGACTCCAATTTTGGATTGGAGCATTCAATGGAAGCCTCAAGGTGGCATGGACTGAGCCATTCTCAATTGAATTCAGTCAAGACTTATCCAAGGCCAAGGGAACCACAACCCTGTGCCCTAACCTCTAGTCAATGGCTAGAGGAGACTTGGATTTCCATTGGCCAACATTGAACAAACACCTGCTGCAGTTGCCATTCACTGTGGATCCCAAAACAAACTTGCTCTACTATAAATAGAGCTCAATTGTGATCAATTTAAGTACACCAAAGGCCTACAACACTTGCCTTTATCAAAAACCACTTCTCACTCTCAAAAATGCCTTTCTTAGCAAGTCACTATCGGGTTTTTTATTAGAGAGCAATTCCACTCAAACCAATCACACACACACCTCATATACATCATATGTGAGCTGATCAAACACTTAAACAACAACTGGAACACTGATTTCTCATAATCACCAGTCAATTGCTCAAGGTTTTAACTAAAGTGCGGTTGAGATGCCATGAAGTGATCCAGCCATTCTCAGCTAAGTCCAAGCATTCAAACACACTCCATAGGGTGTAGGGAAGCTGTTCAGATCATCACAATTCATCTGTAACACCTCCTACTCAGAAATTAATTTGCTCTTGCTGTCACGGCCTAGAGGTAAGCTTAAACTTGGTCATCTCTCAATCTATGCATATTTCCTCGCACAATACTTTTGCCAAATGTTCATAATCATGCATGGAATGTTTCCCCTCAATTAATTGCATTGTTTGAATCGTGTATAAAAAATCCTAGCCTTCATGCAGAAATTAGGGTTCTTGAGGATTTTTTGTGATTTCTTGTTATATGTTTAATTTAAATGAAATTAAATACCATAGACATGATCGTGAGGTTGAAACGAGTTGATTGGTATGTGGATTGCATGATATAATCAAGTATTCATTGAGATTGGAGAGAAAATGCAAATCTGGGCAAGCCCAGAACACGCGCGTGTTCTTGGGTGTTCTTGGCACCATTTTCATAAATTCAAATATTTGAATTTTGTGATTTTATTTAATTGATTCAAAAATTAATTTCACTCTGAGTTTTAATGATTTTGAGTTGATTCTTTTTTTAATAATTCACAAAAATGTTAAAATATTTTATTTTCCCAAAAAATCCCAAAAATATTATTTATTTTATATAATTGATATTTTTGCAAAGAATTAATGTTTTAATTGTTTTTGACATTTAAAATATTTTTTCCACCTTGATTTTGCAACTTTTAATGCTTTCTAATTATTTTGTAGGTCAATACTTAATTTTTGAAACATTAATCCAAGATCACAATTTGTTTTTCCTATGTTAAACAATTTTGATCATTTTAATTGAATTTTTATTCAATTAAAACACATTTTTGAAAACAAATTAGGGTTTTTGGATTAATTCAACCCTCATAAATCATTTTCAAAACACTTTGGGCCTCTAATAGAGTGTAAGACCCAATCCCTTTTTTGACCAAATCATTTTTGGGCCTCAGTACATTGTATAAGTCCCGATACCGTAAAAAACGAACGGCGCGATCGTCGCCTTTTGAAAAATAACCTTTTGGGCCTCTTCTTGAGCAATAAGACCCATTCAAAACTTTTGGGCCTCTAATAGAGTGTAAGACCCAACCCCCTTTTAACCAAAACATTTTGGGCCTCACTTATTGTATAAGTCCCTTCGTGTTAAAAGAAAATCTCGGCGTGATCGCCATTTTTAAACGGAAAAAACTAACTTGGCCTACCCTCGTGTAGTAAGACCCATTTCTTTTCTTTAAAACTTTTTGGGCCTCTTGAGAGAGTGTAAGACCCATCCCTTTGTACAGAAAACAATTTTTGGGCCTCAATCACTTGTATAAGTCCCTCTTTACAAATTCAAACAGTGCGCTCACTGATAAAACCCTGGGCCTCTCCTTGAGCTGTAAACCCCAAATCATTCTTTTTCAAAGCACTTTCTCCTTTGATTTTGAATATACTGTTGTTTTCAATCTTTCTTTGTTGAACAACTAACAAAATAGCATGGAAGCTCTACAACCGAGTAAGTGGTTATCGCTTTCATTTACCGCTTTCATATACATATAAACTGTATTGTGGGGCTGTTTCACTGTAAGTCTTCTTTCAAAAACTCATATCAACTGTGTAATAATAGTATAGATATTTAGAGTTTCCCCGACAACTACGTCTAGAACTAGGTGACGCCGTTTCGTTTATTCATAGAAATAGACAACTAGATCCCCAATAGGATCACCAGATACAGTCTTCTCTTCGGCTGTCCTCATTAGGAATTGTCAAGAAACTCTACTCCCAGAGATGAATGAATTCTCCGTGAATGGCATATTTGAGTTTCTTCCAAATTCTCAAACTTTCCTGACTTGATCTATTCCTTGTGAATAGCTTGCCTTGAATTTCTCGGGGTTTAGGGATCCACGGGCTTCATAAAAGCATCGGCCTCCTCTTGGGCATCGTACAAGGACCCACAGGCTTCCTAAAAGCAACCCCACCTCCTCTTGGGCTTAGTACAAGGACCCTACGGCTTCTTAGAAGTATTCACAACCTCCTCTTAGGATTCGTATAATGATCTCTTCCTCCGGGAATGATAGCCTCCTCTTGGGCTTAGTACAAGGACCCGTCGGCTTCTTAGAAGTATTCACAGCCTCCTCTTAGGCTTCGTATAATTATCTCTTCCTCCGAGAATGATAGCCTCCTCTTGGGCATCGTACAAGGACCCGTCGGCTTCTTAAAAGTTTCCAGCCTCCTCTTGGGCTTCATACAAATTGTCCCGACGACCTCCTAGAGGTATAGGAACATAAATTAGTCATCTGCATAGAACAGTCCTTTCATAGAGTCTACTACTGTTTCTCAAAGCATAGTACAAAAGATGAAACTCTAGACTTGGACAGTCTAATCTCCTTGAGTCTCAAAGACATTCTCAAGTGACCCCTTCGTTAAATAGGAAGAAAACCCGTAGACTCGGACAGTCTCAATACCCTTCGGATTTCCCACTTCCTTAAAGAACAGGAATAACCCGGATCCTCGAATCAAACTCCTTGAGTACAATGTTGCTCATATAAGAACTGATTTTCTCTTTCAAAATCAGTATACTGGACCTGTCACTCAACTGAAACAGTTACAATAGCCTCCTCTTAGGCTTTGTATAATGATCCTTCTCCAGTGAAGTTAGCCTTCTCTTGGGCTTTGTACAATGATTCTCCCCAACGGAGTTAACAACGTTTAGCCTCTTTCTCAGGCTTTGTATGAGACACATAAGAGACTCCCTCGTTGAGTCAATCACCCTTTCGCCTCCATCTCGGGCTTTATACGAGATACAAAAAGGTTCTTATTGAGCCAAAAAAATTTTAGCCTCCATCTCGGGCTTCGTACGAGATACAAAAAACTCTTTTGTTGAGTCAAATAGCCTCTATCTCGGGCTTTATACGAGATACCAAAAGACTCCATCGTCGAGTCAAAACCTTTTAGCCTCTCTCTCAGGCTTTGTGCGAGACACATATTAGCCTCCTCTTAGGCTTTGTATAAGAAAACCACTGGTTGATCCAATCAACCTTTTAGCATCAAAGTTGTGCCTCGTTCACAGTACACAAACAACAACAACTCCTCCTTCTTCATCTAATCGCTGTAAGCGGCAAGTCGCTGGATCATCTACATCCATGCCACTGTCCCTCTTTTAGCATGAGAAATTCCTAAGGAAAGATAGCATTGCTCTACACTGAGTTAAAGTCTTCTCCTTCAGGTTAAAATCCCCTTTAAAGGAAATTATGGCATTGCCGGATTCACATATCCCGGTTAAAGTAATTCTCCTTTATAAACAGTCGTAATAGACAACCCCCTCTTTAGAGATGACAAATTCTCTCTAAAGTTGAGACCTTTTAGCTTCACATCTTGGGCTTTGAACAAGATAAAAACCACATTTCGCTTCACGTCTTGGGCTTTGAACAAGACACCAAAACAACCATTTCCTCCCATAGAATAGGAGGAACTACGAACGCTCTGATTTCCCTGTTTCGGTGAACGGGAATACGTAGGCATAAGATTGAAAGAAAAATCTTAGCGAGCACACTAAACAAAAACCCAAAATCCCATACTTTCATATATATCCGTCCTAACAACTCAACCAATAGCCTAAAGCACCCCTCGTCAACAAAATAAACTAGGAGAAACCCCGAATCTTTGTAGCATCTGTAACCTAACAGACCGCTGTTTAATCTCAGTATGCAAGCAGGGTTAGTTGGAGACATCTATTTCCCTTCCTTCATCATCTTTAATAGGATAAAAAATGAATCGAACTGTAGTACTAGAGCGATCGTGCTTCGTAACCACATCTAAAAATCACTCGCTACAGAAGAATGGCGACTCTGCTGGGGAGAATACCGTAGGGATCTTGTAGAAACCTTGACTTCACTAGGATCTTAGGTCAAAACGCCGTTAATTTGGAATGAAACCACATAATGGTGACTCCGCCGGGAAAGCATTTTCTGTCAGGAACTTAAGATTCTTAGCTTTTAAAACTCTAAGATGATTAGGACAAATATATATACTGCTTTTCCTAATTGCTATACGTGTTTATTTTTCTGCTAATGGGAATGCGTGTGATGCCGCATGTGGAAAGATCGAGTATACACTTAAGTTAAGTGATGGAGACGAGGTCGACCATCAACCTCAGTGGAGGCTGACCAATGCAACCCATTCTCTCACCTAGACAATGGGCCGATTGTGATGTCTGAGAAACTGAGAAGCCAAACCCTTTTGTAGTGTGGAAACTATCAGGAATAGTTGTTATGCGATACTACCCTCATTTGAGGCTGGTTATCTATTCTCGGTGAATGGCACTTACTCTAAGATCGCTCTACAACTCGTTGGCGATCCGCTTGTTGTTTTGCTTTCCTGGGAGGAGCTGATGATAATGAGTACAGGTACAAAAATCACCCTAGTATAAACCTTTGGGGATGGGTAGAGCCTTGTGTAATACCCCAAATTTTGACCACTTGGATTTCCCATCATTGTGAAAATCATCATCACAATATGGATGAACCATCATGCTTCATCAGTCTCCCCAAAGATGGGTGAGCATCCAATACAATCAAAATTAGAGTTTCAAGCCCTCTCTGAGTGCTTAGACAAAGGATCAATCAAGAAATGACATGATCTTCAACTTGTCTAATCTCTTAAATATCCACAATGGATCAAAAAGGACTCCCACTTCAAGGATTAAGCACAAGGCTGCTCCCTTCTAGGTGGATTAAGTCTCAAGATCGACAGTGTCACCAAATTAGGGTTTTGGTCGACCAAGGCCTCCAGATGGAAATTTTCATCTGGGCACAAGGCAATGATCCAAAACATGACCTAATATACTTCATGGAACCTCATGAACCCATGCATCAAGTCAATTTTGCCTCAGGGGATGCATTCATCAAAAATCAGGAATTAGGGTTTCTTGACCTAATTCACCCCTAAGTTGACTTTTGGGACAAACCATGAGCCAAGACCTCAAGACATGATTTGAGGGTCTCTAATATACCATATTGATCCATTTGGAACAATGGATTGATCCAAGAAGCTTGAGCAACAAGTCTCAATTTCATCTGCACCACAATTAGGGTTTTAAGAGAAAAGTCAACTGTAACTTTGACTTTTGACCAAGACATGCTCCCAAACCCTAATACATGATTGAATATACCCTATGACACCCATGGAACATGTCTATCAAGTTTGATTTAGGTCAAGGACATGATTTCCTGAAGAATTGCACAATTTGGAATTCATCTGATAAAAAGTCAACTGTGCACAAAAGTCAACTTTGACTTTTTGAGATTTTTCACCAAAATGGATTTTTAACCCTAAAATGATGTTAATGTATGATTTGAATCATCATTCATCAAGAAAAATCAAGAAAAGTGAGATAACTTGTAAAAGGGGTAACGATAAAACTTAGAAATTTTTCTAAGTTAAAATAAAAGTGGCAAAGGTACCAACTTTAGAGGACCATAACTCCTAAACCACAAGGCCATTTTTTCTCATCCAAAGATGGATTTGTATCCCTCATTATCACCTACAAAAACTTCAACTACAAGTAATTCCAATTCATTAAGGATTTTGAGTTATGGAGTGATCAAAGTGGCTGAAAAGTGAAAATGTCACTTTTTCCAACACTTAGTGAAATTTTCACTAAGTCAGATTCTGCCTCACTTTTTGCCAAATGTAGGGGGATTTTTCACTTGGAATCAAAAGAGATCAAAACCAAACTTGTTCAAACAATTGTTGTATCATGTAAGAGCTTTCCAAAATGGCCAAGAACATTGCCAAATTCAACCTACACCATGAGATACAACATTGCCAAGTTGCCTTGCTGAAATCTGTCAAGGCAAGGCAGAATTTGCAACTTTGGTCGATTTGCCAAAATCAGCCAAATTCAATTGCTCTTATCCACTTGGACACCTCAGAGGATTGAATCTAAAGGGGACAATCACTGAGCCAAGCCTCCAAAGTCCATGGAACAAGAAATAGCATGTTGAACCTAGAATGGCCAAAATAGGGACAAGACTTCAAATTTGGAATGAGGCATTCAATGAAACCATCAAGGTGGCATGGACTGAGCCATTCTCATCTGAAATCATTCAAGACTTATCCAAGACCAAGGGAACCAAAACTTTGTGCCCTAACCTCTAGTCAATGGCTAAAGGAGACTTGGATTTTCATTTGCCAACATTGGCCAAACCTACTTACCAGCTACCATGCACTATTCCTTGCAAAACAAACTTGCTCTACTATAAATAGAGCTCAATTTTGGTCAGTTTGAGTACACCAAAGCCATCTAACAGATGCTTTCCTCAAAATCTCTTCTTTCACTCCAATTTTGCCTTCTAAGGCAAGTCACTATCGGGTTTTGAGTTTGAGAGCAATTCCAATCAAACCAATCACTCACACACCTCACATACATCACATATGAGCTGATCAAACACTTAGATTACTTCTGAAACATCAATTTCACAAAATCACCAGCTGGTTGCTCAAGGTTTTAACCAAAGTGCAGCTGAGGTACCCCAAAATGATCCAGCCAATTTCAATCAAGTCCAACCATCCAAACACAATCCATAGGGTGTAGGGAAGCTGTTCAGATCATCACCACTCATCTGTAACACCTCCAAATCAAAAATCACTTTGAACTTGCTGTCACGACTTGGAGGTAAGCACATACTTGGTCATCTCTCATTCTATGCATATTTCCTCGCACAATAATTTGGCCATATGTTCATAATCATGCATGGAATGTTTTCCCTCAATTAATTGCATTGTTTGAATCGTGTATCAAAAATCCTAGCCTTCATGCAGAAATTAGGGTTCTTGAGGTCTCCTTGTGATTTCTTGTTGTATGTTTAATTTAAATGAAATTAAAGTACATAGACATGATCGTGAGGTTGAGGCGAGCATAATGATATGTGGATTGCATGATATGATTACGTATTCATGGAGATTAGATAGAAAATGCAAATCTGAGAAACCAAGAACACGCGCGTGTTCTTGGCGCCATTTTTAGAAATTCAAATATTTGAATTTTGTGATTTTGTTTAATTGATTCAAAAATTAATTTCTCTCTGAGTTTTAATGATTTTGAGTTGATTCTTTTTTTAATAATTCAAAAAAATGTTAAAATATTTTATTTTCACAAAAAATCCCAAAAATATTATTTATTTCATATAATTGATATTTTTGCAAAGAATTAATATTTTAATTGTTTTTGACATTTTAAATATTTTTTCTACATTGATTTTGCAACTTTTAATGCTTTCTAATTATTTTGTAGGTCAATACTTAATTTTTGAAGCATTAATCCAAGATCACAATTTTTTTTCCATGTGTTAAACAATTTTGATCATTTTAATTGAATTTTTATTCAATTAAATACATTTTTGAAAACAAATTAGGGTTTTTGGATTAATTCAACCCTCATAAATCATTTTCAAAACTTTTTGGGCCTCTTGAGAGAGTGTAAGACCCATCCCCCCTTGAACAAAAACTTTTTGGGCCTCACTCATTGTATAAGTCCCTCTGTACAAGTAAACGGCACGATCGTCGCCCGTTTAAAAATAAAAATCATTTGGGCCTCTCCTTGAGCTATAAGACCCATTCAAAACACTTTGGGCCTCTATTAGAGTGTAAGACCCAATCCCCCTTTTAACCAAAACATTTTGGGCCTCACTTATTGTATAAGTCCCTCTGAGTTAAAAGAAAACCTCGGCGCGATCGCCATTTTTAAACGAAAAACCATTTGGGCCTACCCTCGTGTTATAAGCCCCACTCTCTTTTCTTTAAACCTTTTTGGGCCTCTTGAGAGAGTGTAAGACCCACCCCTTTGTACAGAAAACCTTTTTGGGCCCCAGTCACTTGTATAAGTCCCGCTGTACAAAGTCAAACAGTGTGCTCACTGATAAAACCCTGTGCCTCTCCTTGAGCTGTAAGCCCCAAATCTTTCTTTTTCAAAGCACTTTCTCCTTTGATTTTGAATATACTGTTGTTTTCAATCTTTCTTTGTTGAACAACTAACCAACAACATGGAAACTCTACAACCGAGTAAGTGGTTATCGCTTTCATTTACTACTTTCATATATATAAACTGTATTGTGGGGATGCTCACTGTAAGTCTCCTTTCATAAACTCGTATCTACTGTGTAATAATAGTATAGATATTTCGAGTTTCCCCGGCAACTACGTCTAGAACTAGGTGACGCCGTTTCATTTATTCGTAGAAATAGACGCCTAGATCCCCAATAGGAGCACCAGATACAGTCTTCTCTTCGACTGTCCTCCTTAGGAATCGTCAAGAAGCTCTACTCCCCAAGATGAATGTATTCTCCGTGAATGGCATCTTTGAGTTTCTTCCAAATTCTCAAACTTTCCTGACTTGATCTATTCCTTGTGGATAACTTGCCTTGAATGTCTCGGGGTTTGGGAACCCACTACGATCATAATCTTGGACCTTAACTAAGGGGCCCTCTTTAAAAGCTAAAAGTCGCTGGATAGTAAACCTCGCACGTTTACCAGTGGTTTTTATCTTTAAAAGAGTTATCTCTCCTAATGGAAAGGAGATGATAGACCCACGGGCTTCTTAAAAGCTTCGGCCTCCTCTTGGGCATTATTCAAGGACACTACGGCTTCTTAGAAGTATTCACAGCCTCCTCTTAGGCTTCGTATAATGATCTCTTCCTCCGGGAATGATAGCCTCCTCTTGGGCTTCGTACAAGGACCTATCGGCTTCTTAAAAGTTTCCAGCCTCCTCTTGGGCTTCGTACAAATTGTCCCGACGACCTCCTAGAGGTATAGGAACAGAACCTAGTCATCCTCATAGAACAGTCCTTTCATAGAGTCTACTACTGTTTCTCAAAGCATAGTACCAAAGATAAAACTCTAGACTTGGACAGTCTAATCTCCTTGAGTCTCAAAGGCATTCTCAAGTGACCCCTTCGTTAAATAGGAAGAAAACCCGCAGACTCGGACAATCTCAATACCGTTTGGATTTCCCGTTTCCTCAAAGAGAAGGAAATATCCCTGATCCTCAAATCAAATCCCTGAGTACAGTGTTGCTCATATAAGAACTGATTTTCTCTTTTAAAATCAGTATATTGGATTTGTCACTCAACTGAAACAAACCTTTAGCCTCCATCTCGGGCTTCGTACGAGATACAAAAACACTCTCTTGTTGAGTATCAAAGACTCTCTTGTTGAGTCAAACTTTTAGCCTCTATCTCGGGCTTCGTACGAGACACAAAGACTCCCTCGTAGAGTCAAACAAACAATAGCCTCTATCTCGGGCTTCGTACGAGACACAAAGACTCTATCGTCGGGTCAAAAAATTTTAGCCTCTCTCTCGGGCTTTGTATGAGACACAAAATAGCCTCCTCTTAGGCTTTGTATAATGATTTTCCTAGCGGAAATTAGCCTCCTCTTAGGCTTTTGTATAAGAAAACCACTGGTTGATCCAATCAACCTTTTAGCATCAAAGTTGTGCCTCGTTCACAGTACACAAACATCAACAACTCCTTTCCTTTCATCTAATCGCTGTAAGCCGCAAGCCTCTGGATCATCTATATCCATGCCACTGTCCCTCTTTTAGCAAGAGAAATTCCTAAGGAAAGATGGCATTGCTCTACACTGAGTTAAAGTCTTCTCCTTCAGGTTAAAACCCTTTCTTCGGAAATTATGGCATTGCTCGGATCCGCGTATCCCAGTTAAAGTAATTCTCCTTCCCCCTCTTTAGAGATGACAAATTCTCTCTAAAGTCGAGGTCTTTCAGCTTCACGTCTTGGGCTTTGAACAAGATACAAATCACCTTCAGCTTCACATCTTGGGCTTTGAACAAGATACAAACCACCTTTTCCTTCACGTCTTCGGCTTTAAACAAGACACCAAAACACCAAAAACACCCATTTCCTCCCATAGAATAGGAGGAACTACGAACGTTCTGATTTCCCTGTTTCGGTAAACAAGAAAAAAGTAGGCATAAGATCGAAAGAAAAGATCTTAGCGAGCGCAATCAACAAAAAACCCAAATCCCATATCTTCATCAATTAAAAGCAGTAATTCAAAAGCATCAGTCCTAACATCCTAATCCTTGTTCCACGCCAGAAACCTTCTGTCCAGGTAAAAAAAGAAAGAAAACAGTATTGGCGAAAATACAAATAACCAGTACAAAGACCCCCCCACATTGATAGCATCCGTAACCTAACAGACCGCTGTTTAAACTCAGTATGCAAAGCAGGGTTAATTGGAGACATCTATTTCCCTTCCTTATTCAGCTCACAATAGGATAAAAAATGAATCGACCTGTAGTCAAATCTCAAACCGCAGAGAGCGACCAACGCTTAAGAACCGCGTCCAGAATCGCTCGCTACAGAAAAATGGCACCCACCGTGGGGCCAAAAATTCTTTCTTAAACGTTTAAGGTGAAAACCTTGGACAAACCTTTTTTCTCTTCACTTGTGTGAATACCACAGATTGGGGCTTCCGCCGGGGAACCCATTTTCTGTCGGGAACTTAGGATTCTTAGCTTTAAAGGTCTAGGATGTTTAGGACAAATATATATACTGCTTTTCCTAATTGCTATACATGTTTATTTTTCTGCTACTGGGAATGCGTGTGATGCCGCATGTGGTGAGAATGAGTATACACTTAAGATAAGTGATGGCGACGGGGTCGACCATCAACCTCAGTGGAGGCTGACCAACGCATCCCATTCACTCTTCTAGCCAATGGGCTGGTTGTTAAGTCTGAGAAGCTGAGGAGCCAAACCCTTTCGTAGTGCAGAAACTATCGGAAATAGTTGTTACGCGATACTACCCTCATTTGAGGTTGGTGATCTATTCTCGCTGAATGGAACTTACTCTAAGATCGCTCTACAACTCGCTGGCGATCCGCTTGTTGTTTTTCTTTCCTGGGAGGAGCTGAGGATAATGAGTACAGGTACAAAAATCACCCTAGTATAAACCTTTAGGGATGGGTAGAGCCTTGACTTCATGACAACGACCCTCTGACCCCATGTTTTTTCTATGTTTTTGTGTGCTGCATTCATGCATCCATTTAATAAAACATTAAAACATTCAAAAAACATTCTCTTCTAGTCTCTCTATTTTTCAAATTAAACTAAGACTGTGATTGCAAATATCAGAGAAAAAGATTATGCTAATGGATTTCGGTAGAAGGAGAACTCGCCAGTATACCTTCAAGGATCCAAAACTAGGGGATTTGAGAAGGTTAGCAAGGATGATCGTTAACCCAGAGGCTTTTAGAGCCAAGCACGGTGGTTTGCTACCACTGTTAAGAGTCCATGTGATTGAGGGGATCATGGACGTGCTCATTCAGTTCTATGATCCGGTTTATCACTGTTTCACATTCCCGGATTACCAACTATCACCAACGCTGGAGGAGTATTCTCATCTGGCTGATTTACATATCACTGATCGAGCTCCATTTTCTGGATTGGAAGAAATTCCAAAGAATCAGACTATTGCAAGAGCAATTCATTTGGACGAGTCTGAGGTCAGGACTCACATGACCACTAAGGGTGGCATCCAAGGTTTGCCAGCCCAGTTCTTGACAAAAAAAGGCTATATACTTCGCTAGTATAGGGAACGGGACTGCTTTTGAAAGCATCTTTGTCTTGCTCACCTACGGATTATTTTTGTTTCCCAACATCAATAACTTCGTCGATATCAACGCTATTAAGGTTTTTCTCATTGGAAACCCTGTGCCGACTTTGCTCGCAGATGCGTATCATTCTGTACACTTGGGAAATTTGTACAGCGGAGGGGAGATCACATGCTGTGTACCTTTGCTCTACAAATGGTTTATCTCTCACTTGCCCAAGTCTGCTGCTTTTTGGGATTGCAAGAGTGTCTTACGTTGGTCGCAAAAGATCATGTCTCTCACCAATTCCGATATAGATTGGTGTAATAGGATTTATGAGGGAATCAGAATCATTGACCGTTGTGGAAACTTCCCCAGCGTACCCCTCATAGGAACTAAAGGAGGAATCAACTATCATCCGATATTAGTTCTTCGTCAATTTGGATACCCGATGAGACACATCCCACTGGGTGTTCATCTGGAAGGTCTTTTCTTCAAAGAAGGATAAAATGACAGAGCACTATAGATGGAAATAGTGCAAGCTTGGAAACAGGTTCATAAGAAAGGACGAGAGTGTCTGGGAAAACTGGACTGTGTCTCGGTGGAGCCTTATCTCCATTGGGTACAAACCAGAGCTCTTAAGCTAAAAATGCCTTATCCTCGTTACGGAATTCTTCCACCGAGGGAAACTGTCATGTACTTCATGACGAAAACTGAAAAGCTTCAGGTTACTCTCAACAAAGTTCAAAAGGAAAGAAGATCTTGGAATAACAAGTACCGCACCCTCGACGTAGAGTGTATCCAAATACAGCAACTACTAAAAGAGAAAGATGCTCTGATTGAAATTTTGGAGCAGCATGCTGTAGAGAATCAAGATGACCAAAGGAATTTGCTCACTCCTTTCACTTGGAAAAGGAATGACAACCCGACAACGGCCCAAGCGCCCCGGTCAAAGAAAAGGAAGATACCAGAATCAGCACCCGACTTCTCTTCAGAGAGGACTCGGGACCCATTAGTTTAGGTTTCTGTTTCCGCACTTTGTAATCTACTGTATTTCCATTTCTGTAATCCTTTGGAATTTAATAAAAGGGGGTTTCCCCGCTGTTTGATATTTGCAATCTAATTGTCGAAGTTTATTTTGATTAAACCAAAAAACAATTAATATAATCATTGCATTTATCATTCTCACATCGCGTATTCTTCTTACCTACGAATCTCACGTTTGTGTCTCGATTCTAGAGTCAAACTGTCTCATTCGTATAATACTCGGGCCAATCTTCAGAAAAAGATGGATGATCTTGAGGAAGAAAACAGAGAGTTGAAAGAACAGATCGATGCTCTGAGGGAGGATATGAGAAAGCTTCGTAACGACATGCAAGCCATGGCAGAAGCTCATCTACAAAGAACTGTGATCTCAGAGATCACCTCAACGCCCATCATAGAAAAGTATGATCCTAGGTATCAGATGCCGAAAGATCGTCCTTGGGGCATGCCTGTTAACTATATCCCGGAAGGATATGTTCCGCCGATCACTGAAGATCAGGGAATCGCAACAGAAGCCGCTGGGCCTGAAGGTTACAAAATTCGGGAAAGCGAAGATGCCAGGGGCATACTCAAGACTCCTGAAGGTTACAAACTTCGGGAGGCGCCAAGACTTACTACTGTAGTCACGGTACCACCCCCTGTGGTGCACACTGTCCCGGAAGGACAGATTCCACAAACACCTTCTGGTAAGAAGGAAACTATGTTTGACATAATGGATGAATTCCAGGAGCAGTTCTTGGAAATGCAGAAAGAGCTACAAGCCATTCGCGGTCAGGATCTATTTGGAAAGGACGCCGCAGACCTCTGCTTGGTCCCAAATATGAAAGTCCCACACAAGTTCCAAGTGCCCGACTTTGAAAAATACAAGGGTAACTCTTGCCCTCAGAGCCATCTGGTGATGTACGCTCGGCGGATGTCAGCTCAGATGGAGAATCAGGACCTGCTGATTCACTACTTCCAGGATAGTTTAACCGGTGCTGCACTCAAATGGTACATGGGTTTAAACCGTACTACGATCAGTACATTCAGAGATCTTAGTACTGCCTTCGTCCAACAATACAAATACAATTTGGACATGGCACCCGACAGAGATCAACTCAGATCGATGTCGCAAAAGGAAAAGGAAACCTTTAAGGAGTATGCTCAAAGGTGGCGTGAAATTGCCGCTCAAATTTGTCCACCTCTTGAGGAAAAAGAGATGACAAAAATCTTCTTAAAGACCTTAAGCTCATTTTACTATGACCGAATGATTGCCAGTGCACCCAGTGATTTCACCGAAATGGTCGGCATGGGTGTACGTCTTGAGGAAGTCGTCCGAGAAGGACGTTTGGTAAAAGACACTGGATCAACGAGCGGTACTAAAAAATACGGTAGTGCTCTCCCTAAGAAAAAAGAGCAAGATATTGGGAATATCTCTCTCAGAAAGCAAAGGCGACGTTATCAGCCAGTAGCAGCTGTTACTCCTGCAATCGGCCCCACGCCTGTTCCTATGTATCAACCTCAAGTTGCGCAGAGCCAACCTGACCAACAAAGGACACAACAGCCTCTTCAGCAGGCTCGTCCTCCATATAATAACAACCGTACAATACGGCCACCAGGATTTGATCCTATACCCGTAACGTACGCAGAGTTGTTTCCGTTACTGCTGGCTAAGGGGCACATTCAGACTAAGTCTCCCCTTTCAGTTCCGGAAAATCTGCCTTTTTGGTTTAAAGCGGATCAAACATGCCCTTATCATCAAGGAGGTTCAGGGCATAACATCGAGACTTGTCTCAATTTCAAATCCGACATGCAAAAGCTTGTTAGGAGCGGGCTCTTATCTTTCAGAGATACAAATCCTAATGTTCTTACGAACCCGCTGCCTCAACACGAGAAAGCTGCTGTCAATCTGATTGAGAAAGAGACTAATAATGTCTATCAAATTCACGATGTACTCTTGTTAAAGACCAATCTGGTCAAGATGCACTGTAGACAGAGTGGATATGGCCATGTGCCACCTCATAATTATCACCAGTATGATATCTGCTCTAAAGACAACCAAGGATGTTCTGTAGTGCAAGCAGCTCTACAGGAACAAATGGATCTTGGATGGATCCAAGAGCACCGAGTTCGTGGAGTTAACATGGTCTACACGAATTCTAACGTCATTCAGAACCGCGATATCCGTGCGATGAATGTCAACTTAGTGGCGATGCACTCAAGGCAAAGCCAGTATCATAATCTGCCGCGGCACGATTACAGTTCCTGTCTGATTTGCTCGGTAAACAAACAGGGATGCTCTTTCATACAAGAGGCCCTCCAGCATCAGATGGATCTTGGATGGATCCAAGACTACCATGATAGGAACTCCTATCAAATCAATATGGTTCAGGTCTTCGATATCCGCGTAATGAATACCAACCTGGTAGAGTTACATACTGAGCAGGTCCGACTCGGATTCTTAATATCACATGATTACCAAAATTGTAAAGCGGGTTACGAAAACGATCGAGGTTGTACCCTTGTCCAGGAGGTACTTCAGCACTTGTTAAATCACTGGTGGATGCCAATCTATATGGACGAAGATACTCAGCAGATTAGTATCAATAACAGGAATCCTACTCGTCGTCAAAGTCAGGATGTCTGATCAATGGAAGTTAACCTAGTGAGGTTACATTGTATTCAAAGTGGGCGTGGCCAGGTGCCACCACACAACTATGACAGTTGTAGCGTCTGTTCAGAAAGTAACCAAGGATGTTACCTTGTGAGAGCAGCTTTTCAGGGCCAGGTCGATCATGGAGAAATTCGTCCATATCCCGGTTCAGGACCCATCATTTGGTCGCCGAACTACCTTGTCGAGCTAGTTGAGGATGTTGTCACGATCTCTGGTCATCACAGGACCAGGGATGTTTTTGCCATCATCCCTCTACTTGACAAATCTAGAGTTCCCAACCGGGAACGGATCAAGGTTACTTATGATGGTCAGAAAAATTAGAAGGTTCCCATAGTCATCTATCTACCGGGGCCACTACCGTATGAATCAGCTAAGGCAATCCCTTACAAATACGGTGCAACAATAATCGAGAATGGAAAGGAAATTCCATTACCCTCCGTCGTGAATATTGCAGACATCAGTCGTGTAACACAGAGCGGTCGAATCTTCAACCGAGGGGTTGGAGAATCCAACAAAGAAAAGGAACTTCAGGCGGAAATTCCTGATCCACCAGTCAGTCAATCTGGTAATCCTGACTTTTCAAAAGACAAAGATGAGATGCTAAAGCTCATCCAAAGGAGTGAATATAACATTGTTGATCAACTGTTAAAGACTCCTTCAAAGATCTCAGTATTATCATTGTTACTCAGTTCAGAAGCACACAAAGAGGCTCTACAAAAAGTCTTGGAGCAAGCCTTTGTGGAACAGGATGTAACAATCAGACAATTCGATAGCATTGTCTCTAACATCACTTCCTGCAATAATTTGGGATTTAGTGATGAGGAATTACCTGAAGAGGGCGCCGTCATAACATGGCGCTCTACATTACAGTTAACTGCCAGGGCGATGCTTTAGCCAATGTACTGGTAGACACAGGGTCAGCCCTGAATGTTATGCCGAAGTCCACTTTGACGCAATTATCATTAAAGGGCCCTCCGCTGAGAGTCAGTGAGGTCGTCGTCAAAGCATTCGACGGATCCAGAAAAATAGTTATCGGCGAAGTTGATCTTCCCATAACTATTGGTCCTCACACTTTCCAAATCACTTTCCAGGTCATGGATATCCGGGCAACATACAGTTGTTTATTAGGAAGACCTTGGATACATCAGGCTGGAGCGGTTACTTCAACCCTCCACCAAAAGCTAAAGTTCGTCGAGAACGATCAACTTGTCCCGGTTTGTGGGGAACAAGCCTTGCTTGTGAGTAACCTATCATCATCTGCTTGTGTAGAACCCGAGGAGGTTATTGGAACTCAGTTCCAAGCACTATCGGTGAGCACGAACGATCAATCCGAAGAAGGAACTTCAATTTCTTCATACAAAGATGCTATCAAAGTGGTCGAGAGTACCGATACAAAAGGATGGGGACAGCTTGTCATTCCCACTGACAATAAAATAAAGAAGGGTCTTGGTTTTTCTGCGACCTGTACTCAGACAGCCGCCAACGATGAAAATCTTCATCCCCTTCAAAACTTCTTCCACAGTGGAGGTTTTCTTCACCCAGTGTCTCAGACAGTTCATGCTATCAATGAGGAAGATCCCTCTGACACATATGAAGAATGGAAGTCCTACCTTAACAAGGACGGCTACATGTCTCAGGAAGAGGTGTCTATGCCTTTTTGCTTTCCTACAGAAAGTCCGAGATTTATACCAAGATCAGATGTTGAAATGATCTACGAAGATTGTGATCCGGAAGGATGCCGTGCTCCGCCAAATTCATTAGAGGAAGACACTCTAATGAAAGAAAACTTCGATCACAATTACTATGGCCCGATGGATGGTCTGCCAATGTGGCAGCCTTACCCAGGAAACTTGGGGCAAGAAAGTCAGCCGAGTAATGAAACTCAGCTGAGCGTCATTGAACAGAATACCTGTGTCCCCGCCATGTCATGGGATCAACACTCAGGTCATTCGGAAACTACTCAACATGAAGATGAATTTGCAACGTTTGCAGGACTAGAATTCATCAACTATGCTTTTCCTGAGGTCAACGTCATCGAGAGGGATGACTTCTCCAGTTCCAAAGAAGTTTGGGACACTTTGGGACAACCAAGTGGAAAATACGACTTTATGGTCAAGTACACTGCTCCCGAAAGCTCTCGTATCAGGCTCGAAGATATCCAGTCAACTGGATGGGGGAGATACAGCTGAGAGCACCAATGCTATGCAAAATGCAACAGAGGAATCCTCCTACGACAATTCTGCCTGGGAAACAGATTCCAACGATCCTACTCCACCAGAAATCAGCGTCATTTCTGAAGACAAATCAAGGAAGGTCCCAGACTTTGTGATTCACCGAGGAGTTCGCCGCTAATGGGTTGCTGTCGAGGTTCCGAAGGTCGTTCATCAGTCAAAGTAATTGCCATCTTTAAACCTTTCACCCTGCCTAGGTGAAACAGATGTTTTGATAGGGCTCGCTTTTTGTAAATTTCCCTCTTCGCTTTGCCCAAAGTGAGTGAGTTTTGTTTTATAGGGCTGTAGTTTCAAGATTCGACTTGTTCATTAATAAAATAACGTCGTTCTGTAATTTCCGCATTAATTGTTGTTTTCTCTTTTTGCTTTTTCGAAAAATGGTAATCCTAAAAAACATTCAATAATAAAAACAAGCAGCAAAATAAATACACTGCACACACTTACATTTTCTCTATCTCTTCTAAAACACGAATCATCACGTCATGCAGATTGCTTGTTTTAAACCCAGTTGAAACATACGATCCGATGCCTTCTCCCAACTTTGAGTTCCCGGTATTCGAGGCTGAAGAAGAAAATGACAACGAAATTCCAGAAGAGATCCCCCGACTACTCAGACAAGAGGAAAAGTCCATTGAACCTCACAAAGAGCCGTTGGAAACGGTAAACTTGGGTTCAGAAAAAGAGAGAAAAGAAATCAGGATCGGAGCACTGCTCAGTCCAACTGTCAAAGAAAGTTTGATAAAGCTTCTCAAAGAATTCCCCGATGTATTCGCTTGGTCCTATCAGGATATGCCAGGGTTGGATACCAGCATCGTGGAACATCACTTGCCGCTAAGATCTGAATGTCCGCCAGTAAAGCAAAGGTTGAGACGGACTCACCCGGACATGGCCATCAAAATCAAAGAGGAGGTACAGAAACAGATCGACGCGGGTTTCCTCGCTACATCTGAATATCCTCAATGGTTAGCCAACATCGTACTCGTTCCCAAAAAGGATGGAAAGGTCAGAATGTGTGTTGATTACAGAGATCTAAACAAGGCAAGTCCAAAGGACGACTTTCCTTTACCACACATTGACATGCTGGTTGACAGCACAGCAAAATTCAAAGTATTCTCCTTCATGGATGGATTCTCGGGCTATAACCAGAGCAAAATGGCGCCGAAAGACATGGAGAAAAGGTAATGCCGTTCGGTTTGAAGAATGTCGGGGCAACCTATCAAAGGGCCATGACTACTCTGTTTCATGACATGATACACAAAGAAATCGAGGTATATGTCGATGATTTGATTGCAAAATCAAGAACAGAGGATGAGCACGTTGAACATCTGTCAAAATTGTTCGAACGTCTAAGAAAATTCAAGCTCCGCTTGAATCCTAACAAGTGCACCTTCGGTGTCCGTTCGGGGAAATTACTAGGGTTCATCGTCAGCCAGAAAGGAATTGAAGTTGATCCTGACAAGGTCAAGGCCATTCAAGAAATGCCTTCTCCGAAAACTGAAAAACAAGTCAGAGGATTCTTGGGACGTTTGAACTACATCTCCAGATTCATATTCCTTATGACCGCGACATGTGCTCCGATTTTCAAATTACTCAAAAAGAACCAGGATTGCGTTTGGTCAGAAGATTGCCAAACCGCCTTCGACAGTATCAAGGAATATCTGTTGAATCCTCCGATCCTATCACCTCCAGTGGAAGGAAGACCACTGATCATTTACCTCACAGTCCTAGAGGACTCAATGGGATGTGTACTTGGCCAACAAGACGAAACTAAAAGGAAAGAGTCTGCCATTTACTATCTAAGCAAGAAATTCACCGACTGCGAGACTCGGTACATAATGCTTGAGAAAACTTGTTGTGCTTTAGCTTGGGCAGCCAAACGTCTTCGCCAGTACATGATTCGTCATACTACTTGGTTGGTCTCCGAAATGGATCCAATCAAGTACGTTTTCGAAAAACCTGCTCTCACGGGAAGGATTGCCCGTTGGCAGATGTTACTATCAGAATATGACATAGAGTACCATGCTCAGAAAGCCGTTAAAGGAAGTATTTTAGCCAATCATTTGGCTCATCAACCGATTGACGATCAAGAATCAATCGGGTTTGACTTCCCAGACGAAGATGTCATGTATCTAAAGATGAAAGATTGCGATGAACCGCTACCCAGTGAAGGGCCAGAACCAGGTTCCCAGTGGGGACTTATCTTTGACGGAGCAGTTAATCATTATGGAAACGGAATTGGGGCAATCATTGTTACCCCTCAGGGTACCCACATTCCTTTCACTACTAGACTTACGTTCAAATGTACGAACAACGAGGCCGAATATGAAGCATGTATCATGGGTCTCGAAGAAGCGATTGATTTAAGGATCAAAAACTTGGACGTATACGGCGATTCAGCCCTGGTTATTAACCAGATAAAAGGAGATTGGAACACATACCAATCAGGATTGATTCCTTATAAAGACTATGCAAGAAGGTTGTTACCCTTCTTCAACAGAGTCGACTTTCATCACATCCCTCGTGATGAGAATCACATGGCTGATGCATTAGCCACTTTCTCTTCCATGATTAGTGTAGGTCAATGGAATGACATACCTAAGATTGACATAATGCGCCTTGAACGGCCCGCTTACATCTTCGCGATTGAAGCAGTCATAGACGACAGACCTTGGTATCACAATATCAAATGCTTCCTTCAGAAACAAGAGTACCCATCTGGGGCACTCAGAAAAGACAGGAAAACCCTCAGAAGATTGGCTGGAAACTTCTTTCTGAGCGGTGACACTCTTTATAAGAGAAATTTTGACATGGTCTTGCTCTGATGTGTCGACAGACCAGAAGCAGACATGCTCATGAAAGAAATTCATGAAGGATCCTTTGGAACTCATGCCAACGGACACACAATGGCGAGAAAAATTCTCAGGGCCGGGTATTATTGGTTGTCCATGGAATCCGACTACTACAAGTACATGAGGAGGTGTCACAAGTGTCAGATATACTCCGACAAAATTCATGTACCGCCATCATATCTCAAAGTTCTTTCTTCCCCGTGGCCTTTTTCCATATGGGGAATCGACATGATTGGTATGATTGAGCCCAAGGCTTCAAACGGACATCGGTTCATCCTGGTAGCCATTGATTATTTCACCAAGTAGGTCGAAGCAGCGTCATTCGCCAATGTAACCCGACAAGTGGTGGTCCGATTTATCAAAAACAATATCATCTTTTGTTATGGTGTTCCAAGCGAGATCATTACTGATAATGGATCTAACTTGAACAATAAGATGATGAAAGAGTTGTGTGCAGAGTTCAAGATCGAACACCATAACTCATCTCCCTACCGACCCAAGATGAACGGAGCGGTAGAGGTGGTTAACAAGAACATCAAGAAGATCGTTCAAAAGATGGTTGTAACCTATAAAGATTGGCACGAAATGCTACCCTTTGCACTTCACGGTTATCGAACATCTATCCGCACTTCAACAGGGGCAACCCCTTTCTCTCTAGTATATGGCATGGAAGCAGTGTTCCCCATAGAAGTAGAGATCCCATCAATCCGGGTATTGATGGAAGCTAAACTCACCGAATCTGAATGGTGTCAAAGTCGACACGATGAACTGAACCTGATCGAAGAAAAGAGAATCACGGAACTATGCCACGGTCAGTTGTATCAACAGAGAATGAAGAGGGCGTTTGACAAAAAGGTCCGACCTCGTGTCTTCAGGAAAGGAGACCTCGTGCTCAAGAAGATACAATCATTTCTCACTGATTCTCGGGGCAAATGGACCCCAAATTATGATGGCCCCTATGTGGTCACGAAAGCTTTCTCAGGCGGCGCCTTGAGACTTGCAACCATGGACGGAGAGGAATTTGCCTACCCCACGAATGTTGATGTAGTCAAGAAATACTTCGCTTAAAAAAAAAAAAACGTCTCGGTGGATTGAAAACCCGAAAGGGCGGTCCAGGCAAAAGTTAGAGACATGAAAAAAATCATCCCGATGGATTGGAAATCTCATAGTACAATCCAGGCAAAAATTAGGGATAATGGCAAGTAACTATGTTCAACAGAGGCAAGTCCCTCAGCAGCAGTTACAGCATCATCTATCGGAGGAAATCTCCAGTCAAAGGTCATCTTCGACAGAAGCTCAGGATGTCCCGAATTCAAAGTTGGTAGAAGGATAGTGGTCGTTATGTTTCAACGTAGCCTTTTTCCCTGTAAATTACCATTTTCTAACTTTGTATATACTCTTTGGAATCACGCGTTTGGCTGATCTCCATCTTATCAATAAAATTTGAGCCCTTGTGCTTTTGTTTGTAATTCTTTACTTGTTTTAGCTTTACAGAATGACGTTGTTTAAACTTAATCAGCGATTCTTGAAATAAAACAAAAATAAATTTACTTGTTAAACTTTTTCTGCTTTTAAATTAAAGATGGCATTTCTTTTGACTGTTGAACATCAGAAGAACATCGATCGCTTCTCCCGAAGTAAGCGAACTTCAAAGTGCAGAATCAAAGTACTCCTTCTAAACCAGTTCGCCTGAATGAAGGGATCAACTGTGTCAGAGACCTTGTTTCGTCTGACGTCCTCGGCCGAGTTCTCATCTCCTAAGCCCGATCAACATAGCTCCCAATGGGACTATCTCTCCTAAGCAAGGTGGAATTGCTATTTTGAGCCAACGGTACTTCTTCGCCCCGCGATGGCCGAGTATCCAACTGTGTTCATCCATTAGTCTGTATGTCGCGTCTGTTTTGTCAGCATATACATACGTACTTCATGCATTTTTGATTTGCATTTACATTTCATATTGCATCGTTATCACTCTAGTCGGTCTTGTCCCCTAGTGATAAACAGTTTTCTCAATCGAGTTTGTCAGTTCTTTCCTCGTCAGGAAATACTGTGTCTGAATAACCTCGCTTCCAGTTTAATTCTGGAAAGAAGTTGGTCCTTGACCACTTAAATAACTTGAACCTCTGAAAAGCCAGAGAAAACTTTCAATAAGCATCACTCTTCGCCATTGAAGATGATATCCTTGCTTTCCCGGATTAAGGAAAATCCACAGAGAAAGCCTCGTGATCAGAGATTCGGCAGCACGCCAGTTTTGCTCCGAAAAACCACTGATGAGAAGGTCATTGGCACCTCAAAATTGAACCCCATCATATGGCGTTTCTCCGGGAAGATCCCGAGAAAAGTATGATGAAAGATCCCAAACGAAAACAGTCTCTCAAGAGACTCGCTTTCCCTAGTAGAATCGACAAATGGCGTCTCCAAAACAGAGAAGTTTGTGTACCTCTACAATTCAGACGAATGGGTTCCCTAGTAAGTCTGACATCAAAACTTTTACCACTCAAATGGCATCTCCCCAGGAAAATTCGGCGAGAAGTTTGAAGGAAAGCCGCTACGAATAGCGTCCCTTGTCAGTAAAGTTTATTGACCAAAAGAAGCCGAGACCAATTCCTTGGTAAGAAACCAGGATCGAGGGGAAGTTCAAATCAGAAACTAAGACCAGTTCCTTGGTAAGAAACCAGGATCGAGGGGAAGTTCAAATCAGAAACTAAGACCAGTTCCTTGGTAAGAAACCAGGATCGAGGGGAAGTTTAAATCGGAAACTAAGACCAGTTCCTTGGTAGGAAACCAAGAACGAGGGGAAGTTTATTTCAAAAGAGACTGAGACCAGTTCTTGGTAGGAGACCAGGATCGAGGGGAAGTTTACCTTTTCTAAGCATCATTGCTTAGCTAAAGAAGATGAATGCGTAAGCTACCATTCATAACCACCATCAAAATTTCGGGTATTCCGATATTTAATCCTCTTGCACCTCGAATGCCCGAATCCCTTCCTCATTCACACCTTCGGGTCCAAGAAGATTAAATAGGGGCATCTGTAATACCACAAATTTTGACCACTTGGATTTCCCATCATTGTGAAAATCATCATCACAATATGGATGAACCATCATGCTTCATCAGTCTCCCCAAAGATGGGTGAGCATCCAATACAATCAAAATTAGGGTTTCAAGCCCTCTCTGAGTGCTTAGACAAAGGATCAATCAAGAAATGACATGATCTTCAACTTGTCTAATCTCTTAAATATCCACAATGGATCAAAAAGGACTCCCACTTCAAGGATTAAGCACAAGGCTGCTCCCTTCTAGGTGGATTAAGTCTCAAGATCGACAGTGTCACCAAATTAGGGTTTTGGTCGACCAGGGCCTCCAGATGGAAATTTTCATCTGGGCACAAGGCAATGATCTAAAACATGACCTAATATACTTCATGGAACCTCATGAACCCATGCATCAAGTCAATTTTGCCTCAGGGGATGCATTCATCAAAATTCAGGAATTAGGGTTTCTTGACCTAATTCACCCCTAAGTTGACTTTTCGGACAAACCATGAGCCAAGACCTCAAGACATGATTTGAGGGTCTCTAATATACCATATTGATCCATTTGGAACAATGGATTGATCCAAGAAGCTTGAGCAACAAGTCTCAATTTCATCTGCACCACAATTAGGGTTTTAAGAGAAAAGTCAACTGTAACTTTGACTTTTGACGAAGACATGCTCCCAAACCCTAATACATGATTGAATATACCCTATGACACCCATGGAACATGTCCATCAAGTTTGATTTAGGTCAAGGACATGATTTCCTGAAGAATTGCACAGTTTGGAATTCATCTGATAAAAAGTCAACTGTGCACAAAAGTCAACTTTGACTTTTTGAGATTTTTCACCAAAATGTATTTTTTACCCTAAAATGATGTTAATGTATGATTTGAATCATCATTCATCAAGAAAAATCAAGAAAAGTGAGATAACTTGTAAAAGGGGTAACCATAAAACTTAGAAATTTTTCTAAGTTAAAATAAAAGTGGCAAAGGTACCAACTTTGGAGGACCATAACTCCTAAACCACAAGGCCATTTTTTCTCATCCAAAGATGGATTTGTAGCCCTCATTATCACCTACAAAAACTTCAACTACAAGTCATTCCAATTCATTAAGGATTTTGAGTTATGGAGTGATCAAAGTGGCTGAAAAGTGAAAATGTCACTTTTTCCAACACTTAGTGAAATTTTCACTAAGTCAGATTCTGCCTCACTTTTTGCCAAATGTAGGGGGATTTTTCACTTGGAATCAAAAGATATCAAAACCAAACTTGTTCAAACAGTTGTTGTATCGTGTAAGAGCTTTCCAAAATGGCCAAGAACATTGCCAAATTCAACCTACACCATGAGATACAACATTGTCAAGTTGCCTTGCTGAAATCTGTCAAGGCAAGGCATAATTTGCAACTTTGGTCGATTTGCCAAAATCAGCCAAATTCAATTGCTCCTATCCACTTGGACACCTCAGAGGATTGAATCAAAGGGGACAATCACTGAGCCAAGCCTCCAAAGTCCATGGAACAAGAAATAGCATGTTGAACCTAGAATGGCCAAAATAGGGACAAGACTTCAAATTTGGAATGAGGCATTCAATGAAACCATCAAGGTGGCATGGACTGAGCCATTCTCATCTGAAATCAGTCAAGACTTATCCAAGACCAAGGGAACCAAAGCTCTGTGCCCTAACCTCTAGTCAATGGCTAGAGGAGACTTGGATTTTCATTTGCCAACATTGGCCAAACCTACTTACCAGCTGCCATGCACTATTCCTTGCAAAACAAACTTGCTCTACTATAAATAGAGCTCAATTTTGGTCAGTTTGAGTACACCAAAGCCATCTAACAGATGCTTTCCTCAAAATCTCTTCTTTCACTCCAATTTTGCCTTCTAAGGCAAGTCACTATCGGGTTTTGAGTTTGAGATCAATTCCAATCAAACCAATCACTCACACACCTCACATACATCACATATGAGCTGATCAAACACTTAAATTACTTCTGAAAGATCAATTTCACAAAATCACCAGCTGGTTGCTCAAGGTTTTAACCAAAGTGCAGCTGAGGTACCCCAAAATGATCCAGCCAATTTCAATCAAGTCCAACCATCCAAACACAATCCATAGGGTGTAGGGAAGCTGTTCAGATCATCACCACTCATCTGTAACACCTCCAAATCAAAAATCACTTTGAACTTGCTGTCACGACTTGGAGGTAAGCACATACTTGGTCATCTCTCAATCTATGTATATTTCCTCGCACAATAATTTGGCCATATGTTCATAATCATGCATGGAATGTTTCCCTCAATTAATTGCATTGTTTGAATCGTGTATCAAAAATCCTAGCCTTCATGCAGAAATTAGGGTTCTTGAGGTCTCTTCGTGATTTCTTGTTGTATGTTTAATTTAAATGAAATTAAAGTACATAGACATGATCGTGAGGTTGAGGCGAGCATAATGATATGTGGATTGCATGATATGATTACGTATTCATGGAGATTAGATAGAAAATGAAAATCTGAGAAACCAAGAACACGCGCATGTTCTTCAGCTTGTTCTTGGCGCCATTTTTAGAAATTCAAATATTTGAATTTTGAGATTTTGTTTAATTGATTCAAAAATTAATTTCTCTCTGAGTTTTAATGATTTTGAGTTGATTCTTTTTTTAATAATTCACAAAAATGTTAAAATATTTTATTTTCACAAAAAATCCCAAAAATATTATTTATTTCATATAATTGATATTTTTGCAAAGAATTAATATTTTAATTGTTTTTGACATTTTAAATATTTTTTCTACATTGATTTTGCAACTTTTAATGCTTTCTAATTATTTTGTAGGTCAATACTTAATTTTTGAAGCATTAATCCAAGATCACAATTTGTTTTCCACGTGTTAAACAATTTTGATCATTTTAATTGAATTTTTATTCAATTAAATACATTTTTGAAAACAAATTAGGGTTTTTGGATTAATTCAACCCTCATAAATCATTTTCAAAACTTTTTGGGCCTCTTGAGAGAGTGTAAGACCCATCCCCCCTTGTACACAAACTTTTTGGGCCTCGCTCATTGTATAAGTCCCTCTGTACAAGTAAACGGCACGATCGTCGCCCGTTTAAAAATAAAAATCATCTGGGCCTCTCCTTGAGCTATAAGACCCATTCAAAACACTTTGGGCCTCTATTAGAGTGTAAGACCCAATCCCCCTTTTAACCAAAACATTTTGGGCCTCACTTATTGTATAAGTCCCTCTGCGTTAAAAGAAAACCTCGGCGCGATCGCCATTTTTAAAGGAAAAATCATTTGGGCCTACCCTCGTGTTATAAGCCCCACTCTCTTTTCTTTAAGCCTTTTTGGGCCTCTTGAGAGAGTGTAAGACCCACCCCTTTGTACAGAAAACCTTTTTGGGAACCAGTCACTTGTATAAGTCCCTCTGTACAAAGTCAATCAATGTGCTCACTGATAAAACCCTGGGCCTCACCTTGAGCTGTAAGCCCCAAATATTTCTTTTTCAAAGCACTTTCTCCTTTGATTTTGAATATACTGTTGTTTTCAATCTTTCTTTATTGAACAGCTAACCAACAACATGGAAGCTCTGCAACCGAGTAAGTGGTTATCGCTTTCATTTACTACATTCATATATATAAACTGTATTGTGGGGCTGCTCACTGTAAGTCTCCTTTCATAAACTCATATCTACTGTGTAATAATAGTATAGATATTTCGAGTTTCCCCGGCAACTACGTCTAGAACTAGGTGACGCCGTTTCATTTATTCGTAGAAATAGACGCCTAGATCCCCAATAGGAGCACCAGATACAGTCTTCTCTTCGGCTGTCCTCCTTAGGAATCGTCAAGAAGCTCTACTCCCCAAGATGAATGTATTCTCCGTGAATGGCATCTTTGAGTTTCTTCCAAATTCTCGAACTTTCCTGACTTGATCTATTCCTTGTGGATAGCTTGCCTTGAATGTCTCGGGGTTTGGGAACCCACTACGGTCATAATCTTGGACCTT
The DNA here is from genome assembly GCA_022829125.1 of Lathyrus tuberosus. Lineage (NCBI taxonomy): Eukaryota > Viridiplantae > Streptophyta > Magnoliopsida > Fabales > Fabaceae > Lathyrus > Lathyrus tuberosus. The sequence continues at coordinate 2,075,707 of JALAZF010000191.1, forward strand.
AACTAAGGGACCCTCTTTAAAAGCTAAAAGTCGCTGGATAGTAAACCTCGCACGTTTACCAGTGGTTTTTATCTTTAAAAGAGTTATCTCTCCTAATGGAAAGGAGATGATAGACCCACGAGCTTCTTAAAAGCATCGGCCTCCTCTTGGGCATTATTCAAGGACACTACGGCTTCTTAGAAGTATTCACAGCCTCCTCTTAGGCTTCGTATAATGATCTCTTCCTCCGGGAATGATAGCCTCCTCTTGGGCTTCATACAAGGACCGATCGGCTTCTTAAAAGTTTCCAGCCTCCTCTTGGGCTTCGTACAAATTATCCCGACGACCTCCTAGAGGTATAGGAACAGAACCTAGTCATCCTCATAGAACAGTCCTTTCATAGAGTCTACTACTGTTTCTCAAAGCATAGTACCAAAGATAAAACTCTAGACTTGGACAGTCTAATCTCCTTGAGTCTCAAAGGCATTCTCAAGTGACCCCTTCGTTAAATAGGAAGAAAACCCGCATACTCGGACAGTCTCAATACCCTTTGGATTTCCCGTTTCCTCAAAGAGAAGGAAATATCCCTGATCCTCAAATCAAATCCCTGAGTACAGTGTTGCTCATATAAGAACTGATTTTCTCTTTTAAAATCAGTATATTGGATCTGTCACTCAACTGAAACAAACCTTTAGCCTCCATCTCGGGCTTCGTACGAGATACAAAAACACTCTCTTGTTGAGTATCAAAGACTCTCTTATTGAGTCAAACTTTTAGCCTCTATCTCGGGCTTCGTACGAGACACAAAGACTCCCTCGTAGAGTCAAACAAACAATAGCCTCTATCTCGGGCTTCGTACGAGACACAAAGACTCTATCGTCGGGTCAAAAACTTTTAGCCTCTCTCTCGGGCTTTGTACGAGACACAAAATAGCCTCCTCTTAGGCTTTGTATAATGATTTTCCTAGCGGAAATTAGCCTCCTCTTAGGCTTTTGTATAAGAAAACCACTGGTTGATCCAATCAACCTTTTAGCATCAAAGTTGTGCCTCGTTCACAGTACACAAACATCAACAACTCCTTTCCTTTCATCTAATCGCTGTAAACGGCAAGCCTCTGGATCATCTATATCCATGCCACTGTCCCTCTTTTAGCATGAGAAATTCCTAAGGAAAGATGGCATTGCTCTACACTGAGTTAAAGTCTTCTCCTTCAGGTTAAAACCCTTTCTTCGGAAATTATGGCATTGCTCGGATCCGCGTATCCTAGTTAAAGTAATTCTCCTTCCCCCTCTTTAGAGATGACAAATTCTCTCTAAAGTCGAGGTCTTTCAGCTTCACGTCTTGGGCTTTGAACAAGATACAGATCACTTTCAGCTTCACATCTTGGGCTTTGAACAAGATACAAACCACCTTTCGCTTCACGTCTTGGGCTTTAAACAAGACACCAAAACACCAAAAACACCCATTTCCTCCCATAGAATAGGAGGAACTACGAACGCTCTGATTTCCCTGTTTCGGTAAACGGGAATACGTAGGCATAAGATCGAAAGAAAAGATCTTAGCGAGCGCAATCAACAAAAAACCCAAATCCCATATCTCCATCAATTAAAAGCAGTAATTCAAAAGCATCAGTCCTAACATCCTAATCCTTGTTCCCCGCCAGAAACCTTCTGTCCAGGTAAAAAAAGAAAGAAAACAGTATTGGCGAAAATACAAATAACCAGTACAAAGACCCCCCCACATTGATAGCATCCGTAACCTAACAGACTGCTGTTTAAACTCAGTATGCAAAGCAGGGTTAATTGGAGACATCTATTTCCCTTCCTTATTCAGCTCACAATAGGATAAAAAATGAATCGACCTGTAGTCAAAGCTCAAACCGCAGAGAGCGACCAGCGCTTAAGAACCGCGTCCAAAATCGCTCGCTACACCTTGACTTCATGACAACGACCCTTTGACCCCATGTTTTTTCTATGTTTTTGTGTGCTGCATTCATGCATTCATTTAAAAAACATTAAAACATTCAAAAAACTTCTCTTCTAGTCTCTCTGTTTTTTCGAATTAAACTAAGACTGTGATTGCATATATCAGAGAAAAGGATTGCACTAATGGATTTCGGTAGAAGGAGAACTCATAGTTATACCTTCAAGGTTCCAAAGCTAGAGGATTTGAGGAGGTTAGCAAGGATGATCACAAACCTAGAGGATTTCAGAGCCAAGCACGGAGGTTTGCTACCACTGTTAAGAGTCCATGTGATTGAGGGAATCATGGATGCGCTCATTCAGTTTTATGATCCAGTTTATCACTGTTTCACATTCCCGGATTACCAGCTCGCACCAACGCTGGAGGAGTATTCTCATTTGATTGATCTACACATTACTGATCGAGCTCCATTTTCTGGACTGGAAGAAATTCCAAAGAATCAGACCATTGCAAGAGCAATTCATTTGGACGAGTCTGAGGTTAGGACTCACCTAACTACCAAGGGTGGCATCCAAGGTTTGCCAGCCCAGTTCTTGACAAAGAAAGCCCTGTATTTTGCCAGTATAGGAAACGTGACTGCTTTTGAAAGCATCTTTGCCTTGCTCACCTACGGGTTATTTTTGTTTCCCAACATCAATAACTTCGTCGATATTAACTCCATTAAGGTTTTTCTCATTGGAAACCCTGTGCCGACTTTGCTCGCAGATGCGAATTATTTTGTACACTTGGGAAATTTGTACAGCGGAAGGGAGATCACATGCTGTGTACCTCTGCTTTACAAATGGTTTATCTCTCACTTGCCCAAGTCTGCTGCTTTTTGGGATTGTAAGAGTGCCTTACGTTGGTCGCAGAAGATCATGTCCCTTACCAACTCTGATATAGATTGGTGTAATAGGATCTATGATGGAATCAGGATCATTGACCGTTGTGGAAACTTCCCCAACGTACCCCTTATAGGAACTAAAGGAGGAATCAACTATCATCCGGTGTTGGTTCCCCGTCAATTTGGATACCCGATGAGACACGTCCCACGGGGTGTTCATCTGGAAGGTCTTTTCTTCAAGGAAGGAGAAAATGACAGAGCACTAAAGATGGAAATAGTGCAAGCTTGGAAGCATGTTCATAAGAAAGGACGAGAGTCTCTAGGAAAACCAGACTGTGTCTCGATGGAGCCTTATCTCCATTGGGTACAAACTAGGGCTCTCAAGCTAAAGATGCCTTATCCTTATTACAGAATTCTTCCGCTGAGGGAATCTGTCATGTACTTCATGACGGAAACTGAAAAGCTTCAGGTTACTCTCAACAAAGTTCAACGGGAGAGAGGGTCTTGGAAGAACAAGTACCGTACCCTCAACGTAGAGTGCATCAAAATACAGCAATTACTAAAAGATAAGGACGCTCTAATTGAGATTTTAGAGCAACATGCTGTAGAGAATCAAGATGACCAAAGGAATTTGCTCACTCCTTTCGCCTGGCAAAGGAATGACAACCCGGCAACAGCCCAAGAGCCCCGGTCAAAGAAAAGGAAAGTACCAGAATCAGCACCCGATATCTCTTCAGAGAGGACTCAGGACCCATTAGTTTAGGTTTCTGTTTCTGCACCTTGTGATTTGCTGTATTTCCATTTCTGTAATCCTTTGAATTCAATAAAAAAGGGGGTTTCCCCACCGTTTGATATTTGCAATCTAATTGTCGAAGTTTATTTTGATTAAACCAAAAAGTAATTAATATAATCATTGCATTCATCATTCTCACATCACGTATTCTTCTTACCTACGAATCTCACGTTTGTGTCTCGGTTCTAGAGTCAAACTATCTCATTCGTATAATACTCGGGCCAATCGTCAGAAAAAGATGGATGATCTTGAGGAAGAAAACAGAGAGTTAAAGGAAGAGATTGACGCTCTGAGAGAGGATATGAGAAAGCTTCGTAACGACATGCAAGCCATGGCAGAAGCTCAGCTACAAAGAACTGTGATCACAGAGATCACCTCAACTCCTAAAGTAGAAAAGTATGATCCTAGGTATCAGATACCGAAAGATCGTCCTTGGGGCATGCCTGTTAACTATATCGCGGAAGGATATGTTCCGCCGATCACTGAAGATAAGGGAATCACAACAGAAACCACTGGGCCTGAAGGTTACAAACTTCGGGAAAGTGAAGATGCCAGAGGCATACTGAAGACTCCTGAAGGTTACAAACTTCGGGAGACGCCAAGACTCGCTACCGTAGTCACGGTACCACCCCCTGTGGTGCACACTGTCCCGGAAGGACAGATTCCACAGACACCTTCTGGTAAGAAGGAAACTATGTTTGACAGAATGGAGGAATTCTAGGAGCAGTTCTTGGAAATGCAGAGAGAACTGCAAGCCATTCGGGGTCAGACTTTATTTGGAAAGGACGCCGCAGATCTCTGCTTGGTCCCAAATGTGAAAGTCTCGCACAAATTTCAAGTGCCCGACTTTGAAAAGTACAAGGGTAACTCTTGCCCTCAAAGCCATCTGGTGATGTACGCCCGGCGGATGTCAGCTCAGACGGAAAATTAGGACCTACTGATTAATTACTTTCGGGATAGTTTAACTGGTGCCGCATTAAAATGGTACATGGGTTTAAACCATGTCACGATCAGCACATTCAGAGATCTTGGCACTGCCTTCGTCCAACAATACAAATACAATTTGGACATGGCACCCAACAGAGATCAACTCAGATCGATGTCGGAAAAGGACAAGGAAACCTTTAAGGAGTACGCCCAAAGGTGGTGTGAGATTGCCGCTCAAATTTGTCCACCTCTGGAGGAAAAAGAGATGACAAAGATTTTCTTAAAGACCTTAAGCTCATTTTACTATGACCGAATGGTTGCCAGTGCGCCCAGTGATTTCACCGAAATGGTTGGCATGGGCGTACGTCTTGAGGAAGCCGTCCGAGAAGGACGTTTGGTAAAAGACACTTGATCGACGAGCGGTACTAAAAAATACGGTAGTGCTCTCCCTAAGAAAAAAGAGCAAGATATTGGGAATATCTCTCTCGAAAAGCAAAGGCGACGTTATCAACCGGTAGCAGCTGTGACTCCTGCTATCAACCCTGCGTCTATTCCTACGTATCAACCTCAGGTTGCACAGAGCCAACCTGATCAGCAAAGGACACAACAGCCTCTTCAGCAGGCTCGTCCTCCATACAACAACAACCGTACAACACGGTCACCAGGATTTGATCCTATACCCGTGTCGTACGCAAAGCTGTTTCCATTACTACTGGCTAAGGGGCACATTCAGACTAAATCTCCTCTTACAGTACCGGAAATTCCGCCTTTTTGGTTTAAGGTGGATCAAACTTGCCCTTATCATCAAGGAGGATCAGGGCATAACATAGAGACTTACCTCAATTTCAAGTCCGACGTGCAAAAACTTGTTAGGAGCGGGGTCTTATCCTTCAAGGATACAAATCCTAATGTTCTCACGAATCCGCTTCCTCAACACGAGAAAGTTGCAGTCAATTTGATAGAAGGAGAGACTAACGATGTCTATCAAATTCACGATGTACTCTTGTTGAAAACCAATCTGGTCAAGATGCATTGTAGACAGAGTAGGTATGGCCATGTGCCACCTCATAATTATCACCAGTGTGATATCTGCTCTAAAGACAATCAGGGATGTTCTATGGTGCAAACAGCTCTACAGGAACAGATGGATCTCGGATGGATCCAAGAGCACCGAGTTCGTGGAGTTAACATGGTTTACACGAATTCTAACGTCATTCAGAACCACGATATTCGTGCAATGAATGTCAACTTGATGGCGATGCACTCAAGGCAAAGCCAGTATCATAATCTGCCGCGGCACGATTACAGTTCCTGTCTGATTTGCTCGGTAAACAAACAGGGATGCTCTTTCATACAGGAGGCCCTCCAGCGTCAGATGGATCTTAGATGGATCTAAGACTACCATGATAGGAACTCCTATCAAATCAACATGGTTCAAATCTTTGATATTCGCGTGATGAATACCAACCTGGTAGAGTTACATGCTGAGCAGGTCCGACTCGGATTCTTAACATCACATGACTATCAAAGCTGTAAGGCAGGTTGTGAAAATGATCGAGGTTGTACCCTTGTCCAGGAGGCACTTCAGCACTTGTTAAATCACTGGTGGATGCCAATTTATATGGATGAAGATACTCAGTAGCTTAGTATCAATAACAGAAACCCCACTCGGCGTCAGAGTCAGGATGTCCGATCTGTGGAAGCTAACCTAGTGAGGTTACATTGTATTCAAAGTGGGCGTGGCCAGGTGCCACCACACAACTATGAACGTTGCGGCGTCTGTTCGGAAAGTAACCAAGGGTGTTACCTTGTGAGAGCAGCTCTTCAGGGTCAGGTTGATCGTGGAGAGATTCGCCCATATTCGGGTTCTGGACCCATCAACTGGACGCCGAACTACCTTGCTGAGCAAGTTAGGGATGTTTTTGCCATCATCCCTCTACTTGACAAATCTAAAGTTCCCAACCGAGAACGGATCGAGATTAATTATGATGGTCATAAAAATCAGAAGGTTCCCATAGTCATCTATCTGTCGGGACCAACACCGTATGAATCAGCTAAGGCGATCCCTTACAAATACGGTGCAACGACAATTGAAAATGGAAAGGAAATTCCATTACCCTCCGTCGTGAATATTCCAGACATCAGTCGTGTAACACGGAGCAGTAGAATTTTCAACCGAGGAGTTGGAGAACCTAACAAGGAAAAGGAACTTCAGACGGAAACTCCTGATCCACCAGTCGGTCAATCCAGTAATCCCAACCTTTCGAAAAACAATGATGAGATACTGAAGCTCATCCAAAGGAGTGAATACAACATTGTCGATCAACTGTTATAAACTCCTTCAAAGATCTCGGTATTATCGTTGTTACTCAGTTCAGAAGCCCACAGGGAGGCTCTATAGAAAGTCTTGGAGCAAGCCTTTGTGGAACAGGATGTAACAATTAGACAGTTCGATAGCATTGTCTCTAACATCACTTCCTGCAACAATTTGGGATTTAGTGATGAGGAATTACCCGAAGAGGGTCTCCGTCATAACATGGCGCTCAATATCATAGTTAACTGCCAGGACGATGCTTTAGCCAGCGTACTGGTAGACACAGGGTCAGCCCTGAATGTTATGCCGAAGTCCACTTTGATGCAATTATCATTCAAAGGCCCTTCGATGAGAATCAGCGAGGTCGTCGTCAAAGCGTTCGACGGATCCAGAAAAACAGTTATCGGCGAAGTCGACCTTCCCATAACTATCGGTCCTCACACTTTCCAAGTCACTTTCCAGGTCATGGATATCCGGGCAACGTACAGTTGTTTATTAGGAAGACCTTGGATACATCAGGCTGGAGCGGTCACTTCGACCCTCCACCAAAAGCTAAAGTTCGTCAAGAACGATCAACTTGTCACAGTTTTTGGGGAACAAGCCTTGCTTGTAAGCAACTTGTCATCATCTACTGGCATAGAACCCGAGGAGGTTATTGGAACTCAGTTCCAAGCGCTGTCGGTGGGCAAGGACAATCAATCCCAAGGAGGAACCTCGATTTCCTCATACAAAGATGCTATCAAAACGGTCGAGAGTACCGATACAACAGGATGGGGACAACTTGTCATTCCTATTGACAATAAAACAAAGAAGGGTCTTGGTTTTTCTGCAACCTCTACCCAAACAGCTGCCAACGATGAAAGTCTTCATCCCCTTCAAAACTTCTTCCACAGTGGAGGTTTTCTTCACCCGGTGTCTCAAGCAGTACATGTTATCAATGAGGAAGATCCCTCCGACACAGATGAAGAATGGAAGTCCTATCTTAACGAGGACGGTTATATGTCTCAGGAAGAGATGCCTATGCCATTTTTCTATCCCGCACAGAGTCTGAGATTTATACCACGGTCAGACGTCAAAATGATGTATGGATATTGTGATCCGCAAGGATGTCGTGCTCCGCCAAATTCATTAGAGGAAGACACTCTGATGAAAGACAACTTTGACTATAATTACTATGGCCCAAAGGATGGTCTGCCAATGTGGCAGCCTTACCCAGGAAACTTGGGGCAAGAGAGTCAGCCGAACAATGAAAATCAGCTGACCTTCATTGAACAGAATACCTGTGTCCCCACCATGTCATGGGATCAACACTCAGGTCATTCAGAAACTACTCAACATGAAGATGAATTTGCAACGTTTGCAGGACTTGAATTCATCAACTATGCTTTTCCCGAGGTCAACGTCATCGAGAAGGATGACCCCTCTAGTTCCAGAGAAGTGTGGGACACCCTGGGACAATCGAGTGGGAAATACGACTATATGGTTAAGTACACCGCTCCCGAAAGCTCTCGTATCTGGCTCGAAGATATCCAGCCTACTGGATGGGGAGATACAGCTGAGAGCACAAATACTATGCAAAATGCAACTGAGGAATTCTCCTACGACAATTCTGCCTGGGAGACAGATTCCAATCATCCTGCTCCACCAGAAATCAGCGTTATTTCTGAAGACAAATCAAGGAAGGTGCCAGACTTTGTGATTCATCGAGGAATTCGCCGCTAATGGGTTGCCGTCGAGGTTCCGAAGATCGTTCATCAGTCAAAGTAATTGACATCTTTAACCTTTCACCCTGCCCAGGTGAAACGGATGTTTGATAGGGCTCGCTTTCTGTAAATTTTCCCTCTTCACTTTGCCCAATGCAACAGAGTTTTGTTTTATAGGGCTGTAGTTTCAAGAATCGACTTGGTCATTAATAAAATAACGTCGTTCTGTAATTTCTGCATTAATTGCTGTTTTCTCTTTTTGCTTTTTCAGAAAATGGTAATCCTAAAAAATAATTCAAATAAAAACAAGCAGTAAATTAAATACACTGCACACACTTGCATTTTCTCTATCTCTTCTAAACACGAATCATCACATCATGCAGATTGCTTGTTTTAAACACCGTTGAAACATACGATCTGATGCCTTCTCCCAACTTTGAGTTCCCGGTATTTGAGGCTGAAGAAGAAAATGACGATAAAATTCTAGAAGAGATTTCTCGACTACTCAGACAAGAGGAAAGGTCCATTGAACCTCACAAAGAGCCGTTGGAAACAGTAAACTTGGGTTCAGAAAAAGAGAGAAAAGAAATCAGGATTGGGGCACTGCTCAGTCCGGCTGCCAAAGAGAGTTTGATAAAGCTTCTCAAAGAATTCCCCGATGTATTTGCTTGGTCCTATCAGGATATGCCAGGGTTGGATACCAGTATCGTGGAACATCATTTACCATTGAGATCGGAATGTCCGCCAGTAAAGCAAAGGTTGAGACGGACTCACCCGGACATGGCCATCAAAATCAAAGAGGAAGTACAGAAACAGATTGACGCGGGTTTCCTCGCTACATCTGAATATCCTCAATGGTTAGCCAATATCGTACCCGTTCCCAAAAAGGACGGAAAGGTCAGAATGTGTGTCGATTACAGGGATCTAAACAAGGTTAGTCCAAAGGACGACTTTCCTTTACCACACATTGACATGCTGGTAGACAGCACAACAAAGTTCAAAATTTTCTCCTTCATGGATGGATTCTCGGGCTATAACCAGATCAAAATGGCACCGAAAGACATGGAGAAAACTTCGTTCATTACCCCATGGGGCACCTTTTGTTACAAGGTAATGCCGTTCGGTTTGAAGAATGTCGGGGCAACCTATCAAAGGGCCATGACTACTCTTTTTCATGACATGATACACAAAGAAATCGAGGCATATGTTGATGATATGATTGCAAAATCAAAAACAGAGAGTGAGCACGTTGAACATCTGCCAAAATTGTTCGGACGTATAAGAAAATTCAAGCTTCGCTTGAATCCCAACAAGTGCACCTTCGGTGTCCGATCATGGAAACTACTAGGGTTCATCGTCAGCCAGAAAGGAATTGAGGTTGATCCTGACAAGGTCAAGGCCATTCAAGAAATGCCTTCTCCGAAAACTGAAAAACAAGTCAAAGGATTCCAGGGACGTTTGAACTACATCTCCAGGTTCATATTCCTTATGACCGCCACGTGTGCGCCAATTTTCAAATTACTCAAAAAGAACCAGGATTGCGTTTGGACAGAAGATTGTCAAACCGCCTTCGACAGTATTAAGGAATATCTGTTGAATCCTCCAATTCTATCACCTCCAGTGGAAGGAAGACCACTGATCATTTACCTCACAGTTCTAGAGGACTCAATGGGATGTGTACTTGGCCAACAAGACGAAACCAAACGGAAAGAGTCTGCCATTTACTATTTGAGCAAGAAATTCACCGACTGCGAGACTCGATACACGATGCTTGAGAAAACTTGCTGCGCTTTGGCTTGGGCAGCCAAACGTCTTCGCCAATACATGATTTGTCACACTACTTGGTTAATCTCCGAAATGGATCCAATCAAGTACGTCTTCGAAAAGCCTGCTCTCACGGGAAGAATTGCCCGTTGGCAGATGTTGTTATCAGAATATGACATAGTGTACCACGCTCAGAAAGCCGTTAAATGAAGTATCTTAGCCGATCATTTGGCTCATCAACCGATTGACGATCAGGAATCAATCGGGTTTGACTTCCCAGACGAAGATGTCATGTATCTAAAAATGAAAGATTGCGATGAACCGTTACCCAGTGAAGGGCATGAACCAAGTTCCCAGTGGGGACTTAACTTCGACGGAGCAGTTAATCATTATGGAAACGGAATTGGGGCAATCATTGTTACCCCTCAGGGTACCCACATTCCTTTCACTTCCAGACTTACGTTCAAATGTACGAACAACGAGGCCGAATACGAAGCTTGTAGTATGGGTCTCGAAGAAGCAATTGATTTAAGGATAAAAAACTTGGACGTATACGGCGATTCAGCCTTGGTTATCAATCAGATAAAAGGAGATTGGAACACATACCAATCAGGACTGATTCCTTACAAAGACTATGCAAGAAGGTTGCTACCTTTCTTCAATATAGCCGAGTTTCATCACATCCCTCGTGAGGAGAATCACATGGTTGATGCATTAGCCACTCTCTCTTCCATGATTAGTGTAGGTCAATGGAACGACCTACCTAAGATCGACATAATGCGCCTTGAACGGCCCGCTTACATCTTCACGATTGAAGCAGTCATAGAGGACAAACCTTGGTATCACGATATCAAATGCTTCCTTCAAAAACAAGAGTACCCACCTGGGGCACTCAGAAAAGACAGAAAAACCGTCAGAAGATTAGCTGGAAGCTTTTTCCTGAGTGGTGACACTCTCTATAAGAGAAATTTTGACATGGTCTTGCTCCGATGCGTCGACAGACCAGAAGCAGACATGCTTATGAAAGAAATTCATGAAGGATCCTTTGGCACTCATGCCAACGGACATACAATGACGAGAAAAATTCTGAGAGCAGGGTACTATTGGTTGACCATGGAATCCGACTGCTACAAGTACATGACAAGGTGTCACAAGTGTCATATATACTCCGACAAAATTCATGTACCATCATCACATATCAAAGTTCTCTCTTCGCCATGGCCATTTTCCATATGGGGAATCGACATGATTGGCATGATTGAGCCCAAGGCTTCAAACGGACATCGGTTCATCCTGGTAGCCATTGACTATTTCACCAAGTGGGTCGAAGCAGCGTCATTCGCTAATGTAACCCGACAAGTGGTGGTCCGATTTATCAAAAACAATATCATATGCCGTTATGGTGTTCCAAGCCAGATCATTACTGATAATGGATCTAACTTGAACAATAAGATGATAAAAGAGTTATGTGCAGAGTTCAAGATCGAACACCATAACTCATCTCCCTACCGACCCAAGATGAACGGAGCGGTAGAGGCGGACAATAAGAACATCAAGACGATTGTTCAGAAGATGGTTGTAACCTACAAAGACTGGCACGAAATGCTACCCTTTGCTCTTCACGGTTATCGAACATCTGTCCGCACTTCAACAGGGGCAACCCCTTTCGCTCTAGTATATGGCATGGAAGCAGTGCTCCCCATAGAAGTAGAGATCCCGTCAATCCGAGTATTGATGGAAGCTAAGCTCACCGAAGTTGAATGGTGTCAAAGCCAACACGACGAACTGAACCTGATCAAAGAGAAGCGAATCACAGCACTATGCCATGGTCAGTTGTATCAACAGAGAATGAAGAGGGCGTTTGACAAAAAGGTCTGACCTCGTGTTTTCAGAAAAGGAGACCTCGTGCTTAAGAAGATACATTCATTTCTCACTGATTCGCGAGGTAAATGGACTCTGAATTATGATGGCTCCTATGTGGTCACGAAAGCTTTCTCAGGCGGCGCCTTGAGACTTGCAACCATGGACGCAGAGGAATTTTCCTACCCCACGAATGTTGATGTAGTCAAGAAATACTTCGCCTAAACTAAAAAAAAAACATCTCGGTGGATTGAAAACCCGAAAGGGCGGTCCAAGCAAAAGTTAGAGACATGAGAAAAAAATCATCCCGGTGGATTGGAAACATCACAGTACAATCCAGGCAAAAGTTAGGGATAATGGCAAGTAACTATGTTCAACAGAGGCAAGTCCCTCAGCAACAGTTACATCATCCGCCAGAAAACTCCAGTCAAGGTCATCTTCGACAGAAGCTCAGGATGTCCCGAATTCAAAGTTGGTAGAAGGATAGTGGTTGTTATGTTTCAACGTAGCCCTTTTCCCTGTAAATTACCATTTTCTAACTTTGTATATACTCTTTGGAATCACGCGTTTGGCTGATTTCCATCCTATCAATAAAATTTGAGCCTTTGTGCTTTCATTTGTAGTTCTTATTTGTTTTAGCTTTACAAAATTGCGTTTTAACATGATTAACGATTCTTGAAATAAAACAAAAATGAATTTACTTGTTAAAACTTTTTCTACTTTTTAATAAAGACGACAATTTCTTTTGACTGTTGAATATTAGAAGAACATCGGTCGCTTCTCCAGAAGTAATCGAACCTCAAAGTGCAGAATCAAAGTACTTCTTCTAACCCAGTACGCCTGAATGAAGGGATCAACTGTGTCAGAGACCTTGTTTCGTCTGACACGCCTCGGCCGAGTTATCATCTCCTAAGCCCGATCAACATAGCTCTCAACAGGGACTCTCTCTCTTAAGCAAGGTGGAATTACTATCTTGAACCAGCGGTACTTCTTCGCCCTGCGATGGCCGAGTATCCAGTCGTGTTCACCTGTCAGTTTGTATGTCGCGTCAGTTTTGTCAGCATAAACATATATGCATCATTGCATTATTGATTTGCATTCACATTTCATATTGCATCGCTATCACTCTAGTCGGTCTTGTCCCCTAGTGATAAAAGTCCTCTCAATTGAGTTGTCAGCCCTTTCCTCGTCATGAAGTGTTACATCTGAACATTCTCTCTCCTCCAGTTTTATTTCTGGATTGAAGTTGGCCCTTGACCACTTTGATAACTTGAACCTCTGAAAGACAGAGAGCCCTCAGTTAACATCACTCTTCGCCATTGAAGATGATATCCTTGTTTTCCCAAATTAAAGAAAATACCGAGAGAAAGCCTCCTAAATCGGAGATTCGGCAGTACGGCAGTTTTTCTCCGAAAAACCCACCGATGAAAAGGTCATCGGCACCTCAAAATTGGATCACATCATATGCCATTTCTCCGGGAAGATCCCGAGAAAAGTATGATGTAAAGACCCCAAGCGAATGCAGTCTCTCAAGGGACTCGCATTCCCCGAGTAGAGTCAACAAATGGCATCTCCAACAGAGAAGTTTGTACACCTCTACAACTCAGACGACTGGGTTCCCCAGCAAGTCTGACATCAAAACTTTTTCCATCAAAAGGAAGATTCGGCGAGAAGTTTGAGGAGAACCGCTACGCGTAGCGTCCCTTGTCAATAAAGTTTATTGACGAAAGAAACTAAGACCAGTTCCTTGGTAGGAAACCAGGATCGAGGGGAAGTTCAAACTTCAGAAACTTAGACCAGTTCTTTGGTAGGAAACCAAGATCGAGGGGAAGTTTACTTCAGAAACTTAGACCAGTTCCTTGGTAGGAAACCAGGATCGAGGGGAAGTTTACATCAGAAACTAAGACCAGTTCCTCGGTAGGAAACCAGGATCGAGGGGAAGTTTAAATCAGAAAACTGAGGCCAGTTCCTTGGTAGGAGACCAGGATCGAGGGGAAGTTTACCTTTCTAAGCATCATTGCTTAGCTAAAGAAGATGAATGTGTAAGCTACCATTCATAACCACCATCAAAATTTTGGGTATTCTGATATTAAATCCTCTTGCACCCCGAATGCTCGAATACCTTCGTCATTCACACTTTCGTGTCCAAGAAGATTAAATAGGGGCATCTGTCATACCCCAAATTTTGACCACTAAGATTTCCCATCATTGTGAAAATCATCATCACAATATGGATGGGCCATCATACTTCATCAGTCTCCCCAAAGATGGGTGAGCATCCACTATAATCAAGAATTAGGGTTTCAAGCCCTCTCCGAGTTCTTAGACAAAGGATCAATCAAGGAATGACATGGTCTTCAACTTGTCTAACCTCTCAAACATCCACAATGGATCAAAAGGACTCCCACTTCAAGGATTAAGCACAAGGCTGCTCCCTTCTTGGTGGATTAAGTCTCAAGATCTACAGTGTCACCAAATTAGGGTTTTGGTCGACCAGGGCCTCCAGATGGAAAATTTTCATCTGGGCACAAGCCAATGATCCAAAAACTAACCTAATATACTCCATGGAACCTCATGGACCCAATCATCAAGTCAATTTTGCCTCAGGGGATGCATTCATCAAAAATCAGGAATTAGGGTTTCTTGACCTAATTCACCCATAAGTTGACTTTTAGGGAAAATCATGAGCCAAGACTTCAAGAGAGGGTTTGATGGTCTCTAATGAGATATATTGATCCATTTGGAACAATGGATTAATCCAAGAAGCTTGAGCAACAAGTTTCAATTTCATCTGCACCACAGTTAGGGTTTTAAGGAAAAAGTCAACTGTAACTTTGACTTTTGGCCAGGACATGCTCCCAAGACCTATGACATGCATCAATATACCCTATGACACCCATGGAACATGTCCATCAAGTTTGATTTAGGTCAAGGACATGATTTCCTGAAGAATTGCACAGTTTGGAATTCATCTGATAAAAAGTCAATTGTGCACAAAAGTCAACTTTGACTTTATGAGTTTTTTCACCAAAATGGATTTTTAACCCTAAAATGATGTTAATGTATGATTTGAATCATCATTCATCAATAAAAATCAAAGAAAGTGGGATAACTTGTAAAAGGGGTAACCATAAAAACTTAGAAAATTTTCTAAGTTATGGAAAAAGTGACACTAATGTGCCAACTTTGGAGGGCCATAACTCCTAAACCACAAGGCCATTTTCTCCCATCCAAGGCTTGATTTGTAGATCTCATTGCCCTCTACAAAAAATTCAACTAGACCTAATTCCAACTCCTCATGGATTTTGAGTTATGGAGTGATCAAAATCAAGAAAAGTCACTTTGTTCCAACACTTAGTGAAAATTTCACTAAGTCAGATTTTACCCTACTTTTTGCCAAATGTAGGGGGATTTTTCACTTGGATTCAAAAGAGATCAAAACCACACATGTTCAAACAGTTGTTGTATCATGTAAGGGCTTTCCAAAATGGCCAAGAACATTACCAAATTCCATTTGAATCATGAGATATGACATTGGAAAGTTGCCTTGCTGAAATCTGCCAAGGCAAGGCAGAATTTGCATTTTTGCTCGATTTGCCAAAATCAGCCAACTCCAAATGCTCCTATCCACTTGGACACCTCAGAGGATTGAATCTAAAGGGGACAATCACTGAGCCAAGCCTCCAAAGTCTTTGGAATAAGAAATAGCATGTTGAACCTAGAATGGCCAAAATAGGGACAAGACTCCAATTTTGGATTGGAGCATTCAATGGAAGCTTCAAGGTGCATGGACTGAGCCATTCTCAACTGAATTCAGTCAAGACTTATCCAAGACCAAGGGAACCACAGCCCTGTGCCCTAACCTCTAGTCAATGGCTAGAGGAGACTTGGATTTCCATTGGCCAACATTTAACAAACACCTGCTGCAGTTGCCATTCACTGTGGATCCCAAAACAAACTTGTTATACTATAAATAGAGCTCAATTATGATCAGTTTAAGTACACCAAAGGCCTACAACACTTGCCTTTCTCAAAAACCACTTCTCACTCTAAAAAATGTCTTTCTTAGCAAGTCACTATCGGGTTTTTTATTAGAGAGCAATTCCACTCAAACCAATCACACACACACACCTCATATACATCATATGTGAGCTGATCAAACACTTAAACAACAACTGGAACACTGATTTCTCAGAATCACCAGTCAATTGCTCAAGTTTTTAACCAAAGTGCAGTTGACATGTCATGAAGTGATCCAGCCATTCTCAGTCAAGTCCAAGCATTCAAACACACTCCATAGGATGTAGGGAAGTTGTTCAGATCATCACAATTCATCTGTAACACCTCCTACTCAGAAATCAATTTGCTCTTACTGTCACGACCTAGAGGTAAGCTTAAACTTGGTCATCTCTCAATCTATGCATATTTCCTCGCATAATACTTTTGCCAAATGTTCATAATCATGCATGGAATGTTTCCCCTCAATTAATTGCATTGTTTGAATCGTGTATCAAAAATCCTAGCCTTCATGCAGAAATTAGGGTTCTTGAGGATTTTTCGTGATTTCTTGTTATATGTTTAATTTAAATGAAATCAAATGCCATAGACATGATCGTGAGGTTGAAACGAGTTGATTGGTATGTGGATTGCATGATATAATCAAGTATTCAGTGAGATTGGAGAGAAAATGCAAATCTGGGCAAGCCCAGAACACGCGCGTGTTCTTGGGTGTTCTTGGTGCCATTTTCATAAATTCAAATATTTGAATTTTGTGATTTTATTTAATTGATTCAAAAATTAATTTCTCTCAGAGTTTTAATGATTTTGAGTTGATTCTTTTTTTAATTATTCACAAAAATGTTAAAATAATTTTTCCACCTTGATTTTGCAACTTTTAATGCTTTCTAATTATTTTGTAGGTCAATACTTAATTTTTGAAACATTAATCCAAGATCACAATTTGTTTTTCCTATGCTAAACAACTTTGGCCATTTTAATTGAATTTTTATTCAATTAAAACACATTTTTGAAAAAAAATTAGGGTTTTTGGATTAATTCAACCCTCATAAATCATTTTCAAAACACTTTGGGCCTCTAATAGAGTGTAAGACCCAATCCTTTTTTTGACCAAATCATTTTTGGGCCTCAGTGCATTGTATAAGTCCCGATACCGTCAAAAACAAACGGCGCGATCGTCGCCTTTTGAAAAATAACCTTTTGGGCCTCTCCTTGAGCTATAAGACCCATTCAAAACTTTTGGGCCTCTAATAGAGTGTAAGACCCAACCCCCTTTTAACCAAAACATTTTGGGCCTCACTTATTGTATAAGTCCCTTCGTGTTAAAAGAAAATCTCGGCGCGATCGCCATTTTTAAACGGAAAAAACAAACTGGGCCTACCCTCGTGTAGTAAAACCCATTTCTTTTATTTAAAACTTTTTGGGCCTCTTGAGAGAGTGTAAGACCCATCCCTTTGTACAGAAAACAATTTTTGGGCCTCAGTCACTTGTATAAGTCCCTCTGTACAAATTCAAACAGTGCGCTCACTGATAAAACCCTGGGCCTCCCCTTGAGCTGTAAGCCCCAAATCATTCTTTTTCAAAGCACTTTCTCCTTTGATTTTGAATATACTGTTGTTTTCAATCTTTCTTTGTTGAACAACTAACAAAACAACATGGAAGCTCTACAACCGAGTAAGTGGTTATCGCTTTCATTTACCGCATTCATATACATATAAATTGTATTGTGGGGTTGTTTCACTGTAAGTCTTCTTTCATAAACTCATATCAATTGTGTAATAATAGTATTAATATTTAGAGTTTCCCCGGCAACTACGTCTAGAACTAGGTGACGCCGTTTCGTTTATTCATAGAAATAGACAACTAGATCCCCAATAGGATCACCAGATACAGTCTTCTCTTCGGCTGTCCTCATTAGGAATTGTCAAGAAACTCTACTCCTAGAGATGAATGTATTCTCCGTATTTGGCATCTTTGAGTTTCTTCCAAATTCTCAAACTTTCCTGACTTGATCTATTCCTTGTGAATAGGTTGCCTTGAATTTCTCGGGGTTTGGGGACCCACGGGCTTCTTAAAAGCATCGGCTCCTCTTGGGCATCGTACAAGGACCCACAGGCTTCCTAAAAGCAACCCCGCCTCCTCTACGGCTTCTTAGAAGTATTCACAGCCTCCTCTTAGGCTTCATATAATGATCTCTTCCTCCGGGAATAATAGCCTCCTCTTGGGCTTAGTACAAGGACCCGTCGGCTTCTTAGAAGTATTCACAGCCTCCTCTTAGGCTTCGTATAATGATCTCTTCCTCCGGGAATGATAGCCTCCTCTTGGTCATCGTACAAGGACCCGTCGGCTTCTTAAAAGTTTCCAGCCTCCTCTTGGGCTTCATACAAATTGTCCCGACGACCTCCTAGAGGTATAGGAACAGAAATTAGTCATCTGCATAGAACAGTCCTTTCATAGAGTCTACTACTGTTTCTCAAAGCATAGTACAAAAGATGAAACTCTAGACTTGGACAGACTAATCTCCTTGAGTCTCAAAGACATTCTCAAGTGACCCCTTCGTTAAATAGGAAGAAAACCCGTAGACTCGGACAGTCTCAATACCCTTCGGATTTCCCACTTCCTTAAAGAACAGGAATAACCCGGATCCTCGAATCAAAATCCTTGAGTACAGTGTTACTCATATAAGAACTAATTTTCTCTTTCAAAATCAGTATACTGGACCTGTCACTCAACTGAAATAGTTACAACAGCCTCCTCTTAGGCTTTGTATAATGATCCTTCTCTAGTGAAGTTAGCCTTCTCTTGGGCTTTGTACAATGATTCTCCCCAGCGGAGTTAACAACGTTTAGCTTCTTTCTCGGGCTTTGTACGAGACACATAAGAGACTCCCTCGTTGAGTCAATCACCCTTTCGCCTCCATCTCAGGCTTTATACGAGATACAAAAAGGTTCTTATTGAGCCAAACAAATTTTAGCCTCCATCTTGGGCTTCGTACGAGATACAAAAAACTCTCTTGTTGAGTCAAATAGCCTCTATCTCGGGCTTTATACGAGATACCAAAAGACTCCATCGTCGAGTCAAAACCTTTTAGCCTCTCTCTCGGGCTTTGTACGAGACACATATTAGCCTCCTCTTAGGCTTTGTATAAGAAAACCACTGGTTGATCGAATCAACCTTTTAGCATCAAAGTTGTGCCTCGTTCACAGTACACAAACATCAACAACTCCTTCTTCTTCATCTAATCGCTGTAAGCGGCAAGCCACTGGATCATTTACATCCATGCCACTGTCCCTCTTTTAGCATGAGAAATTCCTAAGGAAAGATAGCATTGCTCTACACTGAGTTAAAGTCTTCTCCTTCAGGTTAAAATCCCCTTTAAAGGAAATTATGGCATTGCCGGATTCACATATCCCGGTTAAAGTAATTCTCCTTTATAACCAGTCGTAACAGACAACCCCCTCTTTAGAGATGACAAATTCTCTCTAAAGTTGAGACCTTTTAGCTTCACATCTTGGGCTTTGAACAAGATACAAACCACCTTTCGCTTCACGTCTTGGGCTTTGAATAAGACACCAAAACAACCATTTCCTCCCATAGAATAGGAGGAACTACGAATGCTCTGATTTCCCTGTTTCGGTAAACGGGAATACGTAGGCATAAGATTGAAAGAAAAATCTTAGTGAGCACACTAAAAAAAAACCCAAAATCCCATACTTTCATATATATCCGTCCTAACATCTCAACCAATAGCCTAAAGCACCCCTCGTCAACAAAATAAACTAGGAGAAACCCCGAATCTTTGTAGCATCTATAACCTAACAGACCGTTGTTTAATCTCAGTATGCAAGCAGGGTTAGTTGGAGACATCTATTTCCCTTCCTTCATCAGCTTTAATAGGATAAAAAATGAATCTAACTGTAGTACTAGAGCGATCGTACTTCGCAACCACATCGAAAAATCACTCGCTACAAAATGAAAAGTTAGAATCATACATGTTGGACAAAGATCAAACATGATAAATAGAAATAACATGGCAAGATGAATAAGGAAGTGCAATAAAACCCTAATAAGCATTCCTAATCTTATCATGAATAAAGGTCTCAAGATTAAATATTCTTACTAATTTATTTTTATATTTAGAAAGTAAATTCAATTAGAAGAATATAGCAAAAAGAAGGGAAGAAAAAGGATGAAAAATAAGCAAGTTGTGGAAATTAGAAAATGAAGCATAAACTTGAAAAATAAAATACAACCAACAAGTGATAAAAAAGTAAGGAAGTGGTACACCTAGGGATTGAACCTAGGTCTTTTCGCTTGCAGTTTAAAACTCATACCATCAGGCCAATGCGCGCATGTTGAACATATGGTGAGAACACACATACATATATCAAAGGAAGCGAAAAAATCAGAAAAAACAAAAGGACTGGGGCGAGGGGGATTCGAACCCCGGTCCTAGAGGTAGTAAGGCGTGATAGTGTGTGCTTGCCACTGGGGTGGCTGTTACATCCGGTAACAAAACCAACTCAATAAATATATGAACCGAACATGCACGCATATTCCAAATAAACAACAAACCAATCAAGAAATGCAAACTGCTCGTGACAGCCAATGTTCATTCCCTGCTATGCCATACTACAAACATTGCCAAAAGACATCGTTCAAAGTCCAAATAGCAACTCAAATATGTTACAATGAGTGGTTAAAACAAGGACAGGGCAGATCAAGATAATTATAGATTCCTAACTATTAAATGACAATTCATGGATATAAATAAAGGTAACAACATCAACAACATTAAGCAGTTAGTAGCAAAAGCAACATGTTATCAGGGAAATTACAATTCACAAAGTGATTAGCTCTCAACAACCAACAATGCTAGCACCAACAAGACAACAAGGTTCAAAAGGTAAGGTCCATAGGTTATCAAGAACTGCAGCAAATAGTTTCACCAAGATACAAGCAAAGTACACGATGTAGAAGGCATGGTGATAAAATCATGAACCAAAGTTAGGTTAAAGGTACACCAGTTCATACAATGTCAAAGCAAGCTACTTAGGTTCATAGTACTCAGCACTTCATGAAGCAAAGATCAAACAGAATTGTATATACATGGTATCACCCAAGTCAAGTAGCAATTAGGCATAAGCAACAGATACACAAGAAGCTACACTTATCATGTTGATATAAGCATAAAATCAGTCATGTTTACAGTGATAAATACACAAACATCATGATGGTCAAAATTCTCACATGTGTTCAAGAATAGGGCATGTTACAAGACAGCATAGCAGCCACATTCAAATTCAATCAAAAGTATCACTTTAACACAGACAAAAGCATGGGACTTGGTGGAAACCAAGTTAGGCAACATCAAGCAAACACACTATCACGCATATATGGATTAGGTTCAAGGTGGTTTAGTAAATGTTAAAGGCACATAGAGGTAACAAACATCCATAAACTAAAACATCTCAAGGCTAACACATATCATGAACATAATGTTGACATAAAGAACAAGATCATGATATCATAAAAGTATAACTTCTGAGTTTAACAGTTTGAATAGAATGGCCTCATATGTACAAGATGGCATAACATAATATGACAAGTCACAGAACATTGGAGGTACATGATTATTAGCAACACATCTCTTACCCTAAACTTCACATTTATGAACACAAACCTTAATCATGCACTACCACTATCAAACCAAAGGATTACAATACAAGAAACTAAATCACTAAGTATCAAAACAATTTAAAACATCAAGCTCAAGCACATGGTCAACCAAAATCAGTGTCAAGGCAAAGTGGTACATACAAATATTAAAACATACAAAAGTATCAAGCGTCCACAACAATAGAGTTCAAAACCACCACTTGAGAGCACAAAGTAAACAAAGAAGATGGTGACAGAAAAAAAATCAGTGCTACTTGACAAAAGCAAACTTGATTAAGCCAACAACAAAGATAGACAAGTCCAAACATCTCAAGACTTAGAAGTATAACAAAACTATATAAAGAAACTAAGATTCAAGAGTCCTTTGTTTCAAAATCACACTCAAGCATATATGATGTCCAAGTGTTTTAACAAAATCAAGCATCAAAACTTGTCAATACAATACCATAATGAAAACTTACAATTGCAGCCACTCAATGAACAAAATCAGAGACATTGTAACTCATCACAAAAACATACATGTGTAGCATATCAATGAAGAACATCATTTTATTTTATGAACTCAAGTCATGAGCAAACAAACGATATATTCAAACATATATCAACCAGATACGCATGTAAAGAACAATGAAATGCCTATGGCAATGATAACATAAAATGAGCATTATTAACAAAAGGATAAGAATACAATACCAAGTGGAGTAATGTTCACTGTCTTCAAGTATGATGGCTGCCTTCCCTTCCATAGCAACTCCAAAGCCAACTTCCAACTTGCTTGCTCGAAACTTATGGAACTTCAGAGGATTTTTTAGTGCTTTGTGATAGTTGTTGGTGTCTTGATGTGTAGAATCAATCCCCTTTTATAGGCTGAACCCAAGGGTTGTGTGAGTCCAAAATACAAACACTTGGAGTGCTGAGTAGAAGCTAGAGTCACAACGTCTCTTTTGAATTCAAAAACGGTCCATTCCTTGGAGACAAATGCGCTGCTTATGCTGCCAAAATATCAGAGGTGCAGAGTCCATTCACCACTTCATGTATTGCTTCAGAGCCCCTTACTTGATGTCATATGGAGGGGTATCAAATGAGGCAAAGGTTGGGGATGGCGTGAAGAGTTCGCAGGTGGTAGCAGGTTGAATGCTGAATCGAGCAACTCCTCTGAACCACTTTTAATGAACCAAACAGTTGAGAGCTCAAAAGGGCAATGTTCTTGGAAAATTCAAATTGAGAAACCGCGCCAAAGGATTGAGGTTGAAATGATTTTTGAATGAATTGATATTCTCATGTTTTGAATTTCTTCTCCCAATCTGAATTTCGCAAGCATGAACGAGGAAGAAGGAACAATTTTGGTTGCTTTTGCTTCTTTAACGTCCACGCGTCGCCTCCTCATTGGTTGGAAATTGAGTTGAAAAGTCAACACAATAATGTTTGATCCTTATTGGTCCTTGGCAATGAATTCCATTTCCATATTTTGTAGCATTTTTTGTCACGATGGGCTCATTGGTGGGCTTATGAATAAAAATTAGAAATGGTTTTTTTATCTTTTGTTTATAAAAGAAAAATGAAAGATTAGGAAAACAAATAATAATGGTGGATTTGGCAATTGATTAGGGTTATAGATATGGTTTAGGAGAATTAAAATTGTCAAATTGGATGAAATTAGTTAAATGAAGGGCTAATGAAATAGGTTTGGAATTGAAGGTGACAAATGAGGGTAGATAAGGTGGGTAGAAATTTGGTTATGGAGAGGATCATGGTTAGGGTTATGGAGACAATCTCTTAGAGACTTGCTTGATTCAATGCTCCATCCAAAAATCTTGATTAATCACCTCTTGAATCTCCTTAAGATAGCACCTGATAAAAAAACAAAAGAAACAAACACAAACAAAAACCTGATAAAAGGGTTAGCTATGCAATGTGATTGACCTAATATGACATGCAAGAGATCAATGAATCTAAGGGTAAAATTTGGGGTACAACAACCGAGAATAGATCATTTAATGAGTAGTTCTAAGGTTTGAAGAAATTCAAAAGATGCCATTCACAGAGAATATATCACCTCTGGGGAGTAGAATTTCTTTGACAATTTCTAATAATGACAGCCTGAGAAAAGTTTCACGAAGAATAATGCCTTTCTCTTTGTTCCATATTGTTTAAGCCCAAGATAAGGCAAGACTGTATCTGGAAATCCTATGGGGATCTAGTTTTGACTGTATTAAAGAGTAACCAACTGGCTTTACCTAGTTCTAGACCTAGTTGCCGGGGAAAACTCTAAATAGATATACTAGTGTATATATATATATATATATATATATAGTTGATATATGACAAGTATTTAAAAGGGTATGAAAGAAGGACTTATAGGGGAGCAGCTTCCCACAATACAGTTATATATATTAAAGCATGTAAATGAAAGCTGATAAAAACTTACAGGTGAGCAAACTTTCATGCTGTTCAAACAAATATATACATGTATAGGTTCAAGTAATTAAAAGAAAGCTGATAAAAACTTACAGGCGAGCAAGCTTCCATAGATGTAATGTTAGTTTTAAAGAAATTAAAGAAAGTTTTGATAACAACCGTATATTTGAACCTAAATCAAAGGGAATTTGTTTTTGAACAGATTGTTGGGGCTTATACTCAAGGAGAGGCCCAGATGAACAAAACAGTAATCTTACCATTGTTTTAAAAATTATACTGGGACTTATACAATGACTGAGGCCCAAAGAGGTTTTCTGTACAAAGGGGTGAGTCTTACAACTCAAGGAGAGGCCCAAAGGTTTAGAAAAGAAAAGAAATGGGACTTACAACACAAGGGTAGGCCGAGTTGGTTTTGTTTTAAAATGGCGATCGCGCCGAGATTTTCTAACATACAGTGGGACTTATACAATGACTGAGGCCCAAAATTATTTATGTACAAAAGGGGGTTGGGTCTTACACTCTATTAGAGGCCCAAAGATTATTTTTTGTACAAGTGATGGGGCTTACAACTCAAGGAGAGGCCCATGGAAAAACAGTGATCGCACCGTTGTTTTGAAAATTGTATCGGGACTTATACAATGACTGAGGCCCAAAATTATTTTATGTACAAAAGAGGGTTGGGTCTTACACTCTATTAAAGGCCCAAAGATTTATTTGTATACAAGTGATGGGGCTTACAACTCAAGGAGAGGCCCATGGCGAAACAGTGATCGCACAGTTGTTTTGAAAACTGTATTGGGACTTATACAATGACTGAGGCCCAAAAATGGTTTTTAATTTACAAGGAATGGGTCTTACACTCTATTAGAGGCACAAAAGTGTTTAAAATTTAAAATCAAGAGGAAGCCCTAATTTTATATTAAAATATCATTTTTCAAAGGAAATTTAACTAACAAATGATAAAATATCAATTATATTAAAAAACAAGTTGTACACTTTGAAAAATATTTTGAAAATTAATGTTTAATCATATGAAAGCTTGAAATTCAATTGGTTTTGAAAGATCAAAGTGGGAATTTCATTTTAAAAGTTGTTTAAAAACAATAAAATGAAATAAATTACAAAAACTCTAACTATATTAAATAAATAATATAAATTGGATTTTTTTGTAGAATAAATATTTAAACATTTTGGTGAATTGTGAGAAAAAGAATAAATTCAAAAACATAAATATTCAGAGAGAAATTAATTTTTGAATCAATTAAACAAAAATAACTTAAAAATTCAAAAATTTGAATTATGGCGCCAAGAACACTTGGTTCTTGCCCGCGCCCTTTGTTTTTGCAGATTTGCATTTTCTCACTTTTCTCCATGATTTCTCAATGGTTTTGCATGATTCAAGTACCAATCTTGTTTGTTTTTGAACAAGGATCACAACCATATAGTTCAATTGCATTTATAGTAAGTATAGAGAAAGAAATCAATAGAAACCCTCAAGAATCCTAATTTCAGTATAAACACAATGAAATTCCATACACGATTGATTCATGGCAATTGATTGAGGATTATCACTCTATATACATGCAAGAATAAGATGGTAACTCAAAAATTCATTTATGATGCATGGAATATAGAGTTTGAAGGGTTCATGCTTACCTCTTGCAGCTGGTGATCGAGTTTGGTGATGGAGGTGTTACAACTAGGTTCCAATGATCTGGACAGCTTCCTTAGGTGCCATGGAGTGTGTTTGAATGCTTGGAGTGGATTGAAATGAGCTAGAACTTGATGTGGCACCTCAAATGCAACTCTGTCAAGAACTTGAGCAATTGGCTGGTGATTTTGAGAATCTGATGTTCCAGATGTGATTTAAGAGTTTGGATCACCTCTATATGTTATATGTGAGGTGTGTGAACCATTGGTTTGGTTGGAATCACTCTTAAATGCAAAACCTGATAGTGACTTGCAAGAGAAGGTGTTTTTGGAGGGAAAGTGGTGATTTTGAGAAAGGAATATGTTTAGGACCTTTGGTGTACTCAAACTGATCACAATTGAGGCCTATTTATAGTGTGTCATGTTTGTTTTGCTAGCAACAATGTGTGGCAACTGCAGCAGGCCTTTTGCCAATGTGGATCAAATGGAATCTCAAGTCTCCTCTTGCCATTGACTTGAGATTAGAGCACAGGCATATGGTCCTCTATTATATGAGCTTATCTTGACTCATTTGGTTGATCATGGACTGATATATGCCAGCTCTATGCATCCATTGATTGTCTCAAAACAAAATTGGAGTCTTGAGGCATCTTTAGCTTTTAGGGATGGCACACCTACATGTAGTTCCAAAGACTTAGGAGGCTTATGGTTCAGTGTTTTTTCCTCCTTGGTCTTCCCCTGAGGTGTGCATATGGATAAGCATGTCTTGGATGACTCATAATATGCAAATTCGACCAAATGTACAATTCTGACTTAGTTAAAAATCAAATTTTGGAGCTAACTTCCCATGGATGTATCTCTCAGCTCAAAATGAATTAGAGAGACTTCTTGTACTTTTTGAAAAGCTAGAATTATGTACTAAAACATTGAAGTTTGAAGTTTTAATTGATTCATCTTGGATCAATGTGAAAAATGCCTTGAAAGTTTGATGTTTCATGCTGAAATTACAAGGCAGAATTTTCACTAAGTGTTTTTTGACATATTTTGGTTTTTTCACCACTTTGATCCACTACTAACTAAAAATCCATGAAGAATTGGAACTTGATGTAGTTGAAGCTTTTGTAGAGTATAGCAAGACCTACAAATCCAGCTTTGGATCACCCAAAATGGTTGCTTGGATCTCAAGTTATAGTCCTTGGAAGTTGGTACCTTAGCCACTTTGTTTCATAACTTAGAAAAATGCCAAGTTTTTTTTATGGTTACCCCTTTAACAAGTTAACTCACTTTCTTTGATTTTTCTTGATGAATGATGATTCAAATCACATATTAACATTGTTTTAGGGTTAAGGAACCTTGGTTGACCAAAATTCCAAAAAGTCAAACTTGGACTTTTGTACAGTTGACTTTTTTATCAGATGAAATTTTGACTTTGTGATTCTTTTGTGAAATCAATCCTTGGGTTCAATTAAACTTCATGGATTGCCTCCAAGGGCATTTAGGAATGTCTTGGACCCCTCCCCCAAGGTTTGAGTTCAAGGGTAGGCCAACAGTCAAGGATAGGGTTGACTTTTTCCATCAGAAGCCCTAATTTGTGATCAGATGGTTTTGAGCTCTTGTGTCTTATGATGTGAGCTCTTTGAGTCAATCAAATCTTGTAAACATGTCAACATGATGTATTTGAGGTCTTTGAAGTTCATTTTGAAGCTTCAAGCCATGCCTCACTTCACAAGTTAACTCAAGAGTTGAATTAGGTCAAAAGCCTAATTCCTGATTCTTTGATAGATGGACCTTCAAGGTGATTTTGCCATTGTGGGTGGGCTCTTGAGATCCTTTTGAGCTTATAGGACCACACATTGAGGCATTGGCTCATGTCTAGATGGAAATTTTCATCTGGAGGCCTTAGTCGACCAAAACCCTAATTTGGGGACACAGGCGATCTTGAGGCTTGATCCACTTGGAATGCTGCAACCTTGTGCTTGATTCTTGATGTGGGGGCCCTCTTGGTCCTTTGTGGGTGTTTAAGAGGCTAGACAAGTTGAATATCATGTCATTTCTTGATTGACCTTTTGTCTAAATGCTTTGAGAGGGCTCAAAACCCTAATTCTTGTTTGTAGTGAATGCTCAACCATCTTCGAGGAGATTGATGAGGCATGATGGTTCATCCATATTGTGATGATGATTTTCACAATGATGGGAAATCATGGTGGTCAAAATTTTGGGTATGACAGATGCCCCTATTTAATCTTCTTGGACCCGAAGGTGTGAATGACGAAGGTATTCGGGCATTCGGGGTGCAAGAGGATTAAATATCGAAATACCCGAAATTTTGATGGTGGTTATGAATGGCAGCTTGCTCATCTATCTTCTTTTGCTAAGCAATTATACTTAGAAAAGGTAAAAACTTCCCCTCGACCCTGGTCTTCAGCCAAGGAACTGGTCTCAGTTTCTGAAATAAACTTCCCCTCGATCCTGGTTTCCTACCAAGGAACTGGTCTAAGTTTCTTTTGTCAATAAACTTCCCCTCGGTCCTGGTTTCCTACCAAGGAATTGGCCTTAGTTTCTGAAATAAACTTCCCCTCGATCCTGGTTTCCTACCAAGGACCTGGTCTTAGTTTCACCTTGTCAAATTTCTTTTCTTGACAAGGGAGGCTATGTGTAGCCGTTTTTATCGAACTTCTCGCCGAGTTTTACAAGGAGATGCCATTTGATGGAATACTTGATGTCAGACTTGCTGGGGAAAACCATTTGGTCTGAGCTGTAGAGGTGTTCAAACTTCTCCATTGGAGACGCCATTCGTTGACTCTACTAGGGAAAACGAGTCTTTTGAGAGACTGCTTCCTGCTTGGGGATATTACATCATACTTTTCCTCGAGATCTTCTCGAAGAAATGCCATGTGATGTGATCTAATTTTGAGGTGTTGATGACTTCATTAACATTGAATTTTCTGGAGAAAAAATTCAATGTGTTACTGAGAGTCTTTGGTTGTGAGGCTTTCTCTGGGGATTTTTCTTAGTCCGGGAAAGTGAAGATATCTTCTTCAATGGTGAAGAGTGACGTTTGTCGAATGTCTTCTTGACTTTCAGAGGATCAAGTTATCAAAGTGGTCGAGGACCGTC
This sequence comes from Lathyrus tuberosus, assembly GCA_022829125.1. Lineage (NCBI taxonomy): Eukaryota > Viridiplantae > Streptophyta > Magnoliopsida > Fabales > Fabaceae > Lathyrus > Lathyrus tuberosus. Next base: position 2,104,734 of record JALAZF010000191.1, read on the forward strand.
TCCATCCCAGAAATAAACTAGGGAGAGATTGCTAAGATGATTCACTTCCTGACGAGGAAAGAACTGACAACTCGATTAACAAGAGGATTTTACCACTTAGAGTTAAGACTGACTAGAGTGATAGTGATTCAATATGAATGTGAATGCAAGTCGATAATGCATGATGTATGTATGTTTATACTGACAAAACTGACACGACATACAGATTAGTGGATGAACACGACTGGATACTCGGCCACTGCTGGGGACGAAGAAGTACCATTTTGTCCAAAATAGAAATTCTACCTTGCTTAGGAGAGATAGTCCCTGTGGGGAAAATCATTGGTTGGACTTAGGAGGTAAGAACTCTACCGGGGATGTCAGATGAAAAATGGTCTCTGACACAGTTGATCCTTTATTCAGGCGTACTGGTTTAGAATGAGTACCTTGATTTTGCACTTTGAAGCTTAATCACCTTTTGGAGACGCGATCGATGTTCTTTCGATGTTCAACAGTCAAAAGAAATTGCCATCTTTATTTCAAAAGCAGAAAAAATTTGACAAGTAAAATTTAATTTTGTTTTATTTCAAGAATCGTTAATCATGTTAAAATATCGTTATGTAAAGCTAAGACAAATAAGAATTGCAAACAAAAGCACTAGGGCTCCAATTTTATTGATAGTGAAATTCTGGTATCAGATATGTGATGTCGAGTGAGATGTCACAACATCAATATCTACTATATGAACAAGACAATAGAAGTCACAGCACTTAAAAGCAATAAATAAACACAGAGAATTGTTCACCCAGTTCGGTCTAACAACCTACGTCTGAGGGCTACCAAGCCAGGGAGTAAATTCACTATCAGTAGTATTAATTCATAGACTCTACAATCAACATACAAGTTGATAATCTATTCACTTAATCACAACCCAATGACACTTCTACCTAAGACACTCTTAGATATGAGACACCTCTCACTCCCCCTCAATCACAGCAGTGATGACAATAGAAAAATTACGAATATTAGAAGATCACACTTCAATGACAATACCTAATCTTGCTTAAAAGCTTATAGTGGACAAATTACAACACAACTAAAACAGTCCAATTCAAACATCATAACAGACGAATGAATGGCTCACAATACACAGACGAAAACACAAACCCTAATACTTGACACTCAGTACACAATCTCTTGTCTTCGCGTCGTCCAAGTAGGGTTGAGACTTCTTTAAATAGAAATAGATTCTTGGGCTTGGGCTCTTTGAAAAGCACATATTTGATGCGCAATGAAAATAGATTTTATCTTCAAATCTTTTCTCCCTAAATATAGAAACAAACGATTGCATCTGAATAAATCTTCTCCAAGAATTTCTCCTGCAATCTCACAAACAGAATCTCTCCAAACATAATAATTAATACGCAACCCTAAACCATATATCAGTCTGGACATGATGTTCTGTCAACAGATGTTAAGACATCAGTCTTGACATCATACACAAAAGCTGCAATACCAAACAACACACCACAAGCAGAATGTTAGAAGCACGTGTTAAGACATCAGACATGACATCTTGAACAAACACATTGTTTTACCAAAATTGCAGCCAATAACAAAACTAACAATCTCCCCCTTTGGCTAACTTTGGCTAAAACAATATCAGCGCACATCAGAGATACCTGCAGCAGAAACACACCATAACACATCTAACATTCAGCAGCTACACACCAATCAAAACTCAAACTCCTCTTCAAGCCAAGGTGTCATACCCTAATTCTTGACCATAAGATTTCATCTCTTTTGTGCGTCATCTCGCATATCTGCATGCTTTACTCCTAACAGGTTTGTGCAGGAATTCGGTTTCAAATGAAGTTAGTATTCATTCCCTCAGTCAATACAAGATCAACTTTCCTCAAGATTTCTCAGAAGTTTCCCTAAGGATGATTAGGACTTTATATCTATGGATGTGGAATATGGTCATTAAAAGATTGGTCATAGTTGTGCGGCAAGTCGTGTTATGAGTTTATCTGAAGATTCTTCAGGACATGTCTTCTTGTACCAAGTTTATTTGCAACTGTGCATGGAATAAAGGTCGAACAAGACTTTGTGTTTGAAGTTTGGTTCTTTTAATCTTAGGAGATTGAACTTTCTAGTTGTGGTCAATATGTGTTGAAGTGATAAACTTTCTTGAATCGAGATTTAGTAAAAAAAAGGTTCTTAAAGTGAAATTCATGATCACTTTCTTTACAAAAATTCAAGAGGACTTCATATGTTAAGTTCAAGGCACCTTCATTACGAAATTTCATTTCAAACTACAAGGTGCAAAGTGCATAAGGTTCAAAGTTCTTCACGAAATAAAAGAAAACTAAAAAATGTTCAAGATATCCGTAAACCAAATTCCATTTGAAGAATTACAAAGTTGGAATTCAAAGTACAAATTCCAATTCAAGGCTATGTCTAAAGTTGGGTTCCTCAATATTGATGAGATTTATTTGGTCAAATTTTATTTCGAACTTGTTTCAAACTATGAAAGATCTCTTTTTATTTTCATGCCAAGGTTATTAAATTCAAGAAAAATAATGGCTACAGGAGAGTTTTGATATTACAAATGTTCATATTACTTTTTCACAAAAGGAGCCTATACATGATGCTATATTTTGCGTAGCCACGTTTGATGCTGAAAAAGCTTTGAAAAGAATATGCTTCACAAGGGCGTGTGAACTCGCTGGCACGATTAGAAAAGATTCAACAATTTGACAAGTGCCACTTCATTAAGACCAAGTTACAAAAAACACTTGCCATGGTGGAACACTGTACTGAAAAACCTGACAAATCAAAAGGGAAAGAAATTGTGAAATGTTAAAAGGCCAAAACACAATCAAACTTGTCTGAACTGAAAAAAGAAAGAACAAAAAGGCATGTCGGTTCGAAGACGGAAATAAAATCAACTAATGAATCACAAAACAATCCACGATAATACACTTCCATTTCAAGAGATCACAAGCATTAAAAGTCCTAAACAAAATCAGATGAGAATAAAAGCTCATGAAATCACAATCTCAGTCCTTCTAAAACAGGTTTCGACACTTTTCAAATTCATCCCAAAATGATTCAGACATGTTCATATAAGATTGGAAAGGGAATTCACTGCAAAATCATGAGAAATCTCAATTGCTTGACTATAAAAGGGGGCCTCATCAGTATCAAAAAAGGGGGAGGCATTCACAGATTCACAGAAAAATTCACAAAAAACTTCATTCCCACAAACCATATACCCCACACGTCCCAGTTGAAAAAGCAGAGCAGAGATTCATATACACACATAGCAGAAAAATTCAATTGCAAAAAAAAGCAATCAGAGAAACAACACAGCAACAGATTCACATCACCACACATCAGAAGTTTGCAAGTCAACAACAACAAAACCGAACACACAGAGGCAAGAGAAAGCTCAAAACAACAGAACGCAGATTCACAAACGCGCACAAAGCGGAAGCAGAGTGCCCCACATTTTCACAATACACAGCGAGGAAGAGAAGAGGACAGGGATAACTTAACCTGAATCGTTGGGCTCGCGAGGTGAAACATCATCTCTTTTCCGTTACATTGTTGATCCTTGCTGCGTGCAGATTTTTTCCTTTTGCTTTATTTTCGATTTCTTTGTACTTGTAATCATAAATGTTTAATGAATTTGAAGCTTGGGGGGTTTCGATTGGGGTTAGGGTTTGGATTTGTGCTGCTGTGTGTTGATTGTTCCTCTCATTTGTTTGCTTGTATCGAGTGAAGGAGTGGCGATCGGAGCAGTCATGAGAACACGAGCGAGTGAGGTAGATGTGCGAGAGGGAGAACGAAAGAAGTAGCTAGAGGGAAGAACATGTCGTGCGAGAGAGATAGAGAATGAGAGAGAAGAAAGATCTGATGATTTGATTTGCTGAGTTTTTCTTTTTATGAAGTTCTCATATTTTTGTTGTTGTTTTGGTATGGATCATTTAAGCTTTGAGACATCAGCCCTAACATTTTTTTACACACCACTTCAACCGTGTAAACCCCCCATAGAGATATAAATGGGCCTAGCCCATTTCGCTTTTTACTTTATTTCCAGCCATTTTTTCTTATAATTAGTTCTTGTCTTAATAAATTAAGCTAGACATTATTTGTTCACTTTTTGATTTAGATTTTAATTAATTCGTTCTTGTCTTAATTAATTAAAGGTCTAATTGGTTAATCGATTTCCTATTTAATCAGAATTTCGGTCAATTATTGACAATCGTAGTTGATTGATCGATACATTATAGGTTAACATTTTCTCTTTAATCAATTCCAAAGGAAAGATTTTCCTCTGTTGACTGCCATGTCACAGTTTATTCTACCTTTACAACCTTCTCCATTTATCCAAACTATTTTTTCAAAATAAACTCTCAATTCACATCGAGCCATTTTTTCCCTTGTAAGTCGATTGTTTTTTAAGCATCGCCATCAACCTCTAGGTCTTTCTCTTAGCAGACACCCTTAGCAAGCAAACAATAAATAACCTAAATAGTAACAAGAGGTTCCTGTAGAGTACTACGGACGTTTAGGATGCTAGTACCTTCCCTAGACGTAACCAACCCCCGAACCTTAGATCTCTTAGGTTTTTTCGTTCTTTAAACCTTTCCTTTGGATAAAATAAAGACCTGTGGTGAATTTCAAAAATTGTGATTCAAGTTAATCCAATAGCTTGGTATCCGATTCTCACTGCGACACAAGGGACCAGCAACAGCACTATTTCAACCAACAGCAAATCCACAACAGCAAAACCACAACATCACAACTAACTACTCAACTACTCTCCCGCTTTTTAGCCACAATTGGCCAAAAGAACATCAAGCCCAATGTCCTGACACCTAGTCAAACATGGTCAAGTACCAATAAACACAGCTTGGAAAGAGTGACACATTACTCAACAGAGAGAGGTGCACAGACACCAAACAACTTTGACTGACCAGGCGATACAAACAAGGGTTTTCATTTGAATTATAAAAACTACACCAACCTGCTTCTTACTACAGCCAATCTGAGAAGGAAACATGAGTCAGTCCTCCAAGACAGTTGATACACACAAGGGTCAGTTGAAGCAAGACCAGAAGAACAAGAGCACAAAACCAAAGGAGATGAAGTCCAAAGAAATGACAACAGGTGGATCCTCAACAGGGGCAACAAGGACAAGAAGAAAAATAGAAACAAGGATGAAGACCATCAAGAAGGCTCAGGTGCAACTACATGATTCTGAGGATGAGGCAGATGAAGATTGGGTTAAGTTCATTAACTCAGGTGGTTGGAATGAATAGCTGAATCCAAACATGAAAACTCTTTGCTTGTAGTTTTCTGAAGAAAAAAAATGTAAAATTGAGTACTTCCAGCAATAAAAATGTTCTTGTTTGTTTCCAAACATTCTTATTTTGACAATTTCACCAAAGAGATAAGCTCACACACATAAGACAGCAGCACCAAAATTCACCTTCCTGCACACAAAAAATTCTACTAATCCTCATATATGCAGATCCCAAATTTTCTTCTTAAATTTTCAAATTGATTTGCATCTAAGGCCTTAGTAAAAATATCAGCTAATTGCATTTCCGTAGCAACATGTTCCAAAGCAACCACTTTATCTTCAACCAGATCGCTTATAAAATGATGACGTATGTCAATATGCTTAGTCCTGCTATGTTGAATTGGGTTCTTGGAGATATCTATTGCACTCAGATTATCACAGTACAATGTCATGACATCTTGCTTGACATTGTATTCAGTTAACATTTGCTTCATCCAAACCAGTTGTGAACAACTACTTCCTGCTGATATGTACTCAGCCTCATCAGTAGAGAGAGACACACAATTCTGCTTTTTGTTAAACCACGAGATAAGATTGTTCCCTAAGAAGAAGCATCCTCCAGACATACTTTTTCTATCATCAGCACTCCCTGCCCAATCAGCATGACAATATCCACTCAGTTCAGTGCCTGATCCATGACTGTATAGAATACCATAGTCACTAGTACCATTCACATATTTCAGAATTCTCTTTACTTGATTCATGTGGCTAACCTTAGGTTCAGATTGATATCTGGCACAAACTCCTACAGTAAACGAGATATCATGTCTGCTAGCTGTGAGATACAGTAGGCTTCCAATCATGCTTCTGTATAGGCTTTGATCCACACTCACTACATGTTCATCCTTGGACAGCTTCAGGTGAGTAGGAGCAGGTGTCCTCTTGTGATTAGCATTCTCCAGACCAAACTTCCTGACTATATTCTTTGCATACTTGCTCTGAGAGATAAATATGGAGTCTTCCATTTGTCTAACTTGCAGACCCAAAAAATAGCTGAGTTCACCAACAAGACTCATCTCAAACTCAGACTGCATCTGTTTCACAAAATGTTGAACCATTGCTTCTGGAATCCCACCAAACACTATGTCATCAACATATATTTGAGCTATCAGCAGTTTTCCTCCTTCCTCTTTGACAAATAATGTCTTGTCAATTCCTCCTTTTCTGTAACCATTCAGAGACAAGAATTCAGTAAGCATGTCGTACCAAGCTCTAGGTGCTTGTTTTAATCCATAAAGAGCTTTCCTTAGTTTGTAGACATGGTTAGGAAACGTTGGATCAATAAACCCCTTGGGTTGATCAACATAAACTTCTTCATTTAAATACCCATTCAAGAAAGCACCCTTTACATCCATCTGGAATAACTTGAATTTGAGATTACAAGCCACACCTAAGAGTAACCTGATAGATTCCAGTCTGGCCACAGGAGCAAAAGTCTCATCAAAATCAATTCCTTCTACCTGAGTGTAACCTTGGGCAACCAGTCTAGCCTTATTTCTGGTGACCACTCCTTGTTCATCAGATTTATTCTTGTAAACCCACTTGGTGCCAATCACATTTATTCCATCAGGTCTTAGTACAAGATCCCACACTTCATTCCTTTTGAATTGTCCCAGCTCTTCTTGCATGGCATTAATCCAAAATTCATCTTTCAAGGCTTCTTTAACATTTTTGGGCTCAATTTTGGATACAAAGCAAGAATTTGACACACCTTCTCTTGACCTAGTGGTAACCTCTGAGTTTGGATCACCTATGATAAGCTTTTTTGGGTGGTCCTTTTGCACTCTGATGGATGGTCCCTTGTTAGGCTGCTCTGGTTCAGGTTCAGCAGTAGTAGGACTGGGATTTCCACTTCTGTCTTCAGCTTCTGTTGAGACATCATCGACAAATATTCCAACATCATCCAGGACATCAACAACTTCCTTCATTCCATAGTCATCAACAACCACATTTATAGATTCCATCATGACTCTGGTTCTGGAGTTGAATACCCTATAGGCTCTGCTGTTTGTAGAGTATCCCAAAAAGATTCCCTCATAACTTTTAGGATCCATTTTCCTCCTCTGTTCACGATCTGACAGAATATAACATTTACTTCCAAAGACATGAAAGTACTTCACACTTGGTTTTCTTCCCTTCCACAGCTCATACAAGGTAGCTGAAGTACCTCTTCTCAAAGTAACTCTACTGTGAATGTAGCAGGCAATATTCATAGCTTCAGTCCAGAAATTGTAAGGAAGCTTTTTGGCATGAATCATTGCTCTAGCAGATTCTTGAATGGTTATGTTCTTCCTTTCAACAACTCCATTTTGCTGAGGGGTAATAGGTGAAGAAAACTCATGAATGATGCCTTCAGTAGAACAATATTCAGCAAACTTACTATTTTCAAACTCTCTTCCATGATCACTTCTTATTCTGATGACATTGCTCTCCTTTTCTCTTTAGACTCTTTGACAGAGATCTTTAAACACGTCAAACACTTCTGTTTTGTCTTTCATAAAATTCACCCAAGTGTACCTGGAATAATCATCCACAACAACATAAGCATATTTCTTCCCACCTAGACTTTCCACCTGCATAGGCCCCATTAAGTCCATATGAAGAAGTTCCAACACTTTAGAAGTAGTGGGATGTTGAAGCTTTTGATGTGACATCTTGGTCTACTTCCCTATCTGACAGTCTCCACACACTCTTCCTTCTTTAATTTTGAGCTCTGGGATTCCTCTTACTGCTTCTGTAGATATGATTCTCTTCATTCCCTTCAGATGTAGATGTCCCAACTTTTGATGCCATACTTTGACTTCATCTTCTTTTACAAGAACACATGTGGAGGAACTTGAGTCTTGTGACACCCATAGGTAACAGTTGTCCTTAGACCTAGCAACCTTCATGATAACTTCACCTTTCTCATTTGTGATAATGCACTCAATTTTTGTAAAATTAACTATGAGTCCTTGATCACATAGTTGACTAATACTGATCAAATTTGTTGTCAACCCCTTGACTAGCAGTACATCATCAAGTCTAGGTGTACCTTCACAATTCAGCTTTCCCACACCCTTGATTTCTCCTTTGACACCATCACCAAAGGTCACATGGCCAGAAGAATGAAGTTCAACATCCACCAGCAAATTCTTCACTCCTGTCATGTGTCTTGAACAGCCACTGTCAAAGTACCAGTCTTCTTTAGCAAAGACTCTAAGAGAAGTATGAGCTATCAAGCTGACAACATCAGTTTTGGAGACCCATTGCTTCTTTTGCTTGATGACTTGATTACCTTTATGAATGACCTATCTGGGTGTACAATTAGGAGTACTCTTAGGATACCCATGCAACTTATAACAGAAAGCCTTTATGTGTCCAATGCCCCCACAATGATGGCATCTCCAGCACCTAAATTTCTTCCTAGAGGGAGTCCTGTCAGGATGTTTCAATATCTGTTTCAACATCACTGGCTTGGAACTGGGAATAACATCATTTGAAGCAGATCCACTGTTGAACCCCAACCCACTTTTGTCTCCTACAGTTCTTCCAACATCAAGAATCTTGTATAGAACATCAGTTCCACTATTCTGCATTCTGATAGACTTGGACATAGATTCAAGTTTAGAGTTCAGCACAAATACTTCATCTTCCAGTTTGGCAATGGTTTCCAGATGCTCTGTCTTTTCAGCCTTGAGTTGAGCAATGATCTTCTTCTGCCTCTCCCCTTCTTGATAGGCTTCTTCACTATTAATGCATAGCTCTTTACAGGAGTCATTAAGCTCATCATATGTGCTCTCTTCACCCCTAGAATCATCATCATATGTATACCTTCCAGTCAATACCCTAACATGCTTGGCAATCTCTTCATCTTCCTCACTTTCAGTATCAGACCAGGACACAGATAAGCCCTTTTTCTGCTTCTTAAGATATGTAGGGCATTCAGTTCTGATATGACCATAACCCTCACATCCATGACATTGGATTCCTTTGTCATAATTAGGCTTCTCCTCAGTTCTTGTTTTCTTTATCTGATCACCTGACCTGTTGATGTCAGATGTGATGTTCTTGACATTAGGTTTATAGATCCTGTCCATTCTTTTCAAAACCCTATTAAACTATCTTCCTAGCAGAACAATGGCATTGGATAGCTCTTCCTGAGTTTCAGGACCACACTCTTTCTCATCATCTTCTGTACTAGACACCAAAGCTATGCTTTTGACCTTCTTTTTAGATCTGTCATTCAACCCTAATTCAAATGTCTGAAGTGAACCAATCAATTCATCTACCCTCATCTGGCTGATGTCTTGAGCTTCCTCCATAGCAGTCACCTTCATATCAAATCTCTTGGGAAGAGATCTAAGAATTTTTCTTACCAGCTTCTCATCAGACATCCTTTCTCCTAGGGCACTAGAAGCATTTGACAGTTCAAGTATATTCATGTGAAAGTCATGAATGGTCTCTTCATCTTTCATCCTCAAACTTTCAAACTTTGTTGTTAGCAGCTGAAGTCTTGACATCTTGACCTTGGAAGTTCCTTCATGAGTTGTTTTTAGGATATCCCAAGCCTCCTTAGCCACTTCATGTGTGTTGACCAGCCTAAAAATGTTCTTGCCAATACCATTAAATAAAGCATTCAAGGCCTTAGAGTTCCCAAGAGCGAGTTCATCTTCTTCCTTGGTCCACTCCTCCTCAGGTTTCAGCTTTGACACACCATCTTTTCCCACAATGACAGGATGTTTCCATTCTGTCAGAATAGCCTTCCAAGCCCTGCTGTCTAAAGATTTCAAAAAGGCAACCATGTGAGGTTTCCAATAGTCATAATTTGATCCATCTAGAATAGGGGGACTATTCACAAATCCACCACTCTCCTTGTCCATTACACCAGAAAGTAACAGCCCTAGATCTCACCCAGATGTAGAGCAGGATGACCTGCTCTGATACCAATTGAAATTCTGGTATCAGATTGTGATGTTGAGTGAGATGTCACAACATCAATATCTGCTATATGAACAAGACAATAGAAGTAATAGCACTTAAAAGCAATAAATAAACACAGAGAATTGTTCACCTAGTTCGGTCTAACAACCTACGTCTGGGGGCTACCAAGCCAGGGAGGAAATTCACTATCAGTAGTATTAATTCATAGACTCTACAATCAACATACAAGTTGACAATCTATTCACTTAATCACTACCCAATGACACTTCTACCTAAGACACTCTTAGATATGAGACACCTCTCTCTCCCCCTCAATCACAGCAGTGATGACAATAGAAAAATTACGAATATTAGAAGATCACAATACTTGATCTTGCTTAAAAGCTTCAATCAAGAACAAACACTCGTGCTTAAAAGCTTAGAGTGGACAAATTACAACACAACTAAAACAGTCCAATTCAAACATCATAACAGACGAATGAATGACTCACAATACACAGACGAAAACACAAACCCTAATACTTAACACTCAGTACACAATCTCTTGTCTTCGCATCGTCCAAGTAGGGTTGAGACTTCTTTAAATAGAAACAGATTCTTGGGCTTGGGCTCTTTGAAAAGCACAAATTTGATGCTCAATGAAAATAGATTTTATCTTCAAATCTTTTCGCCCTAAATATAGAAACAAACGATTGCATCTGAATAAATCTTCTCTAAGAATTTCGCCTGCAATCTCACAAACATAATCTCTCAAAACATAACAATTAACATGCAGCCCTAAACCACATATCAGTCTTGACATGATGTTCTGTCAACAGATGTTAAGACATCAGTCTTGACATCATGCACAAAAGCTGCAATACTAAACAACACACCACAAGCAGAATGTTAGAAGCACATGTTAAGACATCAGACATGACATCTTGAACAAACACATTGTTTTACCAAAATTGTTGCCAATAACAGAACTAACAGATTGGATGGAAATCAGCTAAGCGCGTGATCCCATAGAGTATTTACAGAGTTTAGGAAATGGTAATTTAAGGTAAAAGGGCTACATTGAAACATAACGACCAACATCCTTCTACCAACTTTGAATTCTGGACATCCTGAGCTTCCGTCGAAGATGACCTTGACTGGAGTTTTCCTGATGGATGGCATTACTGCAGGGAATTTAACCTCCTCGGACGTAGTTACTTTCCATTTATCCCTAACTTTTTCCTGGATTATACTTTGAAATTTCCAATCCATCGGGATGATTTTTTTTGCTTATGTCTCTAATTTTTACCTAGACCTCCCTTTCGGGTTTTCAATCCACCGAGACGTTTCTTCTCTTTTTTTTATTATTTATTTAGGCGAAGTATTTCTTGACTACGTCAACATTTGTGGGGTAGGCAAATTCTTCTCCATCCATGGTTGCGAGTCTCAAGGCGTCGCCCGAGAAGGGTTTCTTGACCACATAGGGGCCATCATAATTCGGAGTCCATTTGCCCTGGCAATCAGTGAGAAATGATTGTATCTTCTTGAGCACGAGGTCTCCTTTCCTGAAGACGCAAGGTCGGACCTTTTTGTCAAACGCCTTCTTCATTCTTTGCTGATACAACTAACCATGGCACAAAGCTGCCATTCGTTTTTCTTCGATTAGATTTAGTTCATCGTGTCAACTTTGACACCATTCAGCATCTGTTAACTTAGCTTCCATCAATACCCGGATTGAAGGGATCTCTACTTCTATAGGAAGCACGGCTTCCATGCCATATACTAGAGAGAAAGGGGTTGCCCCTGTTGAAGTGCGGACAGATGTGCGATAACCGTGAAGAGCAAAGGGTGGCATCTTGTGCCAGTCTTTGTAGGTTACAACCATCTTTTGAACAGTCTTCTTGATGTTCTTGTTAGCCGCTTCTACTGCTCCGTTCATCTTAGGTCGGTAGGGAGATGAATTATGGTGTTTAATCTTGAACTCAGCACATAACTCTTTCATCATCGTGTTGTTCAAGTTAGATCCATTATAAGTAATGATCTGGCTTGGAACACCATAACGGCAGATGATATTGTTTTTGATAAATCGGACCGCCACTTGTCGGGTTACATTGGCGTATGACACTACTTCGACCCATTTGGTGGAGTAATCAATGGCTACCAAGATGAACCGATGTCCGTTTGAAGCTTTGGGTTCAATCGTGCCAATCATGTCGATTCCACGTATAGAAAAAGGCCATGGGGAAGAGAGAAATTTGAGATGTGTTGGCGGTACATGGATTTTGTCTGAGTATATCTGACACTTGTGACATCTCCTCATGTACTTGTAGAAATCGGATTCCATGGTCAACCAATAGTACGCTGCTCTCAGAATTTTTCTCGCCATTGTGTGTCCGTTGGCATGAGTGCCAAAGGACCCTTTGTGAATTTCTTTTATCAGCAAGTTTGCTTTTGGCCTGTCTACGCATCGGAGCAAGACCATGTCAAAATTTCTCTTATAAAGTGTATCACTACTCAGGAAGAAACTTCCGGCTAGCCTTCTGAGGGTCTTTCTGTCTTTTTTGGATGCCCCAGGTGGGTATTCTTGTTTCTGAGGGAAGCATTTGATATCATGATACTATGGTTTGTCGTCTATGACTGCTTCAATCGTGAAGATGTAAGCGGGCTATTCAAGGAGCATTACGTCAATCTTAGGTATGTCGTTCCATCGATCTACACTAATCATGGAAGAGAGAGTGGATAATGCATCAACCATGTGATTCTCTTCACGAGGGATATGGTGAAACTCGATTCTGTTGAAGAATGGTAACAACCTTCTCGCATAGTCTTTGTAAGGAATCAGTCCTGATTGGTATGTGTTCCAATCTCCTTTATTCTAATTGATAACCAGGGTTGAGTCTCCATATACATCCAAGTTTTTGATCCTTAAGTCGTTGCTTCTTCGAGACCCATGATACAAGCTTCGTATTCGGCCTCGTTGTTTGTACACTTGAATGTCAGTCGGGCGGTGAAAGGAATGCGGGCACCCTAAGGTGTTATAATGATTGCCCCAATTCCGTTTCCATAATGATTGACAGCTCCGTCAAAAATTAATCCCCATTGGGAACCTGGTTCTGGCCCTTTACTGGGTAGCGGTTCATCACAATCTTTCATTTTCAAATACATGATATCTTCGTCTGGGAAGTCAAATCCGACTGATTCCTAATCATCAATCAGTTTATGAGCCAAATGATCGGCTAAAATACTTCCTTTGACGGCTTTTTGAGCATGGTACTCGATGTGGTATTCTGATAACAACATCTGCCAACGGGTTATCCTTCCCGTGAGAGCAGGTTTTTCAAAGACGTACTTGATATGATCCATTTCGGAGATTAACCAAGTAGTGTGACAAATCATATACTGACGAAGACGTTTGGCTGCCCAAGCCAGAGCACAGTAAGTTTTCTTAAGCCTAGTGTACCGAGTCTCACAGTCGGTAAATTTCTTGCTCAAATAGTAAATGGCAGACTCTTTCCTTTTGGTTTCGTCTTGTTGGCCAAGTACACAACCCATTAAGTCTTCCAAGACTGTTAGGTAGATGATCAGTGGTCTTCCTTCCACTGGAGGTGATAGAATCGGTGGATTCAACAGGTATTTCTTGACACTGTCGAAGGAGGTCTGGCAGTCTTCTGTTCATACGCAGTCCTGATTCTTTTTGAGTAATTTGAAGATTGGCGCACATGTCGTAGTCATGAGGAATATAAATATGGAAATGTAATTCAAACGTCCCAGGAATCCCCTGACTTGTTTTTCAGTCTTTGGAGAAGGCATTTCTTGAATGGCCTTGACCTTGTCAGGATCAGCCTCAATTCCTTTCCGGCTGATGATGAACCATAAAAGTTTCCCTAAACGGACACCGAATATGCATTTGTTGGGATTCAAGTGGATTTTGTACTCTCTCAGACGCTCGAATAGCTTTGACAGGTGGGTCACATGCTCCTCTCTTGTCTTAGATTTGGCAATCATATCATCGACATATACCTTAATTTCTTTGTGTATCATGTCGTGGAACAGAGTAGTCATGGCCCTTTGATAGGTTGCCCCGGCGTTCTTCAAACCGAACGGCATTACCTTGTAACAAAAAGTGCCCCATGGGGTGATGAATGAAGTTTTCTCCATGTCTTTAGGCGCCATTTTTATCTGATTATAGCCCGAGAATCGATCCATGAAGGAGAATACTTTGAAATTTGATGTATTGTCTACCAGCATGTCAATGTGTGGTAAGGGAAAGTCATCCTTTGGACTGGCCTTGTTCATATCCCTGTAGTCTACACACATTCTGACCTTTCCGTCCTTTTTTGGAACTGGTACTATGTTGGATAGCCATTGAGGATTTTCTGATGTGGCGAGGAAACCCGCATCAATCTGTTTATGTACTTCCTCTTTGATTTTGATAGCCATATCAGGATGAGTCCGTCTCAGTCTTTGTTTTACCGATGGATATTCTGATCTTAACGGTAGGTGATGTTCCACGATGCTGGTATCCAACCCTGGCATGTCCTGATAAGACCAAGCGAATACATCGGGAAATTCTTTGAGAAGCTTTATCAAACTTTCTTTGACAGTTGGACTGAGCAGTGCCCCAATCTTGACTTCTTTTCTCTCTTCTTCTAAACCCAAGTTGACCGTTTCCAACGGCTCTTTGTGAGGTTCAATGGACCTTTCCTCTTGTCTGAGTAATCGGGAGATCTCTTCTGGAATTTCTTCGTCATTTTCTTCTTCAGCCTCAAATACCGGGAATTCAAAGTTGAGAGAAGGCATTGGGTCGTATGTTTCAATGGGATTTAAAACAAGCAATCTACACAACGTGATGATTGTTTTTAGAAGAGATAGAGAGAATGCAAGAGTGTGTGCAGGGTATTTTCTGAAAAATGCTTGTTTTTATTATTTGAGTTGTTTTTAGGATTACCATTTTTTGAAAAAGCGAAAAGAGAAAACAACAATAAATGCGGAAATTACATAACGATGTTATTTTATTTATGATCTTGTCGATTCTTGAAACTACAGCCCTATAAAACAAAACTCTGTCGCTTTGGGCTAAGTGAGGAGAGACATTTACAGAAAGTGAGCCCTATAAAAACATCCTTTTCACCCAGGCAAGGTGAAAGGTTAAGACAAAAACGGCAGTTACTTAGACTTATGGACGACTTTCGGGACCTTGACAACAACCCATTGGCGGTGAACTCCTCGGTGAATCACAAAGTCTGGTACCGTCCTTCTTGATTTATCTTCAGAAATAACGCTGATTTCTAGTGGAGCAGGATCGTTGGAGTCTGTCTCCCAGGCAGAGTTGTCGTAGGAGGATTCTTCAGTTGTATCTTGTACAGTGTTTGCACTCTCAGGTGGATCTCCCCATCCAGTGGGTTGGATGTCTTCGAGCCTAATACAAGAGCTTTCAGGAGCGGTGTACTTAACCAAGAAGTCATACTTGCCACTCGGTTGTCCCAAGGTGTCCCATACTTCTTTGGAACTGGAGGAGTCATCCCTCTCGATGATGTTGGCCTCAGGAAAAACGTAGTTGATGAACTCTTGTCCTGTAATATTTGCAAATTCAACGTTGTGCTGGATATTTTCTGAATGCCCTAAGTAACGATCCCATGATTCGGTGGGGACGCAGGTATTCTTTTCAATGATGCTCAGCTGATATGCATCTTTGGGCTGACTCTTTTGCCCTAAGTCTCCTGGGTACGGTTGCCCCAAGTCTCCGTACATCATTTTGACATCTGACCTCGGTATATATCTCGGACTCTGTGCGGGATAGCACAATAGCGCATGCATCTTTCCTTGAGACATATAACCGTCCTCATTAAGATAGGACTTCCACTCTTCATCTGTATCGGAGGGATCTCCCTTATTGATGGTATGTACTTCTTGAGACACTGGGTGAAGGAAACCTCCACTATGGACGAAGTCTTGAATGGGATGAAAACTTTCATCTTTAGTAGCAGTCTGGGTACAGGTTAAGGAGAAACCAAGATCTTTATTCGTATTGTTATTAGTAGGAATGAAAAGTTGTCCCCACCCTTTTGCACTGTTACTTTTGATCACTACGAGAGCATCTTTGTACGAGGAAATCAATGTTTCCTTTTCTGATCGGTTGTCATTGCTCACCGAAAGTGCTTGGAATTGGGTTCCAACAACCTCCTCTGGTTCTACAGAAGTGGACGACGATAAGTTGCTAACGATCAAGGCTTGCTCTCCACAGACTGTGATTAGTTGGTCATTCTTGACGAACTTCAGCTTCTGGTGAAGTGTCGAAGTGACTGCCCCATCCTCGTGTATCCAAGGTCTTCCTAATAAACAGATGTAGGCTGCCCGGATGTCCATGACCTGGAAAGTGACTTGGAAAGTGTGAAGACCGATAGTTATGGGAAGGTCGACTTCGCCGATAACTATTTTTCTGGACCCGTCAAATGCTTTGACGATGACCTCACTGCCCCTCATCGGAGATCCTTGAAATGATAGTCGCATCAGAGTAGATTTTGGCATAACATTCAGAGCTGATCCAATGTCTACCAGTACGCTGGCTAAAGCATCGTCCTGGCAGTTGATTGTAATATTAAGTGCCATGTTGTGATTTTTGCCTTCTTCCGGCAGTTCTTCATCACTAAACCCCAGTTGTTGTAGGAAGTGATGTTGGAGATGATGCTGTCAAATTGTCTTATTGTCACATCTTGTTCCACAAAGGCTTGCTCTAAGACTTTCTGTAGAGCCTCCCTGTGAGCTTCGGAACTGAGTAAAAGAGATAGCACAGAGATCCTTGATGGAGTTTGCAACAGTTGATCAACAATGTTGTACTCACTCTTCTAGATGAGCTTCAGCATCTCATCGTTGTTCTTTGAAAGGTCGGGATCACTGGATTGACCGACTGGTTGATTGGGAACTTTTGCTTGAGGTTCCTTTTCTTTGTTGGGTTCTCCAACTCCTCTGTTGAAGATCCGACCGCTCCGTGTCACTCAACTGATGTCTGCAATGTTCACGACGGAGGGTAATGGAGTTTCCTTTCCATTCTCAATTATTATTGCCCCGCATTTGTAAGGGATAGCTTTATCGGATTTGTACGGTACTGGTCCCGGCATATAGATAACTATAGGAGCCTTTTGATTTTTTTGACCATCGTAGCCGGCCTCAATTGGTTCGAGGTTGGGAATCTTTCCACTATCAAGAGGAACTCTTGATTCTTGGAGTAGAGGGATTATGGCGCATACACCTCTCATTTAGGGATTAAGATAACTTCTTTGCCTTGATTGGGAAGATAGTCTGACATTATGTTAATCGGACCAGAGCTTGAACATGGTCGAATCTCTTTGTGGTCAAACTGACTTTGAAGGGCTGCTCGCATGAGGTAGCATCCTTGGTTATCCTCTGAGCAAACTCTACAGCGCTCATAATTGTGTGGTGGCACCCGGCCACGTCCGCTTTGTATGTAGTGTAACCTCACTAGATCTGTTTCCATTGATCGAACATCCTGAATTTGATGCCTAGTAGGGTTCCCGTTAGTCATACTAACTTGTTGTGTGTCTTCAACTAGATAGATCGGAAGCCACCAGTGGTTCAACAAGTGTTGCAGTGTTCTTTGAACAAGTGCACATCCTTGGTCATCTCTGCGACATACTTTATAGTTCTTATAATCATGTGAAGTCAGAAAACCGAGCTGGACTTGCTTAGCGTGTAATTCCACCAGACTGGTATTCATCAAACGAATATCAAAGATTTGAATCATATTTTCTTGATAATGACTTCTATCATGGTAATCCTGGATCCATCCAAGATCCATCTGACGCTGGAGGGCCTCTTGTAACAAAGAACATCCATGATTGTTTACTGAGCAGATCAGATAGGAATCGTAATCGTGTCGTGGCAGATCATGATGTTGGCTTTGCCTTGAGTTCATCGCCACCAAGTTGACATTCATTGCACGGATGTCGTGGTTTTGAATGATATTGGAATTTGTATAAGTCATGTTGACCTCACGGATCCGGTGAACTTGGATCCACCCGAGATCCATCTATTCTTGTAGAGCTGACTGCACCACAGAACATCCTTGATTGTCTTTAGAGCAGATATCACACTGTTGATAATTGTGAAATGGTATATGACCGTATCCACTTTGTCTGCAATGAATCTTGACCATATTAGTTCCCAATAAGAGTACATCATGAATTTGATAGCTGTATTTAGGCAACGGGTTCGTCTGAACATTTGGATTTGTATCCTTAAAGGATAAGACCCCATTCCTGACAAGCTTCTATACATCGGATTCGAATCTAAGACAGTTTTCTATGTTATGCCCCGGTCCTCCTTGATGGTAAGGGCAAGTTTGATCCGCTTTGAACCAAAAAGGTGGATTTTTTGGTACTGTAAGAGGGGACCTGGATTGGATGTGCCCCTTGACCAGTAGTAGTGGAAACAGTTCTGCGTACAACATCGTTATAGGGTCAAACCTTGGTGGTCACATTTTAAGGTTGTTATTGTTGTACTGAGGACGAGCCTGCTGAAGAGGTTGTTGTCTCCGTTGCAGATATTGTTGTTGATTTGGTTGGCTATGAGCAACCTGAGGTTGATACATTAGAACAGGCACAGGGTTGATAGCAGGAGTTACAGCTGCTACTGGTTGGTAACGTCGCCTTTGCTTTCCGAGAGAGATATTACCAATATCTTGCAATTTTTTCTTAGGGAAAACATTACCGTATCTTTTGGTACTGCTTGATGGTCCAGCATCTTTGACCAGACGCCCTTCTCGGACTGCTTCTTCAAGACGTACTCCCATATTTACCATTTTAGTAAAGTCGTTGGGCGCACTGGCGACCATTCGGTCGTAGTAGAATAAGCTCAAGGTCTTCAAAAAGATCTTTCTCATCTCTTTTTCCTCAAGAGGTGGACAAATATGGGCGGCAATTTCACGCCATCTCTGAGTATATTCCTTAAAGGTTTCCTTGTCCTTCTGTGACATGGCTCTGAGTTGATCTCTGTCTGGTGCCATGTCCAGGTTATACTTATATTGTTGAACAAAGGCAGCGCCAAGATCTCTGAAAGTGACGATCTTAGTGCAGTTTAAACCCATGTACCATTTGAGTACGACACCGGTTAAACTATCTTGAAAATAGTGGATCAGTAGCTGTTGGTTCTCTATCTGAGTTGACATTTTTCGAGCGTACATCACCGAATGACTTTGAGGGCAAGAGTTGCCCCTGTATTTCTCAAATTCGGGCACCTTGAACTTGTGTGGAATTTTCACATTGGGGACCAAACAAAGGTCTGCGGCATCCTTTCCGAATAAATCTTGACCACGAATGGCATGCAGTTCCTTCTGCATCTCCAGGAATTGCTCCTGGAACTCGTTCAATCTGTCGTACATACTTTCGTTTCCACCAGAGGGTACTTGTGGAATCTGTCCTTCCGGGACAGTATGTACCACGGGTGGTGGTATAGTTATTACAGCGGTGACTCTTGGTGCTTCCCTATCCCGAAGTTTGTAACCTTCATGAGTTGCTGTCATGCCCCTTGCATCTTTGCTTTCCCAAAGTTTGTAACCTTCAGGCCCAGCGGTTCCTGCTGCAGTTTCCAGATCTTCCGTGATCGGCGGAATATATCCTTCTAGGATATTGTTGAGTGGCATGCCCCAGGGACGATCTTTAGGCATGTTGTACCGAGGATTATACTTCTCTACTATGGGCGTAGATGTGATCTCTCAAACCACAGTTTATTGTTGTTGTTTCTGGGCTGCTGCCAGAGATTGCATGTCACTGTGAAGTTTTCTCAAATCATCTTTCAGAGTGTCGATTTCTTCTCTCAGCTCTCTATTCTCTTCCTAGAGATCATCCATTTTCTTTTGTCGATTGGCCCGAGTATTATACGAATGAGACAGTTTGACTCTAGAATCGAGACACAGACGTGAGATTCGTAGGTAAGAAGAATGCGTTATGCGAGAATGATGAATGCAATGATATATTAATATTTTTGTTATTTTAATAAAAAAGAAACTTCAACAATTGGATTGCAAATATCATACAGTGGGGAAACCCCGTTTTATTGAATTCAAAGATTACGGAAATGGAAGTACAGTAATTTACAAAGTGCTGTAAAAGGAAATGTCTAAGCTTATGGATCCTGAGTCCTCTCTGAGGAGAGCTCAGGTAATGGTTCTGGTATTTTCCTTTTCTTTGACCGGGGCTATTGAGCCGTTGTCGGGTTGTCATTCCTTTGCCAAGTGAAAGGAGCAAGAAAATTCCTTCGGTCTTCTTGACTTTCTACAACATATTGCTCTAAATCTCGATCAGAGCATCTCTTTCTTTTAACAGTTGTTGTATTTTGGTACACTCTACATTGAGAATACGGTACTTGTTCTTCCAATATTTCTTTTCTCGTTGAACTTTGTTGAGAGTGACCTGGAGTTTTTCCGTATCAGACATAAAATAAAGGACATATTCCTTTAACGGAAGAACTTCTTAACGAGGGTAAGGCATCCTCAGCTTGAGAGCTCTAGTTTGCACCCAGTGGAGATAAACTTCCACACTCTCTTCCTTTCCTGTGAACATATTTCTAGGCATGCACTATTTCTGTCTTTAGTGCCCTGTCATTTTCTCCTTCCTTGAAGAAAAGACCTTTCAGATGAATATTACGCGGGATATGTCTCATCGGGTATCCGAGTCGATGACGAACTAAAACTGGATGATAGTTGATTCTTCCTTTAGTTCCTATGAGGAGTACATTAGGGAAATTTCCACAACGGTCAATGATTTTTATCCCGTCATAGATCCGATTGTACCAGTCTATGTCAGAGTTTGTAAGAGACATGATTCTCTGTGACCAACTTAAAGTGCTCTTATGATCCCAAAAAGTGGCAGACTTAGGTAAATGGGAAGTGAACCATTTATATAGCAGGGGTACACAGCATGTGATCATTCCTCTGCTGTACAAATTCCTCAAGTGTACATAATGATAAGCATCTGCGAGCAAGGTCGGTACGGGGTTTCTAATCAGAAATATCTTAATAGCATTGATATCAATGAAGTTTTCAATGTTGGGAAAAAGGAACAACCCGTATGTGAGTAGCACAAAGACATCTTCAAAAGCAGTAACGTTTCCTATACTGGAAAAGTACAGGGCTTTCTCTATCAAAAACTTGGCGGGTAAACCTGGGATTCCGTTCTTAGTGGTCATGTGAGTCCTGACTTCTGACTCGTCCAAATAGATTGCTCTTGCAATGGTTTGATCCTTTGGAATTTCTTCCAGTCCAGAAAAGGGAGCTTGGTCAGTAATGGGTAAATCGGTCAGGTGAGAGTACTCCTCAAGTGTTGGTGCTAGCTGATAATCCGGGAATGTGAAATAGTGATAAATCGGATCGTAGAACTGAATCAGCGTAGACAGGATTCCTTCAATTACATGGACCCTTAACAGAGACAGTAGTCCTCCGTACTTAGCTCTGAAAGCATCAGGGTTGGTGATCATCCTTGCCAAACCTATTAAATCCTCTAGTTTTGGAACCTTGAAGGTGTACTTGTGCATCTTCCTTCTACTGAAATCCATAACGCAATCTTTATCTCTGATATTTGCAATCATTGTCTTAGTTTAATTTGAAAAAGAGAGACTAGAAGAGAAAATTTTTCTTTGTTTAAAGTTTTTTAATGAAATGAATGCATGAATGCAGCACACAAAAACATAGAAAAAACATGGGTTCAAAGGTTCAGCGTCACGAGCATGGAGTCATGGCTCTACCCATTCCCAAAGGTTGTACTATGGTGAATTTTTGTACCTGTCCTCAAAATCATTGACCCCCTTTGGGATAACAACAGCAGGCTGGTTCACCCGAGCGACCTGTAGTATCTTAGGGTAATATCAAATGAGGGTAGTATCGCGTGACAACTATTTTTGATAGCTTCCGCACTACAAAACAGTCACATGGTCTCAGTCTACTAAATCCTCAGTTTCATGGATACCACAATCGAACAATCAGCTTTCGCAACCGAAGTCACTAGACATTGAATCCGCAAAGGGTATCTCCACGAATTCGATGGTCTACCAGGATCGCTTATTCGGGAATCACTCCCTGTAAGACCACCCGTCTATGCCATCACCTATCTTAGGTATCACTCAAACTTTCCACGTGCGGCATCACCCGCATTCCCATTAGCAGAAAAATAAACACGGATATCAA
Organism: Lathyrus tuberosus; assembly: GCA_022829125.1. Taxonomy (NCBI): domain Eukaryota; kingdom Viridiplantae; phylum Streptophyta; class Magnoliopsida; order Fabales; family Fabaceae; genus Lathyrus; species Lathyrus tuberosus. Next base: position 2,127,185 of record JALAZF010000191.1, read on the forward strand.
GTAGGAAAAGCGATATATATATTCATTCCTAAAACTAACATCCTAGACCTCTTAAGAATTCTAGTCTATAATCCTAACAGAAAAAATGACTCCCCAGCAAAGTCGCCATTTTGCTGTGGAAAATGGTGACGATGATGACTAGATCTCACTATGACTCCCCAGCAGAGTCGCCATTTTACTGTAGCGTGCGATTTTTGTCGGTGACACGACCACCTTATCGCAGAATTTGGGTTTTCTCCTCAATAAAGAGGAGGGGGTGCTACTTTCTGATTTCTTATTTATCCCATGAAGCTGGAAGGGAAAGGGTAGTTATCTAAAAATAACCTTGCACGCGAATGTTTAACTGAACAAACGCTTAAAGAGATTCGGGGAGTTCGGGGTCAGGTTATACAATGGGGAGTTGTCAATTACCTATCCTATATGTGGTTATCCACGGTTGTTAGCTTTAAGTTCTGCTTTGTACTTGATGGTGTTTATCCATTAATGGCTTGGGAAAGTTTCTTGGGAAATATGAGAGAGTGAGTTTTTTTTGTTGATTTTCAGTTTTTTTCGATGTTTTTGGTAAGGTACTGGACCTAGAGTTTTTGTTTAGTATGCTCGCAAAGATTTTGCAATCTTATGCCTACGTATTCCCGTTTAAATGAAACAAGGAAATCAGAGCAATCGTAGTTCCTCCAGTTCTAAGGGAGGAAAAAGATATTTTGGTGTCTTGTTCAAAACCCAAGATTGAAGCTAAAAGGTTGAGTATTTTTGTCTTAATCAAAGCCCAAGATTGAAGCTAAAAGGTTTGACTGAGAGAGAATTTGTCATCTCTAAAGGGAGACCTTTTGTCTGTTTATCACAACTGTTGGGTGACTGATTATAAAGGAGGGTTACTTTAACTGGGATATATGAATCCAACAATGCCATAATTTCCTTTATAGGGGATTTGTCCTGAAGGAGAAAAATTTAACTCAATGTAGAGCAATGTTATTTTTCCTTAGGAATTTCTCATGCTAAGAGAGGAACAGTGGCGTGGATGTAAATAATCCAGAGGCTAGCCGCTTACAACAATTAGATGAAAGGGAGGATTTACCAGGATAAAATATGGACGACAACTTGGATATTTGTATCAACAAGTGTGCCACTTATAGCAGTTATCTGGGATTAGGATTTGTTTTGAATGTCTGTTTTGATAAGCGATAAACAGAGAAATGACTTCCTACAGAGAGATTTTTGATTTCCTCTGAGGGGATGTTGATTTTTGTGTTCCTTGATCAAAGCCCAAGGTTGAAGCTAAGAGGTTGATTGACTCCACTAGGGAAATCCTTATACAAAGCCTAAGAGGAGGCTAGGAAAGACTGACTCAACAAGAGAGCGTTTATCTATCTTGTACAAAGCCCAAGATTGAAGCTAAAAGAGACCGACCCTTTTGGGGATATCATTTATACAAAGCTTAAGAGGAGGCTAAAATTTTGACTTTTTCGGGGAAAATGTTATATCTGTCTTGTACAAAGCCCAAGATTGAGGCTAAAAGGGATTTTGACTCTGTCGGGGAGGGTTTGTATGTGTCTTGTACGAAGCCCAAGATTGAGGCTGGAAAGAAGACTGACTCTATGGGAAAGAAACCTTTATCTATCTTGTACAAAGCCCAAGATTGAGGCTAAAATGAGACTTTACTAACTCGACTGAGGATATTTTAGGTGTCTTGTACGAAGCCCAAGATTGAGGCTGAAATGAGTTTGACTCTGCTGGAGAGTATTATCTGTCTTGTACGAAGCCCAAGATTGAGGCTGAAAAGAGGATTAACTCTACTTAGGGTATTTATATGGTGTCCTGTACAAAGCCCAAGATTGAGGCTGAAAAGGGTTTGACTCAACAAGTGAGTGCTTTTATCTGCCATGTACAAAGCCCAGGATTGTGGCTGAACAAGCTGGAGAAATCATTATACAAAGCCTAAGAGGAGGCTAAATTCTTCTTGGGGAAATCTTTATACCAAGCCAAAGGGGAGGCTGGAAAAGATTGTCTCAACAAGAGAATGGTTTTATCTGTCTTGTACAAAGCCCAAGATTGAGGCTAAAAGGGTTGACTCAACAAGAGAGTGTTGAAACGTGATTGACTCAACAAGAGAGTCTGAAAAGGTGATTGACTCAACAAGAGAGTCTGAAAGGTGATTAAATCAATGAGGGAATCTAAAAAGGTTAGCTCCACTGGGGAGAATCATTGTACAAAGCCCAAGAGGAGGCTAACTATACTGAGGAAAGGAATGATCATTATACAAAGCCTAAGAGGAGGCTATCTTTGCTGGGGATTATTGAGATCCTGAGGCAAGTCCAAATGGGGAATCAACTCTTACTGAGGGTTACAGAAGAGTTGAGGTATCAGATGCCTTGAGGTTCTGATTTGGGATAGTGTTATACTGAGGATAATTTGACCCTGGTTGGGGAATTTTAGGAGAGAGACTGGGTTTTAGAACCCATGGGCTTTAACTCTACTGGAGATTGATCCAGAATGACCGGGGTTTCTCCTATGTTTGTAGGGAACTTGAGAATGTCTTCGAGATCCGAGAGGGGATTAGACTGTCCAAGTCTACTGGTATGGAAGAGTTTATCTTTGTATGATGCCCAAGAGGAGGCAAGTGTTTTAAGGGATGAGAATCAACCCTAAATTGGTCTGATGTTTTGACACTGGAAAGACTGCTCTATCAAAGGATGACTCAGTTCTGTCTTATACCTTTAGGAGGTCTTCAGGGTCCTTGTATTAAGCCCAAGAGAAGGCATGAGAACTTCTAAGAAGCCGGAGGGTCCTTGTACTAAGCCCAAGAGGAGGCGAGGATGCTTTTAGGAAGCCCGTGGATCCCAAACCGAAGAAAAGTTCAAGAAATGCTATTCACCAAGAATATATCATTTAACGAATAGTTCTAAGGTTTGAAGAAATTCAAAAGATGCCATTCACCGGGAATAGATCACCTCTGGGGAGTAGAATATCTTTGACAATTTCTAATAGTGACAGCCTGAGAAAAGTTTCACGAAGAATAATGTCTTTCTCTTTGTTCCATATTGTTTAAGCCCAAGAGAAGGCAAGACTGTATCTGGAAATCCTATAGGGATCTAGTTTTGACAGTATTAAAGAGTGACCAACTGGCTTTACCTAGTTCTAGACCTAGTTGTCGGGGAAAACTCTAAACCGATATACTAGTATATATACAGTTGATATATGACAAGTATTTAAAAGGGTATGAAATAAGGACTTACAGGGGAGCAACTTTCCACAATACAATTATATATATTAAGGCATGTAAATGAAAGCTTATAAAAACTTACAAGTGAGCAAGCTTCCATGTTGTTCAAACAAATATATACATGTATAGGTGCAAGTAAGTAAAAGAAAGCAGATAAAAACTTACAGGCGAGCAAGCTTCCATAGCTGTAATGTTAGTTTTAAAGAAATTAAAGAAAGTTTTAATAAAAACCATATTTTGAACCTAAATCAAAGGGAAGTTGTTTTTGAACAGATTGTTGGGGCTTATACTCAAGGAGAGGCCCAGATGAACAAAACAGTAATCTTACCGTTGTTTTAAAATTTGTATTGGGACTTATACAATGACTGAGGCCCAAAGATGTTTTCTGTACAAAGGGATGAGTCTTACAAATCAAGGAGAGGCCCAAAGGTTTAGAAAATAAAAGAAATAGGACTTACAATACAAGGGTAGGCCGAGTTGATTTTGTTTTGAAATGGCGATCGCGCCGAGATTTTCTAACATACAGTGGGACTTATACAATGACTAAGGCCCAAAATTATTTATGTACAAAAGGGGGTTGGGTCTTACACTCTATTAGAGGCCCAAAGATTATTTTTTGTACAAGTGATGGGGCTTACAACTCAAGGAGAGGCCCATGGAAAAACAGTAACCGCACCGTTGTTTTGAAAATTGTATCGGGACTTATACAATGACTGAGGCCCAAAATTATTTTATGTACAAAAGAGGGTTGGTTATTACATTCTATTAGAGGCCCAAAGATTTTATTTATACAAGTAATGGGGCTTACAACTCAAGGAGAGGCCCACGGCGAAACAGTGATCGCACCATTGTTTTGAAAACAGTACTGGGACTTATACAATGACTGAGGCCCAAAAATGGTTTTTAATTTACAAGGAATGGGTCTTACACTCTGTTTGAGGCCAAAAAGTGTTTAAAATTTAAAATCAAGAGGAAGCCCTAATTTTAAATTAAAATGCCTTTTTTCAAAGGAAATTTAACTAATAAATGATAAAATATCAATTATATTCAAAAACAAGTTGTACACTTTGAAAAACATTTTGAAAAATCATGTTTAATCATATGAAAGCTTGAAATTCAATTGGTTTTGAAAGATCAAAGTGGGAATTTCATTTTAAAAATTGTTTAAAAACAATAAAATGAAATAAATTACAAAAATTCTAACTATATTAAATAAATAATATAAATTGGATGTTTTTTGTTGAATAAAATATTTAAACATTTTAGTGAATTTTGAGAAAAAGAATCAATTCAAAAACATAAATATTCAGAGAGAAATTAATTTTTGAATCAATTAAACGAAAATAACTAAAATTCAAAAATTTGAATTATGACGCCAAGAACACTTGGTTCTTGCCCGCGCCCTCTGTTTTTGCAGATTTGCATTTTCTCACTTTTCTCCATGATTTCTCAATGGTTTTGCATTATTCAAGTACCAATCTTGTTCGTTTTTGAACAAGGATCACAACCATATATTTCAATTGCATTTATATTAAGTATGGAGAAAGAAATCAATAGAAAACCTCAAGAACCCTAATTTCAGCATGAACACAATGAAATTCCATACACGATTGATTCATGGCAATTGATTGAGGGTTATCACTCTATATACATGCATGAACAAGATGGTAATTCAAAAATTTATTTATGATGCATGGAATATAGAGTTTGAAGGGTTCATGCTTACCTCTTGCAGCTGGTGATCGAGTTTAGTGACAGAGGTGTTACAGCTAGGTTCCAATGATCTGGACAGCTTTCTTAGGTGCCATGGAGTGTGTTTGAATGCTTGGAGTGGATTGAAATGAGCTGGAACTTGATGTGGCACCTCAACTGCAACTCTGTCAAGAACTTGAGCAATTGGTTGGTGATTTTGAGAATCTGATGTTCCATATGTGATTTAAGAGTTTGGATCATTTCTATATGTTATATGTGAGTTGTGTGAACCATTGATTTGGTTGGAATCACTCTCAAATGCAAAACCCGATAGTGACTTGCAAGAGAAGGTGTTTTTGGAGTGAAAGTGGTGATTTTGAGAAAGGCATCTGTTTAGGACCTTTGGTGTACTCAAACTGATCAAAATTGAGGCCTATTTATAGTGTGTCAAGTTTGTTTTGAAAGCAACAGTGTGTGGTAACTGCAGCAGGCCTTTGGCCAATGTGGATCAAATGGAATCTCAAGTCTCCTCTAGCCATTGACTTGAGATTAGAGCACATGCCTATGGTCCTCTGTTGTATGAGCTTATCTTGACTCATTTGGTTGATCATGGACTGATACATGTCAGCTCTATGCATCCATTGAATGTCTCAAAACAAAATTGGAGGCTTGAGGCATCTTTAGCTTTTAGGGATGGCACACCTACATGTAGTTCAAAAGACTTGGGAGGCTTACGGATCAGTGTTTGTTCCTCCTTGGTCTCCCCCTGAGGTGTGCAAATGGATAAGCCTGTCTTGGATGACTCATAGTATGCAAATTCGACCAAATGCACAATTCTGACTTAGTAAAAAATCAGATTTTGGAGCTAACTTCCCATGGATGTATCTCAGCTCAAAATGAATTAGAGAGATTTCTTGTACTTTTTGAAAAGCTTGAATGATGTACTAAAACATTGAAGTTTTAAGATTTCATTGATTCATCTTGGATCAATGTGAAAAATTCCTTGGAAGTTTGATGTTTCATGCTGAAATTACAAGGCAGAATTTTCACTAAGTGTTTTTTGACATATTTTGGTGTTTTCACCACTTTGATCCACTACTAACTAAAAATCCATGAATAATTGGAACTTGATGTAGTTGAAGCTTTTGTAGAGTGTAGCAAAACCTACAAATCCAGCTTTAGATCACCCAAAATAGTTGCTTGGATTTCAAGTTATGGTCCTTGGAAGTTGGTACCCTAACCACTTTGTTCCATAACTTAGAAAAATTCTAATTTTTTTTTTATGGTTACCCCTTTAACAAGTTAACTCACTTTCTTTGATTTTTCTTGATGAATGATGATTCAAATCACATATTAACATTGTTTTAGGGTTAAGGAACCTTGGATGACCAAAATTACAAAAAGTCAAACTTGGACTTTTGTATAGTTGACTTTTTTATCAGATGAAATTTTGACTTTGTGATTCTTTTGTAAAATCAATCCTTGGGTTCAATTAAACTTTATGGATGGCCTCCAAGGGCATTTATGAATGTCTTGGACCCCTCCCCCAGGGTTTGAGATCAAGGGTAGGCCAACAGTCAAGGATAGGGTTGACTTTTTCCATCAGAAGCCCTAATTTTTGATCAGATGGTTTTGAGCTCTTGTGGCTTATGATGTGAGCTCTTTGAGTCAATCAAATCTTGTAAACATGTCAACGTGATGTATTTGAGGTCTTTGAAGTTCATTTTGAAGCTTCAAGCCATGCCTCACTTCACAAGTTAATTCAAGGGTGAATTAGGTCAAAAGCCTAATTCCTGATTCTTTGATAGATGGACCTTAAAGGTGATTTTGCCATTGTGGGTGGGCTCTTGAGATCCTTTTGAGCTTATAGGACCACACATTGAGGCATTGGCTTATGTCCAGATGGAAATTTTCATCTGGAGGCCTCAGTCGACCAAAACCCTAATTTGGTGACACAAGCGATCTTGAGGCTTGATCCACTTAGAATGCTGCAACCTTATGCTTGATTCTTGATGTGGGAGTCCTCTTGGTCCTTTGTGGGTGTTTGAGAGGCTAGACAAGTTGAAGATCATGTCATTTCTTTATTGATCTTTTTGTCTAAATGCTTTGAGAGGGCTCAAAACCCTAATTCTTGTTTGTAGTGAATGCTAATCCATCTTCGAGGAGATTGATGAGGCATGATGGTTCATCCATATTGTGATAATGATTTGCACAATGATGGGAAATCATGGTGGTCAAAATTTGGGGTATGACACACTTTCCGGAAACCTCAGGACAGTTACTTCAGGGCGAATACCACATGCTGGTCTTTCCTACACCACGTAAGCCCTGGCAGTTATCTGCTTTAAGCCTAGCAATCGAACCCAGTGCAGACGACCGTTGGCCCAACGCTGGGGGCACAATATAAATACCCTCTCTCAAGAGAGGGTCAGGTTACATTATATTCTAACTCTTACTCTCACTTTTTGTACTTGCTTGCTCCAGTCCTAACTTTGGCATCGGAGTACTGTAGCGTGCAATTTTTGTCGGTGACATGACCACCTTATCGCCATGGATTTTCCTCACCGCAATGGTAGGAGTTGGGTGCTACTTTCTGATTTCTTATTTATCCTGTGAAGTTGGAAAGGAAATGGAAGCTATCTAAAACTAACCTTGCATGCAAATGTTTAACTGAACAAATGCTTAAAGGGATTGGGGAGTTCGGGGTCAGGTTATACAATGGGGAGTTGTCAATTACCCATCCTATATGTGGTTATCCACAGGTTGTTAGTAATTTTCTTTACTGTTTTCTACTTACTGGTGTTTGTTTTGTAATGAGTTGGGAAAGTTTCTCCTTTAGGAATGTTTGAGAGAGAGAGTTTTTATTTGATGTCGGGCTTGCCGATGTTTTTGATGAATGAAGGTACTAGACCTAAAGTTTTTGATTTGGTGTGCTCGCTAAGATTTCGCAATCTTATGCCTACGTATTCCCGTTTAAAGATAAACAGGGAAATCAGAGCAATCATAGTTCCTCCTATTCTATGTGAGGATTTTTGTTTAGGTGTCTTGTTCAAAGCCCCAGATTGAAGCTAAAGGTTATTTGTGTCTTGTTCAAAGCCCAAGATTGAAGCTAAAAGGTTTGACTGAGAGAGAATGTGTCATCTCTAAAGGAGATATCTCATCTGTTTATCACAATTGTTGGGTGACTGATTATAAAGGAGAGTTACTTTAAATGGGATATGAGAATCCAGTAAATTCCATAATTTCCTTCATAGAGGTGTTGTCCTGAATGAGAAAACTTTAACTCAGTCTAGAGTAATGCCATTTTTCCTTAGGATTATTTCATGCTTAGAGAGGGACAATGGCGTGGATATAAATAATCCATAGGCTTGCCACTTACAGCAATTAGATGAAAGAGGAAGTTTACCAGGATAAGAGATGGACTACAGCTTGGATATTGGAATCAACAAGTGTGCCACTTACAACAATTATCTGGGATTAAGGTTTGTTTTGATTGATCTGTTTTGATATGTGATTGTACAGAGAAGTATACTCCTATAGAGAGATTTTTTATTTCCTCTGAGGGGATTTTGGTTTTTGTATGTGCCTTGATCAAAGCCTCAAGGTTGAAGCTATGAGATTGATTGACTCCATAGGGGAGGTCCTTATACAAAGCCTAAGAGGAGGATGGAAAAGACTGACTCAACAAGAGAGTATTTTTATCTGTCTTATACAAAGCCCGAGATTGAGGCTAAAAAAGATTTGACTCTTTTGGGGATATCATTATACAAAGCCTAAGAGGAGGCTGGAAGTTGACTTTTCCCAGGGGAATATTTTGTCTGTCTTGTACAAAGCCCAAGATTGAGGCTTGTAACACCTCAAAATTTGCCCTTTTTGTTTATATACTAATTGGCTTATGTTTCTTTTCATTTCTTGCATTTGCATTGTGCATAGCATTGGTTCTTAGCATGGGATCAAGGTACTTGGTCCATATTCTCAAGTCTCAAGCTTCAAGGTGGTTTATGGGGTTCATCATATCTTCATAAGGTCAAGTATGGCAAAGGATTTCAAGTGGATCTTTCCCTCCTAACCAGAGGGACCAATTAGGGTTTGTGAACCAAAAGGACTTCTTGGAGAGCTTTGTGTGTTCAAGCATGATACTATGAGGTCTATATGCTTACATGTATCCATAAGATGAGGGTTTTGTTGATAATTCATGGTGAAGAATGTTCAGTGGATAAGTTGCTTGTGAACCAAGAAAAGTCACCTGTAAAGGAGAAAGTCAACTATGGAATTTTGAGGTTCTTTTCATGGTTTTCAAGGTCTCACATCCTCATATGGTCTTCAATTGTCAAGTTTCACATCATTCATCAAGAATCAAGAGTTTGTGCAAAAGTTACTAAATTTGGAAAATGATTTATAATGAGAACTTTCCATTTTTGGCAATTTTTCCACCACATTCAACTTGACTTTTCATCATCAAAGAAGCTCCAAATGAATTTTCCTCCAACATGAAAGTTGAAGATCTTTATCTCCCATTTCCAAAAAGTACTAGAACATCTCCATATCATTTGTGGAACTCTAGTTATGGCCAAAACAATGCAAGGTGCATTTTGAGGTTTTCCATATACCACTTTTTTCCACCTTTTGCATTTTGGCACAAATGGACTTGTAATTGGTTTTATTGGTTCATGTCACATTGTATCATCAAAGTACAAGTCAAGAGGAGCATTTTTGACCCTTACTTTATGCCTACCTGTGCCATATTCATGAGTTATTCATCAAATGACCAAAATGCATAATGGATCAAATCTCATTATCCAAGCATGTGCAAGGCCCAAGTTAATTTGAATTTTGATCAGCATGATGTGTGTGAGGGATTGATCACAAAAGGCATGAATATGCACGTGAGGATTAGTGGATTGATCAATAATTGCAAAATTGCAAACCCACTCCCATCTCATTAACCAAGGGTTTAGTCACTTGCTATTCATAATCAAGGGACTAATGGAGAGTATATAAGCTAACTCATGCCTCCAAAATTAGGTCATGCACTCTCACATGCGTAGTTTCCACATTTTTTCTCTAATCTTTTCCTCTTCGATTCTCTCTCATCTTGAGAGATTTTTGAGAAATTCTTTCATATTCTGGATCAGTGAAGAGAGTAGAACAAGAATCAACCATTATTTTGAGTTGAGAGCAAGGTTTTCATCAAGTTGGTTTCAAGAGGGTTCAAGTTCAAAATCATATATCTAGTCCATTTCAAGCCTCTATTTGCATTTATTTTGCAAATAGAGCTCAAAAGAGGAAGATCTTCAGCTTTTGGAAGGAGTTCTTGGTGTATTTCGAGTTCTGCAACTTTTAGGTTAGTGTGATTTTCACCATCATAGAACTTGATTTTGTTGTATGCATTATGATCTATGAGGTTCACTGAGTGTGCTGGTGTGTTTAAAATTGATTTTGGACGTGTAACATGTTCGTAATGTGGATTTAAAGTTTTAGATCTAAAGATGTTTTCATTTGATTCTCAATGTGTGTTTGTTATCTGATGAAATGGATTTGATATTTGAGTTCCTTGTGAAAATCTGGTAGAAATGATGTATTCATGCTTGTTTTCTGGACCCTTGTATGAAGCTCCACCGTGGGAGTCGTCAGAGAAGACGACCGGAGCCCTAGCTCCGGCGTCTGGTTTTAATTGCAGGTGAAATGAGGTTTTGGAGGTGGAGGATGAAATCTCCACCGTTCGTGTTTGGATCCAAGGGTTATTGTTGTGCCACCTCATTTATTTATTTGATTCTGATTGGATTTGACTTTAACATATGTGTGTGTTAGACCATGTTTATTACTATGTTCATCATTTCCTGGCCTTTGATCTGAATTAACATTGTGTTTTGATGACTTAATTTGGTGCGCACGATTGATCTGATGAACCATCTCCTGCCAACGCATAAAAATTGCCTCGTGCCTCTCACGTGTCTGCATTTGAGTTCAGATCATGTTGTTTGTGTGAATCCCTATGCTTTCTTATCATGTGCGTAGATCTAAGCCATTAATCATGTATGTTGTTAGTGTGGTTGATTGCTCGTGTGCCCTTGGATTGATCAGATGGTTGGTATGAGTCTCCAAGGTTAACTGAAATCCATGGTAGTCCCTTCATTGACTTGCGTTGACTTTTGATTGGGCTGGACTTGATATCTGCACCCCCCCTTGAGCTCATTTGTTTTTTTAAACGTGCTTATCATGTTATCTGAACCCCCTAAGTTTTTTATTTTCTTTTATTTCACTTAATTGTTTTGTTTTGCATTTTAATTTTTAAAATCATTTTTATGCATCCAAAAATTACAAAAAAAAATCATGAAGCATGTTTAGCATTTTATAAAATTTTTTCAAATTTTATTTTCTTATTTTATTTTATTTTTGGTGTCTTAATTAATTGTTTAATTGATTTTCTTTTTGAATTGTTTCATATGTGCATACTTTGCATTGTAGAATTTATTTCTCATAATCTACAAAACATTTTGAGTTCATTATTTTTGCATTATTTCACCTACACATTGGAGTGCATAAAAAAAAATTTCACATATTTTTAAAATCATTTCATATCGCATTTTGGTCCCCCTCTTTTGCATATTGGTTCATGTTTCTCACTTGATCTTTGCTTAATTGTTTGAGTTGCTTAACTTCTGAATTTTTGTGAGATCTTTTGACATATGATTGGTTCCTGACTTAGGTCATTTGAGTTTAAATTTCACAATTTCTGAATGTCATATGATACATGTTTGCTTATTTGTGCTTAAGTGACTTATGCATGATCATCTCTTGACATCTCTTTACACAAGTTGGTTTGCCATGCCTAATTGATTGAGTTCCTTTGTGATTCTTTGCATGAACTTTTGATATGATGTTGGCCCCTGGTTGAGGTCCTTTGAGATTTAATTTTGCAATTTGTGGATCATGTTTGGGTATGTTTTAAGGGCTTGAACTTTGAGTTTCCATTTGAGGATTACATTGATGCATGTCTTGAAGGTGTTGCTTGATGTTTGGGCTTGTATGACTTGAGTTTGGTTTTGATATGATATTGATGCATATGCTACTTCCCCTTGGGTTCCTTATTTGATTTTCATTTCACTTGAGCATGGTTGAATGCTTTTGGTTTGAATTGTATGGTGAATATCATTACCTCTCCTTTTGTAAACTTCTTTGGATCATAATGTTTCATGTTTTGAATCACTTTTGCACACATGAGTTGTTGATGATAATATGATTTTGGTTCTGAATTGCACTCATCTTCATCTTATCTTTCTCATCTCATTTTGATATGAAGTCCATGTATGCTTAATTGTGCATTTCATACAAGTATGCTTGCATTCTTTCATGATTATCTTTGCATGCTTACTTGAATTGTTTTGCATTGATCTTTGAAACATGTTTGTTAATTTGAGTTGGACATTTATGATATGATGTGCTTGCTGCCATTTATTGTATTTCATCTCCTCTTTCTCTTTTCTTCTCTTTCACTCTCTTCCTCCCCTGAATCTCAAGACTTGGTTAAGTCTTGGATTCTTTTCCCCTTAGAGCTACCTATTCCAACTTAATTTTTGATTAAGCTTGGAGTAGGATTAGCATTAGGTTTTAGGTAGTCATTCCTCCTAAGCCACACTAACTATAGGACATCCATGCATGATAACATTAGGACTCTTAGTTTCCCTTTAGAGTTTCCTTTGTGTCGTCTCTCTTCTCATCTCAAAACTTCTTGAAAACACGTAATAAAGGTTAACGTGTATTGCGCTCGAGCTTTCTATGTGGGAAGTGGGGAATGAGGAGCTTTCTCTTATTCTTCTAGGATACTTAGTGTACGTCCTATTGGGGACGATGCGCGAAGTATTTGTTCCTGTATTTAAGACTTTGGTTCAATGCAAGTTACAAATAACTGCAAAAAAACACTTTTTGATTAAAAAACTTCAAACAAACAATAACGTCTTTCCTTCGGGAATTCTTTTCTCATCTCACTCACTCTCAACGTACGAACGTGCTCCTACTCGTTCTCTTGCAAGACGGTAACGCACTCGATTCAGCGAGCCTGCAACTCCTGAGCTAGAACGTAAGTCGTTCCCTAAAAAACACAAACAGTGACCCTCGTTGAGGGGAACTACGTCGCTCTGATTCTCATGCTCCCGATGAGATATGTAGGCAGTGGGGTAGGGCCCATGCGAGCACTTCCTTTATTTTCCCTACATTTGTTTCTTCATTTCTTTCCGTTCTTGTTTCTTCTCCGGTCCAGTAGCAGTGGAGCTCTAGACGACGACACCCTTTGATGCAGACAATAAGGGCGGATCCCATCGAGTACGATGGACGTGTTGGGTGCTAACACCTTCCCTTCGCGTAACCGACTCCCGTACCCGTTTCTCTTGGTCGTGAGACCATGTTCTTTCCCTTCTTTCAGGTTTATGTAGTGTTTCCTTTCCCCCTCATAGGATAAATACACATTGTTGGCGACTCTGAGTCTTCTGCGCCACTCTCGCGTTTGTACCGTTGGATACGAATCTTTCGGGAGCGACAGCTGGCGACTCTGCTGGGGAAAGGTTGACCTCTTGCTGGTCCATCCCCTTTAGCGATTCAATCCTAGCGCTTGTCTGTTCTTTTCATTGGGTGTTCTCTTGTGGTGCTTTGCTTTGTTGTATATTACTGTATTACTGTTTACTGTATTTTTGCTTTACTGCTTTACTGTTTTATCGCATTTTACTGCATTGCATTGGTATGCTGGACTGTGTTGCGCTGTGTTGTTTTTCTGTTTGGCTGGTTGGGAGGTTTTGAGAGATGAGCCCAATACCCAGGCTCGAGCATACACCTAGGTTTTAGCGTGGGCAGACGTGACGCTCCTGTGGTGTTGGCCACGTGCGGATGATAACGATCCCTACAATCAGACGAAGTTCTATCAGGAGCTTTCTGCTACTGTATGTTGATACAGGCCCGTAGTTATTCTCTTGAGGAATTGTCGACTCTGATGACCATTCCCGAGGACTCAGTAACGGCACTCCTCCCGAGATGTGACAGTGGCAGACCACGTTCTGTGGCAAATTCATTGCACATTCTCGATCTGAGGACCCAATGCTGGGAACTTGCCATAGGATCTCCTTTTGAGGTGAATCAGCGGACGACCTCTTTGATTGGCCATGGCATTGTATCCTTCGGGCTGAATGTGCTATTTCTTCTCAAACCTCCGAAGCTGAAGATCTTTTGTTTTGGTGAATCAGTTGAGGCCTCCTCGATTGATGATGATGCTAAACCAGAAATGGTGAACGTATCATCATTTCTCGACCTGAGAGCCCGGGATACTGAGGATCTTAGTACCCACATGTGAGAGGGGCGGGTTGTTTACAGGTTTGCAGGTAACCGTGACCTTCAACCTACCTGGCTTTCTAGTGTTATCACTGTGGTGGTTGTTGTTCTGAGTTTTGGTACAGAGCCTTGATTTGTTCAGTCAGCACAGTGCAGCCAGTTTGTGTGGATACCTTGATCCCATGCTCTGCATTGCATTCCATTTTTCTGACATTCATGTTTGTGCACTTTCAGGTAGTATCTAGTCTTTGATTCCAGTCAGAGGGCGTTCATAGGGATGTACACTAAGAGGGGTAAGAAGCACATCATCGTCTACAAGTTCCCGAAGATCACTCTTGGTCCGTTGAACAGTTTACAGAGTATAGCTGGTCCAGAAGTTTTGGGAGCCTTTGAAGAGAAGTATGGTTGGATATTATCCATGGTTCGAAGTCTCAGTGAATATGAATACAATGGGCTACACACCTTGATGCAGTTTTATGATCCTTCCTTGAGGTGCTTTGTGATGCCAAATTATGTGTTGGTTCCTACCCTAGAGGAATACTCCAACATTTTGAGGATTCCTGTCAAAGAAGGTGTTCCTTTCTGTGGTTCCCAAGGAGATTGTGATTTCCAAACAGTGGCTGAGGCTCTTTATTTGAGCAGATCTACAGTGGAGGTTGACTTTTCTAAGAAAGGAAAATCTTGAGGCTATCACTTGGAGTACTTGGTGAAGAGGGTTCAAGAAGAAGCTAAGGAGAAAAGGTGGATGGCTTTCAATGCAATATTGGCTCTGTGTATATATGGCATTGTGTTATTCCCTAATGAGTCTGATTTTGTCGATACGGATGCTATTCAGATATTTACAGCTCAGGATCCGGTACCGACTTTGTTAGGTGATCTCCACTACGCCCTATACAACAGGAATGAGAAAAGACGAGGTGGGGTGGTTTGTTGTTGCACATCTCTCTTTTACAAGTGGTTTGCCAAACGTTTACCCCAATCTGGTGCTTTTGTGGATTCAAAGACTTCTTTAGAGTGGAGTAAGCGTCTGATGGGCTTAGCTGCTAAAGATATTCTTTGGGTGGATAAGGGATTATTGCGGACTGATATTTTACATAGCTGTGGCAGGTATCCTAATGTACCCTTGGTCAGAAGAAAAGGAGGTATTAACTACAACCCGTCTTTGGCTATCAGGTAGTTTGCATACGCCCTAAAAGATCCTCCAGCTGGAAAAGATTTGGAAGAATCTTTGTTTTTTCATATGACTGATGGTGTGGCTATTGCACGAGAAGCTTCTCAAGCTTGGCTCAGCGGACGAAAGATAGGTAAAACTGTTTTGGGGAAACCCAATAATCAAGCTTTCGCTCCGTATGTTGAATGGGTGAAGAAGAGGGTAGAAGAGTTCTATTTGCCTTTTGATCGGGCGCCTCCCTTGTATCCAGAGACTGTGGAAGAAAGACTCACTGTACCATTCGAAGAATTCGACAAGCAGTGAAAGTTGGTATCTGATCTGAGGGTGGAAAACTCTGATATGAGTAGTCAGCTACAGAGTGCTCTACAGGACAACTTGGAGTTGAAATGGAAAGTTCAAGACATGACTGCGCATCTAGAAAAAAGAGAGAAGGATTTTGCTGACAGGGCTCAACACTTTAAGAAGGTCAGTATGGCTGCTGAATCGTCAGGCAAAGCTAAAAGGAAAAATAAGAAGCTTTTGACTAAAGCAGAAGACAAGCTTGCCACGTATCAGGATATGTGGAAGGAGACCAAGATTGAGAATGAAGAGCTGAAAGAGGAACTTTAGGTAGTGAAAGCAAGGAAAGATCGTTACTTTGCCAAGTGGAAGGAAGCACAGAAGGAAATTGAAGAGCTCAAGCTGCAAGCCGGGGTCAAGAAGTCAAAGCGCGAGGACAACAACACTGAAGAGCAGATTGTTAAGTTAAACCAAGAGATTGCAAAGAGGAACAAGTTGATCAAAGGGCTGATGCAGCAACCTACACATCCTGACACTGTGAACCTTCTTGAGGAAGTTGAAGCTGGTTTGTTTGGAATTGATTTGTAGTTGATTTTATTGTTTATCTTTTTTCGGGATTACCATCAGGATTGTTGATGGAATCACCTTTGATTATGCTTGAATCTGTCTGTAAGAACTACTTTGTTTTCAGTAATGGAATATTTGGTTTGATTATCTGTGCTCTGGCAGTTCTGGTTTTTAGAGAGGGTTTGTCCCTGTGGTTTGATCCGGTGGTATTTCTGGGTTCGGATTTATTTTCCGATAGTGTGTCTAATCCCTTGCCCGGTTTCATGGAATGGAATCAAAGCGGATATGTCCTGGAAATGTTCAAATATGTTTGTTTGCATTTTGCATTCGCATTTGCATAATCATAATCATTTTTGCATTGCAGGTTATCTCGGATTCTCTGGTTTCTTATGCTCTCTCTTTTTGTCAGTCAGGATTGATCAACCAACTCATCGGTATTCTACCAGGCTTAATCAAGGCAGAGTCATGGAGAAAATTCAAGCTGAGTTGAGGGAAATGCAAGGCCAAATGGGGCAATTTATGGGGAATATGCAAACTCTCATGCAAGACCAGAAGGTGCTGAGGGAGGAGGTTAATCAGATGAAGACTCAGATGGGTTTGGCCATGGAAATCTTGAAAACGGTGTTAAAGAAGGAAAACAGTCATGTGCTCGCCTCTGCAACAGAAGTCCTTAATTCTCCCATCTCTTTGGGGTCTTCGCTAGATCATGGATTTCCTCGTGAATCCCCTCCACAATCTGAAGTTCCAGAACTTTCCCAACAGCAACCAGGTCTTGTCTCCCAAGATAAGCCTAAGAATAAAAAGTGTGCACAGAGACCGAAGCAGTCTGAAAGAGTTTTTCATCCGCTTCCTATGCCATATTCTCAGCTATTACAGCATCTCCTTCAGTTGCAACTGGTACAGAAAAGGACTTTGGCTCCTCTTACTGGTAATCCTTCACCAGGCTACAATGCAAGAGCCCATTGTGATTTCCATTTTGGGGCACCAGGACATACTGTGGAGAAATGTAGGGCCTTTCAGCACCAAGTACAGGATTTGATTGATGCAGGGGCAATTGAATTCACGTCGGGCGGCATGAGCATACAAGGTGATTTTACCTCATTTGTTGCAAAGGAAGTAGAGACTTCTCCCCTCTTTGCAGGATCCACCTCATGTCATGGACTTTCTCCACAACCTTTTGCTGCAGAAGCTCCACATCAGCAACCTTTGTTTGTACCTCAGCCGAATGGGGAAAGGAAAGTACAGGGGCAGTTTGGGTGCCCGAATCATCAGCAGCAAAGGCAGTTCAGACCAAGAGGGCCCAGGAGGACATTTGATCCTATTCCTATTCTTTATAGTCAGTTGTTTGCTCGTTTTCTCAAGAGCTCTCTGATCCAGCTGAGGAATGTCGCGCCAGTGCCATACCCTATTCCTCTGGACTTTGACATGAACGCTAGCTGTGAGTTCCACTCGGGAACGTTTGGGCATACAATTGACGACTGTAATGCATTCCAGCATAAGGTGCAAGACTTGATCGACTCAAAGGTCATCACGCCAGATGGTACCCCGTTGGGGTGAAGCTTCTTTATCAGAGTGAGCACTCGGGGCTGCAAGAGCGTCATCAGAAGCAATAAGTCCGGACGGAGCCAAGTCTCCTCAACAATGGCAATCATCAGCTTCCTTTATTGCATTTTCATATGTAGCTTTCATTTGTTTGTTTAAACATTGCTTGCATGTAAGAACTCGTTTGTTTCTGAATGACAATCATAATGCAATAAGTATGTTTTTCTTGAAGAGTTCCATTTGTGTTTACTCATTTTTAATGCTTATATACACTGTAATACCAACTTTCTTGCTCAAACTCTTTGAGGGAGGATGACGAAATAAGAACGCAGATTTCTAATGGTACGCTTTCGGATAAAACCCTGTTAAGGATGTACAGGCATTGTTTTCAATTCACAAACACTGGAGAGATAAGGAGATAGACCTTTGTCAACCCCTTTGAGCCTAGTAGTAGGAGTTCTTTCTGAAAACGAAAAACCCTCAATTTTAACCCAGGGGCAGGGTAGGCGTCAGTTAGTTTGACCAAGTGTTCAACTTTCAGAAGGAGGGTACATCTGAGGATCCATTACCTTCCATTCCACTATCAAGAGGTTAAGAGGTGTAGAACCACAATGGTTACTCCTCACCAACCGAAGAGTGAAACAGTCACAGCCCTTTCAAACAAGACAAGCAAAACGGTGTCACACGACTTGTTCAAAAAAAAAGAGAAAAAAGAGAAAAAGAAAAAGCCTACTAAGTCAAAAAAATTTGAAAGCAAGTGACTTAGGCAAAAGTTAAGGCATCCCGCTGGACTTCAAAATTGAAAACTCAAAAGAGTCAGTCCAGGCAAAAATTAGGGAACAAAAAGCAAAAGAATGAGAAAGCAAAAAGCCAAAAAGATTACAAAGAAAATCCTCGATAAGAACAAAGTCGTGTGACTATAGACGGAAAAGACAAAAAGGGGCGACTGTTAGTCCAAAACCTCGTCAGGTGTCGAATCACCAGTTGCATGGATTCCCTAGAAATCATAAAACCTTTTGAGAGATGAGCGCTTGTGCCAAATTAGCTGAACATAGGATTGGAGAATATCATGGAGAGTGGGTGGGAACCAATAAACTTTGAGCCATAAATCTTTTTTTTCTCAAACAGCGAACCAAGCCACGCTACAACCCTTAAAAGTCCTAATTGAAACAGGGTTTAGTCTGAAGGCGTACTTCAACGAGATAGCGTTCCTGACTCCCATGAGTTATGCTAATAAGATTTTTGTTGGTATTGCATGTGCGTATTGCTTTCCTCTCAAAAATAAGTGTCGTAACTCGGTTGTGGGACATGTTTTCAATAAGGACTTCAAGATTAACATATGTGTTGCATTTGAATAATCATTCTCAGAATAAATATTTTCTGCTTGCATACATTTGTTTGACATTAAAGAAGCTTACACGATGAACATCAGTCGAGAAGCTTAAACTGGCCAAGTTGAGGTGCCTGAGACTCCAGAGGACATGTTGCTGAAAGATTATGTGGAAAAAGGCATTCCCAGCTATTTGTGTTGAGATGTAACCAATCTGGGACAATCACACCGGGAAATCTCTTCAAAATGTAGCCAAGCTGGGGCATTCATGTTGAGAAAATTTCTTCGAACTGGGGCAATTATGTCGAGATCCGATAAATCTCTCCACAAGCGTGTAAACTAGGGCAATCACGTCGAGATTCGGTAAATCTCTCGGAGACTAGTCGGTCAGAGACAAATGTACTGCAAGGCTTATACTGGGGCAGGTCACTTCAAAGGCGCGAGAAGTTCTGCAAGGTTCAGAATACTGTGGTAGAACATTTTAGGTCATTACGAACCCTCTCGAGGTGGTTTACTTCACGAATCATGAAGTATGGGATAGTTATGTCCAGACCGGATACATCTCTAAGAGTTTGAAGACCCTGGGGCATTGTTGAACGCCAGGTTTTCTGTAAAATCCTCTTAAGATGATGGCTTCAAGTAGATCTTGTGGTCTGGGGCAAGGTGGAGAGTTAAAGGAACTGTGTTTCACTCTTGACAATCAGCACTGAGTTGTTCCCAGTGTGGGACTTTTGGAGTCTTCTCCCTATAGCAAAGAGCCAGAGTATATCTTCTTCCAGCAAGGTGTGGGAATTGTTATTCTTCCTCAAGCAGAGAATTGTCCTACGTTCGAAAAGGGCTTGTATGAAGGTTTCTTGTCTCTAGCAGTACAGGTGGAATCCTTACTCTCAGCAAGGTAAGACGATAGAATATCGTCAAGAAGATGGTGAGGAGTCAGAGTGTTCTCTCCTTCAACGGTCAGATCTAGTCATCTCAGGTAATTCAAAGTCCAATCTTCATTGGTACTTCCCCAAAGTTGCTCTCTCCAACTTTGAAGCCTAGTTTTCCTCAGCAGTTTGCTGCTCTCCTCAGTAGAGTTGCTCTCTCCAACTTTGAAGTCTGATCTTCCTTGTGCAGTTTATTACTCTTCCCCACCAGAGTATCAAGGATCGTCTTCATCAACAAGAGTATAAAGGAGTAATTCCCAAGCGAAGTCGTTGAGGATCGTCTCCCTCAGCAGGGTATAAGAGGTTCACCCCGGCCAGAGTTGTAATTTGGCTCATCTTTCCTCAGCAGGTAGTCAGGAGTTGTTATTGCTGCAAGAGATTGATGAAGCATATTCTTTGATTAAAGATGGTGTTTCCCCACAGAATATAGGGCATTCGTTTTCCCCAGCTAGTCAGGAAACAGTGGGTTTATCCCCTAGCAGGATGGATGTTGATAGCTCCATTTCTCCCAAGCGGAGTCGTTGAGGATTGTCCCCCTCAGCAGAGTACAGAGGAATGTATGCCCAGCCAAAGTTGTGTTTAGATTACTATTCCCCAGCCAACGTTCAGAAGTTGATTACTCTAAAGTGGATGTTGTTGTATCTCTAGCAGGAGATTCGTGGACAAAGATGTTATTATCCCCACAGAGTCCTGGTATCTACTTTCCTCAGTTGGTCAGAAAATATATTCTCAACGACAACGGCTTGATCTAATCCCCAGTAGGGTGAAGGTAAAGTTATTTCCCTAGCATCAGATTAAGCTCACCAACATCCCCAAGCAGAGTCTGGTGGTGAGTGGTATTCCCAGCAGGTCTTAAGTCCAATCATTTTTGGCGGGCGTCAAATCCAAGTTTTGAAACAGTTGGTCATCCCCAGCGGAGGGGTTTCCATCTTCAGTATTCATTTCCCTACCCAGCTGAATGGGTATCCTCTCGGAGTTTCATCCATCTCCAGCAGAGTTGTTGATCCTGACATTCCCCAACAGAGTGGGTATTCTCTCTGAGCCTCGTTCATCTCCGACAGAATTGGTGGTCTTGCTTCTTCCCAGCAGGGTAAAGTATACCTCATCAGGGTCTCTTGGTTAAGAATGGCATGTCAGTTTACCATATCCAGGAGTTGCCTTTGTCCTTAGTGTTTATTTTGCTAGGACGCCCTTTTTGCATTGCATAAGCATCTTTTGCATGGCATCCTCCCAAATGCGTAGCATTCCATTTTGTATAGGGCATTACGGCAAAATTCAAACATATGCATTTGAAGCATAAGCCAGGTTTGGTATTTTGTTACAGGATTTCTTTTGCCAGCAGAAAAGGATGTGATTCAAGGGATGTTGTTTAACAACGCAACTGCATCTGGTGATTTCTTCTTATTGCACTTCCCCCGCAGAGGTTGATGTTCAGGTCTCTCTCATGTGAAGTCATGTTGAAGATTTCTTATTGCATTTCCCCCGCAGAGGTTGACGTTCAGGTCTCTCTCATGTGAAGTTATGTTGAAGATTTCTTATTGCACTTCCCCCGCAGAGGTTGACGTTCAGGTCTCTCTCACGTGAAGCCATGTTGAAGATTTCTTATTGCACTTCCCCCGCAAAGGTTGACGTTCAAGTCTCTCTCATGTAAAGTCATGTTGAAGATTTCTTATTGCACTTCCCCCGCAGAGGTTGACGTTCAGGTCTCTCTCACGTGAAGCCATGTTGAAGATTTCTTATTACACTTCCCCCGCAGAGGTTGACGTTCAGGTCTCTCTCATGTGAAGTTATGTTGAAGATTTCTTATTGGACTTCCCCCGCAGAGGTTGACGTTCGGGTCTCTCTCATGCGAAGTCATGTTGAAGATTTCTTATTGCACTTCCCCCGCAGAGGTTGACGTTCAGGTCTCTCTCATGTGAAGTTATGTTGAAGATTTCTTATTGTACTTACCCCGCAGAGGTTGATGTTCAGGTCTCTCTCATGTGAAGTCATGTTGAAGATTTCTTATTGCACTTCCCCCGCAGAGGTTGACGTTCAGGTCTCTCTCATGTAAAGTTATGTTGAAGATTTCTTATTGTACTTTCCCCGCAGAGGTTGACGTTCAGGTCTCTCTCACGTGAAGTCATGTCGAAGTTTTTCTTCACCAATTCCCTCTATCAGCAGGGATGGTGTTCTTTATGAAAATTTCAAGTTTCTTTTGGTATTCAATCTCCCTGAATCCTTTGAATGCATGATAGTCGTCACTATCATACCTTCAGGACCAAGTTGATTGAATAGGGGCAGCTGTAACACCTCAAAATTTGCCCTTTTTGTTTATATACTAATTGGCTTATGTTTCTTTTCATTTCTTGCATTTGCATTGTGCATAGCATTGGTTCTTAGCATGGGAACAAGGTACTTGGTCCATATTTTCAAGTCTCAAGCTTCAAGGTGGCTTATGGGGTTCATCATATCTTCATAAGGTCAAGCATGGCAAAGGATTTCAAGTGGATCTTTCCCTCCTAACCAGAGGGACCAATTAGGGTTTGTGAACCAAAAGGACTTCTTGGAGAGCTTTGTGTGTTCAAGCATGATCCTATGAGGTCTATATGCTCACATGTATCCATAAGATGAGGGTTTTGTTGATAATTCATGGTGAAGAATGTTCAGTGGATCAGTTGCTTGTGAACCAAGAAAAGTCAACTGTAAAGGAGAAAGTCAACTGTGGAATTTTGAGGTTCTTTTCATGGTTTTCAAGGTCTCACATCCTCATATGGTCTTCAATTGTCAAGTTTCACATCATTCATCAAGAATCAAGAGTTTGTGCAAAAGTTACTAAATTTGGAAAATGACCTATAATGAGAACTTTCCATGTTTGGCAATTTTTCCACCACATTCAACTTGATTTTTCATCATCAAAGATGCTCCAAATGAATTTTCCTCCAACAAGAAAGTTGAATATCTTTCTCTCCCATTTCCAAAAAGTACTAGAAAATCTCCATATCATTTGTGGAACTCTAGTTATGGCCAAAACAATGCAAGGTGCATTTTGAGGTTTTCCATATACCACTTTTTTCCACCTTTTGCATTTTGGCACAAATGGACTTGTAATTGGTTTGATTGGTTCATGTCATATTGTATCATCAAAGTACAAGTCAAGAGGAGCATTTTTGACCCTTACTTCATGCCTACCCGTGCCATATTCATGAGTTATTCATCAAATGACCAAAATGCATAATGGATCAAATCTCATTATCCAAGCATGTGCAAGGACCAAGTTAATTTGAATTTTGATCAGTATGATGTGTGTGAGGGATTGATCACAAAAGGCATGAATATGCACGTGAGGATTAGTGGATTGATCACTAATTGCAAAATTGCAAAACCACTCCCATTTCATTAACCAAGGGTTTAGTCACTTGCTAATCATAATCAGGGGACTAATGGAGAGTATATAAGCTAACCCATGCCTCCAAAATTAGGTCATGCACTCTCATTTGCTCAGTTTCCACATTTTTGCTCAAATTTTTTCCTCTTCGATTCTCTCTCATCTTGAGAGCTTTTTGAGAAATTCTTTCATATTCTGGATCAGTGAAGAGAGTAGAACAAGAATCAACCATTATTTTGAGTTGAGAGCAAGGTTTTCATCAAGTTGGTTTCAAGAGGGTTCAAGTTCAAACTCATAGATGTAGTCCATTTCAAGCCTCTATTTGCATTTATTTTGCAAATAGAGCTCAAAAGAGGAAGATCTGCAGCTTTTGGAAGGAGTTCTTGGTGTATTTCGTGTTCTGCAACTTTCAGGTTAGTGTGATTTTCACCATCATAGAACTTGATTTTGTTGTATGCATTATGATCTATGAGGTTCACTGAGTGTGCTGGTGTGTTTAAAATTGATTTTGGACGTGTAACACGTTCGTAATGTGGATTTAAAGTTTTAGATCTAAAGATGTTTGCATTCGATTCTCAATGTGTGTTTGTTATCTGATGAAATGGATTTGATATTTGAGTTCCTTGTGAAAATCTGGTAGAAATGATGTATTCATGCTTGTTTTCTGGACACTTGTATGAAGCTCCACCGTGGGAGTCGTCGGAGAAGATGACCGGAGCCCTAGCTCCGGCGTCTGGTTTTAATTGCAGGTGAAATGAGGTTTTGGAGGTGGAGGATGAAATCTCCACCGTTCGTGTTTGCATCCAAGGGTTATTGTTGTCCCACCTCATTTATTTATTTGATTTTGATTGGATTTGACTTTAACATATGTGTGTGTTAGACCATGTTTATTACTATGTTCATCATTTCCTGGCCTTTGATCTGAATTAACATTGTGTTTTGATGACTTAATTTGGTGCGTACGATTGATCTGATGAACCATCTCCTGCTAACGCATTAAAATTGCCTCGTGCCTCTCACGTGTCTGCATTTGAGTTCAGATCATGTTGTTTGTGTGAATCCCTATGCTTTCTTATCATGTGCGTAGATCTAAGCCATTAATCATGTATGTTGTTAGTGTGGTTGATTGCTCGTGTGCCCTTGGATTGATCAGATGGTTGGTATGAGTCTCCAAGGTTAACTGAAATCCATGGTAGTCCCTTCATTGACTTGCGCTGAATTTTGATTCGGCTGGACTTGATAACTGCACCCCCCTTGAGCCCATTTGTTTTTTTAAACGTGCTTATCATGTTATCTGAACCCCCTTGGTTTTTTATTTTCTTTTATTTCACTTAATTGCTTTGTTTTGCATTTTAATTTTTAAAATCATTTTTATGCATCCAAAATTTACAAAAAAAATCATGAAGCATGTTTAGCATTTTATAAAATTTTGCCAAATTTTATTTTCTTATTTTATTTTATTTTTGGTGTCTTAATTAATTGTTTAATTGATTTTCTTTTTGAATTGTTTCATATGTGCATACTTTGCATTGTAGAATTTATTTCTCATAATCTACAAAACATTTTGAGTTCATTCTTTTTGCATTATTTCACCAACACATTGGAGTGCATAAAAACATTTTTCACATATTTTTAAAATCATTTCATATTGCATTTTGGTCCCCCTCTTTTGCATATTGGTTCATGTTTCTCACTTGATCTTTGCTTAATTGTTTGAGTTGCTTAACTTGTGAATTTTTGTGAGTTCTTTTGACATGTGATTGGTTCCTGAATTAGGTCATTTGAGCTTAAATTTCACAATTTCTGAATATTATATGATACATGTTTGCTTATTTGTGCTTAAGTGACTTATGCATGATCATCTCTTGACATCTCTTTACACAAGTTGGTTTGCCATGCCTAATTGATTGAGTTCCTTTGTGATTATTTGCATGAGCTTTTGATATGATGTTGGCCCCTGGTTGAGGTCCTTTGAGATTTAATTTTTCAATTTTTGGATCATGTTTGGGTATGTTTTAAGGGTTTGAACTTTGAGTTTCCATTTGAGGATTACATTGATGCATGTCTTGAAGGTGTTGCTTGATGTTTGGACTTGTATGACTTGAGTTTGGTTTTGATATGATATTGATGCATATGCTACTGCCCCTTGGGTTCCTTATTTGATTTTCATTTCACTTGAGCATGGTTGAATGCATTTGGTTTGAATTGTATGATGAATATCATTACCTCTCCTTTTGTGAACTTCTTTGGATCATAATGTTTCATGTTTTGAATCACTTTTGCGCGCATGAGTTGTTGATGATAATATGATTTTGGTTCTGACTTGCACTCATCTTCATCTTATGTTTCTCATCTCATTTTGATATGAAGTCCATGTATGCTTAATTGTGCATTTCATACAAGTATGCTTGCATTCTTTCATGATTATCTTTGCATGCTTACTTGTATTGTTTTGCATTGATCTTTGAAACATGTTTGTTGATTTGAGTTCGACATTTATGATATGATGTGCTTGCTGCCATTTATTGTATTTCATCTCCTCTTTCTCTTTTCTTCTCTTTCACTCTCTTCCTCCCATGAATCTCAAGACTTGGTTAAGTCTTGGATTCTTTTCCCCTTAGAGCTACCTAGTCCAACTTAATTTTTTATTAAGCTTGGAGTAGGATTAGAATTAGGTTTTAGGTAGTTGTTCCTCCGAAGCCACACTAACTATAGGACATCCATGCATGATAACATTAGGACTTTTAGTTTCCCTTTAGAGTTTCTTTTGTATCGTCTCTCTTCTCATCTCAAAACTTCTTGAAAACACGTAATAAAGGTTAACGTGTATTGCGCTCGAGCCTTCTATGTGGGAAGTGGGGAAGGAGGGGCTTTCTCTCATTCTTCTAGGATACTTAGTGTACGTCCTGTTGGGGACGATGCGCGAAGTATTCGTTCCTGTATTTAAGACTTTGGTTCAATGCAAGTTACAAATAACTACAAAAAAACACTTCTTGCTTAAAAAACTTCAAACAAACAATAACATCTTTCCTTCGGGAATTCTTTTCTCATCTCACTCACTCTCAACGTACGAACGTGCTCCTACTCGTTCTCTTGCAAGACGGTAATGCACTCGATTCAGCGAGCCTGCAACACCTGAGCTAGAACGTAAGTCGTTCCCTAAAAAACACAAACAGTGACCCTCGTTGAAGGGAACTACGTCGCTCTGATTTTCATGCTCCCGATGAGATACGTGGGCAGTGGGGTAGGGCCCATGCGAGCACTTCTTTTATTTTCCCTACATTTGTTTCTTCATTTCTTTCCGTTCTCGTTTCTTCTCCGGTCCAGTAGCAGTGGAGCTCCAGACGACGACACCCTTTGATGCAAACAATAAGCGTGGATCCCATCGTGTACGATGGACGTGTTGGGTGCTAACACCTTCCCTACGCGTAACCGACTCCCCTACCCGTTTCTCTTGGTCGTGAGACCATGTTCTTTCCCTTCTTTCAGGTTTATGCAGTGTTTCCTTTCCCCCTCACGGGATAAATACACATTGCTGGCGACTCTGTGTCTTCTGCGCCACTCTCGCGTTTGTACCGTTGGATGCGAATCTTTCGGGAGCGACAAGGCTAAAAGGGATTTTTGACTCTACTGATGAGTATGATTTGTTTTGTACAAAGCCCAAGATTGAGGCTAACTCTACTGAGCAAAATCATTATACAAAGCCTAAGAGGAGGCTGAAAAGAGAATTAACTCTACTTAGGGAGATTTTATATGGTGTCTTGTACAAAGCCCAAGATTGAGGCTGAAAGTTATGACTGACTCTACTGGAGAGATATTTATGTGGGTGTCTTGTACAAAGCTAAAGATTGAGGCTGAAAAGCTGGCTAACTCAACAAGAAAGTGTTTATATGGTGTCTCGTACAAAGCCCAAGATTGAGGCTGAAAAGCTGGCTAACTCAACAAGAGAGTGTTTATATGGTGTCTTGTACAAAGCCCAAGATTGAGGCTGAAAAGGAATGACTCAGCTGAGGAAAATCATTATACAAAGCCTAAGAGGAGGCTAAAAAGGGTTGACTCAACAAAAGAGTGTTTAAGAAAGAAGATTGACTCAACAAGAGAGTGCGTTTTATCTGTCTTGTACAAAGCCCAAGATTGAGGCTAAAAAAATATTGACTCAACAAGAGAGTGCTTTAAGGTGATAAGGAAGAAGAAAGAATCATTATACAAAGCCTAAGAGGAGGCTGGCTTCTGCTAAGGATTATTGAGGTCCAGAGGCAGGTCCAAAGTGGGGAATTAACTCTTGCTGAGGATTTACAGAAGAGTTGAGGTATCAAATGCTTTAAGGTTCTGATTTGGGATAGTGTTATCCTAATGATAGAATGACCCTAACTGGGGGAATTTAGGATGAAATACTGAGTTTTAGAACCCATGAGGGTTTTAATCTACTAGAGATTGATTAAATGACCAGGGTTTTTTCCTATGTTTGTAGGGAACTTAAGAATGACTTTGAGATCCAAGAGGAGATTAGACTGTCCGAGTCTACTAGTATGAAAGAGTTTATCTTTGTACGATGCCCAAGAGGAGGATGGTGCTTTAAGGGATTAGAATCAACCCTAAAATTGGTCTGAGGTTTTGACTCTTTAGAAAGACTGCTCTAACAAAGGATGACTAAGTTTTGTCCTATACCTTTAAGAGGTCTTCAGGGTCCTTGTATTAAGCCCAAGAAAAGGCATGAGAACTTCTAAGAGGCCGGAGGGTCCTTGTACAAAGCCCAAAAGGAGGCGGGGATGCTTTTAGGAAGCCTGTGGGTCCAAACTTAAGAAAAGTTCAAGAAAAGTTTCATTGGGAATAATCTTTTCTTTAATGAACAGTTCTAGGGTTTGAAGAAATTCAAGAAAGGTTTCACCGGGAATTAATCCTCTCTGGGGAAGTGAATTTCTTTGACAAATTTCTAATGGTGACAGTCTGAGAAAAGTTTCACCGGGAATAATGCCTTTCTCTTTGTTCCATATTGTATAAGTCCAAGAGAAGGCAAGACTGTATCTGGAATTCCTATGGGGAACTAGTTTTGACTGTTGAAAGAGTGACCACTGGCTTTATCTAATCCTAGACCTAATTATCGGGGAAAACTCTAAGCAAGATAATATACAGGCATATATATACAGATGAAATATATAATGTATGTAAAAGAGAGTAGGAGGACTTACAGGTGAGCAAGCTTCCAGCACAAACAAATATATATATATATATATATATATGCAAGTATGTAAAAGAAAGCTGATAAAACATACAGGCGAGCAAGCTTCCATTGTAACAGCTGTATGGTTAGTTGTTCAAGAAATTAAAGAAAGTTTTGATAACAACTATGAGTTTGAACCTAAATCAAAAGGGAAATTGTTTTGAAAAGAAGATTAGGGCTTATACTCAAGGAGAGGCCCAGATGAAAAACAGTAATCGTAACGTTGTTCTGAAAATTGTATCGGGACTTATATAATGATTGAGGCGCAAATTATTGTATTTACAAAGAGGTTGGGTCTTACACTCTATTAGAGGTTCAAAAAAAGTTTATTTTTGTTCAAGGGGTGGGGCTTACAACTCAAGGAGATGCCCAGAAATAACAGTGATCGCACCGTTGTTTTGAAATTTGTACTGGGACTTATACAATGACTGAGACCCAAAATTATATATGTACAACGGGGGTTGGGTCTTACACTCTATTAGAGGTCCAAAAGTGTTTTTAAAAAAGAAAAGAAATGGGACTTACAACACAAGGGTAGGCCCAGATGATTTGGAAAACGGTGATCGCGCCGAGGTTTTGAAAACACAGTGGGACTTATACAATGACTGAGGCCTAAAAAGGTTATTATTTACAAAGGAATGGGTTTTACACTGTATTAGATGCCCAAAAATGTGTATGTGAAGTTTAAAAAATCAAAATTTAGAGAAAACCCTAATTTTGAATTAAAAATATAATTTTCAAAGGAAACTAAATAATAAATGATATAAAATACAAAATATATTTAAAAACAAGTTGTAAACTTTGAAAAATGTTTTGAAAAATCATGTTTAATCACCTAAAAGTTTGAAATTCAATTGGTTTTGAAAGATCAAAGTGGGAATTTCATTTAAATATGTTTAAAAACAATAAAAATGAAATTAATTACAAAAATTCTAACTATATTAAATAAAAATATAAATTGAAATTTTTTTTGTAAAATAAAATATTTAAACATTTTTGTGAATTTTGAGAAAAAGAATCAATTCAAAAACACAAATATTCAGAGAGAAATTAATTTGGAATCAATTAACAAAAATATCAAAATATTCAAAAATTCGAAAATTTGAAAAAGGGCGCCAAGAACACTAAGTTCTTGCCCGCATGCCCTGTTTCTGCAGATTTGCATTTTCTCACTTTTCTCCATGATTTCTCAATGGTTTTGCACGATTCAAGTACCAATCTTGTTCGTTTTTGAACAAGGATCACAACCATATAGTTTAATTGCATTTATATTAAGTATGGTGGAAGAAATCAACAGAAAACCTCAAGAACCCTAATTTCAGCATGAACACAATGAAATTCCATACACGATGGATTCATGGCAATTGATTGAGGGTTATTACTCTACATACATGCATAAACAAGATGGTAACTCAAAAATTCATTCATGATGCATGGATCATAAAGTTTGAAGGGTTCAGGCCTACCTCTTGCAGCTGGTGATCGAGTTTGATGATGGAGGTGTTGCAGCTAGGTTCCAATGATCTGGACAGCTTCCTTAGGTGCCAAGGAGTGTGTTTGAATGCTTGGAGTGGATTGAAATGAACTGGAACTGGTGGTGGTACCTCAACTGCAACTCTGTCAAGAACTTGAGCAATTGGCTAGTGATTTTGTGAATTTGATATTCCAGATGTGAGTTTGTGTCTCATACATGGTGTTTATGAGATGTGTGTGTGATTGGTTTGGTTCGAATCACTCTCAATCTCAAAACCCGATAGTGACTTGAGTTAGAAGGAAAAATTGGAGTGAAAGGGAGATTTGGAGGAAAGCATCAGTTTGGGTTCTTTGGTGTACTCAAACTGATCACAAATGAGCTCTATTTATAGTGTGTCAAGTTTGTTTTGGCAGCAATAGTGTGTGGAAACTGCAGTAGGTCTGTGGCCAATGACGATCAAATGGAATCTCAAGTCTCCTCTAGCCATTAACTTGAGGTTAGAGCACAGTGTCATACCCCAAATTTGTCCTACCTATTGCATATTTCTTACACCAAGATTTCGTGTTGACTCTAAGACTCAGATCATAAGGGTCTGATATGTGTTTGAAGTGTTTGGTGGCTCTTGTTGGGTGGCTATGTTTTCAAGAAGAGACAAAGGAGGATTGGGCACTCATTTTATAATTAATTAATCAAGACATGATCAATTGGCTTCAAACCGATTCTAGTTGATCAAGTAAATTCTTAACCATATTCCAAGTGTGACACTGAGGCGGTATGGTTAAACGAGTTAAGAAATGGCCATTCATCTTTAGGTCATGTCTGATTTTAATCCTAGTGAATTGGATTTCAAGGCTTATAAGGAATTGTAACTTAAGAATAAGACATATCTCAAGGGGCTCCTGATATGATCAAGGTATGAATGAGATCCATGTGCAAGTTTAGGTGGTGTTCAAGTAAGAATTATCTTAATGTAAACAGGGAGATCCCTGATCAAATATTCAAGACGACTTAGACATTATTGAGCTTGTCAAATTATTCCAAGATACAATTGTACCTTTTCAAATTGTGTTTTAAATTAATACAAAATCATGATATGAGTTCATTTTTAACCCATTTTCAAACTTCAAACAAGAGTTGGTTTCAACAAGACTTGGCTTAATTTGCTCGACGTTATTTTGGAGTCGTGAACAAGAGTTTTCAAGACACAAGTGGACAAAATCAATGGAGTTATGAATGAAGTGTCTTAAGCCATGGTTACAAGTTTGCAAGCCATGATTAAAAGCCGTTTGGGTTGTCGCAAATCCTAAGTTATGCTTGTTTGGTTTTTTTTAAGTTGTGATTGAATTTTTTTTTCAAGCAAGGCTTAATTGGTTTCAAGATATAAGAAGAACTTGTTCCCAAACGTTGATTTGAATTATTCTAAGTGTTCAAGCCCATGATCCATTATTATCAACATACAGTAGGTTCCAAGCACCATTTTAAGTTGGTAAATTTGCGCTCAAAGTAATTATACTGAGAAGTCTTTTTAGTGCCATACAAGATACTTTCCCAAGCCTTGTTCAGATTAACTCTAGCCAGGTAGAAGGTACTTGCCAACCGTGTGTATTCACGACTACAACAACAGTACTGACATACAACAATCAATATGGGACCAATACTCACATCCTTATCCCAAATGACAAAATCATACATATATACATAATAGCTTATAAAAAGCCACAACCATTTCCTAAAAATACCTCATTCCATACATTTGAATAACCCTACAACATGTCCTTGCAATTCCGCTGCAACATGATTCACCATAATCATCGCCCAGTAAGACCAGCCTGTACACAAAAGTAGCCACTAAACACGTACCATCCAGCCGACAACACAAAAGAATATGCAGCATCACTGCTATCATGACTCTGCAACGTACGTACCACAACACAAATCAAAAAATTTATACACTACAGCAAACAAAACATACAAAACCTGCTGCCTGCTACGAACTGGTACGACAACCACAACCATCAACAACGGCACAACCATTTTTCACAAGACAAAAGATGAGAAACCATTTGGCACATAATAAAAGAAAATGAATGAAAATTGGGGGGATACCTCAAAAACGACAGAAGAACTCTTCCTCATTTTTCCACTGCTCTTCTTCACTCCCAACCTTGCTCATACGGTTAACACTTTCTCCCTCAATCAGAGCTACAATAATACCCCACCATCCATAATTTGCGAACCGTGAGCTTCAAACAAATCCTTCATCAATCTTTCAACCCACCTTCTGTTTACCACAAATCCATCATATTTCATCACCACTTTCAAGTTCCCTTTAACCTTCAAACACAACCAAATCACACTAACAACTAACCACCCTTAAATCCTCAAAATCCAGCATTAACAATCTGCAAAACTAACGCAAGAATATACCTTACTTTGACTTGACCCAAAACACGCCCAGAAGGTATCACGTCAGCCTCCAATAATCACCACAAACCACCTTGTTTTGTAAACCACGACTTTCATTATCCAAGTCCCATCATCAAGGCACCAATGGCTTCTTCACCAATCTGAATTCCAAGCTCAAGGATGACACCATGTTGCTCCGAGAATGATACATGAAATCAAGAACAAACACATGAAGTCAGCAATGAACACAAGCAGAATAATTCAAGATGAGGAGTAAATGCGTATCGTTTTGCAAGAATAAGCCTTGAACCCTTACCTTATCTGTGACTATGCCAAGCTGTCTTTCATCTTCACGGCACACAAAAGTACAAAGGAAAGTAGCACAAGCTATGATGTACACTAATTGAGTCCTATTTTCTGAACCAATTGAGTTTCTTTGATTTAATCCTTTCTCCATGGAGGAGCAAACTCACTCAAGTATGTCAACCTCTTTGCTAAAATGCACCTGCGTCTGACCCCATCAGGTGATGTGTTATCTTGGGTACAACTCACCGATTCCAAACCTAAAAAGCATAAACAATGTGAGAATCAAACATTAGAGTGACAATTTGCTCAAGTTTCAAAATCAAAAGATCCAAATAAATTGATAGAGATCTTCCATGGAATAAGTTACAAGAAGGTCATTAGCACAAGCAGTATTATGATTCTAATGCCAATGTTATTAAAGTATTACCAATGTAAGACTCTTTCAAGTCTTCATCAATCCAAGAAGCTTTCAGCCACTTTTCTTCATCCGTGCTGATGCCATACAAGCTGCCATCATCAAATCTTCATTGCTACTCCAAACTATTCATGCTACTCCAAGAATGTCTCCATTTTCATGCCATGCAAGTCTCTCATTTCAAGTCTTCAAGCCAAGGTACATGAAAAGAAATTGAAATAAAGAATTAGTACAATGCAAGCAAGCAAAAAAAAAAGGAATAAAAGTCATATTTCAGTTAAGGTCAAAGATTGAGTAGTGAAAATCAAAACCAGTAGCGGGGAGTTCAATTCAACAATATGAATAAGTACAAGTTCATAACACCAAGTCTTTTCACAAGTAAGTTACCAGCCGTACAGATATTTCAAGGGGTCCACAAAATATCACAAAATTCGCAGTGAAAAATCAAACAAAAGTTACATGATTCTAGAAGATTTACAGCTCATGCTACAGACAAAATCAGAGAATGAGTCACTATCACTCAGGACCCCACAAAATCTCAAGGGAAAATTCTCTCTAACGGTATGAGGATCGCAGCTCCCACTCACACATGTGAAAGAGGAATATTCCTCAATTTTTCTTAAATCTACACGTACCAAGCAACCCCAAATTCTCCTATAAATAGAATGCCAATGATTGGCAAGAGACACGAAGGAAAACCCTAACGAAATTATGCTGAAATCCACCCTCAACCCTCTCTAAAGCTCAGAATTTCAAAAAAAAAACTTCTAAGAGTTTCACATCGAAGCTCTAAGACAGTGAGATTAGCCACCATTGTCACAACGAACGACTTGTAGACGCAGAAGAGTAGGAAGCAGAAGAAAAGAGGTGAGCTCGAGGTTTACCTTCGTCGGACTCCTGGAATTGGAATTACTCCGATGTAGGTATGATTCACCTCTTTCGTGTGTTCTGAGCCTTATTCATGTTCACCTTGTGTTGTTGTTTCATAGCCCTCTCTGATTTTGCTTGATTGCGCCTTGATTTGGTAGTTTTAGTTTTTTAGGGTTTCTGATTTCGAGAGCTTGAGTAAGGGTTTGTGAAATCTGAGTTCGGATTTGAACTCGGAGGCTTTGATTTGGTAGGGTTAGTGTGTTTTGAGGGGTGCCTGGAGAGAGACGGCGGTGGCCACCGCACGCCACCGTCTTCTCCGGCGGAAGATTAGGTCTCCGGTGACTTTGAGGGAACTGCAGAGCATGAGTGAGAGAGAGGACGCATTAGAAAGAGAAAGAGGTTAGGGGGAATGAGGTCCGATCCACCTCCTTTTCCTTTGTTAAAATTTTTTTTTTGTTCGTGGACACTTGTCACTGAATGAGTGACACTTCCCTGGATTGGAGTCAAAATTCGTTTTTAATCCAATGCCCCAGATCTGATGAAAGTCCATGGTAGGCCCTCAGCGTGTGGGCTTAGCTACATTTGGGCTTAGGGATTTTTACTGACATACCCCCCATTTTATTGATGGCAGTTCTGGCCCATTTATATTTCTTTAGTTTTTTTTATTATTATTTCTATTTTCAATATGAAAAAAGATAAAAACCCTATTTATTTTTATTATAAAGTTTTTTACTATTAATTTCATTAAAAATATTTATTTGATATTAACTAAATAATTTAATAGTTTGTTTATTAAATATTTGATTTTAATCTAATTAATTATATTTATTGAATTCTCTCTAATTTAAAAATCATAATCCATCTACATCTTAATTATTTTAAAAATACTTAAAAAATACAATCATTTTCTCAAATTAAAATTCTCCATCTAATTAAATTCCTAATAATTTTCTCAAATCAATTTAAATTATAACCCATTTTACTTAATCTCTAAATATTTTCTTAAATCAAATCATAAAATATTTAGGTTAATATTTCTAAACTATTTTTAAAATTAATTATGGAAATAGTGGGCTTTTGGGGTCTAGCACTCCTTGGGTCCTTGAACGGCCGCTCTTGGGGCGCACGCCTTGGGTTGTGTTCGTTTCGATTTTCCATTTCCAAAATACTTAAAAAACTTCTAATCCATTTAATCCTAAAAAACACTTAACCCTTAAAAATACAAGCTTTTCTCAAATAAAAATACTTAATATAATTAATTCTCTTAAGCTTTAAAAAAAAATTTTTAAATCATCTTAAACTATAATCCACTTTGTCTAATCTTAAAAATCTTTTCTTAATCAAATTAAAATCATAAACCACTTAGGTCAATACACAATCCTTTTCCTAATTAATTATGGAAGTAGTGGGCTTTTGGGGTCAAACACTCCATGGGTCCTTGAACAAACGCTCTTGAGGCGCACGCCTTGAGTTGTGTTCGCTTCAACCTTCCATTCCTATTAAAACACAAAATCCTCCTAAAAACTCTTAATTCATTCAAACCCTAATTAAGATACTCTAATCAAATTCAAATCATTTTCCTAATTAAATTACGAAAGTAGTGGACTCTTGAGGTCTAGCACTTCTTGGGCCCTTGAATGAACGCTCTTGAGGCGCACGTTTTGGGTTGTGTTCATTTCGATATTTCGTTCCTAAAACACTCGCCCTAATTACATGGACAAAGAAGCCCATTGTCCAACAAACATAATTTCATAATTAATAGAATGAAAAAGGTGTCGTTGAGATCTAGCATCTCAGTAATGCCCCGATTAATTGGTTGCGAGGCCGACGTCTCGTTTATCGAATAATCGTCATTCTCCCTCAAAATACTTAATTAATCGAACCTCATCTTCTCGCCCCCGTGTGAATGAAACCCTAAAAACACATTCAAATCAAACTATTTTTCTCAATCAAATCTTTAACACACTTAATCCAATTCAAACAACTTTTCACAAAAGAACATTGTTTAGCCCATTCTTCCGCGCATATGAACTAGTGCTTCAGCCTTCCTTGACGAGCAGACAAGCCAACGTTTAGCAGTTAGAATGCGAATTAAACACTCGTTCGTTTAAAAAACACCAACCAACCGTAGTCCCACGAACTACGAATGCTCTGACTTTCCCATTGCACGAGGGAATACGTAGGCACAAGGGTTCTAATCCTAGCCGAGCACCCTAATAAAAAACCACTCATTTCCCCTTAGAAAGCAATATCTACCTTAGAAGAAAACAAATGAACCGAACTAACATTTCTCCCGAATCGAATCAAGAGGTTCCCGTTGAGTACAACGGACGTAGAGGGTGCTAATACCTTCCCTTTGCATAACCGACTCCCGAACCTAGAATTTGGTTGCGATGACCATCTTCTTATCCCTTTCAAAGGTTTTATCGATATTTTCCTATTCCTTCCTTGGAATGAATAAAGTTCGGAGGCGACTCTGTTTCGAATAGTTTTTTTCGCGTCCATCGCGAGGATCGTATTTTTCAAGGTACGACAGATGGCGACTCTGCTGGGGATGAGCATTGCCCTATGCTAGAGAGAGTCAAGCCTAACTTGACTCGATTCGAGAGTATTAGCTTCGCTTGTTTGATTTCTTCTTGTTTGTTTTCTCCTATTACTTCTTT
The DNA here is from genome assembly GCA_022829125.1 of Lathyrus tuberosus. NCBI lineage: Eukaryota > Viridiplantae > Streptophyta > Magnoliopsida > Fabales > Fabaceae > Lathyrus > Lathyrus tuberosus. The sequence continues at coordinate 2,163,952 of JALAZF010000191.1, forward strand.
ATTTGCTTTGTGTTGCTTTCTCTTTAGTATATGTTGTTTATCATACTTGCCTGTTGGAGCTTGGGATAACATCACAAGTAAAGCTCTACACCCGAGCTTTGGGAAAAGAAGAGAGAACACCTAGTTTAGATTTTGGAAGTAATTAGTGTTAGTCCCCAAGGACTCGCTCCTTGTGTGCCTAGCATAAAAGCTTCCCCTAGAGTAGACCTTTTCGTAGATCTTGTTGTAATGCAGCTAGCCTGTCGCACGACTTGATTCATGAAGGGTCCGTGACTCTGGGAACCACTCTTAGAACCAGGTTCTATCTTGGTGGTCGTTAGTGTTAGTCTCCGAGGACTCGCTTCTCGTGGGCCTAGCATGAAGACTACACTCAGGATATACCTTTTCGTATCCCCGTCGCAATGCAGCTAGCCTGTTGCGTTGTGTTGATGTGATTAGTGTCCGTAATCCTGGGAGACTTATCCATCGACTTAGGAGTTATCCCGTGAGTGGGTTTATGGGTAAAGAATCTAGAACTTCCCTTATGAAGACTACCTATTAGGGTGTTTTGCAAATGCTCGTGTTATCCTGGATCCTGAATCTACCCGCATTGCATTCATTGGCATACCATTGCATTTGCAAGCATTTGCATTGCATATTATCTTCCAAAACCAAAACAAACTCATCCATCCTTTGTCCATAACCCGTAGTTGATTTCCCGACACTCGTATCGGAATTGAAGTCGCTTTTGAAAGAATCATGTACTCAGAAGAGCAGAACCAGTTTGCGTCAAAAGCAGATGTTGACTTGATGAAGAACCAGCTAGACCAACTTGTGGAAGCTATGATAGCCTTGGAAAGGAAAGAGGACAACATTCAAAGGCCTACAGTCACTGATAACGTCATTCTGCCTCAAGTGAATAATCTTGCCCAATTTCAGCCTGTGCGGATTCCTGTTGGGGACCAGGTTATACAAGAATGTCACACTATTCAAGATGAACATGCCTCGTCTCATGATGCAGTTGAATACCATAGCTTTACATTCACTACACCAAATTCCCGAGGGACAAGCCTGGTGGTGAATACTGAACGACCTCAAGATGTTGAGTTTGCTGAAAGATGTCGTGTGTTGGAAGAGAAGCTTGAAACCATAAAGGGGCATGATGCTTTTGATCTGAATGCTTTGAACATGTGTTTGGTACCCGGACTTGTGTTACCTCCAAAGTTCAAGATGCCAAAATTTGAGAAGTACAAAGGAGATAGTTGTCCAAAGCAACATTTGGTGATGTTTTGCAGAAAGATGACCTCCAATGCTCTCAATGATAAACTTATGCTCCACTGTTTCCAAGATAGTCTGAGTGGGGCATCGTTGAGTTGGTACATGCAGCTACAGAGTAGCCATATCCAGTCATGGTTGGATCTAGCCGGTGCATTTGTGAAGCAATACCAATATAATCTTGACATGGCTCCCAACTGCATACAGTTGCAAGGCTTATCTCAAGAGGAGAATGAATCCTTCAGAGGGTATGCTCAGAGATGGAGAGAGGTAGCTGCTCGCGTTCAACCACCACTCTTAGATAGAGAATTGGTTGACTTGTTCATAGATTCTTTGCAAGGCCCATACCTGGAAAAGATGATGAGCAATGGGACATCAAACTTCTCTGACTTGGTTTTAGTAGGAGAACGCATTGAGAGTCATCTCAAGAGTGAAAAGATCTGAGACGCCTCAAGCATCCAGGCTAGTGAGACTGAATCTGTTGTCAGTTCTCAAGAGGGAGAGGAGGATGAAATTAATGCAATCTGGGACACTCTACAAGCTCCGTCTCCGGTACCTTATCCTCAATACCCAAACATCTCAAATGTTCAAAGTCAGCAATCCCATGGGCCTCCCTGTGCGATTCCATTCTCTCCACATGGTCAATATACTCCTACAAATAGAGGTCCCCTTCACCAACAACAGATTACACAGCATAATTCTTCACAATGCCAACGCTACTATAATCGAAGACCAAAATGGCATTTTGATCACTTGCCAATGTCGTTTAGTCATGTATTGCCACGTTTGATTAGTAAGGGACTAATAGTGCCAAAGGGCTTGGATCCTGTTATTCCTCCATATCCACCAGGCTTTGACGCCAATGCACGGTGTGGATACCATGCTGGCGCCATGGGGCATTCAACTGAGAATTGCAAACAACTCAAAAACAAGATCCAAGATCTGATTGAGTCCAAGCTAATCTCATTTACGCCTCGAGGTCTTCAAATCAACGTCAATCCTTTACTTGATCAGGTGGGTTCATCAGTCCATGTTATGGAAGAAGCTGCTGAGAGTAGGTGTGAAGAAGGTTATTATACCGGTCTTGATGAACAAGAATGCTAGTCCAACAGTGGGTTAGGAAAGAAAAGCCCAGTCCCCAATGCTGGCAATTTTTAGATCATGTCATTGTTATGCATTTGTAGTTTCTTTTTTGTTATGTGTTATTTGCTTTTAGACATTGTTGTTTATTAATGGTAATATTAATGAAGTGATCATGTATTTTTTGGACTAATCACGTCGCATTCGCTCACATTTTCTTCACTTATATCAAAAAAACAAAAAAATATTCCTCCATATACCTCTCATTCACTTTCTTTACCAAATGGTTGTTTAGCAAATATTGGAGGGAGGATGATGAAAACGAGATACCCATAATTGCTGATGGTATGCTTTTGGATAAAATCCTGCCAATGATGTACAGGCATTGTTTCAAATTCCCAAACACTGGAGAGATAAGGAGCTAATTCCTAGTTAACCACTTCGAGCCAAGAAGTAGAAGTTTCCTTCGGATATTCAAACCCTTATACTCAACCAGGGGCAGGGTAGTGTTCAGTTAATCTGACTCCGTATTCTTTGTACACGTCTTGAGGTGATGAAGAAACCATGCAAAATTCAGAAGTTATGACAGTTGTAATGACTACTGACTTGGCAGTCACAAGCCTTACTCTAAAAAAAAAAAAGAGAGCCCACTAAGTCAAACACCTCAAAAAGGAGACTTAGGCAAAAAATAGGGCAATCCCGATGGACTCGTAGAATAAAATCAGTCCATGCAAAATTTGGGATCAAAAAAAATAAACAAAAGCAAAAGAGGTCCTTATATCCTCAAGCGAAGCAGAATAAGATTCAGTGACCACCATATCAAAAATCAAAAGGTCATTGACGCCCATCAAACACAAAATAAGATGACAGCCATTTCAAACGAATCTTGAACCTTCATCTTCATTATTACACCGTCAATATCTAAGTACGTGTGTCGATTTAACTGAACGTAGGACTGGAGATCATCACGAAGAAGGGGTGGGTACAAATCAAATTTTGAGCCTTATATCCTTTGTTTCTATAACCGTGAACAAGACCACGTTACAACCCTCAAAAGACCTAATTGAGGCGGGGTTTATTCTGAAAGCATACTACAGCAAGGTTGCGTAAACTGACTCCTACGAATTTGCTAGTCTTTTGTATTGGTGTCATATTCTTGTTGTATCTTTCACACACCAGTAAATCAGCACTGCGTTTGGACTAATGGTTCACTCGTCACACACCGACACACCATTCCAATAAATGATTTTGTATTGGTGTCATATTCTTGTTGTATCTTTCCTTGAACGACCGCTCTTGGGGCGCACGCCTTGGGTTGTGTTCGTTTCGATTTTCCATTTCCAAAATACTTAAAAAACTTCTAATCCATTTAATTCTAAAAAACACTTAACCCTTAAAAATACAAGCTTTTCTCAAATAAAAATACTTAATATAATTAATTCTCTTAAGCTTTAAAAAATTTTTCTTAAATCATCTTAAACTATAATCCACTTTGTCTAATCTTAAAAATCTTTTCTTAATCAAATTAAAATCATAAACGACTTAGGTCAATACACAATCCTTTTCCTAATTAATTATGGAAGTAGTAGGCTTTTGGGGTCAAGCACTCATTGGGTCCTTGAACAAACGCTCTTGAGGCGCACGCCTTGAGTTGTGTTCGCTTCAACCTTCCATTCATATTAAAACACAAAATCCTCCTAAAAAACTCTTAATTTATTCAAACCCTAATTAAGATACTCTAATCAAATTCAAATCATTTTCCTAATTAAATTACTAAAGTAGTGGACTCTTGAGGTCTAGCACTTCTTGGTCCCTTGAATGAACGCTCTTGAGGCGCACGCTTTGGGTTGTGTTCATTTCGATATTTCGTTCCTAAAACACTCGCCCTAATTACATGGACAAAGAAGCCCATTGTCCAACAAACATAATTTCATAATTAATAGAATGAAAAAGGTGTCGTTGAGATCTAGCATCTCAGTAATGCCCCGATTAATTGGTTGCGAGGCCGACGTCTCGTTTATCGAATAATCGTCATTCTCCCTCAAAATACTTAATTAATCTAACCACATCCTCTCGCCCCCGTGCGAACGAAACCCTAAAAACACATTCAAATCAAACTATTTTTCTCAAACAAATCTTTAACACACTTAATCCAATTCAAACAACTTTTCACAAAAGAACATTGTTTACCCATTCTTCCGCGCATATGAACTAGTGCTTCAGCCTTCCTTGACGAGCAAACAAGCCAACGTTTAGTAGTTAGAATGTGAATTAAACACTCGTTCGTTTAAAAAACACCAACCAACCGTAGTCCCACGAACTACGAATGCTCTGACTTTCCCATTGCACGAGGGAATACGTAGGCACAAGGGTTCTAATCCTTGCCGAGCACCCTAATAAAAAACAACTTATTTCCCCTTAGAAAGCAATATCTACCTTAGAAGAAAACAAACGAACCAAGCTAACATTTCTCCCGAATCGAATCAAGAGGTTTCCGTTGAGTACAACGGACGTAGAGGGTGCTAATACCTTCCCTTTGCGTAACCGACTCCCGAACCTAGAATTTGGTTACGATGACCATCTTCTTATCCCTTTCAAAGGTTTTATCGATATTTTCCTATTCCTTCCTTGGAATGAATAAAGTTCGGTGGCGACTCTGTTTCGAACAGTTTTTTTCCGCGTCCATCGCGAGGATCGTATTTTTTGAGGTACGACACACAGGCCTATGGTCTTTTGGTTCAGAGATAAGGCTTGACTCATTCAGTTAAGTTTTCCTTAGTTCATGCCACCTTGATGCATCCATTGAATGCATTGAAACAAAATTGGAGTCTTGGAACTTTTTTGCCTTTTTAGGTTTGTTATGGCTATACGTAGAATCTTGGACTTGGGAGGCTTGGGGATCAGATCATTCCCCTTTGATTTCATTCTCTAATGTGTCCAAATGGATGACAAGGCTTGAATTTGTCTGATTTTGCCAAATCAAGCAAAATACCAAATTCTGCCATGTACAAGATAGTTGGAAATGGTGATTTTGAGGGGATCATATCTCCCTGCTCAGGTTGAGTTATGGGAGGCTCTTGTACTTTTTAAAGAGCCCTCATATGATACAATTCATGTGTGATCATAGTTTGCCTTGAAACTATTTGGATCCCATTGAAAAATCCTCATGAACATTGGTGTTCAAAGCTGATAACTTAGGCAGATTTTCACTAAGTGTTGAAAAAGTGTCATTTTCTTCATTTTGTCATTTTGATCACTCCATAACTTAAAATCCATGAAGAATTGGAGTTTAGGTAGTTGAAGCTTTTGTAGAATGTAGGAAGACCTACAAATCAGGCTTTGGATCATTCAAAATGGCTGCTTTGATCACAAGTTATGATCCTTGGAAGTTGGTACCAAAATCATTCAAATTTAGTAACATAGAAAAATTTTCAATTTTTCAAGATTACCCCTTTTACAAGTTATCTTGGTTTCTTGATCAATTCTTGTTCAAATGAAATCACAAGTCATATTTTATGAAAATATGATTCATCAGGATCATTTTTGCCAAAAAAAGTCATGTTTTGACTTTTGGCTCCGGAGCGATTCGGCGCGTAAAACCCTAATTCCCGACTTTTGAGGAATGCATCCTCTAAGGGTCATTCATCTTTTAAAATGGATCCCTAGGGTTATTTTGAGCATATTGAGTCATGTTTTGAAGTCTTGGCTCATTCTCTTGTGAAAATCTCACCCTGGAGGTCCTAGTCGTCCAAAACCCTAATTTGGCGACATCGGGTGTTTCGAGGCTCAAAACACTTGGAATGTCACAACTGTGTGCTTGATTTGATGTGAGGGTCCTCTTAATCCTTTGTGGATGATTTAAGAGGTTAGACAAGTTGAAGATCATGTCATTTCTTGATTGATCTTTTGTCTAAATGCTTTGGGAGGGCTTAAAAACCCTAATTCTTGATTGTGATGGATGCTCAACTATCTTTGGGAGATTGATGAGGCATGAAGGTACATCCATATTGTGGTAATGATCCTCACAATGATGGGAAATCTTGGTGGTCAAAATTTGGGGTATGACAAGTACCTTGCAGGTACACTCCCCCTCCCCCCCCCCCCCCCCCCCCCCCCCCCCACCTACCGTCTCATCACCACCGGAGTAACGGAGCTCACGACGTTTGCTGACCACTAATCTACTTTCTGATCAGGTACGATCAGTTTTCTTATTACATAATAAATTTTATGAGGTTAGCTTTCGACATTACTAGTATGCTGATGTTAAATTAGATAAAATTGTTGGCAAGTTTGAACCTAAAGACAACTGAAGACAACTCTTCAACTTTAGTGAATTAGATACATTTATTGTGATATACTCTCCCATGATAAGGAAATAATTGATGCTGGTATTTTGCAATGGACAAACACTAAAGTAAAAAAGCTCAAGAAGTCAAAGCTATATGTAATTATGTATAGTTTCAATGTTCACCAAATCTTAGCCTTGTTTTTGTTGCACACATTTTCCAACTTAGGTGATAATAATCTTTCTTTTGAACAACAAGAATGATTTTGTTGGAATATGCTTTTGGAAGAAGCTAATTCAATTTTTTTAACAAGAATGGACTTTCAAATCAAGCAAAACAAAATTCTCTCCTTAAAGAATTTCCATATAAAATTCTAAGATTCAAGAGAAGAGAGTTCTTTTGCCTTTGGATTAATAGCCATGGAAATTCAACTTATATCAACACTGTCTTTTAGGATGTCTGAAACTATGTCATTCACATTTACCTCTACCTCAACCTACTAGCTATATAATATATTATTTATTTTGAGAATTTGGTTGTGAACTCCTAGTTTTTAAGAATTAATGTTTATATTAGTGAAGATTTCATTGTATTTTTGTAACGATTATGTGATGTTATACATTAAATATTTTATAATTTTTATTGTTTAAATATAATAAATGCATGTGCAATACAATTACCTATTTAAAAGAAAATAGTTTGTAACAAAGATTTTGGAAGGAAACAAAAATGTATTTCTCTTTTATAATATATCCGTCAATAATTAGAGAGGGAATTATAATGGCACTAATGTATGATGAATTGAAATGTGTCACTAATTAGTGAGGAAATTTTAGATTAAGTGTTGATTTTTTGCTTAACAAATAGTGAGGGATTTTGTTCTCTGTGACAGATTAACTCCGTTACAATTTGGGACGGATTTCAAATTCTCTCACAAACATTTTGCAACATGTAAATTTTAGGTCGTCATTAAATCCGTCACAAAAAGTGTTTGTAACTGAACTCTAGTATTTTAGTGACGGATTTTTACCCTTTCTAAATTTATTTTATTTTAGTAGTGAGACTTTGGCTTATGTGGCAAGTGAAAACGCTGAGTTGGCAGACAATTGTTGCCGCCATGTCATTAATTCAAATTAAAACCTAATAATATATTTTCTGAAATTGTTTTTTTAATAATATATAGTATTTTAATTAATGAAAACAAATTAAAAACAAATTAAAACCTTATAATATAATCAGAATCTCTAAGTCTCGTTCATCCCATTTCATTCTTCACCTTTGTCTACTCGTATCATTGTTCATCATGTTTCCTTGTTCATCCACTTTCTTAATTCATCCCATTTCGTTGTTCAAGATGTTCAGAAGATGATAACCCTCCCAATTCGTGGAAAAACAAAGAAGAAGTGAAATATTGTTTGAGGTATGTGAAATGTTTTTGCTTTTTGCTTTCTGGGTGGAAATGCATCAGAAGTTGGTAATAAAAGGAAGGCAAAGGGTGGAAATGACAAGAAGGAAAAGGGTAGAATTAACAAGAAGGTAAAGGGTGAAAATGCATCAGAAGTTGGAAGCTCACACAACCATCTCAACAATAGTTATTTTTCACCTAAGCATGTTATGACAGTAGTTTGTTTCATGTTATGACATTAGTTATCTTGTTGTAATGGTTTGTTATAATAGTAGTTATTTTATCGTAATTTCAATGGCTATTTTGTTGTAACACCAATGATTATTTTGATGTAATGAAAATGGTTATTTTGATGTAATGACAGTGGTTAGTTTGATGTAGTGACAGTGGTTATTTTGATGTTATGACAATGTTTATTTTGGGTGCATATTGGTCTGTTAATGTTTATTTTGGGTGCATTTTGGCCAGTCAAATTTGTATTTGCATATTGGCATGTCAATGTTTTTTTTGGGTGCATATTGGCTTGTCAAATTTGTATGTGCATATTAGTAGAATTTTTAAACAAACGGCTTACAAGGTACCTATTAAACAGGTTGCTGTTTACTGTGAAAATTAGCAAACAACCTCAGGTCTACCAAATCAATAAAAAATTGGATAACTTGCAGGATCGACCATACAAAATCCTAGGACATGTGCTAAATAATTCAAAATGATATTTGGAAAAAGACGAACACTTCGACAGTATTCATGATTTAAAGAAAGTCTACTTCGACAGTACTAAAGAAAAAGTAATGCAGGTGTAATACCCCAAATTTTGACCACTAAGATTTCCCATCATTGTGAAAATCATCATCACAATATGGATGAACCATCATGCTTCATCAGTCTCCCCAAAGATGGGTGAGCATCCACTACAAGCAAAATTAGGGTTTCAAGCCCTCTCTGAGTGCTTAGACAAAGGATCAATCAAGAAATGACATGATCATCAACTTGTCTAATCTCTTAAACATCCACAATGGATCAAAAAGGACTCCCACTTCAAGGATTAAGCACAAGGTTGCTCCCTTCTAGGTGGATCAAGTCTCAAGATCGACAGTGTCACCAAATTAGGGTTTTGGTCGACCAGGGCCTCCAGATGGAAATTTTCATCTGGGCATAAGGCAATGATCCAAAACATGACCTAATATACTTCATGGAACCTCATGAACCCATGCATCAAGTCAATTTTGTCTCAGGGGATGCATTCATCAAAAATCAGGAATTAGGGTTTCTTGACCTAATTCACCCCTAAGTTGACTTTTGGGACAAACCATGAGCCAAGACCTCAAGACATGATTTGAGGGTCTCTAATACACCATGTTGATCCATTTGGAACAATGGATTGATCCAAGAAGCTTGAGCAACAAGTCTCATTTTCATCTGCACCACAATTAGGGTTTTAAGGGAAAAGTCAACTGTAACTTTGACTTTTGACCAAGGCATGCTCCCAAACCCTAATACATGATTAAATATACCCTATGACCCCCATGGAACATGTCCATCAAGTTTGATTTAGGTCAAGGACATGATTTCCTGAAGAATTGCACAGTTTGGAATTCATCTGATAAAAAGTCAACTGTGCACAAAAGTCAACTTTGACTTTTTGAGATTTTTCACCAAAATGGATTTTTAACCCTAAAATGATGTTAATGTATGATTTGAATCATCATTCATCAAGAAAAATCAAGAAAAGTGAGATAACTTGTAAAAGGGGTAACCATAAAACTTAGAAAATTTTCTAAGTTAAAAATAAAGTGGCAAAGGTACCAACTTTGGAGGACCATAACTCCTAAACCACAAGGCCATTTTTTCTAATCCAAAGATGGATTTGTAGCCCTCATTATCACCTACAAAAACTTCAACTACAAGTCATTCCAATTCATTAATGATTTTGAGTTATGGAGTGATCAAAGTGGCTGAAAAGTGAAAATGTCACTTTTTCCAACACTTAGTGAAATTTTCACTAAGTCAGAATTCTGCTTCACTTTTTGCAAAATGTAGGGGGATTTTTCACTTGGAATCAAAAGAGATCAAAACCAAACTTGTTCAAACAGTTGTTGTATCATGTAAGAGCTTTCCAAAATGGCCAAGAACATTACCAAATTCAACCTACACCATGAGATACAACATTGGCAAGTTGCCTTGCTGAAATCTGTCAAGGCAAGGCAGAATTTGCATTTTGGCTCGATTTGCCAAAATCAGCCAATTGCAATTGCTCCAATCCACTTGGACACCTCAGAGGATTGAATCCAAAGGGGACAATCACTGAGCCAAGCCTCCAAGGTCCAAGGAACAAGGAATAGCATGTTGAACCTAGAGTTGCCAAAGTAGGGACAAGACTTCAAATTTGGAATGAGGCATTCAATGGAACCATCAAGGTGGCATGGACTGACCCATTCTCATCTGAAATCAGTCAAGACTTATCCAAGACCAAGGGGACCAAAGCTCTGTGCCCTAACCTCTAGTCAATGGCTAGAGGAGACTTTCATTTCCATTGGCCAACATTGAGGAAACCTACTTACCAGCTGCCATGCACTATTCCTTGTAAAACAAACTTGCTCTACTATAAATAGAGCTCAATTGTGGTCAGTTTAAGTACACCAAAGCCATCTAACAGATGCTTTCCTCAAAATCTCTTTCTCTTGGTAAAAATGCCTTTCTTAGCAAGGTAGCTATCGGGTTTTGAGTTTGAGAGCAATTCTACACAAACCAATCACTCACACACCTCACATACATCACATATGAGCTGATCAAACACTCACATAACTTCTGAAACATCAAAATCTCAAAATCACTTGCCATCCACACAAGTTTGAAGTTAAGTTGCAGCTGAGATGCCATAAACTGATCCAGTCCATTTCAATTCAATCCAAGTGTTCAAACACACTCCATATGGTGTAGGGAAGCTGTCCAGATCATCACCACTCATCTGTAACACCTCCAACTCAAAATCACATCTGAACTTGCTGTCACGACTTAGAGGTAAGCTTAAACTTGGTCATCTCTCAATCTATGCATATTTCCTCGCACAATAATTTGGCTATATGTTCATAATCATGCATGGAATGTTTTCCCTCAATTAATTGCATTGTTTGAATCGTGTACCAAAAATCCTAGCCTTCATGCAGAAATTAGGGTTCTTGAGGTTTCTTCGTGATTTCTTGTTGTATGTTTAATTTAAATGAAATTAAAGTACATAGACATGATTGTGAGGTTGAGGCGAGCATAATGATATGTGGATTGCATATTATAATTACGTATTCAGTGAGATTGGATGGAAAATGCAAATCTGGGCAAACTGAAAAACGCGCGTGTTCTTGGTGTTGTTCTTGGCGCCATTTTCATATATTTGAATATTTGAATTTTGTGATTTTGTTTAATTGATTCAAAAATTAATTTCTCTCTGAGTTTTAATGATTTTGAGTTGATTCTTTTTTTAATAATTCACAAAAATGTTAAAATATTTTATTTTATCAAAAAATCCCAAAAATATTATTTATTTCATATAATTGATATTTTTGCAAAGAATTAATATTTTGATTGTTTTTGGCATTTTAAATATTTTTTCTACATTGATTTTGCAACTTTTGATGCTTTCTAATTATTTTGTAGGTCAATACTTAATTTTTGAAGCACTAATCCAAGATCACAATTTGTTTTCCATGTGTTAAACAATTTTTGATCATTTTAATTGAATTTTTATTCAATTAAATACATTTTTGAAAACAAATTAGGGTTTTGGATTAATTCAACCCTCATAAATCATTTTCAAAACACTTTGGGCCTCTATTAGAGTGTAAGACCCAACCCCCTTTTTTTGACCAAATCATCTTTGGGCCTCACTTATTGTATAAGTCCCGATACCGTCAAAAAACAAACGGCGCGATCGTCGCCTTTTCAAAAATCATCTGGGCCTACCCTCGAGTAGTAAGACCCATTTCTTTTTCTTTAAAACCTTTTTGGGCCTCTTGAGAGAGTGTAAGACTCATCCCTTTGTACAGAAAACCTTTTTGGGCCACAGTCACTTGTATAAGTCCCTCTGTACAAATTCAAACAGTGCGCTCACTGATAAAACCCTGGGCCTCTCCTTGAGCTGTAAGCCCCAAATCTTTCTTTTTCAAAGCACTTTCTCCTTTGATTTTGAATATACTGTTGTTTTCAATCTTTCTTTGTTGAACAACTAACCAAACAGCATGGAAGCACTACAACCGAGTAAGTGGTTATCGCTTTCATTTACTGCTTTCATATTATAAACTGTATTGTGGGGCTGCTCACTGTAAGTCTCCTTTCATAAACTCATATCTACTGTGTAATAATAGTATAGATATTTCGAGTTTCCCCGGCTACTACGTCTAGAACTAGGTGACGCCGTTTCACTTATTTGTAGAAATAGACGCCTAGATCCCCAATAGGAGCACCAGATACAGTCTTCTCTTCGGCTGTCCTCCTTATGAATCGTCAAGAAATTCTATTCCCCAGAGATGAATTATTCTCGGTGAAACTTCTCTTGAATTTCTTTAAACCTCCGAACTGTTCAAACTCTCTTGAAAAGATAAAAGTTGCTGGATAGTAAACCTCGCACGTTTACCAGTGGTTTTATCTTTAAAAGAGTTTTCCTGAACTTTTCTTTGGTTTGGGACCCACGGGCTTCTTAAAAGCATCGGCCTCCTCTTGGGCATCGTACAAGGACCCACAGGCTTCCTAAAAGCAACCCCGCCTCCTCTTGGGCATTATTCAAGGACCCTACGGCTTCTTAGAAGTATTCAGAGCCTCCTCTTAGGCTTCGTATAATGATCTCTTCCTTCGGGAATGATAGCCTCCTCTTGGGCTTCGTACAAGGACCCGTCGGCTTCTTAAAAGATTCCAGCCTCCTCTTGGGCTTCGTACAAATTGTCCCGACGACCTCCTAGAGGTATAGGAACAGAACCTAATCATCCTCATAGAACAGTCCTTTCATAGAGTCTACTGCTGTTTCTCGAAGCATAGTACAAAAGATAAAACTCTAGACTTGGACAGTTTAACTTCCTTGAGTCTCAAAGACATTCTCAAGCACCCTTCGTTAAATAGGAAGGAAACCCGCAGACTCGGATAGTCTCAATACCCTTTGGATTTCCCGTTTCCTCAAAGAGAAGGAAATATCCCTGATCCTCAAATTAAATCCCTGTGTACAGTGTTACTCATATTAGAACTGATTTTCTCTTTTAAATCAGTATATTGGATCTGTCACTCAACTGAAATAGTTACAATAGCCTCCATCTCGGGCTTCGTACGAGATACCAAAATTCTCCCCAATGGAGTCAAAACAACCTTTTAGCCTCTCTCTCAGGCTTTGTATGAGACACAAAAGATTCCCTCATAGAGTCAATCACACCTTTTTTTGCCTCCATCTCGGGCCTCGTACGAGATATAAATCCCTTAAGCAAGAGTTGAACTCTTTGCTAGCCTCCTCTTAGGCTTTGTATAACGATATGCCCCACTGGGTCAAAAACCTTTAGCCTCTCTCTCGGGCTTTGTACGAGACACAAAATAGCCTCCTCTTAGGCTTTGTATAATGATTTTCCTAGCGGAAATTAGCCTCCTCTTAGGCTTTGTATAAGAAAACCATTGGTTGATCCAATCGACCTTTTAGCATCAAAGTTGTGCCTCGTTCACAGTACACAAACATCAACAACTCCTTTCCCTTCATCTAATCGCTGTAAGCGGCAAGCCTCTGGATCATCTATATCCATGCCACTGTCCCTCTTTTAGCATGAGAAATTCCTAAGGAAAGATGGCATTGCTCTACACTGAGTTAAAGTCTTCTCCTTCAGGTTAAAACCCTTTCTTCGGAAATCATGGCATTGCTCGGATCTGTGTATCCCAGTTAAAGTAATTCTCCTTCTCCCTCTTTAGAGATGACAAATTCTCTCTAAAGTCAAGGTCTTTTAGCTTCACGTCTTGGGCTTTGAACAAGACATAAATAGACCTTTCAGCTTCACATCTTGGGCTTTGAACAAGATACAAATCACCTTTCGCTTCACGTCTTGGGCTTTGAACAAGACACCAAAAACCAATTTCCTCCCATAGAATAGGAGGAACTACGAACGCTATAATTTCCCTGTTTCGGTAAACGGGAATACGTAGGCATAAGATCGAAAGAAAAGATCTTAGCGAGCGCAATCAACAAAAAACTCAAATCCCATATCTCCATCAATTAAAAGCAGTAATTCAAAAGCATCAGTCCTAACATCCTAATCCTTATTCCCCGCCAGAAACCCTTTGCCTAGAAAAAAGAAAGAAAGAACCGTATTGGCAAAATACGAATAACCAGTACAAAGGCCCCCCCACATTGATAGCATCTGTAACCTAACAGACCGTTGTTTAAACTCAGTATGCAAGCAGGGTTAATTGGAGACATCTATTTCCCTTCCTTATTCAGCTCACAATAGGATAAAAAATGAATCGACCTGTAGTTTTAAGCTCAAACCGCAGAGAGCGACCAGCGCTTAAGAACCGCGTCCAAAATCGCTCGCTACAGAAAAGTGGCGCCCACCGTGGGGCCGGATCATTCTTTCTACTTCTCTTGTGTGAAAAATTACACAAATGGCGGCTCTGCTGGGGAGTCTCCTTTTCTGCCTTAGGGCATCATCCCTGTTTTCTACAGAAAATGGGAACTCTACCAAAGAGAAAGATTGACCTATGCTGGTCCATCTCTTAGGCAGGGAACCACAGATTGGGGCTTTCGCCGGGGAACCCATTTCTGTCAGGAACTTAAGATTCATAGCTTTATAAGTCTAGGATGATTAGGACAAATATATATACTGCTTTTCCTAATTGCTATACGTGTTTATTTTTCTACTACTGGGAATGCGTGTGATGCCGCATGTGGTGAGATTGAGTATACACTTAAGAAAAGCCAACCTTTTTCGTAGTGCAGAAGCTATCGGAAATAGCTGTTACGCGATACTACCCTCATTTGAGGCTGGTGATCTATTCTCGGTGAATGGCACTTACTCTAAGATTGCACACAACTCGCTGGCGATCCGCTTATTGTTTTGCTTTCCTGGGAGGAGCTGATGATAATGAGTACAGGTACAAAAATCACCCTAGTATAAACCTTTGGGGATGGGTAGAGCCTTGACTTCATGACAACGACCCTCTGACCCCATGTTTTTTCTATGTTTTTGTGTACTGCATTCATGCATTCATTTAATAAAACATTAAAACATTCAAAAAACTTCTCTTCTAGTCTCTCTGTTTTTCAAATTAAACTAAGACTGTGATTGCAAATATCAGAGAAAAAGATTACGCTAATGGATTTCGGTAGAAGGAGAACTCACCAGTATACCTTCAAGGTTCCAAAACTAGGGGATTTAAGAAAGTTAGCGAGGATGATCGTTAACCCAGAGGCTTTCAGAGCCAAGCACGGTGGTCTGCTACCACTGTTAAGAGTCTATGTGATTAAGGGGATCATGGATGCGCTCATTCAGTTCTACGATCCGGTTTATCACTGTTTCACATTACCGGATTACCAGCTGGCACCAACGCTGGAGGAGTATTCTCATCTGACTGATTTACATATCACTGATCGAGCTCCATTTTCTGGACTGGAAGAAATTCCAAAGAATCAGACTATTGCAAGAGCAATTCATTTGGACGAGTCTGAGGTCAGGACTCACATGACCACTAAGGGTGGCATCCAAGGTTTGCCAGCCCAGTTCTTGACCAAGAAAGCTCTGTACTTTGCTAGTATAGGGAATGGGACTGCTTTTGAAAGCATCTTTGTCTTGCTCACCTACGGATTATTTTTGTTTCCCAACATCAATAACTTCGTCGATATCAACGCTATTAAGGTTTTTCTCATTGGAAACCCTGTGCTGACTTTGGTCGTAGATGCGCATCATTCTGTACACTTAGGAAATTTGTACAGCGGAGGGGAGATCACATGCTGTGTACCTTTGCTTTACAAGTGGTTTATCTCTCACTTGCCCAAGTCTGCCGCTTTTTGGGATTGCAAGAGTGTCTTACGTTGGTCGCAGAAGATCATGTCCCTCACCAACTCTGATATAGATTGGTGTAATAGGATTTATGAGGGAATCAGAATCATTTACCGTTGTGGAAACTTCCCCAGCATACCCCTCATAGGAACTAAAGGAGGAATCAACTATCATCCGGTATTGGTTCTTCGTCAATTTGGATACCCGATGAGACACATCCCACTGGGTGTTCATCTTGAAGGTCTTTTCTTCAAAGAAGGAGAAAACGACAGAGCACTAAAGATGGAAATAGTGCAAGCTTGGAAACATGTTCATAAGAAAGGACGAGAGTCTCTGGGAAAACCGGAATGTGTCTCGGTGGAGCCTTATCTCCATTGGGTACAAACCAGAGCTCTCAAGCTAAAGATGCCTTATCCTCGTTACGAAATTCTTCCGCCGAGGGAAATTGTCATGTACTTCATGACGGAAACTGAAAGGCTTCAGGTTACTCTCAACAAAGTTCAAAAGGAAAGAAGGTCTTGGAAGAACAAGTACCGCACCCTCGACGTAGAGTGTATCCAAATACAGCAATTACTGAAAGAGAAAGATGCTCTGATCGAAATTTTGGAGCAGCATGCTGTAGAGAATCAAGATGACCAAAGGAATTTGCTCACTCCTTTCACCTGGCAAAGGAATGACAATCCGACAACGGCCCAAGCGCCCCGGTCAAAGAAAAGGAAGATACCAGAATCAGCACCCGGTTTCTCTTCAGAGAGGACTCGGGACCCATTAGTTTAGGTTTCTGTTTCTGCACTTTGTAATCTACTGTATTTCCATTTCTGTAATCCTTTGGAATTCAATAAAAAAGGGTTTCCCCACTGTTTGATATTTGCAATCTAATTGTCGAAGTTTATTTTAATTAAACAAAAAAAAAATAATTAATATAATCATTGCATTCATCATTCTCACATCGCGTATTCTTCTTACCTACGAATCTCACGTTTGTGTCTCGATTCTAGAGTCAAACTGTCTCATTCGTATAATACTCGGGCCAATCGTCAGAAAAAGATGGATGATCTTGAGGAAGAAAACAGAGAGTTGAAAGAAGAGATCGACACTCTGAGAGAGGATATGAGAAAGCTTCGTAACGACATGCAAGCCATGGCAGAAGCTCAGCTACAAAGAACTGTGATCTCAGAGATCACCTCAACGCCCATCATAGAAAAGTATGATCCTAGGTATCAGATGCCGAAAGATCGTCCTTGGGGCATGCCTGTTAACTATATCCCGGAAGGATATGTTCCGCCGATCACTGAAGATCAGGGAATCGCAACAGAAACCGCTGGGCCTGAAGGTTACAAACTTCGGGAAAGCGAAGATGCCAGGGGCATACTCAAGACTCCTGAAGGTTACAAACTTCGGGAGGCGCCAAGACTTACTGCCGTAGTCACGGTACCACCCCCTGTGGTGTACACTGTCCCGGAAGGACAGATTCCACCAACACCTTCTGGTAAGAAGGAAACTATGTTTGACAGAATGGAGGAATTCCAGGAACAGTTCTTGGAAATGCAGAAAGAGCTGCAAGCCATTCGCGGTCAGGATTTATTCAGAAAGGACGCCGCAGACCTCTGCTTGGTCCCAAATGTAAAAGTCCCGCACAAGTTCCAAGTGCCCGACTTTGAAAAATACAAGGTTAACTCTTGCCCTCAGAGCCATCTGGTGATGTACGCTCGGCGGATGTCAGCTCAGACGGAGAATCAGGACTTGCTGATTCACTACTTCCAGGATAGTTTAACCGGTGCCGCACTCAAATGGTACATGGGTTTAAACCGTGCCACGATCAGTACATTCAGAGATCTTGGTACTGCCTTCGTCCAACAATACAAGTACAATTTGGACATGGCACCCGACAGAGATCAACTCAGATCAATGTCGCAAAAGGAAAAGGAAACCTTTAAGGAGTATGCTCAAAGGTGGCGTGAAATTTCCGCTCAAATTTGTCCACCTCTTGAGGAAAAAGAGATGACAAAGATCTTCTTAAAGACCTTAAGCTCATTTTACTATGACCGAATGATTGCCAGTGCACCCAGTGATTTCACCGAAATGGTCGGCATGGGTGTACGTCTTGAGGAAGCCGTCCGAGAAGGACGTTTGGTAAAAGACACTGGATCAACGAGTGGTACTAAAAAATACGGTAGTGCTCTCCCTAAGAAAAAAGAGCAAGATATTGGGAATATCTCTCTCGGAAAGCAAAGGCAACGTTATCAGCCAGTAGCAGCTGTTACTCCTGCTATCGGCCCCGCGCCTGTTCCTACGTACCAACCTCAGGTTGCGCAGAGCCAACCTGACCAACAAAGGACACAACAGCCTCTTCAGCAGGCTCGTCCTCCATATAACAATAACCGTACAATACGGCCACCAGGGTTTGATCCTATACCCATGTTGTACGCAGAAATGTTTCCGTTACTGCTGGCTAAGGGGCACATTCAGACTAAGTCTCCCCTTTAAGTTCCAGAAAATCCACCTTTTTGGTTTAAAGTGGATCAAACATGTCCTTATCATCAAGGAGGTTCAGGGCATAACATTGAGACTTGCCTCAATTTCAAATCCGACGTGCAAAAGCTTGTTAGGAGCGGGCTCTTATCTTTCAAAGATACGAATCCTAATGTTCTTACGAACCCGCTGCCTCAACATGAGAAGGTTGCAGTCAATCTGATTGAGAAAAAGACTAACAATGTCTATCAAATTCACGATGTACTCTTATTGGGGACCAATCTGGTCAGGATGCATTGTAGACAGAGTGGATATGGCCATGTGCCACCTCATAATTATCACCAGTGTGATATTTGCTCTAAAGACAACCAGGGATGTTCTGTAGTGCAAGCAGCTCTACAGGAACAAATGGATTTTGGATGGATCCAAGAGCACCGAGTTCGTGGAGTTAACATGGTTTACACGAATTCCAACTGTCGCTCCCGGGATTTTCATCCAAGTACAAACGCGAAAGTGGCACCGAAACAGAGTCGCCAGCAATGTGTATTTATCCCAAGAGAGGGAAAGGAAACACCGCGTAAACCTGAGGGAAAGGAAAAGCATGGTCTTACGACCAAGAGAAGTGGGTAAGGGAGTCGGTTACGCGAGAGGAAGGTATTAGCACCCCCTCACGTCCATCGTACCCGATGGGATCCACGCTTGCTTGTCTCGATCAAAGGGTGTAAGAAAGGAATACTGGAAGAGGAACTAGAAAAGGAATGGAAAGAGAAAGAAACAAATGTAGGGAAAATAAAAGAAGTGCTCGCATGGGCCCTACCCCACTGCCTACGTATCTCATCGGGAACATGAGAATCAGAGCGACGTAGTTCCCCTCACTAGGGAAAGTTGTTTGTGTTTTTTAGAGAACGGCTTACGTTCTGGCTCAGGTGTTGCAGGCTCGCTGGTCCGAGTGCGTTACCATCTTGCAAGAGAACGAGTAGAAGCGCGTTCGTACGCTAAGAGTGAATGAGGTGAGAAAAGAATTCCCGAAGGAAAGACGTTATTGTTTGTTTTTGTCTTTTAGAAGGAAGTGTTTTGGATTTGTTTGCATATGATAGTGTGTCCAAATCTTAGCCATTGGAATGTGTACATTCTCACATTCCAAGATGGAATGAGTAAGAAAGCACACTAAGGGTGAAGAAGACCCCCACACTTAGTTTCAATTGTCAAGGTTCAAACACACTAGCATACTTGTGTTTATTAAATGTTTTTGTTGATTATGAAGTGAAGAAGTGTTTTTATTTGTACCTTCAACAAGTATTGCATTTAAGTCCCTCATACAAGATCGAATGTTTAACACATTAACCCAAGATGGGCTATAATGCTATACATTCTAAGATTATAAGAGAAAATCCCTTTATAATCTTTTCTTTATATGAAAGGCCTAAATGCAATAAATGCTTACCTTTATTATATATTTTGAATTTTCTTTGAGATGAGAAAAGAGACTCAAGAGAGGATAAAGGTAAAAATCTATATGGACTAAGACTCAATCCTAATTGATTAGTTAAGGGAGTGATCCTAAAGGTTTGTGAGGTTTGAGAAAACTATCCTAAAAAAGAGGAGAAGAACATAAGAAGCAACTTACTTCCAAGATGGAAGTTAAGTTGATCTTAAAGAGGGATGAAGATGATTAAGCAAGCAAAGAAACATTTAATCAGGAAAACAGAAATTAATCAACAATTAATCAAGAATAGGCAATTAAAATCATGGTAAAAATAACCAAGCTAGAATTAAAATGCTAATAAAAATCAAGATTAAATTCTAACAAGAAAATATTAATCTAATATTAAAAACTAAAAAATTAAATCCTAAAATTAGTTCTGAAGAAAATTAATTCTAAAATCATAAACCAAGATTAAAAATCTAAGTAAAAAGAGTTAATCTAAAACTAGAAGCTAAATCTAAAATATTATCTAATTCAAGGACTAATCAAGTTTGAAATAAATTCTAAAACAGAAAACACAAACTAATATTCAATTCAAAATTAAATTCTCATTAAAAAGCTAAAACAAAATTCAAAATTATTTTCTAATCTATTTACCAATTAATGAACAAATAAAAAAAAAAACCAAATATAAAGTTAGACTAAACAAATAAACCAAAGGGTGCAGAAGAGAAATGGGAGGCGAGTGGGCTTAGGAGTGCGGCCCAAGAAAATACTGAATGGCAGCCAGGGGGGTGCGTGTGAAAACAGAGGGTGTCAACTGAATTCTGGGCGAGTGGGCTTTGAACCCGGTCCACGTGCATCCTCTTAACATGTAAACCCTAACAACTAAGATCAAACCCTCACTCTCCTCTCTCCTTGTGCCGTCAACACCACCTTCCTCAAATCGCCACCCTCAATCTTCTTCTCACACCATTCGTTCGCAGCTTTTATCATCTTCTTCTTCAATGGTTCACCGCATCCCATATTTCTCTACATCTCCTTCTTCTCGCCGGAGATTCATGCCACGCCGGAAACTAAACAAAACGCCGGAACCTCCGACCTCTCTCCGTTCGCCTTCTCAACGATCTTCGTAACTCGCCGGCTACGCTCGCCTTTATCGCATTATTCTCCGCTCATAACAAGCCGCCACCAGAAATCAAAACCACGCCGGATCTCCTTGCTCCGTCCACCGTCTTCCGCAACTCTACATCGCAAACACCTTCAACAGTTCCAACAAAAAAAACACTTCACGATTTCTCCGGACCTAACGCTCTATGCTTCTTCTATCACAACTCAAACCAGCGCCGAGAAACGATACCGAATCGAAATCAAATTCGCCATACTCAACTCAGAATCGACGTAATGATCAAAAGAAACGAAAAATGCTTATCGCGACTACAACGCTGAGATAGTAAATTCACCGAATCAATGGAAACAACTAAACGTACCTACCGGAGACAGTCCGGTGCTTCTTCGATTGCGAGCGATGAGAAGGAATTCCACGAGGTAAGCTTGTTTTTCCATTTTCTGCTCTACTGCAATTTCTCAATCTTTTCCTCTAGATCTTCCTCTTACGTCTCAAACTTCTTCTCATTTTCTTTGTTCTGCTGCTTCCATTACAAAATTTATGCTGTGCTGAACAAATCTCTGACTCTTATTGTGGTTCCTTCGCGTTGTTGCTACGAAACAAGTTATGAGTGGTTCTTGATGCAGAGTTGTAGGTTATGAATGATCTTGAATTGAAAATGATGAAGATGCAGTGATGGAATTAAAGGTAGATCGGGATAAAGAATGAAGATGATACATAAGGTGAAGTTGGAGGCGAATTGCAATAGAAGAAGGTGAAGATTCTACAGAGTGAAATCGCAAGAGAATAAAAAATGGAAAAAATGGTGAAGAAGAATCAGAACAGAGAAAGAGATTGAAGGTGATGAATTGAAGATGAATCGTGAAAAATGAAGAATCCCCCTCTCAATTCAGCTGCAACTGCTTATATACAGGAATGGGGTGAGGGTAGTTTGGTATTTACAATTGAAATTCAGTTAGGAGTTTGTTAGATTTCTGTTAGAAGCTTGTTGAAGAAGATGTTAGTTCTGTTAGAAAAATGGAGTTGTTTAAGAAGATAGAGATTCAGTTAGGGAAATCTTCTGTTAGAAGTTTGGTTAGTAATTTTGTGAATTAGTCATGTAGTTTTCTGCTAGTTGTGAATTCTTTCGCCAAATGAAATTTGCTGCTTTCTATCTCCCGATACCTCCTTTTCCAATGCCTTGCACTTTCTTTTCTATTGCGAATTTTCTGGTGATTTTCTGTTATAGTAATTTTTGGTGTGAATTTTACTGGTGTAACTTTTTCTGTCATTGCTGCGTTTTTTTTATGTTATTGTATTTTCTGTATAATTTGCTGCTGAATTATGTACAGTTGTGGGGTCCCTGCTTTTGTGAATGTGGTTATAGCGAGCTATGAGAAGATTCACAAAGGTTTTTGCACTGCCTTTTTATTCTCTGCTGAACTAATCCTCACGACACTTCTTTTTGGGTAGATATGCGAGCTTGAAATTGACATGATGCCAAAATATTGTATATCACTCATGACATGTAATGAAGAGCTTCCACATTGGTCTTGGTTTGAAATTGGACTCTTTTGAATTGGCTTTAGAATTTAATGAATATTGAGACAGTAGTTTTGAATAAAATGGATTAGAATATGAATTTAGGAATTTTGGGTATGTACTTGTGTATTTGGGAAATCAAAAAGGAAAATGAAAAATGAATATTTATGGATTATTGATGTGGAAAGGATATTTGAATTGGAAAATGGATATGTATTTGGTTATGAATATGGATTCTAAAAATAAAGGAAAATTGAAATGGATAATTGTTTAGGGATTAGGAAAAGAGGTTAAATGTATTAAATGGATAATAACAAATGGTTTGAATGTGGAAATAAAATTGGTTTAGAAAAAGGGATATTAAAATGAAATGGAATTTAGGAGAAAATGGGTTATGGATAAACCGATCTTGACTCTTTCACCCATGCTACTGCAGTAAAACATCTGAATCAAACATCCTCTGCGTTTCTGATCAATGGAAACCTGACTTTCTGAACCTACACCTCACATGGCCCACAGTTTGTTGACCTGATGAGTTCTACCCACAACAATTTGACGTTGAATATACACCGCCTGAGAAACAACCATTTTGGATACACACTGATAATTTTCTGAATACAGAAAGCTCCAACCAAAGGAAGACGCCTTGATCGCATGTCTCAGAAAACCAATGCAATGATATGATTATGAGTTAGGACCTAAAATGCAGATGAACGCAAAGCAAAAGCCAGAAAAAGTTAGGGCAAATTTTGGGGTGCTACAGCTGCCCCTATTCAATCGACTTGGACCTGAAATGATGATAGCAACGGCTTTCAGACATTCAAGGTACAAGGTGATTGAATACAAAAAGAACCGCAAAATTTGCTAACTGTGAGGAGAAACCATAAAACTGCAGCCCAGTCACACTTTGCAAAGGAATCTGACGGAAAGACAACATACCCAGAGAACCACATCGTCAAAGGGGTTTGACAGGAAGAAAAATGAAACCCGACTGAAAGGACACATCGTCATAGGGATGACGACAAGGAAACTCCACTGTAGGAACACATCGTCATGGGGATGACGGAAAGAAAACTGAAAACATCCGAAGGTACGAAACCTGAGCTCGGAACACATCGTCAAAGGGTTGACGGAAAGAAATTGAAAACATCCGAAGGTACGAAACCTGAGCTCGGAACACATCGTCAAAGGGTTGACGGGAAGAAGACTCGACCAAAGGAGACACATTGTCATAGGGATGACAGAAAGAAATCTGAACAAAGATAAAACACTGTCATAGGGATGACAGAAAGAAAATTCCACCGTAGGGAAACACATTGTCATAGGGATGACAGAAAGAAAATTCCACCGTAGGGAAACACATTGTCATAGGGATGACAGAAAGAAAATTCCACCGTAGGAACACATCGTCATGGGGATGACGGAAAGAAAATTTGAACATATCTGAAGGTACGAAACCTGAGCTCGGAACACATCGTCAAAGGGTTGACGGAAAGAAATTGAAAACATCCGAAGGTACGAAACCTGAGCTCGGAACACATCGTCAAAGGGTTGACGGGAAGAAGACTCGACCAAAGGAGACACATTGTCATAGGGATGACAGAAAGAAAACCTGACTTAGGGATCACATTGTCATAGGGATGACAGAAAGAAAACCATACGCAGAAACACAACATCAAAGGGGTTTGATGGAAAGGAAACCTGACCGAAATGTCGTCATCAAAGGGTTGATGGACAATGACTGGTCGAGGGTAAGATCGACGTATGATCTACGACCCAAAAGAAAGGTAACCGGCTGGGTTAATTGTAATGTCTGCTGGGGATATGTCACCGTCTTGACTGAACATTGATTTGGGCTTTCGCGCAAGGTACCAAATCAAGCTTATGCTTAGCATGCATATGTTTGAATTTTCTTTCTATGGCGTAATGCTCCACACGAAATGGAAATGCTACGCGATTTGAGGATGCAATGATCACTATATGCAGAATGCTGACGCATGCTCGGGCTACCGGGAAAGAAGGAGGTGCCAAGTACAATTGGACTTTGCTGGCAAGGATAGGTGAAACCTGATGGTGTTTATTTTTCTCAAAGGCGAAATCTTTCTGGGTACCAATGGGGATTGGATTTTGTATGAAGTGCCAATAGGGATTGGACTTTTGCTTTGAAGAGGGCCGCCAATAGGGATAGGATTTCAGGTTTTTGAAAGAGGCCAGCAAAGTGGGCTGTGGATGGATGCCGAGCAAGGTTAGGCTATAGATTTTCTGTTTGGTCTTACAAGGCTTCATGCAATGCTATGCTAATGATATGCGATGATGCTTATGCGATGATGCTTATGTCATGATACTTATGTCATGATACTTATGATATGCAATAGGACCACTCCAGCAAAATAAATGCTGAAGAGACGAGGCCAACTCCGCTAGGGGATAACAAACTGAATCGCCTTCAGTGTCATAACTGCTCGAGATCCCGACTAAACCTCCATTCTGCAGGAAAGCATGAATAACAACCGTCTGCTGGAGGAAACATCCCAGGACTCTGCTGAAGAAAAGTGTCAATGAAAATCGTCCTTTAACTTGCTGGAGAAAACTAACCACCACCCAAAAATATGCCTGGGGGGACAAAGGTTGATGATGTCAGCCCTGCTAGGGGACCATATTAGACTTACTCCTTTGTTGGAAATTTACCTTCTACCCTTACTCTGTTGGGGGAGATGGGAACAACTTTACCGCAAACTGGGGGCACAAACCCAACACTCTTATCCTGTACGGTAATATGAACTCTCGCTAAAAAGCAATAACTCCGTCACACTGGCTAAGGGAGAGCGAACTCCTGAACTCTTGCTGGGGAACAATAACCTTCATGATGCTCTGCTGAGTGATAAAACTCCAGCTATCTCTGCTAGGGAGAGAGACTCTACTGGGGTCATCACATGCTAGCTATCAACATGAATCTGCAAGCGTGATATGACCAAAAGAGGTGTCCAGATGAAGCATAACCTGTAAATGAACATGTCTTCAGGATTCCCCAGACTGTGATTTACCGTTCTCCGGAGAGAATAACTTTTTGTACTTTTGGGGCCTGCCCCAGCCTTGAAATGATTTGTGCCCCTGTCTGGCTGATCTGTGAAGAAGTACCTTTAACTGGCTTTTGAGAGATTTGTGGAATCTCGACTTGATTGCCCCAGATTTGCTGAATCTTGGAATGCATTACCCATTTGGTATGACTTTCCCCGACTCAACGGAGTACTCGGGCACTTTGCACCTTAGATTAATCAATCTTTCCATTGCAGAAACTTTCCTGATGTCAAGTGTTTACTCGCAAGTAAAACAATTTGTTTTGAAAAGATAATTTTGATGTAATGCATATGACAGTTTTGAAATCCAAGTCTGTTCACTGGGAAAATGTTATGACATGTAGTGAACGAAACACGAATCAAAATGTCACTGATACCAACATGAATGGTAAAAAGATCCTTTTAGGAGTCAGAACTGACGCGATCTTAACCGAAGTATGCTTTCGAAACAACCCTGCTTCAATTAGGTCTTTTTAAAGGTTGTAACGTGGCCTGGTTCGCGGTTTAAGAAAGAGAGGATATAAGGCTCAAAGTTTTATTTTAACCCACCCATTCTCCTTGATGTTCTCCAGTCCTACGTTCAGTTAACTTGACACAGGCGCTCACCTTTCAAAAAGGTTAGTGAATGGTATGAGGATGGAATGAACCCACACGGTTTTCGGAGTGACAGTCATCCATTTTCTCTTTGGTGTCTGTATTCACACGATTTGTTCTTTATTCGAGGATTTTTCTTTTGTAATCCTTTTCGCTTTTCATTCTTTTTGCTTTTGATATCCCTGATTTTGCATGGACTGATTCTTTTTGAATCTTTTGATTTTGAAGTCCAGCGGGATGCCCTAACTTTTGCCTAAGTCACTTGTTTTCGAGTCTTGACTTAGCGGGCTTTTTCTTTTGATTCTTCTTTTTTTTTTTTTTTTAACTAATCGTGTGACACAGGTTTGTCTTGACTTGTAAAGGGTTGTGACCGTCTTACTCTTCGGTTGGTGAGGGATAACCATGGATTTGATCCTCGAATGGGACGCTCCTTTTGAAATTTGAACGCTCGGTCAAATTAACTGACACCTACCCTTCCCCGGGTTAAGATTGAGGGTTTTTCATTTTCAGAAATAAACTCCTACTTCTAGGCTCAAAGGGGTTTACCAGGGATTATCTTCCTTATATCTCCGGTGTTTGAGGAATTGAAACAATGCCTGTACATCATCAACAGGGTTTTTGTTAAAAAGCATACAATCGGAAATTTTGCGCCTTTCAATTTCGTCATCCTCCCTAGGATCCTGCTTAAACAAGCGTTAGATATCGATAACAAGTATGAGTGAACACGACTGGGTTTAACCAAAACATGCATATTTATTTCATTATCATTATCAATTAAAAACAGACAAGTTTTACAAATGAGTTTGCACTTTAATAGAAAAGAAACTACAAATGCAAAGAAATGATATGATCTAAATGGTCGTCAGCTTCGAGGAACTGGGCTTTGATTTGCAAATGAGCTAGCCATCTTCAGAATTGCTCATCGAAGTCAGTCTGATAATCATCTGCACAACTGCTCTCAGTGACTTCTTCCATAACCTGGATTGATGAACCCACATAACTGGACGAAGGAGAGTCGTGGATCTGAATGCCCTGAGGTGCGAATGAGAACATATTGGAGTCAAGAAGAGTCTGAACTTTGCTCCTGAGTACCTTACAGTCTTCAGTTGAATGCCCCTGTGCCCTAGCATGATAGTCACAACGGGCGTTGACATCAAAACCTGGTGGATACGGAAAAGGAACTGGCTTCAATTCCTTCGGCACTATAAGTCCACCTCTGATCAAATTCGACAGTATTTGACTGTACGACATTGGCAAATGAGTGAAATTCCTCTCTGGCTTCCTTGGCCTTTGTCGGGCGTGCTGACGCGGCTGACGGTGATATGATCTTTGACTCTGCGGAGGTCTCTGATTTGCAGAAGAATATTGTCCCTGATATGAAGACCCATAAGATTGCTGACTCTGAACAGTTGATATGTCTGAACACTGAGAACGAGGTGGTGAAGATTCCTGCATGGAACTATTTTCTTCCTCGAATTCTTCTTGAGAACTAACAACTGATTCATTTTCATTAGCTTGGAAGTTCGATATGCCTTGGAGCTTTCCACACTTGATCAGTCTCTCGATGCGTTCTCCCACCATTACCATGTCAGAAAATTTTGCTGCCCCATTGACAATCATCTTTTCCAAGTACGGCCCTTGCAAGGTATCTATAAACAAATCAACCAATTCTCTATCCGAAAGTGGCGGTTGAACACGAGCGGCTAACTCTCTCCATCTCTGAGCATACTCTCGGAATGATTCATTATCTGCTTGAGACAAGTCTTGCAAATGTGTTCGGCTGGGAGCCATGTCAAGATTATAATCGTACTGCTTCACAAAGGCGTTGGCTAGATCTGACCATGATCGGATACTACCACTCTGCAACTGCATATACCAATACAAAGATGCCCCACTCAGACTGTCTTGGAAACAGTGGATCATGAGCTTGTCATTGTCGACATGTGAGGTCATTCTTCTGCAGAACATCACCAAATGTAGCTTCGGACAACTATCTCCTTTGTATTGCTCAAACTTTGGCATTTTAATCTTTGGAGGCATTACCAGGCCAGACACCAAACACATGCTCGAAGTATTCAAATCAAGAGTATCACGCCTCTCCAGGGCTTTAATTTTCTCGTCCAACACGCGGTATCTTTCGTCATAAACATATCGTGGATCCTTAGGGTTCATCTTCGGAACTACCCCTCGGACATCTGGCATAGAGAATGCAAAACTCTGATAATCAACAGCATCAAGAGAAGACGAATGTCCATCTCGGACAAAAAGAGGTTCTTGCTCAACTTGATTCTCGACAGGGATCCGCACCGGCTGAGTTTGGGCAACATTGCTCGCCGGAGGTGGAATGACATTCTCATTTCTTTGAACATTGGCCTCTCCCCTTGTCATGGCGGCCATAGCTTCCATAAGTTGGTCCAACTGATGCTTCATCAATTCAACATCGGCCCTAGTCACAAACTGATTCTGTTCCCCAGAGTTCATGATTCTTCCAAAAGCTGATTCAAGTCCAATACAAAAGTCGGGAAATCAAACTGCAGTTCAGACAAAGGATGGATGAGCTCACTGGTCTGGCCTGGAGAAAGGATATGCAAAAATGATACAAGATGCAAATGCAATGCAAAAATATGAATGCCATAAGACATGGGATCAAAGCTTCCACATAGTCTGAATAATCATTGTGCTGTGCTGATGACTGAATAAGCTCATGAGTCTGTTCTGAAGAGAATACCGGAATACCAGAATACCGGATGATCAGAATACCAGAATACTAGGCTGATAAGTCCACACTGATAGGAAATCCAGAATACCGGGTATGTTGAAGGTCAAGGTTACCTGCAAACCTGTAAACAACCCGCCCCTCTCACATGTGGGTACTAGGATGTTCAGTATCCCGGGCTCTTAAGTCGAGAAATGATGATACGTTCACCATTTCTGGTTTGGCATCATCATCAATCGAGGAGGCCTCAACTGATTCTCCAAAATGAAAGGTCCTCGGTTTTTGGCACTGAGGTCGAGAAGCAATAGTACATTCATCCCTCGGGGTACAGTACTATCGCCAATCGAGGAGTGCCTCCACTGATTCTCTTTCAAAAAGGAAATCCTATGCAAGTTCCAAAGTGGGCCCTCGGGTGCGAATGGGTTTGCCACGAAATGTGGTCTGCCACTGTCACCACTAAAGAGAGATGTTTCCACTAAGGTCCTCATGATCGGTCACTAGAGTCGACAGCTTTCTAGATCGACATCCTGGAATACGCAAGATGCGCATGCCATGATGGGTCCCAAGATAGCCTCGTCTAGCTATGAATTTCGTGAATACCCAACGCACTCCAGACGGCACGTAGGTCCCACTACTCTCCACTCTAATCCTAAGTGTATACTCAAGCCTGTGTAATGGGCTTATCTCTCAGAAATCCCATCCCGCCAAATAGACAGAACAGTGCAACACAGTATAATATATGAAATGTAAATGCTAACATGCTGTAAATATGGTACAAGTAATAAAATACAGTAAATAGTAAATACAAGATAATAGTAAACACCCAATGAAAGAAAAGCAAACAAGCGCTAGGATTGACTCGTTTAGGATGGACCAGCAATAGGTCAACCTCTCCCCAGCAGAGTCGCCAGCTGTCGCTCCCGGGATTTTCATCCAAGTACAAACGCGAAAGTGGCACCGAAACAGAGTCGCCAGCAATGTGTATTTATCCCAAGAGAGGGAAAGGAAACACCGCGTAAACCTGAGGGAAAGGAAAAGCATGGTCTTACGACCAAGAGAAGTGGGTAAGGGAGTCGGTTACGCGAGAGGAAGGTATTAGCACCCCCTCACGTCCATCGTACCCGATGGGATCCACGCTTGCTTGTCTCGATCAAAGGGTGTAAGAAAGGAATACTGGAAGAGGAACTAGAAAAGGAATGGAAAGAGAAAGAAACAAATGTAGGGAAAATAAAAGAAGTGCTCGCATGGGCCCTACCCCACTGCCTACGTATCTCATCGGGAACATGAGAATCAGAGCGACGTAGTTCCCCTCACTAGGGAAAGTTGTTTGTGTTTTTTAGAGAACGGCTTACGTTCTGGCTCAGGTGTTGCAGGCTCGCTGGTCCGAGTGCGTTACCATCTTGCAAGAGAACGAGTAGAAGCGCGTTCGTACGCTAAGAGTGAATGAGGTGAGAAAAGAATTCCCGAAGGAAAGACGTTATTGTTTGTTTTTGTCTTTTAGAAGGAAGTGTTTTGGATTTGTTTGCATATGATAGTGTGTCCAAATCTTAGCCATTGGAATGTGTACATTCTCACATTCCAAGATGGAATGAGTAAGAAAGCACACTAAGGGTGAAGAAGACCCCCACACTTAGTTTCAATTGTCAAGGTTCAAACACACTAGCATACTTGTGTTTATTAAATGTTTTTGTTGATTATGAAGTGAAGAAGTGTTTTTATTTGTACCTTCAACAAGTATTGCATTTAAGTCCCTCATACAAGATCGAATGTTTAACACATTAACCCAAGATGGGCTATAATGCTATACATTCTAAGATTATAAGAGAAAATCCCTTTATAATCTTTTCTTTATATGAAAGGCCTAAATGCAATAAATGCTTACCTTTATTATATATTTTGAATTTTCTTTGAGATGAGAAAAGAGACTCAAGAGAGGATAAAGGTAAAAATCTATATGGACTAAGACTCAATCCTAATTGATTAGTTAAGGGAGTGATCCTAAAGGTTTGTGAGGTTTGAGAAAACTATCCTAAAAAAGAGGAGAAGAACATAAGAAGCAACTTACTTCCAAGATGGAAGTTAAGTTTATCTTAAAGAGGGATGAAGATGATTAAGCAAGCAAAGAAACATTTAATCAGGAAAACAGAAATTAATCAACAATTAATCAAGAATAGGCAATTAAAATCATGGTAAAAATAACCAAGCTAGAATTAAAATGCTAATAAAAATCAAGATTAAATTCTAACAAGAAAATATTAATCTAATATTAAAAACTAAAAAATTAAATCCTAAAATTAGTTCTGAAGAAAATTAATTCTAAAATCATAAACCAAGATTAAAAATCTAAGTAAAAAGAGTTAATCTAAAACTAGAAGCTAAATCTAAAATATTATCTAATTCAAGGACTAATCAAGTTTGAAATAAATTCTAAAACAGAAAACACAAACTAATATTCAATTCAAAATTAAATTCTCATTAAAAAGCTAAAACAAAATTCAAAATTATTTTCTAATCTATTTACCAATTAATGAACAAATAAAAAAAAAAACCAAATATAAAGTTAGACTAAACAAATAAACCAAAGGGTGCAGAAGAGAAATGGGAGGCGAGTGGGCTTAGGAGTGCGGCCCAAGAAAATACTGAATGGCAGCCAGGGGGGTGCGTGTGAAAACAGAGGGTGTCAACTGAATTCTGGGCGAGTGGGCTTTGAACCCGGTCCACGTGCATCCTCTTAACATGTAAACCCTAACAACTAAGATCAAACCCTCACTCTCCTCTCTCCTTGTGCCGTCAACACCACCTTCCTCAAATCGCCACCCTCAATCTTCTTCTCACACCATTCGTTCGCAGCTTTTATCATCTTCTTCTTCAATGGTTCACCGCATCCCATATTTCTCTGCATCTCCTTCTTCTCGCCGGAGATTCATGCCACGCCGGAAACTAAACAAAACGCCGGAACCTCCGACCTCTCTCCGTTCGCCTTCTCAACGATCTTCGTAACTCGCCGGCTACGCTCGCCTTTATCGCATTATTCTCCGCTCATAACAAGCCGCCACCAGAAATCAAAACCACGCCGGATCTCCTTGCTCCGTCCACCGTCTTCCGCAACTCTACATCGCAAACACCTTCAACAGTTCCAACAAAAAAAACACTTCACGATTTCTCCGGACCTAACGCTCTATGCTTCTTCTATCACAACTCAAACCAGCGCCGAGAAACGATACCGAATCGAAATCAAATTCGCCATACTCAACTCAGAATCGACGTAATGATCAAAAGAAACGAAAAATGCTTATCGCGACTACAACGCTGAGATAGTAAATTCACCGAATCAATGGAAACAACTAAACGTACCTACCGGAGACAGTCCGGTGCTTCTTCGATTGCGAGCGATGAGAAGGAATTCCACGAGGTAAGCTTGTTTTTCCATTTTCTGCTCTACTGCAATTTCTCAATCTTTTCCTCTAGATCTTCCTCTTACGTCTCAAACTTCTTCTCATTTTCTTTGTTCTGCTGCTTCCATTACAAAATTTATGCTGTGCTGAACAAATCTCTGACTCTTATTGTGGTTCCTTCGCGTTGTTGCTACGAAACAAGTTATGAGTGGTTCTTGATGCAGAGTTGTAGGTTATGAATGATCTTGAATTGAAAATGATGAAGATGCAGTGATGGAATTAAAGGTAGATCGGGATAAAGAATGAAGATGATACATAAGGTGAAGTTGGAGGCGAATTGCAATAGAAGAAGGTGAAGATTCTACAGAGTGAAATCGCAAGAGAATAAAAAATGGAAAAAATGGTGAAGAAGAATCAGAACAGAGAAAGAGATTGAAGGTGATGAATTGAAGATGAATCGTGAAAAATGAAGAATCCCCCTCTCAATTCAGCTGCAACTGCTTATATACAGGAATGGGGTGAGGGTAGTTTGGTATTTACAATTGAAATTCAGTTAGGAGTTTGTTAGATTTCTGTTAGAAGCTTGTTGAAGAAGATGTTAGTTCTGTTAGAAAAATGGAGTTGTTTAAGAAGATAGAGATTCAGTTAGGGAAATCTTCTGTTAGAAGTTTGGTTAGTAATTTTGTGAATTAGTCATGTAGTTTTCTGCTAGTTGTGAATTCTTTCGCCAAATGAAATTTGCTGCTTTCTATCTCCCGATACCTCCTTTTCCAATGCCTTGCACTTTCTTTTCTATTGCGAATTTTCTGGTGATTTTCTGTTATAGTAATTTTTGGTGTGAATTTTACTGGTGTAACTTTTTCTGTCATTGCTGCGTTTTTTTTATGTTATTGTATTTTCTGTATAATTTGCTGCTGAATTATGTACAGTTGTGGGGTCCCTGCTTTTGTGAATGTGGTTATAGCGAGCTATGAGAAGATTCACAAAGGTTTTTGCACTGCCTTTTTATTCTCTGCTGAACTAATCCTCACGACACTTCTTTTTGGGTAGATATGCGAGCTTGAAATTGACATGATGCCAAAATATTGTATATCACTCATGACATGTAATGAAGAGCTTCCACATTGGTCTTGGTTTGAAATTGGACTCTTTTGAATTGGCTTTAGAATTTAATGAATATTGAGACAGTAGTTTTGAATAAAATGGATTAGAATATGAATTTAGGAATTTTGGGTATGTACTTGTGTATTTGGGAAATCAAAAAGGAAAATGAAAAATGAATATTTATGGATTATTGATGTGGAAAGGATATTTGAATTGGAAAATGGATATGTATTTGGTTATGAATATGGATTCTAAAAATAAAGGAAAATTGAAATGGATAATTGTTTAGGGATTAGGAAAAGAGGTTAAATGTATTAAATGGATAATAACAAATGGTTTGAATGTGGAAATAAAATTGGTTTAGAAAAAGGGATATTAAAATGAAATGGAATTTAGGAGAAAATGGGTTATGGATAAACCGATCTTGACTCTTTCACCCATGCTACTGCAGTAAAACATCTGAATCAAACATCCTCTGCGTTTCTGATCAATGGAAACCTGACTTTCTGAACCTACACCTCACATGGCCCACAGTTTGTTGACCTGATGAGTTCTACCCACAACAATTTGACGTTGAATATACACCGCCTGAGAAACAACCATTTTGGATACACACTGATAATTTTCTGAATACAGAAAGCTCCAACCAAAGGAAGACGCCTTGATCGCATGTCTCAGAAAACCAATGTAATGATATGATTATGAGTTAGGACCTAAAATGCAGATGAACGCAAAGCAAAAGCCAGAAAAAGTTAGGGCAAATTTTGGGGTGCTACACCAACGTCATTCAAAAACACGACATCCGTGCGATGAATGTCAACTTGGTGGCGATACACTCAAGGCAAAGCCAGTATCATAATCTGCCGTGGCACGATTACAGTTCCTGTCTGATTTGTTCGGTAAACAAACAGGGATGCTCTTTCATACAAGAGGCCCTCCAGCGTCAGATGGATCTTGGATGGATCCAAGACTACCATGATAGGAACTCCTATCAAATCAATATGGTTCAGATCTTCGATATCCACGTAATGAATACCAACCTGGTAGAGTTACATGCTGAGCAGGTCCGACTTGGATTCTTAATATCACATGACTATCAAAGCTGTAAAGCGGGTTGCGAAAGCGATCGAGGTTGTACCCTTGTCCAGGAGGCACTTCAGCACTTGTTAAATCACTGGTGGATGCCAATCTATATGGACGAAGATACTCAGCAGATTAGTATCAATAACAGGAATCCTACTCGTCGTCAAAGTCAGGATGTTCGATCAATGGAAGGTAACCTAGTGAGGTTGCATTGCATTCAAAGTGGGCGTGGCCAGGTGCCACCACACAACTATGACAGTTGTAGAGTCCGTTCGGAAAGTTACCAAGGGTGTTACCTTGTGAGAGCAGCTCTTCAAGGTCAGATCGATCATGGAGAAATTCATCCATATCCAGGTTCAGGACCCATCATTTGGTCGCCGAACTACCTTGCCGATCAAGTTGAGGATGTTGTCACGATCTCTGGTCATCACCAGATCAGGGATGTTTTTGCCATCGTCCCTCTACTTGACGAATCTAGAGTTCCCAACCAGGAACGGATCGAGGTTACTTATGACGGTCAGAAAAATCAGAAGGTTCCCATAGTCATCTATCTACCGGGACCACTACCGTATGAATCAGCTAAGGCAATCCCTTACAAATACGGTGCAACAATAATCGAGAATGGAAAGGAAATTCCATTACCCTCCGTCATGAATATTGCAGACATCAGTCGTGTAACACGGAGCGGTCGAATCTTCAACCGAGGGGTTGGAGAATCCAACAAAGAAAAGGAACTTCAGGTAGAAATTCCTGATCCACCAGTCAGTCAGTCTGGTAATCCCGACTTTTCAAAAGACAAAGATGAGATGCTAAAACTCATCCAAAGGAGTGAATATAACATTGTTGATCAACTGTTACAGACTCCTTCAAAGATCTCAGTATTATCACTATTACTCAGTTCAGAAGCACACAGAGAGGCTCTACAGAAAGTCTTGGAGCAAGCCTTTGTGGAACAGGATGTAACAATCAGACAATTTGATAGCATTGTCTCTAACATCACTTCCTGCAATAATTTGGGATTTAGTGATGAAAAATTACCTGAAGAGGGTCGTCGTCATAACATGGCGCTCAACATTACGGTTAACTGCCAGGGCGATGCTTTAGCCAACGTATTGGTAGACACAGGGTCAGCCCTGAATGTTATGCCGAAGTCCACTTTGATGTAATTATCATTCAAGGGCCTTCCGATGAGAGTCAGCGAGGTCGTCGTCAAAGCATTCGACGGATCCAGAAAAATAGTTATCGGCGAAGTTGATCTTCCCATAACTATTGGTCCTCACACTTTCCAAATCACTTTCCAGGTCATGGACATCCAGGCAACATACAGTTGTTTATTAGGAAGACCTTGGATACATCAGGCTGGAGCGGTTACTTCAACCCTCCACCAAAAGCTAAAGTTCGCCAAGAACGATCAACTTGTCACGGTTTGTGGGGAACAAGCCTTGCTTGTGAGCAACTTATCATCATCTACCTGTGTGGAACCCGAGGAGGTTATTGGAACTCAGTTCCAAGCACTATCAGTGAGCAAGAACGATCAATCCAAAGAAGGAACTTCAATTTCTTCATACAAAGATGCTATCAAAGCGGTCGAGAGTACCGATACAAAAGGATGGGGACGGCTTGTCATTCCCACTGACAATAAAATAAAGAAGGGTCTTGGTTTTTCTGCGACCTGTACTCAGACAGCCGCCAACGATGAAAGTCTTCATCCCCTTCAAAATTTCTTCCACAATGGAGGTTTTCTTCACCCAGTGTCTCAGACAGTTCATGCTATCAATGAGGAAGATTCCCCTGACACAGATGAAGAATGGAAGTCCTACCTTAACAAGGACGGCTATATGTCTCAGGAAGAGGTGCCTATGCCTTTTTGCTTTCCTACAGAAAGTCCGAGATTTATACCAAGATCAGATGTCGAAATGATCTACGGGGATCGTGATCCGGAAGGATGCCTTGCTCCGCCAAGTTCATTAGAGGAAGACACTCTGATGAAAGAAAACTTTGACCGCAATTACTATGGCCCGATGGATGGTCTGCCAATGTGGCAACCTTACCCAGGAAACTTGGGGCAAGAGAGTCAGCCGAACAATGAAAATCAGCTGACCATCATTGAACAGAATACCTGTGTCCCCACCATGTCATGGGATCAACACTCAGGTCATTCGGAAACTACTCAACATGAAGATGAATTCGCAACGTTTGCAGGACTAGAATTCATCAACTATGCTTTTCCTGAGGTCAACGTCATCGAGAGAGATGACTCCTCCAGTTCCAAAGAAGTTTGGGACACTTTGGGACAACCAAGTGGAAAATACGACTTTATGGTCAAGTACACTACTCCCGAAAGCTCTCGTATCAGGCTCGAAGATATCCAGCCAACTGGATGGGGAGATACAGCTGAGAGCACTAATGCTATGCAAAATGCAACAGAGGAATCCTCCTACGACAACTCTGCTTGGGAGACAGATTCCAATGATCCTGCTCCACCAGAAATCAGCGTCATTTCTGAAGAAAAATCAAGGAAGGTGCCAGACTTTGTGATTCACCGAGGAGTTCGCCGCCAATGGGTTACCGTCGAGGTTCCGAAGGTCGTTCGTCAGTCAAAGTAATTGCCATCTTTTAACCTTTCACCCTGCCCAGGTGAAACGGATGTTTTGATAGGGCTCGCTTTCTGTAAATTTCCCTCTTCGCTTTGCCCAAAGCGAGTGAGTTTTGTTTTATAGGGCTGTAGTTTCAAGATTCGACTTGTTCATTAATAAAATAACGTCGTTCTGTAATTTCCGCATTAATTGCTGTTTTCTCTTTTTGCTTTTTCAGAAAATGGTAATCCTAAAAAAAAAACATTCAATAATAAAAACAAGCAGTAAAAACAAATACACTGCACACACTTGCATTTTCTCTATCTCTTCTAAACACGAATCATCACGTCATGCAGATTGCTTGTTTTATACCCCGTTGAAACATACGATCCGATGCCTTCTCCCAACTTTGAGTTCCCGGTATTCGAGGCTGAAGAAGAAGTTGACAACGAAATTCCAGAAGAGATCTCCCGACTACTCAGACAAGAGGAAAGGTCCATTGAACCTCACAAAGAGCCGTTGGAAACGGTAAGCTTGGGTTCAGAAAAAGAGAGAAAAGAAATCAGGATCGGATCATTGCTCAGTCCAACTGCCAGAGAGGGTTTGATAAAGATTCTCAAAGAATTCCCCGATGTATTCACTTGGTCCTATCAGGATATGCCAGGGTTGGATACCAGCATCGTGGAACATCACTTACCATTAAGATCGGAATGTCCGCCAGTAAAGCAAAGGTTGAGACGGACTCACCAGGACATGGCCATCAAAATCAAAGAGGAGGTACAGAAACAGATCGACGCGGGTTTCCTCGCTACATCTGAATATCCTCAATGGTTAGCCAACATCGTACTCGTTCCCAAAAAGGACGGAAGGGTCAGAATGTGTGTTGATTACAGAGATCTAAACAAGGCAAGTCCAAAGGACGACTTTCCTTTACCACACATCGACATGCTGGTTGACAGCACAGCAAAGTTCAAAGTATTCTCCTTCATGGATGGATTCTCGGGCTATAACCAGATCAAAATGGCGCCGAAAGACATGGAGAAAACTTCATTCATTACCCCATGGGGTACCTTTTGTTACAAGGTAATGCCGTTCGGTTTGAAGAATGCCGGGGCAACCTATCAAAGGGCCATGACTACTCTGTTTCATGACATGATACATAAGGAGATCGAGGTATATGTCGATGATTTGATTGCAAAATCAAGAACAGAGGATGAGCACGTTGAACATCTGTCAAAATTGTTCGAACGTCTAAGAAAATTCAAGCTCCTCTTGAATCCTAACAAGTGCACCTTCGGTGTCCGTTCAGGGAAACTACTAGGGTTCATCGTCAGCCAGAAAGGAATTGAGGTTGATCCTGACAAGGTCAAGGCCATTCAAGAAATGCCTTCTCCGAAAACTAAAAAACAAGTCAGAAGATTCCTGGGACGTTTGAACTACATCTCCAGATTCATATTCCTTATGACCGCGACGTGTGCGCCGATTTTCAAATTACTGAAAAAGAATCGGGATTGCGTTTGGTCAGAAGACTGCCAAACTGCCTTCGACAGTATTAAGGAATACCTGTTGAATCCTCCGATTCTATCACCTCCAGTGGAAGGAAGACCACTAATCATTTACCTCACAGTCCTAGAGTACTCAATGGGATGTGTACTTGGCCAACAAGACGAAACTAAAAGGAAAGAGTCTGCCATTTACTATCTAAGCAAGAAATTCACCGACTGCGAGACTCGGTACACAATGCTTGAGAAAACTTGTTGCGCTTTGGCTTGGGCAGCCAAACGTCTTCGACAGTACATGATTCGTCATACTACTTGGTTGGTCTCCGAAATGGATCCAATCAAGTACGTTTTCGAAAAACCTGCTCTCACGGGAAGGATTGCCCGTTGGCAGATGTTACTATCAGAATATGACATAGAGTACCATGCTCAGAAAGCCGTTAAAGGAAGTATTTTAGCCGATCATTTGGCTCATCAACCGATTGACGATCAAGAATCAATCGGGTTTGACTTCCCAGACGAAGATGTCATGTATCTAAAGATGAAAGATTGCGGATAACCGCTACCCAGTGAAGGGCCAAAACCAGGTTCCCAGTGGGGACTCATTTTGACGGAGCAGTTAATCATTATGGAAACGGAATTGGGGCAATCATTGTTA
This sequence comes from Lathyrus tuberosus, assembly GCA_022829125.1. Lineage (NCBI taxonomy): Eukaryota > Viridiplantae > Streptophyta > Magnoliopsida > Fabales > Fabaceae > Lathyrus > Lathyrus tuberosus. Next base: position 2,203,242 of record JALAZF010000191.1, read on the forward strand.
CCCCTCAGGGTTCCCACATTCCTTTCACTGCCAGACTTACATTCAAATGTACGAACAACGAGGCCGAATACGAAGCATGTATCATGGGTCTCGAAGAAGCGATTGATTTAAGGATCAAAAACTTGGACGTATACGGCGATTCAGCTCTGGTTATTAACCAGATAAAAGGAGATTGGAACACATACCAATCAGGATTGATTCCTTACAAAGACTATGCAAGAAGGTTGTTACCCTTCTTCAACAGAGTCGACTTTCATCACATCCCTCGTGATGAGAATCACATGGCTGATGCATTAGCCACTCTCTCTTCCATGATTAGTGTAGGTCGATGGAATGACATACCTAAGATCGACATCATGCGCCCTGAACGGCCCGCTTACATTTTCATGATTGAAGCAGTCATAGACGACAGACCTTGGTATCACGATATCAAATGCTTCCTTCAGAAACAAGAGTACCCATCTGGGGCACTTAGAAAAGACAGGAAAACCCTCAGAAGATTGGCTGGAAACTTCTTCCTGAGCGGTGACACTCTTTATAAGAGAAATTTTGACATGGTTTTGCTCCGATGTGTCGACAGACCAGAAGCAGACATGCTCATGAAAGAAATTCATGAAGGATCCTTTGGCACTCATGCCAATGGACACACAATGGCGAGAAAAATTCTCAGGGCCGGGTATTATTCGTTGACCATGGAATCCGACTGCTACAAGTACATGAGGAGGTGTCACAAGTGTCAGATATACTCCGACAAAATTCATGTACCGCCATCACATCTCAAAGTTCTTTCTTCCCCGTGGCTTTTTTCCATATGGGGAATCAACATAATTGGTATGAATGAGCCCAAGGCTTCAAACGGACATCGGTTCATCCTGGTAGCCATTGACTATTTCACCAAGTGGGTCGAAGCAGCGTCATTCGCCAATGTAACCCGACAAGTGGTAGTCCGATTTATCAAAAACAATATCATCTGCCATTATGGTGTTCCAAGCGAGATCATTACTGATAATGGATCTAACTTGAACAATAAGATGATGAAAGAGTTGTGTACAGAGTTCAAGATCGAACACCATAACTCATCTCCCTACCGACCCAAGATGAACGGAGCGGTAGAAGCGGCTAACAAGAACATCAAGAAGATTGTTCAAAAGATGGTTGTAACCTATAAAGACTGGCACAAGATGTTACCTTTTGCTCTTCATGGTTATCGCACATCTGTCCGCACTTCAACAGGGGCTACCCCTTTCTCTCTAGTATATGGCATGGAGGTAGTGCTCCCCATAGAAGTAGAGATCCCATCAATCCGGGTATTGATGGAAGCTAAGCTCACCGAAGCTGAACGGTGTCAAAGTCGACACGACGAATTGAATCTGATCAAGGAAAAGAGAATCACGGCACTATGCCATGGTCAGTTGTATCAACAGAGAATGAAAAGGGCGTTCGACAAAAAAGTCCGACCTCGTGTCTTCAGAAAGGGAGACCTCGTGCTCAAGAAGATACAATCATTTCTCACTGACTCTCGAGGCAAATGGACCCCGAATTATGATGGCCCCTATGTGGTCATGAAAGCTTTCTCAGGCGGCGCCTTGAGACTTGCAACCATGGATGGAGAGGAATTTGCCTACCCCACGAATGTTGATGTAGTCAAGAAATACTTCGCCTAAACTAAAAAAAAAAAACGTCTCGGTGGATTGAAAACCCGAAAGGGCGGTCCAGGCAAAAGTTAGAGACATGGAAAAAAAGAATCATCCCGATGGATTGGAAATCTCATAGTACAATCCAGGCAAAAGTTAGGGATAATGGCAAGTAACTATGTTCAACAGAGGCAAGTCCCTCAGCAGTAGTTACATCATCTATCGGAGGAAATCTCAAGTCAAAGGTCATCTTCGACAGAAGCTCAGGATGCCCCGAATTCAAAGTTGGTAGAAGGATAGTGGTCGTTATGTTTCAACATATCCCTTTTCCCTGTAAATTACCATTTTCTAACTTTGTATATACTCTTTGGAATCACGCGTTTGGCTGATCTCCATCTTATCAATAAAATTTGAGCCTTTGTGCTTTTGTTTGTAATTCTTAACTTGCTTTAGCTTTACAGAACGACGTTGTTTAAACTTAATCAGCGATTCTTGAAATAAATAAAAAATGAATTTACTTGTTAAAACTTTTTCTGCTTTTAAATTAAAGATGGCATTTCTTTTGACTGTTGAACATCAGAAGAATATCGATTGCTTCTCCCGAAGTAATCAAACCTCAAAGTGCAGAATCAAAGTACTCCTTCTAAGCCAGTATGCCTGAATGAAGGGATCAACTGTGTCAGAGACCTTGTTTCGTCTGACACGCCTCGGCCGAGTTCTCATCTCCTAAGCCCGATTAACATAGCTCCCCGCGTGGACTATCTCTCCTAAGCAAGGTGGAATTGCTATTTTGAATCAACGGTACTTCTTCGCCCCGCGATGGCCGAGTATCCAATTATGTTCATCCATTAGTTTGTATATCGCGTCTGTTTTGTCAGCATAAACATACATACTTCATGCATTTTTGATTTGCATTCACATTTCATATTGCATCACTATCACTTGAGTCGGTCTTGTCCCCTAGTGATAAACAGTTTTCTCAATCGAGTTTGTCAGTTCTTTCCTCGTCAGGAAGTGTTGCGTCTGCACAATCTCGCCACCAGTGTATCTTTAGATCAGAGTCGGCACTTGGCCACTTTGATAACTTGAACCTCTGAAAAGCCAGAGAAAACTCTCAATGAGCATCACTCTTCGCCATTGAAGATGATATCCTTGCTTTCCCGGATTAAGGAAAATCCACAGAGAAAGCCTCGTGATCAGAGATTCGGCAGTACATCAGTATTTCTCCGAAAAGTCGTTGATGAAAAGGTCATCGACGCCTCAAAATTGTACCCCATCATATGGCGTTTCTCCGGGAAGATCCCGAGAAAAGTATGATGAAAGATCCCAAACGAAAGCAGTCTCTCAAGAGACTCGCTTTCCCCAGTAGAAACAAATGGCGTCTCCAATAGAGAAGTTTGTACAACTCTACAACTCAGACGAATGGGTTCCCCAGCAAGTCTGACATCCAAACTTTTTCCACTCAAATGGCATCTCCCCAGGAAAATTCGGCGAGAAGTTTGAGGAAAGCCGCTATGAATATCGTCCCTTGTCAAGAAAGTTTATTGACAAAAGAAACTAAGACCAGTTCCTTGGTAAGAAACCAGGATCGAGGGGAAGTTTAAATCAGAACTAAGACCAGTTCCTTGGTAGGAAACCAGGATCGAGGGGAAGTTTAAATCAGAAACTAAGACCAGTTCCTTGGTAGGAAACCAAGAACGAGGGGAGGTTTATTTCAAAAGAAAACTGAGACCAGTTCCTTGGTAAGAAACCAGGAACGAGGGGAAGTTTACCTTTTCTAAGCATCATTGCTTAGCTAAAGAATATGAATGCGTAAGCTGCCATTCATAACCACCATCAAAATTTCGGATATTTCGATATTTAATCCTCTTGCACCCCGAATGCTCGAATCCCTTCGTCATTCACACCTTCGGGTCCAACAAGATTAAATAGGGGCATCTGTAATACCCCAAATTTTGACCACTAAGATTTCCCATCATTGTGAAAATCATCATCACAATATGGATGAACCATCATGCTTCATCAGTCTCCCCAAAGATGGGTGAGCATCCACTACAAGCAAAATTAGGGTTTCAAGCCCTCTCTGAGTGCTTAGACAAAGGATCAATCAAGAAATGACATGATCTTCAACTTGTCTAATCTCTTAAACATCCACAATGGATCAAAAAGGACTCCCACTTCAAGGATTAAGCACAAGGCTGCCCCCTTCTAGGTGGATCAAGTCTCAAGATCGACAGTGTCACCAAATTAGGGTTTTGGTCGACCAGGGCCTCCAGATGGAAATTTTCATCTGGGCATAAGGCAATGATCCAAAACATGACCTAATATACTTCATGGAACCTCATGAACCCATGCATCAAGTCAATTTTGTCTCAGGGGATGCATTCATCAAAAATCAGGAATTAGGGTTTCTTGACCTAATTCACCCCTAAGTTGACTTTTGGGACAAACCATGAGCCAAGACCTCAAGACATGATTTGAGGGTCTATAATACACCATTTTGATCCATTTGGAACAATGGATTGATCCAAGAAGCTTGAGCAACAAGTCTCATTTTCATCTGCACCACAATTAGGGTTTTAAGGGAAAAGTCAACTGTAACTTTAACTTTTGACCAAGGCATGCTCCCAAACCCTAATACATGATTGAATATACCCTATGACCCCCATGGAACATGTCCATCAAGTTTGATTTAGGTCAAGGACATGATTTCCTGGAGAATTGCACAGTTTGGAATTCATCTGATAAAAAGTCAACTGTGCACAAAAGTCAACTTTGACTTTTTGAGATTTTTCACCAAAATGGATTTTTAACCCTAAAATGATGTTAATGTATGATTTGAATCATCATTCATCAAGAAAAATCAAGAAAAGTGAGATAACTTGTAAAAGGGGTAACCATAAAACTTTTAAAATTTTCTAACTTAAAAATAAAGTGGCAAAGGTACCAACTTTGGAGGACCATAACTCCTAAACCCCAAGGCCATTTTTTCTCATCCCAAGATGGATTTGTAGCCCTCATTATCACCTACAAAAACTTCAACTACAAGTCATTCCAATTCATTAAGGATTTTGAGTTATGGAGTGATCAAAGTGGCTGAAAAGTGAAAATGTCACTTTTTCCAACACTTAGTGAAATTTTCACTAAGTCAGAATTCTGCTTCACTTTTTGCCAAATGTAGGGGGATTTTTCACTTGGAATCAAAAGAGATCAAAACCAAACTTGTTGAAACAGTTGTTGTATCATGTAAGAGCTTTCCAAAATGGCCAAGAACATTGTCAAATTCAACCTACACCATGAGATACAACATTGGCAAGTTGCCTTGCTGAAATCTGTCAAGGCAAGGCAGAATTTGCATTTTGGCTCGATTTGCCAAAATCAGCCAATTGCAATTGCTCCAATCCACTTGGACACCTCATAGGATTGAATCCAAAGGGGACAATCACTGAGCCAAGCCTCCAAGGTCCAAGGAACAAGGAATAGCATGTTGAACCTAGAGTTGCCAAAGTAGGGACAAGACTTCAAATTTGGAATGAGGCATTCAATGGAACCATCAAGGTGGCATGGACTGAGCCATTCTCATCTGAAATCAGTCAAGACTTATCCAAGACCAAGGGGACCAAAGCTCTGTGCCCTAACCTCTAGTCAATGGCTAGAGGAGACTTTCATTTCCATTGGCCAACATTGAGGAAACCTACTTACCAGCTGCCATGCACTATTCCTTGCAAAACAAACTTGCTCTACTATAAATAGAGCTCAATTGTGGTCAGTTTAAGTACACCAAAGCCATCTAACAGATGCTTTCCTCAAAATCTCTTTCTCTTGGCAAAAATGCCTTTCTTAGCAAGGTAGCTATCGGGTTTTGAGTTTGAGAGCAATTCTGCACAAACCAATCACTCACACACCTCACATACATCACATATGAGCTGATCAAACACTCACATAACTTCTGAAACATCAAAATCTCAAAATCACTTGCCATCCACACAAGTTTGAAGTGAAGTTGCAGCTGAGATGCCATAAACTGATCCAGTCCATTTCAATTCAATCCAAGTGTTCAAACACACTCCATATGGTGTAGGGAAGCTGTCCAGATCATCACCACTCATCTGTAACACCTCCAACTCAAAATCACATCTGAACTTGCTGTCACAACTTGGAGGTAAGCCTAAACTTGGTCATCTCTCAATCTATGCATATTTCCTCGCACAATAATTTGGCCATATGTTCATAATCATGCATGGAATGTTTTCCCTCAATTAATTGCATTGTTTGAATCGTGTATCAAAAATCCTAGCCTTCATGCAGAAATTAGGGTTCTTGAGGTTTCTTCGTGTTTTCTTGTTGTATGTTTAATTTAAATGAAATTAAAGTACATAGACATGATCGTGAGGTTGAGGCGAGCATAATGATATGTGGATTGCATGTTATAATTACGTATTCAGTGAGATTGGATGAAAAATGCAAATCTGGGCAAACTGAAAAACGCGCGTGTTCTTGGTGTTGTTCTTGGCGCCATATTCATATATTTGAATATTTGAATTTTGTGATTTTGTTTAATTGATTCAAAAATTAATTTCTCTCTGAGTTTTAATGATTTTGAGTTGATTCTTTTTTTAATAATTCACAAAAATGTTAAAATATTTTATTTTATCAAAAAATCCCAAAAATATTTTTTATTTCATATAATTGATATTTTTGCAAAGAATTAATATTTTGATTGTTTTTGGCATTTTCAATATTTTTTCTACATTGATTTTGCAACTTTTGATGCTTTCTAATTATTTTGTAGGTCAATACTTAATTTTTGAAGCACTAATCCAAGATCACAATTTGTTTTCCATGTGTTAAACAATTTTTGATCATTTTAATTGAATTTTTATTCAATTAAATACATTTTTGAAAACAAATTAGGGTTTTGGATTAATTCAACCCTCATAAATCATTTTCAAAACACTTTGGGCCTCTATTAGAGTGTAAGACCCAACCCCCTTTTTTTGACCAAATCATCTTTGGGCCTCACTTATTGTATAAGTCCCGATACCGTCAAAAAACAAACGGCGCGATCGTCGCCTTTTCAAAAATCATCTGGGCCTACCCTCGAGTAGTAAGACCCATTTCTTTTTCTTTAAAACCTTTTTGGGCCTCTTGAGAGAGTGTAAGACCCATCCCTTTGTACAGAAAACCTTTTTGGGCCACAGTCACTTGTATAAGTCCCTCTGTACAAATTCAAATAGTGCGCTCACTGATAAAACCCTGGGCCTCTCCTTGAGCTGTAAGCCCCAAATCTTTCTTTTTCAAAGCACTTTCTCCTTTGATTTTGAATATACTATTGTTTTCAATCTTTCTTTGTTGAACAACTAACCAAACAGCATGGAAGCACTACAACCGAGTAAGTGGTTATCGCTTTCATTTATTGCTTTCATATTATAAACCGTATTGTGGGGCTGCTCATTGTAAGTCTCCTTTCATAAACTCATATCTACTGTGTAATAATAGTATAGATATTTTGAGTTTCCCCGGCTACTATGTCTAGAACTAGGTGACGCCGTTTCACTTATTTGTAGAAATAGACGCCTAGATCCCCAATAGGAGCACCAGATACAGTCTTCTCTTCGGCTGTCCTCCTTAGGAATCGTCAAGAAATTCTATTCCCCAGAGATGAATTATTCTCGGTGAAACTTCTCTTGAACTTCTTCAAACCTCCGAACTGTTCAAACTCTCTTGAAAAGATAAAAGTTGCTGGATAGTAAACCTGGCACGTTTACCAGTGGTTTTATCTTTAAAAGAGTTTTCCTAAACTTTTCTTTGGTTTGGGACCCACGGGCTTCTTAAAAGCATCGACCTCCTCTTGGGCATCGTACAAAGACCCACAGGCTTCCTAAAAGCAACCCCGCCTCCTCTTGGGCATTATTCAAGGACCCTACGGCTTCTTAGAAGTATTCAGAGCCTCCTCTTAGGCTTCGTATAATGATCTCTTCCTTCGGGAATGATAGCCTCCTCTTGGGCTTCGTACAAGGACCCGTCGGCTTCTTAAAAGATTCCAGCCTCCTCTTGGGCTTCGTACAAATTGTCCCGAAGACCTCCTAGAGGTATAGGAACAGAACCTAGTCATCCTCATAGAACAGTCCTTTCATAGAGTCTACTACTGTTTCTCGAAGCATAGTACAAAAGATAAAACTCTAGACTTGGACAGTCTAACTTCCTTGAGTCTCAAAGACATTCTCAAGCACCCTTCGTTAAATAGGAAGGAAACCCGCAGACTCGGATAGTCTCAATACCCTTTGGATTTCCCGTTTCCTCAAAGAGAAGGAAATATCCCTGATCCTCAAATTAAATCCCTGTGTACAGTGTTACTCATATAAGAACTGATTTTCTCTTTTAAATCAGTATATTGGATCTGTCACTCAACTGAAACAGTTACAATAGCCTCCATCTCGGGCTTCGTACGGGATACCAAAATTCTCCCCAGTGGAGTCAAAACAACCTTTTAGCCTCTCTCTCAGGCTTTGTATGAGACACAAAAGATTCCCTCGTAGAGTCAATCACCCCTTTTTTTGCCTCCATCTCGGGCCTCGTACGAGATATAAATCCCTTAAGCAAGAGTCGAACTCTTTGCTAGCCTCCTCTTAGGCTTTGTATAACGATATGCCCCACTGGGTCAAAAACCTTTAGCCTCTCTCTCGGGCTTTGTACGAGACACAAAATAGCCTCCTCTTAGGCTTTGTATAATGATTTTCCTAGCGGAAATTAGCCTCCTCTTAGGCTTTGTATAAGAAAACCATTGGTTGATCCAATCGACCTTTTAGCATCAAAGTTGTGCCTCGTTCACAGTACACAAACATCAACAACTCCTTTCCCTTCATCTAATCGCTGTAAGCGGCAAGCCTCTGGATCATCTATATCCATGCCATTGTCCCTCTTTTAGCATGAGAAATTCCTAAGGAAAGATGGCATTGCTCTACACTGAGTTAAAGTCTTCTCCTTCAGGTTAAAACCCTTTCTTCGGAAATTATGGCATTGCTCGGATCCGCGTATCCTAGTTAAAGTAATTCTCCTTCTCCCCTCTTTAGAGATGACAAATTCTCTCTAAAGTCGAGGTTTTTTAGCTTCACGTCTTGGGCTTTGAACAAGACACAAATAGACCTTTCAGCTTCACATCTTGGGCTTTGAACAAGATACAAATCACCTTTCGCTTCACGTCTTGGGCTTTGAACAAGACACCAAAAACCAATTTCCTCCCATAGAATAGGAGGAACTACGAACGCTCTGATTTCCCTGTTTCGGTAAACGGGAATACGTAGGCATAAGATCGAAAGAAAAGATCTTAGCGAGCGCAATCAACAAAAAACCCAAATCCCATATCTCCATCAATTAAAAGCAGTAATTCAAAAGCATCAGTCCTAACATCCTAATCCTTATTCCCCGCCAGAAACCCTTTGCCTAGAAAAAAGAAAGAAAGAACCGTATTGGCGAAATACGAATAACCAGTACAAAGGCCCCCCATGTGACGCCCCCAATCTAATACCCCCAATTATCATGCATTTAAAGCAGTTAAAAGAAAAATTCAAAAATTGATCAGAGTACATTTGAAAACACGGCATAGAAAGGAGACATCCCATCAACGTAACCAAAATATACACATAACATGCAACACCTGCCCATATTGATATGCAACTGTGGGGTAGCAATCAAACAGAGGAAACTTTGTTCCTTACACCCACTTTTCAGAAATTAGAATTAAAGCGGAAGATCTAAAATCTGATTAACATAAATACATATACACATATAAACAGTTTGTCATACATCAAGTAGCATATGTACAACCAAAATATAATATATCATCAGATATACAAAACAATAGCACGCGGCCACCCTAACTACCCGGAGTCACATATCAGAGCCGACCGACCAAAATAATGAAGAGGCAAAGCTTCACAAAAAGAATACCTCCAGCAAACCTACTCTGCAACGCCTCATAGAGCGTTATAAAACAGCAGAAGGGTGAGAAAAACAACCATAATATAATTGCATAAAATTATATATATTAACACAAAAATACACAAGCAACACATTCTCACCACAAATGCTCAACAGTCGCATATAATATCACACGGTACAATTCTCACTTATCGTATACCACATCACATCAATCATTCACAATACAATCAAACACGTTCCAAGCACAATTACTCATGATTTATGCAATGCACATAGACCGACACAACGACTCTATGCACATGCCATGCGGTACCGACTTCAAATCTTGTAATTCATTAGTCCCCCAGGAACTCTTGGAATCATCGCTCGTTACATAGAGTAACTCCCCGTCGGGCCTACGATGTTCCCCGTCGCTATAAACCAATATTTCAGGGCGAACGACGTTTATGGATTGCTTTCTACCAGTATTTCAGGGCGCACAATCCGATTGCTTTCTACCAGTATTTCAGGGCGCACAATCAATTGGGATTAATCGCTTCTACCAATATTTCATGGCGTAAGACTATAAAACTGATTCATCTATGAATCTTCCCATGCAAGAATACATATCATGATACTTGACACATTAATGACTCATGCCAACATCAAATACTCATGCATCAACAATATTCATGTATTTCAAGTGCACACAAAGTAATGCACACAATTGCCCAAAATGGCCACAAACACCAATATACCACACTTAGCATTTTCTTGCCTCTCGGCCACAAATCGTCATCACAACAGCACATAAGGCATACACATCCAAAGCACAAACATATAACACAATACAAGTCAAATACGCACTATTAAAAACGACAAAAGTCGAGATTCGACACTATTCACATTTTCCGACCAAATTTAATCGGCTAACGATTCTCAAAACCTGATATTCACAAAGTACAGTTCGATACCTTTCCAACGACACCAAGAATGCAAAAATCGGATAAACGGAACAAAAGTTACGGACAAAACCGAAAACACATTTTGAAAAATCACATTTTTGACATTCTCCTGTCCATACGCGTATCACTCATGTCCATACGCGTACGGACAGAACCCATTTCCTTCACAAATTCCTCGTTCCAAAACCCATACGCGTATTGGCCCATGGCTCGCCCATGTTACGCGTAATGCCAAGATTCATACGCGTATTGGCCCAAAAACAAGCCAATGATACGCGTATCGCCTTGGCTCATACGCGTATGGACATGCCCCTTACGCGTATGGCCAGAGCATACCCAGAAAAATTCTGCAGAACAATTTCTGCGTTTTCCTACCCAACATCAACCAATTTCTTCACCTAAAACTCAGAAAAACAGCAATTTGAAGTGTAATAGCATACCACAAACATGTATGAACAATCAACAATGCATTCAACAAGATTTTTACCACAATCAAATTCATTTCTAATCAATTCTTACACAATCTAAGTTTTACTAATATTCTCCAAATCAATCCAAAAACAACAACAAAACACATACATAATCATATACAATCATAGAATAATCGAGTTTCGCACCCTTACCCGATTAATCGATTCCTAGAAATTGTTCTTGATGATTTTTCCACTCTTTCTCCAATTTTCTCTCTTCTCCTCTTTTCTTCTCTTTTTCCTTCTTTCTTCTTTCTTTCTCTCTATTTTTCTTTCCCTTTTCTTTTCTATTTTCTTTTCTTTCTTACTAACTTAGTAAAAATATCTATGAAATGTCCAAAATACCCCCACACTCAAATATCCCGCAAATGTTCCCAAAACGCGATAAAATATAATCACGACGAAAAATAACATATTTTCGCATAAAAGTCGAGAATAAAATAAAATAATAATAAAATAATCCAAAAAGACTCAATAATATAAAATTGGCAAAACTGGGGCGTTACAATTCTCCCCCACTTAGAAATTTTCGTCCTCGAAAATCTTACCTGATTCAAATAACTCTGGATACGATTCTCGCATCCTACTCTCCAACTCCCACGTCAGATTACCATCAGCAGCGCCTCCCCACGCCACTTTCACAAGTGCAATCTCTTTACCCCTCAACCGCTTCACCTCGCGATCCAAAATACTAACTGGTAATGCCTCGACCGTAAGGTTATCTCTTACCTCAACCTCGTCCATAGGAATCACATGTGAAGGGTCTGAAACATACTTCCGCAACTGCGAAACATGAAACACATCATGCAAATTCGACAGATTCGGCGGTAACGCCACCCGATACGCTACAGCACCAACTCTCGCAGATATCTGGTAAGGACCAATAAATCGAGGAGTAAGTTTCTTAGATTTCAAAGCACGACCAACACCCGTAACCGGCGTAACCCTCAGAAATACGTGATCACCCTCTTGAAACTCAAGATCCTTCCGTCTCTTATCATGATAACTCTTCTGCCTACTCTGAGAAGCCTTCATTTTCTCACGAATAAACTTTACCTTTTCCGTCGTCTGTTGCACCAATTCCGGTCCAACCACAGAACTCTCACCTGTTTCGTGCCAACACAACGGCGTTCGACATCTTCGCCCATATAAAGCCTCAAAAGGTGCCATTCCAATACTAGAATGGAAACTGTTATTGTACGTGAACTCAACCAAAGCAAGATAACTGTCCCACGTACCACCTTGTTCCAAAACACACGATCTCAACAAATCCTCCAAAGACTGAATAGTTCTTTCGGTCTGACCATCCGTCTGCGGATGATAAGCCGAACTCAACTTCAATCTAGAACCCAAAGCCTTCTGTAGACTCTCCCAAAATCTCGATGTAAACCTCGGATCTCTATCAGAAACAATGCTCAACGGGACACCATGCAATTTCACAACCACACCGACATAAATCTCAGCTAACCTCTCCAAAGAAAAACTGATGTCAATCGGAATGAAATGCGCCGATTTAGTCAGCCTATCCACAATCACCCAAATAGCATTATGCCCTCGCTGAGTATTCGGTAACCCCGTTACAAAATCCATCGAAATGCTATCCCATTTCCACTCAGGAATGTCTAATGGTTGCAACAAACCACTAGGCCTCAAATGTTCCACTTTCGATTTCTGACAAGTTAAACAAGCATAAACAAATTGAGCCACATCTCTTTTCAAACCAGACCACCAGAAAATCTTCCTCAAATCTTGGTACATTTTATTCGCTCCGGGATGAATACTTAAAATACTCCGGTGTCCTTCCTCCAAAATCATTCTTTTCAACTCCGCATCGTCAGGAATACAAATACGATCACGAAATCTCAAAACGCCAAACCCAAAAAGCTTCGAATTTCAGTAACGGATCTAGGAGCCTCCCATTGTAGAACTGCTTCTACTTTAGATGGATCCACAGCAATACCATTACCTGAAATCACGTGCCCGAGAAAACTCACCTCCGACAACCAAAATTCACACTTGGACAATTTGGCAAAAAGCTTCCTTTCCTTCAACACCTGCAAAACAATACGCAAATGCTCTGCATGTTCCTCACGAGACTTAGAATAGATTAAAATATCATCAATAAACACCACCACAAAACGATCCAAATGCTCGTGGAAAATCCGATTCATGTATTCCATGAACACACCAGGCGCATTAGAAACCCCGAACGGCATCACAGCAAACTCGTAATGCCCGTAGCGTGTCCTAAAGGCCGTCTTCTGAATATCTTCTTCTTTCACCCTTATCTGATGGTACCCCCGATCTCAAGTCAATCTTACTAAATACACAAGCACCAACCAACTGATCCATCAGATCATCAATCCTTGGAAGCGGATATTTGTTCTTAATCGTCACTTTATTCAACTGGCGATAATCAATACATAATCGCATACTCCCATCTTTCTTTTTCACCAACAAAACTGGAGCACCCCAAGGAGAAACACTTGGTCTTACGAACCTCTTTTCCAGTAAGTCATTCAACTGCTTTTTCAACTCCACCAATTCAGATGCCGACATTCGATAAGGTGCCATAGAAACAGGTCTAGTACCAGGGACTAGATCTATCGAGAATTCCACCTCTCTCTCCGGCGGTACATCTGAAATATCTTCAGGAAATACCTCAGGAAAATCACACACAACAGGAAACACCTCAAGAGAAACTTTACTCTCCACCGACAACGATGCAAACACACCGAACAACTGAGCCTCATCCGCCAAAAGTCTCTTCAACTCTTTGGTAGATAAGAAACTCGAGTCTTCGTCTTCCTCCAGAGAAGGAAACCTTACTAGCTTATGATAACAATCAATGTGAACCCGATTAAATTGTAACCAGTTCATTCCCAACACCACATCTAACCCTTCCAATGGTAAACACACCAAATCCATCACAAAATCTTTACCATAAATGGCTAAAGGACAATTTAGACAAACCATAGAAGTAGTTACTGATCCCATCGCTGGAGTATCAATAACCATCTCAACACCCATCACAGACAACACAAGATTCAAACTCTTCGCGCACTCAGACGAAATAAACGAATGAGTCGCTCCAGTATCAATAATAGCAATTAAAGGCGTATTATTAATAAAGCAAGTACCTCTAATCAAACGATCTGCATTCGAGGTCTGAGTTCCTGCTAGTGCAAACACTTTTCCTCCAGGTTGAGCCTGTCTTGGTTTCGTACACCTTGTACTAACATGACCAACTTCCCCACAATTATAACATGTAACTCCATTCTTCCTCCTACAATCAGCAGCCACATGACCTTTCAAACCACAACTAGCACACATATCCACATTATTCATTTTCCTCTTACATTCCGATATACGATGTCCTAAACCACCACAATTGTAACATTTCACAGCAGAATTCATTCCTCCACCACTAGGCTTCCTATCAAAAGCAAACTTCTGTTTCCCTTTGTCAACAGGGGTAACATAAGGCCTACCTCTGAACTGCCCCTTTCCTTTCTTATCATTCAGATTCTTGTAATGAGTAGCACGTGCTTTGCTATCCTCATCAAAGATCCGACTCTTGTTCACCAACACTGAAAACTGTCTTATCTCCTGATAACCGATACCCTGCTTGATTTCTGGCCTCAAGCCATTCACAAACTTCAAACACTTCGACCTCTCTGAACCCGCTGTATTATAATTAGGACAGAACTTCACAAGTTCCTCAAACTTAGCAGCATAATCCGCAACAGAGGAATTATCCTGTTTCAGTTCAAGAAATTCAATTTCCTTCTTACCTCTCTCATCTTCCGGAAAATACTTTTCGAGAAAAGCATCTTTGAACACAGCCCACGTAACCACTATTTCATCCTCCTCAAACCTCTGAGAAGCATTTATCCACCAATCTTCAGCTTCCTTTTCCAGCACATGAGTACCAAACTGCACTTTCTGATCCTCGGAACACTTAATGAAATGGAAGATCTTCTCAATCTTCTTCAGCCAAATCTGTGCTCCCTCAGGATCATGAGTACCATTGAAGCTCGGTGGGTTATTCTTCTGAAACTTATCCATACTACGCGATTCCTCGTCCGCCGCAGCATTCGGTAAATTCTGCATCGCCTGCGCCATAGCTTGCATGGCCGCAGTCATAGCAGCATCACGTCTTCCAGCCATAATCTGAACGTTTCCAATGATAACAAATTATGGTTAAACAACAACTCGTCCAACGTAACTCGCCCAATATGCCAGACACAACAACCACAACTGACACAAACTGACACAAACAGCTCTGATACCACTTAATGTGACGCCCCCAATCTAATACCCCCAATTATCATGCATTTAAAGCAGTTAAAAGAAAAATTCAAAAATTGATCAGAGTACATTTGAAAACACGGCATAGAAAGGAGACATCCCATCAACGTAACCAAAATATACACATAACATGCAACACCTGCCCATATTGATATGCAACTGTGGGGTAGCAATCAAACAGAGGAAACTTTGTTCCTTACACCCACTTTTCAGAAATTAGAATTAAAGCGGAAGATCTAAAATCTGATTAACATAAATACATATACACATATAAACAGTTTGTCATACATCAAGTAGCATATGTACAACCAAAATATAATATATCATCAGATATACAAAACAATAGCACGCGGCCACCCTAACTACCCGGAGTCACATATCAGAGCCGACCGACCAAAATAATGAAGAGGCAAAGCTTCACAAAAAGAATACCTCCAGCAAACCTACTCTGCAACGCCTCATAGAGCGTTATAAAACAGCAGAAGGGTGAGAAAAACAACCATAATATAATTGCATAAAATTATATATATTAACACAAAAATACACAAGCAACACATTCTCACCACAAATGCTCAACAGTCGCATATAATATCACACGGTACAATTCTCACTTATCGTATACCACATCACATCAATCATTCACAATACAATCAAACACGTTCCAAGCACAATTACTCATGATTTATGCAATGCACATAGACCGACACAACGACTCTATGCACATGCCATGCGGTACCGACTTCAAATCTTGTAATTCATTAGTCCCTCAGGAACTCTTGGAATCATCGCTCGTTACATAGAGTAACTCCCCATCGGGCCTACGATGTTCCCCGTCGCTATAAACCAATATTTCAGGGCGAACGACGTTTATGGATTGCTTTCTACCAGTATTTCAGGGCGCACAATCCGATTGCTTTCTACCAGTATTTCAGGGCGCACAATCAATTGGGATTAATCGCTTCTACCAATATTTCATGGCGTAAGACTATAAAACTGATTCATCTATGAATCTTCCCATGCAAGAATACATATCATGATACTTGACACATTAATGACTCATGCCAACATCAAATACTCATGCATCAACAATATTCATGTATTTCAAGTGCACACAAAGTAATGCACACAATTGCCCAAAATGGCCACAAACACCAATATACCACACTTAGCATTTTCTTGCCTCTCGGCCACAAATCGTCATCACAACAGCACATAAGGCATACACATCCAAAGCACAAACATATAACACAATACAAGTCAAATACGCACTATTAAAAACGACAAAAGTCGAGATTCGACACTATTCACATTTTCCGACCAAATTTAATCGGCTAACGATTCTCAAAACCTCATATTCACAAAGTACAGTTCGATACCTTTCCAACGACACCAAGAATGCAAAAATCGGATAAACGGAACAAAAGTTACGGACAAAACCGAAAACACATTTTGAAAAATCACATTTTTGACATTCTCCTGTCCATACGCGTATCACTCATGTCCATACGCGTACGGACAGAACCCATTTCCTTCACAAATTCCTCGTTCCAAAACCCATACGCGTATTGGCCCATGGCTCGCCCATGTTACGCGTAATGCCAAGATTCATACGCGTATTGGCCCAAAAACAAGCCAATGATACGCGTATCGCCTTGGCTCATACGCGTATGGACATGCCCCTTACGCGTATGGCCAGAGCATACCCAGAAAAATTCTGCAGAACAATTTCTGCGTTTTCCTACCCAACATCAACCAATTTCTTCACCTAAAACTCAGAAAAACAGCAATTTGAAGTGTAATAGCATACCACAAACATGTATGAACAATCAACAATGCATTCAACAAGATTTTTACCACAATCAAATTCATTTCTAATCAATTCTTACACAATCTAAGTTTTACTAATATTCTCCAAATCAATCCAAAAACAACAACAAAACACATACATAATCATATACAATCATAGAATAATCGAGTTTCGCACCCTTACCCGATTAATCGATTCCTAGAAATTGTTCTTGATGATTTTTCCACTCTTTCTCCAATTTTCTCTCTTCTCCTCTTTTCTTCTCTTTTTCCTTCTTTCTTCTTTCTTTCTCTCTATTTTTCTTTCCCTTTTCTTTTCTATTTTCTTTTCTTTCTTACTAACTTAGTAAAAATATCTATGAAATGTCCAAAATACCCCCACACTCAAATATCCCGCAAATGTTCCCAAAACGCGATAAAATATAATCACGACGAAAAATAACATATTTTCGCATAAAAGTCGAGAATAAAATAAAATAATAATAAAATAATCCAAAAAGACTCAATAATATAAAATTGGCAAAACTGGGGCGTTACACCCCACATTGATAGCATCTGTAACCTAACAGACCGCTGTTTAAACTCAGTATGCAAGCAGGGTTAATTGGAGACATCTATTTCCCTTCCTTATTCAGCTCACAATAGGATAAAAAATGAATCGACCTGTAGTTTTAAGCTCAAACCGCAGAGAGCGACCAGCGCTTAAGAACCGCGTCCAAAATCGCTCGCTACAGTAGGGAAATGATTAAAAGTACGTTGAAATTAACTTGCAAAAAGTAAAGGATAAAGGATACATTTTTGGGCAAAGATTAACTGAATTGCATTAAATAAAAGATGGTGTTACATCAAACGTACATTTCTCACGCACTCGTTTCTCTACACGCTGGTACTTTGAGTAATTGAGGAATTTGTACAAACTTGAACACACACAAATCCTAACACTAAGACTTGCTATTTATAATAATCGAAAATAACTACCCCTAACGGCCTACAAATTAGAGCAAGAAAAATGGCATTTTGCATTTCTGGTAAGCCTCTGGCTTTGTGTGGTCCTTTGACTGACCCCAATGTTGACACTAGTAGATTTTGGGATTTCTTCCCTATGTACAATAAGTATAAACCCATAGGTCAAGCTAATAAACCTAGGGCTAGTAATGAAGATCCTAAACCTACTAACCAAGACAATCCTCTGACTGAAGAGCTATTGATCTTAGGTATATGAATAATTTTAGGATATTTAGGGCTAGTCCATCTTTGAAGAACCCCTCTGACTATTTAGGATGGTTGAGTAAGTTAGAGAAAACAAAATCTGAGGTTTGGAAAGAAATGGGTATTTGTGACTTAATCATGTTGTCGAAAGTAGGACCTGATTACTACTAGAACATGCTTGTTTCGTCCTTGTATTTTTGGGACAGCACATATTACACACTCCATCTTCCATATGGAATTATGACACCGACTCTGTTTGACGTAGCCACTATCACATGGCTCAAACCAACTAGGAACACTTACGACCCTGAGTTTATGGCTGATGATAGTATTAGTTTTTTGACCTTTAGGGCGGCGTATTCGACTCATATTGCGCATTATCACGATAAGGACATAGAGGAGGTTTCGGATGTCGAACACATAGTTTTTTTAGCTCTATGGTTGTCTCGTTGTGTCTTCTGTTCGAAGTCACTTTATGTTGCTAGGAAATTTCTGACTATGGCGAGCCAAGTTCATACTGGCCATGAACTTTGTCTGAGCGAAATGATTCTTGCTAACCTCTATGAATCCATGAGCGAAGGCGTTACCAAACTCAAGTGTCTGGATGACAAAGGAAATCTCCTTCTTTCTGGACCCTTCTGGCTTCTACAACTGTCGTTGAACGCTTCATTTGAAGCCTGTCTTCCCCACAAGAATCAACTTAAAGAAGATGCTGAAGAAGTGAAGAATAGGAGGATAGAAGGTCAATGCCTGGCGAAGCTGACTCCTGTTGATGATGGTCGACCCATTCAAAAAACTTTTACCAAATTTGTCATGATGTTTGCGAAACGCTATGACTTCACACCCCACATGGCTCCCTTCGCTGCAAGGAAATATGGTCCTGAGTGGCTCACCAGGCCATTCCCAGCGCCTTCAAAGACTCAAGAAGTAGAATCTACTGCGATTTGGGAAGCCTTTCTGACTCCTAGATTCAACCCCTCGAAGAGCCAAGTTACTTTGATTGCTTATCAACCAAATCTGGTTCCCCGACAATTTGGACTGGTTTAAGTTTTACCCAGACCCCTGTATGTGAAGAAAAATCTCCTCCTCCTTTACAACGCAGTTCACTCTGAAGTCGTAGCTATAAAATAGATTGTGTGGTATGCTGGTCGAACACAGCTTCTTCCAGTAGCTTTCGAACCAAGCTTTTTCTGCACTCAACAATTTGATGACTTGTGGAAAGCTTATTATATAAAAGAATTTTTCGACGTGGCTTCTTTTACACACCACATTAACAAGGCTTTCCTCTCTGTGCAGGAAAGAGTGAAGAAAGGTACTTCGACGCACATTAAAGAAATTCAAGCCTTCCAGAAATACTTTGAAACTGTATATCGACCAGATGACCTTGGTCGAACCGTCAGCGACACAGTTGTTACTCTGAAGGAATTTTTTTTAAAGAAAATGGAGAACTTAAAGATCCCTTCGTACGTTCATCCTGAGAAACGGTACGAAACGGCTTTTAATATGTTTCCTCCCAAATTCCCTCGACTGCCAAATGCTAACTTTGGAGTGGCTCTTGCCCCTCCATTTTCAGACTGGTTCGT
The DNA here is from genome assembly GCA_022829125.1 of Lathyrus tuberosus. Taxonomy (NCBI): domain Eukaryota; kingdom Viridiplantae; phylum Streptophyta; class Magnoliopsida; order Fabales; family Fabaceae; genus Lathyrus; species Lathyrus tuberosus. Next base: position 2,223,140 of record JALAZF010000191.1, read on the forward strand.
CTCTGGGGATTCTATCAAAATCCTTCACCAACAATCAAAACCAAAAGCGTAGCGGGTGGTTCCGACCAAACATACGCTAGACAGTTTCCAAGGGCATCTTCATATTGGGATCAAAGATGTTCGTATCGAATCTGAAGTAGGATTTCGACCCAACAATTCCTTATTTATTTTTCTTTCACATATAATAATTGTCCTTTATTTTCCTTTAGCCGTGAAAATTCCGCCAAAGAAACCACCAGTTAGGAAACCTGCCGAAGTAAAAGAGGAAGGAGGAAATAAAACAGCAGCAACAACAACAAAGGTATTTCACATCCCTTATTAATTCGGTCGCTTTTATATATTCCACTATTTTCTAACATTTTCCTTTGCAGGGCGCTCGAAAGCTACCCCCGACTCCCCAAAAATGGAAGGCAAAGGAGGATGAGGTTGTGGTAGTCGAATCGGATGATGAAGATCTATCTCCCACTGTCGAACAACCACTTAAGAAAAAGAAAAGACAACTCAAGATGAGTGAAGCCGTTGCTCAATTTCAAACAAAAGGTGTAAAGGCCCCAACAAAGAAACCCACTAGCTTAATAATTTTGGAACCAACTCCTACAGAGATGTCGAAGAAGGCTGCAGACCAGCCTGAAAGAGAAAAATCAAGCCCTGGGGCTGAAGCTCCTAAGGTACCAATTTTTATACCTCATTATATTCTTAGTAACCTTGTTCGACTACTGACTTCGATTATTTTCTAGGATGATGCAAGAGTTTCTGCTCAGCCAGCTGCCAAATCAACCACCACACTTCTTAATAGTGAAGGCGAACCAACGTATCATCCCACTTCTGCCAAGGATTCTGAGAAGAGCTCGATGAGCAAAATAAACCAAATAGTTAGGGAACAGCGCGAAACTTCACCACCCAAGACCACTACTCAGAATTCTCACACCAATGGCTCTGAACACGAAGGTGATCAGGAGAAGGACATGGAAACTAAAGCAGCTACGGAAGTGGATAACCCTCACATCCCTGTCGAAGAGGAAGTTGAAGATGGCTCCCCAAGAGTCAAACGTATGGATGTCACTCAGCAAGATCCAGATGATGACATGGAAGAAAGGGAAGCTCGCTCTGCATTTCAGAACTATTTGATTCCTATTGAGCAGTTCGTGGATGATCCTGGAAATGTCGAAGATGATGATGACCAGGAGGAAGAAGAGGATGAAGGCACTCATGATGAGACAATAGTCGAACCGAACCAAAATCCTGGTCCGTCGATTCCGAAAGATTCAGGTAAAACCTTTGTGACCCCTTCTATAGAAGAACTGGCGGCCTTAAAAAAGAGTAACCCTCATGAATACCTGAAGGCTTTGATTGGCTCTAGAGGGAGTTCGTCTGAAAAAAGTATCAGCTCTCCTTCAGTGTCTGGTGGTCGTTCAACTAACAATCCTGCTAACGAGATACTTTCAAAGATCAAGGAAAAAGTCTTTAAAGGTGACCTGTTTAGACTCATAAAGTTTGATCCTACTTCTCCTCATGCCATGAAGGGTCTTCTCAAAATGGTTGACATCCTGACCGCTTCTCCCAATGTTGCAAACCTTATCTTAGACTTGACTTCAATGGTCAATCAAGTTGCTGCATATATTTCCAAAATCAAGCAAAGCTCTAAAGAAATCGAAAGTCATACTGGTTCTGTAGCAGCTGCATGGGATGCTGCCTCGGAGTCGACCAATCGCTTGGCTGATTTAAAGAAAGCCCAAGAAGACAAAAAGGCTGAAATCGAAACCAACAATCGAAATATCCATTCTTGAGAGGAACAGATAAAAGAACTACAAGCCAAAATTTCGAAAGCCAAGAAACAGAATGATGAGCTTCAGAAGTTTGATAACTCTAAAGCGTCGAAAGAGCTTGAGGTTGGGCTGAGCTTTTCTAACAAGGCTCAAAAGTTAGAAGCATAACTGGAGGTTATAAGGTCGACCAAGTCCGTCTATGAGAAGCAGCTAGATCTTCTGAAGGCGAAGTACCTCAGCATGAAGGCCACCCTTCCATTTTAGTTCTAGTTCCTTTATTTTGACCTTTTATCATCACTTCTTGGATTATGTAATGATTTTTTGAACCCTTCGCGGTTCTTTTGTTTGTAACGAATTTAGCCATTTTGGCAATAATTTTCATTTTACTATGTTAGCTTCGATTATTTTGCATGTGATTACTCTTTAGCTATTTTTACTTCTTGAAGTGCAGGTTTGTATTTTTTCAAATACTTCCCGTTTACCCTTAAGATTCTCTTATCTTGATCTAACTCCTCGATCTCATAAGCACCATTTGAAAAGACTTGTATGATCTAAAAAGGGCCTTCCAATTTAGGGGACCATTTCCCCAAGGCTCTATCCTTTCGATCCATAGGCAAAACTACTTTCCAAGCTAACTCTTCCGGCGAAAACGTCTTAATTTTGACTTTCTTATTATAAGACTTTTCTGCTCTTTTCTTCTGTCTTTTCAATAACTCTAAAGCATTAAGCCTTTCCTCATCTAAGTCCACTAATTCATCTAACATCATGTTCCAATAAGCTTCAGATGGGATCTCATGATGCCTCTGAATTTTCGTCGACTGAAGATAGATTTCAACTGGTAATACCGCATCATGTCCAATAGTCAATCGAAATGGTGTGGAATTAGTAGCTTCTTTGGGGGAGGTTCGACATGCCCAGAGAACCTGGTCCAAAGTCTTGTGCCAATTTCTAGGCTTCTTTCCCATATGTTTCTTAATTAAACTAATCACTACTTTGTTTGCTGCTTCGACCTGACCATTGGCCTGGCGTAATAAGGTGTAGAGGTTAATAATTTGAAACCCATTTCTTTAGCAAATTCTTGCATTTTTTGACCAGTGAACACTGATCCTTGATCCGTTGTAATGGTTTCTGGGATCCCAAACCTATAGATAATGTGTTTTTTAATGAATTCAATTATGTCTTCGTGATCAACATTTGGCAATGGTATAGCTTCAATCCATTTCGTAAAATAGTCAATGCCTACCAAAATATACCTTTGATTTTTAGATGACGCTGGTCGAATTTCTCCAACCAAATCCAAAGGCCAACCTCTGAAGGGCCATGGATTAACTATAGAGTGTAATTCACTTGCAGGGACATACTGTATACCTGCATGCACTTGGCACTCTTGGCATCCCTTAGAGAATTCGATACAATCCTTAAACATAGTAGGCTAATACATACCATGTTGAAATAAAATCCATTTCGTCTTTGTGGCCTACTTGATGATCCCCACATGCCCCACTATGAATAGTCGACAGGGCAAGATATGCCTCCGACTCACTAAGGCACTTATGCAAAACTCTCTCAGGAGTCTTTTTAAATAGTTCATTACCCAAAAGAACATAACTTAAAGCTCAATACCTGATTTTTCATTCTGTGGACACCGTTGGGTTTTACAGATACTCCACTATTGATTTTCTCTAGTCTTCGTCTGCCAAGCTATCTATTGCTAAGATCTCGAAATTCTCTTTATCAGCGTATCCTAGCTTCGTTGTTTCCAAATCTGATGGGGACAATTTGGCTGACACAACTCATCCTCTGACTTCGATTGCATCTTATAATTTTTCCTTCAAAATTTTATATCCAGGATCAATTTGAGCCAAGTCATTAGCCACTTGATTCTCAAGTCAAGGTATGTGTCGAATGCTCATCATTTCGAACTTTTTTAGTAATCGATTGGCTATTACAAAGTACAAAATGAGATTTTCTTTAACACATTTGTACTCCTTTATGATTTGTTTTATGACTAACTCTGAGTCTCCCATTATTTCGATTCGAGTTGCCCCCAATTCCAACAATATCTCAAGTCTGGCTATTAAAGCTTAATATTTAGCCTCATTGTTTGAAAAAATGCCTTCAACCTTATACTTGAATTTTGTTGGGATTTTGTTAGGAGAAATAATCAAGACTCCTATGCATGTACCATCTTTATGAATGGAACCGTCGAAATACAATTTCCAAGGTTCGAGCTCAAGATAGTTTAACGTATTTTCGTTTATAGAGTGGTCGACGATGAAGTCAGCTACCACTTGTCCCTTAACATCCTTCAAAGGCATGTAAGTCAGGGATTACTCAGTTAAAGCTAATGCCCATTTACCAATTCGACTATACAAAATTGGTTTAGACAACATATGTTTAATGATATCACAATGAGACGAAACATAAACATCAACTGGTTTTATATAATGCTTCAATTTTGTACAAGAAAAATACAAGCATAAACACAATTTTTCAACTATGCTATACCTAGTTTCTGCATCGTTAAAACCCCTAATAAGGTATTAAATGGCTCTTTCGACACCATTTTCATCCTCTTGAGCCAACATGCTCCCTAAAGTTTTGTCTGACGCAGATATGTACAGTCTCATGCTCCTATTGCTACAAGGTGGTGCTAGAATTGGAGGATGACTCAAGTACTCCTTGACTTGTCAAAAGCTTCCTGCTGAGCTTGCCCCCATTCTAATCCTTCCTTATTTAGTCGAAGTAGAGGTGAGAAGACTTGAGTTTTTCCGCTGAGATTCAAGATGAATATCCTTAAGAAATTGATCTTTCCTAGCAGTGACTGTAATTCCATCTTTGCTAATCCATAGTGGCCTTGGTCTTATTCTGGTTTATTTCGATTCCCTTTTTGTGGACCACAAAGCCTAAGAAATCTCCGGCCTGCACACAAAAATCTTATTTGATGGGATTCATTTTCAGACCGTATCTTCTCATCCTTTCAAAAGATTGTGGAAGATGGGCAATGTGATTATTCCCTGAAACAGACTTAACAACAATATCGTCAATATAAGTTTGCATAAAAGTCTCTATATAATCATGGAAGATCGAATTCATCACTCTTTGGTATGTTGCCTCAGCATTCTTTCGACCAAAAGGCATGACTTCCCCACTCATAGGTGCCTAAAGCCCTAGGGCATCGAAACGCCGTATTGGGGACATCCTCCTCAATGATAAATATCTGATTATACCCTGAATACCCATCGAGCATACTAAGGTATTCATGGCCAGCGGCAGAATCGACTAGCATTTCCGCCACAGGCATTGAGTATTCGTCCTTTGGGGTCGCAGCATTTAAATCTCTAAAATCTATGCAAACCCTCAAAGTACCATTCTTTCTAATAGCAGGTATAATATTTGCAAACCATTCGACATACCTGGCTGTTCGAATGAATTTGCATCGAATGAGCCTTTTGACCTCTTCCTTGATCTTCGAGAGAATGGCCGGTGCAAACCGCCTTGGATTCTGTTTGATTGGCTTCTTCCCAGGCTTAATTGGCAGCTTCAATTCGACCAGATCACTGCTTAAACCAGGCATCTCATTGTAATCCCATGCAAAGCAATCTTTAAACTCCCTTAATAACTGGATCACTTCGACCTTGAGTTGTGGGTTGATATTGGCACTGATGTATGTCGGCCTTTTCGTTGCCCCCTCTCCCAAGTTGATTTCTTCTAGAGGATCTTGCGCTAGCATTTTAATGTTGGCTGCCAGCGGATCCTTCTCAAAACCCAAAGGCTCGTCATCGTAGATGGCGTCGAGCCTCTGGCCTTTTGCTTCATCCTGAACCTTATCAGGTGCTTCTAGATCGAAGTCCTTACCAGGACCTTCTTGGTGTAATATTTTGTTGTCTTCGACAACCATATGTTTCACTTCAGCCTCTAGGGCCGTTTGTAGTTTATTTTCGGCTATGTAAGCTGAAATCCTTCTAAGTGCTTCGAACTCAGACATCATCGTCGAATTCACTACCCCGTCCTGTAGGGTCGACTCTGGACGTCCCTTCATATGCAATGTAATCTTTTCCTACGACCTCATGATCCCATTGAAAGCTATTTGTGGGATACAACTATAACGAATAGTATGCGTTGTCATCCGGAGTAAATGCAAAGTTAGCTGGGTTCCATGGAGCTATGTTAGCCAAGTGCTTTTCGAAATGGCGTATGTCGACATGATATATTGTAGCTTTGAAATAACCTTGGTCAGCTTCAATGTTTTCCACAATGCCATCTGGGCGCCATATAGTTATCCTCTGATGCATGGATGAGGATACAACCCCTATCCCATGTATCCATTCACGGCCAAGTAACAAGTTGTAATTGGCCTTCGTTTCGACCACCATAAACATGGTAGGTCTTGTAATAGTACCTATGCTAAGATCGACCTAAATCACCCCCAAGGTAGTACCCACATTTCCTTCGTAATTGGAGAGCACCATATTATGGGGCTTGGTATCGGTGTCGAACTTCCCGATTTTCCTCAACATGAAGTGTGGCATCAGGTTCACCGTCGCACCTTAATCCACTAAGATTTTGTTAACAGGAATGTCTTTGAACTTACCTGTAATGAATAGAGGCTTCAAATAACTTTCCATTTCCTCATCTGGGCGTACGAAGAACGCATTATGTTCCTCGACACATCTGTTGTTCATCACATAATAGCACACAGATTTATGTGCAGCCATTTCGATTTCAGTATTATTGTCCGTCTCTTCGACCTCAGCTATTTGGTCGAATTCCCTGGGGAGTACTGACACCATATTCACTATGATGTCAAGAGACTGCTCCGATCCTGAGTCAAAATTATCGGTAAGCATCTCATCCTCAGCAGCTGCTCGATCATGCCTTTCTTTGGCCTCTTCTTCCTGTGTGGCAAACAATTTTCTCCCCACCGGGATCTTTTCGCCATGCTTTGATTCCTCCTTGTCCGCCTTGTCAGTCGGTAGGTTGGTACTTTATTCCGCCTTCGCCCCAGCCTCTCTCCGAGCCTTCCTTCGTCTCTATTCCTTTCTCCATTGTGATCTGGACATGGGATTCTTTCCCTTATAATTTTCTGAGATGTAGGCTAACTGCTTCGAAATTTGGAATTCTCTGCGGTATGCCATTGATGAGCCTCTATCTACATCAAAGCTCTGTCATTTCTGCTGGTTTTTTCCTTTGTTTTTCGTTGGGTCTTGTCCACTTTCCGTTAGAAATCTCTGCAAACGGCTTAAAAGTGGTGGGTCTCGCACCTGGGACCCTTGGCTTAGCCTCCTCCTGTTTCAAAGAAGATCTCCTCGGGTCGAAGCCTTGTTGACCCTGAGGGGCTCTCTCTTCATGTCTTTGTTTGGCTTTCCTAACCCCTTCAAGGTTTTGGGCTGCCTTTTTATCAAACACAGCGTTGCATATAGGACACAACATTGCTTCTAATTTTTTCCTCTGGCACTTATGGAAGAAATCCATCAGAGTCTCTTCTTGTTTAGGGTAAGCTATTTTGTTGTGTTCTTCTTGTCGACGCTCCTCGTAGACTTCCATGGGGGTGTCTTGTGAGACTTCCACCTTATTGATATCCATGTTGACATCATCAGTGATGTCCAACTTGTGTAATTTCATTTGAAGGTCTTCAGTATCCTTGTCCATTCGAATGAAACCATCAGCAGTTTCTTTTGTTATCATCATTAAATTGGAATCCTCAGTGATCCCTCCATTAGAGTCTTCAGTGACTCCCAAATAGAAACCATCAGTAGTCTCTTTGGTGAAGCTTCGAGCAGCCTCACTGGCAAAAAATTTCATAAACTCCTGGTCGAGATCTTCAGTAATCCTGACCATAACAGCTCCATTATTGAAGTCCTCAATGACTTCGACCATGTTGACAGTGGTTTGGAGATCTTCAGTAATCTCTACCATGTTGACTTCAGTTGGCTATGTGTAATGAGCGTCAACAACTTGCAACGGATCAGAGTCAATCTTCATCTGGATCTTCGACTTATCTCCAAACTTCAGTCTTCCTGGATAGCATTTTGAACAAGATCGCTGAAAAGAAAACATTGAGAAGTTTTATGACCCAAGAAATTGTGATACTTACAAAAACCTCTCTTTTTCCTTTGTTCTAAAGGAGGCATTTTAGCAACAGGAGGCACTATCATTTGACCATTCTTAACTAACAAATCGAAAATTTCATCATATTTGGTAACGTCGAAAGTGTAAGTTTTCTTAGGAAATTTATCATTTTTTTCTGGTTCGACAGGATTCTTTCCGTTTGAAGGAGCAGAAACCTTACAAGAGTAAGGTGGGCCTTGTTTTAATTCAGCAAGATCAATCTCACTTTCGTCGAAAACAAATGACTCATTATAAGGTCTTTCATCTTCTTCATTATATTCGACGTAGGCTATTCTCTTATTCTTATTTGCCCTGGCTTTTTCTTCTTTCAGGCGTTCTAATTGTCGAACCCTGCCAGCCAATTGGGCCATATCCCTCAAGTATTGGGTATCTAGTTTCTTCCTAATGGAATTATCCAGGCCTCCAACAGCCATTTCGACTAACTCATGTTCTGGAACTTGCGTAAAACATCTAGCCTTGAACAGTCAGAATCTATTCAAATAATCATCTATTGGCTCAATAAATTTCCGTTTTATACTAGCCAACTACTTTAGACTGATCTTAGTTTGTCCCATATAGAACTGCTCATGAAATAAACGTTCCACTGGGTCTAATTGTGGATCGAATTTGGTGGCAAAGTTGTGAACCATGTGAAGGCATTATTCATAAGAGAACTTGGGAAGTATTTTACCCTGAGGTTCTCGTTATTAGAAATCTCCCTGGTGTTAAGGGCCAATTTGTGCATACTTTTAACTATATTTTAAGACCCTTTCAATTGGTTTCTTTGTTAATATTAGTAGAATATCTATTAGTTTTAGTATATTTATGCTACTTTCTGATTTTATTGTACATATTGTATATTATGATCATTTTGATGCTCTTTTACAGGTATTTTGACTTATATTGGATGTTAGGATCAATCGGTGAAGGATTGAAGGCCTGAAAAAGCATTTTCGGAGAGTTCGTGTCGGCATAGCGCGCTCAGCGGGTTATTCAGCGTGCTTTCAGCGCGCTTTTCATCCAACTTACAGTAGCTAACTCTCCAGACCGCGTTGAGCGGGAATTTCAGCACACTCTCAGCGCGAATTTTATTTCACTTGCAGTAGCCAAAGCCCCAGACCGCACTCAGCGGGATGACAACGCGCTCAGCGCGCTTTCTGGGCAAATCACTTTGTTTTTCTTGATCGCGCTTAGCGCGCTCCTGATGGCGCTAAGAGCGGTGCCACTTACTGCACTTCTAGGACTTCATATAAATATCTTCTCTTGGAGATATTTTACAACAACTTTTCACTTTGCAATTTTCAGCATTCCAAAAGAGAGAAAAAGGGTTTCTAGGTCTAAAATCCATAGATTTTCAAGGAGAAGTGAGATTTTAATCTTTGGAGCATCAACCTTTGATTCTTCGACTTTGATGCTATCAAAGATTCTTTTCTTTCTTGTTGCTCAAGCTACCATGGTGATGGGTAGCTAAACACTTTTGTGTCAAGATTAGAGGTAGTTAATCTTGCTTGTATGTATTTCTTTTGATCTTTTGTATATGAACAAGTTTGATGATTAATATATGATGAAGTTATTTGCTTTTAATGGTATATTTGTGGTTTGAATCACTCTAGACATAGATTTTCCAAATCATGACCTAATCTCTCCATCTCTTAAAAACCAAACTCTAGAGATAGATTTGGGGTTTATTATTCACTTTGTGTTGATCGTAACGATTGTTGTTTCGATTGTTAGCGTGAGACATTATCTAACGGTCTAAACAATGACACTCACGAATTTGCTTTACACATAAACTTATTTGAGAGGATACACGATTGTATTGGTCGGAAACTAAGTTCATATGCTTGATTAATCGGATATGTATGAAAAGGATTAGCGAAATCTAATCTTAACATGCCTTTCTAAAACTTACAACATCTTTTCTAAAAATTTACTCTTTGCTACAAATTTATGTTAAACAAAACCAATAATCATTTGAAACTCCTTAACTTAAAATGTTTCGACTATTGAATGACAAGCATCAGAATATCGTACAATCCCTGTGGAGACGATAAAAACACCCCCCGAAATACTGAACCAACAAAATGGCGCCGTTTCTAGGGATTGTTGTTTGATATTGCAAGCATTGCAATAGTTGTTTTGTTTTAAGCTTGTTAACTTTTTCTTGAGCTTGTTGATTTGTTTGGTTTAGTGTGCAGACTTCGTTTTATGCGAGGGAAGTTACCTGCGGACCAACTTCTGTTTGATCCCGAGATTGAAAGAACCGCTCGTAAAATCAATAGTAGAACAAGGCAAAGGAGGCAACTTGCCAAAGAAAGACGAGAGCGAGACGGAAGTTCAACTTTAATGCAAATACCACAGTTACTGCTCATCATGACTGAACCACCACCACCACCACCTGCTTCTAGACCTTGTACTAACAGTCCGAGACACACCGCGTAATTTTCAGGCAATGCTCAGAACGGTCGGCATTCAGAAGTGAAGACTGGTATTCTCTCGCTTCTATATCAGAGTCCTTTTACTGGTATGGATCATGAGGATCCTTATACACACCTGACAAAGTTCTATGAGATTGCAGGAGCAACTGGTGTGCCCGAAGCTGAAGAGGAATCACTGTTTAAGAGACTATTCTCGCATTCCCTCATTGGGAAGGCCAAGGAATGGTATCTTGACTAATCTACGGCAATCATGACGGACTGGAATGTACTTGAGGAAAAAAATTTGGAACGTTTTTTTCCACATAATCATTTAATGGAGGCAAAGACCGCAATTGCAGTTTTCACGTAAGGTGCAAATGAATCTCTCAACGAAGCGTGGGAGAGATTCAAATATATGTTGAGAAAATGTAAGGGGCATGGTTTCGATGAGCTTTCTCAAATTCATATTTTTCGGAATGGTCTTCAATTAGTGCAGAAAACATTGTTGGATGCCACCGCGGGTGGATCTTTAATGAGAAAAAGTGTCGAAGAAGCCATTGCCATAATTAACAAGATGGCTTTAAATGACCATCAGTGAATCGATAACCATGGCCCTTCTCAAAGGACTCCGGGAGTTTTGGAGTTGGGAACCAATGATGCTATACTTGCTCAAAACAAGTTATTATCCCAACAAGTTGAGTTGTTAACGAAACAAATGTCCAAACTTCCTCAACAACTCAAAGAGATTCATGACTCCTCGAGTAAAAATGTGCAAGTAGCTTCTTGTGAACTGTGTAGAGGATATCATCTTACCGGATATTGTCCTCCGGTTGTGGAGGAGGTAAATTATGCTGGAAACCAAAATCAAGGATACCAACCTCGACCTCCGTACCAACAAGGCAACCAAGGTTACCAACAAAGAGGTAATCAAGGTTATCAACAACCATGGAGACCGCAAGAAGTCGGACCTTCGAATCGTCAACAATACCAAAATTACACTCAATCTCCACAAGTTCCAATTGGAAATACAAAAATGGAAGACACTCTCACGCAATTTATGCAAATGTCAATGTCAAATCAGAAGAATACCGATGCGGCCATAACGAATCTTGAAACGCAAGTCGGACAATTATCAAAACAATTGGCCGAGCAACAAAAAGGAACTTTTACGGCAAATACTCTACCAAATCCAAAAGAGCATTGTAAGGCTATTCTAACAAGAAGTGGAAGAGAGATTGACATGGGCATAGGTGAAGTTGTAGTGGAGGAGGATGTAGTTGAAAAAGAAAAAGATAATGATGAGATTGAAGTAGAAAAAAATGTTGAGGTTGATTTAGTTGAAAATGAAATGAGAAAAAGTGAGGAAGAAGAAAAAAGAAAGAGAGAAGAAAAATTGAAAAAAACTAGGAAGGGGAAGGAACCGTTGAATAATATCCCGATCCAACATTTACCATATCCTCATGCTCCTTCAAAGAAAGATAGTGCGAGGCACTATGCTCAGTTTATGGATATTTTCAAACAATTGCAAATAAACATTCCATTTTTCTAAGCTTTGGAGCAAATGCCAAAATATGTGAAAGTTATGAAGGATATTCTCACAAAAAAGAAGAGGTATACGGATCAAGAGACTATCATGGTGGATGCTAGTTGTAGCGTTATCATTCAACATACTCTCCCGAGGATAGAAAGTGATCCGGGACGAGTCACCTTGTCAGTTAGAATAGGAAATATCTATGTGGGCAACGGGTTGATCGATTTGGGCTCTAGTATCAATTTGATACCTTTATCTATTTTGAAATGGTTGGGACATATGGAATTGAGATCCACTCAAATGACATTGCAACTTTCCGATAAATCCACTACCCATCCTCACGGTGTAGCGGAAGATGTATTGGTTAAAGTGGACAAATTCTTATTTCCTATTGACTTCGTGGTAATTGAAATGAGGGAAGATGAAGACGCTCCATTGATTCTTGGAAGACCGTTTATGAAAACTGCTAGAATGGCAATTGATATGGACGACGGTCTTATGAAGGTTAAAGTCCAAGATAAGGAGGTTTGTTTCAATCTATTTGAGGCCATGAAACACAAGAATGACAAAGGTGATTGTTTTAGAATAGATGCAACGGAAGAAACGATAATGGATGTCACAAAGCAAGTTCATGTTGTGTCCCCTTTGCAAAGAGCTCTTGATGATTCCTTTGAAGTATTCTCCGATGAAGAAGAAAGAGCACTTGAAGAGTGTTTAAAGGAACTTGAATCTTTAGAGGAGTTGCAACCATGGGAGTGTGAAGAGGAAGTGTTAAAAAAAGAGGTGAGTGATGCGAAATCTCAACTTGAATTGAAGGTGTTGCCTTCTAATTTGAAATATGCTTTCCTTGATGACGGTTGTAGCAAACATGTTATCATTAGCAACATTTTATCTGACAATGAGGAAAATCGGTTAATTCAAGTTTTGATGAAAAATCAAGAAGCAATGGGATGGACTCTTTCCGATCTAAAAGGAATAAGTCCCTCTTATTGTATGCATCGAATATTCATGGAAGAGGATTTCAAACCAGTCGCTCAACCACAACGCCGTTTGAATCCAACGACGAAAGAAGTAGTAATAAAAGAGGTTGTCAAGCTCTTGGATGCCGGTATGATTTACCCGATATCCGATAGTCCTTGGGTAAGTCCAGTCCAAGTTGTGCCTAAGAAGGGAGGAATGACCGTAATCCGAAATGAAAAAAATGAGTTGATTCCGACAAGAATGGTGACGGGTTGGAGGATGTTTATAGATTATAGGAGGCTAAACACCGCTACAAGAAAAGACCATTTTCCACTTCCGTTTATGGACCAAATGTTAGAAAGATTATCGGGCCAACAATTCTATTTCTTTTTGGATGGTTACTCCGGTTATAACCAAATTTCGGTTGACCCGGATGACCACGAGAAGACGGCATTCACTTGTCCTTTTGGGATTTTTGCTTACCGAAAATGCCGTTTGGTTTATGCAACGCACCGGCAACGTTTCAACGTTGTGTTCAAGCAATTTTCTCCGATCTTATTGAAAAAACTATGGAGGTATTCATGGACGACTTCTCTATTTTCGGAGCGTCTTTTGATCTTTGTTTGAGAAATTTAGAGGCCGTTCTTGAACGGTGTGTTGAGACAAATTTGGTATTGAACTGGGAGAAGTGCAATTTTATGGTAACGGAGGGGATTGTGCTTGGCCACAAAGTCTCCTCTAAAGGTCTTGAGGTTGATCAAGCAAAAATTAAAGTGATTGAAAATTTTCCTCCTCCAACTAATGTCAAAGGCATCTGAAGTTTTCTCGGACATGCGGGATTCTATCGGAGGTTCATCAAGGATTTCACGAAGATAGCAAAGCCTTTGAGTAATTTGCTCAACAAAGATAAGTCCTTTGATTTTGATGAATCTTGCATGTTTGCTTTTAATTTTCAAAAGAAAAGTTTGATTACCTCACCCATAATCATCGCACCTAATTGGAAAATGGATTTTGAACTCATGTGTGATGCGAGCGATTATGCGGTGGGTGCAATTTTGGGTCAACGGAAAACAAAAAAAAATTCATGCTATACACTTTGCGAGCAAAGTTTTAAATAAAGCTCAAATAAACTATGCAACAACTTAAAATGAGTTGCTTGCGATAGTGTATGCATTGGAAAATTTTCGTTCTTATTTAATTGGGTCGTGAGTAGTTGTTTACATGGATCACACGGCGATTAAGTATTTTCTCACCAAGCCCGATTCTAAACAAAGGCTAATTCGTTGGATCCTCTTGTTACAAGAATTTGATTTGGAAATTCGTGACAAGAAAGGATCTGAGAATTTGGTGGCGGATCACTTATTCCGCCTTGTAAATGTTGAAGTGACCAAAAAGGAATTAGAGGTCAAAGAGGAATTTCCGGACGAAAAATTATATATGGTGTAAGTTAGACCATGGTTCGCCGACATGGCTAATCACAAAGCCGCCGGATTAATACCGGATGGTCTAACTCACCATCAGAAAAAGAAATTTTTGTCGGACTCCAAGTCTTTTGTTTGGGATGAACCATATTTGTTTAAGCTTGGTGTCGACAACCTTTTGAGAAGATGTGTGTCAATTAATGAAGCCACTAACATACTTTGGCATTGTCACAACTCTCCGTATGGAGTGCATTTTAACGGATTAAGAACAACAACGAAAATCCTTTAATCGGGCTTTTATTGGCCTTCTTTATTCAAAGATGCTCATGCGCATGCGCAAAGTTGTGACAAGTGTCAAAGAAGTGGTGGAATTTCAAAGCGGCATGAAATGCCTTTACAAAACATGTTGGAAATTGAAGTGTTTGATTGTTGGGGAATCGACTTTGTTGGACCTTTTCTATCTTCATTTTCCAACGAGTATATTTTGGTCACAGTTGATTACGTGTCCAAATGGGTGGAGGCAATAACATGTGCTAAGGGTGACGGAAAAATTATGATAAAATTTTTTAAAATAAACATTTTTGCTCGATTTGGTACTCCGCGGGTGTTGATAAGTGATGAAGGATCCCACTTTTGCAACACTCAGCTTGAAAAATCCTTGGAACAATATGGTGTTAAGCACAAAGTTGCAACACCATATCATCCTCAGGCCAATGGGCAAGCGGAGGTATCGAACAGGGAAATTAAAAGAATTTTGGAAAAAACAATGTCATCCTCAAGGAAGGATTGGTCGAATAAGCTAGACGATACTTTGTGGGCCTATCGAACAGCTTTTAAAGCTCTGATTGGACTCACACCTTTTAAATTGGTCTATGGTAAGAATTGTCATTTACCGGTCGAGTTGGAGCATAAGGAATTTTGGGCCTTGAAATTTCTTAATTTTGAGCCAACTTTAAGCGGAGAAAGAAGAAATATGTAAATGCATGAATTGGAGGAATTGCGCCTCCAAGCGTATGATTCCAACAAGCTTTACAAAGATCGGGTCAAAACTTACCATGACAAGAAGATAGTGATCAAGCAGTTTGAAGTAGGGCAGCTGGTCTTACTTTTCAATTCTCGATTAAAATTGTTCCTAGGTAAATTGAGATCTAAGTGGTCTGGTCCATTTCGAATTCGGGAAATCAAGTCATATGGGGCAATAGTCATTGAAGACGCAAAGTCAAATGAGAATTAGACTATAAATGGTCAAAGGTTGAAAGTTTATCTAGGTGGTGATTTCGAGCGGAATCCCTCTGTTGTGCCGTTTTGCGATCCTTGAGATTGCATTGGACCGTCGAGCTTAGCCGACGTTAAACAAGCGCTAGTTGGGAGGCACCCCCACATTGTAAGTATTCACTGTTTTCTTTTATTTTTGTGTCTGTGATTTAATCGGGCAGATTAGTCGGCTGGCAGCATTTTGATGCCAAACTTGTTTGGCTGTGTTCCACTGATCGCGCTCAGCGAGCTTCTGAGGTCGCTTAGCGTGGTAGCGTGAACGGGCCATCCAAGTTTGTGCCAGAGGGAAATAATTTTGGGCCTTTGGGTCTGTTTTAAATCAAAAGAGAGAGGGTTTCACGAAAACCCTAAGCTTTCCCTCTCATTTCCAATAGTCAACCATGTTCTTCTTACACAAGCTCTCAAGAAAAAAAATTTCACACTCAAGCAATTTCCTTTCTACCCATTTTCTCACTCTCACTGTCCAGGTTTGCGAAATTCTTTTTCTTTCTCCTTATTGTTTAAGTTCAGTGCTAGTTAGGGTTTGAGATGTTGAACTTTGAAGTTTGGTTGGTTAATTTTGAAACTCTAGGTTAGGAACTGTTTTGCATGTAAGAACAACCAATTGTAGGAAATCTATTGTTGCATGTTTGTTTTGGGTTCTGATGGAAATTGATGTTTGAGTGTGGGTGTTTGCTGAGACTGAAACTGGAAGCATTTTTCTGGGTATTCGCGAGCTCGCTGAGCGAGCTCTGGGCCACGCTAAACGCGCCTTTTGTGCCTTGTTTACCCTGTTTGTTATTTTTATTCTGTTTTGATGTGTATATTTGTTGTTTCTTTAGTTGTTGTTGTTTATCACTGATTAGGGGCTTGGTCGACTGCTTAGCAGGGGCTGATTGCATGCCTGAGCACGCTGAGCGCGCTCTGACCGCGCTAAGCGCGCACCCCTGGGAGCAGAATTTTTGTTTCATTCATCGTGGCCGATTGTTGGCTGTTTCTTTGTTGCTCTGTGTTTTTAACTGAATTTTAGGGAATTTTCTGACTTATTGTTTAACCAATTTGGTGATGTTTTTGTCTGTTTTTCTTTGATTTCAGATGGCTTCAAAGCGTGCCAGACTTCGCACCGGCCAGACATCACAACAAAGGCAGGCGCCAATTGAGTTTGATGCTCACAGTTTTAAAGGGGTGGAGCAGCAAGGAAGGTACATGGAGCTGACCCGTCGTAGTATTTGGATGGAGCACATCTTTTGGGTCAACCTGCAAGGGGAGTTCCGTGGCTACCATGACATCATTGAAGGACATGGCTGGGGTACGCTTTTGACCCCTCCTACATTGCGGAACTATGAGATTGTGCGTGAGTTTTAAGCGAACGCCATTCCTGTGGAGGGGCAGGTTTATGTGTACACCACTTATGTCCGTGGTAGGACGGTTTCTTTCGCGAGGGATGCCATTAATGAATATTTGGGTAATCCGTTGGTGTTAGCTGAAGGGGAACAATGTGCTTATGCAAAGAGAGTGGCTAGGAGGAATTGGAATTTAGAAAATGTTTGTTTGGCATTAGCGGTTCCGGGTCGTGGTTTTGAATTGAATGCAGCTGGGAGACCAAAGATTCTGAAGAGGGTGGATATGAACACTACCGCACAGATCCTGACGACTCTTGTCCTGCACAACATCAGGCCAAGGAGTCACACATCATCCATTCCGACCGATATAGCTTGCATGATTTATTACATTATGGATGATCGTCAGGTTGACGTGGCGAGGATTATTTCAGAAGAGATCAGAGCTACTGCATCTAGCAGTTATAGGTTGGGGTCTAAAACCCCTTCTATTTTGGTTTTGCTCGGGCTTATTATGGGGCTTTGCACAGCGGCTTCAGTTCCGATTCCTGCAGTGGTCCACAAGACCATTAAGAGAATTGTAACTGGCACATGGATAGAGAGCCACTGCAGGGCCAGAGGTGATCAGCCGCCACCACCACCATCCCACCCACAGCAGCCACAGCAGCAACCTGAAGTTGGTCCTCAGGAAGAGCCACCCTTTGATGAGTGTGTTGCGTGCATGTACACGTGGGACATGCACATGGCTCATCAGAGGGCATTTTCATTTTTGCACTCATCTATGCAGGCTTTACATTTACAGGTACGAGAGCCTCAGGTGGAGCACCCGTTTCCTTCTCAACAAGAATTTAACACTTATGTGGCATGGCCTGAGGACAAGCCTTATCATTATCAAAGGGGGCAGGTGCCACCTCAAGAGGAGGCTGGACAGGTACCACATGCTGAGCCAGAGGGACATGATACTGGTGTAGATGAGGAGATGGCTGCGGAGGGCGGCGATGATGATGACAGTGGAGAGACCATTTGGGAGGAAGAGGAGAGCTCTTTCGAGCAGTGATCTTTTGGTTTTTTCTATCTTTTTGTGTTTATTTTGATGTTATGCTTATGTTGTGACTAGTTGGATATTATTGTTTTTTTATTGTACTTTCTAGTATTTTGTACCATCCTTCCAAGGATGAAGAACTCAGGCGGCACCATTTTGGTTGTCGCAAATTTTGGATGCATATTATTATTGTTATTTTGAGTAGTTTATGGGCGGCACCATTTTGGTTGTCGCAAATTTTGGATGCATAGTATTATTTTTATTTTGAGTAGTTTATGGGGCAATTAATATTTTAGTAGAAATTTTTTTTTATTTTGTTTGTTCCTTAGTGAAAACTTGAAGGAACTTGTGAACTTTTGTGTCAAGAATGATGAATCAAGGTATAATTGAGTGGTAATGATAAGATTGAGTAAAGGTACCGCGCAAGGTACATTTTTATCGCTTTCTACACTAAGCATGGAAATGAAACTTGTGATGAGTGTAATTTGTAGTCATTACTTCTTTTGAAATACTTGTTCATTTTTTAATCATTTAGAACATTGCCATTGTGAGGAAGCCTTCATTGTATAAAATATGCAGAATGTCAGCATTCGTGTTTAACTCGTTCTGATTATGTTGAAATCATGCATATGTATTAAATTGTGAAAAAGGAATAAAATGATCAAGGCAATTTTTGTGCATTATGAGAAAAACCATGTGACCAAATAAGATGAATCAATCTACCTTGTGAGTGAGCGAGAATTTGTAAACCCAATTTGAGCCTTTATTTCAAAATCCCTGTGAATAATTGAAATGTGTAAATATTGTGCATAGTTTTGAATGGGATCTTGGAATTTTGTTGTGAAACTTTTTGAACCCCAACCTTAAGTATGGTTGTGAAGTTTGTTCCTTGCCTTAGATGTGTGAGAGCATTCCTAATTCTCATGCTTGGTCGTGTTCTAAGTTGGGGATAGAAAAAGGTAGATTGACGCATCATGAAAAAAAAATATTTGTTAATAAGGTGGTTTTGATTGATGAAAGAGCTTGAAAAAAATAAAAAATAGCTAAAGAAAAATAAAGGAAAGTTGGGCATGAATTGCCAACAGAAAGCTCATGTTGTAATGGTACCTCCAATGAAAACAAGAAGGTGAGAGTCTTGACGTGTTTTGATTTTAAGTGTGGAATGCTCTTTAGGGGTAGGCAATTTTGTTTCAATGACTTTGACAAATGACCCTTCCTTGTAGCCAAGCCAAGTTACAACCTTTGAAGACCTTTTGATTCCTTCTTTTTCACTCTTTAATGCATGTTGTTTGTTGAATGCATAATTGGTTCCGGATGTTTGCATGATTGTTTGATGAGTGATAAAACCTCATTTTGTTCATCCATTGATGATTGTGTGCCTAGGTGTGATTCGATTTTGAACTTGTTTGGTCAAGAAGTTTTGAGTTTTGTTGTTCACTTAGCAGTAGTTTCATCTTCATGATTTGTTTAGATTTTGATAAATTATCTTGTTGTTACTTTTACTCTTTGAACCATAAAATTGTCGTTGTCCTTTTGAGTTGCTTCTGAATTCTTGATTCGAGTTTAGGGTTCGGTTCTAATTTGAGACACTTTTGTTTGAGGACAAACAAAATAATAAGTTGGGGAGAGTTGTTAAGGGCCAATTTGTGCATACTTTTAACTATATTTGAAGGCCCTTTCAATTGGTTTCTTTGTTAATATTAGTATAATATCTATTAGTTTTAGTATATTTATGCTACTTTCCGATTTTATTGTACATATTGTATATTATGATCATTTTGATGCTCTTTTACGGGTATTTTGACTTATATTGGATGTTAGGATCAATCGGTGAAGGATTGAAGGCCTGAAAAAGCATTTTCGGAGAGTTCGTGTCGGCATAGCGCGCTCAGCGGGTTATTCAGCGCGCTTTCAGCGCGCTTTTCATCCAACTTACAGTAGCTAACTCTCCAGACCGCGCTGAGCAGGAATTTCAGCATGCTCTCAGCGCGAATTTTATTTCACTTGTAGTAGCCAAAGCCCCAGACCGCACTCAGCGGGATGACAACGCGCTCAGCGGCTTTCTGGGCAAATCACTTTGTTTTTCTTGATCGCGCTTAGCGCGCTCCTGATGGCGCTAAGAGCGGTGCCACTTACTGCACTTCTAGGACTTCATATAAATATCTTCTCTTGGAGATATTTTACAACAACTTTTCACTTTGCAATTTTCAGCATTCCAAAAGAGAGAAAAAGGGTTTCTAGGTCTAAAATCCATAGATTTTCAAGGAGAAGTGAGATTTTAATCTTTGGAGCATCAACCTTCGATTCTTCGACTTTGATGCTATCAAAGATTCTTTTCTTTCTTGTTGCTCAAGCTACCATGGTGATGGGTAGCTAAACACTTTTGTGTCAAGATTAGAGGTAGTTAATCTTGCTTGTATGTATTTCTTTTGATCTTTTGTATATGAACAAGTTTGATGATCAATATATGATGAAGTTATTTGCTTTTAATGGTATATTTGTGGTTTGAATCACTCTAGACATAGATTTTCCAAATCATGACCTAATCTCTCCATCTCTTAAAAACCAAACTCTAGAGATAGATTTGGGGTTTATTATTCGCTTTGTGTTGATCGTAACGATTGTTGGTTCGATTGTTAGCGTGAGACATCATCTAACGGTCTAAACAACGACACTCACGAATTTGCTTTAGACATAAACTTATTCGAGAGGATACACGATTGTATTGGTCAGAAACTAAGTTCATATGCTTGATTAATCAGATATGTATGAAAAGGATTAGCGAAATCTAATCTTGACATGCCTTTCTAAAACTTACGACATCTTTGCTAAAAATTTACTCTTTGCTACAAATTTATGTTAAACAAAACCAAGAATCATTTGAAACTCCTTAACTTAAAACATTTCGACTATTGAACGGAAAGCATCAAAATATCTTACAATCCCTGTGGAGACGATAAAAACACCCCCCGAAATATTGAACCAACACCTGGCTTCTATCAAATACCTAGCCACATGTTCAATAGTGGATTCAGTGGTGTCCCCATAAAACTTGGTGAATTTAGGAACTTTCGTTCTAGGTGGTAAATCTGACTGAAGGATATATTCTGACAACGGTGATGTGTAATTTGGCCTTCGAAGACCAAAGTTTACTCCATTCTGCGCCATAATCCTTTCGGCCATGCCTGCCAAATTATTATCTGCTACCATGTCATTACGTCGAACTTACTGTACGACATTGTCAGCATTTTGGTTTCTAGTTACCAAAACTACCCTTGGTCCCTCTCCTGCAGGAACATATGGTTGATTCCTAGGCGGTTCGACTCTATGTTGTTCGACTAGTCCCTGGTTTGCTAAATTCGCCTGGAGTAAGTTTTCTGGGTTTTGTTGAACTTGGTTAATAGTAGGGTCCTCTTCGAAAACAGCCCCTTGGTTTTTTGTCATATATTCCCCCGGTGGATGTCGAGGAGGGTTTGATACACCAAAGAAATCTACAAGGCGCGTCATCTGCGCTGCCATTTACTGATTAGTCTGGGTAGTGTTTTGAATGAGAGGCTGAATGATTTCTCCCATAGTCTGGGACATCATTTGGACCATTTGATGGTTACTTTCATCCATCTGTTGCCTTAAGTATGCTGCGGTACTATTTGTCAAACTTGGCATTTGGGTTGAATATCCCGCTCCTAAGGATTGGTTATTTCGACCCAAATTAATCCCAGATCCTGACCCTTGTAATGGCGACGTTACTATGGGTTCCGTAAACACTGGAGGAGCATTCTCTAAGTTTGCCATCATCGAAGTTGGCATCCCAAAAGACGGGTCTCGACTAGGTAAAGACATCAAAAACCCATGGGGAACAAATGGTTGGAAATTAGAATTCCCGACCGGTGGGGGAGTCCTTGGTGGTCCCCTTAACCCGGCATAATTCAGAATAGGCTGAGTATAGGCAATCAAATGTGTAGGCATCGAACTCGCCATATATGGTATGGTCTCTGAAACAGGTGCTGAAACCGTTGGTCCCCTAATCGAAGATCCTGGGGGTTGTTTTACATTAATACTAGGCGTTGTTTAAGGATTCGAACTATTTGGCTGAGGGTTCGAATTATTTTGCTAGTTTTTAAGCGCCATTTTCCTCGTGTATCTTCTCCTTGGTCTATCTTCGTTAGTGGTGGCTACTTTACCACTTCTTAATAACATACAACGAAGTTTTCGAGAGAGAAAAGACAATTAAATGCAGAGTTATAAATTTTCAAAAACACAGAAAAATGTTTTCACAAACTACTTAGCACTGTCCCACTGGGCGTGCCAATTTGTTTACTGTGAAAATTAGCAAACAACCTCTGGTCTACCAAATCAATAAGAAATTGGATAACTGGCAGGATCGACCATACAAAACCCTAGGACATGTGCTAAATAATTCAAAATGATATTTGGAAAAAGACGAACACTTCGACAGTATTCATGATTTAAAGAAAGTCTACTTCGACAATACTAAAGAAAAAGTAATGCTGAGAAACGATTAAAAGTACGTTGAAATTAACTTACAAAAAGTAAAGGATAAAGGATAAATTTCTGGGCAAAGATTAACTAAATTGCATTAAATAAAAGATAGTGTTACATCAAACGTACATTTCTCACGCACCCGTTTCTCTACACGCGGGTACTTTGAGTAATTGAGAAATTTGTACAAACTTGAACACACACAAATCCTAACACTAAGACTTGCTATTTATAATAATCGAAAATAACTACCCATAATGGCCTACTAATTAGAGCGAGACAAATGGCATTATGAATGTCTTTGTCCTTCAAATGTGCTCCACGTGTCTCCTTCCATCAAATGGATAAGAACAAAGTTCCCTCCCTTATTTGAATTCAAATCTTGAATCGAACGTCATCACCAAGGCTTCCGTCGAACCATATTTCCAAATTGTTAGAAATTTTATCTAAGTCCATAAAATATGTCTCTCTTGCACAAGGACTTTTTCGACAAGAATTTCTAGGAATACCATTTCAGTCGAAGTCTTACAAAACTTCTCAAAATTTCTCTTTCTTTGATTAATACTCTTAACCCAATGTCAGGCGTGAAATTAGGAGCTAACAGTTGCATATTGCACAAATTTTTCTTCCATACTTTGCTTACATACTGCACCCATATTGCACAAACAGATTGCATATTACCATTACACAAGCTTATTATCACAAAGGAAATTTGGAACAAAACTGGAACAACATTGGAACAAAAATTTTCCATTCATAATTTCTGGTTACATGGTTTACATCAAGGTTGTTTCAAAACATCATCAACTAAAAACATCATCAACTAAACAACAACACCACAACATGGTTGGTTCAAAAACTAAAGAACATACGTAATTCCTAATTCATTACACTTGTAACAACTAGTCTTATTAACAACACAATGGTCATCCTAATTGTAAACTTCAATTAGATTTTCAAAAACTTGATCTTCATCTTCAATTCATCCTCTTTGTGCTTGCATTCTTCGACTTTAATCTTCTCTAGATCTAATATTTCATTCAATGAAGAAATCAACTCTTTTGATCTTGGAGTCATCTACTCATTATACCAGACAAAATGATTGCACCTTTTGTGTCCCTAAAGCTATAAAGAATGCAGAAATTTTGACCTAATCTTTCATTCAATCAATTTCGAATTAGATAGAAATTTGAATGAGATGACTTACATAGATTTAGTACCTTATACATTCCACATCCATAGAAACAACGTCCTGGGTTAGCATCGATCCATGATGTCATCAATGGTGCATCGAGGCCAAATCTACATTCGTCACGGATGAAATGGAATTTGCAGCAATTGCTTTCTTGGGAATATTTGAACATTGTTGAAGATTAACAAAAGATGGGTTTCTGGAACGATTATGCAAAGAATTATGGGTTACGAATGAGTTGATTGAAACTGAAGAAAGTAAGGGAAAGAAAGGGGATGGACTGATGATTTAGGGTTTCAGTTCTCAATTGAATGTTTAAATTTGTATTTATAAATATATTTCATTATTTAACTTATTAAAAAACATTTTCAAAATTAAAATAAAATATATTATTAGTTTTTAATTTAAATTAATGACATGGCGCCAACTATTGTGTGCCAACTCAACGTTTTCACTTGCCACATAAGCCAATGTCTGAAGGGACCAAAAAAACCCAATCAAAGTTGAATAGGGGTACCGAAAAGCTAAAAAATTAAATGGGGGGATTAAAAGTTTTAAAAAAAAGTAAATAGGAGGACCAAAACTGAATTTAAGTCAATATTGTATGTGTTGGGACCATTATTTAATTAATTAAAACTGCAATGGTCTAATTAATATTAAGTATGTGGCTAAAAGCATAAATGTCATGAAATATGAGATTATTCTGTAGATATCATAAATCAATATCTAATTTGATGAGGAGTCAAATTAGAATATTGAAAACTAAGAAATAACCTTAAGGTTATTTATTGTTGGGTCAAATAGTATATTCATCCAAGTCCCACACCGGGTAGTAGGTAGAGAAAAGAATTTGAGTATTAATGTAAATAGAGATAGTTAGTTTTACTTTTCAACACAATAATAAAATGTAGTATTTTGGGTGTTTTGGGGATTTGGGTAGTTGTGTGTTTAGAGAGGGGTTTCTATTTTTCCGTTCAAAAATAGTTTGTTGCGAGGATTTTCTATTTTTCCGTTCAAAAATAGTTTGTTGAGAGAGTTTGCAATTTTACCGTCCAAAAATTGCAATTGAGAGGGGGTTTGCAATTTTTCCGTCCAAAAATTGTAATTGAGCGAGAGTTTATAATTTTTCCGTCTAAAAATTGTAGTTGAGAGAGGGTTTACAATTTTTATGTTCAAAAAATGTAATTGGTAGGGTTTGCAATTTTCTCCTTAAAAATTGCAATTGTATGGGAGAGTTTATCATTTGATTATTATAAAATTACAAGTTGAATTATAATTTTATGTGTTTTTTTTTTTGAACTTTTACTTCTTTTTCTTTTTGTGGGTGTGCTTCCGCGTGCGTAGAAATTTGTTTTTTGTTATTTTTTCCCTACAATTGGTATCAGAGCTAAGGTTCCGATCAAGCGAGGAAGGAAGAGTAACAATTAATATGAAAGAGAGGAGGAAGACAAAAAGATTGAACAATAATAATTTTACAAATGTGGTTAATCATTATAGTTATAATGATCGCTTTGAAGATGAGAAGTTGAAGACAAAGTGAAGATATGTGAGACTTTGGATGAACAGAGGATTTATTGGGTCAAATAGTATATTCATCCAAGTCCCACACTGGGTAGTAGGTAGAGAATAGAATTTGAGTATTAATATAAATAGAGATAGTTAGTTTTACTTTTCAACATAACAATAAAATGTAGTCTTTTTTATGTTTTGGGGATTTGGGTAGTTGTGTGTTTAGAGAGGGTTTTCTATTTTTTCGTTCAAAAATAGTTTGTTGCAAGGGTTTTCCATTTTTCCGTTCAAAAATAGTTTTTTGAGAGAGTTTGCAATGTTACCGTCCAAAAATTGCAATTGAGAGAGGGTTTGAAATTTTTCCGTCCAAAAATTACAATTGAGTGAGGGTTCACAATTTTCCCATCCAAAAATTGTAATTGAGAGAGGGTTTATAATTTTTCCGTTCAAAAAATGTAATTGGTAGGGTTTGTAACGGTAAAAATTGTGAGTGTAATCTATTGATTAACTTAACTCATAAAGCAAGAGTCGCCACCACACTTTTATTTTATCCAAAGGAAAGGAAAAAGAGCAAACAAAACCTAAACAAGTTCTAAACACAAGAACAAAATAAACAGAGACAGTGTAAGGGGGTTGGTTACGCGATGGGAAGATGTTAGCACCCCAAAATGTCAATAGTATTTTATAGGAACCCTTTGAAATATCTACGCTTTTTTGGTTTGAAAAGTTTGCTTGAAATGAGATTGGAAAGATGAGAGAAGAAATTATTTTTAAGTTTTTTGTGTTTGGAGAGACTTCTTGAGCCTCATGCCTACGTACCCCCAAAGTGCAATATAGGATCAAAACCTCGTAGTTTGTGGTACAAATAACAAAATTGTTTTGTAATGATTCATTTTAAGTGAAAAGACAAGTTGTCACTTTAAGGAGAAAACTACAACTAGTCGCCCACAAGTATATGAAAACAACATTTGCGTCATCTTAAGATGGAGGAGTTTTGCTTGGATAAAAATCAACAAGTCTATCACTCAACATCTAAGTGTAAAATGTCAACATCTTTAATACTATGGGGAATATGATAATTACATCTCAACTATGAAAATGACTCATGTCTGAACTTTATGAAAAGTTTTAAATGAAAAAAATGCATAAAGGCACAAAAATTTGAATGAGTTTAAGTGTTTTTTAAAGTCTTTTTGAAATGGTCAAAATATGCTTAAAGTTGATTAGCATTTATTAAAGAAAATGAAGTTCAAAAAAAGCACTTGACAAAGTCAAGGTTTATTGTGAAAGAGGTTATAGTTTGAAAACAAGAAGGTTTTGAAAAAGGGAGAAGATTTTGAAAATTGTAGAAGGGGAGGAGATGAAGTGACTACCCTAAAACACAAAATAAAAGCTAAAGAAGGAAAGATCTAACCACACAAGGAGCAAACACTTGACAACAAGTCAACATAAGCATTCTTTTTCCCTTTTGGACTTAAGCCACAAGCATAATAATCAGATGAATTAAAGCATCAGAGGAAGTCCCAAGTTAAGCCATAGCAAAGTCAGAGTAAGGTCTTCCCAAGGGTTAAAAGTCAATTTGGAGATTCATGCATTAGATGATTTTCACAAGGTCAAAGTAACAACACCTGCACACTAAAAATTTTCCAACAAATAGACAAAGGCAACACAAAGGTCCAAGGTCTCAAATCTCCAAGAGCATAGGGCAAGGATTCTAGATCTAAGTCCAAAGTCCAAAGTCCAAGGTCCAAGTCCGATTACAAGGTCATAATAGTTCGGGATTAAGAGAATCAATTTTTTTTAAGTGTTTTGGTATTTATTAATGTCTTAAGAGAAAGTCCAAATGGACTAAACAAAAAGAGCATAAGCATAAACAAAGGTCCAAGTGGACAAAGAGAAAAGAAACAAGATAATAATATGATATGAAATGCTAAAATAAAGGCATAAAATAAATGACAAGAATTAAAGAGAAAGAATTAAATGGCACAAAGTAAAGTTAGTGCAACAATATAGTCAATAGGTTAGTATTAGTTATGAAGAGCATTTTGTCATTTTTTGGAGAATACTCGACTAATCAACCACGAGCATGAAAACATGAATCTATACATCATTAAGAGAACGGCTCCAACTTTGATGAAATCGACAAGTATGCCACTAGCTCTCTTAAATGACAAAGAGACAATCTATTTCACACCACACTATGGAGAGTAGGAGGCTGACAATCTCACTTACAAAAAAAGACTTGATTTTCGGTTTGGGGAAAATGTAGCGCTATGTTAAACAATTGTAGCACAACCTATAAATAAGTTCATACTATGGGAGGTCTATCAATAACAATGTTTGTGCTAATACAAGCTAGGGAATTGACATATAAGTCACTCTCCTAAAGTTTGTCACACTAAAACAAAAGAAGGGAACAGTCTTATCTTAATCAAGATCTTAATCGATTAATCAAAGGCAATCTATCACTATTCCAAAGTATGGAGAATGATCCAAATGATCATTCATCCATAGATTTGAAATAATGAAGATTAAATTTTCTTGAAAACCAACAATCCATGATCCATAGATTTCATTGACCAAAAGTGTAACACCCCCAATCTATACCCCCAAATAGATAAGCGATAAAAAAAATAATCAGATTATAATTAAAACATTCATGGCATAGACGGAGGCGTCACATCAATTGAGACAAAACACAATAAACCTACTCATAAAGATATGCAACAATCAGGTAGCAAATAACAGAGGAACTTAGTTCCTCATACCCACAATTCAGATACAGAATAAAAGCGGAAAATCTGCAACTGAATCTCATATACATATCACATAAAAAGTTTGTCTGTCATACACATATTCATACATGTACAATCCAAAATATATATATATATATATATATATATATATATATATATATATATATATATACATATACACATAAACCACAACGATCTCCCTCGACTACCCGGTGCTACATATCAGAGCCGACCGACAAAAGAATGAAGACCTAAGCTTCACAAAAAGACCTTCAGCATCTACTCTACAATGCCTCATAGAGCATTCAAAACAGCAGAAGGGTGAGAAACACAATCATAATATAATTGCATACAATTATATAATAACACAGAACCACACATGTAAATTATTCTCACCACAACATACACCAGAATTCAAACACAGAACAACACAATGCATATATCAGATATCCATCACAATGTATATATATATATATATATATATATATATATATATATATATATGTATCTCAACTCATCAATTCCATTCACAATTCCACACAAAATCAATCCATTCATGATTTATACAAATGCAAAGAGACCGACACAACGACTCTATGCAAATGCGGTACCATCCATCTGTCAATCTCATCACTATTTCACTCGGGAACTATTGGAATCATCGCTTGTTACTTAGTGTAACTCCCCGTCGGGAAAACGATGTTCCCCGTCGCTTTTGGTCCTCTTGGTATAAGGCTCACGACGTTTATGGATCGCTTTCAGTCCTCTTTGTATAAGGCTCACGATCTGATCGCTTTCGGTCCTCTTTGTATAAGGCTCACGATCGTCTATAATCATCGCTTTCGGTCCTCTCGGTATAAGGCTCACGATGTTATAGCAGATTCCCTCTGGAATCATTTCGTCGCTCACACCCACTAGGGCACACAACATCACAAGAATGCATATCATGATGTTTGGCATACAA
This sequence comes from Lathyrus tuberosus, assembly GCA_022829125.1. NCBI lineage: Eukaryota > Viridiplantae > Streptophyta > Magnoliopsida > Fabales > Fabaceae > Lathyrus > Lathyrus tuberosus. The sequence continues at coordinate 2,251,903 of JALAZF010000191.1, forward strand.
TGACTCATGACATTCAAATGCACACATATACACATCCATAATCATGCATATATAATCAAATACAACACAATGCATTTCCTTGCCCTTAGGCCACAAATCATCATCACAACATTTCATCACATGCATTTACATCACACAACAGCACACAAGTCATACGATATCCATAGCAACAGCACATTGCATGATACACCTCAATAGCACACAATTAAAACGGTAAAAGTCGACAAAACGACACTATTCCAAATTCGCGACATAATTAAATCGGCCATCAATCTCAAAACCATTTTAATAAGAAAGAACATTTTATTAGCTTTCTAACGATACCAAGAACGTTCAAAACGGATAGTTGGAACTTAAGTTATGGAATTCGAGAGAAAATAGAACTAATGCAAAATCCCCAGGAGCGCCCGGCGGTACCAAAATTTTGCTCGGCAGTTCCCCTTCGCCTCTGCGTCGCCCGGCGCAGCAGTGGCGTAAAACTCCCCACCAAAGCCTAAAAGAGTCAGCAGCGTGACAAGCTGCGCCTCTTGGGTATCGCCCGACGGAACAGCGGCGCAACTCAAGCGTCGCCCGGCGCCTAAACCACCGCCCGGCGGCCTACACCAGAACCAGAAAATTCTGCTGCGTTTTTACACGATTTCAACACCCCAAAATCCCCATTTTTCATCCTAATTCAATTCCAACAGCAAAACAAATATCGGCAATTGTTCATAAACACAGTATGATCATACAACGCGATTCATATGGATTTCCGACCGCGAAAACATCGATTTCGATTCATTTTTCTCATTTCGACCTATAATGGAAAAACTAATAAAACTTCCACACACACACATACATAATTATACACAATGATAAGATAATCGAGTTTCACACCCTTACCCAATTTAATCGTGTCTGAAAAGTCGGTTGATCAATTTTCTTCCTTTCCAAGTTTTCTCTTTTTTTCTTCTTTTCTTTTCCTTCTTTCTCTTTTTCTTCTTCTCTTTTTCTTTCTCTCTCATTTTCTCTCTTTCTATTTTCTATTATATGAAAAATATAATATCCACCCAAGCAAAAGACCAAAATACCCCTACACTCAAATATCTCGCAACTGCTCTCAAAACGCGATAAAACATAATCACGATGAAAAATAATATATTATCAAATAAAAGTCAAAAATAAAATAATATAATAATAAAAATAATTAAATTGACTCGATTAAATAAACCTAACAAGAACTGTGGCGCTACAACTCTCCCCCACTTAGAAATTTTCGTCCTCGGAAATATTACCTGAGACGAACAACTCCGAATACGACTCCCGCATCCGACTCTCCAACTCCCAAGTCAAATTGCCCTCAGCAGCGCCTCCCCATGCTACTTTCACAAGCGCAATATCCTTGCCTCTTAACCGCTTCAACTCGCGATCCAAAATTCTCACTGGTAATGCCTCAACCGTAAGGTTCTCCCTTACCTCAACTTCATCCATCGGAATCACATGCGACGGATCCGGAACATACTTCCAAAGCTGTGAAACATGGAACACATCATGCAAATTCGAAAGATTTGGCGGCAATGCCACCCGATAAGCCACAACACCCACTCTCGCGGATATCTGGTAAGGACCAATAAACCGAGAAGTAAGCTTCTTCGACTTCAATGCACGACCAACATCAGTCACCGGTGTAACTCTAAAAAATACATGATAGCCTTCTTGAAACTCAAGATCTTTCCTCCTTCGATCATGATAACTCTTTTGCCTACTCTGAGAAGCCTTCATTTTCTCACGAATAAGTTTCACCTTGTCCGTAGTCTGTTGCACTAACTCCGGTCTAACCACCAAACTCTCACCAGATTCATGCCAACACAAAGGTGTTCGACATCTTCTTCCATACAACGCTTCAAAAGGTGCCATTCCAATACTCGAATGGAAACTGTTGTTATACGTGAACTCCACCAACGCAATATAACTATCCCAAGCACCACCTTGCTCAAGAACACAAGCCCGCAACAAATCTTCCAACTACTGAATAGTTCTCTCGGTCTGACCATCTGTCTGCGGATGATAAGCAGAACTCAACCTCAACTTGGAACCTAACGCCTTTTGCAAACCTTCCCAAAATCTGGAAGTAAACCTCGGATCGCGATCTGAAACAATACTCAACGGAACACCATGCAATTTCACAATCACACTGATATAAATCTCAGCCAACCTCTCCAAAGAAAAACTGATGTCAATCAGAATGAATTATGCCGATTTAGTCAGCCTATCCATAATCACCCAAATGGCATTATGTCCTCTCTGTGTATTCGGCAACCCTGTCACAAAATCCATAGAAATGTTGTCCCATTTCCACTCGGGAATATCCAACAATTGCAACAATCCACTAGGCTTTTGATGTTCCACCTTAGACTTCTGACACGTCAAACACGCATAAACAAATTGAGCCACATCCCTCTTCAATCCAGACCACCAAAAGATCTTCTTCAAATCTTGATACATCTTATTAGCTCCCAGATATATACTCAAATTACTCTGGTGTCCTTCCTCCAAAATCATCTTTTTCAAGTCCGAATCATCAGGGATACAAATTCTACCACGAAATCTCAAAACACCCTTATCATCCACTTTAAAGTCACCATTCACACTTTGATCTCCAACCATCAACAAATCAACAAATTTCACATCCAGTTTCTGTTTCTCGCTAACGGTTTATAGGAAATCATTAGTAACCTTTAACATACCCAGCCTCACGCTATCAGATGTCAATTCACACACCAAACTCAAATCTCTAAACGCTTCCAAAAGTTCCCACTCCTTAACCATCAAAACAGACATATGCAAAGATTTTCGGCTTAACGCATCGGCTACCACATTAGCTTTACCAGGATGGTAATTCAAGCCAAAATCGTAGTCCTTCAAAAATTCCAACCATCTCTGTTGCCTCATATTCAACTCTTTCTGATCAAACAAGTATTTAAAACTTTTATGATCACTAAAGACTTCGAATCTTGCACCATAGAGATAATGCCTCCAAATCTTCAACACAAAAACCACTGCCGCTAATTCCAAATCATGAGTAGGGTAATTCTTCTCATGAATCCTCAATTGCCTCAAAGCATAAGCCACAACCTTACCTTCTTGCATCAACACTCCACCTAAACCAATCAAAGACGCATCACAGTACACCACAAACGGTTCACTAGGATTCGGTAAGACCAAAATCGAAGTTGTAGTCAATCTTCTCTTCATTAAAACTTTCCTCACACTGAATATCCCAAATGAACAATTTACCTTTACAAGTCAACTGGGTCAAAGGAAGTGCTAACTTAGAAAAACCTTCAATGAACCTTCGATAATAACCAGCTAAACCGAAAAAGCTTCTAATTTCAGTAACAGATCTAGGAGCCTCCCATTGTAGAACTGCATCTACTTTAGATGGATCCACAGCAATACCATTACCTGAAATCACATGCCCAAGAAAACTCACTTCTGACAACCAGAACTCACACTTGGACAACTTGGTAAAAAGTCTCCTTTCCTTCAAAATTTGCAACACATCACGCAAATGCTCCGCATGTTCCTCTCGAGACTTAGAATAAATCAAGATGTCATTAATAAACACAACAACAAATCGATCCAAATGCTCGTGGAAAATATGATTCATATACTCCATAAACACACTTGGCGCATTAGAAACTCCGAACGGCATCACAGAATATTCGTAATGACCGTATCGTGTCCTAAAAGCCGTCTTCTGAATATCTTCCTCTTTCACTCTAATCTGATGATAACCCGACCTCAAATCAATCTTACTAAACACACACGCACCTACCAACTAGTCCATCAAATCATCAATTCTCAGAAGAGGATACTTATTCTTAATTGTCACCTTATTCAGCTGCCGATGATCAATACGCAATCGCATACTTCCATCTTTCTTTTTCACCAACAAAACTGGAGCACCCCAAGGCAACACACTTAGCCTCACAAACCTCTTCTCTAACAGTTCATTCAACTGCTTCTTTAACTCAACCAACTCAGATGCCGACATACAATAAGGTGCCATAGACACAGGTCTAGTACCAGGAACTAGATCTATAGAAAACTCTACCTCTCTCTGGCGGCACATCTAAAATATCCTCAGGAAACACCTCTGGGAATTCACACACAACTGGAAACACATTAAGTGCAACTTGACTCTCCACAGTCAACGATGCAAAAAACCCGAACAACTGAACTTCATCCGCCAAAAGTTTCTTCAACTCTTTGGTAGATAAGAAACTCGATTCCTCGTCTTTCTCAAGAGAAGGAAATCTTACCAGCTTATGATAACAATCGATATGCACTAGATTAAACTGCAACCAATTCATTCCCAGAACCACATCTAAACCCTCCAACGGCAAACACTCCAAATCCATCTCAAAATCTTTACCATAAATGGTCAAAGGACAACTTAAACAAACCAACGAAGTAGTTACTGACCCCATTGCTGGAGTATCAATAACCATCTCTCCACCCATCGAAGACAACAAGAGATTCAAACGCTTCGCGCACTCAGACGAAATAAACGAATGAGTCGCTCCGGTATCAATAATAGCAACTAAAGGTGTACTATTAATAAAACAAGTACCTCTAATCAGACGGTCTGCACTTGTAGTCTGAGTACCTGCCAATGCAAAAACCTTCCCTCCAGCCTGAGCCTGCTTTGGTTTCGGACACTTCATACTAATATAACCAGGTTCACCACAGTTGAAACACTTCACCACATTCTTCTAACAATCAACTGCAACATGTCTTATACCTCCACAATTGGAGCACTTCCCCAGATTCTTCCTACATTCGAACTGACAATGTCCTAAGTCACCACACCTATAACATCTCAGAGAATTAGACATACCTCCCCCACTTGGCCTTTTCTCAAAATTACCCCTTTGCTTCCCCTTGTCAGTTGGTGTCACATAAGGACCACCACGGAACGGTTGCTTCCCTTTTCTTTCGTTCACACTCTTATAGTGATTAGAACGAGCTTTGCTATCCTCCTCATAAATTCTACAACAGTCCACCAAATCAGAAAACCTTCTAATCCTTTGATAATCGATTGCCTTCTTAATCTCAGGAAGCAATCCGTTCTCAAACTTCACACACTTGGAAAACTCTGCAGTTGCTTCAGCATAATGTGGATAAAACTGAACAAGCTCCACAAACCTAGCAGTGTAATCAACAACATACATATTACCTTGTTTCAATTCCAAGAACTCTATCTCTTTCTTTCCTCTTACATCTTCAGGAAAATACTTCCTCAAAAACTCCTTGCTGAACAAAGCCCAAGTGACCTCTTCACCTATAACTTCCCAAACATGACGCGCACTAACCCACCAATCATCAGCTTCCTCCTGCAACATGTGAGTACCCAGTCTCACCTTATGTTCCTCAGCACAGTCCATTACTCGAAAGATTCTTTCAATCTCTTTAAGCCAAATCTGTGCACCATCAGGATAATGTCTCCCTTAGAAGACAGGCAGTTTGTTCTTCCTGAACTCATCATTCCCACCAGCATTAGGTGTACCCTGCACAGCCTGAGCCATAGCATGCATAGCTGCAGCCAAAGCAGCATCGTTCCTACCAGCCATATTCTGTTCATTTCCAATAACAGCAACTATGGTTAAACAAACAGCTCACCCAAACACAACGACCAACAAGGACTGACACAAACTGACACGGACTACCTCTGATACCACTTAATGTAACACCCCCAATCTATACCCCCAAATAGATAAGCGACAAAAAAATAATCAGAGTATAATTAAAACATTCATGGCATAGACGGAGGCGTCACATCAATTGAGGCAAAACACAATAAACCTGCTCATAAAGATATGCAACAATCAGGTAGCAAATAACAGAGGAACTTAGTTCCTCATACCCACAATTCAAATACAGAATAAAAGCGGAAAATCTGCAACTGAATCTCATATACATATCACATAAAAAGTTTGTCTGTCATACACAGATTCATACATGTACAATCCAAAAGATATATATATATATATATATATATATATATATATATATATATACATATACACATAAACCACAACGATCTCCCCCGACTACCCGGTGCTACATATCAGAGCCGACCGACAAAAGAATGAAGCCTAAGCTTCACAAAAAGACCTCCAGCATCTACTCTGTAATGCCTCATAGAGCATTCAAAACAGCAGAAGGGTGAGAAACACAATCATAATATAATTGCATACAATTATATAATAACACAGAACCACCCATGTAAATTATTATCACCACAACATACACCAGTATTCAAACACAGAACAACACAATGCATATATCAGATATCCATCACAAAGGCATATTAATCATGCACAATACATTTATCACTAATGTATATATATGTGTGTGTGTGTGTGTGTCTCAACTCATCAATTCCATTCACAATTCCACACAAAATCGATCCATTCAGGATTTATACAAATGCAAAGAGACTGACACAACGACTCTATGCAAATGCGGTACCATCCATCCGTCAATCTCATCACTAGTTCACTCAGGAACTATTGGAATCATCGCTTGTTACTTAGTGTAACTCCCCGTCGGGAAAACGATGTTCCACGTCGCTTTCGGTTCTCTTGGTATAAGGCTCACGACATTTATGGATCGCTTTCAGTCCTCTTTGTATAAGGCTCACGATCCGATCGCTTTTGGTCCTCTTTGTATAAGGCTCACGATCGTCTATAATCATCGTTTTCGGTCCTCTCGGTATAAGGCTCACGATGTTATAGCGGATTCCCTCTGGAATTGTTTCGTCGCTCACACCCACTAGGGCACACGACATCACAAGAATGCATATCATGATGCTTGGCATAAAATGACTCATGACATTCAAATGCACACATATACACATCCATAATCATGCATATATAATCAAATACAACACAATGCATTTCCTTGACCTTAGGCCATAAATCATCATCACAATATTTCATCACATGCATTTACATCACACAAGTCATACGATATCCATAGCAACAGTACATTGCATGATATACCTCAATAACACACAATTAAAACGGTAAAAGTCGACAAAACGACACTATTCCAAATTCCCGACATAATTAATTCGGCCATTAATCTCAAAACCATTTTAATAAGAAAGAACATTTTATTAGCTTTCTAACGATATCAAGAACGTTCAAAACGGATAGTCGGAACCCAAGTTATGGAATTCGAAAGAAAATAGAACTAATGCAAAATCCCCAGGAGCGCCCGGCGGTACCAAAATTTCGCTCGGCGGTTCCCCTTCGCCTCTGCGTCGCCCGGCGTAGCAGTGGCGTAAAACTCCCCACCAAAGCCTAAAAGAGTCAGCAGCGTGACAAGCTGCGCCTCTTGGGTATCGCCCGACGGAACAGCGGCGCAACTCAAGCGTCGCCCGGCGCCCAAACCACCGCCCGACGGCCTACACCAGAACCAGAAAATTCTGCTGCGTTTTTACACGATTTCAACACCCCAAAATCCCCATTTTTCGTCCTAATTCAATTCCAACAGCAAAACAAATATCGGCAATTGTTCATAAACACAGTATAATCATACAACGCGATTCATATCGATTTCTGACCGCGAAAACATCGATTTCGATTCATTTTTCTCATTTCGACCTATAATGGAAAAACTAATAAAACTTCCACACACACACATACATAATCATACACAATGATAAGATAATCGAGTTTCACACCCTTACCCGATTTAATCGTGTCTGAAAAGTCGGTTGATCGATTTTCTTACTTTCCAAGTTTTCTCTCTTTTTCTTCTCTTCTTTTCCTTCTTTCTCTTTTTCTTCTTCTCTTTTAGTTTCTCTCTCATTTTCTCTTTTTATGTTTTCTATTATATGAAAAATATAATATCCACCCAAGCAAAAGACCAAAATACCCCTACACTCAAATATCTCGCAACCGCTCTCAAAACGCGATAAAACATAATCACGATGAAAAATAATATATTATCAAATAAAAGTCAAAAATAAAATAATATAATAATAAAAATAATTAAATCGACTCGATTAAATAAACCTAACAAGAACTGGGGCGTTACAAAAAGGAAAAAAGAAGAAGAAGGGAACAACAAGACACAAGACCAAAACCAAATTGAATCAAAGGATGATCAAGTTATCATCAACATCATTCAACCATCTTGGTGGATTAGAATTTTCACTCCATCAACACTCAAGTTCCAATGATGTTGATGAAACTTATTATCAACTTCACTATGATCCAAAAAACAACCAAAAAGATCAATCAGCAATCAAGAATCCACAAGAAAATAAAAATCAATAACTAATATCAATTAAAAGATTTTTCAAAAGAAATTAACTAATATATCAATAATACAAAAAAAATTAAAGAAATGAAACAAGACTAAAAATTATTCAAGAAATAGCTATTGAGAAAAAATGTTTCAAGAAGAAATCATAATAAAATTTTGAATAAAAAATAAGAAAGAAAAAAAAGCTATTATTATTTTTTTTTAAAAGAGAATGGAGGTTTGTGTAGAAATAAATGGTGATGGATAGATGAAAACCCAAACACACACTCTCGGCCCGCCCAATATGAAATGAAGACATTTTATTTAAAATAGAACAAAAATGGATCAGAAAACCATATTCATCATCTCCTTCAATCTCTCACGCGGTCAGTATCTATAATATAGGAAATTTTATGGTTCTAGTTAATACAATTATAACCCTTGGTTTTAATCCTCCACCTCAGCAATTTAATGGTATAACAAGTCTTAAACACAAAAATCCAAATTACCACATTAAATTTAAACTACTAATTACCACATTAGTTACCCACTATTATACCTTATTCCACCAAAAAACAATGGGTTTACTTTATTTATGGTTACTATTGTAACTATTACATTAAAGGTTTTGTCTTGGTAAAACAACCCAACCTTTTGTAGCGCAGAGAAGTCAGAAAAACTGATTTTTTCATTTTTTTTCTTTTCTTTCCCAATGCTCTTCTCTCTCTTGCTCTATCATCTCTTTCTCTTTCTCGTCCATCTTCTTCTTTTCCCAATCTAATTCTTTCTTTTTCTATGCCATCTTCATCCTTTTCAAATCTGAAAATCAATTCATATTATTGTTTCTCTTCCATCTTCATCTTCATTAATAGTATTTTCACCTTCATGATGGTTTAGATAAAGATAGGTGAAGTTAGGGTTTAAAACGATAAAGTTTGCTGTTGAAACCTCTGTTGATCTGCGACATCGGTTTGCAGATTATTTTTATACTTCGAAGGATCTTCCAAAAAGATCTCCAGATCAAGGCGTTACTTCAAATGGTATGTAATCATTCTATGGAGCGTTTAGAGTTCACTTTATGTGTTTTGATTTTATGGATTTCGATGAATAATCGTGCTTTTTGAATCTTGTATTTTGAATCTTGCTTTTTGGGTATTTAACAGAACTTTTCAATGATTAACTTTGTACCTATGTGTTAGGGATTGTTATGAAGAAAATAGAACTTGAAGGTGAATGTGATAGTTAGTTTTATAGAACATCAGTTGGTGAAGTAGTTTCAGTTGTGTTATTATGAGGAAGGTTGTTAGCTCTGCAACTTGAATTGGTGCTATGTTAGTTTACTGTTAGCTTATATGCCAATGGTGAGACTGAGATTAATTGTAAGTTGAAATTCCACTTTAATGTGATTCTGTTTTGAATAACATTGGAACTTTTTTCGATTTCTGTGGTTGTTGCTCGAATTTTAAATATGTGGATAATATCGAAAGTTTTGCAAGATAGAGATTTATCTGACTTTGATTTTGAAGATAGAGATTTATCTCACGAAATTCATTATTTTCTTTGAGTTATGCAGGGTCATAAGCAATGGTTGACATAAGTTCAATTTCTTGGTGTTGTGATGCAGACAAACCTTGTGAAACTTATTAGATACTCTGCTTTGGATGGTGAGAGATGGATTCAAAGAATACTCATGTACGAATACATGCCGAATAGAAGCTTAGAAGCTCATCTTTTCAATAAAGGTTATGATCATCTGCCTCTGAAAACAAGACTTGAAATTGCACTTGGAGCAGCTCGAGGCTTATCTTATCTCCATGGAAAAATAGAAGTTCAAGTTCTAATTATTGCAATATGAATGATTTTGAGCTTGTATGGATAAATAACTTATTTGCAGCTTATAGTACAACTGCTTATAATATTTTGTATCGTGTTGATGTAGGTGATATATCGCGATTTTAAATGCTCAAACGTGCTACTGGATGAAAATTTTAAACCAAAACTTTCTGATTTGGGACTCGCTAGGGAGGGACCGGTAGTTGGGGATACTTATGTTTCAACTGCTGTAAGTGTTGTGTCATTACTATTTACGCTTTGCATTAGTATATGCTGCTACAGATTACTTTGAGACAGGTCATCTCATTTCTAAAAGTGACGTGTGGAGTTTCAGTGTCGTGCTATACGAAATACTCACCGCTAGGCGTTCATTGGCAAGAAACCTTCTGAAAACAAAACAAAAACTATTGGAATGGGTGAAGAACTTCCCACCTGATAGCAAAAAACTCGATGCAACAATGGATCCAAGACTTGAAGGACAATATTCAATCAACGCAGCGAGGAAAATCGTCAAGCTCGCGGATCGTTGTCTGTGTAAGAGGGCAAAAGATAGGTCGACAATGAGTCAGGTGGTAAAGAGATTGAAGGAAATAATACAAGATTCTGCCGAAGAACAAGAGCAAGGAAAATAGCAAGATGAACACGAGACTAATGAGATAAACATTGTTGATTATTCATCTACATGATTGTTGTATATGTGCTTTGAATTTCAATTGTGAATCCAAGGTGGTTAATAGCATAGGTAGATGACAATAAAAACAAGTTACACTCACTCCCACTATCTCATCAATCTATGAGTGGGTGTTTATTCAAGAAATAAATGTCAGGGTGTATATCCAAAAGTATAAAACATTCTTTCTTATTTTTATATACATTAATTATTGTTGCAAATTATTTTATTTATGTCAGATCCTTGTGACTTTCAGTAACAACTTAGCAGTTTCCATAGAAAGTTATTTAGACAATTCTGCTGTAAGAGTTGTTGAAGGTGGTGTTCCTGAATCAACTGCACTCTTGGAGCAGAAGTGGGATAAGATACTTTATACAGGTAATTTCTTCAATATCATATGAAATCATCACCATTTGTAGCTTTTTACTGATTAGCAACTTTAACTTTATAATAAAAAAGGGATTAGCAAAAGAGGAGTAATATCGTGTATGAGGATTAGCTTTTTACTGCATTTGCATGCATTCTAAAGATGGTTCCGCTTTAGGAATGCTTCTCAATAAATTTATTAATGTTGCAGACCCGTGAAAATTTATGTCACTGAGAAAAGGTACAAAAACTATGGATTTACAATTAATAAAAGGGGTCACATTGTAGCAGAAGTATGCCGCTACATCATTCCTGAACATAATTGTGGAGTATGTCTGTTCTTGCCAGCTGGTATGCACATCATTGCTGAACAGAATTGTGGAGTATATTTGTTCTCGACATCTTCTCTGTATTTTATTTGATGATCTACATCTAAAGAGAGGTATTCTTGTACTCTTTTACTATGTGTTTCTATTATTTATGATATATAGGAATAGGAATTCATTTCCTCTCCAACGATTTCATCCGGCACCAGAATTCATTATTGGAGATTTTTATCGAAGTTTTAAGTCCTATAAGTGGGCTGTGCAGGTGCTGCTGAGATTTTACCACAACCTTGTGACAGAATTAGTCATTTATCTTTTGATTGTCTGACCTGCCAGGATTAATTAAGCAAGATTATGTAGAAAACTCATTTCATTTCGTAGGATGAATAGCGTCGTTGAGGCTTTAGTTTTACGATGATTCTGATATGAACTTAGTCACCTGACAGGTTCTTGCTACAAAATTCTGATATGAATAGTGTGGCTGATCTGCCGAACTTGGTCACCTGACAGGTTCTTGCTACAAAATTCTGATATGATCAACATGAAATATATTACGTGATGTCTAACATTTGGTTTTTTTCCCTTCTTAAATCTTTTTAGGCAGCAAAGATTTCTCCGCAACTGGGTAGAAGCTTTATCCGAACCCGATCCACGCATCACCCATGAAATTCACAACATTTGGGTACCATACTGGTCTCAGGTAAGATTTAGACAAGCTAATTTATCACACTAGAAAATTATAGTGTAGCCGAATGAAAGCAAAACTCTACTTATTTGCTCATACGATATCGATATGCAGGCTAATCGTTATTTTGGGCAGAAGTTAGCATCTCATCTGAACATGAGGCCTAGCATTTAACTCTGTTGCGAAATATTGAATCATCGCAAGATTTGCAGATGTGCAAAATGTATGATAAAGGATGTTTGTTTGGATCACTATAAAAGACTTTTATTTTTCTTATTTTTCTTATAATGTTATATCGTGAATGATATACCATATTGAAAATCCCTTGTATTTCATTATTTCTTCATTAGTAAATGTTTTCGGTGGAATCCGTGTGTACTGTCTATTAAATAATACAGTAGATTATCTTCCATTTTTGTATTTAGATAACATGTATCTGGTACAATAGCATGTTATTGTGTCTGTGATATACTTAAATTGTTGCAGCATTCATGAAACTTCCAAAATCACCATCTGCTGAGTCAAAATCACAGGACGAGGATCCAAAATCACCATCTGCTGAGTTGAAATCACAGAAGGAGGATCCAAAATCACCTTCTGCTGAGCCAAAATTGCCTGATGAGGACCCAGAGTCATCTACCAGTCGAAGAAAGAGGAGTTTTGAAGAAAGATTGGCCGCAGCTAAATTGGCTATTGAAGAGGAACATAAGATAGCTAAATTGGCTATTGAAGAGGTCCATATGATTGCAAAAAGATTGTAGGAGGTTCTTCTGGTGGATCTGCTTCTTTGGTGTCAGCGGGAATGTGCCCTGTTGCTCTTGGTGTTGATGGAGGAGGTATTTGATCCAAATCTCTTGATTATAGTCATAATTAGAATGAATGATAATTATAGTCATTTTTTTGCACCTGTTCAGGATCTGTAAGGAAATCTGCTGCTCTTTGTGGTGTTGTTGGTCTGAAACCAACTTTCACACGTATACCACATGACGGGTAGGTATTCATTTGTTGCATCATGTTTAAATAATAGGAGATTTGTAACTATGATTTACAAGGACTCCCTTCTGTTATATCCTGAGTTCTTCCTATAAACTGGACAGTTGGAATGGTTGGAATATTAGCAAGCACGGTCGATGATGCGCTGATAGTGTTAGTAGTCATTTCTGTGATACTTTATCTTCAAGGATATGATAGATTGGTTTTACAACATCTGTTGTTTCACTGTTTATAGTTATGCAGCTCTCAGTGGCGAAATTCCATCACATCCGCCCTCCAGTGTATTGGTAAAGATTTTGATCCTTTATCACGGTTCTGATTAGATATACACTATTTATAATCTCTTTGAACTTCTAAACCCTTTTTGTAATGCTTCAGACCAAGATAAATCTTCCAAGACTAAGCTTGACGAAGTCCACATCTTCCATCAGGTTGCAATCATACAAATCAAAAGTTGACAATCATTAACCATCTTCAAGGAGTTAAAGAAATTGACAACAATGAAATGACCATTACTAGCTTGGAGATAGTTTGAATCCACAACTACAACTCCTATTGTAGAGACAATTCTCTATGTAAAAGTGGTTCAAGAGCACTATCTGTGGAAATTTATAAGGTATTGTAGAATTGAGTTTATCTATAAGCAACAAAAACTATTATTTGTTTTACAAAGTGCTTTGCACATCATACGTCAAGCCACAAAAGTTGTTCTCAACAATGACAAGTTAGGCATGTATGAAGTTAAACATACACTCATGTGTTTGTATGATGATACTGACAATTCAATATCAAATAGTCTTTGAGTAATATGAAGTTGATTGACCTGATTTCAAAGTTTGGAGATTTTCACATTTGAAGTGAGTTATGTGTTTACTGAATTCAAAGTTTGGATATCAGTTAGATTTTAACTTTCACATTAGTTATTGCATGTGTATGTCAATTTTAAGTTTTGGTGTTAGCAGAAACTCTTTGCTTGTGTACATATCAAATTGATTTTGCTCAGGAAATTGTAAGCTTCTAATAGAAATTGATTTCATTTGGTCTATGAAAGTATAGTTCGAATATCTGCATAAGCTGTCAATATGAAATCAATTAATTGATAGTACCATGATTGAAAACCTATAATTTCTTTTTCACTTTTGGGATGTAGGTGGTGCTTAGGGTTCAAAGCAAAGCAGAAGCTAGAAGAAGAGTCGAAAAGCAACGGTGTAGCTCAGACATTGCCATGTTGTTGGCTTTAGTCGAGTCACAATGAAGAGAATAAAAAATGTCAGTTGTTACAATGTGAATTAAAGCTGGATTCTCCGTCAGGTAGAAATGAATGATATCAAATGTTCTGGAATTTGAATCTCAAAACATGCGAGTTATCGATTTTTAAAAGATGACAAAGTTTCCTTCCTATGGTGATTAGTGATTACTTTCTTTTCCCGTCTATTAATGAAGCTTGAGATGTCTAGCAGAACAAATGTGATGCTTTGACTCTGTTTTGTATAGTGAATACTGGATACTGAATATTGCAGTTTTCCAACCTATTTATTTATAATTCATGCACAAGATCAGAATGAGGAATGTCATACAATTTGGAACGCTATCTCCTTTTTATTTATATGACATTACTAGATGTTGTGGATTACCCTGTAAAATATTTGAGGTTTTAGCATATGGAGGATACTTTCTTTTGACTTTGCTTATTTTCCTCCTTGTATTGGATGCAAGACTTCTCCCTCATTTTTCTTTTCTTCTCATTTTTCTGTTTCGTCCGGGATAATAAGCTCATCCCAAAAATATTCTTATATTTTTTATTCAACTCATGTCATTTTAGTTCAACTCTGACATGCTATGGCACGAGTTTCAATATGAGGTTGGTGCATGATTTGTGGGGTTACTCCCAGTCTGCCATATATTGATGTCAACTTAGCTATCCTTCGTTATATTTATAACAGGTTTTGAAAGCTGTGTGACACTTGCAATTAAGATGAAGATTTTCAAGGGAACAATTAAGCTGCATGACAATGTGGTGCTTTTTGGTGAAATTTAATCTATTAGTAATTTCAAGGGAACAATTTGTTGCGCCATCAATTCATTTATGGCTACATACCAATCTATTAGTAGTTTATTTCTACTTAATTCACAAATTCTAAAGTATATTGAACCTTCGAACATAAACAATATGGAAGATACCAGTTTAAGTTTCCAGAAAGAAATATAATTGGTACCTTCAATCTCTATTATATTATTATTATTATTAATATTATTATTAATTAATTATGTATTATCTATTATAATCTATGATCTATTATCCATTATATAAGCTTTTGGCTATGAAGATTTACTTGAGAATTGAAACCTGTGAAAATTTTTTGGCAACACAACCTTGCAGTAGTTGCAGTCTGAGCAAATTTTTTTCATTTCCCATGAAGATACTATTTGAAACTATTTGTTTTTATGACAGAAAGACTTAACCAGCATTATAATTTTATTAAATGATTTTATGACTAATAATTTTACTCAATCATCTTTATTTATGCGTATACGAATAATTTTATACGGGAAACTTTACTATTTATACGAATAAATTAATAGTCTTATTATTCATAACATTGTTGTTTATATTTATTCTTTTACATGTATTATTATTTCAATTAAAATTTACTATTATTCTTAATTTTTTTTTTAACTTCCTATTTTAATTACAGTAGTTTTTAAAAACTGGAATAATTTACAAATTTTTTTATAAACACGAAAAAGTGTATTAGCGATACAATTATTTTTATAAACGGGAATACGTTAAAAGTATTTTTATAACGGAAATAAATCTATTGTTGATACAAGTTTTTTTATAAACGGGAATAACTTACAAATATTTTAATAAACGGGAAATCATAAATTTTGAATTAAAATAGTTTATAAAATATAAGTAAAAGTGTTTTTCATTGAACAAAATAATATATTACTAACGAGCAAATATACATTGTTGAATTAAATATTTGTATATAGATTCAAATATATAAATAATGTCCAACAAAAACTTTAATTTTATGTGGGAAATAATACGTTACTGATTAAATTATTTATATATACGGGAAAATATATTATTGTTATAAACAAAAATAATTTAATTGTTTCAAATATTAAATAATATAAATTTATTGATCATTTTTTCAATTATGTTAAAAGATTAATGGAAAAATTAGTGATGTTATAAACGGGAACAACTTCTTTACAGATATTTGTATATATGAAAAAGGATTATAGACACTTATTTATTATCTCTTTTAAAAATAATAATATTTGTTGGTTAAACTATTTAATTTTTATTTTTTCATTTTTATTATATTTTAAGAAAAATGCGCGTAACATATCAGTACACGTGCGAACACCTATAAACAGGATCAACTTTATTACTGATTCAAATATTGAATAACAAAAATTTATTGATCATTGTATTATCTCTTATAACATAATTGTCTTATTTGTTAAAAAAACTTAAACATTTCATTTCTCTAATACAAGTTTCAATATTTTGTAAATCATATTATTATTCATATTTTTTAAATCTCTTATATTTAATAATTATACTAATTTATTTTTTAATATATAATTTTATTTAAATATTTTATGGGACAAATTTGTGTTATTCATAAATATAAAAAAATACTAAAAAAATATTTTGGTGATTCAAATATTTTTATATAGATTCAAATATATAAGTAATGTCAAAATAAATTTAATATTTTTATACGGGATCAAATTTGTTGTTGATTATAGACATTAATTTATTCTATCTTTTAAAAATAATAACTTTTTTGGTTGAAAATTTTAAATTTTTTAATTAAATTTTTATTATAATTTGAAAAAAATGCACGTACCATACAAGTACCCGTGCGAATGCACGGGTCTCCCACTAGTTATTTCTTAAGAGCTGGCATTTCGAAACTCTGCCGAATCAGAGCGGCGAGACTCAAAACATATGCGGAATGGTTTGGAATCAAGTGTAGTTCATAAATATGCTATCAATTTCGAACGAAACTCAACCACGGATTCAAATTTAGATCGCGAGATTTCGTCGGAAACCGTCAAATTACCTTCAAATTCAGGTTAGAATTGCTTTGTGTAACACCCCCAATTAAAGAAAGCGGTAAAAATTTCATCAGAGAATAATTAAACATTCATGGCATAGACGAAAGCATCACATCATTTGAGACAAAACACAATCAACCTGCTCATAAAGATATGCAACAATCAGGTAGCGAATAACAGAGGAACTTAGTTCCTACTATCCACAAATCAGATACAGAATAAAAGCGAAAAATCTGCAACTGAATCTCATATATATATATATATATATATATATATATATATATATATATATATATATATATATATATATATATATATATATATATATATATATATATATATATATATATATATATATATATATATATATATATATATCACATAAAGAGTTTGTCTGTCATACACAGATTCATACATATACAATCCAAAAGGCATATATACATATACACATAAATCACAATGATCTCCCCGACTACCCGGTGCTACATATCAGAGCCGACCGACAAAAGAATGAAGACCTAAGCTTCATAAAAAGACCTCCAGCATCTACTCTGCAATGCCTCATAGAGCATTTAAAACAGCAGAAGGGTGAGAAACACAATCATAATATAATTGCATACAATTACATAATAACACAAAAATACACATGCAAATATTCTCACCACCACTTATACCAGAATTCAAACACTTAACAACACAATGCATATCTCATATATCCATCACCAAGGCATATATAATCAAGCGTAATGCATTTATCAACAACAAATATATATATATATATATATATATATATATATATATATATATATATATATATATCAACTCATCAATTCCATTCATAATTCCACACAAAATCAATCCATTCATGATTTATGCAAATGCAAAGAGACCGACACAACGAATTAATGAAAATGCGGTACCATCCATCCGTCATTCTCAACATTAGTTCACTCAGGAACTATTGGAACCATCGCTTGTTACTTAATGTATCTCCCCGTCGGGCAAACGATGTTCCCCGTCGCTTTAGGTCCTCTTTGTATAAGGCACACGACGCTTATAGATCGCTTTAGGTCCTCTTTGTATAAGGCACACGGTCTGATCGCTTTAGGTCCTCTTTGTATAAGGCACACGATCGTCTATAATCATCGCTTTAGGTCCTCTTTGTATAAGGCACACGATGTCATAGCGGATTCCCTCTGGAATCGATTCGTCGCTCACACCCCACAAGGGCACACGACATCACAAGAATGCATATCATGATGCTTGGCATACAATGACTCATGACATTCAAATGCACACATATACACATCCAAAATCATGCATATATCATCCAATACAACACATTGCATTTTCTTGCCCTTAGGCCATAAACCGTCATCACAACATTTTATCACATGCATTTTCATCACACAACAGCACACAAGTCATACGATATCCATATCAACAGCACATTGCACAATACACATCAATTACACATTATTACAACGGCAAAAGTTGACAAAAAGACACTATTTCAAATTCCAGACATAATTAAATCGGCCAACAATATCAAAACCATTATAATAAGAAAGTACAGCTCAATAGGTTTCCAACAATACCAAGAATGTTCAAAACGGATAATCGGAACACAAGTTACGGAAGTATAACGAAAAGGAATCGCGAAAACACAACATTTTGCACACTCTCTGGTCATACGCGTATTTCCCAGAGCCATACACGTAATGCCCAGCTCACTCGCCCATCCATACGCGTATTGCCCAAGGTGATACGCGTATGAGCAGAGACCAATTCCTCTTCAAAAATTCCTCTAAAACCCTAATACGCGTAATGCCTCACTTGATACGCGTATTGCCCAATTCCTTACGCGTACCATTACGTAAATGAGCAGATGGCCGGGAAAATGTAACTCCGTACGCGTATTGCCCTCATCCCTTCATTGCCATACGCGTATTGCCTTAACCAATACGCGTATTGCCTTGAGTGATACGCGTATGGGCAGTGGGAAACCAGAATTTTTCTGCAGAATTTTTTCTGCGAAATACAACCAAACCCACTCCAATTTTTCACCTAAACACCAGAAAATTGCCAATAGATAGCACAACAACATATACCTAACATGTATCAACAATAAGGGACCTGAAAACATGATTTCCGACACAATTTAATCGGATTCTAACAATTTCACATATTATGGGTTTTTGTTCAATATCACATTTCAATCCAAAAACAACCAAATACAAACATACATAATCATACACAAGTATAACATAATCGATTTTCGCACCCTTACCCGATTTAATCGTGTTTGGAAAGTCGGTTGATCGATTTTCTTCTTTTCCAAGTTTTTCTCTCTTTTCTCCTTTCTCTTCTCTTTTCTTTCCCTTTTCCGTCTTCTCTTTTTCTTTCTCTCTAATTTTCTCTCTTTCTATTTCTATTTTCTAACTTAAAGAAAAATAAAGTGAAATGACCAAAATACCCCTACACTCAAATATCTCGCAAACGCTCTCAAAACGCGATAAAACATATTCAAGACGAAAAATAATATATTATCAAATAAAAGTCAAAAATAAAATAATATAATAATCAAATTATCAAATCGACTCGATTAAATAAAACTAACTAAAACTGGGGCGTTACAACTCTCCCCCACTTAGAGATTTTCGTCCTCGAAAATATTACCTGAGACGAACAACTCTGGATACGACTCCCGCATCCGACTCTCCAACTCCCAAGTCAAATTGCCCTTAGCAGCGCCTCCCCACGCTACTTTCACAAGTGTAATATCCTTTCCCCTTAACCGCTTCAACTCGCGGTCCAAAATCCTCACTGGTAATGCCTCCACCGTAAGGTTCTCCCTTACCTCAACCTCATCCATCGGAATCCCATGTGACGGATCCGGAACATACTTCCGAAGCTGTGAAACATGGAACACATCGTGCAAATTCGACAGATTCGGCGGCAACGCCACCCGATAAGCCACAGCACCCACTCTTGCGGATATCTGGTAAGGACCAATAAACCGAGAAGTAAGCTTCTTCGACTTCAATGCACGACCAACACCCGTCACCGGTGTAACTCTCAAAAATACATGATCGCCCTCTTGAAACTCGAGATCTTTCCTCCTTCGATCATGATAACTCTTCTGCCTACTCTGAGAAGCCTTCATTTTCTCGCGAATAAGCTTCACCTTTTCCGTAGTCTGTTGCACCAACTCCGGTCCAACCACCGAACTCTCACCTGATTCGTGCCAACACAAAGGTGTTCGACATCTCCTTCCATACAACGCTTCAAAAGGTGCCATTCCAATACTCGAATGGAAACTGTTGTTATAAGTGAATTCCACCAACGAAAGATAACTATCCCACGCACCACCTTGCTCAATAACACAAGCCCGCAACAAATCTTCCAACGACTGAATAGTTCTCTCCGTCTGTCCATCCGTCTGAGGATGATAAGCCGAACTCAATCTCAATTTAGAACCCAACGCCTTTTGTAAACTTTCCCAAAACCTCGAAGTAAACCTCGGGTCTCGATCCGAAACAATACTCAACGGAACACCATGTAGCTTCACAATCACACTGATATAAATCTCAGCTAACCTCTCCAAAGAAAAACTGATGTCAATCGGAATGAAATGTGCCGATTTAGTCAGCCTATCCACCATCACCCAAATGGCATTATGTCCCCTCTATGTGTTCGGCAACCCTGTCATAAAATCCATAGAAATGCTGTCCCATTTCCACTCGGGAATATCCAACGGTTGCAACAATCCACTAGGCCTCAGATGTTCTACCTTCGACTTCTGACACGTCAAACACGCATAAACAAACTGAGCCACATCTCTCTTCAATCCAGACCACCATAAAATCTTCTTCAAATCTTGGTACATCTTATTAGCTCTCGGATGTATACTCAAATTACTCCGGTGTCCTTCCTCCAAAATCATCCTTTTCAACTTCGAATCATCAGGAATGCAAATCCTACCCTGAAATCTCAAAACACCTTTATCGTCCACTTTAAAGTCCTCATTCACACTTAGATCCCCAACCGTCATCAAATCAACAAACTTCACATCCATCTTCTGTTTCTCACTAGCAGTCAACAGAAAATCATTAGTGACCTTTAACATACCAAGCCTCACGCTATCAGACGTCAATTCACACACCAAACTCAAATCTCTAAATGCTTCCAAAAGTTCCCACTCTTTAACCATCAAAGCGGACATATGCAACGATTTCCGGCTTAACGCATCGACTACCACATTAGCTTTACCAGGATGGTAATTCAAGCCAAAATCGTAGTCCTTTAAAAATTCCAACCATCTCCGTTGCCTCATATTCAACTCTTTCTGATCAAACAAGTATTTCAAACTTTTATGATCACTAAAGACTTCGAATCTTGCACCATAGAGATAATGCCTCCAAATTTTCAACACAAAAACCACAGCCGCTAATTCCATATCATGAGTAGGGTAATTCTTCCCAGGATTCCTCAATTGCCTCGAAGCATAAGCCACAACCTTACCTTCTTGTATCAACACTCCACCTAAACCAATCAAAGACGCATCGCAATACACCACAAACGGTTCACTAGGATTCGGTAAGATCAAAATCGGTGCTGTAGTCAATCTTCTCTTCAGCTCACTAAAACTTTCCTCACACTGAATATCCCAAATAAACGCTTTGCCTTTACAAGTCAACTGGGTCAAAGGAAGTGCTAACTTAGAAAAACCTTCAATGAATCTGCGATATTATCCAGCTAAACCCAAAAAGCTTCTAATTTCAGTAACAGGTCTAGGAGCCTCCCATTGTAGAACTGCATCTACTTTAGATGGATCCACAGCAATACCATTACCTGAAATCACATGCCCAAGAAAACTTACTTCCGACAACCAGAACTCGCACTTGGACAACTTGGCAAAAAGTTTCCTTTCCTTCAAAATTTGCAACACAACACGTAAATGTTCCGCATGCTCCTCCCGGGACTTAGAATAAATGAAGATATCATCAATAAACACAACAACAAATCGATCCAAATGCTCGTGGAAAATACGATTCATTTACTCCATAAACACACCCGGCGCATTAGAAACCACGAACGGCATCATAGAATATTCGTAATGACCGTATCGTGTCCTAAAAGCCGTCTTCTGAATATCTTCCTCTTTCACTCTAATCTGATGATAACCTGATCTCAAATCAATCTTACTAAACACACAAGCACCTACCAACTAGTCCATCAAATCATCAATTCTCGGAAGAGGATACTTATTCTTAATCGTTACCTTATTCAACTGGCGATAATCAATACACAATCGCATACTTCCATCCTTCTTTTTCACCAATAAAACTGGAGCACCCCAAGGCGACACACTTGGCCTTACAAACCTCTTTTCTAACAATTCATTCAACTGCTTCTTTAACTCAACCAACTCAGATGCCGACATACGATAAGGTGCCATAGACACATGTCTAGTACCAGGAACTAGATCTATAGAAAACTCCATCTCTCTCTCTCTCTGGAGGCAAGTCCGAAATATCCTCTGGAAACACCTCAGGAAATTCACACACAACTGGAAACACATCAAGTACAACTTGACTCTCCAAAGTCAACGATGCAAACAACCCGAACAACTGAGCTTCATCAGCCAAAAGTTTCTTCAACTCTTTGGTAGATAAGAAACTCGATTCCTCGTCTTCCTCAAAAGAAGGAAATCTTACCAACTTATGATAACAATTAATATGCACTCGATTGAACTGCAACCAATTCATACCCAAAACCACATCTAAACCCTCCAACGACAAACACACCAAATCCATCTCAAAATCTTTACCATAAATGGTCAAAGGACAACTTAAACAAACCAAAGAAGTAGTTACTGACCCCATTGCTGGAGTATCAATAATCATCTCTCCACCCATCAAAGACAACACAAGATTCAAACGCTTCACGCACTCAGACGAAATAAACGAATGAGTCGCTCCAGTATCAATAATAGCAACTAAAGGCGTACTATTAATAAAATAAGTACCTCTAATCAGACGGTTTGCACTTGTAGTATGAGTCCCCGCCAATGCAAATACTTTCCCACCAGCTGGAGCTTGCTTTGGTTTCGGACACTTCGTGCTAACATGACCAGGTTCACCACAGTTGAAACACTTCACCACATTCCTTTTACAATCAGCTGCAATATGTCCTAAACCTCCACAATTGGAACACTTTCTCATATCCTTCCTACATTCGAACTGACGATGTCCGAGGTCACCACACCTAAAACATCTCGGAGGATTAGACATACCTCCTCCACTGGGCCTTCTCTCAAAATTACCCCTTTGCTTACCCTTATCAGCTGGTGTCACATTAGGACCACTATGAAACGATTATTTCCCTTTCCTTTCGTTCACACTCTTATTGTGAGTAGAACGAGCTTTGCTACCTTCTTCATAAATCCTACAACAATCCACCAAATCAAAAAACCTTCGAATTCTCTGATAACCAATTGCCTGCTTAATCTCAGGATGCAATCCGCTCTCAAACTTCACACACTTAGAAAACTCTGCAGTATAATCAACAACGGACATATTACCTTGTTTTAATTCCAAGAACTCTATTTCCTTCTTTCCCCTTACGTCCTCAGGAAAATACTTTCTCAGAAACTAAATGCTAAACACAGCCCAAGTGACTTCTTCCTCTGCAGCTTCCAACACATGACGAGTACTAACCCACCAATCATCAGCCTTTTCCTGCAACATGTGAGTACCCAGTCTCACCTTATTTTCCTCAGCACAGTCCATTACTCGAAAGATTCCTTCAATCTCCTTAAGCCAAATCTGTGCACCATCAGGGTCATGTCTCCCTTTGAAGACAATCGGTTTGTTCTTCCTGAACTCATCATTCTCACCAGCATTAGGTGCACCCTGCATAGCCCGAGCCATAGCTTGCATAGCAGCAACCAAAGCAACATCATTCCTACCAGCCATATTCTGTTCATATCCAATAACAACAACTATGGTTAAGCAAACAGCTCATCCAAACACAAACACCGACAAGTACTGACACAAACTGACACAGACTGGCTCTGATACCACTTAATGTAACACCCCCAATCTATACCCCCAATTAAAGAAAGCGGTAAAAATTTCATCAGAGTATAATTAAACATTCATGGCATAGACGAAAGCGTCACATCATTTGAGACAAAACACAATCAACCAGCTCATAAAGATATGCAATAATCAGGAAGCAAATAACAGAGGAACTTAGATCCTACTACCCACAAATCAGATACAGAATAAAAGCGGAAAATCTGCAACTGAATCTCATATATATATCACCTAAAGAGTTTGTCTGTCATACACAGATTCATACATATACAATCCAAAAGGCATATATACATATACACATAAATCACAACGGTCTCCCCGACTATCCGGTGCTACATATCAGTGTCGATCGACAAAAGAATGAAGACCTAAGCTTCACAAAAAGATCTCCAGCATCTACTCTGCAATGCCTCATAGAGCATTTAAAACAGCAGAAGGGTGAGAAACACAATCATAATATAATTGCATACAATTACATAATAACACAAAAATACACATGTAAAATATTCTCACCACCACTTATACCAGAATTCAAACACTTAACAACACAATGCATATCTCATATATCCATCACCAAGGCATATATAATCAAGCGTAATGCATTTATCAACAACAAATATATATATATATATATATATATATATATATATCTCAACTCATCAATTCTATTCATAATTCCACACAAAATCAATCCATTCATGATTTAAGCAAATGCAAAGAGACCGATACAACGACTCAATACAAATGCTGTACCATCCATCCGTCATTCTCAACATTAGTTCACTCAGAAACTATTGGAACCATCGCTTGTTACTTAATGTAACTCCTCGTCGGGCAAACGATGTTCCCTGTTGCTTTAGGTCCTCTTTGTATAAGGCACATGAAGTTTATGGATCTCTTTAGGTCCTCTTTGTATAAGGCACACGATCTGATCGCTTTAGGTCCTCTTTGTATAAGGCACACGATCATCTATAATCATCGCTTTAGGTCCTCTTTGTATAAGGCACACGATGTCATAGCGGATTCCCTCTGGAATCGATTCGTCGCTCACACCCCACAAGGGCACACGACATCACAAGAATGCATATTATGATGCTTGGCATACAATGACTCATGACATTCAAATGCATACATATACACATCCAAAATCATGCATATATCATCCGATACAACACATTGCATTTTCTTGCCCTTAGGCATTAACCGTCATCACAACATTTTATCACATGCATTTTCATCACACAACAGCACACACGTCATACGATATCCATATCAACAGCACATTGCACGATACACATCAATTACACACTATTACAACGGCAAAAGTCGACAAAACGACACTATTTCAAATTCCCGACATAATTAAATCGGCCAACAATCTCAAAACCATTATAATAAGAAAGTACAACTCAATAGCTTTCCAACGATACCAAGAATGTTCAAAACGGATAATCGAAACACAAGTTACGGAAGTAAAACGAAAAGGAATCGCGAAAACACAACATTTTGCACACTCTCTGGTCATACGCGTATTGCCCTGAGCCATACGCGTAATGCCCAGCTCACTCGCCCATCCATACGCGTATTACCCAAGGTGATACGCATATGAGCAGAGACCAATTCCTCTTCAAAAATTCCTCTAAAACCCTAATACGCGTAATGCGTCACTTGATACGCGTATTGCCCAATTCCTTACGCGTACCATACGCAAATGAGCAGATGGCCGGGAAAATGTAACTCCATACGCGTATTGCCCTCATCCCTTCATTGCCATACGCGTATTGCCTTAACCAATACGCGTATTGCCTTGAGTGATACGCGTATGGGCAGTGAGAAACCAGAATTTTTCTGCAGAATTTTTTTTGCGAAATTCAACCAAACCCACTCCAATTTTTCACCTAAACACCAGAAAATTGCCAATAGATAGCACAACAACATATACCTAACAATTTAATCGGATTCTAACAATTTTACATATTATGGGTTTTTGTTCAATATCACATTTCAATCCAAAAACAACCAAATACAAACATACATAATCGTACACAAGTATAACATAATCGAGTTTCGCACCCTTACCCGATTTAATCGTGTTTGGAAAGTCGGTTGATCGATTTTCTTCTTTTCCAAGTTTTTCTCTCTTTTCTCCTTTCTCTTCTCTTTTCTTTCCCTTTTCCTTCTTCTCTGTTTCTTTCTCTCTGATTTTCTCTCTTTCTATTTCTATTTTCTAACTAAAAGAAAAATAAAGTGAAATGACCAAAATACCCCTACCCTCAAATATCTCGCAAACGCTCTCAAAAAGCGATAAAAGATATTCAGGACGAAAAATAATATATTATCAAATAAAAGTCAAAAATAAAATAATATAATAATCAAATAATCAAATCGACTCGATTAAATAAAACTAACTAAAACTGGGGCGTTACAACTCTCCCCCACTTAGAGATTTTCGTCCTCGAAAATATTACCTGAGACGAACAACTCTGGATACGACTCCCGCATCCGACTCTCCAACACCCAAGTCAAATTGCCCTCAGCAGCGCCTCCCCACGCTACTTTCACAAGTGCAATATCCTTTCCCCTTAACCACTTCAACTCGCGGTCCAAAATCCTCACTGGTAATGCCTCCATCGTAAGGTTCTCCCTTACCTCAACCTCATCCATCGGAATCACATGTGACGGATCCGGAACATACTTCCGAAGCTGTGAAACATGGAACACATCGTGCAAATTCGACAGATTCGGCGGCAACGCCACCCGATAAGCCACAGCACCCACTCTTGCGGATATCTGGTAAGGACCAATAAACCGAGAAGTAAGCTTCTTCGACTTCAATGCACGACCAACACCCGTCACCGGTGTAACTCTCAAAAATACATGATCGCCCTCTTGAAACTCGAGATCTTTCCTCCTTCGATCATGATAACTCTTCTGCCTACTCTGAGAAGCCTTCATTTTCTCGCGAATAAGCTTCACCTTTTCCGTAGTCAGTTGCACCAACTCCGGTCCAACCACCGAACTCTCACCTGATTCGTGCCAACACAAAGGTGTTCGACATCTCCTTCCATACAACGCTTCAAAAGGTGCCATTCCAATACTCGAATGGAAACTGTTGTTATAAGTGAATTCCACCAACGAAAGATAACTATCCCACGCACCACCTTGCTCAATAACACAAGCCCGCAACAAATCTTCCAACGACTGAATAGTTCTCTCCGTCTGTCCATCCGTCTGAGGATGATAAGCCGAACTCAATCTCAATTTAGAACCCAACGCCTTTTGTAAACTTTCCCAAAACCTCGAAGTAAACCTCGGGTCTCGATCCGAAACAATACTCAACGGAACACCATGTAGCTTCACAATCACACTGATATAAATCTCAGCTAACCTCTCCAAAGAAAAACTGATGTCAATCGGAATGAAATGCGCCGATTTAGTCAGCCTATCCACCATCACCCAAATGGCATTATGTCCCCTCTATGTGTTCGGCAACCCTGTCACAAAATCCATAGAAATGCTGTCCCATTTCCACTCGAGAATATCCAACGGTTGCAACAATCCACTAGGCCTCAGATGTTCTACCTTCAACTTCTGACACGTCAAACACGCATAAACAAACTGAGCCACATCTCTCTTCAATCCAGACCACCAGAAAATCTTCTTCAAATCTTGGTACATCTTATTAGCTCTCGGATGTATACTCAAATTACTCCGGTGTCCTTCCTCCAAAATCATCCTTTGCAACTTCGAATCATCAGGAATGCAAATCCTACCCCGAAATCTCAAAACACCTTTATCGTCCACTTTAAAGTCCTCATTCACACTTAGATCCCCAACCGTCATCAAATCAACAAATTTCACATCCATCTTCTGTTTCTCACTAGCAGTCAACAGAAAATCATTAGTGTCCTTTAACATACCAAGCCTCACGCTATCATACGTCAATTCACACACCAAACTCAAATCTCTAAATGCTTCCAAAAGTTCCCACTCTTTAACCATCAAAGCGGACATATGCAACGATTTCCGGCTTAACGCATCGACTACCACATTAGCTTTACCAGGATGGTAATTCAAGCCAAAATCGTAGTCCTTTAAAAATTCCAACCATCTCCGTTGCCTCATATTCAACTCTTTCTGATCAAACAAGTATTTCAAACTTTTATGATCACTAAAGACTTCGAATCTTGCACCATAGAGATAATGCCTCCAAATTTTCAACACAAAAACCACAGCCACTAATTCCATATCATGGGTAGGGTAATTCTTCTCATGAATCCTCAATTGCCTCGAAGCATAAGCCACAACCTTACCTTCTTGTATCAACACTCCACCTAAACCAATCAAAGGCGCATCGCAATACACCACAAACGGTTCACTAGGATTCGGTAAGATCAAAATTGGAGTTGTAGTCAATCTTCTCTTCAGCTCACTAAAACTTTCCTCACACTGAATATCCCAAATAAATGCTTTGCCTTTACAAGTCAACTGGGTCAAAGGAAGTGCTAACTTAGAAAAACCTTCAATGAATCTGCGATAATATCCAGCTAAACCCAAAAAGCTTCTAATTTCAGTAACAGGTCTAGGAGCCTCCCATTGTAGAACTGCATCTACTTTAGATGGATCCACAGAAATACCATTACCTGAAATCACATGCCCAAGAAAACTTACTTCCGACAACCAGAACTCGCACTTGGACAACTTGGCAAAAAGTTTCCTTTCCTTCAAAATTTGCAACACAACACGCAAATGTTCTGCATGCTCCTCCCGGGACTTAGAATAAATCAAGATATCATCAATAAACACAACAACAAATCGATCCAAATGCTCGTGGAAAATACGATTCATATACTCCATAAACACACCCGGCGCATTAGAAACCACGAAGGGCATCATAGAATATTCGTAATGACCGTATCGTGTCCTAAAAGCCGTCTTCTGAATATCTTCCTCTTTCACTCTAATCTGATGATAACCTGATCTCAAATCAATCTTACTAAACACACAAGCACCTACCAACTAGTCCATCAAATCATCAATTCTCGGAAGAGGATACTTATTCTTAATCGTTACCTTATTCAACTGGCGATAATCAATACACAATCGCATACTTCCATCCTTATTTTTCACCAATAAAACTGGAGCACCCCAAGGCGACACACTTGGCCTTACAAACCTCTTTTCTAACAATTCATTCAACTGCTTCTTTAACTCAACCAACTCAGATGCCGACATACGATAAGGTGCCATAGACACATGTCTAGTACAAGGAACTAGATCTATAGAAAACTCCGTCTCTCTCTCTCTGGAGGCAAGTCTGAAATATCCTCTGGAAACACCTCAGGAAATTCACACACAACTGGAAACACATCAAGTACAACTTGACTCTCCATAGTCAACGATGCAAACAACTCGAACAACTGAGCTTCATCCGTCAAAAGTTTCTTCAACTCTTTGGTAGATAAGAAACTCGATTCCTCGTCTTCCTCAAAAGAAGGAAATCTTACCAACTTATGATAACAATTAATATGCACTCGATTGAACTGCAACCAATTCATACCCAGAACCACATCTAAACCCTCCAACGACAAACACACCAAATCCATCTCAAAATCTTTACCATAAATGGTCAAAGGACAACTTAAACAAACCAAAGAAGTAGTTACTGACCCCGTTGCTGGAGTATCAATAATCATCTCTCCACCCATCAAAGACAACACAAGATTCAAATGCTTCACGCACTCAGACGAAATAAACGAATGAGTCGCTCCAGTATCAATAATAGCAACTAAAGGCGTACTATTAATAAAACAAGTACCTCTAATCAGACGGTCTGCACTTGTAGTATGAGTCCCCGCCAATGCAAATACTTTCCCACCAGTTGGAGCTTGCTTTGGTTTCGGACACTTCGTGCTAACATGACCAGGTTCACCACAGTTGAAACACTTCACCACATTCCTTTTACAATCAGCTGCAATATGTCCTAAACCTCCACAATTGGAACACTTTCTCATATCCTTCCTACATTCGAACTGACGATGTCCGAGGTCACCACACCTAAAACATCTTGGAGGATTAGACATACCTCCTCCACTGGGCCTTCTCTCAAAATTACCCCTTTGCTTACCCTTATCAACTGGTGTCACAGTAGGACCACTACGAAACGATTGTTTCCCTTTCCTTTCCTTCACACTCTTATTGTGAGTAGAACGAGCTTTGCTACCTTCTTCATAAATCCTACAACAATCCACCAAATCAAAAAACCTTCGAATTCTCTGATAACCAATTGCCTGCTTAATCTCAGGACGCAATCCGCTCTCAAACTTCACACACTTAGAAAACTCCGCAGTATAATCAACAACGGACATATTACCTTGTTTTAATTCCAAGAACTCTATTTCCTTTTTTCCCCTTACGTCCTCAGGAAAATACTTTCTCAGAAACTAAATGCTAAACACAACCCAAGTGACTTCTTCCTCTGCAGCTTCCAACACATGACGAGTACTAACCCACTAATCATCAGCCTCTTCCTGCAACATGTGAGTACCCAGTCTCACCTTATTTTCCTCAACACAGTCCATTACGCGAAAGATTCTTTCAATCTCCTTAAGCTAAATCTGTGCACCATCAGGGTCATGTCTCCCTTTGAAGATAAGCGGTTTGTTCTTCCTGAACTCATCATTCTCACCAGCATTAGGTGCACCCTGCATAGCCCGAGCCATAGCTTGCATAGCAGCAGCCAAAGTAACATCATTCCTACCAGCCATATTCTGTTCATATCCAATAACAACAACTATGGCTAAGCAAACAGCTCATCCAAACACAAACACCGACAAGTACTGACACAAACTGACACGGACTGGCTCTGATACCACTTAATGTAACACCCCCAATCTATACCCCCAATTAAAGAAAGCGGTAAAAATTTCATCAGAGTATAATTAAACATTCATGGCATAGACGAAAGCGTCACATCATTTGAGACAAAACACAATCAACCAACTCATAAAGATATGCAATAATCAGGTAGCAAATAACAGAGGAACTTAGATCCTACTACCCACAAATCAGATACAGAATAAAAGCGGAAAATCTGCAACTGAATCTCATATATATATATATATATATATATATATATATATATATATATATATATCACATAAAGAGTTTGTCTGTCATACACAGCTTCATACATATACAATCCAAAAGGCATATATTCATATACACATAAATCACAACGGTCTCCCCGACTACCCGGTGCTACATATCAGTGTCGATCGACAAAAGAATGAAGACCTAAGCTTCACAAAAAGATCTCCAGCATCTACTCTGCAATGCCTCATAGAGCATTTAGAACAGCAGAAGGGTGAGAAACACAATCATAATATAATTGCATACAATTACATAATAACACAAAAATACACATGTAAAATATTCTCACCACCACTTATACCAGAATTCAAACACTTAACAACACAATGCATATCTCATATATCCATCACCAAGGCATATATAATCAAGCGTAATGCATTTATCAACAACAAATATATATATATATATATATATATATATATATATATAAATATATATATATAAATATATATATATATATCTCAACTCATCAATTCCATTCATAATTCCACACAAAATCAATCCATTCATGATTTAAGCAAATGCAAAGAGATCGATACAACGACTCAATGCAAATGTGGTACCATCCATCCGTCATTCTCAACATTAGTTCACTCAGAAACTATTGGAACCATCGCTTGTTACTTAATGTAACTCCCCGTCGGGCAAACGATGTTCCCTGTTGCTTTAGGTCCTCTTTATATAAGGCACATGACGTTTATGGATCTCTTTAGGTCCTCTTTGTATAAGGCACACGATCCGATCGCTTTAGGTCCTCTTTATATAAGGCACACGATCGTCTATAATCATCGCTTTAGGTCCTCTTTGTATAAGGCACACGATGTCATAGCGGATTCCCTCTGGAATCGATTCGTCGCTCACACCCCACAAGGGGACACGACATCACAAGAATGCATATTATGATGCTTGGCATACAATGACTCGTGACATTCAAATGCACACATATACACATCCAAAATCATGCATATATCATCCAATACAACACATTGCATTTTCTTGCCCTTAGGCCATAAACCGTCATCACAACATTTTATCACATGCATTTTCATCACACAACAGGACACAAGTCATACGATATTCATATCAACAGCACATTGCACGATACACATCAATTACACACTATTACAACAGCAAAAGTCGACAAAACGACACTATTTCAAATTCCTTACATAATTAAATCGGCCAACAATCTCAAAACCATTATAATAAGAAAGTACAGCTCAATAGCTTTCCAACGATACCAATAATGTTCAAAACGGATAATCGAAACACAAGTTACGGAAGTAAATTGAAAAGGAATCGTGAAAACACAACATTTTGCACACTCTCTGGTCATACGCGTATTGCCCTGAGCCATACGCGTAATGCCCAGCTCACTCGCCCATCCAAACGCGTATTGCCCAAGGTGATACGCGTATGAGCAGAGACCAATTCCTCTTCAAAAATTCCTCTAAAACCCTAATACGCGTAATGCCTCACTTGATACGCGTATTGCCCAATTCCTTACGCGTACCATACGCAAATGAGCAGATGGCCGGGAAAATGTAAGTCCATACGCGTATTGCCCTCATCCCTTCATTGCCATACGCGTATTGCCTTAACCAATACGCGTATTGCCTTGAGTGATACGCGTATGGGCAGTGAGAAACCAGAATTTTTCTGCAGAATTTTTTCTGCGAAATTCAACCAAACCCACTCCAATTTTTCACCTAAACACCAGAAAATTGCCAATAGATAGCACAACAACATATACCTAACAATTTAATCGGATTCTAACAATTTCACATATTATGGGTTTTTGTTCAATATCACATTTCAATCCAAAAACAACCAAATACAAACATACATAATCGTACACAAGTATAACATAATCGAGTCTCGCACCCTTACCCGATTTAATCGTGTTTGGAAAGTCGGTTGATCGATTTTCTTCTTTTCCAAGTTTTTCTCTCTTTTCTCCTTTCTCTTCTCTTTTCTTTCCCTTTTCCTTTTTCTCTTTTTCTTTCTCTCTAATTTTCTCTCTTTCTATTTCTATTTTCTAACTTAAAGAAAAATAAAGTGAAATGACCAAAATACCCCTACCCTCAAATATCTCGCAAACGCTCTCAAAACACGATAAAACGTATTCAGGACGAAAAATAGTATATTATCAAATAAAAGTCAAAAATAAAATAATATAATAATCAAATAATCAAATCGACTCGATTAAATAAAACTAACTAAAACTGGGGCGTTACAACTCTCCCCCACTTAGAGATTTTCGTCCTCAAAAATATTACCTGAGACGAACAACTCTGGATACGACTCCCGCATCCGACTCTCCAACTCCCAAGTCAAATTGCCCTCAGCAGCGCCTCCCCACGCTACTTTCACAAGTGCAATATCCTTTCCCCTTAACCGCTTCAACTCGCAGTCCAAAATCCTTACTAGTAATGCCTCCACCGTAAGGTTCTCCCTTACCTCAACCTCATCCATCGGAATCACATGTGACGGATCCGGAACATACTTCCGAAGCTGTGAAACATGGAACACATCGTGCAAATTCGACAGATTCGGCGGCAACGCCACCCGATAAGCCACAGCACCCACTCTTGCGGATATCTGGTAAGGACCAATAAACCAAGAAGTAAGCTTCTTCGACTTCAATGCACGACCAACACCCGTCACCGATGTAACTCTCAAAAATACATGATCGCCCTCTTGAAACTCGAGATCTTTCCTCCTTCGATCATGATAACTCTTCTGCCTACTCTGAGAAGCCTTCATTTTCTCGCGAATAAGCTTCACCTTTTCCGTAGTCTGTTGCACCAACTCCGGTCCAACCACCGAACTCTCACCTGATTCGTGCCAACACAAAGGTGTTCGACATCTCCTTCCATACAACGCTTCAAAAGGTGCCATTCCAATACTCGAATGGAAACTGTTGTTATAAGTGAATTCCACCAACGAAAGATAACTATCCCACGCACCACCTTGCTCAATAATACAAGCCCGCAACAAATCTTCCAACGACTGAATAATTCTCTCCGTCTGTCCATCCGTCTGAGGATGATAAGCCGAACTCAATCTCAATTTAGAACCCAACGCCTTTTGTAAACTTTCCCAAAACCTCGAAGTAAACCTCGGGTCTCGATCCGAAACAATACTCAACGGAACACCATGTAGCTTCACAATCACACTGATATAAATCTCAGCTAACCTCTCCAAAGAAAAACTGATGTCAATCGGAATGAAATGCGCCGATTTAGTCAGCCTATCAACCATCACCCAAATGGTATTATGTCCCTTCTATGTGTTCGGCAACCCTGTCACAAAATCCATAGAAATGCTGTCCCATTTCCACTCGAGAATATCCAACGGTTGCAACAATCCACTAGGCCTCAGATGTTCTACCTTCGACTTCTGACACGTCAAACACGCATAAACAAACTGAGCCACATCTCTCTTCAATCCAGACCACCAGAAAATCTTCTTCAAATCTTGGTACATCTTATTAGCTCTCGGATGTATACTCAAATTACTCCGGTGTCCTTCCTCCAAAATCATCCTTTTCAACTTCGAATCATCAGGAATGCAAATCCTACCCCGAAATCTCAAAACACCTTTATCGTCCCCTTTAAAGTCCTCATTCACACTTAGATCCCCAACCGTCATCAAATCAACAAATTTCACATCCATCTTCTGTTTCTCACTAGCAGTCAACAGAAAATCATTAGTGACCTTTAACATACCAAGCCTCACACTATCAGACGTCAATTCACACACCAAACTCAAATCTCTAAATGCTTCCAAAAGTTCCCACTCTTTAACCATCAAAGCGGACATATGCAACGATTTCCGACTTAACGCATCGGCTACCACATTAGCTTTACCAGGATGGTAATTCAAGCCAAAATCATAGTCCTTTAAAAATTCCAACCATCTCCGTTGCCTCATATTCAACTCTTTCTGATCAAACAAGTATTTCAAACTTTTATGATCACTAAAGACTTCGAATCTTGCACCATAGAGATAATACCTCCAAATTTTCAACACAAAAACCACAGCCGCTAATTCCAAATCATGAGTAGGGTAATTCTTCTCATGAATCCTCAATTGCCTCGAAGCATAAGCCACAACCTTACCTTCTTCCATCAACACTCCACCTAAACCAATCAAAGACGCATCGCAATACACCACAAACGGTTCACTAGGATTCGGTAAGATCAAAATCGGAGCTGTAGTCAATCTTCTCTTCAGCTCACTAAAACTTTCCTCACACTGAATATCCCAAATAAACGCTTTGCCTTTACAAGTCAACTGGGTCAAAGGAAGTGCTAACTTAGAAAAACCTTCAATGAATCTGCGATAATATCCAGCTAAACCCAAAAAGCTTCTAATTTCAGTAACAGGTCTAGGAGCCTCCCATTGTATAATTGCATCTACTTTAGATGGATCCACAGCAATACCATTACCTGAAATCACATGCCCAAGAAAACTTACTTCCGACAACCAGAACTCGCACTTGGACAACTTGGCAAAAAGTTTCCTTTCCTTCAAAATTTGCAACACAACACGTAAATGTTCCGCATGCTCCTCCCGGGACTTAGAATAAATCAAGATATCATCAATAAACACAACAACAAATCGATCCAAATGCTCGTGGAAAATACGATTCATATACTCCATAAACACACCCGGCGCATTAGAAACCACGAACGGCATCATAGAATATTCGTAATGACCGTATCGTGTCCTAAAAGCCGTCTTCTGAATATCTTCCTCTTTCACTCTAATCTGATGATAACCTGATCTCAAATCAATCTTACTAAACACACAAGCACCTACCAACTGGTCCATCAAATCATCAATTCTCAGAAGAGGATACTTATTCTTAATCGTTACCTTATTCAACTGGCGATAATCAATATACAATCGCATACTTCCATCCTTCTTTTTCACCAATAAAACTGGAGCACCCCAAGGCGACACACTTGGCCTTACAAACCTCTTTTCTAACAATTCATTCAACTGCTTCTTTAACTCAACCAACTCAGATGCCGACATACGATAAGGTGCCATAGACACAGGTCTAGTACCAAGAACTAGATCTATAGAAAACTCCGCCTCTCTCTCTCTGGAGGCAAGTCCGAAATATCCTCTGGAAACACCTTAGGAAATTCACCCACAACTGGAAACACATCAAGTACAACTTGACTCTCCACAGTCAACGATGCAAACAACCCGAACAACTGAGCTTCATCCGCCAAAAGTTTCTTCAACTCTTTGGTAGATAAGAAACTCGATTCCTCGTCTTCCTCAAAAGAAGGAAATCTTACCAGCTTATGATAACAATTAATATGCACTCGATTGAATTGCAACCAATTCATACCCAGAACCACATCTAAACCCTCCAACGACAAACACACCAAATCCATCTCAAAATCTTTACCATAAATGGTCAAAGGACAACTTAAATAAACCAAAGAAGTAGTTACTGACCCCATTGCTGGAGTATCAATAATCATCTCTCCACCCATCAAAGACAACACAAGATTCAAACGCTTCACGCACTCAGACGAAATAAACGAATGAGTCGCTCCAGTATCAATAATAGCAACTAAAGGCGTACTATTAATAAAACAAGTACCTCTAATCAGACGGTCTGCACTTGTAGTGTGAGTCCCCGCCAATGCAAATACTTTCCCACCAGCTGGAGCTTGCTTTGGTTTCGGACACTTCGTGCTAACATGACCAGGTTCACCACAGTTGAAACACTTCACCACATTCCTTTTACAATCAGCTGCAATATGTCCTAAACCTCCACAATTGGAACACTTTCTCATATCCTTCCTACATTCGAACTGACGATGTCCGAGGTCACCACACCTAAAACATCTCGGAGGATTAGACATACCTCCTCCACTGGGCCTTCTCTCAAAATTACCCCTTTGCTTACCCTTATCAGCTGGTGTCACAATAGGACCACTACGAAACGATTGTTTCTCTTTTCTTTCGTTCACACTCTTATAGTGAGTAGAACGAGCTTTGCTACCTTCTTCATAAATCCTACAACAATCCACCAAATCAAAAAACCTTCGAATTCTCTGATAACTAATTGCCTGCTTAATCTCAGGACACAATCCGCTCTCAAACTTCACACACTTAGAAAACTCCGCAGTCGCTTCAGCATAATGTGGATAAAACTACACAAGCTCCACAAATTTAGCAGTATAATCAACAATAGACATATTACCTGCAACATGTGAGTACCCAGTCTCACCTTATTTTCCTCAGCAAAGTCCATTACTCGAAAGATTCTTTCAATCTCCTTAAGCCAAATCTGTGCACCATCAGGGTCATGTCTCCCTTTGAAGACAAGAGGTTTGTTCTTCCTGAACTCATCATTCTCACCAGCATTAGGTGCACCCTGCATAGCCCTAGCCATATCTTGCATAGCAGCAGCCAAAGCAGCATCATTCCAACCAGCCATATTCTGTTCATATCCAATAACAACAACTATGGTTAAGCAAACAGCTCATCCAAACACAAACACCGACAAGTACTGCCACAAACTGACACGGACTGGCTCTGATACCACTTAATGTAACACCCCCAATCTATACCCCCAATTAAAGAAAGCGGTAAAAATTTCATCAGAGTATAATTAAACATTCATGGCATAGACGGAAGCGTCACATCATTTGAGACAAAACACAATCAACCTGCTCATAAAGATATGCAATAATCAGGTAGTAAATAACAGAGGAACTTAGATCCTACTACCCACAAATCAGATACAGAATAAAAGCGGAAAATCTGCAACTGAATCTCATATATATATCACATAAAGAGTTTGTCTGTCATACACAGATTCATACATATACAATCCAAAAGGCATATATACATATACACATAAATCACAACGGTCTCCCCGACTACCCGATGCTACATATCAGTGTCGATCGACAAAAGAATGAAGACCTAAGCTTCACAAAAAGAACTCCAGCATCTACTCTACAATGCCTCATAGAGCATTTAAAATAGCAGAAGGGTGAGAAACACAATCATAATATAATTGCATACAATTACATAATAACATAAAAATACACATGTAAAATATTCTCACCACTACTTATACCAGAATTCAAACACTTAACAACACAATGCATATCTCATATATCCATCACCAAGGCATATATAATCAAGCGTAATGCATTTATAAACAACAATATATATATATATATATATATATATATATATATATATATATATATATATATATATATATATATATATATATATATATATATATCAACTCATCAATTCCATTCAGAATTCCACACAAAATCAATCCATTCATGATTTAAGCAAATGCAAAGAGACCGATACAATGACTCAATGCAAATGCGGTACCATCCATCTGTCATTCTCAACATTAGTTCACTCAGAAACTATTGGAACCATCGTTTGTTACTTAATGTAACTCCCCGAT
Organism: Lathyrus tuberosus; assembly: GCA_022829125.1. Classification (NCBI taxonomy): domain Eukaryota; kingdom Viridiplantae; phylum Streptophyta; class Magnoliopsida; order Fabales; family Fabaceae; genus Lathyrus; species Lathyrus tuberosus. The sequence continues at coordinate 2,290,886 of JALAZF010000191.1, forward strand.
CGGGCAAACGATGTTCCCTGTTGCTTTAGGTCCTCTTTGTATAAGGCACATGACGTTTATGGATCTCTTTAGGTCCTCTTTGTATAAGGCACATGATCCGATCGCTTTAGGTCCTCTTTGTATAAGGCACACGATCGTCTATAATCATCGCTTTAGGTCCTCTTTGTATAAGGCACACGATGTCATAGCGGATTCCCTCTGGAATCGATTCGTCGCTCACACCCCACAAGGGCACACGACATCACAAGAATGCATATTATGATGCTTGGCATACAATGACTCATGACATTCAAATGCACACATATACACATCCAAAATCATGCATATATCATCCAATACAACACATTGCATTTTCTTGACCTTAGGCCATAAACCGTCATCACAACATTTTATCACATGCATTTTCATCACACAATAGGACACAAGTCATACGATATCCATATCAACAGCACATTGCACGATACACATCAGTTACATACTATTACAACGGCAAAAGTCGACAAAACGACACTATTTCAAATTCCCGACATAATTAAATCGGCCAACAATCTCAAAACCATTATAATAAGAAAGTACAGCTCAATAGCTTTCCAACGATACCAAGAATGTTCAAAACGGATAATCGAAACACAAGTTACGGAAGTAAAACGAAAAGGAATCGCGAAAACACAACATTTTGCACACTCTCTGGTCATACGCGTATTGCCCTGAGCCATATGCGTAATGCCCAGCTCACTCGCCCATCCATACGCGTATTGTCCAAGGTGATACGCGTATGAGCAGAGACCAATTCCTCTTCAAAAATTCCTCTAAAACCCTTATACGCGTAATGCCTCACTTGATACGCGTATTGTCCAATTCCTTACGCGTACCATACGCAAATGAGCAGATGGCCGGGAAAATGTAACTCCATACGCGTATTGCCCTCATCCATTCATTGCCATATGTGTATTGCCTTAACCAATACGCGTATTGCCTTGAGTGATACGCGTATGGGCAGTGGGAAACCAGAATTTTTCTGCAGAATTTTTTCTGCGAAATTCAACCAAACCCACTCCAATTTTTCACCTAAACACCAGAAAATTGCCAATAGATAGCATAATAACATATACCTAACAATTTAATCAGATTCTAACAATTTCACATATTATGGGTTTTTGTTCAATATCACATTTCAATCCAAAAACAACCAAATACAAACATACATAATCATACACAAGTATAACATAATCGAGTTTCGCACCCTTACCCGATTTAATCGTGTTTGGAAAGTCGGTTGATCGATTTTCTTCTTTTCCAAGTTTTTCTCTCTTTTCTCCTTTCTCTTCTCTTTCCTTTCCCTTTTCCTTCTTCTCTTTTTCTTTCTCTCTAATTTTCTCTCTTGTTATTTTTATTTTCTAACTTAAAGAAAAATAAAGTGAAATAACCAAAATACCCCTACACTCAAATATCTCGCAAACGCTCTCAAAACGCGATAAAACATATTCAGGAGGAAAAATAATATATTATCAAATAAAAGTCAATAATAAAATAATCAAATCGACTCGATTAAATAAAACTAACTAAAACTGGGGCGTTACACCTTGAATCTTCTTCCTCTCTTCTTCTAAACGCGTGTTATTGTTGTTTGAAGCTGTTGAAATGAATCTCGATTGATGTTGTTGAGTGAAGGAATTGATGAGGTGTTGAAGTTGAATTGAAGCTTATGTGAAAGGTTGAGGATGGATTCAGGCAGAGTATTTTTAGGTTAGGAAAGCTTGCTTCAAAATGAGTGAAAGGTTGTTGTATTTATAGATGAATGAGTGAGATAAAGCTTGGTCGTTTTGTGATTTTTGTTGCGTTTCGTTTCATGACGTGCTCACGTAATTGTTGCAATTCATGTGTCCTTTTGGTTTTGAACTCTTTGCAACTTGTGTGAACTTTATTGATGTCGTTTTGAAATTCGTTAGTGTTTTGCTCCATACATATTGTGTGACTTCCTTTCAATTATTCTTGCTGCAGTTTATGCGTTGTGATGTTGTTTACGTTGCAAGTCGTTTCATGTTTCATTCTCTCTGTTTGGCAAAGTTTGTGTAGGGTCACATTATTTTGGCAAGGTTGGCTGAAGCTTGGAAGGGCTTGACGACTTAGATACAATGCTTCATGTGATGACTTGCTTTGGATGTGAATTATAGCAGCTTATGCATGTGTGCGTGGGATGCGGCTCATGGTGTTTGGAAAGTGATGTAACACGACAACTTGTAGCATGAGGAACATTGGCTCGCGCGGCTCATGTAGCTTGTTCGTGATGCTGCCTTTCTTCTTTGTTCTTGTCAATTTGCAATAGTAATGGGCCATGTACATAAGTCTTGGACTTTGTTTTTTCTTTTTTCCAAACTTTGTACTGACTGGACTTTATAGTGTGATATTTCCATGAGCTTGTGGCATGATAACTTTGATAACATAAAGGATGTGGTTGAAATTTGGAGCATGATGAAGGTGGATCGTGTAACACTTCATGAGCATATATATTCCCATACTACTTTTTGTAACTTTGCAATTAATAAGTGTATGGGCCTATGTGAACTGTTTTTTTTTATAATTGATTTTTGGGTATATGAAATAAAAATGGTAATGATAAAATGAACGTGGGTTTGAATTAAATTAGTAAACGGGCCCATAATGAATTTTGACCCTCCAAAATTGAATCAAACCAAGATTTTGAAATTGAACTTAAATGAAACAATCATTGGATCTTGACTGGAATTCTATAATTAAATCCTGACTTTGGCTAAAAGTGAACAACAACTTGCAATAATCTTCTGACATCCTTGAATTAATTTTGCCTTTGATCAAACTTGAATCAAACTTGAAATTAATCAGAATAGATGGTCTGCTTGAATTTGTCTTGAACCAATGACAAGGACACATAATCAAGACTTACAATGACTTGAAATATAGTCTGAATACCCTGAATTGACCACCATTAAAAATCCACTGATGCACCAAATCGAATAACAATAGATCTCAAAATCTCTTATAAAAATTAAATCTAGAATCGCTTTGAATTTGTCTGAATCAAACTCTGAGAAAATAAATCCACAGATGAACATAATTTGGATTGATAGACCATTTGATTCTGATTTTGAACCAGACTTCACATGAATCACTGCTTGATAATCTGATGAGTTCCAATACAGAACAATTTGACCTTGAATACACATTGCCTGAAAGATAACAACTGATGCAGGTAACTTGTAATTGAAGCAATTTCTTGATAGTTTGACCAAGATTAGATTAAACTTCCATCTGATCTTGATTTGAATGATCAACCATAGTTGATTTTTAGCCAGGATCTTGCCTTCAATCTCCCTACAAAACCCTAAACACACAGAGAAGAAGAAACAAGCAAACTACAAAATATTTTTGGTAATTTGGTTAGAGGTTAGTAAACATAAACAAACATAAAGCAAGTAGGAAATACATGTGAGGGATATTTTTCTATCTACCTTGTTTTAATGATATCAACAAACATGTAAGAAATTAGATTGTAATTTGAGCGGTATCACTTCACGTGTCGGGCATATTACGTCTAACCATTATCGTTCATGTGTCTAGATGTATAGGACCTTGTCTCTCCCAAAAATAAATGTACATTATCATTTTAGCGGTGTCTAGTATGTGTTTCTGATCTTGGTCAGGTGAAAATGCTCAGAAAATTGAATTTCCAAAAAAAATGCAGTTCATGCGCTGACCCTTCCAGTTCATGCGCTAACCTCAAAATTCATGCACTGACCTAGCAAATCCTGCGGGAAAGCGCACAACTTAATTAACACAAAAACTTGCTTCTATGCGTCGACGCATGAGGTCAGTAGGTCGACGCTTGACTTCAAAATTCTGTGTTTTTTACTTAATTTTTTTTCTGTTATTTCTGTTATTATTTTTGTGGGTCATTTTATTTTCCTATAAATAGTTTTGGTCATCCTTTTATTCTACTAACAAGAAACGTGAAAGATATATGTTATTTCTCTCTTCATCTTCATCTTCTTCATTGAGTAAACAAACAATCACACATAATCATCCTTGTTTGTGTCGCCCATTGTTCGAAGTGATAACGTTCAGAAATTAGGAAGTGTGATCTTCGTTTTCTGGGTTGAGAGCTTGGCAGGTGTTTCTTGAATAAAACCAGTTGGTTTGTCCTCTAAGAATCGGATTGATTTTGGGGGTTTTTTGCACAAACCTATTCATTCTACAGGGATTCGGCTGGGCGGAGGTAACCGGAAATTGGAGCAATTGTTTCGGTTTAGTAGCTGTAATCAGAGGATCGTAGAAGAAAGGTTTGGGTTTGAATTTTTGGTAGATCACAATTGATCGAGTGAAGGTAACCGATGAACGGTGGATTCTTACGGTTTAGTAGCGTGGGATGATAAATGGATCAACCATATTCGAAGGATTTGATTCATCTTGAATCAAGGGGAGAGAAAATTCTGCATCAACGATCGAAGACGTTCGAGGGTTTGGATGTTCACGGTTTTCTCTTGTATAAACAATTTGCAACAACTTTATATATACATATCTCAATTCCATTTGTGGAGTTAGGGGCAGACGTACCCAAAGCGAGGACGATTGGGGAACTGCCTAATCAAATCGTGTTTGTTCTCTCTCTCTTTAACTCTTTTACATTTCAGTCTGTTCGAATTTGTGAAGTCGCAAGTTATTGAAATTCCTGTCGTAGAGTAATTGTAAGCTGATAAACTATTTTGTTAAATTGATACAATTCCTTGAATTGTATCTTGGAGCAGCTGTACATTACCCTCCATAGAAATTCTGCAATTGGTATGTTTACACACACTAGGTGTTTAATAATTTGTTTCAGAGCAAATTTCGAACACGTTGCCTTAAATTGCTTATCACTTTACCTCATTGGATTGGAATAAACGTCAAGCAAGTGAAATTCTGTTGACTGCGTTTTTAAGTGTAGTAATCAAACTGGGTTTTTCTCTTCCATACTCATTCCCGATATATTCGTGCATATCCGATCCTTTTAGTAGAAGGTTCGTTGTAGACGATCTATCCAGTGGTTGCTTCCTTTAAACATTTTTTAAAACAATTTTTTGTAATCCATTTGCGTGTAAAACTCAAGGGATCTATTCAACCCCCCCTCTTCTAAATCCATAGCCATCGTCTAACAAGTGGTATCACGAGCTCCGGTTTAATCTGGTGCTTCGGTAAAACTTCTTGGATCATGGCGAACGAACCTAAAGGGGCTTATAATAGAGCTCTAGTTTTTACAGGCGAAAATTACAGCTACTGGAAGGATTGTATGCGCGTCCATATTAATTCCATAGATCGGAAGGTTTGGAACGTTATCTTAAACGGTCCCATGCAAATTACTATGTGTTGTACCCCAAAATTTTACCCTCATTTTTCTGCTAGTTGATGCTTTATTTATTTTTCTCTCTATTTTAATTTAGTATTTATTTTAGTGTTTTATTTGTTTTTATTTTAATTTAATTTCAATATGGCTCTTTTTTTATTTTATTTATATTTTATTGTCCTATTTTTTTATTAATTTAAATTAATCTCAAATTAATTTTTGCATTAGTTTAATTATTTAGATTAATTGTTAATTGGGTTTATTATTTTTTTAATTAACATTATAATTAATAGTTATTATTATTTAGCATGTTCAAATTAATTTAAAAGAAAGAGTTTTCATTTCCATAAGCCCAATGTACAAATGTGCTACAAGCTATGTGGAAATGAATTCATAGCGGACCAATAGGAATCAAGCAATGCTTTGTTTGACTTTTCAACCCAATTCATCAGCCAATGGAGCAGCGACATGTGGCACTAGAGAAACCAAAAGCAACCAAAATATGCTCTTCTTCCTCATTCATGGTCACGAGTTCCAGATAGAAGAAAAATTCAAACACCAAGCGAACCAATTCATCCAAAACCGTTTTGTCCGTTTCCTTAGGCGCGTTTTCTTTTCCCCAAATCATTCCCGTTTCAGCTTTCAAGGCTTGGTTCATTTAAAGTGGTTCTGAAGCATTGCTTGTTTAAGCATATGACCTGCTCCTCCTGCAAACCGTGAAAACGACAAGCCACCAACGATCAAAAAAATTCAAAATAATGTAAGAACAATTTCTGTTTTCTGGGAATATATATAATAGAGGAAGAGAAGAGGAGAGGGGGGCGAAAAACACTCAAAAAAAAGGGAACCTTTATCTCAACTTCCAAAACCTCCTTACTCCACCTTGCAACATTACACCAAAACTTCTGCACAAAACCAGACATATCCACCACACATAAGCTTCCGTCGAAAACCATTTACACGACCTCCACTCTCCCTTTTAATTTCTGGCCTATGTAACAACACACAACACCGTCCGTTACCATCCACAAAATCCCAGCACCATCAAGACACTCTACAACAATAAACCACCCAGCTTCTCCGCCTTCACCAATATCAACAACAACCTTCAAGTTCTCTTCCTCTCCTTCAAATAGAACCCGCCTCCTCAGATACCAAATCTTCAAACAATCACGCCGAAGCCGTTTTTGAACCTTCAAACCACAAATCAAACGCTAACCCTCAGAACCGAAAACCATCCAACAACACATTTCACAGCAACCTCTCACCTCCATCAAACACCAACAACAACAACTAAAACAAACTCAATCTTTTTCTTCTCCTTTGCTCAACCCAACCGAAACGTCACCACCTTTCACGAAACCTTCTTTCCACCAGCTTCACCAGAATTTCCAACACAATCTCAGAACAAAATTTTGAAAACCCAAAACAGGACCCCCTTTTTTAACCTAACCAACAAAGTTCCACAACTTGCTTCAACACTTTCATCGCATCATATCACGACAACCACAATACTACCAGAAGGAGATGAAGACAGATGTTTTGAGCGAAACACAATGAGTCTAATCGTACAAACCTGAGAAAGAGAAATCGATGGGATTTGAGACGAAGGCGAGTGAGATGGATCCAAACTAAAGCCTTAGTTCGCGAGAAAAGTTACAGAAGATTGAGAGTGTTTCGACCTTGATTCGATGTTGGTTCTTTTTTCGACTCGTCTCGTCCCTTTTCAATCTGCTTGTTGCGTTGATGCATTGGTTATATGTGTTCTTTGTGAGATTTGGTGATGGACAGTGTTGTTGTTTGTAACCTAATTCTTTTTCTTTCTTTTTTCTAGCTAAAACCGTACCGGGTTGGTAACTGGGTTTTGGGCCCATATGATTTCTCTCACCACCCTCAAATCCAGACGCACCACCCTTCTTTTTGTTTTTTATGTTGCTTTTGGGCTTTTCAGCCCATCCTTTCTTTTTATTTACACCCTTCAAATCCAGCCCCCCCCCCCCCCCTTTTTTTTTTTTTAATCATTTTCATTTATCAACTTTTTTTAACAAGTTTTTATAATTTTTAATCTCTAGTTTTTCTATGTTTACTCATCTTATTCATGTTAATCCACTTAACTTAGTGGTTCATTGCATTTCTTTTAGTTTGGCCAATGATATCGTATAAATTTTGACTTTGTTGATTATCTCAAAATCACTAAAAGTCTAAATTTGTAGGAGGCCACTTTTTTTTCTATTTTGGTCGATGAAAGTTAAAAATCTAAGATTATCGATTTGTCGATTAAATCTTGATTTAAACGAGACCAACTTGATTTTTATACCGATTTTATTTTGGTCGATGAAAATCAGATACCAAGATTATCGATCCTCCGATTTAAATCTTGATTAAGACGAGATCAACCTTATCTTTATTTCATAATCTTTATTTAGGCAGATGACGTTACACAAATCTTGACTTTGATTATTTCAAATCAATAAAGTCTTGATAAATGTGAGGCTACTTTTTTTTGTTGGTCAATGAAAGTCAAACATTAAGATTATCGATTTCTCGATTAAATCTTGATTTAGACGAGACCGATTTTATTTTTTTCATTTCGATTCCATTTTCTTTATTTTGGTCGATGACATAACAAACCTCATGGTTTGGTTGATTTCATTGAGTTGACAAGACTTTGATCAACACGAGACCATTTTTCTCTTTATTTCAATTTTATTCATCTATTTAGTCGATGAAAGTCAAGAATCATTGATTATCAAGTTCTCGATTAAATCTTGATTAAGACGAGACTATTTCTATTTTGTTTCATCTCATATCTTATTCGTGTCTTTTACATCATCATACTTGAATTGTTATCTTTTAGAATCTTTATAACTGTTATCTTTCCCCCATTCCAAAGGAAGGTGATTAATGTTGACTCTTAAAGTCATAGCCCCACCTTAACCTAGTAGCCTCATAAGAGCTAAACCTTATTTCTTGGCCTCATCAGAGCCATGAAATCATAACTAGCCTTAGGAAAGAGTTTTACAACTCTATGTGATATTCATCCTAATGAATACTCACTTTCCCTATTGACTAAAACTTCAACATAGGACCATTATAACTTAGATTTAGAGAGTTCTTGAACTCTAGAATGAGCTTGTACTCATTCTCCCTTGTGAACTTTGACCATAGTCAAAAGTTCATTACTTAGTAGAACTACGCATACTCTGATTCTATTCCCGAGGATACGTAGGCGCAAGGTGCGATGCCTTGTCGAGTATACTTAGATACTAACCCCTAGGGTTTCAACCTTTAGCATAGAACCTTAGCAAGCGAGTGAGATATAACAAGTAAAACAAGAGGTTCCCGTAGAGTACTACGGACGTTTAGGGTGCTAATACTTTCCCTAGGCGTAACCAACCCCCGAACCTTAGATCTCCCTCCTTTAGGTTTTTCTAACGATCTTGAACCTTTCCTTTGGATAAATCAAAGTCGGTTGTAAAAGAAAATGATGCAAGTTAATAAATAGTTTGTTATCCAATTTTCACTGCAACACTATGACTAACGCGGAAGGCATTGTCGTTCCTAAACCCGAAGACTAATGGACTGAGGAGGACGAGAAAAAGTACAGCTATGATTGGAAGGCTCGTAATATGATCATCTCCTCCTTGGGAGTTGACGAGTATTATCGAGTCTCCCATTGTGAAACGGCCAAAGCCATGTGGGATGCTTTACAAGTAGCCCACGAAGGCACTAATGATGTTAAGATGGCCCGTATTAATACACTAACGCAAGAGTTTGATTTGTTTTACATGAAGCAAGGGGAAACCATTGCTGATATGCAAACACGATTCACTCATATTATCAACAAATTGCATGTTCTTGGTAAACCAATTCCAAATGAGGTTTCTACTAACAAAATTCTGAGGTGTCTTAACAGGGAATGACAACCGAAGGTCACCGCTATCAAGGAGGCCAATGATCTTGCTACATTAGACCTCACAACACTTTTTGGTAAACTAGATGAGCATGAGCAAGTGCTCATTGGCTTGGAAAAGCCTGAAAAGAGCATAAAGAAGGAGAAGATAAAAGATACGGAAAAGAAGTCGATTGCTCTTAAGGCTTCTTGTTCTAAGTCCACACACCAAGAGCTTAGTGATAGTGAAACCAACAACGACAAAGATGATGAATCCGGAGAAGACATGGGTCTATTTGTGAAGAGATACAATAGGTATGTACGGAAGAACGAGATCCAACACTCGGATAAGAATCTAGTCAAGTTTAGGAAGCAATCTAGAAACGAAGGAAATAAGAGTAGCAAAGCCAAAGGATCTTGCTTCAATTGTGGGAAATCCGGACTATCCATTGCTTAAGAAGGACAAAGACAAAGACAAGGGTCGTCAAAATAAGAAGTCAAATAAGTCAAGACGAGCTTACATCGCTTGGGAAAGCGATAGTGAGTCCGAAAAAGGGGATAGCTCAAGTGACGAAAGCGAATCCGTAAACCTATGTCTTATGGCTCAACGAAGCAAGAAAAAGGAGGTAAAGCACTCTAAATATGAAAATTCTCATAATATGTCTCATGCTGAATTAGTAAGAGCTTTTGATACATTGCACCATGAGGCTAAGGAAGCTTTTCAACGCTTAGCCTCAAACAAAAAGATTTTTAGATACTTGGAGAAAAAGGTTGCCGATTCCGAAAGGAAATTGGAGGATCTTAAAAACTCCATGGTGGATGTATCAAAAACTAAGATTGATGAGAATAAGTCTCCATGGTTCAAGTTTTGGGGTTGTGAGACTTGTCGTATTTGGCAAGAAGAGGTGAGAACCCTCAAAGCCAAGTTAGACAAGGCTCTTAAGCCTAAAATTACATTTGCTATTGATCGATCACATTATCGAGAAAGTATGAACAACCCGTATCAAAAGTATACGTATGTGATTTGAGATAGTGATAACAAACGTAAGTTCCAAATGAACCGTGATTGCTTATATTGTTGCAAGCCTGGTCATACTATTGCTAAATGTCGGTGTAGAAGATTTCTTGTTCCAAAAGGCATTTATCAATGGTTACCCAAGGGATGTCTTGGTTTCACTCACCTTGAAGGACCCAATGAGAATTGGGTACCTACTCTCCCTTGATTGTTTTTGTAGGTACAAAGTCTTGAGACCACCGAAAGAAGATGGGTTCTGGATAGTGGCTGCTCGAGACATATGACCGGCGACATATCTCTTTTCATCGACTTCCGTGGCGAAGAAAAAGGGGTTTGTCACCTACGGAGACAACAATAAGGGACAGATTCTTGGCAAAGGTAGTGTAGGTAATCCCTCATCTACTACTATCTCTGATGTGCTACTTGTGGAAGGCCTTAGACACAACCTTTTAAGCATTAGTCAACTATGTGACAAGAATTATAAAATATCTTTTTCAAAGGATTGTTGCATAGTTGAAGATAGCGATAAAAAGAATGTGTTTAAGGGCTTGAGGGTGAACAACGTCTATATGCTAGACTTAAATAAGGTATCGTTGAATGAAGACAAGTGTCTAGTCGCTATGAATGAAGATTCATGGTTGTGGCATCGATGGTTGGCTCACATCAACTTTAAGTTGCTTAACAAAATTGTCTCTAAAGACCTAGTCATCGGTTTTCCCAAAATTAAATTCACAAAGGATCACCTTTGTGATGCGTGTCAAATAGGAAAGCAAACAAGGATCTCATTTAAATATAAAAACATCGTTTCAACTATGAGACCCCTTGAGCTCCTCCATATGGACCTCTTTGGACCATCTAGGGTTAAAAGTCTAGGTGGTAACTATTATGGGTTTGTTATAGTCGATGATTTTTCTAGGTTTTTCTGGACAATTTTCTTAGCAAATAAGAGTGATACCTTTTCGGCCTTTGAACGATTTGCTAAGTTATCTCAGAATAAGCTAAACACAAACATTAGGCCAATTAGAAGTGACCATGGGGGTGAGTTTGAAAATCATTTGTTTGAAGCATTTTATGATTCCAACGGAATTGATCATAATTTTTCCGCACCACGCACCCCTCAACAAAATGGGGTAGTGGAACGTAAAAAGATAGTTTTGGAAGAACTTGGAAGGACTATGATCAATGATAGTGGATTACCAAAATACTTTTGGGCCGACGTCATAAGTACGACTTGTTATATTTTGAATAGGGTGCTCATCCGGCCTATTCTAAACAAGACACCGTATGAGCTTTTAAAAGGGCGTAAGCCAAATATCTCTCACCTTCATATATTTGGCTGCAAATGTTTTGTGTTAAACAATGGGAAAGAGAATCTTGTTAAGTTTGATGCCAAGGCCGACGAGGGTATTTTTCTTGGATACTCTCAGTCAAGTAAAGCGTATAGAATTTATAATAAAAGGTTACGTGTAGTTGAAGAGTCAGTTCATGTTACCTTTGACGAGTCTTATCCGAGAAATGTCGGAGAAGGTAGTTCTTTTCATGGTGCAGGTGTACCTACTGAAGATATACTCAAGGACACTGATAAGGGAACTGATCAGCCTGAAGCAGTGCGTATTGAGGAGGAAAAGGATCACCAGCCAGTGAAAAGTGAGGATGACCATCATGCTGATAAAGATGAACTTCCTCCAGCTTGGAAGTCTTCAAAAGACCATCCAATTGACAACATTCTCGGTGATATCTCTAAGGGAGTAACCACTCGCTCTAAACTTAATAATTTTTGCTATTACTCTGCTTTTGTCTCCCAAGTTGAACCTAAAAATGCTAAGGAGGCGTTACTCAATGAGCATTGGTTTTTGTCAATGCAAGATGAACTAAACCAATTCAGGAGAAATGAGGTTTGGGACCTTGTCCCCCCCTCCGCGAGATCATCGAGTAATCGGCACCCGATGGGTGTTTAGGAATAAACTTGATGAAAATGGAGTAATAACACGTAACAAAGCGCAACTTGTAGCGCAAGGCTATAACCAAGAGGAAGGAATCGACTATGAGGAAACTTATGCGCCGGTTTCCCGACTCGAGGCTATACGCCTTTTACTTGCTTATGCTTGCACTAAAAAATTTCAAATTATTCCAAATGGATGTTAAAAGTGCATTCCTTAATCGATATATAAATGAAGAGGTTTATGTTGCCCAACCTCCAGGTTTTGAATCTCATGAATATCCTGATCATGTCTACAAACTTAAACGTGCTTTGTACGGACTTAAACAAGCCCCTAGGGCTTGGTATAAACGTCTAAGCAAATTTCTACTTGATCAAGGGTATTCAAGAGGAAAGGTTGACACAACCCTCTTTATTAAACGTCAAGGAAAACACTTAATTTTGGTACAAATTTATGTTGACGATATTATATTTGGGTCTACTAACATGACATTGGTCAAGGAGTTTTCTAGTTTGATGCATGGGGAGTTTGAAATGAGCATGATGGGGGAGCTCAACTATTTCCTCGGATTGTAAATTAAACAACTTGAATAGGGCACATTCGTGAGTCAAATGAAATATTGTCTTGAGTTACTAAAACGTTTTGATATGCTAAACTGCAAAGCAATAGACACTCCTATGCCTACAAGTGCTAATCTTGATCGTGGTGCAAAAAGGGTAAGGATCTTGAGGTAAAGAAGTATCGAGGTATGATAGGATCTCTTCTTTATCTTACCGCATCATGTGTCGATATAATGTTTAGTGTATGCATGTGTGCGAGGTATCAGGCACATCCCAAGGAATCCCACTTAAAGGCTGTTAAGCGCATACTTCGATACCTATCTGGTACTCCAAAGTATGGGCTGTGGTATTCCAAAGGTAGTGCTTGTTCCTTAGTTGGCTACTCCGATTCCGACTTTGTCGGGTGCAAGGTGGATAGGAAAAGTACTAGTGGTACGTGACACCTTTTCGCAAATTCCTTGGTAAGTTGGCATAGCAAGAAACAGGTTTCCGCTGCTTTGTCAACAGCCGAGGCGGAATACGTTGCCGCCGGTAGTTGTTGTGCTCAAGTCTTATGGCTTAAACAACAATTGCTTGATTTCAATTTAAAACTTGAGCGTATTCCAATTTTGTGCGATAACACTAGTGCGATTAACCTAACTAAGAACCCCGTATTGCATTCACGCACCAAGCATATCGAAATATGCCATCATTTTCTTCGGGATCATGTAGAGAATGGTGATGTGATTTTTGAGCACGTTGACACTAAAAACCAACTTGCTGATATTTTTACAAAACCATTAGCCACAGAGACATTCTTTCATATCCGTAGGGAACTTGGCATTCTCGATATCTCGGATCGTGCTTAATAACCTCTTAAGGTAGTTGTTGTACCCCAAATTTTACCCCTTAGATGTCATATTTTCTTGCACCTGCATTTAGACCTCAATCATATATGCATTGTCAACTAATCATTTCTTTTTGCAAGTCGTTTCTTTTTATTGTGGAAGATAGGGTTTACATAAAAAGGACAAGGTCTCCCTAATACATCTGTTGGCCAAATGCAACCATTTGAATCTACATGCATCCAAGAATACTTTTTCGACAAGAAATCAAAGGGTTCGCCAAGACAAGTCAACCATTGCCTTTCATGTCAAGCAAAGTGTGATCCCCAGTCTTGTGAAATTATGCCATGTGTTAACAAAAATCCTTGGAATCCACTTTTGAGCCTTAAAGATTTTTTCTCTTAAGTGCAAGAATTTTTCATGGAGATAAAATATTCACCAAGGTGTAACATATCAAAGTGGTGCCATGGGAGGATTTAATTTTGCTATTTCCTAAGTTTGTTCCCGTGACATTTCTTTGTTCATGGACATATGGTTTCTATTGGACCCAAATGTGTCATTTGGATCAAAGGCCATAAGGTGGTGAGAATTCAAAGTGGTGCTCCCGTATTGGTTAAGTAACAAGGCCCCATGCATCTAGTTTAATTCTTGTGCCTCTTATTATTATTTGAAAAAGTCTGAAGATGCTTTGCTTCAAAAACAAGTTTCATGGAGTCACTAAATGTTACCTTTTTTAGCTTACTCTCTCCTGACGAAGCCAAAAGCTTTCTAGGCTCCCATAATGGATCGATGAAACAAGGTGGCTCAACACAAGAGGCCTGTGTTCATGAGCAGAGAATCCGTATTTTCAATTCCAACTATTACTTATTTTTGCTTTCTCTCTCATGGCACATTAAAAAGAGGTTTTGGAATAACCATTAAAAAATGAAAATAACAGACTGCACCACCACCTCCTCCGCTGCACTTGTTTAGCATGGTGATCTCCAAGGATTGACTAAGATCAACGGCTGAAGGGAGTAAGGCACAAACCCTAATTCCTTACCCAGCAGGCCATGCAAACCCTAATTTGTTCTCCTACGGATAATGCTTTGCTCCATTGTGTCTCCAATACCCGGATCAGTTTGCTTCACCTATAAAAGGAGACCACTTCTCCTTTGTCCAATACACCAGAAATTGCCAAGAAATTTCTCTCTACTTCTCCCTCCCATAATCCTGCAAGTAATCCTCAAACTTGCAAGGAATTCATCATTTTCCATTCCCTCTGTAACACACAGAAACACCACCAAAAAAAGGCACCGAGAAAAATATCAAGAAACTCTCTCAAAATCTCTCCACTTTTCCATTTTTTTAAGATCTGCAAGTAACCTTCAAAGCTTGCAAGAAACTTATCCTTTTTATACCCTCTGTAAACACCTCAAACCTCCATTATCTTAACCACCAAAGCTCGTGTTTCTTTCTGAGAGGTTGGCTCTGTAGCAGTTGAGAAAGGGAAGCTTATCCACCATTTCCAGAAACCCTTACCTGTGAAGAAGCAGTGGACTCTCTCCACTAGGTATCACTCTATTTCACTCTGTTTATATACGTGATAATCATTCGTTTCATATTTGCACCATTCTGTCATTATATTTATCATCTCATTATCGTCTAATTCCATGATCATTCTGCTCCATATTGTTATCATGTTGTTATATTAGTTATTGTCTGGTTATTAATTGTTTCTGTGTTAAAATCGTTAATATGAAATTCTGTTTTGATCGTTAACTGGGTTCGTGAAAACTGAACGAAAATATGAGAGTTTGAGATGGCCCTCGCCAATATTGTTGGTGGCGTCCGCCACACCCTTTTTTAAGAAGAAAAATATAATAAAATAAAATGGTGCATGCAAAAGAAATATTAAAAAACCACACCACATAAAAAAACAAAAAGAAATAATAATAAAACAGACACCACACCTGGCCCCCGGCAGGTGAGGGGTTGCGCAAGCCACCCTTTGCACTAACCAAGAGGCATGGCGCAAGCCACCCTTGGGGCATGGCGCAAGCCACCCTTGGTGCATGGCGCAAGCCACTTGCAACCATGGCACCATCCACTTAGTGAGGCATGGCGCAAGCCACTTGCCACTGTGGCGCAAGCCACTCACTAAGTGGCACCCCACTCTTTTTTTTTTATTTTGTTTTTTTAATTATTTATTACTTTTTTATCTTATCTAAAAAAACAACAAAAACAAAACATGCCTAACTTCATTTTGTAATCAACTACTGTTTCTTTCTAATAAAAAGAAGAAAAATATTGCATGCTGAAACTTATGGATTCCTTTGAATTTCGTTTCGTAATTGTAAACAAAAACTTTATAATGAGAGTGTTATTTATATTTTCCTGGCCTATGTTACTAATTTGCATGACTTTAAATGCATTAGTTTTTAAACTGTGAGAATGTTATTTCTGCCATACTTGTTATATTTGTGTGACTCGTTTATCCTTGTTGTTTATCATAATCTTTTGAATTCTATTTCATATGTTAATGCTTACTGTTTGGAATTCTTTAACTAATATGCTTCATTGTATTTCAACCCCATTATAACTCTTGTTTACAAGATGTTATTCTTTCCCTTCCTTCCAAAGGAAAAGTTTTTCTATTAACCTCAAAGTCATAGAAAACTCATTGTAACCTTTGACCTCATAGTCTTAGGCATCCACCCCTCCTTGACCTCATAGTCATAGGATCCCCTCTTGACCTCATAGTCATAAAGTAATCTTAAACCTTTGACCTCATAATCATAGGAAGCCCTTGACCTCATAGTCATTGGCAATATCTTCAACCTTTGACCTCATAGTCATAGGTAAAGCTTTGACCTCATAGTCATAGCAATCCTCTATTGACATCATAGTCATAGAAAAGTCTCTCTATGGACCTCATAGTCATAGATAGCTCATTACCGTCCTTTGACCTCATAGTCATAGGATTCCCTCTTGACCTCATAGTCATAGAGCTACCTTTAACCTTTGACCTCATAGTCATAGGTAAGCTTTGACCTCATAGTCATAGCCATCCTCCATTGACCTCATGGTCATGGAAAAGTCTCTCTATTGACCGCATAGTCATAGATAGCTCATTACCATCTTGACCTCATAGTCATCTTACCACCTTGAACTCATAGTCATAGGTAGCATAAGCTTTGACCTCATAGTCATAGCCCTCTCTTCAACCTTTGACCTCATAGTCATAGGAACTTCTCATGGCCTCATAGTCATAGAGTTACATCTTACCTTTGACCTCATAGTCATAGGAAGCCCTTGACCTCATAGTCATTGGCAACATCTTCAACCTTTGACATCATAGTCATAGGAACTTCTCATGGCCTCATAGTCATAGAGTTACATCTTACCTTTGACTTCATAGTCATAGGAAGCCCTTGGCCTCATAGTCATTGGCAACATCTTTAACCTTTGACCTCATAGTCATAGGAACCTCTCATGGCCTCATAGTCATAGAGTTACATCCGTTCACCTTTGACCTCATAGTCATAGGCAAGCTTTGACCTCATAGTCATAGCCCTCCGTTCACCTTTGACCTCATAGTCATAGGCAAGCTTTGACCTCATAGCCATAGCCCTCCGTTCACCTTGGACCTCATAGTTTTAGGCAACCTTTAACCTCATAGTCATAGGCAAGCTTTGACCTCATAGTCATAGCCATTCCCCCATTGACCTCATAGTCATGGAAAAGTCTCTCTATTGACCTCATAGTCATAGATAGGTCATTATCTTCCTTTGACCTCATAGTCATAGGATTCCCTCTTGACCTCATAGTCATAGGGCCATCTTTAACCTCTGACCTCATAGTCATAGGCAACCTTTGACCTCGTAGTCATAGGATTCCCTCTTGACCTCATAGTCATATGGCCATCTTTAACCTCTGACCTCATAGTCATAGGCAACCTTTGACCTCATAGTCATAGCCATTCCCCATTGACCTCATAGTCATGGAAAAGTCTCTCTATTGACCTCATAGTCATAGATAGCTCATTATCTTCCTTTGACCTCATAGTCATAGGATTCCCTCTTGACCTCATAGTCATAGGGCCATCTTTAACCTCTGACCTCATAGTCATAGGCAACCTTTGACCTCATAGTCATAGGATTCCCTCTTGACCTCATAGTCATAGGGTCATCTTTAACCTCTGACCTCATAGTCATAGGCAACCTTTGACCTCATAGTCATAGGCAAGCTTTGACCTCATAGTCATAGCCATCCTCTATTGACCTCATAGTCATGGAAAAGTCTCTCTATTGACCTCATAGTCATAGATAGCTCATTATCACCTTGGCCTCATAGCCATCTAGCCTTTGACCTCATAGTCATTAGCAACATCTTTACCTTATCCTTAGCAAGCAAATATAACATAACACAAACAAAACAAGAGGTTCATGTAGAGTACTACAGATATTAAGGGTGTTAATACCTTCCCTTAGTATAACCAACCCCCGAACCTTAGATCTCCCCCCTTTAGGTTTTCTAGATCTTGAACCTTTCCTTTGGAAAAATCAAAGTCGGTGGTGAACTTCAAAGTTTTGCGATGCAAGTTAATTAATAGCTTGTTATCTGATTCTCACCGCAACAGTAGTGATCTTCACATATATACATGCTCGTTTATTCTTTTAACTAACAATGCAAAGAGATATTTAGCTATATGTGAGGGCTCTTATCGTCAGGATAATCAAGGTAATATCGTTCCGATTTATAGATGTTTATCATGTTTGTGCCATATTAATTACTCTAAACTTGATGTTTATTGCATTTTGAGCACTTATCATTCATGTGGATGTTTTGGTCAATATATGTGCTTGTTTATTTATCTTTTGGAACTTAAATTGCAAAAATTTCATTTCTGGCTCATGTTTAAATGTGCATGCGTCGACGCATGACTTATGCGCTGACCTAGGATAAACTTTCGGGAAAGCGCATAACCAAATGTTCAATTTTTTAAGAAAATTTATGAATCATGCACCGACGCACAGATCCATAGGTCGACGCATAAACTAAACATTCAGACTTCCTTCTTTACTGGGACGCGTGCGCTGACCTAGTCTTGCCTATTTTCACTACATATTTTCATTGCACATTGATGTATGTTTATTGCATGTCATCTCATTAGATTTTGTGGTCAATCTCTCCTTATCTTCCTCTATTAAACCTCATCAATAACCATTATTCTCCACTAAATCATCATCAAAAACCCTAAAAATCAAAAACCCACCAAGAGAAAATTCTCTATATTTCTACTACAAGGGTTTCTAAGGGATGCACACATCTCCTCTTCACTTTCTGCGAAAATCAAGTGTCATCATCTCCTTTCAACTCTTCTTCAACCATGGCTTCAAGAAGAAATCCAAGTAGAAGGGGAACAAGAGGTTCATCTTCACAACCAGCACCAACCAGAGCATCATCTTCACAACGGGCAACCTTTAAGTCTTTAATTTCCGAAAGACTAGCTATTCCTTTTGAGCAACTATTCTGTAACCGTGCGGTTATAAGACAACATGGCTTTTATCCTCTGATGGGTCCAGATTTTCACATTCCTGAGATTTCTGAACTTGTGAATTTTCAAAATCTTGGTGAATTTCTAGAATGTGATGATAAGTATAGTGAAGATTTGACTCAGTTGTTCTACTGTGGGATCAAGGGTAAATTTCATGGGGCTGAATTTAATTTTTCTATGAATAATGCACAATTTGAAGTGACCAATGATGTAAGGTCTACACTGTTTGTCGTGGACACTGATGACACTCTCCCAAAGGTCACGGATAAAGTTTTTGTTGAGAACTATGAGTTCAAAACTGCTCTGAATTCGATGTTACAGGAACCATATCCAGATGATATTGTAGCAAGTGGAGTATTTCCGAAAAATGTCACTACCGGCCACTTGAAATTTAAAGACCGAATTCTTCAATGGATTGTTGCTCGCATCTTGAGGCCTAAGAAAGGAGGGTACTCAAGAGTTGAGCAGGCAGAGGTTCATCTCATCTATATTCTAAAGAATCGGATCAAGATTAACTGGCCTTATTATTTTGCTTATAGGATGTTCGTTACTCGCAGCTCCAACAAATTTTCGGCACTTGGTTATGCATCTGTTGTTGCAAACATTTTGAATCACTTTGACATTCCTATTCCAAACATTTGTCATATTCATATTACAGCTGAACAACAATTTCTTGCCAAAACCCTTACCATGATGGGTTACTTTTGGGATTCACGAGAGAACAAGTTTACTTATCGACCTCGTTCCACCCATCTTGAACCTGATGCACCTGTTTGTTGCGGTGAGAATCGGATACCATAGCTATTATGTTAACTAGGATCACAAATCTTAATGTTCACCACCGTCTTTGATTTATCCAAAGGAAAGGTCCCATTGTTGACTGCCATGTCACATATTACCCAAACTTTCTACCTTATATTCTAACCTTAGGATAGGAGTCACCGCACTCCATGCTTATGTTCCGCCGTGAATACTTACACCTCTTTCAACTTAACTTTAACTTTAGAGTCACCGCACTCTATGTAGTGTCTTGCCATAGACGCTACCTCCCCCTGGAACCTTGACCACCGTCAAGAGTTCCTCACCCTCTTTGAGGGGAACTACGAATACTCTGATTCCACTCCCGTCAGGATACGTAGGCACAAGATGCGATGTCTTGGCGAGTATACTTAGATACTTACCCCTAGGTCTTTACCTTAGCAGATACCTTTAGCAAGCAAGCAACGAATAACATAAATAATAACAAGAGGTTCCTGTAGAGTACTACAGATGTTTAGGATGCTAATACCTTCCCTAGGCGTAACCAACCCCCGAACCTTAGATCTCTTAGGTTTTTCCGTTCTTGAACCTTTCCTTTGGATAAATCAAAGACGGTGGTGAACATTAAGATTTGTGATCCTAGTTAACATAATAGCTATGGTATCCGATTCTCACCGCGATAGAAATGGCGACTTCACTGGGGATCTTAACTTAGAGGGTTAGGCCTAACTTGTTTAGTATTCTTGTTTTTCGTGCTTATTTATTATTTTGCTTGTTTATATCTGTTGTGCCTGGTTTTGCTGTGTGCAGGGGTTCTTGAGTGGTGAGGAGTCCTACACCCGGACTTGAGTGCAATTATGATAGGAGATGATATGGTCAAGGATACTTTGACGGAGTCGATTCCTGAAAAGTTAAATTGAGAAAAGCATCGCTCAGTTTAGGTTAATATCAACAATGTTGCTAACGCGAAAATTGAGATCATCGCAACCGAACCGATAAGCCACTACATAATAAAAATCAAATTAAGACACAAAGTTGCAAATCGAAACACGAATTGGTTGGTGTAAAATAGGCGGATTACCACTAGACCAAACCATCGGACGCGTGCACAAAATCGAAACGCAATGCAAGTAAACCGATAAAAATTAATCAACAGGTTGCTACACTTAACGTGGTCATCGCAATCTGGATCTAAATCGTGCAGATTTGAATATATCCAAAAAATGTAAAGCAAAAGGAATTTTAAAACATTTTTTTAAATAATAATGTTGCTAACGCAAAATTGCAATCATCGCAACCGGATCAAACCGACAGAAATGTCACGCATCATGCACCAATATGCAAACAGCATATCGACATAATTCGATCCGAAAAATCTAAAATAAATAAATAAAAAATATATTAAAAAAAAAAATATATATATATATATATATATATATATATATATATGAACTACAGTATATATAACTTATATATAAAATAAAGTATGAATTAGTATGATAGAAAAACGCATGAACAGTGACGAGAAACAAAAAAAACGGCATGTGCGTTATAATATACATATTGCTTGTGTATCGACATGCCGTAAGCCATATGCTGTTATCATCAGTTATCAATAATATATTAATAAAGCAAAGTAACATGAAGCAAAATATTATATTATACTATAAAATGGTAACGTGCGTTATCGGCAACCGTCATAAGCAATAGCATCATACCGACGGTAATTGAAAGAGAGAGATAAACAGTGAGCGGCGATGTTTTCTTGAATTTTTCTCCCCTCTCTTCCACTCCGTACACACATATATATAATGAAACAATTTAGGGTTAACTATTTTTCAAATTGACACTAATATCCTTAGTGTCCATTTTAAGGCCCAAATAACTAATATTAAAATTAAATAAAATTAAAGCTAAATGAAATTTAAACAATTCAATTAAAATAAATTTAAAACAGAAACTACAAATCTTATTTATTTATGAAAAACAATATTAGTTAAAAATACAAATAAATATTTAAAATAAAATAAAATAAAATAAAAATAAAAATACTAATTATCCTATATATCTATTATAAACATTATTTAAATTAGAAATAATAATAAAAATTAAAATAAATATTTAAAATAAAGTTAAAATAAAATTCTAATTACTATAATTATTTATTCTAAATAATATTAGTTAAAAAAAAGTAAAATAAACGGACCTCAAATAAATAAAAAATTGAACGCGCAAGTGATCGAAAAAATAAATCAAGTACACTAAAATGATCGATACGAAATATACGACATGAAAAAGTACCAAATTTTAGGGTCAAAAATTAGGGTGTGACATTGTTCACCGTGAAGAAGATGATGATGAGGATGCTCCAGAAAATGCTAATCAAGATGTTGATGATGAAGATGTGATTATGCAGGAAGAGAACAATGAGGCTTGGATGGGCAATCAACCTGAAGAACCTTCTGAAAATCAGGGTTGGGGGCAGTGGCAACAAAATTGCTGGACTGTTTTTGGAAACGCCTATGTTCCTCCAACCTATGGTGAGGACTCTGAATGACAGCAACCTGACAATTCTGCTCCTCAAACTCTACCGTCTCAGCATAATCCGCAGGCTTCTGAAGAAATTCTTGCTAGGTTGAACGAATTGACTCTTCAACATCAAGAATTTCTAGCTTTACAAGATACGCGCTACACTGCTCAGGAAGAACGGCTCACCAATCTGTCTGATCAAGTCTCCTCTCACATTACCAATTTCAATAATTTTGCTAACGCCGCTATGAATCGTTTCAATCAGATGGACGCCAACT
This sequence comes from Lathyrus tuberosus, assembly GCA_022829125.1. Taxonomy (NCBI): domain Eukaryota; kingdom Viridiplantae; phylum Streptophyta; class Magnoliopsida; order Fabales; family Fabaceae; genus Lathyrus; species Lathyrus tuberosus. Next base: position 2,313,578 of record JALAZF010000191.1, read on the forward strand.
TGACTCAACAAAACCTAAACCTGGCAAATAGTCTTGGCAACCTAAACAGCACGTTGATTGAACTCAACCTACAACTAGAGGATCTCCCACCACCAAGCCAACACTATAGGGGAAGAGGTCATCCGTTTAGGGGGAGAAGGCCATAGAGTTTAAGGCATCATATTTCATTTGTGCTTGCATTTATGTTTTGTGGTTTGGTTTGTTCTTTTACTGTTACTTAACTTTGACTTTTGCTTCCGTTTGTTTGAACTCTTCCGGATTGAATGTATTGCTTTTAAGTTTTTGGTTCCTTATTTATCCATTCCTAATTTTTACATTAGTTGTATCATATTTGGATGTGTGTTAATGTTTGTATGTTGCAAATATGTGATGATCCTTTACGTATTGTAGTGTTTTATTTTGACCACCTTCTTTTCTTCTTTTTGATGTTGTCAAAGGGGGAGAAGAATAACAACAAGCAGAAATTTTATTTACCAAGTGTAAAAGACAGAGGGAGCTTTGCTCACGTTGCTCACTCTCAAATTACAAATCTCATGACAGTTAAGAAAGTGTTGCCATCATCAAAAAGGGGGAGTATGTGAGGGATATTCTTCTATCTACCTTGTTTTAATGATGTCAACAAACATGTAAGAAATTAGATTGTAATTTGAGCGGTATCACTTCACGTGTCGGGCATATTACGTCTAACCATTATCGTTCATGTGTCTAGATGTATAGGACCTTGTCTCTCCCAAAAACAAATGCCCATTATCATTTAAGTGGTGTCTAGTATGTGTTTCTGATCTTGGTCTGGTGAAAATGCTCAGAAAATTGAATTTCCAAAAAAAATGCAGTTCATGCGGTGACCCTTCCAGTTCATGCGCTAACCTCAAAATTCATGCGCTGACCTAGCAAATCCTGCGGGAAAGCGCACAACTTAATTAACACAAAAACTTGCTTCTATGCGTCGACGCATGAGGTCAGTAGGTCGACGCATGACTTCAAAATTATGTGTTTTTCACTTAATTTTTTTTCTGTTAGTTCTATTATTATTTTGTGGGTCATTTTATTTTCCTATAAATAGTTTTGGTCATCCTTTTATTCTACTAACAATTAACGTGAAAGATATTTGTCATTTCTCTCTTCATCTTCATCTTCTTCATTGAGTAAACAAACAATCACACATAATCATCTTTGTTTGTGTCGCCCATTGTTCGAAGTGACAACGTTCAGAATTTAGGAAGTGTGATCTTCGTTTTCTGGGTTGAGAGCTTGGCAGGTGTTTCTTGAATAAAACCAGTTGGTTTTGTCCTCCAAGAATCGGATTGATTTTGGGGGTTTTTTGCACAAACCTATTCGTTCTACAGGGATTCGGCTGGGCGAAGGTAACCGGAAATTGGCGCAATTGTTTCGGTTTAGTAGCTGTAATAAGAGGATCGTAGAAGAAAGGTTTGGGTTCAAATTTTTGGTAGATCGCAATTGATCGAGTGAAGGTAACCGAAGAACGGTGAATTCTTACGGTTTAGTAGCGTGGGACGATAATTGGATCAACCATATTCGAAATACTTGATTCATCTTGAATCAAGGGGAGAGAAAATTCTGCATCAACGATCGAAGACGTTCGAGGGTTTAGATGTTCACAATTTTCTCTTGTATAAACAATTTGCAACAACTTTATATATACATATCTCAATTCCATTTGTGGAGTTGGGGGCAGACGTACCCAAAGCGAGGACGATTGGGGAACTGCCTAATCAAATTGTGTTTGTTCTCTCTCTCTTTAACTCTTTTACATTTCAGTCTGTTCGAATTTGTGAAGTCGCGAGTTATTGAAATTTCTGTCGTAGAGTAATTGTAAGATGATAAACTGTTTTGTTAAATTGATACAATTCCTTGAATTGTATCTTGGAGCAGCTGTATATTACCCTCCATAGAAATTCTGCACTTGGTGTGTTTACGCACACTAGGTGTTTGATAATTTGTTTCAGAGCAAATTTCGAACACGTTGCCTTAAATTGCTTATCACTTTACCTCATTGGATTGGAATAAACGTCAAGCAAGTGAAATTCTGTTGACTGCGTTTTTAAGTGTAGTAATCAAACTGAGTTTTTCTCTTCCATACTCATTCCCGATATATTCGTGCATATCTGATCTTTTTAGTAGAAGGTTCGTTGTAGACGATCTATCCAGTGGTTGCTTCCGTTAAACATTTTTTAAAACAATTTTTTGTAATCCATTTGCGTGTAAAACTCAAGGGATCTATTCAGCCCCCCTTTTAGATCCATAGTCATCGTCTAACAATACACAGGTGTTTGGTGATCTCCCTCAAAAGAAAACCCACAGAGAAGGGCAGGAGGACCAATATTTGTGATCTTGTTTGTATACAAAGATGCAAATGATATGTGAGATCTTAGGGGTAAAAATTAGGGTATTACAGGGTTTGCAATGTTCTCCTTAAAAGTTGCAATTGTATGGGAGAGTTTGTAATTTTTTCCTTTTAAAATTACATGTTGAGTTGTGATTTTATGAGTTTTTGTTGGAATTTTTACTTCTTTTTCTTTTTGTGAGAATGCTTCTGCATGCGTAGAAATTTGTTTTTTGTTATTTTCCCTACATTTATAGGGGTTATATCTGGTCCCCATTTGTAGAGTGATTGAAAATACAACTCATCAGAAAAAAAATTCTCTCTTCATCCCCATCACAGAAGATTCAATGAGTCATAAGGAATTCTACAATTGGAAGATCACATATCTGGTAACCTTCAACTATTTCCAATGGCAAAACTCATGAGCACTTCCGCGTACATTATCTGATTGAATTCTGATATGGGTTTAAGGGAAACAAATTGATGGGTTATCGACTCATAGGAATTAGTTTAGAGTTCTTTTCTTGATTTTTATATCGATAGAAATCATAAGGTTATGAATAAACCTGACAAATAGTATCAAATCTACCCATATGTGATTCAATTTGAATTTGAGACTTTTTATTAGGCTCTAAAATTGAGATTTACTTTAATCTTGGTCGTTGTTTGTTTTCCTATAAATTAGTTGGTTGAATTGTTCAAATTGCAATGCAATAATTACCGATATAGTTTTTGTATTTAGCTTATGCATTATTGTGTTATATCTTGTTACTTAAACAGTATTAGATACCAGAAATCACAAGAAATTGATAAGCTCTTGTGTTTTATATTTTGCGATTAATAAAACTAAATCAAAATATAACTTTCCAATTAATTGGAACGTAAAAGTTTTCTATATACCTACACTAAAGGATATGATAAGTATTTTCAAAAAAGTCACATTGCAAAAAAAATGTATTGGCTGTTATTTATTTATAATTCCTATAAATAAATAAATAAATAATTTTGGTAAAATATTTGTACTATGGCTTTCACGTAATAAAATAACACTTTTTTGTACTGTGATGCAAAATTCAGTTGATTTCATATAATACGTGTTTAGTATTTCAGTGTCAATTTTTTAACATAATTTTGAAACAATTTCAAATTATTCATTAAAACAATTGATTTTAATAAATTATTCTAATAAATTTTTGTTCAAGTTTTGACTACGGTTTGTATTTTTATATAAAGTTTAAGTGTCAATTTTTTAACATAATTTTGAAACAATTTCAAATTATTCATTAAAACAATTGATTTTAATAAATTATTCTAATAAATTTTTGTTCAAGTTTTGACTACGGTTTGTATTTTTATATAAAGTTTAGGCTAAATTACCTGCAGGGTCCTTTAAGTTATTTAATTGTAACACTTTGGTCATTTATGTTTGTTTTGCTTCAAGTAGGTCCTTTAAGTTATTTTAAAATATCAAGTTAGTCCCTTAAGTTGTTTTTGTAACGCTTTGGTCCCTTTTTTAAAAATCTCCGTTAAAATAAATTGTAAACTCATATACCTTTTGAACTGGTTTTTCGCGCTGATCACGAATATGTAAGTAGTTTTGCGTTTGATTGTGTATTTTGGTCGGACCGATGATTTTTTCATTATGTATTTCGTCCATTTTTAACTAATTCTCATGAATCGTAACTTGTTTGATAAATTTGATTGCATATTCATGATCAGCGCGAAAAACCAGTTGAAATGATGTATGAGTTTGCAATTTATTTTAACGGAGATTTTTAAAAAAAGGACCAAAGCGTTACAAAAACAACTTAAGGGACTAACTTGATGTTTTAAAATAACTTAAAGGATCTACTTGAAGCAAAACAAACATAAAGGACCAAAGTGTTACAATTAAATAACTTAAAGGACCCTGAATGTAATTTAGCCTAAAGTTTAATATTTTAAATAAGTCAATTGAAATAAAAAGTCGTCAAAGTGATCTCTTTTATGGAGATTACTTATGAGAAATGTTAATTGATTTTTTCTGTTTGTGTATGTGTGTGTGTGCGCGCGCGTGTGTGTGTGTGTGCCCATGCGAGTATCAATTGACTCAAAGGACAATTTATGTTTGATCGAATTTCATGCACATCTGTGATGGTAAACATGTGATAATTATAATATTTCACATGTGAATGATAAATCAATCCAAAGAGAGGTTTATTATTTGACATGTTTTATTATCAATGTTTGATAATTACAATAAGAGTACCACTAGCAGTCAATATTATTGTCCAAAGACTTGATATTGATGGTGCACTGGGTATCTTTAGATGAGTTATGCTATTATTTGAACAATATTGATTATTCAGTTTTTCTTTTATGTGAGTATATTTAAAATATTTAATTTTTATTCTTTTTCAGCTACAATTGCTTCAATATCTGCTAATCTGAATTCGGTTCCGGTCCTTAATGGGACAAATTTTAAAGAATGGAATGAGAACATGGAAATTGTTCTTAGCTGCATAGATTATAACCTTGCATTAAGGATGGAGCAACCACCTTCTCCTTCAGAATCTAGTACCTCTGAACATATGAAAGATTATCAAAAGTGGGATCGCTGCAATCGCATGAGTCATGGTTTAGTCTGTTCTGAGGTCAATTTAGCTTTAGTGTCTGGAAACACTTGGTGGTTAAGCTCTGGTACAACTACTAACATCAGCTTTTCAACAAAGGGTTGCCTGAACTACCGAAAGCCAAATGATGTTGAAAGATACATCTATGTCGGAGATGGAAAATCGGTGGAGGTGGAAGCTATAGAGCATTTAAGATTATTAATGTGTACCAAATTTTATTTGGATTTGAAAGACACTTTTATGGTTCCGTCATTTAGATGATTTAATTTCAGTTTATTATTTGGACAAATCAGGTTAGTTTTTTTCATTTGGAAATAATATGTTCAAGTTGTCTTTCAATTCAGATATTGTTGGAACTAGTTCACTTATGGATCATGATAATCAATATATGCTTGACACAATAGCTACCTATGGCGAATCCTTGAATGTGGAATCACGTGGTACTAAGCGTAAAATTGATGATAACAATTCAAGAGGAATATGACACAAGCGCCTAGGTCACATCTCTAAAAATAGAGTTGAGCGACTAGTGTCTGATGGAATTTTGGATTCCATTGACTTCACAAACATTGATGTTTATGTTGAGTGCGTTAAAGGTAAATAGACCAAAACAAAGAAATATGTTGCATATAGAGCTACGTACGTCTTAGAATTAATACATACGGATATTTGTGAACTATTTCTCACACATTCTTTGAATGGTCAATAATATTTTATATCATTCATAGACGATTACTCTAGATATGTGTATATATTTCTTATACATGAAAAGTCTCAATCATTGGATGTATTGAAATTGTTTAAGGTCGAAGTTGAGAATCAACTCAACAAAAGAATTAAGAAAGTCAAGTCTGATCGTGGCGATGAATACTACGATAGATGTGACGGTTCATGAGAACAACGTCCAGGGTCTTTTGCCAAATACCTGGAGGAACGTGGAATCGTCCCACAGTACACCATGCCAAGATCGCTTACCATGAACGGTGTTGGTGAAAGAAGAAATCAGACTCTTAAGGATATGGTAAGGAGTATAATTTTTCATTCTACCTTGCCAGAGTCACTATGTGGAGAGACACTAAAGACTGCAGCTTACATCCTAAATAGGGTACCAACAAAGGCAGCTGCCAAAACACCTTAAGAGCTTTGGACTGGGCAAAAGCCTAGTCTAAAAAAATTTCGTGTGTGGGGATGTCCAGTTAAGGCAAGGCCTTATAGGCCAAATGAAAAGAAATTTGACTCCTAAACAGTAAGCATCTACTTTATTGGCTATTCTGAAAGATCTAGGGGCTATAAATTTTACGATCCCAAATTTAATTTAATTTTTGAGACAGGAACAACCACATTCTTTGAGGACATTTAGTTTGGGGGAAAGAATAAGGTTAGAGACTTTGTTTTAGAGGAACAATCGGTAACAATTCCATAACTGATTCATAGAGTTGCTTTTGATCAAGCAAGTATGCAACCTCCACAATACATTGTTGACTTTCCTCCTACTCAAGATGATTTGGTAATTCCTGAAGAACAAACTCAAAATCCTTAAGAACAAGGGTTACAAGAAACAATACCTTTGCGGAGATCCACTAGAGAAATGAGAAACACTATTCAGGATGATTACATAGCCTTTCTCCAAGAACATGAGAAAAATAATGGTATGATGAAAGATGATCCAATCAACTTTTGTCAAGCCATGCAAGATTCCAACTCGGAAAAGTGGATTAAAGCAATGAAGGAGGAGTATAAGTCCATTCAAGATAATAAAGTTTGGCAACTTGTCCCGTTACTAGAAGGTGTGAGACCCATTGGTTGCAAATGGGTTTTTAAGACCAAGCGGGATTATAACGTTAATGTGGAGAGGTATAAAGTTCTTCTTTGGCTAAGACTCAAAAGGAAAGGATTGACTTTAAAGACACTTTCTCTCCTGTTTCATCGAAAGACTCTTTTTGGACAATCATGGCTCTTGTTGCACATTATGATTTGGAAGTCCATCAAATGCATGCCAAGACGGTTTTCCTCAATGGCAACGTTGATGAAATGATCTACATGGTGCAACCAGAAAACATTGTGTTATGAGACTCAAAGAATATGGTTTGCAAATTAAAAAAAATCATTTATGGACTAAAACAGGCATCTCGTCAGTGGTACCACAAGTTTCATGAAGTAATTCTCTCTTTTGGTTTTGAGGTTAATCTTGTTGAAGATTGTGTGTATCACAAATTTAGTGGGAGCAAGTACATTTTGTTGGTCCTATATATTGATGACATATTGCTTGCCGCCAATGATATAGGCATGATGCACGAAACCAAGAAATTTCAATCAAGAACATTCCAAATGAAAGATCTTGGTGATGCCTCCTTTGTATTAGGAATTCAGATACATCGAGACCAATCTCGTGGTATTCTAGGATTATCACAAAGAAGCTATATCAAAAAGGTGCTTAAAAGGTTTGGCATGCAGTAATGTAAACCATGGGATACTCCAATCACTAAGGGAGACAAATTTAGTCTTAATCACTGCCCAAAAGAAAATTTAGAAATTCAAGAAATGCAAAAGATTCCTTATGTGTCAGCGGTAGGGAGTCTGATGTATGCCCAAGTGTGTACGCGTCCGGATATTGTGTTCATAATTAGGATGTTAGACAGATATTTGAGCAATCCAAGAATGGATCATTGGAAAGCAACCAAAAAGGTTATGAGGTATTTAAAGAGAAAAAAAGACTATATGCTCACATATAGAAGGTCAGACCAGTTAGAGATCACTGTATAATGTGACTCAAATTTTGCTAGATGCCAAGACAGTAAAAGATCCACTTCAGGCTATATCTACATATTGGCTGGTGGTGCAGTTTCTTGGCGCAGTGCTAAGTAAATTGTTACGGCTTCATCCATTATGGAAGCAGAGTTTATAGCATGTTATGAGGCATTAAAGCATGGGATTTGGTTGATGAATCTTGTCACTGGGCTGCGAATTATTGAAATAATTGAAAGGCCACTTAATTTATATTACGACAATAAATCAATCGTCCCATATTCCAACAATAATAGGTGCTCGACCAAGTCAAAACATATTGACATCAAGTTCCTAGTTGTTAAGGAAAGGGTACAAAGTAGACAGATTTCCATAAAACACTTGGGGACAAACTCCATGATTGCAGATCCTCTTACAAAAGGTCTTCCACCCAAGTTCTTTCATGAGCACATTTCTCATATGGATATTTTACCATTAGAGGAGTCTTTAGTTTAGTGGGAGTTAGTCGATTATGAATTTTATGTTCTATGTTTGGTATTATGTATGCATACTATGATTTTGGATATTTTCCAATTAATAAAGTTTGATATTCAGAAATTTACATTTTGTATAATAAAGTTATTGAATGGTCTCACTAAAGTAAAGTAGGACCAGTTGAAAATCGACATATACAGACCAACTTCATGTGATTTTGGATGGTTCATCATGAAGGGGAAGTATTCACATTGGGTTAAACACTTACCTAGAGGTCAAAGACTTAGCCAAACAAGTGAGAGAGACACCACATATTCACCCAAAACCTTAAGGTGATAGGTGTATGGGTGCTCAAACTTATAAAGTGCTCAACCTCCACTTTTCTAAGCAATGCTGGACTAATAACTCACATTTATTTCTCAACACAACTCTCACTTGTTTCTCAATAATCTTCCCCTCAAGTGAGAGTCAATCCACTATGCTCCTCCTTAAGCAAAAGCTCTTTCATCCACATGCTTATACCACTGTTGAGAGTCACCCTTATCTCATCATGGGCACTTCAACGGAAGACGTCGTCTGACCACCATGTCAGGAAGACTTTCGACACAAAGAGTTGGTCCCTTTCTCGAACCAGGCTCTGATACCACTCACGGGTTATCATGAGGGGGAAGCATTCACCTTAGGTCAAACACTCATCTAGAGGTCAAATACTCACCCAAACAAGTGAGAGAGACACCACATATTCACCCAAAACCTGAATGTGATAGGTGTATGGCTCCTCTAACTTGTAAAGTGCTCAACCTCCATATTTCTAAGCAATGCGAGACTTAGAACTCACACTTGTTTCTTAACACAACTCAAACTTGTTTCACAATAATTTTCATGTTACATATTTCATGATGGATCTATGTCATTTAGTTGTGTCACTAATAGTGATCATTGAAGGGTTTAGTTATGATTGATATAACGAAAATCACTTTGATTCTGTATACTGACATGACTAATGGACGAGATACTTTGGATATGCTTAAAGAATATAATGGCAAATTTTGAGCTCATAAAGTCTAACACATGTGTAAAGTTACATATGTAACTAGTGGGAGATTGTTAGAATTTTTGGGTCACAAATGTAATATTGCATGTGTTAGGGTCATTATTTAATTAGCTAAAACTGCATTGGTCTAATTAATATTAAGTAAATGGCTAAAAGCATAAATATCATGAAATATGAGATTATTGTGTAGATACCATAAGTAAATATTTAATTTGTCGAGGGGTCAATTTAGAATATTTCAAACTAAGAAATAACCTTATGGTTATTTATAGGGGTTATGGTCCCCATTTGTAGAGCGATTGAAAATACGACTCATCAGAAAAAATTCTCTCTTCATCCCAATCAGAGAAGATTCAATGAGTCATAAGGAACTCTACAATTGGAATATCACATATCGGTAACCTTCAACTATTTCCAATGGCAAACTCGGGTATGTTTCTACTTACATTCTCTGATTGAATTTTGATATGGGTTTAAGGGAAAAAAGTTGATGGGTTATCGACTTATTGCGATTAGTTTAGAGTTATGTTCTTGATTTCTATATCAATAGAAATCATAAGGTTATGAACAGATATAACATTTTTAGGTATTCTTAGTAAACAAATCACAAGTTTTGATTCACTTAAAAGATTAAACTTGAAAAAATTCTCAGGACATTTTGTACAACTGGTTTGATAAAATGTATTTGTGCTTGATAACTTAGCGTTTAAATGTAGAACAATTCAATAGAAATTTTAAGGAATAAAATGTAAAATTGCTTGAAAGGATAAAGTAAACATTGAAAATTATAAAAGAAATCAAATAAAAATGCTTAGATTAAAAGTTGGATGGAGATTAATACCTTTCTCACAAATTCTTTATGTTTTTAATTTGGATGTTTGAATTCTATATAGAACAAATACTATTTACATCACTAACCGTTGACAACGATCAACTTTCCAACATTCGACACGTACACTATTACGTGGACTTTTGTCCTTTGAGTTGCTTCCACATGTCTTTAGTTCTTGAATTGTTGCAAAGCCATTATTTCTATCGAAAAACATCTTCAGGTTTTCTAACTGCTTTTGTCGATAATCAACATGTTTATTGTCGAATCTTTATGACCTTGGCGTCAAAATATGGTTTAGCTACATGTGTTTAACCTGTATATTTATCTCAAATATCCATTCTTGTTGAATATGCTTGAGTCAAAAATAGCAGGCTAACAGATACCCCCTCCCCCCCCCCCCCCCAAATGCCACTTTCGATCATATTTGCAATATGGAAGAAAGGTGGCAATTTTAGTAAACACATGACACTGTTCAAAGCAATTTGCATACGTTATCGTCAACATGACCACTTTCACCTAGTTGTTACGTTAATAAACATGCGTGCAACCACATTCATGGTTCAAACTTCCAATGCCATTGTGGGGCTCAAATCTTAACCATATTAAAATAAAATATAAAATCATTTAATTTCTAATGATTTTCACAAAAAATCAAAGTCAATGTTAGTGGATTTTAACTTCAGAGGGAGAAACTGGTAAGTATTACTTCAATATATTGCTTTTTCCTCTTATTCACAACATTTCTTTCTCGTTTGAACCCTAAGAGCTTTTGTTTTTATGCAACTTTCATTTTTATCACTGTTTCTTCTACTCAAGTTCTAAGAACAATGACTTATTCTTCTTGCACAAAAATGAAACTCCTAATCCCTTATGTTGGTGATATTCAAGGACCCATCGTTATTAACAACCGTAGCTACGTTCTAGAACATCCAATTAAGAATGAGAAAAATGTCATTTGGACTTCTCATGTATTTATCCCCTTTTCTCTTACAGGTGTCGTTCATGCATTTTTGTATCCTTTATCCAAATCACCTATGAAACCTACCAAACTGGAAAAGTTATTCCCCTGTTCACTATCAATCATGAAAACCTTGTGCTTTGGAAGGTATAAGTTTTGAGTTAGGGGTTCATGGGACATCCCAATCGTGTTTTTCGTTATTCTCCTTCCACCAATAGTGATTCTTATCTTATTTAGTTACACATAATATAAAAGAAGAATGAACAGACTTTGAAAGATTAAGGTATTTTTTATTTGATCCAACTATCAAAAATTGGACCCAAGTATAATCTCTACATGCTTATATATGCCATCTATTTTTGGGAGTCTTCGAATAACAATTTTTATTTACCATTTGGGATGGTCACTCCTACTCATATCGATATTGTTGCTATTACTAGTCTTTGACCAATTGGGGAAACTTTCAAACACACTCTTAAACACCAGATTAAACCTAATTTTACTTTTGACCAACCTAGCTTCAACAACTACATCAAAGACCACCATGACAAAATTGAAGAAGTCTCTGGCTATGAGCACATTGCTTTCCTTACCCTCTAGATATCCCATTTCATTTTTTGTTCCAGCTCCCTTCAAGTATCTAAGAAATTGATACCTCTTGCAACCCAGCTCCATGAGAAAAAGGACACTTGTCTTATAAACTAATCTTAGGGTTCCTTTATGAGTCTTTAGGAATTACTTTTCGTGACCTCAAAGCACGAACAAACCCTGAGGATAACTTCCTGGTCTCTGGCCCTATCTAGCTTTTACAGCTTTGGCTTAACGACACTTTTGAACCTTTTCTAAACACTGGTGTTTCGTCTAATCTAGAAAGATGGGTGGAAGGTATAAGACTCGATATACTTACTCCATATGAAAGTAATTCTTCAACTAAAAAGGCTTTTGAAAAGTATTTCTTCATGTTTATAAACTATATTAATTTTGTCTCTACTATGACACCATTTTCCAGTCAAAGTTATGGGCTAGAGTGGTTCAGAAGAACATTTCCAGCCTCTTCCCCCGGAAGCCAAATTGAAGCTCTTGATATTTTGATGAAATTCTTCAAATCCACTGTCTTGTCGGCCAAAATTTTAACTGCAAAAACTGGTTGTGGGCTTTTCATGTACCAACCAAATTTGGTACTTAGACAATTTGGCTTTAGCCAACTCCTGCAAAAATCCATTTTCACCAAAGAGACCAAAATTTGTCTGGCTATTGATACGCCAATCGACGCTTATTATAAGGAGTGTTTAGACTTTCACACTTAAAAAGTCATTAATTTGAGTTCTTTCGAATTTGAAACATCTTTTTACCTATATCTCTCTTTTCCACAAACCACATGTTAACAAATTTCTAGAGGTCTTTGGATGTTCCTATTTTCTTTTTTATGTTCATGTAGTTCAGATAAGTTGTCATTTCTTTCTCATTAATGTCTGTTTCTTGAGTATTCCACACATAAATAATATAAATCTCTTTCACCAACACTAAGACCTTATATCTATAAGGATATTCAGTTTAATGAATATAAATTCCTCTACAATGAAATATTTGTTTCCCCTGAACATTCAACTTCATCTAGTCCTAATTCAATGATTATTGGATAAATCCCTTTGATAAATTTTCTAATTAATCATCCCACCAACACCACTCCATCATTTAATGATCCCACTTCTATTTCTCCTTACATCATTGACTCAATTCACACCACTAACCATTCCTCTCATCCCTCTTTTCTATCCTCAACCGCACTTCTATTAAAACCATTTCCTCCCTTACTGATAAGTGTATAATTTACTTGTTTATCACTATTATATTCACACACTTATTAGCTTACTTGTACACGAAGTAATGTTGAAAATCCCCCAATTTATACATATTTGAGAAATTATCTTGAAAATATGCATTGGTAATGTTTTATTCTTGCTTTTGATCCTTTTAGATTAAAGGATTAAAAAGTAGTGCAAAAAGGATCAAATATCGAGCAAGATAATGAGATTGGCCCAAAGACTTGAAAGCAAAGCAAAACCTAATTTGTTGGGCGAATTATATTTCAAAAAATGAATATAAGGCAGTTAGGAATGGGTGGAATCAAAGAAAAGTTCTTTGGCTGACTGAAAGTTGGACCAACGAATCATAACAAATAATTGGGTTAGAAAACAGGGCAGATTTACTGGCAAATATCCAACTAACCTAGTGAATATAAGGCGGCTCACAAAGGCAGTTTGAAAGAGAATTTGGTGCTAAGTAACCATAGACCCTACAGACAAATTCACAATGGACCAACCGATATGGGTCAGTCCATCAAACCCAATAAATATAGAGTTTGAGTTTTAAAATTAGAGTTTTAATTTTTAAAGGACTTTTTTTAACTCGGTCCTAAAAATCACTCTATTTATTAGGACAAATGGGCCGCAAATAGCCCGTTTAGCCAACATAGTTACAATATCTAAAATTTATACTAATGTTTATGTTAATACACTAAAAACACTACATTGAATTGTCACATTTCACTAAATTTTATCTCTTATATTATATTCAATATTTCTTTGTTAAATATTATACATTAATATAGTCAAATTAATATTTAATAATTTCATATTTTAATTCACAACTTTTCGTATTCTATTAATTTTGTATTATTTTAGATATTTGTGTATTATTATAAAAAATTTCAAACTTATTTTGTATTTAAGAACATATTATATTATTTAAAAATAATAAAATAGTACTTAAGAATATAGTATATTTAAAGTAATATGCTTTATAACGTAATTATAATAAATAGTATGTGATTTTTTTATTAAAATTATAAATATATGGCTTATTTTGGGCTTGATAATCCACAATCCGTCTAGGGTTGGATTCAGATAATATATTTTAAGTTTATATTATAACAAAGTTTTTGGGAATTTTTTATCCCACCCTAAGTTGTGGAAAAACACCATATGAAAATCTTAAAATGTACCTCTGATTTCAGAGATCCATTTCCGGATACATCCCGAGTCTTATCAAAACACGCCATAATTGAGAGTGACCTCATACTTTTAAAATATTTATTATGGAGATACTTCTCTGGAACTACTCCATGTACCCCCGTGCATTCCTCACTAAAACACCTTTTTTTTTACATAAATTGATCTGAATATGCATCTCCATATTCACACTAGACAAAATCTGAAGATGCCTCTTCGGAACCACACTAGACAATAATTTGTTATTTTGTTTTAGAGATACTTTGATGAAATTGAAGATATTTTATAGTTAAAATATCATTTTAAATTTTGTATAAATTAAACCATATACTTTTGGAATAATATAAAAATGACATGCATAAATTAATAAATTTGGAGTACACAATGAATTCAAAATAAAATAGAACTGAAAATAATGTTCCTAATACAAATAATATATACTATTGGGTATGACAGACTCAAGCCCCCTGTTTCTATGCTTCCTCCTATACTACAGTGCATCACGTGCCTCCCCCATCATGACATCTATAACGTCTCTCACCTCAGAGCCATCTGAAAATAGTCCTCTATCTATACTCGTCTGCCCAATCTCCATGATACGACGACATCTAGGGAACACATAAGATCTGCCATAGCCTGCTCCTCATATAATATCTCCTGATGAGCTGGTCGAGGTGGATCTCCCAAAGCATCTAGTGTTATATAAGGATGTGACACCTTGAAATACCATTAGATGTAGCTATGTACAACACCCCAATTGCTATGAGCTATTATGGTACTTCGTGCCTCATCCAAAATCTGTATCTCTACATGACATAGCGAAATGAGGAGATTCAGAAGGTTCTTTGCAAATAAGTTACATGTAGCTGAACTGCCACATGATTCAATCACGCAGATGAGGATACGTCAGACGTAAATAGCAAGCCAACCATCCCGAGTAGAAGGATGTGCCTTCTAAGGGACGCGTCTGACGATGATTGACATACTTATGGAAGTGTATATCCTTTACTACCATGCAATCAATATACATTTTGTATGGCTCCGCCGCCTGATTCCCTCTGAGTAGGATGGATGCAAAAGCACATGGAATTTCCTAAGTGCAGGTCAGAGCACGTGACCAGCCACATATGTGTGGAAAGTGATGGAGGATCTAGCCTGAAAATGGTACATATGAATCATTAGTAATGGTGTAGAAAAAATGTTAGGCAAATGATTGTAGCACCCCAAAATTTGCCCAACCTTTTTCTGGCTTGTGTTTCTTTCATTTGCATCTCATTTAGGTCATAACACATAATCATATCATTGCATTCTAAGACATGGGACCGAAGAGTTTTCATGCTATTGGTATCTTCCTATTCAGAGGTTCATCAAGATCCAAGGTTGTTGTATTCAGAGGTTCACCGGGTTTCAGGGTGTATATCAACATGGGTCATGGTTTCTCTTTCTTGGTTCAGTTTGTGGATAGTCATCAATTGAAGATCATGAGATTAGGGTTTCAGGTATAGGAGATCAAGGTTATCAGGGACGATGACATTACTTCTTTTCAAGTATGGGTATCCAATCATAATCAAGATCAGATGGAAGTTTAACCTCATCTTGGTCAAACCATCAAGAGCTTGCTGCAATTGCAAGTTATCAGTATCAGTCTATGGTTCATGTCAAGTTTGGGTTCAGAAAGTCAGGATTCATTTAATCAGAGATTCAGGAGGTGTTTGATTCAGATGTCTTGTTTCAGTGGCAAGGTTATTCACTTTATCAGAGGCTTGTGAAAAAGTTTGGGATGGGTTTTGGTTTTGTTTGGTTATACATTTTTTAAACCGAGTTCATAATCTTTTTTCTTCAATATCCATAACCATTACCTTTCCATATCCATTTTTAACCATTTTTCTTTATCCATTTAATTATCCATTTCCAATGCAATTCTAAACCTTTTTCCTTCTAAATCCAAATAACCAAATATCCATTCATTTTTCTTTATCCAAATCATTTTCATCTTATTCAATTTCTTTTTTTTTATCCACTTCACAAAATATATCCAAAATCCAAAATATCCATTTTTCAAACCAAATACTTATTTTTATGACCAAGAAACCCAACCTCTTTTAAAGCCAATTTCAAAAATCCAATTCCTTCAAAGCCACTAAAAGAGGACCCTTGCAAGCAACTTGTTTGAGATTGGAAAAGAAGTGCATATAGAGGGAGATGAGTCATGTTCGGGTTATGAGAAACAAATGAGGCATTGAATGTGTGTTGGAACAAATTGAAGAATTTCCCTTGGAAACACAGCAGCAACAGCAAAAAGTTTTAACAGTTAGCTGAAATAAATACATAGCTGCTGCAAACAATTTTCATACACAACAGGCCCCACATCACACTGTACAAACTTTTCCTAAAAGAAATTCAGCGCAGAGAAAAAAATGTAACAGAAAAAGGAAAAAATAAAGGTGGAAAAGAAAAATACATAGCAATTTGAGTGCGAAACGTGTGACGATTTTTACAACTTTCTCAACATCATTTCACAGCTCATTCACAGCCAAAAAATCTTAACAGAATTACAAGTTATGATTACAATACCACCCTCCAAATCCTTGTATAAATTGAGACTGTAGCAGAATTGAGAGAGCGTCACATTTCACACTTCATTTTCTGCAGAAATCAACATCATCAGGAAACCTTCAAATTCCAATCGTGCAGAATTTCATCTTCATCCTTCATCTTCAAAACCACATGAACCACACTTCAAAAACCTTGATTCACCACTTCCATCACTGATCTTTCACCGATCCAATAACCGGCAGAAAATCAACCCCAGAGCTTCATCTCTACACCGGATACTCTGCAGACCACAAGCATCTTCAATCATCGTCATCTTTTGCTCAAACTTCACACAAGATACGACACGTAAGATTTTAAATCCCAAGATCTGAACCAACGAATCTGCAATGATATGTCAACAAGAACAAGCAAGGGTTAAACACAGCCACGCAGAAGAATCAGAAGTGGAGAGAAGAGGAAGAATTCACCGATAATATCTCAGATCGAAGAAGAAATAGCATAGAGGAGTGAATCGAAATTTCTTACCTACAGTTAAATTCATCAGCGATAAAACATGTAAGTTCATCGGCAACAACAACGATTGAAGTTACGCAGAGCTTCAGAACAACAACAGACACGAAGCAGTAGCCAGAGAAGAGGGAATTGGACCGAACTTACCATCGTCGGAATTGGAGTAGTCGATTGTTTTTTGCAGTTGCGACAACTGGCGACTCTGTTGGGGACTCTGGTTCCCTAAGCGGGTCAATCCTAGCGCTTGTCTGTTTATTTCATTGGGTGTTTGTTGTTGTACATTATCTATTGTATATTACAGTTTTATCATTTTTACTGCATTTCATTATTGTCGTATACTGGACTGTGCTGGTTTTTTTTGTTTGGCGGGATGGGTATTCTGAGAGATAAGCCCAATACACAGGCTTGAGTACACACATAGGACTAGAGTGGAAAGTAGTGTGGCCTACGTAGCATCTTGGTACGTTTGGTTTACATGAAACCCACACCCAGACGAGGTTTTCTTGGGAGATGTTCTGATTTGCGCGTCATGTGCATTTCGGGGTGTTAACCTTGGAAGCTGTCGACTCTGGCGACCATTCCCCGAGGACTCAGTTAAGGTAATCCTCCCAAGAGGTAATAATGGCAGACCAGAAATGGCAAACTCGTTATACTTCTTGATCCAAGGACCCGAGGCTGGGAACTTATCATAGGGTGACCTTTTTTGAGGGGAATAAGTTGAGGCCTCCTCGATTGGTGATGATGCCAAACCAGAAATAGTGACCGTATCATCATTTCTCGACCTGAGAGCCCGTGAAGCTGAGGATCCTCGGCTTTTTCTAGAACCCACATGTGAGAGGGGTGGGTGTTTACAGGTTTGCAGGTAACCGTAACCTTCATCCTACCTGGTATTCTGGTTTTCTTATCGGTATGGACTTATCATCCTGTTATTCAGATATTCTGGTATTCCGGTATTCTCTTCAGAGCAAACCTTTGAACTTATTCAGTCATCAGCACAACAGCTATTCAGGATTTATGGATACCTTGATCTCGTGCCTATGCATTTGCATCACATGACATTTTGCATTCTCATACTCATATGCATAACAGGTATTCAAAGATGGGAATTCTTATTCTGACTTGGTATTTTCTTCAGAACTGCAAACCTGACTTCTCACCACTATGCAACTCGAAGCAATCAGAGGAGAATCATGGATCGAGTGCGAGCAGAATTGTCGGAATTCCAGACTTGTATGGTTCAGCTCATGGAGGTGATGCAGGGTATGGCTCAACGTCAAGAGGAATTAAGGGTGGTTATTCACAGGGCTGCTGTTGTTATCCCAGAGGCTAGTAATGGGAATGTTGTTGGTGGTAATACTTCGGGCGGAGATGTGAATCCTTCACGTGCAAACATTCCTCCAACCCCTCCTATGAGTCGATCTAGAAGAAGTGCTACTGAGATTCCTATTCCTCGTCGGAAGGTGGATAATCAGGATGAACAGTTTTACGATGCTGAGATGAGTTTCCCTACTGAGGCGGATAAGAAGTTTCGTATGCTCGAGGAGAAAATGAAGGCTTTTGAGAGTCAGAATGCTTTGGGTATGGACATGTCTGACTTAGGGTTGGTCCCAGGTGTGAAAATTCCTCTGAAGTTCAGGGTGCCTGTTTTTGAAAAGTACAATGGAACCACCTGCCTCAAGATTCACATTAGGGCATATGCCAAAAAAATGTCTACCTATTTGGATGACGAGAAACTGCTAATGCATTTCTTTCAGAACAGCCTAGCTGGGGCATCTTTAGACTGGTATATGAGCTTGGAAAGAACGCATATTAAAAGCTGGAGAGATTTGGCAGAAGCTTTCGTTAAGCACTACCAATACAATACAGACATGGCACGTAATAGAATGCAATTGCAGAGTCTTTCTCAGAGACAAAACGAAAGCTTCAAAGAGTACGCCCAGAGGTGACGTGAATTGGCTTCCCGAGTTCAACCTCCAATGATGGAACGAGAACTCATTGATATGTTCATGGCTACGCTTCAGGGGCCTTATTATGAGAAACTGGTTGGATGTTTGTCAGCTGGGTTTTCAAACCTCGTATTGGCAGAAGAAAGAGTCAAAAAAGACATCAAAATGGGAAAGATTCAAATTGCTGCTAGTTCCTCTGAAGATGCAAAGAAACCTTATGCCGGGTTCCCCAAGAGAAAAGAAGGAGAAACTAGTGATGTGTATATTTCTCCTGTTGTTCAACAGCCTGTTCAATATCATCAACCTTATGCTCCTCAGCAACAAAGACAACAAAGATCACGAAGGCCTGAGAGAAGGTTCGATCCACTTCCTATGCCTCACAGTCATGTCCTTGCCCGTCTACTTGAGAGTTCTTTGGTTGAACTAAAGGATGCCAAGCCTATTCCCGACCCTATTCCTCCTGGGTATGATCTGGATGCTAGATGCGAGTATCACTCGGACACACCGGGCCATTCAATTGAAGATTGCAACATGTTCAAGCACAAGGTGCAAGACCTGGTAGACTCGGAGATCATAGCATTCATTGCAGATGATATGTAAATCAATTGAAGCCTCATTTCTCAAGTAATCACTCAAACTGCGAGTATGTCATCAGAAGCAATAATTTCAGACAGAGTCAGGCCTCCTCGACAACGGTAATCTTCAGCTTCATTACTGCATTTTCATTTGTGATTTTTCATTTCTTGTTAAAGCATTGTATGCATGCAAAGACTTATTTGTTTATAATGATGATCTTAATGCAATGAATATGTTTTTCTTGAAGTAATTCATTCTTATTTATTCATATGATATTTCTGTGCATTGCGATACCAACTTTCTTGCTTAAACTCTTGGAGGGAGGATGATGAGGTAAAAATGCAAAATCTTTGGTTGTATGTTTTTGGATAAAACCCTGTTGATGATGTACATGCATTTCTTCAAATCCCCAAACAACGGAGATATAAGGGAGATAGACCCTTGTCAACCCCTTTGAGCCTTGAAGTAGGAGTTTTTTTTCATTCGAAAGAACCATCACATCTAACCCAGGGGCAGGGTAGTTGTCAGTAATTTGACCGAGCGCCCAAATTTCAAAAGGAATGTGCATCTGAGGATCCATTACCTTTTCTTCCCTCACACGTCAGGAGACCAAGGGACATGAAACCACAATGGTTATCCCTCATCGACTAAGGAATGAGGCAGTCACCACCCTTTACAAACAAGTCAGACAACCAGTGTCACACGATTTGTTCAAAAAAAAGAAGGAAAAAAAGAAAAAGAAAGAAATCTCGCTAAGTCCTAAACTTGAAAACAAGCGACTTAGGCAAAAGTTAGGGCATCCCGCTGGACTTCAAAATCGAAAGATCCAAAAAGAATCAGTCCAAGAAAAATCAGGGAAATAAAAAAAAAGCAAAAAGTAAAAAGAAAGGATCAAAAGAAAAATCCTCAATAAAGAACAAGTCATGTGACCGTAAAACACCAAAAGACAAAAGGGGTGATTGTCACTCCGAAAACCTCATGGGTTCCTTAACCATCGCTCCCACAAAGATCCTTTTGGAAGATGAGCGCTTGTGCCGAATTAACTGAGCATAGGACTGGAGAATATCAAGGAGAATGGGTTGGTACAAACAAAATTTTGAGCCATAAATCCTTTTTTCTAAAACCGCGAACCAGGCCATGTTACAACCTTTAAAAGTCCTAATTGAAACAAGGTTTATTCCTAAGGCGTACTTCGACGAGATAGCGTTCCTGACTCCCATGAGTTGTGCTAATAAGATTTTTGTTGGTATTGCATGTGCGTATTGTTTCAAAAATCAATGTCGCATCCTAGCTAGTGACTTGTTCATAGGGTTTTACGACATATTTGCAATAAAAACTTCAAGTTTAACATGTTTGTTGCATTAGAATTATCATTCTCACAATAAACATTTTCTTCTTGCATACATGTGCCTAAGCATCAAGGAGGTTTACACAATGAACGTCAGTCAAGAAGTTTGACCCTGCCAAGTTGAGATGTTTGAAAATTCCGAAGGACAGTCATATCAAGGGGCATGCTGCCAAGAGACTGAGTGCAGAGTGGGCTCTCCCCGGTAAGTCGTGTTAAGATGTAGCTAATCTGGGGCAGTCATGTCGATAAATCTCTCCGAAGTTAAGTTATTCTGGGGCATTCATTCGAAGATTAGGGGCAAAGTCACTTCAAAGCTCATATCGAGGCAGGCCACCTCCGGAGCATGAGAAGTTATCCTCTCCAGAAGACGGTTAATCAGAAGCACCTCTTCAAGGTTCAAAATACTGAGGCCGAGTATTTCAAGTCATTACAAGTCATCTCGAGGCAAATTCCTTCATAGATCATACAGTCTAGGGCAGTTACGTCGAGATCTGATAAAACTATCCAAGAGTTTGAAGACCCTGGGGCAGTATGAACGCTCGGTCTTCTATAAAATCCTCTTGAGATGATGTCTTCCATTAGACTTTGTGGTCTGGGGCAAGTCGAGAATTAAAGGAACCGTTATTCACTCTTGATAGTCAGTATGCAGTTGATCAGTAGAAACTTGAAGCGCTAAGTTGTTCCCGACATGAGGCTTTTGAAGTCTCTCCCCCAGCAAAGAGCCAGAAGGTATCTTTTCCAGCAAGGTGTTGGAATTGCTATTCTTCCTCAAGCAGAGAATCATCCACAAATCGAAAAGGGTTCTTTATGAGGGTTTCTTATCCCCAGCAGTGTAGGTGGATTCCTCATTCTCAGCAGGGTAAGACGGTGGAATATTTTCAAGCAGTTTGAAGACGGTGAGAAGTCAGAGTATTCTCTTCCTCAAAAGTCATAGTCGGTAATTCTCTGCAAGTCAAAGACCAGTGGTTATTGGCATTCTCAACAGTTCAAAGTCCAATCTTCATTGGCATCTCCCAACAGAGTTTGCAATTCAGTTTGCAGTTCCCTAACCGAGTTTGTAGCACTAGTGGTTATTGGTGGTACAGGAGGTTAGATATTGGTGATCCCTTCCTCAGCGAAGTTTGCTTGTTTTGTTCTGCGCATTCCCCAATGGAGTATCCTCTCGTTCTTGCATATAGTAATCATCATTGCATTGCATCCTCAAAACGCATAGCATTTTCATTTCGTATGGAGCATTATGCCATAGAAAAATTCAAACATGCATCGAAGCATAAGCCAGATTTGGTACCTTGTACGAAAGCCCAGATCAACCCTAAATCAAAACAGTGATTCCAATCCTCCGAAGAGAACCTCAACCTCAGAGTTGATGCCTACCTTTTCCCCAACCTCAGAGTTGACACCTGTTTTGTCCAACCTCAGAGTTAACGCCCCTTTTTTACCAGCCTCAGAGTTGTCGTATACCTTTTCTTAACCTCGGAGTTGATGAACAATCCTTTTATCCCCAACCTCAGAGTTGACGCCTATTTTCCCCAACCTCATAGTTCACGCCTGCTTTGTCCAACCTCAGAGTTGACACCCTTTTTACCAACCTCAGAGTTGTTGTATACCTTTTCTCAACCTCAGAGTTGATGAATAATTCGTTTCTCCAACCTCAGAGTTGACGCCTCTTTCCCTAACCTCAGAGTTGACGCCAATTTTCTCCAACCTCAGAGTTGACGCCTTTCTTCTCCAACCTCAGAGTTGTCGTACATTTTTCCCCCAACCTCAGAGTTGACGCCTTTCTTCTCCAACCTCAGAGTTGTCGTATATCTTCTATCCAACCTCAGAGTTGACGCCTTTCTTCTCCAACCTCAGAGTTGTCGTATATTCCCTTTCCAACCTCGGAGTTGACGCCCTTCTTCCCCAACCTCAGAGTTGACGCCTTTTTTATCCAACCTCAGAGTTGTCGTACATATTTTTCCCCAACCTCAGAGTTGTCGTATCCTTTTCCAACCTCAGAGTTGACGCGCTTCTTCCCCAACCTCAGAGTTGACGCCTTTCTTCTCCAACCTCAGAGTTGTCGTACATATTTTTTCCCAACCTCAGAGTTGTCGTATATTCCCTTCCCAGCCTCAGAGTTGTCGTATGTTCCCTTTCCAACCTTAGAGTTGACGCCCTTTTTTACCAACCTCAGAGTTGTCGTATATTGTGGCATGTCTCCAACCTCAGTGTTGACTGATTCCTTCCTTCCAGCCTCAGAGTTGAAGTCAATATTTTTATCTCCGGTCTCAAAATCAATGTCTACCTTTTTACCAATCTCAGAGTTGACGTATATCCTTCTTCTAACCCCAGAGTTGAAGTTATGGTTTTTTTATCAACCTCAGAGTTGATGTCTACCTTTTCCTTAACCTAAGTGTTGATGATTACTCCAAATTTTTCTCAACCTCAGAGTTGATGTTGCACTTTAGTTTTCAAACACCCGGTTAATCGAGTTGACATCCCAGTCACCGTCTTGATATCATACAATGTATCCCTAGCAGAGTTATCTTTGTAGGTCTGTTGATTCTACTAACCTTTGGATATTAGCCCACCTTCGGTTGGCAATCACTATGTTATTTCTCTCCCCACAGTTTGCAAATTTCTGGGTTCTTTTGTATTCAATCACCTTTCACCTCGAATGGTTGAAAGTCGTTGCTATCATCTTTTCAGGTCCAAGTAGATTGAATAGGGGCAGCTGTAGCACCCCAAAATTTGCCCTACCTTTTTCTGGCTTGTGTTTCTTTCATTTGCATCTCATTTAGGTCATAACTCATAATCATATCATTGCATTCTAAGACATGGAACCGAAGAGTTTTCATGTTATTGATATCTTCCTATTCAGAGGTTCATCAAGATCCAAGGTTGTTGTATTCAGAGGTTCACCAGGTTTCAGGGTGTATATCAACAAGGGTCATGGGTTCTCCTTCTTGGTTGAGTTTATGGACAGTCATCAATTTAAGATCATGAGATTAGGGTTTCAGGTATAGGAGATCAAGGTTATCAGGGACGATGGCATTACTTCTTTTCAAGTATGGTTATCCAATCATAATCAAGATCAGATGGAAGTTTGACCTCATCTTGGTCAAACCATCAAGAGCTTGCTGCAATTGCAAGTTATTAGTATCAGTCTATGGTTCATGTCAAGTTTGGGTTCAGAAAGTCAGGATTCATTTAATCAGAGATTTAGGAGGTGTTTGATTCAGATGTCTTGTTTCAGTGGCAAGGTTATTCACTTTATCAGAGGCTAAAAGTTTGGGATGGGTTTTGGTTTTGTTTGGTTATACATTTTTTAAACCAAGTTCATAATCTTTTTTCTTCAATATCCATAACCATTACCTTTCGATCCATTTTTAACCATTTTTCTTTATCCATTTAATTATCCATTTCCAATGCAATTCTAAACCTTTTTCCTTCTAAATCCAAATAACCAAATATCCATTCATTTTTCTTTATCCAAATCATTTTCATCTTATTCAATTTCTTTTTTTTTATCCACTTCACAAAATATATCCAAAATCCAAAATATCCATTTTTCAAACCAAATACTTATTTTTATGACCAAGAAACCCAACCTCTTTTAAAGCCAATTTCAAAAATCCAATTCATTCAAAGCCACTAAAAGAGGACCCTTGCAAGCAACTAGTTTGAGATTGGAAAAGAAGTGCATATAGAGGGAGATGAGTCATGTCCGGGTTATGAGAAACAAATGAGGCATTAAATGTGTGTTGGAACAAATTGAAGAATTTCCCTTGGAGCAGCAAAAATTTTTAACAGTTAGCTGAAATAAATACATAGCTACTACAAACAATTTTCATACAAAACTGGCCCCACATCACACTGTACAAACTTTTCCTAAAAGAAATTCAGCGCAGAGAAAAAAATGTAACAGAAAAAGGAAAAAATAAAGGTGGAAAAGAAAAATACATAGCAATTTGAGTGCGAAACGCGTGACGATTTTTACGACTTTCTCAACATCATTTCACAGCTCATTCACAACAAAAAAAATCCTAACAGAATTACAAGTTACGATTACAATACCACTCTCTAAATCCTTGTATAAATTGAGACTGTAGCAGAATTGAGACAACATCACATTTCACACTTCATTTTCTGCGGAAATCAACATCATCAGGAAACCTTCAAATTCCAATCGTGCAGAATTTCATCTTCATCCTTCATCTTCAAAACCACACGAACCACACTTCAAAAACCTTGATTCACCACTGCCATCACCGATCTTTCACCGATCCAATAACCGGCAGAAAATCAACCCCAGAGCTTCATCTCTACATCGGATTCTCTACAGACCGCAAGCATCTTCAATCATCATCATTTTTTGCTCAAACTTCACACCAGGTGCGACACGCAAGATTTTAAATACCAAGATCTGAACCAACGAATCTGCAATGATATGTCAACAAGAACAAGCAAGGGTTAAACACAACCACGCATAAGAATCAGAAGTGAAGAGAAGAGGAAGAATGCACCGATAATATCTCAGATCGAAGAAGAAATAGCATAGAGGAGTGAATCGAAATTTCTTACCTACACTCAAATTCATCAGCGATAAAACCTGCGAGTTCATCAACAACAACAACAATTGAAGTTACGCAGAGCTTCAGAACAACAACACGCACGAAGCAGTAGCCAGAGATGATGGAATTGAACCGAACTTACCATCGCCGAAATTGGAGTAGTCGAACTAGCTCCGACCTTGTAAGTTTGTTTTCTGTTTTTTAATGTAAATCCTGCTCATATTCTTTGTGGTTGCTTGATATCTGAGTGAGATTTTTGTATCTTATTGTTGTTCTCGTTTTTATCCGAATCTCTATCGTATTTGTTGAGTGAGAATGAGCGATTTGGAAACGTTTCCCGCGGAGGAGATATTTCGACGTAGAGATGTGGTCGTGGTGGAGAGGGAGTCGAGGTGGAGAAGTCGATGTTGTTGGTAAGGGAGGAGCCGACAAGGAATTTCATGGCGGCAAAGAGAAGCACATTGAGAGAGGCGAGTGTTAAGGGAGGTAATGAAACGATGAGAGGAAAGGGATAACGTTGAGGGTTAAATTTGAGTGTAAGAGAACGTGAAGGTTGAAGGAGAGTGAGAGCATAGAGAGTGTGTTGAGTTGGCGACGGAGAGAAAATGAAGAAGATTGAGACGGCATGTAGAAGGAGATGACAGTGTTTTTAGGTTAAGCTTCAGGAGTTGTTTTGGACTGGGTTACATAAAGTTGGACCGGACCCATGGAGTTTTTCTTTCCACACAGCCCATTCCGTTCGTGAACCTCCCTTGGTTCCCTCTTGAAAAATCATTGGGCCTGATACTGCTAAGGCCCACACACCTGCATTCTGCACCTCCCTAAATCACTCATCGCACCCCTCAGCCTCCTTTTAAAATCATTGGACCATAAGCTTAGGCCCATGCGCCTGGTTTGTTTCTTACACTACTAGAATGTTAATTCCCCCCTTGTTGTTAGTTAATTTTTAATTTTTTATTCTAATTGTTTTGTTTAGTTGTTGGCCTTGTTAATTGGATTTTTATTAGAGGTTATTAGGTTTTTATTTACGTTTAATTTTTTTAATTTGGTTTTAGATTAATTTGTAATCGAAATAGATTTTCCTTAGAGATTAGAATTTTAATTTGATTTTGATTTGAGTTTTGGATTTAATTAATTGTCTTTTGATTAGATTTTATTTTAGAATTAATTTTCTTTAGAATTAGTTTATAATTAATTTTCTTTTAATTAGATTAAGTTTAGAAATATATTTAATTAAAAATTAACTTGAATTAATTTGGGTTTTGATTTTATAATTAGTTTTAATTTTAGATTAACCTTTTTACTTAGAATTTAATCTTGTTTAATTAGCATTTTAATTTTTGTGGATATTTTTTATTGATTTTTAATCTTGATTTTGGTGTTTATTCTGATTAATTTCTGATTAAATACTTACCTGTCTCTAGCTTGATTTTCCTTTGTGATTGAGTTGTCTGGTGTTTACTTGTTGATTACTCTGTATTCAAATGCTCCCTTAAGGCTCCTAGTCCGACTTAATTTCTGATTAAGCTCGGAGTAGGATAGACATTAGACTCTCAATCCAAGCATGATAACATTAGGTAGAATTCCCTCCTAATCTTGACCTTAGGGTCATCTTGTATGCTAACTTGTAGGATTCAGTTTCCCCTAGACCTTGCGTGCGTCTCTCTCTTCTTTCTCAGAACAATAATCAAGACACTTAATAAAGACGATGAGTACTGTGCGCCACGAGCCTTAAGTACATTGGAAATAAAGAATGGGGGTTTTCCTTTTATTTTTATAGAGTGTTTAGCAGACGTCTCGTCTTAGGTCGATTTGCGATGCATTCGCTCATATGTCATAGACTTTAGTGCAGTACGAATCACAAACAAAGTCAATTCACT
Organism: Lathyrus tuberosus; assembly: GCA_022829125.1. Lineage (NCBI taxonomy): Eukaryota > Viridiplantae > Streptophyta > Magnoliopsida > Fabales > Fabaceae > Lathyrus > Lathyrus tuberosus. Next base: position 2,340,977 of record JALAZF010000191.1, read on the forward strand.
TCTTCAGGAGCGCTTCTTCAGATCCCATCCTCTTTCTCTCGCCTCAGTGTGATCGAGATCCCATTCTCCCGTAGTTGTGAACTACGGATGCTCTGATTCTCATTTCAGATGAGATACGTAGGCACGAGATGCGATATCTCGGCGAGTACACTAACAACTAACTTCCTTTTATCTCTCACCTCAGTGTGATCGAGACTTGTTAATCAACCCTTTTCTCTCGCCCCAGTGCGATTGAGACCTTTTCGACCTGTAGGTCGAACTACGACTCCTCTGACTTCCTCCTTCTGGTTAGATTGAGGATACGTAGGCACGAGACGACGATGTCTTGGCGAGCAACATTTCCCCCATTAGTGCGTAGTCTGTCGAACTACGTTGATTCTGATTCTTCGTTCGTCCACGAAGGTACGTAGGCATAGGATTGCGAAGATCCTTGCGAGTCCGTTTTTGTTTTCCCCTTTCCTTTTTTTTCCGTTTAGCCATAGACTTTAGATAACTCATCCTTTGATTAGACAACAAGCGTGGATCCCATCGAGTATGATGGACGCGTGGGGTGCTAATACCTTCCCCTCGCGTAACCGAATCCCGAACCTGGACTATGGTTGCGATGACCATGTCTTCTCCCTCTTGAGGTTTCTTCGATCGTTTCCTTTCCCTGCGTCGGGATAAATAACGTTCGGTGGCGACTCTTCTGTTCTAGTTTCTCGTTGGTTGTTTTTTCACAGTTGCGACAATGACCCACAAACACTAAAAGATGCAGAAGAATTACCGTCAACTGTGTGATGTGGTATGTCATCTATTTGGTCTTCCACATACAACCTTTGGCTAACTTGGAGTACAGGTAGACCAAACAAGTGCCCCCCCAATTATACTCATGGATCCTCCTCTACGTAGACCACATCCACATAAGTGGCACCATTGTCTATAAAAATGGAAGTGCCAACCAAATATAACAAGTATGATCTCAGAGCATATGCTCTATATTGCACAACCTGCTTGTCATCACCAGCGACCTGGTCTACTGCATGTAGATGATATGTATACAACCTCTCTAGGAATTGAAACCTGACATGAGTCCCTCGAACGACTTCTAACTCCTTTATGGCATCCCCTAGGTCATCTTTCAGATAGTTTACCATCATCTCCAGTACGTTATCTCTATTAATCTTGTCGTGGTCTAATAGTTTCCCCTTGATCAGAAGATGCAGCAGGAACGAGACATCATCAAGTGTGATAGACATCTCCCTATCTGAAAAATGAAATGATGAAGTCTCTGAGTGTTATCTATCTACAAACGCGAACAACATACCATGGTTAACCATAACATAATTGATCCTGCACAAGTCTCTCATCCCAGATAGTTGCATCTCATCCTAAAACCACTGCTTATTAGGCTGCGAAAGACTAGTAATCTTTCGACCATGATTGATGCATTTTAAAGCATCACGATCATGCAAAAAAATAAATCATCGTCGGTAACTTCTAATATTATAACAAACATGATTTTCAATGAATGAAAATAACTAAATTTTATCTCTCTTTGTCCTAGACATATCTGGCAGTATGGTCCAGATATAGAGGCAGCAACGATAAGTCTGATGGACCTCCTCTAAATCCCTCGGGTGCCTGCGGAGTCTCGGGTGCATGCGGAGCGTGCGGTGCCTGTGGAGCCTTGTGTGCCTGCGGTGCCTAGAGTACCTGCGGTGCCTAGGGTGCCTGAGTAGGTGAAAATTGTCTCCAACGGGAAGACGAAGACAGAGATGCATGAGCTTCAGAAGTTGATGCCTCCGCATCAATCGGGCTAGAAACAACAAGTGCATGCGATGATCAAGCTCTTTTTCTCTGAATCGATACATGTTGCGCAACTCTGTCGTGCCTCAATCTATATTGGTTTTCAGCCATAATACCTATAAGTAAACCACACAAGCATTATACATATGAAACACAATGAGGTAAAGCAAGAGAAATGCATATTGATAAATTTTGGATATGCATCTCCGAATTTTGGAAATCAAAGCGTTGCAAAATTTTGGAGATGCATCTCTGTAATGTTCTGCAAATCAAAAGAACGTTAATGGCGGAAATGCAATCCATGCCAACATCCAAAATAATGCATTGATCATTTAAACTACATATCAAACACACTGCTCATTTAAATAACATATTTAAGTTACCTATTAAATAACCTAATGCTCAATTTCTACAAATGTATATAGAAATAAAAAAAAGTTTAAAAAAATAAAGAATTTATCAAATGTGAATTTAGTTTGATGTTGAGTGAGCTCCTTGATCGATTTGATAGTGATGGAAGAAGTTTTGAAGTGAATTGAATGAGTTTGGAAGAATTTGAGTTGAGAGAGTTTGAGACTTAAGAGGTTGAGAGTTTGAGAGAGTATTTTGAGAAATGAAGAAAGAGAAAGAGTTTGGCGCCTTTTTGATTAAAACAGCGTCCGAAGATGCATTTTCGTAAGTGTAATTTTTTTCATAACCTTAGATCCTGAATCAGGAACGAATGTGTTACGGGTACATCCAAAAATGCATTTTCGAATCCTAAGATTTTTTTTTTCACAAAAGCATGGAAACATTTTTTAAAGCCATTTTTTAACCAATCTTATAAAATCGGCTTAATTGCAATTTTGGTCCCCTACTTTCATTTTTTTTGTAGTTTTGATCACTCTATTTTAAATTTCAGAATTTATGTCCCTCTATTTTCAGCTATTTTGAGTTTTGGTCCCCCTATTTTAAAATAAAAAATTGTTGTGTCTCTATTTTCATTTTTTTTAGTTTTGATTCCCTTATTTTTATTTTTTTAAGTTTTTGGTCCCCCTATTAAATTAGTTCTAAATTGGAAAGATGGATTAAAATGCAAAACAAAACTTAAAATACTGGACCAAAATTATAAAAAAAATAAAAATAGAGAGATCAAAATTCTAGATTTTAAAATAGAGGGATCAAAACTAAAAAAAAAAATTAAAAATGGAGGAACAAATATTCCGAATTTTAAAATAAATAAATTAAAATTAAAAAAAAATGAAATAAAGAAAACAAAATTGCAATTAATCTTAAAATCTAAGATTCGAGTCGATCCATTTAGCAAGGGGTACCTTTTTCAACAACTCTTAGTTTAAAGTATTTAGTTTTTGAGTCCAAAAACTGTTGAGTTTTGTGTAGGAATCGATAAGCTTTTGTTAATATTTATCCTTCTACCTCTAAAAAATTGTTTAAAAATAAGAAAGAGATTTTAGTGTTGAAAAAAATAGTTTTAAAATCAAAATAGGAATAGGTATATAGAATTGCAATCAATCATTAATCTTACGGAAACGTACCAAATCATACGAAGACGTCGGCAAAGAAAATATTTATATAGAACTGAATTAGTCAAAGTTCAAACTAAAATATTCACAAAGCGTAGTTTCAAAGTAATTTTCTAGGTAGAAAAATAAGCCAAATTAAACAAAAAGCCAAAAAGACCATAATTTGTTTTAGATGAAAATGTAAATAATTTAGGATGTATTTAGGATGTAAATACAAAATTATTTAATAAAAAATTATTATTTTGTTATATTCTTTTAATATAATGTGAATTGTTGTGATTATCTATTTTAATGTTGGCTTAATACCCTTTTTGGTCCTCTAACTATAGGGGTAGGTCCAATTTGATCCTCTTTCTTTTAAAAGTTCCAAATTGATCCTATATGTTGTCTAACTGAAGCATAAAGGTCCTTTCCGTCAAATAAATGCAAACGGTGTTAGTTTTGCTTACGTAGAGTATGAGTTGGCATGATGGATGACTTAGTCAGCACCTTTTAATTTCCACGTGGACATTTATATTATTTTTTATTTTCCATGTAGATTTTGTATATTATTTTTTTCTTTTTGTAATATTTATTTTTTAATTCTATTTTTATAAATTGTTATTTTAAAAATAATTTTAATTGGGCCAGATCAAATCAAATCCACACACAAACGCACCTAGAAGCCCAATATCAATTTTATTCTCTTTAAGCCATATGTTTTTCATTTGCATTATTATGCACAAATAGTTAATATAAAGACTAGATTTTATTCTGAAACAACCAATGTGGGACTAATAGCATAACAAGTATTCACTAATTTGAATTCAACTAACTGCATCTCACATACAACAGTGAAAAATTCAGAGATTCGCATACCCACACACTCAGAAATCCATCCACATACATAAAAAACACTCCTCATCCCGTTCACCAACACACGCCCAAAATATTCACGGAGAAGAAACCAGCAAATTTCACATCACCACATACAAAGAAAAAGCCAAACAAAACATGCAGAATATCTCTATACCATACACAGTGACAGAAGCGCAAAACATCAATAACAACAGAACTATTGGCTGCAAACAAAAAGGCATAGCATCATACCTAAAAAGATCAGAATTTCACACGCATAACAAAGCCATGACAACAAGATCAACACACGCATGAAGGGGGAGAAAGAAGTGAATTGAATCACATTCCGCGGCAATTGAAAGGGATTAGAGTCGTACCTCCAGTCCGTTCTTCCAGGTGATCTCATAACCTTGATTCTTTTTTCCTTTTTGTAGCTTGTGTTTTTGTTTTTACGAACCGAACTCGAACCGACGTCGAAACGAACCGAGAGAGAAGTGAATAATTTCAACTATCCCAACTTACTAAGTATAATTCCATTTCATGACTTTGATTAACAATTTCACTAATTTATCCTAACTTCACTCTAACACAAAACTAACAGCCACACTTCAATTCATTATAACTAACTGAACTCAATTATCTATCCAAGCATAACTAATTGAACACTTCAAACTAGACTAATTCAAGCTTTAACAAAACTATAACAGAGTTAACATTCTAAACTTACTTCTTCACAAATTTCACTAGCAGTGATGCTGCCTAAATTTCACTAATTTACGGGTAATTTTTTTTTGTCGCAGGATTGGAATGTTTTGGATGTGTGGTCACGACTTGGTTTAAAAGCTTGGCTCCTGGGTTGTTTCATGAAATGGATGAAATTTTGCGTGTGCGGTTGTGAAGCTTGGGTTGGTGTAGTGAAATATGGCTAGGCTTGGAGTGGCTTTGAGTAGCTTTGTTTTCATGTGTATGGGCTTGGAATGTTGGCTGTTGAAGGTGTGCGTATTGGCTTGCAGGAGGTTTTTTTGGTAAATGCGGCAGGTTTTGAAGCAGCTTGGCAGCTTGGAATTTAATGGCTCATGAATGAGTTGGCTTTGAAATGTTTATTTTTGCAGCTGACTTGGTTATGACTTGGTGTGTAGCGTGAAGTAACCCATGGCTTGGAGGTGGGGTCTGTTTTTATTATGCTTGTGGTTTGTGAAGTCCCACATTGAATATTCAACAACGAATCTGAGTGTTTATATAGTTTGTTCAAACAATAAAAATAAAACTTGACTATTGGGCCTATTGTTAAGAATATAGACTTCAAGCCCAAATATTTTATATTCAAGTTTATGAAATTTAATTTATATAGATTTTCTAAAAAAAAGTATATAAACCGTGCCACATCCCCATTCAGTAACATACACATCAGCACATCCAATCCACGTCATCAATATTTTAAGTGAAATTTTAACTTTTCTAACGGCAAGGACAAACTTGGACCTATTTAATAACGTATGGGACCAATTTGGAACTTTTAAAAGAAAGAGGATTAAATTGGACTCACCCCTATAGTTAGAGGACCAAAAAGGATATTAAGCCTTTAATGTTTTGATTAGTTTAGCTAATTATATAAACGTGATTGACCATTTGGTTATTAGTTAGTTATTGGTTGTTAGAGTGAAATAACTAGCTTTTGATCGTTTGATTAGAGATAAACATTTTACTCTCTTATCTCTTTTTTTCTAGTTTAAATTGTAATGTATATATACTGAAACTCTTCTTTGAGTTCAATGATGAAACATTACTATCTTTTTCACATTTTACTTCATTCCTTCTTCTTCTTTCATGATCATGTGCTTCATTATAATATGGTATCAATCGCTATTTTGATCTTCTTCCGCTGTTATAAGTCTGAATCATTCTCATTCTTCTATGGCTCCTCTGCAAGTTCCACTACTCGATTCTGTTTTGGATCAAACCTCACCTTACTTTGTTCATTCCAGTGATGGTCCTGGCTCCGTCAGCGTTCATCCCAAACTCACCGGTTCGAACTACCATTCTTGGGCTCAATCCATGAAGAAAGCTTTTGGTGGTAAGATGAAGTTTGAATTCATCGATGGATCTCTTCCAGTTTCAAATGATTTTTTTGATCCCTCCATTCGTGCTTGGAATCGCTGCAACTTGCTGGTTCATTCTTGGATTATGAACTTTGTTTCAGATTCAATTGCTCAATCAATCATATTCATGGAAAATGTTGTTGATGTGTGGAACTACCTGAAAGAAAGATTCTCCCAGGTTGATCTCATTCGCATTTCTGAACTGCAACAAGAAATTTACAATCTCAAGCAAGAAACAAAGTCGGTAATTGAATTCTTCTCTGATCTCAAGATTCTTTGGGAATAATTAGTTTTGTACTTGCCTATACCAATGTGTATATGTCGCATAAAGTGTTCTTGCACATCTATGCATAGTGCAAGATCCAACCATCAGTTATTGCATATTATTCGTTTTTTAACTGGCCTGAATGATCAATTTGCTGTAGTCAAATCTCAAATTTTGTTAATGGATCCTTTGCCTCCAATTAACAAGATCTTTACTATGGTTATCCAACGTGAACGACAACTCCAGCTGCATATACCTAATGAAGAATCTCAATCATTGATAAATGTTGTTGATTCCAAAAAGTTTGGATCAAGACCCAATGCATTTAAACATGAAGCTCGTGTGTGCACATTTTGTGGTAATACAACCCACGCAGTGGAAAACTGCTTCGAGAAGCATGATGTTCCACCTCATATGCAAAAGAAATTTCAAAATGCAGCAAATAATGTTACATCCGCTGGAAATGATGATGGATCTATCCCTAATAGTGTTGACATCAAAGATGACACTTCACCTATGACTCAAGGTCAATTCAGTGTTCTAATGAAGCTACTTCAGAAATCCATCATTGGCCAAGTCTAAGGACATGCTTTTTCCAATCATGTTGCTGTGGATCATTCATCAGCAAGTAATATGCATCAATTTATGCATAATTGTAGTCTAGGTTCTTGGATCATCGATTCAGGAGTTATTCACCATATCTGTGGTTTAATCAAATGGTTTCACTCTTATAGAGAAATCATTCCTATCAATGTTAGATTGACAAATGGGCAATGTCTAGTTGCTAAATACTCTAGAACAATTAATTTTTCACCTGAATTTATTGTGTCTAATGTCTTGTTGATCCCTGAGTTTTCCTTAAATTTGTTATCTGTTTCAAAGTTATGTGAATTTTTAAACTATAATGTTAAGTTTCTTGATTCAAAATGTGTTATACATGACAAAACCTCAATGAAGATGACTGGTTCTGCTGAAAAAAGGGACGGCTTATATTACTTAACACTAAGAGATAATGACCTACATGTCAATGTTGAACACACACCAGTTTTAGCAGCCTATGTATCTTTACTTGATAGAGCCCTATGACACTTTAGATTAAGACACTTATCACAAAATAGATTATTGTACTTACATTCAAAATTCCCTTTTATCACAATTAATAATAAAGATGTTTGTGATGTGTGCCATTATGTTTGACAAAGAAAACTTTCATATACTCTTAGCAAAAGTAGGACTATTCACCCTTATGATATGAATCATTTTGACATTTGGGGACCTTTTGCTGTCAAATCTTTATATGGTCATGCATATTTCTCAACTGATGTCGATGATTGCAGCAGATACATATGGATAACACTTATGAAATCCAAATATGAAGCTAGACAACATGTAATAAACTTTGTTAAACTCATTGAAAACCAACATAGAACTACTGTCAAGGTCATTACATCTGATAATGGTCTTGAATTTAGTATCCCTAGATTTTTTGCATCCAATGGTATTTTACACCAAACAAGTTGTGTTGAATCTCTACAGCAAAATGGTAGAGTGGAAAGGAAACATCAACATCTTTTAAATGTTGGACGAGCATTACTTTTTCAGTCAAAACTTCCAAAGAAATTATGGTCTTATGCTATTTTACATGTCATATTTATTATAAATAAACTTCCTACACATGTTTTAAATAATCTTTCACCTAATTTCATACTGCATAATGAAATCCTTGATATGCATAGCCTTAAAGTTTTTGGTTCATTAGCATATGCATTTACTTTTCACATGCATAAAACAAAGCTTGAACCAAGAGGTAGAAAATGTGTCTTTTTGGGATACAAAAATGGTATGAAGGGTGTTCTGCTCTATGATATTAACCATCATGAAGTTTTTGTATCTAGAAATGTCATACATCATGAACTCATTTTTTCATACTCAAGTGACAATTCCTCCACTTGGGAATATCACACTCATACAGACTCTAAGCACACACAATTACCAAACACCTGCACCACAAAATGATACTGAACATACTCCCATTGATACACTAAACTCTGCTCAAAATCCCAACACAAATAATGAAACCTTAGATCATCCAAACACAAACCCTGATTCCTTAGAGCAAATTGAAATGGAACATGATCACAATACCTCAGATCAAGCTAACATGGAACATGAAATTATTACCCAAGATAGTGAACCTTCAACACAAAGTAGACATGTTAGAACCAAACATGCACCTTATTATCTCTTAGATTATGTTCGCAATACATTTAATGTTTCAGCAGACAAACCATCTTCAGATAAAACCAAAATTCTTTATCCTATTTCACATTATGATTCTTTGTCACACTTGTCTGCATCACATCGTGTTTTTACATCTTTTATTACACACACACACATACGCGCGCACACAAATGAGCCAAAGAATTACAAAGAAGCATGTTTGTCTGAGCATTGGATGAATTAGAGGCATTGTACAAGAATGGAACTTGGACCATAGTTAATATACCATCACATGTCAAGCCTATTGGAAACAAATGGGTTATCAAGGTAAAACCTAAAGCAGATGGTACAATAGAGAGGTATAAAGCGAGACTCGTTGCCAAATGTTACAATCAGATTGAAGGACTGGATTTTTTCAACACTTTCTCATATGTAGCTAAGCATACAACAATTAGAACACTTCTTGCAATTGTTGCCATCAACAATTGGTTTCTGCACCAGCTTGATGTTAATAATTCATTTTTGAATGGAGAATTACAAGAAGATGTTTATATGACAATACCTGAAGGAGTTATATGTCACAAGTCCAATCAGGTATGCAAGCTACAAAGAATCTCTACGGTTTAAATCAAAACACTCGAAAATAGTATGAAAAATTAACAACCTTGCTGATTCAACAAGTTTATACTCAGTTTGTTTATGACTATTCACTGTTTACTTTGAAACTGACAAGCACTTTACAACTATTTTAGTTTATATTGATGACATAATACTAGCTGGCAATTCTATGCATGAGTTCACTCACATCAAAGTTTCCCTTGATGAGAATTTCAACATCAAAGACTTAGGAATGTTGAAATACTTCCTTGGTTTGGAAGTATTTCATTCAAAAGAAGGGATCTCCTTATCCCAACGAAAATATTGCCTTGACCTTTTGCAGGAATATGGTATTCTTGGATCCAAGCCAACTGCAACACCACTTGATCCATCAATTAAACTCCATGTTGACAATGGAAAATCATTTGAAGACATTGAAGCTTATAGAAGACTGATTGGTCGTTTATTGTACCTTAACACTACACACCTAGACATCACATATGCCACCCAACAACTCAGCTAGTTTCACACAATCCCACAATTGCACACTATCACGCTGCTTGCAGGGTAATTCGTTACTTAAAATGTAGCCCTGACAGAGGTCTTTTGTTTCGCAAAATATTTGAATTCCAGCTCCTCAACTTTTTTGATGTTGATTGGCAGGATGCCTCGATTCTAGGAAGTATATTTCAGGCTACTGTTTTTTCTAGGATCCTCCCTCATATCATGGTGTGCAAAGAAACAACAAACAATTTCCAGATCATCATCGAAGGCTGAGTATCGAGCATTGTCCTTCGCCACATGTGAGTTGCTTTGGCTGAATTTTTTGATGAAAGAATTGAACATCACATGTTCCAAGCTCCGAGTCCTTTACTCCGACAGTCAGAGTATAATGCACATTTCATCCAATCATGTGTTTCACGAACGCACCAAACATCTAAAGATCGATTTCCATTTGGTCCGAGAGAAACTCCAACAAGGTTTACTTCGTCTTCTTCCCATATCCACTCATGAGTAGCTTGCAGATTTCTTGACTAAGGCTCTACCTATATCAACTTTCAACAAGTTCGTTTCCAAACTTGACATGATCAACATTCACCATGCTTAGCTTGATAAGGGTTGTTGTGATTAGCTGTTTTAATTTCTTAATTATTTAATTAATTACATAGAGCAAATTCGTCATTAATTTATTAGTTAGTTATTGGTTATTAGAGTGAAATAACTAGTTTTTGATTGGTTGGTTAGAGATAAAGTTTTTACTCTCCTCCCTCTTTTTCTCTGTCTAGATTGTAATATATATATATATATATATATATATATATATATATATATATATATATATATATGCTAAAACTCTTTGAGTTCAATGATGAAGCATTACCATCTTTTCCACATTTTACTTCATTCCTTCTTGTTCTTTCATGATCAATATGCTTCATCATAATATGAATGTTTGCATAATTATAAAAATTAATCGAATTAGAAATAGATAAATGATAAAAATTTCACATAAAAATCTAACAAAATTAATTTAAAGAATTACATTTAAATAATTGAATTCATAAACTCTATTTTGTAGATCTATCTTTCTGCATAGATCTATTTTATAAATGTCTTTTAAAAATTATGCATATTTTTTTTCTCATTTCTAATTGAATTTTCCAATTTTGATTATAAATAAAATAATCAGTTTTGTGTTAATTTAAGAATTTAATTAAATAAAAAAAAGTTATCTCATAAAAAAATATTGTATAAATAACAAGATGGATAGACTCTTAAACGTGCCAAAGAAATATTTAAATTTCATTTAAAAAAATATATCTATATTTTCCTTTAAAAGAGAATTGAATATGATTGTTTTTAATAAAAATAAAACAGTCAATAGTAAAAAATTTCATAGTTATTAAGTGATATACATTTTGACTAATACCATTAAATAAATTGAAATTAGTAAAATTTATTTAAATTCAAAATTTTCTATATAATTAATACCATTAACTATAATATTTTCTTTATACAAATATTTTTGTTTTGACTACAATTATAAGTATTTATTTATTCTTTTGACTAGAAAAATATATAAATATTGCAAAAAATAATATATCTCAATTTCTTCTAGAAAAAATTATTTCATATTAAAAAATTGATAATATGTAATTGAGTGTATCTACACCCATTTCCAATACCAATAGTCCAATACAAATATTTGAATTATATAGTAACAAATCTTATTTGGTTATTAATGTTTAATAATTTAATTATAATAAGATAAATTAACTTTGTGTTTTGAGTATCTTTGACCAATGTTAATTATTTTCCATTTTCTTTTATAACAACTCTCTCTCTCTCTCTCTCTCTCTCTCTCTCTCTCAATATTCTTCTACTTTCTCTCTCTAAAACCTTCACTTCGCAGCTTTTTCAATCTGCTATCTTTGACTCTATAAGAATTCAATCGTGGACGAATCAAAACCACACGAAATTTCCATAAAGTTTTACCATTTCTTCGACTTTTGATCGCTTCACTGTGAATTGCATGAACATCCATTTCTCGTTCAGGTTTGTTTGATTTTTTCTACTTTACCTTCAATTCGTGCAATTTTAGCGTTTTTCTATGGAAATTTCATTCGGAATTTAGGTTTTTTGTATTGATGATTTTTTTTTTTCAATCTGTTTGTAAATACTGTTTGCTTTTTCGTTGGAGTGGGGATGAAATTTCATATTTTTTTGTTACTTTGATATGTTAAAATTTCATTGATATTATGGATCTGAGTTGTTTTTCATTCATGTGGTTTTTGATGTGGAGATTCATGCAGTAGAACTAGTAAGGGTTTAGCAATTGAGTAGTTTTGTTCATCGGTAAACATGCATTTATACACCTTTTTTTTTTCTTTTTTCTTTTGCTTTTATTTATTGAATATTTGTTGTGGAAATTGGGAGAGTGAGATGGGAAAAATAATAAAATTTGGTTAGACCATTTTTTTTGTTTTGTTGGAATGTGATGGATGCAAGTTGGAAATGGGGTTTTTGAGGTGATTGATTGATTAACCAATTGTTTACTAATTGTAGTAATTGTTCTGAATAAGGAATGAAAAGAATGGAAATGAAAATTGTTTGTGTAGTTAATTTTTTGTTGGACTAATCAAAGATAGTCATTAGGCACTTGATAATCTGAATTGCATGAATCGTGATTGTTCGAGGCCTCACTCCAGCAATACTGGTCACATGGAGTTTTGTTTTGTTTCTGGAATCACACAGACACACATCGACTCCCTGGAATTTTAGGAATCTTAATTTCATTGTATTCCGATAGTATGGATCTGAGAGTCAGGGAGCCTAATGTCCATTATCGACTCCCTGGAATTTTAGGAATCTTAATTTCATTGTATTCCGATAGTATGGATCTCTGAGAGTCAGGGAGCCTAATGTCCATTGTGAAGCAACAATGAAGACAGTGCGGAGTGGGTTTGGCGGGAATCTCATTGGCACACTTCTCAGATACAAGAATTAGGAGTAAAATATGATAGGCACATGCTTCGCCATTTTCTTTTAAACTTTTTTCTATCAAGTGCCTAGTTTATTTTAATGAGATAGGAAATTTAAAATGGGTTGTTGTATCACACTATGTCTTTGGAAAACACATGTTTACATTATTTCTTGTGGGGTATTAGAATGTTATGTTGAATTTCAGTAAGTTGTTTCGGATATAACTTTTATTTATGCTCTTTATATTTTGTTTTTGCAGGCATAAACAGTTTTCTATAACATCCTAGTTCTGTACATAAGATGGGGTGTTTTCCTATATTGAAGAGAAAGAAGAAAAAGTCTGATCAGATTGTGTATGTAAAACGCGTAAGCCCTGGCGAGGATTCACCAACAGTACTGCCTGAACCTCAAACTCATACTCGCTCACTCCAGTCAGCACCTCCTAGTTTTAAGATCAGAGTGAAACCCATTCAACCCAGTGTTAAAGTCAGTAACAATAGAATACGAGCATTGTCTGCTCCATCGTCACTCGATGAAGCAGACCAAGATGCTTTGGGCTCGATTGAGTATGAGGAAGAAGAGCCAAAATATCGAGGTGGATCAGTGAAGGAGCAGCATTCGCCCAATCCACAACCTTTACCACTTCCATCTCCTAAGGGTGGTGGAACACTGAAGACTATGGGAAGCTTTAAATTGGGGACAGCTAGTGTTCCCTTATATTCTTCTGGACCTTTGCCGCTTCCACCAACTGGGTCACTCAGAAATTTTTCTTACGACGAGCTTGCTGCTGCTTGCCACAATTTCTCTTCAGATCGATACATGTCAGAATCTCTTTCATCTACCATCTATAAAGCTTCCTTTGGCGATGATGCTTCAAGTTCAAAAAAGTTTGAAGCCACGGTCACACGCCTTCGCCCATCAAATCAGGTACTTTTCTCTGTATTGCAGTATTTTAGTTTTACACGCCTTCTCCCCATCAACTCAGGTACTTTTTACTCTGAAGTGCAGTATTTTAATTTCATTTATCACTATTCTCATGCATACAGATTATTAAATACCTAATTGGTCATTACATCCCCTATTCGCATGTTAGTGATTTTGAAACGTCAGTTAATAATAAAACATGTTTGATTCAATAAAGGTAAATTGCTTTCATCCTTGTATGCATGTTAACTATGAAGCTACAATTCTTGGCTTTTACAATCAGCAAAATTGATTCTTAATTTTATTCCACATGTTTTTCTTCTACCAAAATGCCACTTGGTTAGTGATGTTTCTTTTTTCCCTATCATCAGAACTCGTGGGTTATTGTTTCTGATATTATGATAAATGTTCGGAACTGTTATTTTGTAATTTGTATCATTCCCTTATGTGTATTGGTGTCCTCGGATTTGATTGGTTCTGTTTTGGGAGGAAAAGCCATCTGATCCAATCTCTTTGGTTTTGATATTTGTTCATCCAATTGGTTTGGTTTAAAAATCACTCCGATCTTTTTTTTTTTCAGGTTTGCTTTGGAACGGCTATAAAATGACCATTAGTGTCACTTTAATTGATACTAATTTCCCTTTCCCTTATTAAAAATAAAGGAATTCACCAACAAATGCAACAATTAGACTGTTTTTATGTTTTCTCAGTTTGTGTTGTTCAACTTGCTATATTGCAGTGTTTATAAAATTTTCTTCTTGCTATTGGCTATCCTCCTTACTCTGTTTTGTTTCTAGTCCATGCATATGAATATGTTGTCAAATCTTTGTGGTGCTGAAAAACTGTTAAGAATTGCATACTTTCTGATTGAAGCATAATTTCAGTTACAAGTTACTGTTAGTGTTGTGAATTTTCTTACATAAAAATTCTAAATTACCTTTGGTCTAAAATTATATGCCTTTTTTCAGGGCTTGAAGGAATTCATAAATGAGGTTAATACACTTGCATCTTTGCGGCATCCAAACCTCTGTAGAGTGCTAGGATTTCACGCCCGTGATGGTTCGGAACATAGAATGTTGGTTTATGAGAAGCTACACCATGGAAGCTTGGACCGTCTATTATATGGGAGATCTGATGGACCATCAATTGATTGGAATACAAGAATGAAAATTGCTATATGTGCTGCACTAGGTCTTTCTTTCTTGCATGAAGAAGGGCCTTTTCAGGTAATTAGTATGAAATTATGTTGAATCATGTAATGAGCTGAAGAAACCTCATGTTATGTCTTCATTTTCTATTTGATCACACTGAGGGAGAGAGTTAAAGGACCTAGCTATTTTGTATGTCACAATCTATGAAGCAATGACACTTTGGCACCAATATATATTTTTAAAAGGTAAAATATTTGAATGTAACTGCATGTGATTGTGTCGTACTCTAACACGTGTCAGACACCGGACATGCTTTCACTGTGAAGTGTCGGTGCTATATGATCAATACATGGACTGGATAATTTCAAGGATATCATGATTAGTTACTTTGTTTCCATTGACCTCCCTTTAGCACATTCTTCAATCAAGTGTACGTTTTTTCATGATCTTTTCGCGTCTGCAGGCAATGTATAATGAATTCTCAACAGCCAACATACAGATTGACAAAGATTTCAGTGCAAAGCTTTCAGGGTATGGCTGTGTTGGACATGTTCCCAAGGAAGAGATTTCAAGCAGCTCATCTGTAAGCGCTTTGATTTATATTGTAGTGTTACTCGAAAATACCTACAATATTTTGCTAATACCCTCTTACATTTTCCGTATTTATCAATGAATATCTGTTCCATAATTTTTGTTTGCATTCATCATGTTCATGAATATAATATTGCTCAGGCCGTTGGAAACCTATCGATGGAAACACTGGAGAAGGGATTGCTCACTCCAAAGAGCAACGTGTGGAGTTTTGGGATTTTTCTTCTAGAGCTACTTACAGGAAGAAAGAATCTCGATAGCCGGCACCCTAAGGAAGAGAGGAATTTGGTGAAGTGGAGCAGACCTTTCCTCTCAGATAATCATCGTTTGTCAATGATCATGGATCCTCAGCTCAAAGGCCGCTTTCCTTCTAAGGCAGCAAGAACAATAGCTAACATTGCACAAAGATGCCTTCAAATGGAGCCATCAGAAAGACCAACTATAGGAACCGTTGTTGAAAATCTAAAAAAGATACAGGATTTGAAGCATTCTTCTAGATTCCCATTGCAAGAACCAGCACAAAACTCTACAAAACAAATGTCAAGATCACCAAGTCTCGACGCTATTGTCCACCCTGCATCAAGATCGAGTTTCTCTCCATCACCATCAGCCAGAGCCTTGTTATCTGTTTCACCTCCAAGATGGTCGGGAGTGCCGATTCAACTTCCGCCTCACGCTTTTTCTTCTACCCTATATTTGGAGGAGCTTGATAGGCAAGAAAGCCGCAAGTCATTAACCTCAGCCTCTAGGAAGGCTAGTGTTGAAGGATTTTGATTGTCTATAATTTTCATTTTTTATTTATTATTCTTTTTCTGGGTGTAGCTCAACAAAGATTTATAGGAGATAAAGATTTGTAAAATCATCCCTCAGTGTGATGCAGAGAGGATGCTCTTTTGTACATAGTGCAAAGGTTGGTCCCCTCGGTTCAATTAGTTACTCCATTTTTATAAAATTTTATACAATCTTTAGCATTTCTCCTCTTATCCAGTACTAAAAAGAAAAGAAATATGGTACACACCAGAAAGTTGCAAACATTTTACTAGGTGATATAAAAGGTGCAATTAGTTTGGCCTTGAAGTGTGGAATAAGAAGCATTACCATTACCAACAACGTTAGTAGCAACAGAGTGATTATTTCATAGCATGCTTCTCATTCATGGCTGAATTAGATACATCACAAATTGCAACAGTACTTGTGGTACCTCTTTTTATACACTTTTATAATATTTTTATCATGAAATAATTGTCAATGTTGTGTATCTATCCTTATCTTTGTAGGTATAAAGTGAAATATGGTGTAGGTGTATGGTTTTGGTGTAGAAATATCATTTTTCAAACATTTATAATCTATCCGACATTTGTCATACCAATTTTGGGATGGGTTGAATTTTATTAGTATATGTTATCATGTAAAAAAGATTTACATATTTGTTTAATCATATTTCATTAGTATGCGTGTCATATGTCATTTACAAAAATGGTCTTATAATTATTTATATAATGAGAGGTGATTGAATGACGTGTACATAGTTTGCATACCAATGTTACATACCAATTAATAACTATTTTATTTTTACATAAAACTAGTAGGATATCTGTGCGAATGCACGGGTATCGGTATGTTACGCGCATTGTTTTTAAAATATAATAAAAATGATATTAAAAAAGTTAAGGTTTTTACCAAAAAAATATTATTTTAAAAGATATAAGAAATTAGTGTGAATAATTTATTCCATATTTAAAATTATTTGAATTAGCAATATTTTATATTTTATATAAGTATTATTGTTGTTTTGACGTTATTTAAAAAAATATTAGAATGTATATTACAACAATGATAAATTAATCATCAACGAACTTGAGCCCGTATAAATAAATTAATCAACAGCGAACTTGAACCCGTAACTAAATATTATTTTATTCAATGACATAAAAAATATTTTTGCCCGTAAAAAATTTGAATCAATAATGTATTTTTGCCCATAATGAATCAACAACGAACTTGATCCCGTATATAAATATTAAGTTTATTTTGACATTAGATATATATTTGAATTTGTATAAAAAAATTTGAATCAAGAATATATTTTTGCCCGTATCTAAAAATGATCTCAAATTAATAATGATCAATGCTTTGTATTAAAAAAAAGGGTTAATAGTCATTTTGCCCCCTGCCATATAGGCGATGTTCGAAAAACCCCTGTAAAAAAAATTTGCAAAAAAAACACTAACATTTGAATCAATAGTAAAGTTGTTCCCATATATAAAAATATTTGAATCAAAAGTAAAGTTGTGCTCGTTTATAACAATAATTTTTCTCGTATAGAAAAATATTTCAAAATATAATAAAAATGATATTAAAAAAGTTAAGGTATTTAACCAAAAAAATATTATTTTAAAAGATATAAGAAATTAGTGTCAATAATTTATTCCATATATAAAATTATTTGAATCAACAATATTTTATATTTTATATAAATATTATTGTTGTTTTGACGTTATTTAAAAAAATATTAGAATGTATATTACAACAATGATATTTTTTCCGTATATATAAAAAAATTAATCAACAATGAACTTGATCCCGTATAAATAAATTAATCATCAACGAACTTGAGCCCGTAACTAAATATTATTTTATTCAATGACATAAAAAATATTTTTGCCCGTAAATAATTTGAATCAAGATTGTATTTTTGCCCGTAATTAATCAACAACGAACTTGATCCTGTATATAAAAAAGAAGTTTGTTTTGACATTAGATATATATTTGAATTTGTCTTAAATAAATTTGAATTAAGAATATATTTTTGCCCGTATCTAAAAATTTCTTCTTCATTGTCTCTTGTTCTGCAAAACCAAAACAATATCTCTATAAATTTTTTTTCTTCGTTGTCTCTTATTCTTATAAGCAAATATATTATATTAGAATCATTATAATCATTAGTTTTGAAACAATTTAAATTGTTTCCGTTTATAACAAAAATATATTTTTTCGTATATATAAATTATTTAATCAACAAAGTTATTTTTCCCATATATAAATATATTATTGTTTTGAAATTGGTTATATATTTGAATATATAAACAAATATTTGAATCAACAACTATATTTCACCATTTTATTCCTTAGTTACAGACATATATTGCATATTTAAATGACTCGTATGTTTCTCTTTAAATTTATCTTGTCATACATTAAATAATAAATATTTATTTATTATTTTATATTTTATTAATAACAACTATATTATATATTTATTTTATATTTATAAATGATGAATATTTTTCGCACGGATGCCGGTGTGTTACTGGCATTTTTTGTAAAATAAAAAAAAACGAAAGAAAATAAATAAGACAAAAATTATTGAACAAAAAAACTTACTATTTCAAAAGATATATATTTATTTATTTAAGTTTGAAACACAAGTATAATTATTTCATATGTAGAAATAGTTAAAATTTAAAAATTTTAAAAGGATTAATAATTTTGTGGGTTTAATCAACAACGAAATGTACCCCGTATATTAATGTTTAAATTGTTTTAAGATGAATTATATATTAGAATGTACATAATTATAATTGAATGTAAATGTAAATTGAAGAAGACAATGTAAAAGGTAAAAGTAATAAAGCAAGATAAGTTGTAGAAGTCTTAAACTTGATTTCCAGAAAAATTGGTAAGACAGAATACATAGTAAATGAGTGAATCAAAATATTAAGAAAAGTAGCATAGTTAAAAAGTAAATTAAAATCTCCATGCAGACATAGAGTTCTCCCAGGTATAGTCCCGCTCATCGTCATCATCAGAATCAAGTGGTTCGTAGTTCCATTCTTCATCTTCATCTGAATCCAAAAATTTGACTTTTCTCAGATTTCTTGCTGGTTTCGTTTTTCTTTTCCTCTTTCTTCTGTGTCGCAGTGCAGCAGCTTCACGTACCTTAAGAAGAAAACCAATTAATCAAATGGGTGATGCAATATAAGAACGGGAAAAAACATGCATGGAAAACGATATTGTACCGGCGGGAGCTGTTGATGTCGTTCAAACCGGGGAGGATGTTGGTGGGGTTCACCGCGGTCGAAATCCGTAAGTGGTTGCACCTCGGTAGGTGGTTGGTTGTGAGCAAGGGGTTCATTGTGGACAGCAGGTTGGAGTTGTTGTTGGGTCTGTTGATGTTTTGTAGAATATCATTGTTAATCAGAATGAAACATTAATGCAGAGAAAGATATAGTGATTAACAAAAGCATGAGTAAATGTATAGGGCAAACCTGTAGAAGTTGTTGGCTGTGGATAGGAGGATGGTGACCGTCACGTTGTTGCAATTCCGGAGAAGGTTGGACGTGAGGCTGTGTGTGGTCATCAGCAGGGTCTGGTTCATTGGTTAATTTGTTGGATGCCATAGAAAATGTTTTGTCTTTTTGATGTTTGCTGTATGTAGTAGAGAATAGGAGGCATGAATAAATAATGAGGGTTGTGACCCTGCATATTCCCCCTACCTTGGAAATGGAAAAGCATAAAAACTTTAGAAACTGAAAAGTTGGAATATTGACAGGCAAAGAATTAATGTGTGGTGAGTGGTGATGCAAAAACAATGTATCAACTTAATGGTCATTAAAGGGAATGAAAAATATCCATGAGAAATAATTAGGATACAGTACATGAGATATAAATAACAATTGAGGAAAACATATATATTCCATTTTCGTGGAGATACATTAACAGCATAATGTTGCAGGAAAAACCAAATAAAAGGTTTGAAAAATTGAAGAAACAAACAGTAGCACAAATGATAAGGATCTGTTTCCACCAAACAACATGTTTTTTTACAGTAATAGTGGCAGTAAGGATGTGGATCTTTAAAACATTTTAAAATATCAAGAAATTACACTAGGAGGTATGGACAAAACGTACTTAGAATTTCATCATTCCAGCTGCCTTACACAACTTCTCCATGCAGCAGGTGCTCCAGTTTCATTTAAATAAATGTTGTTATTACTAAACCAGAAGCTATGATTAACCAAACCAGAACCTATAGTTATTAATGAAGATTTAACAAACCTGGTGAGGAAGGTCAAGGACTGTATCTGTCTCATCGAAGCTCTTCTCGCAGTTGTACCATTGCAACAATATCATATCAACTACATAATGGTGATGCAAAAACAATGTATCAACTTAATGGTCATTAAAGGGAATGAAAAGTATCCATGAGAAATAATTAGGATACAGTACATGAGATATAAATAACAATTGAGGAAAAAATATATATTCCATTTTCGTGGAGATACATTAACAGCATAATGTTGCAGGAAAAACCAAATAAAAGGTTTGAAAAATTGAAGAAACAAACAGTAGCACAAATGATAAGGATCTGTTTCCACCAAACAACATGTTTTTTACAGTAATAGTGGCAGTAAGGATGTGGATCTTTAAAACATTTTAAAATATCAAGAAATTACACCAGGAGGTATGGACAAAACGTACTTACAATTTCATCATTCCAGCTGCCTTACACAACTTCGCCATGCAGCAGGTGCTCCAGTTTCATTTAAATAAATGTTGTTATTACTAAACCAGAAGCTATGATTAACCAAACCATAACCTATAGTTATTAATGAAGATTTAACAAACCTGGTGAGGAAGGTCAAGGACTGTATCTGTCTCATCGAAGCTCTTCTCGCAGCTGTACCATTGCAACAATATCATATCAACTACATAATGGTGATGCAAAAACAATGTATCAACTTAATGGTCATTAAAGGGAATGAAAAGTATCCATGAGAAATAATTAGGATACAGTACATGAGATATAAATAACAATTGAGGACAAAATATATATTCCATTTTCGTGGAGATACATTAACAGCATAATGTTGCAGGAAAAACCAAATAAAAGGTCTGAAAAATTGAAGAAGGAAATAGAAACTACATTAAATAAACGGAAAATTGTGCTGTGGAAAATTGAAACAACATAATTGGATCAGAAAACTGTACCTATTGTGATTGTGATTGTGATTGTTTAAATAGAGATCAAATGCATCTGATCGGCAACTGAATACCGCCATTGATGTTGTTTGGAACCCAACTAAAATATAAACAACAAAAAATCGCTTGAAACTAAAGAAATTAAAATCAGAATTGACATTAAACATTTTATAAATAACACTTACTTTGAATTTGGATTTCAGTTGAGGTCTCACGAATTGCTTTGAAACCAGAAGCATATGATTATGTACTTAAACTGAAATGGGAGTGGCATAGTAACGGGTGAATTACAATCGTATATAATAACTTTTAGAAAGACAAAATAAGATGTTACCGCTTTGAAGGGACGTTTTCGAGAAGAAGCGGAACTCTTTGGATAGCGGCACAAACTTAAATATAATTTTCTTTCCTCAGAAAGTAAGTTCTCTAAGGTCTTCATTATTTTCATACTTTGCCTAGCAGATGCAGCAAACCTGCAGATAACCAGAGAAAGTGACAACATTTCAGTCATCATTCAAGAGCGAGCAAGAAACAAACATCCTGGTCACAATGACAAAAACAACATTACAACACTGTCAAAATATGTCTTCCCTGTTGTTATTATCACTCAGATTTTCAATTATATTTTCATCTTGACCCCGACCATCAGCAGTGTTATCCACCGGCACATCAAATATTATAGAACTACGTTGGCATGTCCGTGATGCACAACGGTCCAATGTGGAGACCAGTCGCTCCACAACCTGAAAACACACACACAGACATACCATTAGATTGGAAAAACAAATTTTGCAGCATAAAGAACAAACAACACCGATAGCACAAAATATCGTATCAATAACAGAATAAATACTCAAACTAGTGAGAGCATGAACCACTGCAGACCTGGTTCTTTCCAATCGTTTTGATGGTTCTGGCAGTGCAAATGATGTCAATCGCTTCAGCTGCTTTATACCAATTGTAGCATTCTGAACCTACTACCTAAGACAACCATCCTTTTTTATCCATGTTATGGACCAGATTTTGGAATGCATCTTGGAAGAGCAAACCCACAAAATTAAAAGGGAAAACATTAAATCAAATAAAATACAACTTAGAATAAACCTTCATCGATGTCCCGGAGGGCCTTCAATTTTGCCTTTGCGTTATCTATCCATATAATGTGTGCATTAGGATCTGCAATACCAATAAGTGAGATTATTACTTTATTCTATAACAATAGGATATTCAATTGCACTAAGTTAACACAGTTCAACACTAAGTAAACTACTGATAGCATATTAAAGTTCCATTTGGCTAATGCAAAGCACGACACCGAAAGCACGACACCGAAAGTTCCATTATAGCACTCAGTAAAATACTGTATAGCACGACACCGAAACTCCATACGTCACTCTTAGAAATGAGATAACCTGTCTGAAAGAAATCTGTAGCAGCATATACTAATGCAAAGCGTAAATAGTAATGACACAACAGTTACAGCAGTTAAAACATGAGTATCCCCACCTACATCAACACGATACAAAATATTATAAGCAGTTGTGTTATAAGCTGCAAATAAGTTATTTATCCATACAGGCTCAAAATCATTCATATTGCAATAATTGGAACCTAGACTTCTATTTTTCCATGGAGATAAGATAAGCCTCGAGCTGCTCCAAGTGTAATTTCAAGTCTTGTTTTCAGAGGCAGATGATCATAAGCTTTATTGAAAAGTACATGGAGATAAGATAAGCCTCGAGCTACTTCACCAACTTATGTTCTATAAAAATAACTATGACATTCACCTTCAAAGTACATTGGAAATGGATTCCTTGAAAATGGTCATTCTATCAGATTGCTCAAACATTTCAAGGCTTCCTGAATTTGGAAAAAATATGAAAAACATGTCACTTCTTAATTTAATGCACTGCAAAAATATTGTGTCGTGTCCAAACAGCGTATCAATTAGGGAATCAAAACAGAGTATCAAAACTTCAGGTGACATATAACAAAAACTATATCAGTGTTTAGAATCAACAAAAACTATATCCATCACCCATAGTATCCCATGTTCAGAAACAAATTGTTAGGCACCAAGAAAGATGCCAAATATAATCAACATGAAGGTCCAACTCAAAATTAAGCATAAGGACTAACCTTTGGCAAGTACGGAACGCATCCTCGTCCCATTGACTGACCTCAGAAACAAAATTTCAATCATATTAGCATTGATTATAAAACAACACTGATTTGTCATTAAAAAGTATAAAAAAACAGAGTATCAAAACTTGCATCTAAGTTTCACATAATGAAAAAAACAAAATTGCTGTCACATATAACAAATAGTAGCACAAATGATAAGGATCTGTTTCCACCAAACAACATGTTTTTTACAGTAATAGTGGCAGTAAGGATGTGGATCTTTAAAACATTTTAAAATATCAAGAAATTACACCAGGAGGTATGGACAAAACGTACTTACAATTTCATCATTCCAGCTGCCTTACACAACTTCGCCATGCAGCAGGTGCTCCAGTTTCATTTAAATAAATGTTGTTATTACTAAACCAGAAGCTATGATTAACCAAACCATAACCTATAGTTATTAATGAAGATTTAACAAACCTGGTGAGGAAGGTCAAGGACTGTATCTGTCTCATCGAAGCTCTTCTCGCAGCTGTATCGTTGCAACAATATCATATCAACTACCGAGTAATTTCAGAACCTTCACTTCACATTGGAAGGCATACTAAGAACTACAATCTTGAAATTTCACAACCCTAATCAAAAATAAAACAAAACCGGAATATGTAACTCATGAATTAAATTAGTACTTACACCAACTGCAGCAATAAAAAAACAGCTCCAACACGTTCTTACGCCACAGATCTATATACTTCAATCGTTAATCTGGACGAATTTGTAATTTCCATTCCTGCGGAAAAACATCAACAACGGATCATACTTCATGAGGCGACGGAGAACGAAGAAGAAGAGAGAGTGATCGAAGAAGAAGATCGATTTTTGTAGATTTCCAGAAAAGAGGTTTGGGAGAAAAAAATGGGTTTGGGAGAAGAAGATGAGAGAGAGAACGAAGAAGAAGCAGCATCGGTGCAGCCGCTGCATTGGAAACCCAATTTTTTTTCCTTTCATGTCAAATCCAACCAATAAGAAAATACGGTGATGTACCCAAGAGAAGAAAATGGTTATATCATAAAGTTGCAAATCTGAACCAAAAGTAACTGTTCCTGTTGGTTTGTGGCCAAATGAAGGTATTTTAGTGGAAAGTATATAGTTAGTATTCAATTACAACATCATTTGGTTGGAAATTGTTGGATTTGGACTCAAATTGCCCTTAATTTTGTGAGGTGGCGGCTTTAGAACAAAGGTTAATTTTGTGTTTACCACAACACATAGATTTCTTATATTATAGATACGTAATTTAGGAAGAATAAAATATATTTTATACTTGTATTGTAAAGTATGTAATTTAGGATATATATTTTTTAAAATTACAAATAAATTAAAATAAATTAGGATGGCTGGATCATTGTTTTAATAAAAGAACTAGTTAGATATTTGTGCGGATAAATTTTTATTAATTTAATAATAAATATATATAATGGACTTGTAAATATGGAAGGAGTAATTAAAAGAGATTAATTGGAATACATTGTCAGTGCAAAATTACTTTACACTGTCATCCAATTAAAATTAATTATTTTGACACATGAGAAGAGAGAAACATGGAAGAAGTAATTATTAAAATGATTTATTTATAATTTTTTTTTATATTTTTAATTCCATAAATATGTGTCAAAAAAACTAATTTTAATTGGATGACAGTGTAAAACAGTTTTATACTGACAGTATATTCCAATTAATCTCGTAATTAAAATGTGTAATTTGCACGTAGTTGAATATATAAAACAAATTGTATTAAAATAGAAATAAAAATAGAAATGAAAATTTCATTAGATATAAAATATAAAAAAGATTTCCAATTCAATAAATGTGTACCAAGATTTAGGATATAGTTTTCAAAGGAAAACAACGTATAAAATATTAATAGACAGATATTAAAAACAATGATATGACTTTGAAGATAGAGTCAATGAGCTTTTAAGAAAAAGAGAAATATTTCAAGTGAATATAACTTAAGACAGTACCAAAAAAGGAAATATAACTTGGAGATAGTATAAAAAATAGAAATATGAAATAGAGAAAAAGAAATGTAAATGATAATCTATGAAATATTGTGAAAGACATCTTTGAAAAATACATTTGTTGTAGTATTCATACTTTGTTTATTTTTTGCCATGAATCAATATTTTGAGATTTTTTTTAGTCTCAACTCTAGATATTTTGAGATCTTTTTTGTGTCGACTCTAGAAATTATCATATAGTTGGTCATGGTTAAAAATATCTTTTGACAAGTATAATCCAATAAAGTCTAATGATTGACCTTGAGACTTGTAAATAGTCATAGTAAATGAAACAATAAAGAGAAATTGTCTCTTTACCAATTTAAATGATCATGGTGATTGTGAAGAAGACATAGACACCCATGTGATATAAAGGATATTCCTAATATTTTTCTCAGAAATGATCTTTGCTTCGATGATATAACTTGCAAGTTTAATCATAGTGAGCAATTGAAGGTACAAGAAACACAAGAAAGGGGAGGGGGTTGAAATGAGTTTCAGATATGACAATTTTTTATCAAACCAATGACATGAACAACAAAAATAAAAATGCGAAATGATTTTTATACTGGTTTACCATTAACTAGGTTAGTCCAATCCACTCGCTAGAGTGATTTCAACTTTTTACATGGACTTAATCCATTAATCAACTAGGTTACAAACTCAAAGACCAACTGTCAATGACTTCTTAAGGCTAATGACTACACTTTGTCCCTCAAGAAAAAACTCAAAGACTAACTGTCAATGAATTCATTAGGTTACAGACTAAACTTACTCCCACAAGGAATAACTCAAAGTTACAATACAAAGATATGTGTTTACAAGAATGCTTCTTAACAAGTAGATACACACAATGAAATTCAGAGTTTACACTTAAGAAAATATACAAATGAAAAGCTCTAAATGTATTGAATGTTGTTCTTTTCTTTTCAATGTTTTATGTCACTACTGTCGTGTGTTGCAATTTTCACAATTCATTGGTTATCTTTATATATATGATGAATAATATCGTTAAAGGATTGAATTGGAAACATCTTCAATTCCACAGTTGTAATGGTGGTACGAGGTTGAGCCGTGAAACGTGGAGACCGTTGGTAATACATTCCTTAATAATTTTAGCATATTTATCCTTTAAGGAAACATTTAATTTTGTCACCTTAATGTATGATTGCCAGGAATATTATTTAAATCATTGTTCTCTAAATCTTTAACTTCGTATTAGAGATGATTTGAATCTTGATCGGAGTTCAGAGCCTTAAAGATAAACTTCATATTCTAGTGAATATGAGGCTTGAATATATTAGAGTAAGTATGAATTATTTGCTTCAGAAGCGTTGACTTGGTTATCTAGAGTTGACTATTAGTTTAGTACTTTTTTGTATTTTAACATTGATTCAGAATCTGACGTGTCCAGAGTTCAGAGTCTGATGACGTCTAGAGTCAAATGTCTGAAAGAGTTCAGAGTCTCTTTATCTAGAGTCTAGAGTTTATTTTGTCCAAGTTTGTTCAGTGTCTAGCTTGTTTAAAGTCTACTTTATATAGCATCTAGCTTATTCAAAGTCTGCTTTATCCAGCACTTGGCTTGTTCAGATTTTGTACACTTAATAAACTATGAGAGTACAAATTTATTCTTTATACTTTATTATCATCAAAATTCTAGAATTGTAGATGTAGAACCAAACTTGTTTCAACAAACTTTGTACCATTGCACAATCCTTCTGATTGATTCAAATTCCGCAACATAATAGTTATGCTAGTTTTCAATTTGAATGAATTGTTAGAGAAACCAGATGTTTTAAGATAATTCAAGAATTTCGGAGTTAATTGTTCAAATGCATCAAAGTCAGTAGAGTCAGTTCTGTCAAAGGAATCATTACTTAGATGTTCTTTTTCTTCTCCTTAAAGACAAACCAAAATGTTAGTACGAAGCATTAATAGATTTACTAATAATTACATAATTGATTTTATATATACATAATGAAGGTAAGTAACTGAAATCAGCTTAATGATATAATCATTGATATCATCAACCACTTCAATGATTGAAGCCAAAATTGCTCTATTTTGAAGATAATTAGAGTCTTTGTAGTTATTAATTAGATCATGATATGTACTTGTAACAATTGCTTCAATTTGGTCAGTAAAATTAGAGATCAAAAACTCATATGGAATGGTAATGTCAGTATAACCATCATTTCACTCTAAGATGGTTCCATCGCCTATCTATAGTATCCCTTTTGATAATTTTCTGATATCTTCGTTGGTGGAAGTTGTTGAACCACTTTGTAAGCTCATAGTCTTTGTAAGCTTTAGGACTTTGCAATGATCTCAAATATATGAAGCATTTATTGTTGCATGTACAATATTAGATTTACAACCTCTTGGTATAATTGGAAGAATTTGTCGGAAATCTCCACCAAAGACAACTACTTTTCCTGCAAATATCTTATGATATTCAACCTTGCTATCACTCATAATATATTTTGAACTTTTATCAAGTGCCTCAAAATAAAACTTGTGTGACATAGAAACTTCATCCCATATAATTATATTTGTTATTTTAAGAAGGCCAACAAGTTCATCTTTTTTGTCTATATTGCAAATAGAGGTTTCAACGGTAGGAACCTAAATCTTAAATTTAGATCGAATTTTCCTTTCACATGGTAAAAACAAACTTGCAATTCCACTTAAGGAAACAGTTAAAATAATTTTTCTTTTTGAACAAAGTGTTGCTGACGAAGTGTTCCACATAAATTTTTTACCAGTCCCACCATTGCTATACAGAAAAACACACCGTGTAACACCCCAATTCCCATCGCGGATAAATAATACATAATTAAATCAGGGTAAATAAAAATTTATTCTTAGACAGAAACAAGGATGCCACATTTAAAGAAAGAAAACACAATTCCTGCTCATAAACTTGATACATAACACAAAATGGGATAAACATAAAAGGGAAACTTTTTCCAACAAAAGGGAAGTTCAATTATGGAATAAAGCGGAAAGATCCATAACTGACTTGTTTTACAAAATAAATTGTTTTATAACATAAAAATATTCATACAAAGGTAATACAAAATATATCCAACAAATGTATACATATAAAACAAAACGTTCCCCGACTCCCGTGTTACGTATCAGAGCAGACAAACTGACAAAATGATGGATAACTAATCTTCACAAAAGCCTCCAAGATACTAATCTGTAATTACCTCATAGGGCAACAAACCACAGCAGAAGGGTGAGAAATAACAACTAAATCAAGATTGCATAATAATATGCAAACACATATAAATTCACATGCATAATTATTCTCACCACAAGCATCACATACTAATACAGATAGCATGCCACAGATACATAACATATTTCTAATTATCCAACCACATAGCATATATCAATTATACCAACATAATAGCATCTTCACACATAATGCATCCCAAAGTTATGACATATCGAAACACACCACCACATCACATATATTCATATATAGCATACCATAGATAATTAATATAATCATTGTAATGTACAACATCCCCACAAAACATAACATATGTTTATACATAAAACATATCATCCATAACCAATGCATTTATCACAAATGCATATCAATTCACCAATCCAATCATAATTCTCAACACATAATCATTCAATTCACAATTTCCCACACATAATCAATCCATTCACAATTTACCACACATAATCAATCCATTCATGATTATGCAAATGCACAGAGACCGGCACAACGACTCTATGCAATGCGGTACCAATCCATCCATCATTCTCATCAATAAGTCACTCAGGAATTATTGGAATCATCGCTTGTTACTTAGTGTAACTCCCCGTCGGGCAAACAATTTTCCCCGTCGCTTTAGGTCCTCTTTGTATAAGGCACACGACGTTTATGGATCGCTTTAGGTCCTCTTTGTATAAGGCACATGATCCGATCGCTTTAGGTCCTCTTTGTATAAGGCACACGATCGTCTATAACGTCGCTTTAGGTCCTCTTTGTATAAGGCACATGACCGTTATAGCAGATTCCCTCTAGAATCGTTTCATTGCTCACACCCCACAAGGGCACACGACATCACAAGATGCATATCATGATGCTTGGCATACAATGACTCATGACAATCAAATGCATACACATATACAACCATGTGAACCATTTCAACATCCATAATCATGCATATACAATCAAACACAACACCATGCATTTACTTGCCCTAAGGCCACAAACCACCATCACAACATTGCATCACATGCATTCACATCATATAACAGCACACAAGCCATACGTTATATATCCAAAAACATATCGCATGATAACACATCAATCGCACACAATTACGACGATAAAAGTCGACAAAATGACACATTTCAAAATTCCTGACACAATTATATCGGCCACCAATTTAAAAACCATTTTTATAAGAAAGAACATCTCATTAGCTTTCCATCGGTACCAAGAACGTCTTGATCCGAGTTATGGATCAAAAGGAACCGCATCGGACGCGAAATCGCGAAACGGCAAAATTCTGCACCCTCGCTGGTCATACGTGTATTGCCCTGGGCCATACACGTATTGCCCAGCTCGCTCGCCCAACCATACGCGTATTGCCCAAAGTGCTACGCGTATGAGCAGAGACTGATTTCTCTCCAAAAATTCCACTAAAAACCCAGTACGCGTATTATCTCCCTCGTTACGCGTAATGCCTTGCCCCTTATGCGTACCATTACGCATTTCAGCAGAGGGCCGTGTAAAATGGGTTTCCATATGCGTAATGCCCTCATTTCGCCCTTGCCATACGGGTATTTCCCTACCCAATACGCGTATTGCCTTGCTCGTTACGCGTATGGGCAACGAAAACCCATAATTTTTCCTGCATAATTCCTGCTACGGAAATCACTCAATTTCTCTCCAAATCTCATCTAAACATCAGCATACTACCAATTGAATGCACAACAATCTATATCTATCAGGTTTCAACAATTAGGAACCTTAAATCATGATTTCTGACACAAAAGTTGTATCCAATTCTCACAATCTCAACATATTAATTGTTGTAGTTCTCTATTCAATTCAACCAAACTTCAAACAAATACATATATACATACACATATACATATACAATCGCAATATAATCGAAACTTCTCACCCTTACCCGATTAATCGCGCTTGAAACGGAGTATTGAAGATTTCCTCTTCTCCTCTCTTTTCCTTCCTCTTCATTTATTTCCTTTCTCTTTCTTTTCTCTCTTTTTCTCTCAAATCTCTATTTATAAAAATATCTAATTTTTCTAAATATCTAACCCCTCAAAATGACCATTTTACCCCTCAGCCCAAATATCTCGCAAACACTCTCAAAGCGCAATAAAACATAATAACGATGAAAAATAATATATTGTCAAATAAAAGTCAAGAATAAAATAATATAAAAACAAAAATAATTAAATCGACTCGATTAAATAAATCTAACAAAAATCGGGGCGTTACAACTCTCCCCCACTTAGACATTTTCGTCCTCGAAAATATAACTGGTACTAACAACTCCGGATACGACTCTCGCATCCGACTAACAAACTATCATGCCAACAAAAGGCACACCACGAATAACACAAACTGACAAACCACCTTGCTAACAGCAGCTACAACAACGACACGGCAACGACGACAACTACAACGACAAGATGCAAAGCCCATACAATGCACTTGACGACTAACTCACGACTCAAAGAAAACCATGTTACCAACACCCAGGTAACACTCCCCTAATCTCCCACATAGGGATTAACCACACACACTCGAACCAGCACCATGGAAACGAGGCAACAACAAAGACAAGAACCTAAAGTCCCACGACACAACATCGTTTCAACAACCTCTACATAACCACAATACCCACATCCTTGTCACACAATAATATTACAACAATGCTACGATTCACCAATAGAACATATAACCACAACATCCATCTACATAGTAGCCCATGAATAATATTTAAACCTTTCACCTAACACTTCCATTCTGAAACGTCCAATGGTCTCATCATTCCAACATGTTTTCAATGTTCAATCTATGAACTCTTATAAGTCACACACGCATATACGAATTGTGCCACATCACGCTTCCGATGCGCACTCTGATTACCCGAAACTATCAAATATATCCATTTCATGTCCAACTTCTGACTCTCTCTAATATTCACCAGAAAAATCATAGTTCACTTCCAATATACCCAACCTCACACTCTACTGTGTTATCTCACACACCAGACACAAGTCTCTGAACTGCTCAAATAATTCTAACTCCCTGACCATCAAAACAGACATGTATAAAAACTTTCGACTTAACTCATCACGCACGACATTAACTTTACCAATAGGATAATTCCAGCTAAAGTCATAATTCATCACAAATTCCAACCATCCTCGTTGTCTCATACTATATTTCTTCCGACCAAACAGGTACTCAATATTCTTGTGATTACTAAACACTTCGAACCTAGAACTATCAAGATAATACCTCCAAATTTTCCAACACACTACAACCGCAACCAATTCCAAATCCTGAATAGTATAGATCCTTTTATGAATCCTCAATTGTCGTAAAGCATAAGCTATGACTTTAACCTCTTGCATTAACACACTGACTAAACTCATCAAAGACACATCACAATACCTCACAAACGGTTTATTAGGATCACACAGAATCAAAATTGGAGCCATAGACAACTTCTACTTCAGCTCTCTGAAACTTTCCTTACAACGAACATCCCAAACAAACGGATTACCTTTTGCAAGTCAATCGAAGTAACGAAAACGCTAACTTGGAAAAGCCTTCCATAACCTCCGATAATGACCAACTAAAGTCCAAAAAGATTCTAATCTCCTTAACCAACTTCGGAGCCTCTCATTGTAGAACTGCATCTACTTCCGATGGAACCATAACCATACTCTCATATGAAATAACATATCCAAGAAAACTAACCTTTTTCAACCAAAATTCTCACTCGAATAACTTAGCATAAAACTTCGCCTCTTTTCAACACTTGTAATTCAATTCTCAAACACTCTACTTGTTCTTCCTCTGAGTTTATAACAGATCTGAATATCCTCAATCAAAACTACCACGAACTTATCCAATTAAATATGGAAGATACGATTCATATACTTCACAAACATTCCCGACGCATTACTAACACCGAACAACATCACTGTCCATTGTAATGCCCAACCAAATTCCAAAAGATATAAATTCTTAAAGTTTTTGCAAAATTTTTCACTGGGTAACCGGTTACTCTGCTACAGAATTGAAAACCTGTTTTTATGACATAAAACCAAACCAACCCTCATCCAAACTTGTCCAGACTCACATACAAGCTTAACCGAGTAAATAACAACCTATCCCGATGATAACAAACATAACCAGACACAGGAAATCGATCAAAGCCTCAACTCACAAAATTCACCACTCTTGTCAAACGTTTCAAACAATTGTAATTTCAATCAAACTCAACCAAACCGTTCCGATCATTTATTCTTGAAAGTGGACACTTATTCTCAATCATTACCTTATTCGACTGTCAGTAATCTATACACAATTCCTTCTCTTGACCGTCCAATTCCACAAATTTTAACATGTATGATAAGTGCAAATTGTACCTATTTTTGTATATAAGTTTTGTTGCACTTATCCTTACTTTGTGTTAAAATTGGTTGAATAAACCCCACTTTGTGTGTAAATACGTTTACTTTACGTTTTCGTGTGTATAGTGCGTTATCGTGTAAATATCATTGAGTTTAATCGATTTTCATTTATTTTTATAGGTGTTACAGCAATGGTATTTTTCCATATTCATAAAGAGCATTGAATAAGCTTTCCAACGCTTCAAATCGTGCGTCAATCGGAGTTACGGTTCAAGAGTTATGAAGAAAACAAATTCTGGTTTTCTGTCATGCTCGCTAGGCGAGCCCCCGTAGCGAACACTCGCTAGCTTGTTCGCTAGGCGAACCGGGGCGAACGAAAAGTTCCAGAATCGTGAAAAAACTCAATTTTAAGGCGGTTTACGTTCGCCTAGCGAACGGGGACTCGCTAGGCGAACCTGGAAAGTGAGATTTGCCTATTTCAACCATTTTTCATCATTTTTTATGTTATGTTTTTGGGGGAACTTTCTCCCAACTTCATCAAACATGTTTTAGGAGTAGATAGGCTTAGAAACAACATTGGATGATGCATCTTGATGATCCGGAGTAGGATTTGCTTTAATCGGCTCCGACGAACCGTGAGAAATTTGTTCTTCTCCTTTCTTCTCTTTGTATCCTCTATTTGTTGATGTTTGGTATGTAAATCTCTTGATACATATTGTATTTCATCTAATCTATGTTTATGAATATGTTTTGATTCTCTATTGATTGTTTGTCTTTGATTGATTATTTGTGGGTCGTGACAAAACCTATATCGAATGGTTAATCTTAGATTATCATCTGTCAATGAGCAAGCTTTTGACAGGGGTTTGTGAATCGATATTCATGGTATCTTTTGTTGTATTGTGTTGATTAAGTAGCATGGGTAGCATGAGTAGGATCGATACGGTATTGCGAGGATGCGTGACAATAGCGATGAAGAACGACGTTCGTATACAGTTGGTAAATTAGTTGAATGCAGGGTTAATCATATGTTTGTATTCTGATCAGGGCTTTGTATATGAATTACTCATGAGTTTGACATGGATGTTATAGTAATATCTGTTTTGTCTGAACTCTAGAGATAGATTTAGACTTAACACTTGCGTGAGTATCAGTTCTTACTTCTCTGTGTTGTTGAGTTGCGTGAGACATCACCAATGAGACAATACCATTGTTCTCTCGACGTTGCGTTAGACATAACCTCTGTTGTGAGTGATACGTGAGGATATTAGACGAATGAGTGATTTGTGTATGAAATGGTCGGAAGAATGCATGTGTTATTGAGTGATCTCTATTGAGTTTCTTTCCTCCAAAGAATGTGTTATTGTTATTTACTTGCTTTTTGTTCCTTTAATTTTCCGCATTTGCTTTTGGTTCGCTTAAACCAGAACTTTTGATTCATGAGCTTAGAAATATAGAAACCGTTGAATGGCATTCTTTCCCTCGCACTGATCCCTGTGGAGAACGACAAAACTGGGTTACTTATATTTTTGCTTGCTGCTATTCTAGCTCCAACAATGTATCAACAACCAACCAAAAAGAACTCTTAATATCAATATTACATCCACACATAAGGGTTTTCTCAAGATTTCCATTAATGCTCTAAAACTCCAAAGACTCCAAACCTCACCAGAACTCTAAGTTTTGCTTTCCATAGTCTCAAAACCATTATACACATCATGCTTGTTATTCCGTTCAATCATCCATCCTTTTTGTTACTAACAATACTGGAGCTCTCCAAGACGACACACTTGGCCTCATAATTCTCCTTTCTAGTAAATCTTCCAACTGCTCTATCAGTCCGGGTACTTCTAATGTTAACATCCAATATTCCATCCGGAAATACATCTGAAAACCACGCACAACTGGCAGCCCATCACTGTCGCCTTTCTGCCAATTTCTAGAAAACTATCATCACAAACATAACAAACATCTTAGTCTCATCTCCTAAGAGTTTTTCTACTTACTTAGCAGATATAAACCTCAACTATTCGCCTTCGTCCAATTTCAGTTCACTCTCTACTCTCTGAGAAGCAGCCATTAATAATACCCAATCATTCTCCCTCAGAGACATTCCAACTTGACCAACATACAAAAACCTTGAATCCGCCTCACCTTCAGATATAAAAAATCTTCATCGACTCGACAAAACAATCCGTAATCATTTTCTTAATTCCAAACAATTCATTGCACACACTATCAAAGCGGGAAAGACACGTCTATTCCATCCAACATAATTTCGTCTACTATCAACAAGAGATTAAGGGTGATCAGTTCCTTAATTTCTCAATAGACAACCGACAACCATGATGGGGCATAGACCGTCTTTACCAAACTATAATAGCATTTCTTGCATCTTGTGCACAAACTACCTAAGGCACAAATCCTTAGTTGACATAAACCTTACCTTCGCATTCCCTCCGAAATCGGGAACAACACTGTCCAAACAACACTTACAATCTTGCAACCAATGGCACACTGAGCCAATGCTCCACACCTGAAGCAACTTGGAGAATCACCAGCTTCTCCCCCACTTATCTCATTCTAAATCTTACAGACAAAGGATTAGAAAAACCAGAAAGTACCGACAGTGTTTCACACAC
This sequence comes from Lathyrus tuberosus, assembly GCA_022829125.1. NCBI lineage: Eukaryota > Viridiplantae > Streptophyta > Magnoliopsida > Fabales > Fabaceae > Lathyrus > Lathyrus tuberosus. Next base: position 2,376,919 of record JALAZF010000191.1, read on the forward strand.
ATATCACATACTAAGGAACAAACAACATCGATAGTATTCAACTGTCACACCAACTGACTCAACAACTTGCCCGGACGGACCGACCAGCTCTGATACCACTAATGTAACACCCCAATTCCCATCGCGGATAAATAATACATAATTAAATCAGAGTAAATAAAAATTTATTCTTATACAGAAACAAGGATGCCACATTTAAAGAAATAAAACACAATCCCTGCTCATAAACTTGATACATAACACAAAATGGGATAAACATAAAAGGGAAACTTTTTCCAACAAAAGGGAAGTTCAATTATGGAATAAAGCGGAAAGATCCATAACTGACTTGTTTTACAAAGTAAATTGTTTTATAACATCAAAATATTCATGCAAAGGTAATACAAAATAGATCCAACAAATGTATACATATAAAACAAAAGTGTTCTCCGACTCGCGTGTTACGTATCAGAGCAGACAGACTGACAAAAGGATGGAGAACTAATCTTCACAAAAGCCTCCAAGATACTAATCTGCAATTGCCTCATAGGGCAACAAACCACAGCAGAAGAGTGAGAAATAACAACTAAATCAAGATTGCATAATAATATGCAAACACATATAAATTCACATGCATAATTATTTTCACCACAAGCATCACATACTAATACAGATAGCATGCCACAGATACATAACATATTTCTAATAATCCAACCACATAGCATATATCAATTATACCAACATAATAGCATCTTCACACATAATGCATCCCAAAGTTATGACATATGGAAACACACCACCACATCACATATATTCATATATAACATACCATAGATAATTAATACAATCATTGTAATGTACAACATCCCCACAAAACATAGCATATGTCTATACATAAAACATATCATCCATAACCAATGCATTTATCACAAATGCATATCAATTCACCAATCCAATCATAATTCTCAACACATAATCATTCAATTCACAATTTCCCACACATAATCAATCCATTCACAATTTCCCACACATAATCAATCCATTCATGATTATGCATATGCACAGAGACCGACACAACGACTCTATGCAATGCGGTACCAATCCATCCATCATTCTCATCATTAATTCACTCAGGAATTATTGGAATCATCGCTTGTTACTTAGAGTAATTCCCCGTCGGGCAAACGATGTTCCGCGTCGCTTTAGGTCCTCTTTATATAAGGCACACGACGTTTATGGATCGCTTTAGGTCCTCTTTGTATAGGCACATGATCCGATCGCTTTAGGTCCTCTTTGTATAAGGCACACAATCGTCTATAACGTCGCTTTAGGTCCTCTTTGTATAAGGCACACGACCGTTATAACAGATTCCCTCTGGAATCGTCTCGTCGCTCACACCCCACAAGGGCACACGACATTACAAGATGCATATCATGATGCTTGGAATACAATGACTCTTGACAATCAAATGCATAAACATATACAACCATGTGAACCATTTCAACATCTATAATCATGCATATACAATCAAACACAACACCATGCATTTACTTGCCTTAAGGCCACAAACCACCATCACAACATTTCATCACATGCATTCATATCATATAACAGCACACAAGCCATACGTTATATATCCAAAAACATATCGCATGATAACACATCAATCGCACACAATTACGATGATAAAAGTCGACAAAACAACACATTTTCAAATTCTCGACACAATTAAATAGGCCACCAATTTAAAATCCATTTTTATAAGAAATAACATCTCATTAGCTTTCCCTCGATACCAAGAATGTCTCGATCCGAGTTACGGATCAAAAGGAACCGCATCGGACGCGAAATCGGGAAAGAAATCGGGAAACGACAAAATTCTGCACCCTCGCTGGTCATACGCCTATTGCCCTAGGCCATACGCGTATTTCCCAGCTCGCTCGCCCAACCATACGCGTATTGCCCAAAGTGCTACGCGTATGATCAGAGACTGATTTCTCTCCAAAAATTCCACTAAAAACCCAGTACGCGTATTACCTCCCTCGTTATGCTTAATGCCTTGCCCCTTACGCGTACCATTACACATTTCAGCAGAGGGCCGTGTAAAATGGGTTTCCATACGCGTAATGCCCTCATTTCGCCCTTTCCATACGCGTATTGCCCTACCCAATACGCGTATTGCCTTGCCCGTTACGCGTATGGGCAGCGAAAACCCAGAATTTTTCCTGCATAATTCCTGCTACGGAAATCACTCAATTTCTCTCCAAATCTCATCTAAACATCATCATACTACCAATTGAATGCACAACAACCTATATCTATCAGGTTTCAACAATTAGGAACCTTAAATCATGATTTCCGACACAAAAGTTGTATCCAATTCTCACAATCTCAACATATTAATTATTGTAGTTCTCTATTCAATTCAACCAAACTTCAAACAAATACATATATACATACACATATACATATACAATCGCAATATAATCGAAACTTCTCACCCTTACCCGATTAATCGCGCTTGAAACGGAGTATTGAAGATTTCCTCTTCTCCTCTCTTTTCCTTCCTCTTCATTTCTTTCCTTTCTCTTTCTTTTCTCTCTTTTTCTCTCAAATCTCTATTTATAAAAATATCTAATTTTTCTAAATATCTAACCCCTCAAAATGACCATTTTAACCCTCAGCCCAAATATCTCGCAAACGCTCTCAAAACGCAATAAAACATAATATCGATGAAAAATAATATATTGTCAAATAAAAGTCAAGAATAAAATAATATAAAAACAAAAATAATTAAATCGACTCGATTAAATAAATCTAACAAAAATCGGGGCGTTACACACCGCCTTGTTGGTTTTGAGCTGCTTGCATGATTTCAGTAAAGTTATCTCTTTACTCATCTAAATCACGACATATGGATAATCTAATTAGGAAAACAAAATAGCAATGAAGGACTTCACTGGTTTTCAAATTAATATACAAATTTTTTGGTTACAACGAGCAATCAAAACAATACTAAACACTTTAAGCTAATTTCTGAAGCCAATACATGTCTAAATCTGGATTCCCCTTCCATATTTGTAGAAAACTCAAAAGTTTCGATTTCACAAGATCCTCACTTTATATTTACCTAATTTCCTTGTTATACCCAAAGTTTAGCTCCAAGATTCTAATCCACAGTTGTCTTCACTCAACTATAGTTGTACTTTCTCTGAGCCTTCGGTCTGCTCAAGGATCTTGGAAACTCCCAACTTCGTTCCCAACTACCTTCACTTTGTTCAACTGAAGTCTAAAAGGAGAACACAATAATATCCAATCTCCAAGCACCATAATGACAATATCCAATCTTCACTTTGATACACATAGAAATCCTAAAAAAACATTAGGTCCCTAATATACCTTATATCTACTACTCATACTCAATCTTTAGAGTTAAGTACTCACAACTCACTATTTGCGAGAGACTTAAGCTTTATTACTTGACCATAATTTGTTGTTAGTAAGATTTATTAGGTTAATTCAAGTAGACTGTAATGCCCTATATAATATATATCTAGAATAATACCATACAAGTGTTTTATTTGGTACTGACACCGTCATAAGTGCCTATTGGCATAATTCACATACTTTACCATTTCTAATACATAATACAAGCTATGGTACAAGACATGGAAATTAACAAAAAAAAATAAAATCTAAGATCAATATACAATATCCTCAATTGTATACAACAAATACACAGCGAAATAAGCTCAACTAAGCTTCTCTTGAAACATCCAAGCATGACTCCACTTGTAAAACAAACCTGCAAATACCTCCTGAAAATAATCAACAATAGTGGGGTGAGATACATCAAATCTCAGTGAGTTCCCTATCTTATGGATTCCCTCGGCTTTACAAGGTTCTAGCCAATCCTAACTCAAGTCAAGGGGGAAAGGAAAAGACCTTGAGTACACAAATTTACACTATATGGAAACACGCTATTGAGCTCGTTACTCAAAATATTCATTTATCGATAACCTTGTCAAGGCATCCCCTTTCTCCCGCCCTCTTCTACGTCTAGAAGTAGGAACGAGTCATGGACCCTCGTAGATTTCTTGGCATACGAAATGGATTCGGAAATAAGGGACACATTATCACCTTAAATCGTCACTTCACACGGCCCGTACACCGTCACAAGTCTCTTTACCATATAGGCTCCATTCGTACTATAACATTGGGAATCAAACCTACCAAGAAATCGTGCATTCATTACAGAGGAGCTCGTTACTCATGAAATGACACATAATAGAATAATGGTTACGATTTCGTGATTCCACATACAACCATAATTGTATTAAACATTTCTAGGCCACATTTGCCTTTAGGCCTCTTTTACCTTTCTCAAATAAACATAATAATTACACGTGTTCCATACTAGTGTTTCACTCATTTCTATACTATTCAGTAATGGACACACGCCTCGGCCTCTTTTGCACGAGCGTTGTCATTAAGTTATTCATCAATTCCCTAGCTCATTACTAGGTTCCAATATCTTAAACTATGCCATTTGTTTTGGGGTAAAGTTTCCTCACTCTACCTATTCCATATTTTAACATGCATTTATGTTCAATCAAGTTTAACGCCAATTAGGCAAAGCATATTACAATTGCACATTTTGAATTACATATAATAATTCCATCATAAGTTATACAAAATCATATTACAATTGTACAATAGAATCACATATAATGATTCATCACATAAAACATCACTTTTAGGTTCCCTTCCATTCATTTAATCGGGTATCGAAATCAATACTTTTCACTTTTATCCCGTAGGACACTTTCACAGCTTTACATCGGCTATCATTATGCCTCAATTGGACTTATGATCCACAAGATATCAATTTCTAAACATATCACATAACATTATTTTCCTTCTTTTTCCACTAAATAATTAATCCCACATTATACCCCTAATTTCCACTTTTTATTGGGTAGAGGATCGTCACAGCTTTCCAACGGTACCAAGAACGTCTCGATCCGAATTACGGATCAAAAGTTATGAATTTTCAAAGAAAAGAAATTATTGAAAAACTGCCAGATTCGCCTGGCGGTTAAGGATTTCGCCTGGCGAATCCCTCTTCGCCAGTACTTCGCTCGGCGAAACAGCGGCGAAGCCTCATTCCCAGAAAACCCAAAATTTCCAGTAGCAAAACATATTCTATCTCATGATTTTCGCCTGGCGATTTAGGATTTCGCCTGGCGAATCCCTCCTCGCCAGCACTTCGCCCGGCGAAGCAGCGGCGAAACCTGATTCGCCTGGCGAATCGCACCAGAAGCAGAATTCTTTTTCTGCGTTTTTAGGGTTCCAAAATACTCCAAAACTCACCCTTTCCATACCAGATCATTTCCAAACATTAAAACAAGTATCATCAATTAATCACATGCATAATACGACTACACTACGCAATTTATATCGAATTTCATCCATTAGATTTCATTGATTTATCCGTTTAATCATTTTCTCTCAAATCTAACTTAAGTTCTAAATCCTAAATTCTAGAACTTAGAGTGTCTAACTAGAACCCACCTGATAATCGAAGAGGAGGTTGAAGAAGATGATGAACAATGATCCAATCTCCTTCCCAAGTTTCTTCCTCTTTCCCTCTTCTCTTCTCTTCCTTTCTCTTCTTTCTCTTTTCTTCTTCTTTTCTATCTTTTCTTTTTCTTTACAAATATATATATATATATATATATATATATATATATATATATATATATATATATATATATAATACTATTATTATATAATATAATCCAACAGGGTAAAATATCTCCAATTGATATTTTATCATCTCAACCCAATTGATCAATTATTAGAGTTATCTTAAAATACTATCTCGTACTAATAAATATCAATTATGCCCCTTTCATTAAATAATTGATCTCTTCAGAGTTCACCAGTTGCTCTATTGATCCCATTTGACTATACTCACAACACTTAGAGGATTCCATTAATCCAATTTACTAAAGGTAGAGCACATAGATACTCATCTGATATCCAATTGAGCATTTAAATAATATGGGGTATTACATAGACTTTTTATGTTTTAGTTCATTTTGTGTAGAGCATAATAGATTCTCTCTTTTGTGGGTTTTATGTGTGTGTCACTTATGTAGAATTAATCACATGATAAGTTTTAGCATGAAAAATTGGAATATCAATTCAACCTCATTTCCCAACATGCCTTATAGCCAAAAGATGTTGTAAGAAGTAAAGGTCATTGGAATTAGGGAAAACATGGCAAAAACGTGGAGAATGGAGTATAAGCAAGCTGGAAAACTAGATGTATGAGATCAAACTCTATTGAACAAAATTCTGAAAAACTACTGAACACAGAATTACGTGCACTGCTTATGTGTTTGTGCAACAAACCTGCCACAAGACGTATTGTCCACATCATATTGGATTTGTACTACCTGATGCTGATTCAAAGGAAAGGATAAGGAATATGTTGATTTCCTTGGGCTAAAACAATGTTTTGAAGCATAGTGATAATAGAAGAGTGATCTCCATATTCAGCACCATGTTTTGAAGCATAGTGATAATAGCAGGCTGATCTCCATATTCAGCACCAAATTTGTTACCTTGACCATCCTCATGATCAACATCTTGCATAAACGCATCACATTGAGGAACACCATGAGAAACACCAATTGGTTGATTATCAACCACATGTGACTCAATCGCATCAACAAACTCAACAGGGTCATCAAAGTTATAGATTTTCTTACCATTCTTGCTAACACAAAAATAATATACCCGACAATTTTCATCCCAAAAATATCCCATGTTGGTTAAAGTGCGCTGGGAGAACTCTTGAGTCAGGATATGAGATTTAAACATAAGATTTGGCATTCCTATGTTGAAGTAGTTTAAGATTTTGGAAATCATAGAAACATAACAAACTAAATTCCCTTTGTTACATTCTTTGATGGCAAACATCCGGGACACAAAGTAATTTGCCCAATTGATCAGAATCTTGTTCAGAAGAATGTAGACAAGATAAACTTCAGCATTGTCAATTCTTGAGTAACCACCATTCTTAAGGCATAACACGTGAGAAACAAGCCAGAGAAAAATAGGAGGAACCATTTTCAACTGGCTGACTGCTAAGGTGTCGTAGCAGTCATCGGGATGAGGAGCCTTAAGATACTCATTCAGATGAATATTCCATTTAAAATATTGATGAAGTTTGAAATCCGTCACCAACGGTTCAACATAAGCACTAACAATAATAATTCCAAACAACGACTTCCAAAGATCATCAGTAAAATCATAAACCTTATTACCTACTGTGAACTTGATAGAGGATCCACGTCTATCGTGCAGCCCGGAGTAGAACACACGAGTGAGATCTTCATTGTAATCTTGTGAAAGCTTCAAGAAATAGTTGATTTGCTGATGATCGAGAAGACGAACAACCTCAGGAATGTCCAAGCAGCCAGAAATAACAGGTTTCCGAACACGTTGCTTCGTAACAAGGCGATGTTAGCATTTCTCTTCAAATTCCTTAACATAAGTAGAAGATACCAACGAAAATGCAGTTTTTGGAATGGTAGAGGATGTGGTAGCCTTTCCCTTACCCTTGGAATCACTCTTGTTTCTCGCAATATTTGGTACCATGAAGAAGTTTTCAAAACGAGTTCATATGCCAAGTGTTTGACAGAACGCGTGAATGAGAAGTGAAGATGTTTAAGGGAAAAACGAGTACCCACAAACCCAAACCAAAGATAAAGATTCTAAAACACACAAAGATAATAATGAAAACTAAAAACAATGCAAATTCGGAGTCTTAGAGGTATTGGGTGTGATTTGAAAAATGTGAGAATGAGGGTTTTATAGAAGAGGAAATATGGATGAATGTGATGATTGAATGAGGAGACTTAATGATATTTTGGAAAATGGAAAGTTGAATGAGTTATGGTGAATGAATCTAAGAGGAATAGTGGAGGAGTAAATATTGAAATGTTCCAAGACTCTAGAGGAAATGAAAAGGTGAGAAGTTGAATGCATGTATGAGAAGATAACGAGAAATGAAGAGAAATTTTCCAAAAATGAGTTATAAGCCGACCTGACAAGGTCATGAGTTGACATATTCGACACACATGTGTCAACACATACTTAACCAAATTTGAAAATTTCTGAAATTTGTTTTCATGAGCAGACCTATACGAAACGTGAGTTGACACATGAAGTGCAACAAGTGAAAAAATTAAGACATGAAGATTTGGGTCAACTTTGAAAGACTAGAATTGAAACATGCATGAAGGGTTTTTGAGAGATACATGCAAATGATCATTTTTCATGATTTTTTAGCCATTAACATGCAAACACACAAATGTAAGCATACAACAATAACATTGTCGTACCCCAAATTTTGACCACCCGTCTATTCTTTTTTTGCTTTTTGTATTGAGGGGTTTATGTATTTTAATAGCAGGGGTAGAATAAATTATGATGACGTTATGAGTTAAATAGGGTTAGATTACTGTTATCTTTATATATAGGGATTAGTTAGGGTCATATTAACTTTTAATCGAATTATACTAGGGTCATAGTAGGGTTATTGGAGGATTAATGTTAATATTAATATTATTATTAATATTAATATTATCATTGAATTATTATTAAAATACCCGCTAATGTTGTTTTATTTTGAATAAATAAAATGGTACAGTTGGTAGCAAGGGGAGTATAGGGAGTTACAAGACAGAGAGGTTGTGAGTTCGAATCCCACCTTCCTCACTTTTAATGTTTTATTTGTTTTTCCTTTATTACTAACTTTTTTCCTTTTCTTTTAAATCATGAAAAATTATAAAAATAGTTTTTTTTATTATTTTAATATCAATTTTCGTATTTCATTTAATAATAATTATTTTTAAAAATTGATTTTTTTCATTAAAATCATGTTTTTATGGAAAAAATCTCAAAAAATCATAAAAATAAAAATAAAAATCAATCAAATATTTTTTTCTCATTATCATTATTAGGATATTTCTTTTATTTAAAATATTAATTTTTTTATTTAAATTCACCAAGCCATGAATCCATCCAGATTCATTTGCTTGGGCTCCAAAAAATAGAGGAAAATCAGGTCAGATTAAAACCTTTCTAAACCGAAAATTTTATTCAATGTCTGACCTAATTTTTCACCTATAAATAGAACCTCTTTTTCTCATATTTTCTCACCCAGAAATTCACAATAATCAGTATGAAAAAAAGTTATTGTTCTTCACATTGAAGAACAACAACACTAAAAGGGGAAGAGGGGTCGGAATCTTGTGTTAAGGGAAAAAGGAGAAAAATAGGGAGATGAAATGGAGAACGTCAAGAAATACTAAGGAGAAAAGGGATACACGAGGAACGTAAAGAATAGGAGGGAGGAAGCAACAGCTTAAGTGGGTCACGGCACTCCAGGTTGATGAATTCGAATTTTTAAATATATGATTTAATTATGCATATCTGAATTGTTTGCTTAATTGTCTATGTATAGCCAACATATATGTTTGATTTGATGTATGTTGTGGGGATTTTCTTTATGTTGTTTGCATATGATATGTATTCAAAAACTCTTTTATAATTATAACTTTTCATATAGTTTATCATTAAACTTTTTATACTAGTATAATTAAAATCTTTTTGAAGTTAAAACATTTTTGTTATTAAATACTTAGGGATAACTTTTATAAATGAGGACTATTATTATTATTTTTCTTTGTTGAGGATGATTATTTTGGTATTTTTAACATTTGGTTTATGGTTTATTTTAAAGGGAATTTTCATACTTTTGGGGTTTTATTAAATTGAATTAAAATCATATTTTGGGATTAAAAATAGTATCTAAATGTTTTGGGTTATAATTTTGGGGATCAAAATTTGGATATTTGGGGTATAATTTTATTTAAATTATTAAATATTTTTGGGATTAAAATATTTTTGTTATTAAAACATGTTTTGGGGTTGAATTTAATTATAATTTAATTATTTAATTTTGGGGATTAAATTTTCATATCTTGGGGACATAACTTTATTATTTTGGGGGTTTAAATTCTATTTATTAAAATTTTATTAAATTGGGATTAGATTTTATTTGTTAAATATTTTGGGATTTGGTCTAAATGTCATTTTGGGATTTAAAATATGGGATATAATATTTTCTATTATTACAATTTTTGGGATTTAAATAAATGGATGTACAATATTGCCTAAAATGGGGTTTTAATTTATAAACTGGGTTTTTAAAAATAGTGTTTTATTTATTGGTAAAAAGTATTTTTTTTTATTCAACAAATAATGGAATTAATTAATTTGTTTTTTTTTTGGGTTTGATTTCTATCTTATATTATAAAAAATTTAAGGGATAATTATTAAGAACTTAAGGGTTATAATAGGATTCTTTTAAGGATTTAAAACAGGGGATAAAACTCTTGGTCCGAGAGCCTAAATAAAGGATGGGATAGGGGATAAGGGATATGGATTTTTTTTGGGATAAAACTCTTCCTCCGAGAGTATAAACAATGGACAAAGGGATTTAAGGGATATAACTCCTCATCTAGGAGTATAAACACTAGATTTAAGGGATAGAACTCCTCATCTAGGAGTATAAACACTAGATTTAAGGGATAGAACTCTTTATCCGAGAGTATAAATAGTGGATGGGATTTAGGGATAGGATTTGAGATTTAGGAATAGGATTAGGGGGTAGGAATAGGGGAGGTGAACTACGGTTACTCTGATCCTTCATTTAGAGGGTACGTAGGCATAGGGTTGCAAACCAACCCTAGCGAGTATAATTAGGAAAAAACTTAGGTTTTCTTTTCATTTAGACAAACAAACATGCCCTAAACTCAAAGGTGGATCCCATTGAGTACAATGGAAGTAAGGGGTGCCTAACACCTTCCCTTTACTTAACCGACTCCCTAACCGTAGGAATCTCTACCTTAGGATAGGATATTCAGGTTTATCATTATTTTCCTTTAAAAAATATGGTGGCGACTCGAATAATTTTTGTCGGCCGCGACAGCTGGTGACTCTGCTGGGGACTCCTTCCTAGCGAGAGTCAATCCTAGCCTTAGGATTTAGGGATTTGTTTGTCTTGGATGTTATTTTGGTTTTTTTATATTTTTTTATTGTTATTTATTTATTTTTATTTCATATATTTATTTATTTAACATTTTGTTTTTTGTATTATCATGCAAGGGATTTGGACATAAAAAAAAGGAGTGAAGCTAAAACCCAAAGCTTGGAGGATAACCCTAGAACCTAAAGTGGAACAGAAATGTTTTTGCGGGGGACGCAACGTCCCCTAAAATGCATTGATGCCACACTCAGAGTAGATCCTTCCAAAGTCGTCCTCACGAAAGGGCTAGCCCATCTCGTAGTGGAATGGTTTGGATGTGGTCAGTGACTCTGAGAACCTTTAACCTACCTTACACCAATCTATGGAGACCCTATGTATTCAATCCTCAAGGGCTGTTACTAGGCTCCTACCCCAAATGAGACTTATCCCGAAGGATTACCATAGGAAGGCTTGCTCCTTCTCATGGTAAAACAAGGGTATAGTCTGAACATGTTGGGGTCGTTATGCTGTCCAATTTTTATAACCTACATGTGAGGGGATTGGGTAGACAAGCATTAGATCTAAACCTATTATAGGGAACCTACCTAGTTAGGTTCATGCTTGCATCTTCACCTTACCCTAACCCAAAGAACATTTAACCAAAGAACAAGGTGTCCATGTCATCATGCATTTAAAAACTTTTTTGCATATATGCATCTTTGTGGGGAATTTCAAGATGTGTTGTAGGAATATGGGAAAGATTGATTCAAATAAAAGGGCTACCCTACGCATCAGAATGCTAAGTGCTGATTTACAAAGTCTCAAAGGCCTTTAAGACTTAATGCCAAATTTGCCCAAGGGATGGTTATACCCAAGTATGGAAGGATCCTCGATCTCTTAGGGACCCCTATGAAGGTAGAGGCCATAATTGCTTTTGCACAACTTTATGACCCTTCTCTATGTGACTTCCTCTTCAAGGATTTTCAACTAGCTCTTACGCTATACTTGGATTTACAAGGAGAAAAACTTACAAAGGGGCATGGGGGCAAAAAAAGGAAAAAAACAGCAAAAAATAATAAAAAAACATAAAAAGAAAAATGGTCAAGCTTTAAGAAAAAACTCAGTTATACCCCTTGAAGATCCATCATCTCACTACAAGGAGGATAGGGAAGTGCAAGGGCTTAAGAAAGGGTACTTGGAGGAGTTTTAAGAAGGCAGTGGGGGCATCTGTTTAGTTTACGTCTTCTTAAGTTCAGGAGCTTCCATTTTGGGATTATTGCTTTGGGTTATTCTCGAGAAATTATTGTTATAAGATTGGAAGGCATTTTGGATTTGGGGATTGGCTAATGGATTTGGAGTTGATATTCTATGTGTATGGGTTGCAACCTTTGGATATATTCATCTGTAACTATAATGGATTTTGGAATTCCCCCCAAATAAAAATTTTAAAAATTATTTAGCATACATCATGCATATTCATACATTCATCACCACCATGCATTCAATATAAGGAAAATATAAAAAAAAAATCATTTTTTTTCAAACTTCGTCTCAAGCATAACAATCTGACTTCCCGACCTCGCACTCGAGCGTACCAAAGGAAAGCTATGGATCAGATGGAGAAGGATATGGTTACCCTAAGAGGAGAAATGGATACTGTCAAGGAGAATGTGGAAGAAATGAAAAGCTAGATTGATCGACTGACACTTTCTGTCCAGAGTTTGATAGCCAGAAGAACCAATTCAAGCCATCAAAGGAAGGTTCCTACTCCTACCTCTCATGTTGAAGACAATAACCCCCCTACTAGGGTTTGTCCGTGATCTGGAACGTGAGGAGACTGAAACTGCTAGGCACAAAACTGTTGACCAACCTCTCGAGGGAACCGTCTCTCCACCTATTTCCAATGTGGCACCTCGTACTATTTACAGACCTACCCCGCGTGAGAGCTACACATACGAGGGTGAAAATCCGAGACAAATGGCCCTCGAAAATAAAGGAACCACTGTTAGGGAAAGGAGAAGGATTGATGATAAGTACAAAGCACTTGAGGAAAGGCTAAAGGTCGTGGAGAGACTCAATGTTCTTGGAGTGGATGCCTTGGAAATGTGTCTGGTGCTTGATGTGGTCATACCTCCTAAATTTAAGGCACCTAACTTCGAGATGTATAAAGGAGTTAGTTGTCCCAAAAATCACATCCGGATGTTTTCCCGAAAGAAGGGGGCTCATGCTAAAAATAAAAAGCTGATGATGCATGTTTTCCAAGACAGCCTTAGTGGGGCATCCTTGGATTGGTATGTACAACTGGAAAGGACTTACATCAAGAACTGGGAGGATCTGGCAAGTGCCTTTATAAGGCAATACCAATATAATGTAGACATGGCCCCTGATCGCATACAATTACAAAACATGTCTCAAAAAGGGAACGAATCTTTCAAGGAGTACGTCCAGAGATGGAGGGAGCTAGCCTCTCGTGTTCAACCTCCATTGCGGGAAAGCGAGCTAGTAGATACATTCATGGGAACTCTGCAAGGACTATACTATGAAAGGATGATTGGGGCAGTCTCAACGGGATTCACTGACTTGGTTATCATTGGAGAGAGGATTGAGAGCGGTTTAAAGACAGGAAAGATTGTGCAGTCATCCTCCGACCGACATAACAATAAGGGGTACCCCGAAAACAACTCAAAGGAAAATGATGTTAGTGTTATAGACCCTGAAGATCCAAATCTGGGAGATAATGCGTTACTGGGGCACATTGGGGCAACAGTCAACACCATGGAAGAGATGAGGGATGAATTCCTTATTAGTAAGGAAGACATGACAAACTGGGGCAAACAATGGGAGTCACCTGAGGAGAAGGATTTGTTTGGGCTGGGTTACAAACCGGCTAATTAAGGAATAGAAGACAATTTCCATGGCGTGGGATTTGGAATTGGGGACTGTATGGCTGCAATGGAAGAGGAAGAAAGGAATGCCTAATTTCAACAAGTGGAGAACCATCGGGATTTCTGAGACGATTTTTGTTTCAAAGTAATTTACTTTTTCCTTAAAATAATAATAAGTCCCTTGTTGTGCCCAAGGCAAGTGGATAAAGCTTTGTAGGGCCACCTGTTATTTCATTGGATTTATTTCTATCAATAAAATTGCATTTTGTTTTCAATCAAGATCTTTTTCTTCTATTTTCTGTTTATTCAAAATGGCAATATACCTTCTTTCGATATTTTCATTTCTAGCACTTCATTCCAAAAAAAAAAGAAAAATCCTCCTCATGCAAATTTAAAAATGGACCTATTAAAAATGACACCGCTATAATCTCGAATGACTTCGGATTACCGATTAACCAAGCGGAAGAGGGTGATGAGGACGAGTGTGAGCTTCCCGAAGAGTTAGCCAGACTGTTGAGGCAAGAGGATAAGGAAATACAACCTCACTAGGAACCAGTGGATGTGATCAATCTGGGAACTAAGGAAGATAGGAAAGAGGTCAAAGTCGTGCTTCTCCGAATAAGGATATAAAGGAAAGACTGATCGAGCTATTGTAAGGACACTCTGACATGTTTGTAGGGTCATACCAAGATACGCCAGGGCGTGATACAAGCATCGTCGAGCACAAACCACTACTCAAACTAGAATGCACGCCAATCAAGCAAAAGCTGAGGAGGACTAGATCAGAGATGATCCTCCTGATCAGGGAAGAAGTCAAGAAGCAATTCGACTTTTTGTCACAAGGTAACGCCTGTTGGGTTAAAGAACGTAGGAGTAACTTACCAAAGGACTATGGTAATATGGGGCATAAGGAGATAGAGGTTCATATGGGTGATACGATTACCAAGTCACAAAAGGAAGAAGATCACATAACTAACTTGCAAAGTTGTTGGATCAATTAAGGAAATTCAAGTTACGACTGAAGCCCACAAGGTGTACTCATGGAATCAGATCCGGAAAATATTAGGGTCCCTGGTCAGTCAAAAGGGAATAAAGGACAAAATGAAAGCCATTCAAGGGATGCCAACTCCAAGGATAAAAAAGGAAATTCATGGATTTTTGGGAGATATATCAAACCTTACAGCTACTTGTAAGCCAATCTTCAAATTACTCAGAAAAGGATCAAATCATTGGAGGGAAGGAAGATTGTCAAATGGATTTCGGTTGGGTCAAGGAATATTTTCAAAAGCCATCCATATTGGTGCCACCAGTCCCAAGAAGACCACTCATAATATGCTTAACAATATTTGAGAATCCAATGGATTGTGAAACTTCGGACTCCTAGACCTGGATCTCAGGGGAAACTTATACATTTGTAGGGGCTATCAATCAGAATTTAGGATCATAAAGGAAGCTAATCTGGATAAGGCAGAATGGGTGCAAACTAGGCTCGATCAGCTAACCTCGTATAAGGGAGACGTGTGGTTATGGGCAGTTATGTCCACAGGGAATTAAGAAAGCATTTGACAAAGAGATTCGTCCTCGCCTACTCGAAGAGGGAGACTTGGGGTTAAGGAAAATATTACCCATCCATAAAGACCACCACGTCAAATGGACCCCACCCTATGAAGGGCCATATGTCGTGAAGAGTGCCTCCTCTGGCGGAGCACTAATATTAACAACCCTGGATGGAGCGGATTTACCACGACCGATGAACTCCGATTCGGTCAAGAATGTTATGCCTAGAAAAAGAGGATAAAAGCCCGCTAAGTCGAAACCCTAAAGGGAGGCTTAGGCAAAAATTAGGGCGTCCCGATGGATTGAAAACTCGAAAGAGCAATCCAGGCAAAAATTAGGGATTTGGATAAAAATGATACCCGACAAGTCGAAAACCCTAAAGGGCGGCTTAGTTGAAAAAAATGGTATATCATTCCGGTGGACTAAGACTCTAAAAAGAGCGGTTCAGGCAAAAGTTAGGGATATCCAAAAGGCATATGACTGAAAACACTCAAGTCACCCCGTAACAGGAATTCAGAAGGGAGCGATCATTCCAGCCGTCATCTTCAGAAGCGAAGTGTCGTGATCTTGGAGTCTTAGGGATATTAGCTAGTGTTAAATTTAATAGGATCATAAATAAATTTGTTTTCTTCTTGCCATCTTTCTGGATTTTCGGTAATATCTCCTTATGAGAATTACCCTCCTTGCTTATCATTGCCCATTTGCAGGCCCATTCTCAGTAAAATTTTCTTTTCAAATATATTTCTTTGCCTCCTAAATTATTCTGCTTGATTACAAGGTGTCGATTAATTGTGAGATAATGCATTGAAATATCAGGTATAAATAAAAGCTTTGAAAAGGAAAAATGGATCTTACTTCGGATTTTGGAATCATCAAAGGAATCATATTCTTCCAAAGCAGGATGTAGGGTCTATACACTAACAGGGATATACGTTACAATCTAACCAACATGGGAGGTTCTTTAAAGGCATGTTAAACAGGAATCAAGAGTATCATGGCTCACTACGATTATCAAGGTCTCAAGGGTCAGGGAATCAGGACGTTATGGAAAGTTTTATTTCAGACAACATATGCATTGCATATCATAAAAGAGGCGTTAGCCCAAATCATGCATCAGTCATGTCGCTACGCTCTAGCATCTAACATGCACTCATAAACTCAAACATGCATACATGCGCTCATATACCCAAACATGCATACATGCATAAGATTCATATTTACTCTTAGGGATTTAATTCCCGACTGGGCAACATGGCCTTCATAAGGGATAGGTTTCATCAGGTATCTAAGGATTTTCATCAAGGGTTCCACTAAGGGCTTTTTTTTCAAGGGTTCTATTAAGGGTTCTACCAGAATGTTATTAAAGGATTTCACCAATGTCTTATCATGGGGTTTCATCAGGGTTTTATTAAATGGTTTTATTAAAAGGTTTCACTGGGGTCTTATCAAGGGGTTTTCTATCAAGGGATTTCGTCAAAAGGGTTTTTTCCAAAATCTCATCCAAGGGATTCCAGCAAAAGGGTTATACCATATTTTAACAAAGGGTTTTACCAAGGGATTTATCAAGGAGGTTTGCGTAAGAGATTATATTAAGGGTTGTCAATAAATTTTAAGAGATTTCATCAAAAGGAGTTATCAAGGGGTTGCACTAAAAAATTTCAAAGGGGTTCAATCGGGTATTTCGTCAAGGGTTTATTACTTGGGATCTTAGGATGATCAGCGTAGTACCTACCGGACTCTGTGGTCAAAATTAGGGTCCTTCTTATATTTAATCGTCTCCGCAACAAAAGAGGAAGACTCAGCAACATCCTCTTTCTGATTCGAAGACGATTAAATAGGGGCATCTGTCGTACCCCAAATTTTGACCACCCGTCTATTCTTTTTTTGCTTTTTGTATTGAGGGGTTTATTTATTTTAATAGCAGGGGTAGAATAAATTATGATGGCGTTATGAGTTAAATAGGGTTAGATTACTGTTATCTTTATATATAGGGATTAATTAGGGTCATATTAATTTTTAATCGAATTATACTAGGGTCATAATAGGGTTATTGGAGGATTAATGTTAATATTAATATTATTATTAATATTAATATTATCATTGAATTATTATTAAAATACCCGCTAATGTTGTTTTATTTTGAATAAATAAAATGGTACAGTTGGTAGCAAGGGGAGTATAGGGAGTTATAAGACAGAGAGGTTGTGAGTTCAAATCCCACCTTCCTCACTTTTAATGTTTTATTTGTTTTTCCTTTATTACTAACTTTTTTCCTTTTCTTTTAAATCATGAAAAATTATAAAAATAGTTTTTTTTATTATTTTAATATCAATTTTCGTATTTCATTTAATAATAATTATTTTAAAAAATTGATTTTTTCATTAAAATCATGTTTTTATGGAAAAAATCTCAAAAAATCATAAAAATAAAAATAAAAATCAATCAAATCTTTTTTTTTCATTATCATTATTAGGATATTTCTTTTATTTAACATATTAATTTTTTTATTTAAATTCACCAAGCCATGAATCCATCCAGATTCATTTGCTTGGGCTCCAAGAAATAGAGGAAAATCAGGTCAGATTAAAACCTTCCTAAACCGAAAATTTTATTCAATGTCAGACCTAATTTTTCACCTATAAATAGAACCTCTTTTTCTCATATTTTCTCACCCAGAAATTCACAATAATCAGTATAAAAAAAAAGTTATTGTTCTTCACATTGAAGAACAACAACACTAAATGGGGAAGAGGGGTCGGAATCTTGTGTTAAGGGAAAAAGAAGAAAAATAGGGAGAGGAAATGGAGAACGTCAAGAAATACTAAGGAGAAAAGGGATACGCGAGGAACGTAAAGAATAGGAGGGAGGAAGCAACAGCTTAAGTGGGTCACGACACTCCAGGTTGGTGAATTCGAATTTTTAAATATATGATTTAATTATGCATATCTGAATTGTTTGCTTAATTGTCTATGTATAGCCAACATATATGTTTGATTTGATGTATGTTGTGGGGATTTTCTTTATGTTGTTTGCATATGATATGTATTCAAAAACTCTTTTATAATTATAACTTTTCATATAGTTTATCATTAAACTTTTTATACTAGTATAATTAAAATCTTTTTGAAGTTAAAACATTTTTGTTATTAAATACTTAGGGATAACTTTTATAAATGAGGACTATTATTATTATTTTTCTTTGTTGAGGATGATTATTTTGGTATTTTTAACATTTGGTTTATGGTTTATTTTAAAGGGAATTTTCATACTTTTGAGGTTTTATTAAATTGAATTAAAATCATATTTTGGGATCAAAAATAGTATCTAAATGTTTTGGGTTATAATTTTGGGGATCAAAATTTGAATATTTGGGGTATAATTTTATTTAAATTATTAAATATTTTTGGGATTAAAATATTTTTGTTATTAAAACATGTTTTGGGGTTGAATTTAATTATAATTTAATTATTTAATTTTGGGGATTAAATTTTCATATCTTGGGGACATAATTTTATTATTTTGGGGGTTTGAATTCTATTTATTAAAATTTTATTAAATTGGGATTAGATTTTATTTGTTAAATATTTTGGGATTTGGTCTAAATGTCATTTTGGGATTTAAAATATGGGATATAATATTTTCTATTATTACAATTTTTGGGATTTAAATAAATGGATGTACAATATTGCCTAAAATGGGGTTTTAATTTATAAACTGGGTTTTTAAAAATAGTGTTTTATTTATTGGTAAAAAGTATTTTTTTTTATTCAACAAATAATGGAATTAATTAATTTGTTTTTTTTTTGGTTTGATTTCTATCTTATATTATAAAAAATTTAAGGGATAATTATTAAGAACTTAAGGGTTATAATAGGATTCTTTTAAGGATTTAAAACAGGGGATAAAGCTCTTGGTCCGAGAGCCTAAATAAAGGATGAGATAGGGGATAAGGGATATGGATTTTTTTTGGGATAAAACTCTTCCTCCGAGAGTATAAACAATGGACAAAGGGATTTAAGGGATATAACTCCTCATCTAGGAGTATAAACACTAGATTTAAGGGATAGAACTCCTCATCTAGGAGTATAAACACTAGATTTAAGGGATATAACTCTTTATCCGAGAGTATAAATAGTGGATGGGATTTAGGGATAGGATTTGGGATTTAGGAATAGGATTAGGGGGTAGGAATAGGGGAGGTGAACTACGGTTACTCTGATCCTTCATTTTGAGGGTACGTAGGCATAGGGTTGCAAACCAACCCTAGCGAGTATAATTAGGAAAAAACTTAGGTTTTCTTTTCATTTAGACAAACAAACACGCCCTAAACTCAAAGGTAGATCCCATTGAGTACAATGGAAGTAAGGGATGCCTAACACCTTTCCTTTACTTAACCGACTCCCGAACCGTAGGAATCTCTACCTTAGGATAGGATATTCAGGTTTATCATTATTTTCCTTTAAAAAATATGGTGGCGACTCGAATAATTTTTGCCAGCCGCGACAAACATTATAGAAAACATGTGAAGATATTTAGATGAGGTCACTATAAACATGTTAATTGAAACACACAATGGTTATCAACTGAAATTTTTGGAAATGAACACTCATAACATATATCATACACACAGTATATCATATACCATTGAACAATAAACAGGTAAAAGAAAGGACTTACTTACAAAGTGAAAAATTGAAATAATATAACCTCACCGTATGAACGACGAAGGATGCATATGCATTCCACAAGGAACTCTCAAATGAAATTTGAAATAAATGCAAAACGTGCCGCAAAACCTTTTGAAATCATTGTTCTTATCACCTTTCACTATGAAAAAGTACTCGATCATGTGATTTGTAATGTATCTAAAAAAATATTGATTTGATGATCATTCTTTTTGGTTGGACTTTCATTTGTGTCTTTTTCATGATAGTCATCTTACTCCACCTTAGGTTTCATCGTCTTAGATTGATCAATCCCTTATTCGATTTCATTGATTATGTCTTTTGAAGATACACCTACATCATGAAACAAAATACCTTTTTCGATGTTTCTCAGATAGGAAACATTAAAAATAATCCACACAATTTTAACAATTAATGAGCACTATTTGTTGACTTTCTTGGTCACACAACACTTCTTCCATGCCATAAAATAAATGAAATAGGGAGATGTCACCCGTTATATGTCCTGAGCACCCACAAACGAGATCTCATACTCTCTTCGTAGAGCCAAGACATTTATCCTGCAAGATCAACAAAAAATGCTAGGTACCCAATCTTCATTGGGTCCTTGGGGGTGAGTGAAACATTGGTTGCATTTTGGAAACCATTGAAAACACCTTTAGGCACAAGAAATCTCCTAAATTGGCATTTTGCAATGGTATGACCTTTCTTGCAACAAAAGTGACATGTTAAATTGCGAGGAGAGTGACCTTTGCTATTTTGATCTGTTTCAACAAAGCTATACCTTCTACATGGAATATAAGAAGGTATCTTATATTTGGTAGTATCAATAGCAAAAGTGACATTTGGTTCTAGAGCCTTGCCTAATTTGGCCTTTAGAGTATTTACTTCTTTTTTCCAAATATGACAAATCTCACAACCGAACCAAGAGGGTTTATCATCCTCATTTTTAAATTTTTGAATATCTACCATAGATTTCTTAAGACCTTCCATATTATTTCCGGTTTCTAAAACTTTAGCTTCTAAATGTGAAAACATTCTTTTGTTTGAAGCTAACTTTTTAAAAGCGTTTACGGCTTCTCTTTGTAGATTTTCAAAAGCGTTTGTAACTTAGAATAAGACAATTTATCAACATGTTTATGTTTAGAATGACTTATATTCTTTTTCTTCTTTTTATGATAATGAGCCGAGAGTCAAATATTTGTCGATTCTTCCCCATCACTTGAGCCTTCATCACTTGAGGAATCGCCATCACTTTCCCAAGAAATATAATCTCTTCTTGACTTGATAGATTTCTTGTGATGGCCTTTCTATTTTTCTTTCTCAAGCAATGGACACTTCGACTTGTAATGACCAATTTTTCCACAATTGAAACATGAACTTCTTGATCTTCCTTTCTTGTTATCATATTCCTTTGAGGAGTTTGATTGTCTTCTAAATTTGATGAGATTTTTGTCAAAGTACTTTACACCATTTGTTTTAATGTACCTATTGTACCTTTTCACAAAAAGCCCCAATTGATATTTTATTGTCTCACACCACTTGATCAATTATTAGAGTTACCTTAAAATCCTCTTTTAAACCAATAAATATCAATCAGTCTCTTTAATAAAATAATTGATCTCTTCTGATATCCACTTGAGCAATTAAATAATATGGGGTATTACACTCTCCCCCCCCCTTAAATTGAAATTCTCCCCCGAATTTCCTTTATCCAACAATAACCAAAACTTGTATCATTGTCTTAGTTCCACACTCAACTTCACTTCCCTTAGAATTTCTGACATAATCCAATTCCAACTTGACTTCACAGACCAAAATCTTATTTTCACAAATTAACAAACTTCACGTCCTTAATCATACTCTTATTCCAATATTGGGTTAACTTTCAACTTGCTCTTCCACAATTCCTCTGTTGTTCCATACAAAAGACTTGGTCACATTCTACCTTCGAAAAGAATATACCATTCTTATACTCTTCTACGGAGTCACAAAACAAGACCGTAACACCTCATCTTAAATTAGGACAACAACACTCAACACATCTTCGCAATGTAATTCAGTGATTCCTTAACTTCATACAATTACCGACAACTATTCTTTCGTAAATCCTTCAACGTTCAAAACCACTTCACAATTAGTCAAGCGGCTTCTTTACCAGTTCCATCTAGTCTGATACTAAACATTGTAACCATTACATCCAATAATTCACTTCTTTCGTATCACACCAAAAAGGTAACACACTTAAACAAGATCTCCTTATCCCGATTAGTCTGACTGAACTCTTTCATCTGTCATCTTCCACTGCGTAATCCAATTCTAACAGTGGAACACCACAAATTCTTAAGCACTACTAAGTAGCTAACAGTATGCGGAGAACACCCTTTATCCAATGGGGTCCTCACTAATCAGCGGTACAAGAAACTTACTGACGTCTTATAGTAGAACAATTTCTTTGCCAACACACAATATCTTAACCTCTATCCAACACTCTCTAGACGATAAAAACACAAGAGTTACACTGCTACAACCATAACAAATACAACTTTGAAATCCACTCTAACTCGAATAATACATCTAAAGTAGTTTAACAACTGTCAGTTCTGGTTACCTCATTCCAAATCGATTCTTCTTACGGGGTTTCGACTAGCTCAAGGTTTCTTGTTAATATGAGATCTCAATCAAATAACAACGTAACACCAACATAGAACTACAACCATATACGAGTCACCACTTATCAAAACTTAACCCATTCAATGCACAACTGTGAGTTTCCATACTACTCACCAATTCACATCCAACACTCCATATTTCGAAGGCTATGCCATGTTTCTCAATTGAATCCATTTTTCTCATTCGTTCTGTTCCACAAACAATTCCAAGTTACATACTTAACTTCGGAACGCCCAATTCTTATTCGTACTTGGAAGGATAACCTTCAAATTTCCTTCTCTGGGTAAAACACAACTACACACAACTGGTACTGTAACACCCTTCTAAACCCCGCTCTAAATATATATAAATAAATCAGAGTAAATATCATGCCTTTCACAAAAGGGTGTCACATACTTTTTCAAAACATCATACAACACCTGTCATGCTCAATAACACTTAAATTGAATTCATGCTTTTCAAAAACTTTCGCTAAGCATGTAGCAGCGGAATCACTTTCATTAAGAATCTCATAACATTCAAGTCTCAAATCTATTTCCTTCATTAAATCACTTAGGCATAAAAAGCCACTTCACCATAAAATTCAAATCAGATTAACAAATAAATAGAGTATACAATCGTATCTCTCAAAAGATGAATCAAACGTTCCCCAGTGTTACATAATCAGAGCACGACTCGACCCAAAATAAATAAGGAAGCTAAACAAGCTACTCCAAATAGCTATCCTCGTACAAGCAAGCAACTCTATTCTTCAGTACCTGAGCGATGTCGTATAAAACATCATTCCAACAGAAGGGTGAGAATTCACATCAATACTGAAATTATAAGATAATGATTAAGGTAAAACATGTAAACATGATTATAAACAATCTCACACTTCAATATTCATCAAACAAGTATCACTCAAGTTGTAACACCCCCTTTCTATACCCCCAATTAATCAAATAATCATTTAGGCACATATTAAAATTTCGTCAGAGTATAATTATAACATGGCATAAAAGAGGCATGTCACATCAAACACAATTATACAACATACAACACCTGCTCAATATTGATATGCAACAGTGGGGTAACTTGCAACAGAGGAACTTAGTCCTTACACCCACATCTCAATATTTAGAATAAAAGCGGAAAATCTAAACATTGAATAACAGCAAACATATATACATATATACATGAATCATCAAATATTCTCCACCAACATCATACATGTTCACATAAACATTCATCAGTAAGATACATATACATATGTATCACAAAAGAATCACAACCATCCTAGCTACCCGGTGCTACATATCAGAGCCGACCGACCAAGGAATGAAGACACGCTCCACAAAAGACCACCAGCATACCTACTCTGCAATGCCTCATAGAGCATTATAAAACAGCAGAAGGGTGAGAAATATTATCATAATAACAATGTATATAATTATATATATAAACATAAAAATACACATATTCCACATTCTCACCACAATCCATCACAATTTCCTCCATATACATCACAATGTATATCTACATATCAACCAAGCATATTCATCATGCATACTTTCACAATTCCCAATCATTCCACATAAACATACACAATTATGTTTACTCAACAACACATCATTATAAAGATGATAAATGCAAATCATAGAGACCGACTCACGACTCTATGCAAATGCAATGCGGTACCGACTCAATCATCTCAAGTTCACTCAGGAACTTCTGCTGGAACCATCGCTCGTTACCAAAGTAACTCCCCGTCGGGCCTACGATGTTCACCCATTGCTCACACCCCACATGGGCACACAATGTTTATGGAGCGCTCACACCCCACCTGGGCACACGACCCGATCGCTCACACCCCACACGCGGGCACACGATCTGATTGCTCACACCTCACCTAGGCACACAATTCGATTGCTCACACCTCACATAGGCACACAATCGTTCATAATCATCGCTCACACCTCACATAGGCACACGATGTTACCACGGATTCTCCTTAGAATCGCTCAACACAAGAATGTATTTCATGATGCTTCACATGAAAAATGACACAAGACATTCTTGAAATGCATATATATATTCACAATATATTCATGCATTCATCTCATACAATCACATACAATCTATATACATTCACATCAATGCACTATTGTATAATTCACATTCAAATACACCATCAAAACGGTAAAAGTCGCTAAATAGCACTATTCCCAACTTTCCGACATAATAAAATCGGCCAACAGTTTCCACACCATCATAATCATAAAGTACAGCTCAATAGCTTTCCAACGATATAAAGAACGCCTAAATCGGAGTTACGGTTCGAGAATTATGAATCGTTAAAAGAAAAGAAAATTATAAGAAAAAAACAAAAGCGCCCGGCGACAGGGGAGTTTCGCCCGGCGACGCTTCGTTTTCGCCTTCGCTTCGCCCGGCGAAGGAGGGGCGAAGGAATTTCCCCAAACCTGAACCAAACCAGTAGCTTGGCACCCTCGCGCCTCTCAATTTCGCCCGGCGAGGGCTCGAACCGCCCGGCGCTCTGCACCAGAAGCAGAAATTCTGCTTCGTTTTCACTGTTCCAAAAACCCCCAAATCTCCATTTTCTCCCCTAAATCACTTCCAACAGCAAAACAATTCATAGCAATGATTCATCAACCTAGGGAGATTATACAACACAAATTATATCGATTTCTATCCGCGAAAACATCGATTTCTCCCATTTTCTACACAAATGGGTTTAGTTCCAAAACTCATGAAAATCAACAAAATCAACAATACAATCATACATAATCATACACATTGCTAAGATAACAAGATTTCACACCCTTACCCGGATTCCAAACTTGCTCTGTGATTGATCTTGATGAATTTCTAAGTTTTCCTCTTTTCCTCTTCTTTTCTCTTCCTCCTCTTTCTTTCTCTTCTTCTTTTTCTCTCAATCTCTTTTCTATCTCTTTTCTTTCTATTTCTATTCTATTCTATTTCTTTTCTCTCATTTTCCAAACAATCAATTAATTCATTTTTTTCACAAATTCTAATTCCACTTAATTTCTAATTTATCATTAATTGAGAAAAGGCTTAAATACTCTCCATTCTAATTTCCCCGAAAACTCTCAAAACGGCAAAATAACATTTAACACACCAAATTCACAATTAAAATAATTTATCATCCAATTAAAATAAAAGACTCCACCTAATTGGGAAATAATCAAGATCGGGGCGTTACAACTCTCCCCCACTTTAGAAATTTTCGTCCTCGAAAATAATACCTGAATCAAACAACTCCGGATACGACTCTCGCATCCCACTCTCTAGTTCCCAAGTCATATTGCCTTCCGCAACGCCTCCCCACGCTACCTTTACAAGCGCAATATCCTTGCCTCTGAGCTTCTTAACTTCACGATCCAGAATCCTAATCGGTAAAGCCTCCACCGTAAGGTTATCTCTCACTTCAACCTCGTCCATAGGAATAACATGTGACGGATCCGGAACATACTTCCGAAGTTGCGAAACATGGAATACATCATGCAAATTGGAAAGGTTCAGAGGCAACGCCACACGGTAAGCCACAACACCAACTCGTGCAGAAATCTGATACGGACCAATAAAACGAGAAGTCAACTTCTTCGACTTCAAAGCACGACCCACACCCGTAATTGGCGTAGCTCTCAAAAATACATGGTCGCCTTCCTGAAACTCAAGATCTTTTCTTCTCTTGTCATGATAACTCTTTTGTCTACTCTGAGAAGCTTTCATCTTCTCACGGATAAACTTCACTTTCTCCGTCGTTTGTTGTACCATCTCCGGTCCAACTATCGCCCTCTCACCCGTTTCATGCCAACACAAAGGTGTTCGACATCTACGACCATACAAAGCCTCAAACGGTGCCATACCTATACTTGAATGAAAACTGTTATTGTAGGTGAATTCAATCAACGCCAAATAATTATCCCAAGCACCACCTTGCTCGAGCACACAAGCACGCAATAAATCCTCCAACGATTGAATTGTCCTCTCGGTTTGACCATCCGTTTGCGGATGATAAGCCAAACTCAATCTTAGCTTAGAACCCAAAGCCTTTTGTAGACTCTCCCAAAACCTCGATGTGAATCTAGGATCTCTATCCGATACAATACTCTTAGGAACTCCATGCAACTTCACAACCACAAGAACATAAATCTCGGCTAACCTCTCCAAAGGATAACTAATATCAATTGGAATGAAGTGAGCAGATTTAGTAAGCCTATCAACAATTACCCAAATAGCATTATGACCTCTTTGCGTATTCGGTAATCCCGTAACAAAATCCATCGATATACTATCCCATTTCCACTCCGAAATGTCCAACGGTTGCATCAATCCACTAGGCTTTTGATGTTCTACCTTTGACTTTTGACAAGTTAAGCACGCATACACAAATTGAGCCACATCTCTCTTTAACCCGGACCACCAAAATATTTTCTTCAAATCTTGATACATTTTATTCGCTCCCGGATGAATACTTAAGTTACTTCGGTGCCCTTCTTCCAATATCATCTTTTTCAACTCTACATCATCGGGAATACAAATACGACCACGGAATCTCAAAACTCCAAAATTATCAACCTTGAAATCTTCATTCTCATTCAACATCAAATCAACGAATTTCAAGTCTAACTTTTTCTTTTCACCTACCGTTGCAAGAAAATCATTCGTAACATGTAGCATACCAAGTTTCACACTTCTCGGCGTCAATGCAGACATAAGTAACGACTTCCGACTCAAAGCATCGGCCACCACGTTTGCCTTGCCCGGATGGTAATTCAAACCAAAATCATAATCCTTCAAAAGCTCCAACCACCTTCTTTGTCTCATGTTCAACTCTTTTTGATCAAATAAATATTTCAAGCTCTTGTGATCACTAAAAACTTCAAATCTTGCACCATAAAGATAGTGTCTCCAAATTTTCAAAACAAACACCACGGCCGCCAACTCCAAGTCATGCGTAGGACAATTCTTTTCATGTACTCTCAATTGTCTTGAAGCATACTGTCGCTCCCGGGATTTTCATCCTAGTACAAACGCGAAAGTGGCACCGAACAGAGTCGCCAGCAATGTGTATTTATCCCAAGAGAGGGAAAGGAAACACTGCATAAACCTGAAGGAAGGAAAAAGCATGGTCTTGCGACCATGAGAACTGGATTCGGGAGTCGGTTAAGCGAGAGGAAGGTATTAGCACCCCCTCGCGTCCATCGTACCCAATGGGATCCACGCTTGCTGCTTCAATCAAAGGGTGTAAGAAAAGGATACTGAAAAAGAAACTACTAGCTGGAGAACTGGAACAGGATAAGAGAGAAAGAGAAACAAATGTAGGGAAAATAAAAGAAGTGCTCGCATGGGCCCTACCCCACTGCCTACGTATCTCATCGGGAGCATGAGAATCAGAGCGACGTAGTTCCCCTAACTAGGGATGGATTGTTTGTGTTTTTTAAGGAACGGCTAACGTTCTAGCTCAGGTGTTGCAGGCTCGCTGGTCCGAGTGCATTACCATCTTGCAATAGAACGAGTAGGAGCACGTTCGTACGTTGAGAGTGAATGAGGTGAGAAAAGAATTCCCGAAGGAGACGTAATTGTTTGTTTTTGTCTTTTAAGAGTTTTTTCCATTTGTTTGCATATGATAGTGTATCTGAATCTTAGTTATTGGAATGTGTACATTCTCACATTCCAAGATGGAATGAGTAAGAAAGCACACTAAGGGTGAAGAAGACCCCCACACTTAGTTCCAATTGTCAAGGTTCAAACACACTTGCATACTTGTGTTTATTAAGTGTTTTTGTTGATTATGAAACGAAGAAGTGTTTTTTATTTGTATCTTCAACAAGTATTGCATTTAAGTCCCTCATACAAGATCAAATGTTTAACACATTGACCCAAGATGGGCTATATGCTACACATTCTAAGATTATAAGAGAAGACCCCTTTATAATCTCTTCTTTATATGAAAGGCCTAAATGCAATAAATGCCTACCTTTATTAAGTATTTTGTATTTTCTTTGAGATGAGAAGAGAGACTCAAGAGAGGAGCAAAGGTAAAAATCTATATGAACTAAGAATCAATCCTAATTGAAAATTAAAGGGAGTGGTCCTAATGGTTTGTGAGGTTTCAACCTAAAGTCTAAAGAAAGAATGAATTAAACAATTCACTTCTAAAGTAGAAGATGAATTGTAACTCAAAAGGGAAAGTAATGAGTTAATCAAAGAAAGCACACAAGTGCTTAACAAAACACATAATTGAATTGTAAAAGAGATGAAAGGAAATAAGTTTGAATGTGTATTCCTTATCCACACTCAATTTCAACTTACCAATGCCCCTACATGGTTAGTGAACATGTATAAGAGGTATAAGAAGCAAAAGAACAATTAATGTACCATAAAGCTCAAAAGAATGAGATGAAAGATCAAATCCTGTAACCACAACCAGAATGTACATCATATGGAAAACAAATGATCATTATCAAGCAAGTCCAAGTGGATAGGCACAAACATCATCCATGACATTAGAACATGCTACCATAAGAAAAGGGAGAATGAAAGATGAAAAGAAATGGAAGAAACATGCCTAAATGGAACATGTAATCCAAGGATCAGAATTGAAATGAAATGAAGAATGATATCTAACCACATCACAAGCATTCATGAAACACCTATCAAGCCATTCAAGAAGCAATAGAAGAAGAAAGGAAATGGAAATTCAAAAGATAACACAAGTACTTCATATTAAGGACACACAAAGTTCAAATGAAAGTGAACATGCAATGATGACACATAACATGTACCAATGACCTATAATGTCAAATAAATAGTTCACAAAGTAGGCAAATGATCATGCAAGTATGCACAAAAGCAATCATGTAAACATGCACAAAGATTACAAGGATATGACATGTTGTAATGCTTCAAATGAAATGTTTTAAACAAAAATCAAATGAGTTCATGAAAATTATGAAAACATGGTATTGAGGTTCACAAATCAGAGATGAATCACATATCAAAGTATCATGTAAAAAATTCAAGGCAAAAAGGCTTTATACAATGCACTTAAATCAAATTGGATGCACATGCAAAGTAATGCAAAGATGAACATCAAAACATGCCATAACAGGACCTAAAAAATCCAATAAAAATCACTTAACACAATTCAAGATGTTAATGACTCACTACAAAAATAAGCAACTCAAAACAATTTTTAATGATCAAGAACAAAATTAAACAAAATCATGTACCACATTAAGAATGCATACAAAAGAAAATCAAAGAAAATTGTGGAACAGGGGCAAAAAGGTCATAAAATCAAGAAATAAAATCATGAAAAATTTTCTAAATGTTTTAATGATGCTCATGAATTTTTGTGGAATTTTATAATGCCATTTGGTATTTTTAAAAATTAAAAAGCAAACGTGTAGAAAAAATGAAAATAAAAATGAAATGCAATATGAATGGGGGTGCATGCATAGTAATTGTTCAGTTCAAATTAATTGGGCTTGAAAACATGGGAGGTGTGGATATCAATCTGACTAAGTCCATTACACGCGCAATCCACAATAACTACCATGCTCTTCAGTCAACACAAGTCAAAGCAAGGATCGCCGTTGGATCAAGTCAGGTCAACAAACAAGTCAAAGTAAACAACATCAACGCGCACATGTGAATGTCCACACTCCCTATCGTGTACCACACCACATAACGTTTAAATGAAATCAGAAAAAATGCACATGACATGCACATGCGTTTTAATGCGTTGTCATGCTCCTAGCCACACGATCATGCAAAACGAACGGACACGATTAAAACATGGCGAAAACCCTAGCAATTGAAGTCACCGGCCGGAGGTGACCTCCGGTCACCTTCTCCGGCTATACCACCACCGTCTGCAACTTTACATATCACCAAAATGCACAATCCATACACCAAATTGAAGCTGAACTTGTCTAGATTAAGGATATGCTCATGAAAAACACAAATCACATGCACATTTCAAGAACAGAGGAGATCAATTTATGCCCTAGGTTTTGCAACTAAGCCTTTAGAAGGCCTATCAACTAGCCGGTTTGAGCAGAGCTTCTAGCAAGCTTAAAGCACCAAAAACAAATGAAAATGGCCAGAAATCGTGCAGTCTAATTTCAGACATTCAAACCTGAAAGTGGAGCAACTTGATGTGTTGAGAAAACCAGAGAAAAGCTTGAGGTCTTGAGCTTGATTCGTGCAAAATAAATGCAGTTGAGACTTGAGATATTGAAGTAAATCACAATGAAAACTCAACTGAACCACACTACAATTGATGCATTCAACTTCCTCTCCCTTGCTCTTGATCAGAAATAGCACATTGAGGATGATGAAGACAAAATGTGATAGAGGATGATGAGATTCGTGTACAGAGAGAGAGAAGAATCAGAGAATGTGGAGAGAATGAGAATGTTCTTGGGAATGAAAAATCAAAAAGTGCAGTTGAAATGAGAAATGTGAGTGAGATTTGGTTTTATAGTGTGAGTTAACCAAGGTTAAACTGAGTGAAGTTAACTGAGTTAAAGTGGTTATGCTGAGTCCACCCTAACTAACTGAGTCAAGTTAGTTAGGGGGCGAGTGGTCAAGGTTGGGTTATGGTGAGGTCAAGCTCATGACAGTTATGGTGGAAGGGAGAAAAGGAGAGTGAAGCTGCCAGTCTGTGCATCAGAAACTTGCTAAGCAAGTTTGTTCCTTCTATTCTCATGTATGGCACGTGACAGTGTGCATTATGTAAGTAACTTGTGCTTGGTTGAAAGAGGAAACAAAAGTGAGGAGGTGTTTGTGGTGTGACTGAACCAAATCATGCAGCATGCCATCAATGTATAAGTGTCAACATATGGTGGTTTATGGAGGTTTTTCTCTCTACTCAATGACTGCCTTAGGGAGTTTATGGGTTCATTTGAAAGAGGGTACATTGGGGAACAATATTGGTTTGAAAATTGAAGTGAAACGAGGTCTCAAACATGTCTAAAAATAGCTATGAACACAATGGTTCAAAACTGGTTGGTGGGCGTGGCAAAAGGTTGGCTGGCAAGGCAATTTGGCACACAAAATTTCAGCACAATCAACATGACTTTGAACCCTTAAAACTATCTCATAACTTGATCAAACCAAAATTTGTCCAACACCAATGTTGAAGATGACACTACAAGGAACACCTTTGATGTTGAAAAGTTTTCCATTTGAAGCTTCCTTCTTGATGAAAAATAGGTGGACATTTGGCCCACCACATGTTTGATGAAAAGACTGCGCGCATGATCTGAAAATCCTTGGTCATGACCTAGTTTTGGCCTACTTTCCTCCAACTTTGATCATCCATATCTCTCTCAATTTTTATCCAATGGAGATGTTCTACACAAGGATTTGAAGCTTAAAGAAAGAACTTTTGTTGTGGCTGAGTGGAATTTTCATTTGGTGCTTCAATTTTAAATGGCCTTGGTTCAAACTCTGATGCAAAATGGCCAAAACTTGCTATTTTTAGTAACTCTTCTTCATCCAAAAATGGCAACTTTCCACATCTTGATTTTTTCATGATTCCTTTGGAGTTTCTTGATCAAATTTTGTTCATTGGTCACATATAACATGAATTTCATGAATTTGGCCTCAAAAAGTCAAGAGTTGACTTTTTCCTATAATTATTTGACTTGACCCCAATTTCTCTGATTTTTTATCTTTCTTCCAATTGAACCACTTCTAAAACCAATTGAGAGGTGATTTTCCACATACATACACTTAAGAACATATAGAATACCATGACATCAAGTTTTGTCCAAAAAATCAAAGATATCCTGATTTAATCAGAAACCCTAGTTTTGGTCCCCTCTGGTTAGGAGGGAAAAGTGCAGTCTTCAATTTCAAATTCCTCAGAGTATGTTGTGTATCCCTTTAAAGGATGATGAGATATGCTACTTGAAGGTGATTTTGAATCAATGAGCTATCTCTTTTGAGGGTTTTCCTTCAATTTTTGAACCTCTTGCATGTTGAAGTATGTATTGCTTCAATCTCCCATTGGATCTTACTTCCTTGAGATTGTGGATGATCAATTGAGATGGTATGAGACATGAGAGACTCTTGGCTTGCCTTGAAGCAACTTGATTGACCTTTTTGTGCTTTGAATGATCCCTTGATTGTCCACCTTCCACCTGATCACATGCCTTGATGGTAAGAGGAATGCTATGCTTCATTTTTCTATGTTAAATGCAATGCAATGCTAATGAGATGGATATGATATGATATATGATAATACTAAACTATGATGCCAAAAGGGGAGAGCAAATTTTGGGGCATTACAGCTGCCCCTATTAAAACACTGTAAACCTGAATGCCTGAAAGCGATTGCTTTCAGACTTTCAAGGTATATAGTGATTGAATACCAAATATAACCAAAAATTTGCTCTGGGTGATGAAGAAGAAAAGGGATATAAACCCAACGAGACTTCTGGATTGAATCGGCAAATGAACGTCATCGGAGAGATCTGTCTTTTGAACGACGCCAGGCGACTACTGGCTTGCCATACTGTTGATGGACTTTAACAAATGTCTTTTTAAACGACGCCAGACGACTACTGGCTTGCTACACTGCTGATGGACTTTAGAAATGTCTTTTTGAACGACGCCAGACGACTACTGGCTTGCCACACTGCTGGTGGACTTTAACAATGTCTTTTGTACGACGCCAGACGACTACTGGCTTGCCACACTGCTGGTGGACTTTAGCTGCTCTGCCATTCTAAACAATGGACTTTTACCAGTTCGTGCTGGATTTTTGCCAATCTGTCGTTGGACTTCAATGATTACCAAACAGGCTTTGGAATCTCAAAATTTCCATCCTCGGATGGACTTTTGCAGCTTTGCCAAATTAAACTTGGACTTTGATGCTTACCAAACCGGCTTTGGAAGCTTTGCCAGATGATCATCCCACCTGCTGGAACAACCACCTGCAATATTATCCCACATGCTGGAATAAGATGAACAAACTGTATATAATGATCATCCCACTGGCTGGAACAACCATCTGCAATATTATCCCACATGCTGGAATAATATGAACAAACTGTATATAATGATCATCCCACTGGCTGGAACAACCATCTGCCATACTATCCCACCGGCTGGAATAATATGAACAAACTGTATATAATGATCATCCCACTGGCTGGAACAACCATCTGCCATACTATCCCACCTGCTGGAATAATATGAACAAACTGTATATAATGATCATCCCACTGGTTGGAACAACCATCTGCCATACTATCCCACCGGCTGGAATAATATGAACAAACTGTATGCCAAAAATAAATTGGACTTTGGATTGTAACTGAGCAATTCTGAGAATTACACCACCTGCTGGGTAATATCATATGCTGACACTTTGCTGAAAAAGAGATTCCGTTGATCCATATAGACCAAGTTGGGGAAATTACCGCGACTCGGCTGGGTGTATAGCGGACAAGATTCAATGCTGAACTCTGTGGGGATATCATTACCAAAGATATGATCTTGCCGGGGATCAGGGCTACTCTGCGGGGAATATCCAAATCTTGGCTGAAAGACAATCCGTTGCAACATACTGAGAAAGAGTCCCTAGAGATCTGCTGGGGAAACCCAAAGCAATTCCTCGGTAATCTGCTGAGGAAAATGATTGTCGAGCTTAGGGTAAATGTCACAATGCCCCCTGTTGGGCGAACTTTCCCTTTGACGACTCCGCTGGGAATAATGAGTTTATAACACACTCTGCTGGAGAAAAACCGCTTCAAAGCGTCTCTTGTTGGGGCTGCCCTTCGAGAGGATTTTACAGAAGACCAAATGTCCTCAAACTCTACTGGGGATTATAGATCGGGGATATCCTTTGCTGGGGAGGTTACATGCCCCATGCATGGGATGGTCAATAACTCCGCTGGGGATTATTCTTTGACAAATTTCACATGCTGAAACCTGCGGGAGACATGATACTACCACTTGCTGGTACATCCTGCCAAGAGTAAACTCCACAAGGGATGTTGGTACTAAAAGTTTCGTCTCTTAAGAGGATTTTATAGAAAACCAAGCATTTTCAAACTCTTAGACAAACACTCTGCCTTGAACTACCTTTCACATAGTCTGCAAGGTACTGGAGGATTGGCACTTGTTGTCGGCCTGGAGTATTCACTGCATTAATAACCGTTATCAACACAGAAGAAATCCATCTTCGAACACCGTTGCCGTCACGAAACTTAGTGGGAACTCTTGAATGGAAGAATCGACTTAATAAGATACAACAGTATCAAGTCATAGCAAATATCTGCTCGTGGTTACGATCATGCTGTTTGGATCAATCGTGCTCATTACCTGCAACAGAAAAAGAATATGCACATGCCCCAGGATATTGCGTGGTCTTTTGGGTCCACCATCCAAGGTTGTCCAACAAGCAACGTAATTTCCATTGTCTTTGTGCATGTTTTTGCAAGGCCAAGATATTTTCAAAGTAACGTTTTATTATAAAAAATCGGACGTTTTTGCAAACAAAACAGTAAAATGAAAATAAAAGCCCGTGACTGAATATTCAACTTTATTGATGAAATGCCAACAATTGGCGAATTTACAATCAGAAGCAAACCCCTGAAAGAGGCGATTGCCATAAAATTGAGAAAAGAAATCTATCCTAATGATAATGCGGAAATTGGATGCCAACTGATTTCTGATTCTGTTATAGCCAGTATGTACTCCAACTCTCCTGATTATCTTTGCCTTCAGAAGCTCATGATTGGACCAATTCCTCCTTTGGAATTTTGCCAGTTTGCTGAAGAGTAGAAAACGTACAGATTAATTCAGACTGTAGTCATTCGCTTTAATCCCTCTTTTGTGTGGATCGCCTTTTCAGGTTTTCAATCCACCGGGATACCCTTTTTTGCCTAAGTTGCCCTTTCGGGTTTTCAACTTACCAGGTGTACAATTCTTTTCAATTATATCCCTAATTTTTGCCCGAACCTTTATTCTGTTTTTGGTTCGCCGGGATGCCCTTTTTTGCCTGGATTCTTTTTTTTATCCAGCGGGTCTCTTTATACGAAGTATTTTTTGACTGCATCTGAATTAACAGGGGATGAAAAATCTTCACCATCCATGGCTGTCAGCAACAAGGCCCCACCTGAGAAAACCTTTTTTACCACGAACGGACCTTTATAGTTAGGAGTCCATTTGCCCCTGTGATCTGTACTCGGAGGAAGTATTCTCTTGATTACCACATCCCCGACCTTGTAGACTTGAGGTCGAACCTTTTGATCGAATGCCCTCTTCATTCTGCGCTGGTATAGCTGGCCATGACACACTGCTGCTAATCGCTTCTCCTCGATAAGGCTTAGCTGATCAAATATGGCTCGTACCCATTCAGCCTCATCTAGCTTAACGTCCATCAATACTCGGAGAGAAGGAATCTCCACTTCTATCGGCAAAACTGCCTCCATACCGTATACAAGTGAGTATAGTGTTGCCCCAGTGGACGTGCGGACTGATGTTCGATACCCATGCAAAGCCAGTGGTAACATCTCATGCCAATCTTTGTACGTGACAACCATCTTCTGCACAATCTTCTTGATATTTTTGTTGGCCGCTTCAACCGCGCCATTCATCTTCGGGCGGTACGGAGAAGAATTGCGGTGTTCGATTTTGAAGTCCCGGCATAGTTCAACCAACATCTTATTATTCAAATTTGACCCATTATCGGTAATGATTCTTTCGGGCACTCCATATTGACAAATGATGTCCCTTTTCAAGAAACGAGCCACTACTTGCTTAGTGACATTGGCATAGGATGCTGCTTCAACCCATTTAGTGAAGTAATCAATGGCGACCAAGATGAAACGATGGCCGTTTGAAGCAGTAGGCTCAATTTTTCCGATCATATCAATGCCCCACATTGCAAATGGCCACGGAGAGGACATGATACTCAACGGATTGGGAGGAACGTGCACTTTGTCTGCATAGATCTGGCATTTGTGACACTTGCGAGCATACTTGCAGCAATCTGACTCCATGGTCAGCCAATAATACCCTAATCTCAACAATTTCTTAGCCATCGCATGTCCTCCGGCATGGGTACCGAAAGAGCCTTCGTGCACTTCAATCATCAACAGGTCTGCCTCGTGTCTATCCACGCATCTGAGCAGGACCGTGTCAAAATTCCTTTTATACAGCACGCCATCTTTGTTCAAGAAGAAACTACCAGCTAGCCTTCTTAATGTCTTCTTGTCATTGGAAGATGCCCCAGGCGGGTACTCTTGATTTTTTAAGAAGCATTTGATGTCATGGTACCAAGGCTTATCGTCAGACACTGCATCAACCTCAAACACAAAAGCAGGCCTATCAAGACGAGATACATCAATCCTGGGCACAAAGTTCCAACCATGCACTTTGATCATCGAAGAGATAGTGGCCAAGGCGTCTGCAAACTTATTCTCATCTCGGGGAACATGGTATAACTTGACAGTTGTAAAGAATGTCAGCAATCTCCTCGTATAATCTCTATACGGAATCAAATTCTGCTGATGTGTGTGCCAAGTTCCCTTTACTTGATTGATTACCAGTGCTGAATCACCAAAGATATCGAGGGTCTTGATTCGTAAATCAATAGCTTCCTCGATCCCTAGTATGCAAGCTTCGTATTCTGCTTCATTGTTGGTACACCCGAAAGTTACTTGGGCAGTGAAGGGCATGTGAACACCCTCTGGCGTAATAAGGACTGCACCAACTCCGCACCCATTCATATTAACTGCCCCATCAAACATCAAACTCCATTTGGACTCAGGGTCAGGCCCCTCCTCCAGAAGTGGTTCCTCGCAGTCTTTCGCTTTGAGAAACATGATGTCCTCATCAGGGAAATCAAATCTCATGGGCTGGTAATCATCAAGAGGCTGTTGCGCAAGATAATCTGACAGTATACTTCCTTTGATTGCCTTTTGCGAAGTAAATTGAATATCGTACTCTGTCAGCACCATCTGCCACCTTGCAACTCTGCCTGTAAGTGCTGGTTTCTCAAAAATATACTTGACCGGATCCAATTTTGAGATCAACAGGGTTGTATGTATGAGCATGTATTGTCTCAATCTCTTGGCGGCCCATGCGAGTGCACAGCATGTCTTCTCAAGCATTGAATAACGCGATTCACAATCTGTAAACTTCTTGCTCAGGTAGTAGATAGCATGTTCTTTCCGACCTGTCTCGTCGTGTTGACCGAGAACACAACCCATGGATCCTTCGAGCACTGTCAAGTACATAATCAGTGGTCTCCCTTGAACTGGAGGTATCAGAATTGGAGGTTCCTGCAAATATCTTTTTATTTTATCGAATGCATTTTGACAATCATCATTCCACCTGACCGTTTGATCTTTTCGTAGCATTTTGAATATCGGTTCGCAAGTGGCAGTTAGGTGCGATATGAACCTTGAAATGTAGTTCAATCTTCCTAGAAAGCCGCAAACTTCTTTCTCAGTTCTCGGTACAGGCATATCTTGTATAGCTTTCACTTTAGCAGGATCAACCTCTATCCCTTTTTCACTGACAATGAAACCAAGCAATTTTCCGGACCGCACGCCGAAAGTACACTTGTTAGGATTCAGTCTTAACCTGAATTTCCTCAGCCTCTCAAACAACTTCTTCAAGTTGATCCGATGTTCCTCTTCTGTCTTTGATTTAGCAATCATGTCATCCACATAGCACTCGATCTCTTTATGAATTAGATCGTGGAATAACGTCACCATTGCTCTTTGATAAGTTGCCCCTGCGTTCTTCAACCCAAAAGGCATTACTTTGTAACAGAAGGTACCCCACGGGGTAATGAATGTCATCTTCTCCATGTCTTCAGGCGCCATCTTTATCTGATTGTACCCGGAGAATCCATCCATAAATGAGAACACTGAAAACTAAGTGGTATTATCAACCAGCATATCAATATGAGGGAGTGGAAAATCATCTTTAGGGCTCGCCCTGTTGAGATCTCTGTAATCCACACACATTCTGACTTTGCCATCTTTCTTCGGCACCGGTACTATATTGGCCACCCAGGGAGGATAGTTGGTTACTGCCAGAAAACCTGCATCCAACTGTTTCTGTACTTCTTCCTTGATCTTCAAAGCCATTTCTGGTTTTGTCCTGCGCAGCTTCTGCTTGACCGGTGGGCAGTCATCTTTCAATTGTAGTCTGTGCACAACTATGTCTGTATCTAAACCTGGCATATCTTGGTATGACCAAGCAAAGATGTCAACGTATTCACGTAGCATGACTATCAGCTCTTGCTTTACATCAGCCCGCAGACTCGCACCAATCTTGATCTCTTTCTTGCTTTCCTCTGACCCAATATTGATGATCTCAAGAGCTTCCTGATGAGGCTGAATGGTCTTCTCTTCCTGTTTCAACAACCTAGCCAACTCTTCCGGGAGTTCATAGTCTTAATCACTTTCTTCCTCAGCTTGATAGATCAGATTGTCGAAATCATACGTGGGCATAACAGAATCATTTTCAGAGAAATCCACAGAATCCAGTCTGCATGATTGGGTTTATGCTTTATTTTAGATTATTTTTTGCTTGAAAACAAAAGAAAAGAAAGTGCATTATCATTTTTAATTTTCTTTGTGCAAAAATAAAATAAAGAAAGAGTAAAGGAACACAAATTTGTAAACAAAAACGTCCTTTTATTGATATTTGAACATATGAGAAAATATGGTGGCCCTACAAATGGATCCTCACACCTTGGGCAGAGTGTGGGATTTCATGCATTATGAAAGACAAGAATTATTACTCTGAATGGTGAACAACATGAACGATTTCTTCACTAGACCAATTTTGCAACGCCTCGCCTAGAGCCAGTGCATATACCCATCTGTCCAGATAATCTGAGCTTTCAGCGCCATCTTCTATTGCTGAGCAGGACTGGTTGGGATTGATAATTCCTCCACTGTTGAAGTTGATTGGCCCACGGAATCGATGAACTGGCATCCGGCCCGGCTGGTATCCAATGCCAAACTTATCTTCTTTCACGAACACATCTATAGCTTTACCCCAACCTTGGGCATTTCCGCTTTCGACCACTTCTCTGGCCTGCTTGTACGATGCAATTGATGCACTCGGCCCACCTGGCACGTTCGACACCACTGCTGCTAAAGTAGATTCTGGTAAGTTATTGATATTCAGGGCTTCAAAAGATTGGCACAATGTTTCATGAATTTCTCCATCCATTTCCACATATTTGAAAGTGGATAGATGAC
The DNA here is from genome assembly GCA_022829125.1 of Lathyrus tuberosus. Lineage (NCBI taxonomy): Eukaryota > Viridiplantae > Streptophyta > Magnoliopsida > Fabales > Fabaceae > Lathyrus > Lathyrus tuberosus. The sequence continues at coordinate 2,417,081 of JALAZF010000191.1, forward strand.
TCACGAATATATCTTCCTCGCCGCAAACAGTAACCACTTGACCCTCGAACACATACTTGAGCTTCTGATGAAGTGTGGAGGTAACTGCGCCTGCTGCGTGAATCCACGGTCGGCCCAACAAACAGCTATAAGCAGGCTGAATGTCCATAACATGAAAGATCGTCTTGAATATCTGTGGACCAACCTGTATTGGTAGTTCAACCTCCCCAAACACCGATCTTTGGGATCCATCGAAAGCTCTCACAATCAGATCGCTGGGTCTCAGAACCAATCCATCTACTTCAATTTTCATCAGGGCTTTTTTGGGTAACACATTTAAGGAAGAACCTGTGTCAACCAGCAAATGCGACAAAACTGCTCCTTTGCATTCAAGTGTGATGTGCAGTTCTATGTTGTGGTTACGTCCGTCCGGTGTCAAATCCCTGTTCGTAAATCCCAACCCATGGCTCACATTCACATTAGAAATTACTCCCTCCAACTGATTCACTGTAATCTCTTGGGGAACGTATGCCATATTCAGAACTTTCAACAAAGCAGCCCGGTGTGCATCTGAACTCATTAACAGGGATAATATCGAAATTTTAGAGGGTGTCTGATTAAGTTGGTCAATGATCTTGTAATCACTCTTTTTGATAACCCTCATAAATTCCTCAACATCATTATCAAAATTGACTCTAGGGTCCTCTTCCTGAGCAGGCACCTTGTCATCAACAACCTGTTTTCCTTTCGCTCTTGCAGCGGCTTCAGCCTCTTTATCATTCCTTAGAGTCTGGGGAGCAAACAGTCGACCGCTCCTAGTGAAACCACTTGGTCCACTGACATTCTCAATGCTAGTACCAACAGCCTCTGCCTTCTGCCGACTTCCTCCTTGACGAGTATCAGTTCCATACTACCACGGAACTGCCCTATTAGACACATAAGCAGCCGATTTAGGAACTATAATCGTAACTGGTCTCGGCCTCTCGGGCACGATGATAGCAACAGGCTCCTCAACAGGCACCTGTATCTCGACTGGATTATAGTAAATGGTAACGGCAGAAACATCCTGTTCTTTCTCTACTTTATCAAACTGAAGACTTCCCTCGTCCATAAGATCCTGCAGTCCAACTCTCAACTTACTGCAGCCATTAACCTGCTTTGAACAATCCTCGCAATCAGAGGCGCATCCAGGAAATACCTTTCCTTTTAACAGACGTTCTTTTACAATCAACAGCAGAGTCTTCACCAAATTAACATCAGTAATCAAATTCAACTTCTCGCCATCAAAAATAGCATTTGTGCCTGCACCTCCATGATGAGGCATTGGATTGTCACGAACATTCGGCGGCCTAGAGAAGTTAATAGCTTTTGCGTCGATCAGATCTTGAACCTTATGTTGAAAGGCCCAACACTTTTCTATTGAATGACCTGGCGCACCAGAATGATATTCACATCGAACATTAGCATCGTAACCTTGAGGCAATTTTCTGGAATCCAGCGGCTTCATAGTCCGAAGTTCAACCAACTTCTCTTTGAGAAGTTGTGGTAACAAAGCAGCATATGTCATAGGCAAGGGATCAAACTTACGGTCCCTTTGTCTATTGTTCTGAAATCGGGGTCTACCTTGCTGATCTGGCGTTTGCTGTCCAGCTGGAACCGGAATGGTTACCGCATCCACCTGATGATAGAACTGATTCCTTCCTCTGCCCCCTCCTCTATACACAGCGCTTGACTCCCCTTCTCTTTTCCTTGGTCCATTGGCAAAGGGTTTCTTCGAACTTGAAGCAACATCTTGAATCTTACCCAATTTCAGCAGACTTTCTATTCGTTCCCCAGCAACGACGATATCGGCAAACCCCGTGGAGGGACATGCAGCCAGTCTATCCAAATACGTCCCTTGAAGTGTGCTCATGAACATATCAGCCATCTCACGATCACCCAAAGGTGGTTGAACTCGAGCAGCCAATTCTCTCCATCTCTATGCGTACTGCTTAAAGCCCTCCTTGTTATCCTGAGTCATACTCTGCAATTGAGTACAATTAGGTGCCATGTCCAGATTATATTGATACTGCTTCAGAAAATCAGCGCACAAATCTTTCCAACTCCTTATATGAACCCTGTCCAGCTTAATGTACCATTCCAGGGAAGCGCCTGACAGGCTATCCTGGAAAAAATACATCTAGAGCTTTTGGTCCTCGGTGTAAGCGGCAATCTTGCGATTGTAAGCTTGCAAATGTGTTTTGGGACAGGTACTGCCGTTGTACTTATCCAAAGCAGGAAGCTTGAACTTGGGAGGAATTCGCACACCTTGCACGAGACCCATGTCTTCTATATCAATTCCAAGAGGATTTTGGCTCTCAATAGCCTTGAGTCTTTCATCCAGCCCTTCATACTTCCGGTCGTCATTGTAGAAACCCATGTCATTGTTGAATGCAGTGAACTGGTCCTCCTGCCCATCCTCATTGTTATCAAATCCCAGATGTACCCCACCAGCGGGGATTGTGCCAACAGGAGGAGTGCCCACGTTGCGATTTGGGATTTCGGTTTCCAGCCTCTGGATAGTGGTTCTCATAGCTTCTTGTCCAATCCTCATGTTTTCTTGACCAGTCCTCAGTTCCTGCTGACCTTGTGCAATCCCCTGCATGAGGTTCATGAACTGTTCCATCCTTCCCCTCAAATCAGCTAACTCTGTCTGAACTTGCTCCATGACTCTTGCTTGATTGCGTCGGGTAGAATATCGGTGAACTGGGGTATCAGCTATCGTGCCTGAAAACCAAATCAAGGTTAGCAGACGCCTGCAAAAGGAAAACCTGCGATGCAAAAATGATATGCAAATGCAAATGCAAATGCAAAGTTATGTTTGTCATTTCAAAATACTTTTCATATCCTGATTCCAATCGTAACCAAGAATTCCTGAAGACCAGGAGTCATGCTTACTGAGTTTTGCCATGAAGAGATATTCATATACATCGATCACAGATGTCTGAAGACCAGAAATAGTGATTTTGTAGTGTGCTAGTGTGCAGATATCACATCACATATATCAAAATATCAGAAATTGTGAACAGAAATAACCCATTTCATACAAATTCCCAAAACTTCTCAAGCACGTTTGTCGTAATTTCAGCAACAAAATAAGAAACAGGCAGTCAAATGGATCCATCAACAATTCTGATGGTAACCATTACAAATTACAAAGAAATGACAAAAATCACTAATCCGACAGCTCTACATCCTTCAGCTTCTGGCTGGAGTACTTAATCTCTTCAAACAGGATGCGGGTACGCTGATGATGCGGCTTCTCAATCAGCTCTTTGATCACTACGTCCCTTTTTTCCAATGCATCCTCTAATGACCCCACGTGCATCAGCAAGGAGGATGTCTCGAGGCATAACCAAATTGTCTAACTGCCAACACTGGGTTGTAATTAATCCCACCTCTTCTTCCAAGTAGAGGCACATTAGGAAAACTTCCACATTTGACAGTAAGCTCTACCGTCAGTAATTTGGGATCAAACCAAATAATATTATTGGCAGTCAAACCTATCAGTCTCTTGGACCACTTCATTGTCTCAGCAGTTTCTACAAACGCACCAGTCCGAGGTAAATGTTTGAAGAGCCAATGGCATAACAATTGGGTGCAACAACTAACCAAACTCCCTCTTGCCTTCTCATTTTTGTAGTGTACGGAGTGATAAAAATCCCCTAGCAGGGTAGGAATCGGATTCTTCGAGATAAACACTTTCAACGCCTGCATATCAACAAAATCAGGCTGACCGGGGAAAACCACCAAGCCATAGATACAAAGAGCTAACACAACGTTGTAAGTAGCCCAATTATTAGCCTTGGCAGCTTCCTGAGCTTGTCGAAAAAGAAACTCCAAGTGAAATCCTTCATCTTCTTTGAGTCTGCTTAGGCCACTTTTCACAACAAACAGGTCCAGATGTAGAACAACAGCAATTACTTCAGGGGCAAGAGCACCTTCAGAAAAATACGGTATAGCAGACGTTATTGGAATTCCCAAAATAAATGAGAATTCCTCCAGGGTGGGTATCAGAATGTAGTCAGGGAATAGGAAACATCTCATTGATGGCTCATAGAACTGTAAGAAAGTATGCAACCCATCCTTCTCATACTTTATGAATGCACATACCATCTTAATCAGCTCTCCATACTCCTTCTGAAAAGTGCTGAGAACATCAGAACCAGCCATACCTATCATCTTGTTCAATACATCCAGCTTAGGATCAGGGAATTTGTATGACACATTATTCTTCCTTTTAACCTCAGCGTCTTGGGAACTCATGATTGGAATCAGACAATATGGTAAGTACCTGAAAATGACAAACATAACCTGTTATGATATGATTATGCAAATGCAAAAGGCATGTGATCAGGTATCCAGGTGTCGGTGTCTGTGTTGAACTGTGTGCACTGTGTCTATGTACTGAATCTGGCAATATATTTGAGATGAATACTCAAACCACTGTCATAGGATACACTGTCTGTAATAATCATAGAATCACAAGTACGGTATGTAGGAGGCCGGGATACCTGCAAACCTATAAACATCCCACCCATACTCACATGTGGTTCCTAGAAAATAAGGCTTGTCAGCTTCGGAGGTTTGAGAAGCGATAGCACATTCAGCCCGTAGGATACAATGCTATGCCAATCAAAGAGGTCGTCCACTGACTCACCTTAAAAAAAATAAAGGTCATCCTATGCAAGTACCAAAGTGGGCCCTAGGGTGCGAGTGGGTTTGCCACAGAATGTGGTCTGCCACTGTCACCTCTAAAGAGAGATGTTTCCACTAAGGTCCTCATGTTCGGTCACTAGAGTCGACAGCTCTCTAGATCGACATCCTGGAATACGCAAGATGCGCACGCCATGATGGGTCCCAAGATAGCCTCGTCTAGCTGTGAATTTCGTGATTACCCACGTACACAGATGGCACGTAGGTCCCACTACTCTCCACTCTAAGTCTAAGTGTATACTCGAGCCTGTGTACTGAGCTCATCTCTCAGAAATCCCATCCCGCCAAACAGACAGAACAGTGCAACACGGTATAATATATGAAATGTAAATGCTAACATGCTGTAAATACGGTACAAGTAATAAAATACAGTAAACAGCAAATACAAGATAACAGTAAACACCCAATGAAAGAAAAGCAAACAAGCGCTAGGATTGACTCGCTTAGGATGGACCAGCAATAGGTCAACCTGTCCCCAGCAGAGTCGCCAACTGTCGCTCCCGGGATTTTCATCCTAGTACAAACGCGAAAGTGGCACCGAACAGAGTCGCCAGCAATGTGTATTTATCCCAAGAGAGGGAAAGGAAACACTGCATAAACTTGAAGGAAGGAAAAAGCATGGTCTTGCGACCATGAGAACTGGATTCGGGAGTCGGTTACACGAGAGGAAGGTATTAGCACCCCCTCGCGTCCATCGTACCCGATGGGATCCACGCTTGCTGCTTCAATCAAAGGGTGTAAGAAAAGGATACTGAAAAAGAAACTACTAGCTGGAGAACTGGAACAGGATAAGAGAGAAAGAGAAACAAATGTAGGGAAAATAAAAGAAGTGCTCGCATGGGCCCTACCCCACTGCCTACGTATCTCATCGGGAGCATGAGAATCAGAGCGACGTAGTTCCCCTAACTAGGGATGGATTGTTTATGTTTTTTAAGGAACGGCTAACGTTCTAGCTCAGGTGTTGCAGGCTCGCTGGTCCGAGTGCGTTACCATCTTGCAATAGAACGAGTATGAGCACGTTCGTACGTTGAGAGTAAATGAGGTGAGAAAAGAATTCCCGAAGGAGACGTGATTGTTTGTTTTTGTCTTTTAAGAGTTTTTTCCATTTGTTTGCATATGATAGTGTATCTGAATCTTAGTTATTGGAATGTGTACATTCTCACATTCCAAGATGGAATGAGTAAGAAAGCACACTAAGGGTGAAGAAGACCCCCACACTTAGTTCCAATTGTCAAGGTTCAAACACACTAGCATACTTGTGTTTATTAAGTGTTTTTGTTGATTATGAAACGAAGAAGTGTTTTTTATTTGTATCTTCAACAAGTATTGCATTTAAGTCCCTCATACAAGATCAAACACATTGACCCAAGATGGGCTATATGCTACACATTCTAAGATTATAAGAGAAGACCCCTTTATAATCTCTTCTTTATATGAAAGGCCTAAATGCAATAAATGCCTACCTTTATTAAGTATTTTGTATTTTCTTTGAGATGAGAAGAGAGACTCAAGAGAGGAGCAAAGGTAAAAATCTATATGAACTAAGACTCAATCCTAATTGAAAATTAAAGGGAGTGGTCCTAATGGTTTGTGAGGTTTCAACCTAAAGTCTAAAGAAAGAATGAATTAAACAATTCACTTCTAAAGTAGAAGATGAATTGTAACTCAAAAGGGAAAGTAATGAGTTAATCAAATAAAGCACACAAGTGCTTAACAAAACACATAATTGAATTATAAAAGAGATGAAAGGAAATAAGTTTGAATGTGGATTCCTTATCCACACTCAATTTCAACTTACCAATGCCCCTACATGGTTAGTGAACATGTATAAGAGGTATAAGAAGCAAAAGAACAATTAATGTACCATAAAGCTCAAAAGAATGAGATGAAAGATCAAATCCTGTAACCACAACCAGAATGTACATCATATGGAAAACAAATGATCATTATCAAGCAAGTCCAAGTGGATAGGCACAAACATAATCCATGACATTAGAACATGCTACCATAAGAAAAGGGAGAATGAAAGATGAAAAGAAATGGAAGAAACATGCCTAAATGGAACATGTAATCCAAGGATCAGAATTGAAATGAAATGAAGAATGATATCTAACCACATCACAAGCATTCATGAAACACCTATCAAGCCATTCAAGAAGCAATAGAAGAAGAAAGGAAATGGAAATTCAAAAGATAACACAAGTACTTCATATTAAGGACACACAAAGTTCAAATGAAAGTGAACATGCAATGATGACACATAACATGTACCAATGACCTATAATGTCAAATGAATAGTTCACAAAGTAGGCAAATGATCATGCAAGTATGCACAAAAGCAATCATGTAAACATGCACAAAGATTACAAGGATATGACATGTTGTAATGCTTCAAATGAAATGTTTTAAACAAAAATCAAATGAGTTCATGAAAATTATGAAAACATGGTATTGAGGTTCACAAATCAGAGATGAATCACATATCAAAGTATCATGTAAAAAATTCAAGGCAAAAAGGCTTTATACAATGCACTTAAATCAAATTGGATGCACATGCAAAGTAATGCAAAGATGAACATCAAAACATGCCATAACAGGACCTAAAAAATCCAATAAAAATCACTTAACACAATTCAAGATGTTAATGACTCACTACAAAAATAAGCAACTCAAAACAATTTTTAATGATCAAGAACAAAATTAAACAAAATCATGTACCACATTAAGAATGCATACAAAAGAAAATCAAAGAAAATTGTGGAACAGGGGCAAAAAGGTCATAAAATCAAGAAATAAAATCATGAAAAATTTTCTAAATGTTTTAATGATGCTCATGAATTTTTGTGGAATTTTATAATGCCATTTGGTATTTTTAAAAATTAAAAAGCAAACATGTAGAAAAAATGAAAATAAAAATGAAATGCAATATGAATGGGGGTGCATGCATAGTAATTGTTCAGTTCAAATTAATTGGGCTTGAAAACATGGGAGGTGTGGATATCAATCTGACTAAGTCCATTACACGCGCAATCCACAATAACTACCATGCTCTTCAGTCAACACAAGTCAAAGCAAGGATCGCCGTTGGATCAAGTCAGGTCAACAAACAAGTCAAAGTAAACAACATCAACGCGCACATGTGAATGTCCACACTCCCTATCGTGTACCACACCACATAACGTTTAAATGAAACCAGAAAAAATGCACATGACATGCACATGCGTTTTAATGCGTTGTCATGCTCCTAGCCACACGATCATGCAAAACGAACGGACACGATTAAAACATGGCGAAAACCCTAGCAATTGAAGTCACCGGCCGGAGGTGACCTCCGGTCACCTTCTCCGGCTATACCACCACCGTCTGCAACTTTACATATCACCAAAATGCACAATCCATACACCAAATTGAAGCTGAACTTGTCTAGATTAAGGATATGCTCATGAAAAACACAAATCACATGCACATTGCAAGAACAGAGGAGATCAATTTATTCCCTAGGTTTTGCAACTAAGCCTTTAGAAGGCCTATCAACTAGCCGGTTTGAGCAGAGCTTCTAGCAAGCTTAAAGCACCAAAAACAAATGAAAATGGCCAGAAATCGTGCAGTCTAATTTCAGAAATTCAAACCTGAAAGTGGAGCAACTTGATGTGTTGAGAAAACCAGAGAAAAGCTTGAGGTCTTGAGCTTGATTCGTGCAAAATAAATGCAGTTGAGACTTGAGATATTGAAGTAAATCACAATGAAAACTCAACTGAACCACACTACAATTGATGCATTCAACTTCCTCTCCCTTGCTCTTGATCAGAAATAGCACATTGAGGATGATGAAGACAAAATGTGATAGAGGATGATGAGATTCGTGTACAGAGAGAGAGAAGAATCAGAGAATGTGGAGAGAATGAGAATGTTCTTGGGAATGAAAAATCAAAAAGTGCAGTTGAAATGAGAAATATGAGTGAGATTTGGTTTTATAGTGTGAGTTAACCAAGGTTAAACTGAGTGAAGTTAACTGAGTTAAAGTGGTTATGCTGAGTCCACCCTAACTAACTGAGTCAAGTTAGTTAGGGGGCGAGTGGTCAAGGTTGGGTTATGGTGAGGTCAAGCTCATGACAGTTATGGTGGAAAGGAGAAAAGGAGAGTGAAGCTGCCAGTCTGTGCATCAGAAACTTGCTAAGCAAGTTTGTTCCTTCTATTCTCATGTATGGCACGTGACAGTGTGCATTATGTAAGTCACTTGTGCTTGGTTGAAAGAGGAAACAAAAGTGAGGAGGTGTTTGTGGTGTGACTGAACCAAATCATGCAGCATGCCATCAATGTATCAGTGTCAACATATGGTGGTTTATGGAGGTTTTTCTCTCTACTCAATGACTGCCTTAGGGAGTTTATGGGTTCATTTGAAAGAGGGTACATTGGGGAACAATATTGGTTTGAAAATTGAAGTGAAACGAGGTCTCAAACATGTCTAAAAATAGCTATGAACACAATGGTTCAAAACTGGTTGGTGGGCGTGGCAAAAGGTTGGCTGGCAAGGCAATTTGGCACACAAAATTTCAGCACAATCAACATGACTTTGAACCCTAAAAACTATCTCATAACTTGATCAAACCAAAATTTGTCCAACACCAATGTTGAAGATGACACTACAAGGAACAACTTTGATGTTGAAAAGTTTTCCATTTGAAGCTTCCTTCTTGATGAAAAATAGGTGGACATTTGGCCCACCACATGTTTGATGAAAAGACTGCGCGCATGATCTGAAAATCCTTGGTCATGACCTAGTTTTGGCCTACTTTCCTCCAACTTTGATCATCCATATCTCTCTCAATTTTTATCCAATGGAGATGTTCTACACATGGATTTGAAGCTTAAAGAAAGAAATTTTGTTGTGGATGAGTGGAATTTTCATTTGGTGCTTCAATTTTAAATGGCATTGGTTCAAACTCTGATGCAAAATAGCCAAAACTTGCTATTTTTAGTAACCCTTCTTCATCCAAAAATGGCAACTTTCCACATCTTGATTTTTTCATGATTCCTTTGGAGTTTCTTGATCAAATTTTGCACATTGGTCACATATAACATGAATTTGGCCTCAAAAAGTCAAGAGTTGACTTTTTCCTCTGATTATTTGACTTGACCCCAATTTCTCTGATTTTTTATCTTTCTTCCAATTGAACCACTTCTAAAACCAATTGAGAGGTGATTTTCCACATACATACACTTAAGAACATATAGAATACCATGACATCAAGTTTTGTCCAAAAAATCAAAGGTATCCTGATTTAATCAGAAACCCTAGTTTTGGTCCCCTCTGGTTAGGAGGGAAAAGTGCAGTCTTCAATTTCAAATTCCTCAGAGTATGTTGTGTATCCCTTTAAAGGATGATGAGATATGCTACTTGAAGGTGATTTTGAATCAATGAGCTATCTCTTTTGAGGGTTTTCCTTCAATTTTTGAACCTCTTGCATGTTGAAGTATGTATTGCTTCAATCTCCCATTGGATCTCACTTCCTTGAGATTGTGGATGATCAATTGAGATGGTATGAGACATGAGAGACTCTTGGCTTGCCTTGAAGCAACTTGATTGACCTTTTTGTGCTTTGAATGATCCCTTGATTGTCCACCTTCCACCTGATCACAAGCCTTGATGGTAAGAGGAATGATATGCTTCATTTTTCTATGTTAAATGCAATGCAATGCTAATGAGATGGATATGATATGATATATGATAATACTAAACTATGATGCCAAAAGGGGAGAGCAAATTTTGGGGTATTACACATACGCCACAACTTTTCCATCTTGCATCAAAACACCACCTAAACCAACCAATGAAGCATCACAATACACAACAAATGGTTCCGTAGGATTTGGCAAAATCAAGATCGGAGCCGTTGTCAACCTTCTTTTTAACTCATTGAAACTCTCTTCACAATGAATATCCCAAATGAAAGTCTTTTCCTTACAAGTCAATTGCGTTAACGGAAGTGCCAACTTTGAAAATCCCTCAATAAACCTCCGATAATAACCCGCAAAGCCTAAAAAGCTTCGAATCTCCATAACCGATCTAGGAGCCTCCCATTGCATCACTGCATCAATCTTGGATGGATCAACACTAATACCACTACCAGAAATAACATGTCCAAGAAAACTTACTTCCGATAACCAAAACTCACATTTCGACAACTTAGCATACAATCGTTTCTCTTTCAAAATTTGCAACACAATTCTCAAATGCTCTTCATGCTCCTCCTGAGACTTAGAGTAAATCAAAATATCATCGATGAACACAACCACAAAACGATCCAACTGTCCATGAAAAATACGATTCATGTATTCCATAAACACACCCGGCGCGTTAGAAACCCCGAATGGCATCACGGAATATTCGTAATGGCCATACCGTGTCCTGACGGCCGTCTTTTGAATATCCTCCTCTTTCACACGAATCTGGTGATATCCCGATCTCAAATCAATCTTGCTAAAAACACGCGCACCAACCAATTGGTCCATCAAATCATCGATCCTTGGAAGCGGATACTTGTTCTTAATTGTCACCTTGTTCAATTGTCGATAATTAATGCACAACCGCATACTTCCATCCTTTTTCTTTACCAACAATACCGGAGCACCCCACGGAGAAACACTTGGTCTTACAAATCTCTTGTCCAACAAGTCATTCAATTGCCTCTTTAATTCTACCAACTCCGATGCCGACATACGATACGGTGCCATCGAAATCGGTCTCGTACCCGGAACTAGATCAATAGAAAACTCAACTTCTCTCTCCGGCGGTACATCCTTAATATCCTCAGGAAACACCTCAGGAAAATCACAAACAACAGGAAACACATCAAGTGACACTTGACCATCCACAGACAATGATGCAAACAACCCGAACAATTGAGCTTCGTCCGCTAAAAGTTTCTTCAATTCTTTAGTGGATAGGACACTCTCATCTTCATCATCTTCCAAAGAAGGAAACCTTACTAACTTGTGATAGCAATCTATATGAACTCGATTAAATCGCAACCAGTTCATACCCAAGATTACGTCTAAACCTTCCAACGGCAAACACACTAAATCCATCTCGAAGTCTTTACCATAAATGGTCAAAGGACAACTCACACAAACCAAAGAAGTAGTTACTGACCCCATCGCTGGAGTGTCAATAACCATCTTACCATCCATCACAGACAACACAAGATTCAAACGCTTCGCGCACTCAGACGAAACAAATGAATGAGTCGCTCCCGTATCAATAATAGCAACTAAAGGCGTACTATTAATAAAGCATGTACCTTTAATCAAACGGTCTGCACTAGTAGTTTGAGTCCCTGCCAATGCAAACACCTTTCCGCCCGCTTGAGCTTGTTTCGGCTTAGTACACTTAGTACTAATGTGACCCACTTCTCCACAATTATAGCACTTCACCATATTCCTTCTACAATCTGTAGCAGCATGCCCAGTACCTCCACAATTAGAACATTTCACCACTGGCTTCCCACACTCAAATGATTTATGACCTATTTCCCCACACTTATAACACTTAATGGGACCCGAACCTCCTCCTCCAGATCTCTTCTCAAAGTTTCCCCTATGCTTGCCCTTATCAACAGGTGTCACATAAGGTCCACTTCTAACTTGTTGCTTTCCCTTCCTCTCATTCAAACTTTTGTAATGTGTAGAACGAGCCCTGCTATCTTCCTCGAAGATTCTACAACATTCCGTCAAATCCGAAAACCTTCTTATCCTTTGATATCCCACAGCCTGTTTAATCTCAAGACGCAAACCATTCTCATATTTAATACACTTTGAGAACTCGGCAGTGATTGCAGCATAGTGAGGATGGAATTGAACCAACTCCACGAACTTAGCAGTATAGTCCACCACGGACATACTACCTTGTTTCAATTCAAGGAACTCTATCTCCTTCTTCCCTTTCACACTTTTAGGGTAATACTTCCTTAAAAACTCAGTACGAAATAAATCCCAAGTTACCTCTTCATCATCCACCTCAAGAATTTGACGCATACCGACCCACCAATCGTCGACTTCTTCCTTCAGCATGTGAGACCCAAGCCTCACTTTATTCTCTTCCTCACAGTCCATGACTCTGAAGATCCTTTCAATCTCTTTCAACCAAAGTTGAGCACCATCGGGATCAAATCTTCCTTTGAAAACCGGTGGTTGATTCTTCCTGAACTCGTCGTTAGCATTCACATTCGGCGCACCTTGCACCGCCCTAGCCATTGCTTCCAAAGCAGCAGCCATCGCATTGTCGTTTCTACCAGCCATATTCTAATCATTCCCAAAAATAACAACAAAGTTAAACAATAATTCAAACAATACGACAACAAGACAAACACAACTGACTCAACTCTGGCTCTGATACCACTTAATGTAACACCCCCTTTCTATACCCCCAATTAATCAAATAATCATTTAGGCACATATTAAAATTTCGTCAGAGTATAATTATAACATGGCATAAAAGAGGCATGTCACATCAAACACAATTATACAACATACAACACCTGCTCAATATTGATATGTAACAGTGGGGTAACTTGCAACAGAGGAACTTAGTCCTTACACCCACATCTCAATATTTAGAATAAAAGCGGAAAATCTAAACATTGAATAACAGCAAACATATATACATATATACATGAATCATCAAATATTCTCCACCAACATCATACATGTTCACATAAACATTCATCAGCAAGATACATATACATATGTATCACAAAAGAATCACAACCATCCTAGCTACCCGGTGCTACATATCAGAGCCGACCGACCAAGGAATGAAGACATGCTCCACAAAAGACCACCAACATACCTACTCTGCAATGCCTCATAGAGCATTATAAAACAGCAGAAGGGTGAGAAATATTATCATAATAACAATGTATATAATTATATATATAAACATAAAAATACACATATTCCACATTCTCACCACAATCCATCACAATTTCCTCCATATACATCACAATGTATATCTACATATCAACCAAGCATATTCATCATGCATACTTTCACAATTCCCAATCATTCCACATAAACATACACAATTATGTTTACTCAACAACACATCATTATAAAGATGATAAATGCAAATCATAGAGACCGACTCACGACTCTATGCAAATGCAATGCGGTACCGACTCAATCATCTCAAGTTCACTCAGGAACTTCTGCTGGAACCATCGCTCGTTACCAAAGTAACTCCCCGTCGGGCCTACGATGTTCACCCATTGCTCACACCCCACATGGGCACACAATGTTTATGGAGCGCTCACACCCCACCTGGGCACACGACCCGATCGCTCACACCCCACACGCGGGCACACGATCTGATTGCTCACACCTCACCTAGGCACACAATCCGATTGCTCACACCTCACATAGGCACACAATCGTTCGTAATCATCGCTCACACCTCACATAGGCACACGATGTTACCACGGATTCTCCTTAGAATCGCTCAACACAAGAATGTATTTCATGATGCTTCACATGCAAAATGACACAAGACATTCTTGAAATGCATATATATATATTCACAATATATTCATGCATTCATCTCATACAATCACATACAATCTATATACATTCACATCAATGCACTATTGTATAATTCACATTCAAATACACCATCAAAACGGTAAAAGTCGCTAAATAGCACTATTCCCAACTTTCCGACATAATAAATTCGGCCAACAGTTTCCACACCATCATAATCATAAAGTACAGCTCAATAGCTTTCCAACGATATAAAGAACGCCTAAATCGGAGTTACGGTTCGAGAATTATGAATCGTTAAAAGAAAAGAAAATTATAAGAAAAAAACAAAAGCGCCCGGCGACAGGGGAGTTTCGCCCGGCAACGCTTCGTTTTCGCCTTCGCTTCGCCCGGCGAAGGAGGGGCGAAGGAATTTCCCCAAACCTGAACCAAACCAGTAGCTTGGCACCCTCGCGCCTCTCAATTTCTCCCGGCGAGGGCTCGAACCGCCCGGCGCTCTGCACCAGAAGCAGAAATTCTGCTTCGTTTTCACTGTTCCAAAAACCCCCAAATCTCCATTTTCTCCCCTAAATCACTTCCAACAGCAAAATAATTCATAGCAATGATTCATCAACCTAGGGAGATTATACAACACAAATTATATCGATTTCTATCCGCGAAAACATCGATTTCTCCCATTTTCTACACAAATGGGTTTAGTTCCAAAACTCATGAAAATCAACAAAATCAACAATACAATCATACATAATCATACACATTGCTAAGATAACAAGATTTCACACCCTTACCCGGATTCCAAACTTGCTCTGTGATTGATCTTGATGAATTTCTAAGTTTTCCTCTTTTCCTCTTCTTTTCTCTTCCTCCTCTTTCTTTCTCTTCTTCTTTTTCTCTCAATCTCTTTTCTATCTCTTTTCTTTCTATTTCTATTCTATTCTATTTCTTTTCTCTCATTTTCCAAACAATCAATTAATTCATTTTTTTCACAAATTCTAATTCCACTTAATTTCTAATTTATCATTAATTGAGAAAAGGCTTAAATACTCTCCATTCTAATTTCCCCGAAAACTCTCAAAACGGCAAAATAACATTTAACACACCAAATTCACAATTAAAATAATTTATCATCCAATTAAAATAAAAGACTCCACCTAATTGGGAAATAATCAAGATCGGGGCGTTACAACTCTCCCCCACTTTAGAAATTTTCGTCCTCGAAAATAATACCTGAATCAAACAACTCCGGATATGACTCTCGCATCCCACTCTCTAGTTCCCAAGTCATATTGCCTTCCGCAGCGCCTCCCCACGCTACCTTTACAAGCGCAATATCCTTGCCTCTGAGCTTCTTAACTTCACGATCCAGAATCCTAATCGGTAAAGCCTCCACCGTAAGGTTATCTCTCACTTCAACCTCATCCATAGGAATAACATGTGACGGATCCGGAACATACTTCCGAAGTTGCGAAACATGGAATACATCATGCAAATTGGAAAGGGTCAGAGGCAACGCCACACGGTAAGCCACAACACCAACTCGTGCAGAAATCTGATACGGACCAATAAAACGAGAAGTCAACTTCTTCGACTTCAAAGCACGACCCACACCCGTAATTGGCGTAGCTCTCAAAAATACATGGTCGCCTTCCTGAAACTCAAGATCTTTTCTTCTCTTGTCATGATAACTCTTTTGTCTACTCTGAGAAGCTTTCATCTTCTCACGGATAAACTTCACTTTCTCCGTCGTTTGTTGTACCATCTCCGGTCCAACTATCGCCCTCTCACCCGTTTCATGCCAACACAAAGGTGTTCGACATCTACGACCATACAAAGCCTCAAACGGTGCCATACCTATACTTGAATGAAAACTGTTATTGTAGGTGAATTCAATCAACGCCAAATAATTATCCCAAGCACCACGTTGCTCGAGCACACAAGCACGCAATAAATCCTCCAACGATTGAATTGTCCTCTCGGTTTGACCATCCGTTTGCGGATGATAAGCCGAACTCAATCTTAGCTTAGAACCCAAAGCCTTTTGTAGACTCTCCCAAAACCTCGATGTGAATCTAGGATCTCTATCCGATACAATACTCTTAGGAACTCCATGCAACTTCACAACCACAAGAACATAAATCTCGGCTAACCTCTCCAAAGGATAACTAATATCAATTGGAATGAAGTGAGCAGATTTAGTAAGCCTATCAACAATTACCCAAATAGCATTATGACCTCTTTGCGTATTCGGTAATCCCGTAACAAAATCCATCGATATACTATCCCATTTCCACTCCGAAATGTCCAACGGTTGCATCAATCCACTAGGCTTTTGATGTTCTACCTTCGACTTTTGACAAGTTAAGCACGCATACACAAATTGAGCCACATCTCTCTTTAACCCGAACCACCAAAAGATTTTCTTCAAATCTTGATACATTTTATTCGCTCCCGGATGAATACTTAAGTTACTTCGGTGCCCTTCTTCCAATATCATCTTTTTCAACTCTACATCATCGGGAATACAAATACGACCACGGAATCTCAAAACTCCAAAATTATCAACCTTGAAATCTTCATTCTCATTCAACATCAAATCAACGAATTTCAAGTCCAACTTTTTCTTTTCACCTACCATTGCAAGAAAATCATTCGTAACATGTAGCATACCAAGTTTCACACTTCTCGGCGTCAATGCAGACATATGTAACGACTTCCGACTCAAAGCATCGGCCACCACGTTTGCCTTGCCCGGATGGTAATTCAAACCAAAATCATAATCCTTCAAAAGCTCCAACCACCTTTTTTGTCTCATGTTCAACTCTTTTTGATCAAATAAATATTTCAAGCTCTTGTGATCACTAAAAACTTCAAATCTTGCACCATAAAGATAGTGTCTCCAAATTTTCAAAACAAACACCACGGTCGCCAACTCCAAGTCATGCGTAGGACAATTCTTTTCATGTACTCTCAATTGTCTTGAAGCATACTGTCGCTCCCGGGATTTTCATCCTAGTACAAACGCGAAAGTGGCACCGAACAGAGTCGCCAGCAATGTGTATTTATCCCAAGAGAGGGAAAGGAAACACTGCATAAACCTGAAGGAAGGAAAAAGCATGGTCTTGCGACCATGAGAACTGGATTCGGGAGTCGGTTACGCGAGAGGAAGGTATTAGCACCCCCTCGCGTCCATCGTACCCAATGGGATCCACGCTTGCTGCTTCAATCAAAGGGTGTAAGAAAAGGATACTGAAAAAGAAACTACTAGCTGGAGAACTGGAACAGGATAAGAGAGAAAGAGAAACAAATGTAGGGAAAATAAAAGAAGTGCTCGCATGGGCCCTACCCCACTGCCTACGTATCTCATCGGGAGCATGAGAATCAGAGCGACGTAGTTCCCCTAACTAGGGATGGATTGTTTGTGTTTTTTAAGGAACGGCTAACGTTCTAGCTCAGGTGTTGCAGGCTCGCTGGTCCGAGTGCATTACCATCTTGCAATAGAACGAGTAGGAGCACGTTCGTACGTTGAGAGTGAATGAGGTGAGAAAAGAATTCCCGAAGGAGACGTAATTGTTTGTTTTTGTCTTTTAAGAGTTTTTTCCATTTGTTTGCATATGATAGTGTATCTGAATCTTAGTTATTGGAATGTGTACATTCTCACATTCCAAGATGGAATGAGTAAGAAAGCACACTAAGGGTGAAGAAGACCCCCACACTTAGTTCCAATTGTCAAGGTTCAAACACACTTGCATACTTGTGTTTATTAAGTGTTTTTGTTGATTATGAAACAAAGAAGTGTTTTTTATTTGTATCTTCAACAAGTATTGCATTTAAGTCCCTCATACAAGATCAAATGTTTAACACATTGACCCAAGATGGGCTATATGCTACACATTCTAAGATTATAAGAGAAGACCCCTTTATAATCTCTTCTTTATATGAAAGGCCTAAATGCAATAAATGCCTACCTTTATTAAGTATTTTGTATTTTCTTTGAGATGAGAAGAGAGACTCAAGAGAGGAGCAAAGGTAAAAATCTATATGAACTAAGACTCAATCCTAATTGAAAATTAAAGGGAGTGGTCCTAATGGTTTGTGAGGTTTCAACCTAAAGTCTAAAGAAAAAATGAATTAAACAATTCACTTCTAAAGTAGAAGATGAATTGTAACTCAAAAGGGAAAGTAATGAGTTAATCAAAGAAAGCACACAAGTGCTTAACAAAACACATAATTGAATTATAAAAGAGATGAAAGGAAATAAGTTTGAATGTGGATTCCTTATCCACACTCAATTTCAACTTACCAATGCCCCTACATGGTTAGTGAACATGTATAAGAGGTATAAGAAGCAAAAGAACAATTAATGTACCATAAAGCTCAAAAGAATGAGATGAAAGATCAAATCCTGTAACCACAACCAGAATGTACATCATATGGAAAACAAATGATCATTATCAAGCAAGTCCAAGTGGATAGGCACAAACATCATCCATGACATTAGAACATGCTACCATAAGAAAAGGGAGAATGAAAGATGAAAAGAAATGGAAGAAACATGCCTAAATGGAACATGTAATCCAAGGATCAGAATTGAAATGAAATGAAGAATGATATCTAACCACATCACAAGCATTCATGAAACACCTATCAAGCCATTCAAGAAGCAATAGAAGAAGAAAGGAAATGGAAATTCAAAAGATAACACAAGTACTTCATATTAAGGACACACAAAGTTCAAATGAAAGTGAACATGCAATGATGACACATAGCATGTACCAATGACCTATAATGTCAAATGAATAGTTCACAAAGTAGGCAAATGATCATGCAAGTATGCACAAAAGCAATCATGTAAACATGCACAAAGATTACAAGGATATGACATGTTGTAATGCTTCAAATGAAATGTTTTAAACAAAAATCAAACGAGTTCATGAAAATTATGAAAACATGGTATTGAGGTTCACAAATCAGAGATGAATCACATATCAAAGTATCATGTAAAAAATTCAAGGCAAAAAGGCTTTATACAATGCACTTAAATCAAATTGGATGCACATGCAAAGTAATGCAAAGATGAACATCAAAACATGCCATAACAGGACCTAAAAAATCCAATAAAAATCACTTAACACAATTCAAGATGTTAATGACTCACTACAAAAATAAGCAACTCAAAACAATTTTTAATGATCAAGAACAAAATTAAACAAAATCATGTACCACATTAAGAATGCATACAAAAGAAAATCAAAGAAAATTGTGGAACAGGGGCAAAAAGGTCATAAAATCAAGAAATAAAATCATGAAAAATTTTCTAAATGTTTTAATGATGCTCATGAATTTTTGTGGAATTTTATAATGCCATTTGGTATTTTTAAAAATTAAAAAGTAAACGTGTAGAAAAAATGAAAATAAAAATGAAATGCAATATGAATGGGGGTGCATGCATAGTAATTGTTCAGTTCAAATTAATTGGGCTTGAAAACATGGGAGGTGTGGATATCAATCTGACTAAGTCCATTACACGCGCAATCCACAATAACTACCATGCTCTTCAGTCAACACAAGTCAAAGCAAGGATCGCCGTTGGATCAAGTCAGGTCAACAAACAAGTCAAAGTAAACAACATCAACGCGCACATGTGAATGTCCACACTCCCTATCGTGTACCACACCACATAACGTTTAAATGAAACCAGAAAAAATGCACATGACATACACATGCGTTTTAATGCGTTGTCATGCTCCTAGCCACACGATCATGCAAAACGAACGGACACGATTAAAACATGGCGAAAACCCTAGCAATTGAAGTCACCGGCCGGAGGTGACCTCCGGTCACCTTCTCCGGCTATACCACCACCGTCTGCAACTTTACATATCACCAAAATTCACAATCCATACACCAAATTGAAGCTGAACTTGTCTAGATTAAGGATATGCTCATGAAAAACACAAATCACATGCACATTTCAAGAACAGAGGAGATCAATTTATGCCCTAGGTTTTGCAACTAAGCCTTTAGAAGGCCTATCAACTAGCCGGTTTGAGCAGAGCTTCTAGCAAGCTTAAAGCACCAAAAACAAATGAAAATGGCCAGAAATCGTGCAGTCTAATTTCAGAAATTCAAACCTGAAAGTGGAGCAACTTGATGTGTTGAGAAAACCAGAGAAAAGCTTGAGGTCTTGAGCTTGATTCGTGCAAAATAAATGCAGTTGAGACTTGAGATATTGAAGTAAATCACAATGAAAACTCAACTGAACCACACTACAATTGATGCATTCAACTTCCTCTCCCTTGCTCTTGATCAGAAATAGCACATTGAGGATGATGAAGACAAAATGTGATAGAGGATGATGAGATTCGTGTACAGAGAGAGAGAAGAATCAGAGAATGTGGAGAGAATGAGAATGTTCTTGGGAATGAAAAATCAAAAAGTGCAGTTGAAATGAGAAATGTGAGTGAGATTTGGTTTTATAGTGTGAGTTAACCAAGGTTAAACTGAGTGAAGTTAACTGAGTTAAAGTGGTTATGCTGAGTCCACCCTAACTAACTGAGTCAAGTTAGTTAGGGGGCGAGTGGTCAAGGTTGGGTTATGGTGAGGTCAAGCTCATGACAGTTATGGTGGAAGGGAGAAAAGGAGAGTGAAGCTACCAGTCTGTGCATCAGAAACTTGCTAAGCAAGTTTGTTCCTTCTATTCTCATGTATGGCACGTGACAGTGTGCATTATGTAAGTAACTTGTGCTTGGTTGAAAGAGGAAACAAAAGTGAGGAGGTGTTTGTGGTGTGACTGAACCAAATCATGCAGCATGCCATCAATGTATAAGTGTCAACATATGGTGGTTTATGGAGGTTTTTCTCTCTACTCAATGACTTTCTTAGGGAGTTTATGGGTTCATTTGAAAGAGGGTACATTGGGGAACAATATTGGTTTGAAAATTGAAGTGAAACGAGGTCTCAAACATGTCTAAAAATAGCTATGAACACAATGGTTCAAAACTGGTTGGTGGGCGTGGCAAAAGGTTGGCTGGCAAGGCAATTTGGCACACAAAATTTTAGCACAATCAACATGACTTTGAACCCTTAAAACTATCTCATAACTTGATCAAACCAAAATTTGTCCAACACCAATGTTGAAGATGACACTACAAGGAACACCTTTTATGTTGAAAAGTTTTCCATTTGAAGCTTCCTTCTTGATGAAAAATAGGTGGACATTTGGCCCACCACATGTTTGATGAAAAGACTGCGCGCATGATCTGAAAATCCTTGGTCATGACCTAGTTTTGGCCTACTTTCCTCCAACTTTGATCATCCATATCTCTCTCAATTTTTATCCAATGGAGATGTTCTACACATGGATTTGAAGCTTAAATAAAGAACTTTTGTTGTGGCTGAGTGGAATTTTCATTTGGTGCTTCAATTTTAAATGGCCTTGGTTCAAACTCTGATGCAAAATGGCCAAAACTTGCAATTTTTAGTAACTCTTCTTCATCCAAAAATGGCAACTTTCCACATCTTGATTTTTTCATGATTCCTTTGGAGTTTCTTGATCAAATTTTGCACATTGGTCACATATAACATGAATTTCATGAATTTGGCCTCAAAAAGTCAAGAGTTTACTTTTTCCTATAATTATTTGACTTGACCCCAATTTCTCTGATTTTTTATCTTTCTTCCAATTGAACCACTTCTAAAACCAATTGAGAGGTGATTTTCCACATACATACACTTAAGAACATATAGAATACCATGACATCAAGTTTTGTCCAAAAAATCAAAGATATCCTGATTTAATCAGAAACCCTAGTTTTGGTCCCCTCTGGTTAGGAGGGAAAAGTGCAGTCTTCAATTTCAAATTCCTCAGAGTATGTTGTGTATCCCTTTAAAGGATGATGAGATATGCTACTTGAAGGTGATTTTGAATCAATGAGCTATCTCTTTTGAGGGTTTCCTTCAATTTTTGAACCTCTTGCATGTTGAAGTATGTATTGCTTCAATCTCCCATTGGATCTTACTTCCTTGAGATTGTGGATGATCAATTGAGATGGTATGAGACATGAGAGACTCTTGGCTTGCCTTGAAGCAACTTGATTGACCTTTTTGTGCTTTGAATGATCCCTTGATTGTCCACCTTCCACCTGATCACATGCCTTGATGGTAAGAGGAATGCTATGCTTCATTTTTCTATGTTAAATGCAATGCAATGCTAATGAGATGGATATGATATGATATATGATAATACTAAACTATGATGCCAAAAGGGGAGAGCAAATTTTGGGGTATTACAGCTGCCCCTATTCAAACACTGTAAACCTGAATGCCTGAAAGCGATTGCTTTCAGACTTTCAAGGTATATAGTGATTGAATACCAAATATAACCAAAAATTTGCTCTGGGTGATGAAGAAGAAAAGGGATATAAACCTAACGAGACTTCTGGATTGAATCGGCAAATGAACGTCATCGGAGAGATCTGTCTTTTGAACGACGCCAGGCGACTACTGGCTTGCCATACTGTTGATGGACTTTAACAAATGTCTTTTTAAACGACGCCAGACGACTACTGGCTTGCTACACTGCTGATGGACTTTAGAAATGTCTTTTTGAACGACGCCAGACGACTACTGGCTTGCCACACTGCTGGTGGACTTTAACAATGTCTTTTGTACGACGCCAGACGACTACTGGCTTGCCACACTGCTGGTGGACTTTAGCTACTCTGCCATTCTAAACAATGGACTTTTACCAGTTCGTGCTGGATTTTTGCCAATCTGTCGTTGGACTTCAATGATTACCAAACAGGCTTTGGAATCTCAAAATTGCCATCCTCGGATGGACTTTTGCAGCTTTGCCAAATTAAACTTGGACTTTGATGCTTACCAAACCGGCTTTGGAAGCTTTGCCAGATGATCATCCCACCTGCTGGAATAACCACCTGCAATATTATCCCACATGCTGGAATAAGATGAACAAACTGTATATAATGATCATCCCACTGGCTGGAACAACCATCTGCAATATTATCCCACATGCTGGAATAATATGAACAAATTGTATATAATGATCATCCCACTGGCTGGAACAACCATCTGCCATACTATCCCACCGGCTGGAATAATATGAACAAACTGTATATAATGATCATCCCACTGGCTGGAACAACCATCTGCCATACTATCCCACCTGCTGGAATAATATGAACAAACTGTATATAATGATCATCCCACTGGTTGGAACAACCATCTGCCATACTATCCCACCGGCTGGAATAATATGAACAAACTGTATGCCAAAAATAAATTGGACTTTGGATTGTAACTGAGCAATTCTGAGAATTACACCACCTGCTGGGTAATATCATATGCTGACACTTTGCTGAAAAAGAGATTCCGTTGATCCATATAGACCAAGTTGGGGAAATTACCGCGACTCGGCTGGGGTGTATAGCGGACAAGATTCAATGCTGAACTCTGTGGGGATATCATTACCAAAGATATGATCTTGCCGGGGATCAGGGCTACTCTGCGGGGAATATCCAAATCTTGGCTGAAAGACAATCCGTTGCAACATACTGAGAAAGAGTCCCTAGAGATCTGCTGGGGAAACCCAAAGCAATTCCTCGGTAATCTGCTGAGGAAAATGATTGTCGAGCTTAGGGTAAATGTCACAATGCCCCCTATTGGGCGAACTTTCCCTTTGACGACTCCGCTGGGAATAATGAGTTTATAACACACTCTGCTGGAGAAAAACCGCTTCAAAGCGTCTCTTGTTGGGGCTGCCCTTCGAGAGGATTTTACAGAAGACCAAATGTCCTTAAACTCTACTGGGGATTATAGATCGGGGATATCCTTTGCTGGGGAGGTTACATGCCCCATGCATGGGATGGTCAATAACTCCGCTGGGGATTATTCTTTGACAAATTTCACATGCTGAAACCTGCGGGAGACATGATACTACCACTTGCTGGTACATCCTGCCAAGAGTAAACTCCACAAGGGATGTTGGTACTAAAAGTTTCGTCTCTTAAGAGGATTTTATAGAAAACCAAGCATTTTCAAACTCTTAGACAAACACTCTGCCTTGAACTACCTTTCACATCGTCTGCAAGGTACTGGAGGATTGGCGCTTGTTGTCGGCCTGGAGTATTCACTGCATTAATAACCGTTATCAACACAGAAGAAATCCATCTTCTAACACCGTTGCCGTCACGAAACTTAGTGGGAACTCTTGAATGGAAGAATCGACTTAATAAGATACAACAGTATCAAGTCATAGCAAATATCTGCTCGTGGTTACGATCATGCTGTTTGGATCAATCGTGCTCATTACCTGCAACAGAAAAAGAATATGCACATGCCCCAGGATATTGCGTGGTCTTTTGGGTCCACCATCCAAGGTTGTCCAACAAGCAACGTAATTTCCATTGTCTTTGTGCATGTTTTTGCAAGGCCAAGATATTTTCAAAGTAACGTTTTATTATAAAAAATCGGACGTTTTTGCAAACAAAACAGTAAAATGAAAATAAAAGCCCGTGACTGAATATTCAACTTTATTGATGAAATGCCAACAATTGGCGAATTTACAATCAGAAGCAAACCCCTGAAAGAGGCGATTGCCATAAAATTGAGAAAAGAAATCTATCCTAATGATAATGCAGAAATTGGATGCCAACTGATTTCTGATTCTGTTATAGCCAGTATGTACTCCAACTCTCCTGATTATCTTTGCCTTCAGAAGCTCATGATTGGACCAATTCCTCCTTTGGAATTTTGCCAGTTTGCTGAAGAGTAGAAAACGTACAGATTAATTCAGACTGTAGTCATTCGCTTTAATCCCTCTTTTGTGTGGATCGCCTTTTTAGGTTTTCAATCCACCGGGATACCCTTTTTTGCCTAAGTTGCCCTTTCGGGTTTTCAACTTACCAGGTGTACAATTCTTTTCAATTATATCCCTAATTTTTGCCCGAACCTTTATTCTGTTTTTGGTTCGCCGGGATGCCCTTTTTTGCCTGGATTCTTTTTTTTATCCAGCGGGTCTCTTTATACGAAGTATTTTTTGACTGCATCTGAATTAACAGGGGATGAAAAATCTTCACCATCCATGGTTGTCAGCAACAAGGCCCCACCTGAGAAAACCTTTTTTACCACGAACGGACCTTCATAGTTAGGAGTCCATTTGCCCCTGTGATCTGTACTCGGAGGAAGTATTCTCTTGATTACCACATCCCCGACCTTGTAGACTTGAGGTCGAACCTTTTGATCGAATGCCCTCTTCATTCTGCGCCGGTATAGCTGGCCATGACACACTGCTGCTAATCGCTTCTCCTCGATAAGGCTTAGCTGATCAAATATGGCTCGTACCCATTCAGCCTCATCTAGCTTAACGTCCATCAATACTCGGAGAGAAGGAATCTCCACTTCTATCGGCAAAACTGCCTCCATACCGTATACAAGTGAGTATGGTGTTGCCCCAGTGGACGTGCGGACTGATGTTCGATACCCATGCAAAGCCAGTGGTAACATCTCATGCCAATCTTTGTACGTGACAACCATCTTCTGCACAATCTTCTTGATATTTTTGTTGGCCGCTTCAACCGCGCCATTCATCTTCGGGCGGTACGGAGAAGAATTGTGGTGTTCGATTTTGAAGTCCCGGCATAGTTCAGCCAGCATCTTATTATTCAAATTAGACCCATTATCGGTAATGATTCTTTCGGGCACTCCATATTGACAAATGATGTCCCTTTTCAAGAAACGAGCCACTACTTGCTTAGTGACATTGGCATAGGATGCTGCTTCAACCCATTTAGTGAAGTAATCAATGGCGACCAAGATGAAACGATGGCCGTTTGAAGCAGTAGGCTCAATTTTTTCGATCATATCAATGCCCCACATTGCAAATGGCCACGGAGAGGACATGATACTCAACGGATTGGGAGGAACGTGCACTTTGTCTGCATAGATCTGGCATTTGTGACACTTGCGAGCATACTTGCAGCAATCTGACTCCATGGTCAGCCAATAATACCCTAATCTCAACAATTTCTTAGCCATCGCATGTCCTCCGGCATGGGTACCGAAAGAGCCTTCGTGCACTTCAATCATCAACAGGTCTGCCTCGTGTCTATCCACGCATCTGAGCAGGACCGTGTCAAAATTCCTTTTATACAGCACGCCATCTTTGTTCAAGAAGAAACTACCAGCTAGCCTTCTTAATGTCTTCTTGTCATTGGAAGATGCCCCAGGCGGGTACTCTTGATTTTTTAAGAAGCATTTGATGTCATGGTACCAAGGCTTATCGTCAGACACTGCATCAACCTCAAACACAAAAGCAGGCCTATCAAGACGAGATACATCAATCCTGGGCACAAAGTTCCAACCATGCACTTTGATCATCGAAGAGATAGTGGCCAAGGCGTCTGCAAACTTATTCTCATCTCGGGGAACATGGTATAACTTGACAGTTGTAAAGAATGTCAGCAATCTCCTCGTATAATCTCTATACGGAATCAAATTCTGCTGATGTGTGTGCCAAGTTCCCTTTACTTGATTGATTACCAGTGCTGAATCACCAAAGATATCGAGGGTCTTGATTCGTAAATCAATAGCTTCCTCGATCCCTAGTATGCAAGCTTCGTATTCTGCTTCATTGTTGGTACACCCGAAAGTTACTTGGGCAGTGAAGGGCATGTGAACACCCTCTGGCGTAATAAGGACTGCACCAACTCCGCACCCATTCATATTAACTGCCCCATCAAACATCAAACTCCATTTGGACTCAGGGTCAGGCCCCTCCTCCAGAAGTGGTTCCTCGCAGTCTTTCGCTTTGAGAAACATGATGTCCTCATCAGGGAAATCAAATCTCATGGGCTGGTAATCATCAAGAGGCTGTTGCGCAAGATAATCTGACAGTATACTTCCTTTGATTGCCTTTTGCGAAGTAAATTGAATATCGTACTCTGTCAGCACCATCTGCCACCTTGCAACTCTGCCTGTAAGTGCTGGTTTCTCAAAAATATACTTGACCGGATCCAATTTTAAGATCAACAGGGTTGTATGTGTGAGCATGTATTGTCTCAATCTCTTGGCGGCCCATGTGAGTGCACAGCATGTCTTCTCAAGCATTGAATAACGTGATTCACAATCTGTAAACTTCTTGCTCAGGTAGTAGATAGCATGTTCTTTCCTACCTGTCTCGTCGTGTTGACCGAGAACACAACCCATGGATCCTTCGAGCACTGTCAAGTACATAATCAGTGGTCTCCCTTGAACTGGAGGTATCAGAATTGGAGGTTCCTGCAAATATCTTTTTATTTTATCGAATGCATTTTGACAATCATCATTCCACCTGACCGTTTGATCTTTTCGTAGCATTTTGAATATCGGTTCGCAAGTGGCAGTTAGGTGCGATATGAACCTTGAAATGTAGTTCAATCTTCCTAGAAAGCCGCAAACTTCTTTCTCAGTTCTCGGTACAGGCATATCTTGTATAGCTTTCACTTTAGCAGGATCAACCTCTATCCCTTTTTCACTGACAATGAAACCAAGCAATTTTCCGGACCGCACGCCGAAAGTACACTTGTTAGGATTCAGTCTTAACCTGAATTTCCTCAGCCTCTCAAACAACTTCTTCAAGTTGATCCGATGTTCCTCTTATGTCTTTGATTTAGCAATCATGTCATCCACATAGCACTCGATCTCTTTATGAATTAGATCATGGAATAACGTCACCATTGCTCTTTGATAAGTTGCCCCTGCTTTCTTCAACCCAAAAGGCATTACTTTGTAACAGAAGGTACCCCACGGGGTAATGAATGTCGTCTTCTCCATGTCTTCAGGCGCCATCTTTATCTGATTGTACCCGGAGAATCCATCCATAAATGAGAACACTGAAAACTAAGCGGTATTATCAACCAGCATATCAATATGAGGGAGTGGAAAATCATCTTTAGGGCTCGCCCTATTGAGATCTCTGTAATCCACACACATTCTGACTTTGCCATCTTTCTTCAGCACCGGTACTATATTGGCCACCCAGGGAGGATAGTTGGTTACTGCCAGAAAACCTGCATCCAACTGTTTCTGTACTTCTTCCTTGATCTTCAAAGCCATTTCTGGTTTTGTCCTGCGCAGCTTCTGCTTGACCGGTGGGCAGTCCTCTTTCAATTGTAGTCTGTGCACAACTATGTCTGTATCTAAACCTGGCATATCTTGGTATGACCAAGCAAAGATGTCAACGTATTCACGTAGCATGACTATCAGCTCTTGCTTTACATCAGCCCGCAGACTCGCACCAATCTTGATCTCTTTCTTGCTTTCCTCTGACCCAATATTGATGATCTCAAGAGCTTCCTGATGAGGCTGAATGGTCTTCTCTTCCTGTTTCAACAACCTAGCCAACTCTTCCGGGAGTTCATAGTCTTAATCACTTTCTTCCTCAGCTTGATAGATCAGATTGTCGAAATCATACGTGGGCATAACAGAATCATTTTCAGAGAAATCCACAGAATCCAGTCTGCATGATTGGGTTTATGCTTTATTTTAGATTATTTTTTGCTTGAAAACAAAAGAAAAGAAAGTGCATTATCATTTTTAATTTTCTTTGTGCAAAAATAAAATAAAGAAAGAGTAAAGGAACACAAATTTGTAAACAAAAACGTCCTTTTATTGATATTTGAACATATGAGAAAATATGGTGGCCCTACAAATGGATCCTCACACCTTGGGCGGAGTGTGGGATTTCATGCATTATGAAAGACAAGAATTATTACTCTGAATGGTGAACAACATGAACGATTTCTTCACTAGACCAATTTTGCAACGCCTCGCCTAGAGCCAGTGCATATACCCATCTGTCCAGATAATCTGAGCTTTCAGCGCCATCTTCTATTGCTGAGCAGGACTGGTTGGGATTGATAATTCCTCCACTGTTGAAGTTGATTGGCCCACGGAATCGATGAACTGGCATCCGGCCCGGCTGGTATCCAATGCCAAACTTATCTTCTTTCACGAACACATCTATAGCTTTACCCCAACCTTGGGCATTTCCGCTTTCGACCACTTCTCTGGCCTGCTTGTACGACGCAATTGATGCACTCGGCCCACCTGGCACGTTCGACACCACTGCTGCTAAAGTAGATTCTGGTAAGTTATTGATATTCAGGGCTTCAAAAGATTGGCACAATGTTTCATGAATTTCTCCATCCATTTCCACATATTTGAAAGTGGATAGATGACTCACGAATATATCTTCCTCGCCGCAAACAGTAACCACTTGACCCTCGAACACATACTTGAGCTTCTGATGAAGTGTGGAGGTAACTGCGCCTGCTGCGTGAATCCACGGTCGGCCCAACAAACAGCTATAAGCAGGCTGAATGTCCATAACATGAAAGATCGTCTTGAATATCTGTGGACCAACCTGTATTGGTAGTTCAACCTCCCCAAACACCGATCTTTGGGATCCATCGAAAGCTCTCACAATCAGATCGCTGGGTCTCAGAACCAATCCATCTACTTCAATTTTCATCAGGGCTTTTTTGGGTAACACATTTAAGGAAGAACCTGTGTCAACCAGCACATGCGACAAAACTGCTCCTTTGCATTCAAGTGTGATGTGCAGTGCTTTGTTGTGGTTACGTCCGTCCGGTGTCAAATCCCTGTTCGTAAATCCCAACCCGTGGCTCACATTCACATTAGAAATTACTCCCTCCAACTGATTCACTGTAATCTCTTGGGGAACGTATGCCATATTCAGAACTTTCAACAAAGCAGCCCGGTGTGCATCTGAACTCATTAACAGGGATAATATCGAAATTTTAGAGGGTGTCTGATTAAGTTGGTCAATGATCTTGTAATCACTCTTTTTGATAACCCTCATAAATTCCTCAACATCATTATCAAAATTGACTCTAGGGTCCTCTTCCTGAGCAGGCACCTTGTCATCAACAACCTGTTTTCCTTTCGCTCTTGCAGCGGCTTCAGCCTCTTTATCATTCCTTAGAGTCTGGGGAGCAAACAGTCGACCGCTCCTAGTGAAACCACTTGGTCCACTGACATTCTCAATGCTAGTACCAACAGCCTCTGCCTTCTGCCGACTTCCTCCTTGACGAGTATCAGTTCCATACTACCACGGAACTGCCCTATTAGACACATAAGCAGCCGATTTAGGAACTATAGTCGTAACTGGTCTCGGCCTCTCGGGCACGATGATAGCAACAGGCTCCTCAACAGGCACCTGTATCTCGACTGGATTATAGTAAATGGTAACGGCAGAAACATCCTGTTCTTTCTCTACTTTATCAAACTGAAGACTTCCCTCGTCCATAAGATCCTGCAGTCCAACTCTCAACTTACTGCAGCCATTAACCTGCTTTGAACAATCCTCGCAATCAGAGGCGCATCCAGGAAATACCTTTCCTTTTAACAGACGTTCTTTTACAATCAACAGCAGAGTCTTCACCAAATTAACATCAGTAATCAAATTCAACTTCTCGCCATCAAAAATAGCATTTGTGCCTGCACCTCCATGATGAGGCATTGGATTGTCACGAACATTCGGCGGCCTAGAGAAGTTAATAGCTTTTGCGTCGATCAGATCTTGAACCTTATGTTGAAAGGCCCAACACTTTTCTATTGAATGACCTGGCGCACCAGAATGATATTCACATCGAACATTAGCATCGTAACCTTGAGGCAATTTTCTGGAATCCAGCGGCTTCATAGTCCGAAGTTCAACCAACTTCTCTTTGAGCAGTTGTGGTAACAAAGCAGCATATGTCATAGGCAAGGGATCAAACTTACGGTCCCTTTGTCTATTGTTCTGAAATCGGGGTCTACCTTGCTGATCTGGCGTTTGCTGTCCAGCTGGAACCGGAATGGTTACCGCATCCACCTGATGATAGAACTGATTCCTTCCTCTGCCCCCTCCTCTATACACAGCGCTTGACTCCCCTTCTCTTTTCCTTGGTCCATTGGCAAAGGGTTTCTTCGAACTTAAAGCAACATCTTGAATCTTACCCAATTTCAGCAGACTTTCTATTCGTTCCCCAGCAACGACGATATCGGCAAACCCCGTGGAGGGACATGCAGCCAGTCTATCCAAATACGTCCCTTGAAGTGTGCTCATGAACATATCAGCCATCTCACGATCACCCAAAGGTGGTTGAACTCGAGCAGCCAATTCTCTCCATCTCTGTGCGTACTGCTTAAAGCCCTCCTTGTTATCCTGAGTCATACTCTGCAATTGAGTACGATTAGGTGCCATGTCCAGATTATATTGATACTGCTTCAGAAAATCAGCGCACAAATCTTTCCAACTCCTTATATGAACCCTGTCCAGCTTAATGTACCATTCCAGGGAGCGCCTGACAGGCTATCCTGGAAAAAATACATCCAGAGCTTTTGGTCCTCGGTGTAAGCGGCAATCTTGCGATTGTAAGCTTGCAAATGTGTTTTGGGACAGGTACTGCCGTTGTACTTATCCAAAGCAGGAAGCTTGAACTTGGGAGGAATTCGCACACCTTGCACGAGACCCATGTCTTCTATATCAATTCCAAGAGGATTTTGGCTCTCAATAGCCTTGAGTCTTTCATCCAGCCCTTCATACTTCCGATCGTCATTGTAGAAACCCATGTCATTGTTGAATGCAGTGAACTGGTCCTCCTGCCCATCCTCATTGTTATCAAATCCCAGATGTACCCCACCAGCGGGGATTGTGCAAACAGGAGGAGTGCCCACGTTGCGATTTGGGATTTCGGTTTCCAGCCTCTGGATAGTGGTTCTCATAGCTTCTTGTCCAATCCTCATGTTTTCTTGACCAGTCCTCAGTTCCTGCTGACCTTGTGCAATCCCCTGCATGAGGTTCATGAACTGTTCCATCCTTCCCCTCAAATAAGCTAACTCTGTCTGAACTTGCTCCATGACTCTTGCTTGATTGCGTCGGGTAGAATATTGGTGAACTGGGGTATCAGCTATCGTGCCTGAAAACCAAATCAAGGTTAGCAGGCGCCTGCAAAAGGAAAACCTGCGATGCAAAAATGATATGCAAATGCAAATGCAAAGTTATGTTTGTCATTTCAAAATACTTTTCATATCCTGATTCCAATCGTAACCAAGAATTCCTGAAGACCAGGAGTCATGATTACTGAGTTTTGCCATGAAGAGATATTCATATACATCGATCAAAGATGTCTGAAGACCAGAAATAGTGATTTTGTAGTGTGCTAGTGTGCAGATATCACATCACATATATCAAAATATCAGAAATTGTGAACAGAAATAACCCATTTCATACAAATTCCCAAAACTTCTCAAGCACGTTTGTCGTAATTTCAGCAACAAAATAAGAAACAGGCAGTCAAATGGATCCATCAACAATTCTGATGGTAACCATTACAAATTACAAAGAAATGACAAAAATCACTAATCCGACAGCTCTACATCCTTCAGCTTCTGGCTGGAGTACTTAATCTCTTCAAACAGGATGCGGGTACGCTGATGATGCGGCTTCTCAATCAGCTCTTTGATCACTACGTCCCTTTTTTCCAATGCATCCTCTAATGACCCCACGTGCATCAGCAAGGCTTCATCTTCATTGGCTCCTTTGCGCCTCTTGATTCCAGCTTGAATTTTAACCAGTTTCAGCTCTGCTGTGACATCTTCAAGCTCCTTGTTGGTGATTCTCAGCTTACCTTCAGCATTTCTCACTTGTTCTTGACTTTTGCCAAGATCTTCTCGATACTTTCTTCTTTCCACGTGTGCTTTCTTCAGCTCTTCATCTTTATCTTTTAACTGGGCCTGCAATTCAGAGTTCTCAATTCTGACCTCATCCCAAGCTTGTCGGAGTTTAGCTAATGAATCCTTGCTTCGGGCCAGCGCCTGCTTTGTAGCCTTATGAGCCTGACTAGTATCATCTGCTCCCAAGGTAAGCTTCCGGAAGTATCGAGCTCTCTCATCAAAATCTTCTTCTTTGTTCGCCAGGATTTTTTCTGCTTTCAACGCTCTCTTTTCCAACTCTTTGTTGTCAGCTAGAGCTTTTTGAAGACATCTGCTCATTCCAGAGTTCTCTATCTGCAGATCTCTAACCATTTTCTTCAATTTCTCGTATTCTTCGGCCGGTACCATGGAATTTTGATCTGGACATAAGAGAACTTCTCGGGAAAAGGGTAACAATAGCTTTTTGACCTTCATCTCAACCCAAGCATCGTAGTCAGGGTATGATCTACAGTCTCCTTTGTCGAAAGTCAATTTTCCCTCTCTTTGCCTAAATTTCCAAGCATTTATTACTTCCAGCACTCTTTCATTCTTGGTCCCTACGAAAAACAGAGAAGCGCTAATCTCTTCATCAGCAGGAGGATGTCTCGAGGCATAACCAAATTGTCTAACTGCCAACACTGGGTTGTAATTAATCCCACCTCTTCTTCCAAGTTGAGGCACATTAGGAAAACTTCCACATTTGACAGTAAGCTCTACCGTCAGTAATTTGGGATCAAACCAAATAATATTATTGGCAGTCAAACCTATCAGTCTCTTGGACCACTTCATTGTCTCAGCAGTTTCTACAAACGCACCAGTCCGAGGTAAATGTTTGAAGAGCCAATGGCATAACAATTGGGTGCAACAACTAACCAAACTCCCTCTTGCCTTCTCATTTTTGTAGTGTACGGAGTGATAAAAATCCCCTAGCAGGGTAGGAATCAGATTCTTCGAGATAAACACTTTCAACGCCTGCATATCAACAAAATCAGGCTGACCGGGGAAAACCACCAAGCCATAGATACAAAGAGCTAACACAACGTTGTAAGTAGCCCAATTGTTAGCCTTGGCAGCTTCCTGAGCTTGTCGAAAAAGAAACTCCAAGTGAAATCCTTCATCTTCTTTGAGTCTGCTTAGGCCACTTTTCACAACAAACAGGTCCAGATGTAGAACAACAGCAATTACTTCAGGGGCAAGAGCACCTTCAGAAAAATACGGTATAGCAGACGTTATTGGAATTCCCAAAATAAATGAGAATTCCTCCAGGCTGGGTATCAGAATGTAGTCAGGGAATAGGAAACATCTCATTGATGGCTCATAGAACTGTAAGAAAGTATGCAACCCATCCTTCTCATACTTTATGAATGCACATACCATCTTAATCAGCTCTCCATACTCCTTCTGAAAAGTGTTGAGAACATCAGAACCAGCCATACCTATCATCTTGTTCAATACATCCAGCTTAGGATCAGGGAATTTGTATGACACATTATTCTTCCTTTTAACCTCAGCGTCTTGGGAACTCATGATTGGAATCAGACAATATGGTAAGTACCTGAAAATGACAAACATAACCTGTTATGATATGATTATGCAAATGCAAAAGGCATGTGATCAGGTATCCAGGTGTCGGTGTCTGTGTTAAACTGTGTGCACTGTGTCTATGTACTGAATCTGGCAATATATTTGAGATGAATACTCAAACCACTGTCATAGGATACACTGTCTGTAATAATCATAGAATCACAAGTATGGTATGTAGGAGGCCGGGATACCTGCAAACCTGTAAACATCCCACCCATACTCACATGTGGTTCCTAGAAAATAAGGCTTGTCAGCTTCGGAGGTTTGAGAAGCGATAGCACATTCAGCCCGTAGGATACAATGCTATGCCAATCAAAGAGGTCGTCCACTGACTCACCTTAAAAAAAATAAAGGTCATCCTATGCAAGTACCAAAGTGGGCCCTAGGGTGCGAGTGGGTTTGCCACAGAATATGGTCTGCCACTGTCACCGCTAAAGAGAGATGTTTCCACTAAGGTCCTCATGATCG
Organism: Lathyrus tuberosus; assembly: GCA_022829125.1. Classification (NCBI taxonomy): domain Eukaryota; kingdom Viridiplantae; phylum Streptophyta; class Magnoliopsida; order Fabales; family Fabaceae; genus Lathyrus; species Lathyrus tuberosus. The sequence continues at coordinate 2,452,157 of JALAZF010000191.1, forward strand.
GTCACTAGAGTCGACAGCTCTCTAGATCGACATCCTGGAATACGCAAGATGCGCACGCCATGATGGGTCCCAAGATAGCCTCGTCTAGCTGTGAATTTCGTGATTACCCACGTACACAGATGGCACGTATGTCCCACTACTCTCCACTCTAAGTCTAAGTGTATACTCGAGCCTGTGTACTGAGCTCATCTCTCAGAAATCCCATCCCGCCAAACAGACAGAACAGTGCAACACGGTATAATATATGAAATGTAAATGCTAACATGCTGTAAATACGGTACAAGTAATAAAATACAGTAAACAGCAAATACAAGATAACAGTAAACACCTAATGAAAGAAAAGCAAACAAGCGCTAGGATTGACTCGCTTAGGATGGACCAGCAATAGGTCAACCTGTCCCCAGCAGAGTCGCCAACTGTCGCTCCCGGGATTTTCATCCTAGTACAAACGCGAAAGTGGCACCGAACAGAGTCGCCAGCAATGTGTATTTATCCCAAGAGAGGGAAAGGAAACACTGCATAAACTTGAAGGAAGGAAAAAGCATGGTCTTGCGACCATGAGAACTGGATTCGGGAGTCGGTTACATGAGAGGAAGGTATTAGCACCCCCTCGCGTCCATCGTACCCGATGGGATCCACGCTTGCTGCTTCAATCAAAGGGTGTAAGAAAAGGATACTGAAAAAGAAACTACTAGCTGGAGAACTGGAACAGGATAAGAGAGAAAGAGAAACAAATGTAGGGAAAATAAAAGAAGTGCTCGCATGGGCCCTACCCCACTGCCTACGTATCTCATCGGGAGCATGAGAATCAGAGCGACGTAGTTCCCCTAACTAGGGATGGATTGTTTATGTTTTTTAAGGAACGGCTAACGTTCTAGCTCAGGTGTTGCAGGCTCGCTGGTCCGAGTTCGTTACCATCTTGCAATAGAACGAGTATGAGCACGTTCGTACGTTGAGAGTAAATGAGGTGAGAAAAGAATTCCCGAAGGAGACGTGATTGTTTGTTTTTGTCTTTTAAGAGTTTTTTCCATTTGTTTGCATATGATAGTGTATCTGAATCTTAGTTATTGGAATGTGTACATTCTCACATTCCAAGATGGAATGAGTAAGAAAGCACACTAAGGGTGAAGAAGACCCCCACACTTAGTTCCAATTGTCAAGGTTCAAACACACTAGCATACTTGTGTTTATTAAGTGTTTTTGTTGATTATGAAACGAAGAAGTGTTTTTTATTTGTATCTTCAACAAGTATTGCATTTAAGTCCCTCATACAAGATCAAACACATTGACCCAAGATGGGCTATATGCTACACATTCTAAGATTATAAGAGAAGACCCCTTTATAATCTCTTCTTTATATGAAAGGCCTAAATGCAATAAATGCCTACCTTTATTAAGTATTTTGTATTTTCTTTGAGATGAGAAGAGAGACTCAAGAGAGGAGCAAAGGTAAAAATCTATATGAACTAAGACTCAATCCTAATTGAAAATTAAAGGGAGTGGTCCTAATGGTTTGTGAGGTTTCAACCTAAAGTCTAAAGAAAGAATGAATTAAACAATTCACTTCTAAAGTAGAAGATGAATTGTAACTCAAAAGGGAAAGTAATGAGTTAATCAAATAAAGCACACAAGTGCTTAACAAAACACATAATTGAATTATAAAAGAGATGAAAGGAAATAAGTTTGAATGTGGATTCCTTATCCACACTCAATTTCAACTTACCAATGCCCCTACATGGTTAGTGAACATGTATAAGAGGTATAAGAAGCAAAAGAACAATTAATGTACCATAAAGCTCAAAAGAATGAGATGAAAGATCAAATCCTGTAACCACAACCAGAATGTACATCATATGGAAAACAAATGATCATTATCAAGCAAGTCCAAGTGGATAGGCACAAACATAATCCATGACATTAGAACATGCTACCATAAGAAAAGGGAGAATGAAAGATGAAAAGAAATGGAAGAAACATGCCTAAATGGAACATGTAATCCAAGGATCAGAATTGAAATGAAATGAAGAATGATATCTAACCACATCACAAGCATTCATGAAACACCTATCAAGCCATTCAAGAAGCAATAGAAGAAGAAAGGAAATGGAAATTCAAAAGATAACACAAGTACTTCATATTAAGGACACACAAAGTTCAAATGAAAGTGAACATGCAATGATGACACATAACATGTACCAATGACCTATAATGTCAAATGAATAGTTCACAAAGTAGGCAAATGATCATGCAAGTATGCACAAAAGCAATCATGTAAACATGCACAAAGATTACAAGGATATGACATGTTGTAATGCTTCAAATGAAATGTTTTAAACAAAAATCAAATGAGTTCATGAAAATTATGAAAACATGGTATTGAGGTTCACAAATCAGAGATGAATCACATATCAAAGTATCATGTAAAAAATTCAAGGCAAAAAGGCTTTATACAATGCACTTAAATCAAATTGGATGCACATGCAAAGTAATGCAAAGATGAACATCAAAACATGCCATAACAGGACCTAAAAAATCCAATAAAAATCACTTAACACAATTCAAGATGTTAATGACTCACTACAAAAATAAGCAACTCAAAACAATTTTTAATGATCAAGAACAAAATTAAACAAAATCATGTACCACATTAAGAATGCATACAAAAGAAAATCAAAGAAAATTGTGGAACAGGGGCAAAAAGGTCATAAAATCAAGAAATAAAATCATGAAAAATTTTCTAAATGTTTTAATGATGCTCATGAATTTTTGTGGAATTTTATAATGCCATTTGGTATTTTTAAAAATTAAAAAGCAAACATGTAGAAAAAATGAAAATAAAAATGAAATGCAATATGAATGGGGGTGCATGCATAGTAATTGTTCAGTTCAAATTAATTGGGCTTGAAAACATGGGAGGTGTGGATATCAATCTGACTAAGTCCATTACACGCGCAATCCACAATAACTACCATGCTCTTCAGTCAACACAAGTCAAAGCAAGGATCGCCGTTGGATCAAGTCAGGTCAACAAACAAGTCAAAGTAAACAACATCAACGCGCACATGTGAATGTCCACACTCCCTATCGTGTACCACACCACATAACGTTTAAATGAAACCAGAAAAAATGCACATGACATGCACATGCGTTTTAATGCGTTGTCATGCTCCTAGCCACACGATCATGCAAAACGAACGGACACGATAAAAACATGGCGAAAACCCTAGCAATTGAAGTCACCGGCCGGAGGTGACCTCCGGTCACCTTCTCCGGCTATACCACCACCGTCTGCAACTTTACATATCACCAAAATGCACAATCCATACACCAAATTGAAGCTGAACTTGTCTAGATTAAGGATATGCTCATGAAAAACATAAATCACATGCACATTGCAAGAACAGAGGAGATCAATTTATTCCCTAGGTTTTGCAACTAAGCCTTTAGAAGGCCTATCAACTAGCCGGTTTGAGCAGAGCTTCTAGCAAGCTTAAAGCACCAAAAACAAATGAAAATGGCCAGAAATCGTGCAGTCTAATTTCAGAAATTCAAACCTGAAAGTGGAGCAACTTGATGTGTTGAGAAAACCAGAGAAAAGCTTGAGGTCTTGAGCTTGATTCGTGCAAAATAAATGCAGTTGAGACTTGAGATATTGAAGTAAATCACAATGAAAACTCAACTGAACCACACTACAATTGATGCATTCAACTTCCTCTCCCTTGCTCTTGATCAGAAATAGCACATTGAGGATGATGAAGACAAAATGTGATAGAGGATGATGAGATTCGTGTACAGAGAGAGAGAAGAATCAGAGAATGTGGAGAGAATGAGAATGTTCTTGGGAATGAAAAATCAAAAAGTGCAGTTGAAATGAGAAATATGAGTGAGATTTGGTTTTATAGTGTGAGTTAACCAAGGTTAAACTGAGTGAAGTTAACTGAGTTAAAGTGGTTATGCTGAGTCCACCCTAACTAACTGAGTCAAGTTAGTTAGGGGGCGAGTGGTCAAGGTTGGGTTATGGTGAGGTCAAGCTCATGACAGTTATGGTGGAAAGGAGAAAAGGAGAGTGAAGCTGCCAGTCTGTGCATCAGAAACTTGCTAAGCAAGTTTGTTCCTTCTATTCTCATGTATGGCACGTGACAGTGTGCATTATGTAAGTAACTTGTGCTTGGTTGAAAGAGGAAACAAAAGTGAGGAGGTGTTTGTGGTGTGACTGAACCAAATCATGCAGCATGCCATCAATGTATCAGTGTCAACATATGGTGGTTTATGGAGGTTTTTCTCTCTACTCAATGACTGCCTTAGGGAGTTTATGGGTTCATTTGAAAGAGGGTACATTGGGGAACAATATTGGTTTGAAAATTGAAGTGAAACGAGGTCTCAAACATGTCTAAAAATAGCTATGAACACAATGGTTCAAAACTGGTTGGTGGGCGTGGCAAAAGGTTGGCTGGCAAGGCAATTTGGCACACAAAATTTCAGCACAATCAACATGACTTTGAACCCTAAAAACTATCTCATAACTTGATCAAACCAAAATTTGTCCAACACCAATGTTGAAGATGACACTACAAGGAACAACTTTGATGTTGAAAAGTTTTCCATTTGAAGCTTCCTTCTTGATGAAAAATAGGTGGACATTTGGCCCACCACATGTTTGATGAAAAGACTGCGCGCATGATCTGAAAATCCTTGGTCATGACCTAGTTTTGGCCTACTTTCCTCCAACTTTGATCATCCATATCTCTCTCAATTTTTATCCAATGGAGATGTTCTACACATGGATTTGAAGCTTAAAGAAAGAAATTTTGTTGTGGATGAGTGGAATTTTCATTTGGTGCTTCAATTTTAAATGGCCTTGGTTCAAACTCTGATGCAAAATGGCCAAAACTTGCTATTTTTAGTAACCCTTCTTCATCCAAAAATGGCAACTTTCCACATCTTGATTTTTTCATGATTCCTTTGGAGTTTCTTGATCAAATTTTGCACATTGGTCACATATAACATGAATTTGGCCTCAAAAAGTCAAGAGTTGACTTTTTCCTCTGATTATTTGACTTGACCCCAATTTCTCTGATTTTTTTATCTTTCTTCCAATTGAACCACTTCTAAAACCAATTGAGAGGTGATTTTCCACATACATACACTTAAGAACATATAGAATACCATGACATCAAGTTTTGTCCAAAAAATCAAAGGTATCCTGATTTAATCAGAAACCCTAGTTTTGGTCCCCTCTGGTTAGGAGGGAAAAGTGCAGTCTTCAATTTCAAATTCCTCAGAGTATGTTGTGTATCCCTTTAAAGGATGATGAGATATGCTACTTGAAGGTGATTTTGAATCAATGAGCTATCTCTTTTGAGGGTTTTCCTTCAATTTTTGAACCTCTTGCATGTTGAAGTATGTATTGCTTCAATCTCCCATTGGATCTCACTTCCTTGAGATTGTGGATGATCAATTAAGATGGTATGAGACATGAGAGACTCTTGGCTTGCCTTGAAGCAACTTGATTGACCTTTTTGTGCTTTGAATGATCCCTTGATTGTCCACCTTCCACCTGATCACAAGCCTTGATGGTAAGAGGAATGCTATGCTTCATTTTTCTATGTTAAATGCAATGCAATGCTAATGAGATGGATATGATATGATATATGATAATACTAAACTATGATGCCAAAAGGGGAGAGCAAATTTTGGGGTATTACACATACGCCACAACTTTTCCATCTTGCATCAAAACACCACCTAAACCAACCAATGAAGCATCACAATACACAACAAATGGTTCCGTAGGATTTGGCAAAATCAAGATCGGAGCCGTTGTCAACCTTCTTTTTAACTCATTGAAACTCTCTTCACAATGAATATCCCAAATGAAAGTCTTTTCCTTACAAGTCAATTGCGTTAACGGAAGTGCCAACTTTGAAAATCCCTCAATAAACCTCCGATAATAACCCGCCAAGCCTAAAAAGCTTCGAATCTCCATAACCGATCTAGGAGCCTCCCATTGCATCACTGCATCAATCTTGGATGGATCAACACTAATACCACTACCAGAAATAACATGTCCAAGAAAACTTACTTCCGATAACCAAAACTCACATTTCGACAACTTAGCATACAATCGTTTCTCTTTCAAAATTTGCAACACAATTCTCAAATGCTCTTCATGCTCCTCCTGAGACTTAGAGTAAATCAAAATATCATCGATGAACACAACTACAAAACGATCCAACTGTCCATGAAAAATACGATTCATGTATTCCATAAACACACCCGGCACGTTAGAAACCCCGAATGGCATCACGGAATATTCGTAATGGCCATACCGTGTCCTGACGGCCGTCTTTTGAATATCCTCCTCTTTCACACGAATCTAGTGATATCCCGATCTCAAATCAATCTTGCTAAAAACACGCGCACCAACCAATTGGTCCATCAAATCATCGATCCTTGGAAGCGGATACTTGTTCTTAATTGTCACCTTGTTCAATTGTCGATAATTAATGCACAACCGCATACTTCCATCCTTTTTCTTTACCAACAATACCGGAGCACCCCACGGAGAAACACTTGGTCTTACAAATCTCTTGTCCAACAAGTCATTCAATTGCCTCTTTAATTCTACCAACTCCGATGCCGACATACGATACGGTGCCATCGAAATCGGTCTCGTACCCGGAACTAGATAAATAGAAAACTCAACTTCTCTCTCCGGCGGTACATCCTTAATATCCTCAGGAAACACCTCAGGAAAATCACAAACAACAGGAAACACATCAAGTGACACTTGACCATCCACAGACAATGATGCAAACAACCCGAACAATTGAGCTTCGTCCGCTAAAAGTTTCTTCAATTCTTTAGTGGATAGGACACTCTCATCTTCATCATCTTCCAAAGAAGGAAACCTTACTAACTTGTGATAGCAATCTATATGAACTCGATTAAATCGCAACCAGTTCATACCCAAGATTACGTCTAAACCTTCCAACGGCAAACACACTAAATCCATCTCGAAGGACAACTCACACAAACCAAAGAAGTAGTTACTGATCCCATCGCTGGAGTGTCAATAACCATCTTACCATCCATCACAGACAACACAAGATTCAAACGCTTCGCGCACTCAGACGAAACAAATGAATGAGTCGCTCCCGTATCAATAATAGCAACTAAAGGCGTACTATTAATAAAGCATGTACCTTTAATCAAACGGTCTGCACTAGTAGTTTGAGTCCCTGCCAATGCAAACACCTTTCCGCCCGCTTGAGCTTGTTTCGGCTTAGTACACTTAGTACTAATGTGACCCACTTCTCCACAATTATAGCACTTCACCATATTCCTTCTACAATCTGTAGCAGCATGCCCAGTACCTCCACAATTAGAACATTTCACCACTGGCTTCCCACACTCAAATGATTTATGACCTATTTCCCCACACTTATAACACTTAATGGGACCCGAACCTCCTCCTCCAGATCTCTTCTCAAAGTTTCCCATATGCTTGCCCTTATCAACAGGTGTCACATAAGGTCCACTTCTAACTTGTTGCTTTCCCTTCCTTTCATTCAAACTTTTGTAATGTGTAGAACGAGCCCTGCTATCTTCCTCGAAGATTCTACAACATTCCGTCAAATCCGAAAACCTTCTTATCCTTTGATATCCCACGGCCTGTTTAATCTCAGGACGCAAACCATTCTCATATTTAATACACTTTGAGAACTCGGCAGTGATTGCAGCATAGTGAGGATGGAATTGAACCAACTCCACGAACTTAGCAGTATAGTCCACCACGGACATACTACCTTGTTTCAATTCAAGGAACTCTATCTCCTTCTTCCCTTTCACACATTTAGGGTAATACTTCCTTAAAAACTCAGTACGAAATAAATCCCAAGTTACCTCTTCATCATCCACCTCAAGAATTTGACGCATACCGACCCACCAATCGTCGACTTCTTCCTTCAGCATGTGAGACCCAAGCCTCACTTTATTCTCTTCCTCACAGTCCATGACTCTGAAGATCCTTTCAATCTCTTTCAACCAAAGTTGAGCACCATCGGGATCAAATCTTCCTTTGAAAACCGGTGGTTGATTCTTCCTGAACTCGTCGTTAGCATTCACATTCGGCGCACCTTGCACCGCCCTAGCCATTGCTTCCAAAGCAGCAGCCATCGCATTGTCGTTTCTACCAGCCATATTCTAATCATTCCCAAAAATAACAACAAAGTTAAACAATAATTCAAACAATACGACAACAAGACAGACACAACTGACTCAACTCTGGCTCTGATACCACTTAATGTAACACCCCCTTTCTATACCCCCAATTAATCAAATAATCATTTAGGCACATATTAAAATTTCGTCAGAGTATAATTATAACATGGCATAAAAGAGGCATGTCACATCAAACACAATTATACAACATACAACACCTGCTCAATATTGATATGCAACAGTGGGGTAACTTGCAACAGAGGAACTTAGTCCTTACACCCACATCTCAATATTTAGAATAAAAGCGGAAAATCTAAACATTGAATAACAGCAAACATATATACATATATACATGAATCATCAAATATTCTCCACCAACATCATACATGTTCACATAAACATTCATCAGCAAGATACATATACATATCTATCACAAAAGAATCACAGCCATCCTAGCTACCCGGTGCTACATATCAGAGCCGACCGACCAAGGAATGAAGACACGCTCCACAAAAGACCACCAGCATACCTACTCTGCAATGCCTCATAGAGCATTATAAAACAGCAGAAGGGTGAGAAATATTATCATAATAACAATGTATATAATTATATATATAAACATAAAAATACACATATTCCACATTCTCACCACAATCCATCACAATTTCCTCCATATACATCACAATGTATATCTACATATCAACCAAGCATATTCATCATGCATACTTTCACAATTCCCAATCATTCCACATAAACATACACAATTATGTTTACTCAACAACACATCATTATAAAGATGATAAATGCAAATCATAGAGACCGACTCACGACTCTATGCAAATGCAATGTGGTACCGACTCAATCATCTCAAGTTCACTCAGGAACTTCTGCTAGAACCATCGCTCGTTACCAAAGTAACTCCCCGTCGGGCCTACGATGTTCACCCATTGCTCACACCCCACATGGGCACACAATGTTTATGGAGCGCTCACACCCCACCTGGGCACACGACCTGATCGCTCACACCCCACACGCGGGCACACGATCTGATTGCTCACACCTCACCTAGGAACACAATCTGATTGCTCACACCTCACATAGGCACACAATCGTTCGTAATCATCGCTCACACCTCACATAGGCACACGATGTTACCACGGATTCTCCTTAGAATCGCTCAACACAAGAATGTATTTCATGATGCTTCACATGCAAAATGACACAAGACATTCTTGAAATGCATATATATATATTCACAATATATTCATGCATTCATCTCATACAATCACATACAATCTATATACATTCACATCAATGCACTATTGTATAATTCACATTCAAATACACCATCAAAACGGTAAAAGTCGCTAAATAGCACTATTCCTAACTTTCCGACATAATAAATTCGGCCAACAGTTTCCACACCATCATAATCATAAAGTACAGCTCAATAGCTTTCCAACGATATAAAGAACGCCTAAATCGGAGTTACGGTTCGAGAATTATGAATCGTTAAAAGAAAAGAAAATTATAAGAAAAAAACAAAAGCGCCCGGCGACAGGGGAGTTTCGCCCGGCGACGCTTCGTTTTCGCCTTCGCTTCGCCCGGCGAAGGAGGGGCGAAGGAATTTCCCCAAACCTGAACCAAACCAGTAGCTTGGCACCCTCGCGCCCTTAATTTCGCCCGGCGAGGGCTCGAACCGCCCGGCGCTCTGGGCCTTTCGCCCGGCGCTCTGCACCAGAAGCAGAAATTCTGCTTCGTTTTCACTGTTCCAAAAACCCCCAAATCTCCATTTTCTCCCCCAAATCACTTCCAACAGCAAAATAATTCATAGCAATGATTCATCAACCTAGGGAGATTATACAACACAAATTATATCGATTTCTATCCGCGAAAACATCGATTTCTCCCATTTTCTACACAAATGGGTTTAGTTCCAAAACTCATGAAAATCAACAAAACCAACAATACAATCATACATAATCATACATAATCATTAATTGAGAAAAGGCTTAAATACTCTCCATTCTAATTTCCCCGAAAACTCTCAAAACGGCAAAATAACATTTAACACACCAAATTCACAATTAAAATAATTTATCATCCAATTAAAATAAAAGACTCCACCTAATTGGGAAATAATCAAAATCGGGGCGTTACACAAGTAACCACACAATTATAATTTCTAATCCAACAAGTCACATACATACACATACTTCCATATAACAATCATATATGCCATGCGACTCAATGCAAACTCAATGCAACTCATGCCATGTGGTACCAACACTTGTTATTTTTTTTCGGTTTTTACATTAAACCGGGTCCGTTCTCTAGACCAATAACACACAAAGCCCGTTCTCTAAGCTTTCAAACCCCTCTCTAGGTTTGGGACAAGTCACTAGCTCCCACGGAACTAGCAAGCATTGTCTCTTGACACAAATGATGCGTATGCACTCAACCATCATATGCAATTAAGACCATTCTCTAATCTTAATATCATGCATATTTCGAATAATTCATCACACTTGAATTATCATACAGTTGCACACACACAAACACATTTTATAACCAAGTACTCATACTTTAAAAATAATCACCACAATTAGCAATTTATACACAAGGATCGACTCGATCCAATCACAATTCACAAAACACAAATACCGATTAAATATAGATTAATTAATCAATCACTAAAAATTGAATCCAATAAAATTCCACTATTCAAATAATAGTAAATATTTAAATAATCATTCTATATTTAAAGAATTAATCTATATTTGACAAGTAACTAGTATTTACTCAAATAATTAATATTTAAATAGATAGTCCAGATTTACTAAATATTCAACATTTAATAATTAATAATTAAATAGTTATTTAATATTTAATTAGTCTTTGCGTAACTAATTAACATTTAGTATTTTAAATAAATCTAACGTTAAATAGGTTTCCAACAATATAACTCATATAGTGCTACAACATGATATACTAACTACAGTATGACAGACTTTAGCAATAAAATTACAGTCCAAGCACAACTGATTCTGAACCACTGCGATTAACATTCTAATAGACTTCCACTCATTAATTTGCGATTAACACTAACTACCTCCTAAATAACTACAAACTGATTTTCACCATCAGCTCAATCAGATTCTTACCAATTAACCTTTGATTCATTTGAAATCATTTCAATCAGTTGTTGACATTTTCAATTAACACCACAATCAATTCAATAAGTGATTCATGGTCACTCCTAACTAACCACACCAAAGTTCTTCTCGGTTACTAATATCAATTTCGAACCAACGAATTAACAAGCTCATTAAATTTCAATTCACTTCTTGATTCTTATAATCCATATTCGTCCCATTTAACATCATTAATTTCCCATCTCTCTCATTGCAATAAATTGATCAATAACACCATTTCAATAACTACAGTTCAAAAATCCACCCATAGTAGTCCTTAACTAAACATGTTAATACACTAACAGTTCAAACAGTTAATTCATACTAAACAAGTTCATAATCAATTAGATTAACAACATTGCACATCAAGAACTATAGCAGTGTCTTTAACAAAATCTCATGACACATTTTCGGCACAACATTCATTCTATCTCAAATAACAGCAGCAGCATTTTATACTTCAATGATATGTTAAATTCTCCAGACCAATTAACAGATTTTTAGCACTTCGATAAGCTTACACCGTAACCGTCCTTCTTTATTATTCCAAAGATTCAATAAAATCAAAATAAATCTAAGCAATCCAATAACGGTCCAAATTATAATTAATCTAATTAGATAACTCATCCTAACTAGATTCAGGGCTAACATCAGTAGCATGTTTCCGTACATTCAATTCCGATCCAAAATTAAACCAACTAGTTACAACCTCGCTCTTAATTACACTAGTTGCCTCTTATTTACACTAGTTGCTACACCGGTTTTCAATCAAAATAGTCTCACAAAGGCAGTTACAACTAAACTCACAATGAATTTCACATCATTCAAGGAACCATCCTAACATAACTAACCAACTAAACTCAATTGATATTCTTGCTACAGTGTAATAAATACAAGACATCGCTACAGTAACAATTAATTTCTTGCGCTGCATTTCCAGCAATATATACATATATATTCCAAATTCCAATTCCAATGGGTTACTCCAAATATTGAATGAGTTTCTATAGTATACCAATATATCAATTTCAAACACAATTATTTATCACATTTTCAAGGATTATCATCAAAACGTAACATTTTCAACTTCATGGATAATTTGGGGGTTCCAACCTAAACATGTTTCTACCGACTAATCATTATCAAATAATCTCAATAAATATGTAAAAACCCACCCTTACCTTGATTTCTTAAATTTCATGAATTTTCTCTCTTGGTTCTTCTCTTCTTCTCCACCCTTCTTCTCTCCTCTATTCTTGCCTCCTTTCCAACTTTTTCTCTCTTTCTATTCTCTTTCTACTCTTTGTTAAACCCTAACATTTGTTTTAATTCAACTGGGCTTTACTAACTCAATTTCACACTTACTATTCACACTCCACATTAAGCCCAACTAATTAATCTAGCAAATTTTATATTTTCTTATACCAATAAGATAAATCACATAAATTAATTAATTCCAATAAATCTAAATAAATCAATTATCTTAATTAATTCAATAAATCACATATTTCAATTAAATCAATTAACTCATATAAATTAAATAAACCAATTAATTTATATAAATCCAATAAATCAAATAATTCATTTAAATCAAATAATTCAAATAAATGGAATAAATCACTCAATAATAAATATAAATAATTAATTACTAAAATTGGGGTGTTACAACTCTTCCCCACTTAAATGATTTTCGCCCTCGAAAATTACCTCAAACGAACAACTCAAGAATAGATAACGACTGCCTCTAACCTGGCGGTTCTGATATTCGATCTTCGAATTCTAACACGTCAAACAAGAATACACAAATTCTGCAATATCTTTCTTCATACGAGGCCACCAAAATACTTTCCTCAAATCTTGATACATCTTGGTATCACCGGGATGAATACTTAATCCACTACGGTGCCTTTCCTCAAGAATAATCTTCTTCAGTTCAGCAATATCCAGAACACAAACTCTATTACGACACCTCATGATACCGTTCTCATCAATCTAGAAATCACCACCTTGACCTTGATTGATCAAAGTCAACCTATCAACCAAACTCAAATCAGATTTTTGACCTCCTCGAATCTCATCGAGAATGCCACTAGTAAGCTTCAACATACCAAGCCAGACTCCATAAGAAGTCTTCTCACACACCAAACTCATATCACCGAATTGTTCAATCATTTCCAACTCTTTTACCATCATCATAGCCATATGCAAAGATTTCCTACTCAATGCATCGGCTACCACGTTCGCTTTACACGGATGGTAATTCAAACCAAAATCATAATTTTTCAAAAGTTTCAACCATCTTCTTTGCATCACATTCAATTCTTTCTGATCAAAGAGATACTTCAAACTCTTATGATCACTATACACCTCAAATCTCGTACCAAACAAATAATGCCTCCAAAGTTTTAACACAAACACAACAGTGACCAACTCTAGGTCATGCGTCGGATAATTCCTCTCATGCACTTTAAGTTGCCTTGAAGCATAAGCTACAACTTGTCGATTTTGCATCAACACACCTCCTAAACCCATCAAAGAAGCATCCCAATACACAACGAATGATTCTGACGGATTCGTTAAAATCAAAACAGAAGTTGTAGTCAATCTTCTCTTAAGTTCTTGAAAACTTTCCTCACACTTTGCATCCCAAGAAAAAGCTTGACCCTTCCTAGTCAAAAGCGTCAACGGCAAAGATAACTTAGAAAATCCTTCAATAAATTTCCGATAATAACCTGCCAAACCAAGAAAACTTCTAATCTCAAAAACTGATTTCGGAGCTTCCCATTGCGATACCGCTTCGACCTTCGACGGATCAACTGCAATACCTCTACTTGAAATTACATGTCCAAGAAAACTCACTTTCTTCAACCAAAACCCGCACTTAGAAAGTTTAGCATACAACTGTTTCTCTTTCAACACCGATAACACAATCTTCAGATGCTCAACTTGTTCTTCTTCACTCTTCGAATAGATCAAAATATCATCAATGAAAACAACCACAAACTTGTCCAAATAAGGATGAAAAATCATATTCATGTACTCCATAAATACACCTGGTGTGTTAGTCACACTAAATGGCATCACAGAATACTCATAATGTCCATGCCTTGTTCTAAAAGCAGTATTCTGAATATCTTCAGCTTTCACACGAATCTGATGATACCCAAATCTCAAATCTATCTTACTGAACACACTTGCACCAACCAACTGATCCATCAAATCATCAATCCTCGGAAGCGGATACTTATTCTTCATAGTCACCTTGTTCAATTGTCTATAGTACACACAAAGTCTCATAGAACTTTCTTTCTTTTTAACCAACAAAACTGGTGCACCCCACGGTGACACACTCGAACAAATAAACCTCTTCTCAAGCAAATCCTCAAGTTGACTCTTCAACTCTTTCAATTCCGATGCGGACATACGATATGGAGCCATCGATACCGGACTAGTTCCAGGAACTAAGTCGATCGAAAACTCCCCTCACGTTCCGGTGGTAAATCATTTATCTCTTCAGGAAAAACTTCCAGAAAATCACAAAAAAATTGACAAGGCATCAACTGCTCCACTTTCACTAATACTCAAAGTTTCCATCAACATATACATCTCAACACCATCCTGCACCGACTCATCAAAACAATTTGTAAGCACTTGGCTTAACTCCAAACAATTCACTACACCCACCATCTAAGCTCGCAAGACACGTCTATGTTATCCAACACGATACCGTCTACTATCAACAAGAGATTAAGGGTGATCAGTTCCTCAATTTGTCAATAGACAGCCGACAATCATGATGGGGCATAAACTATCTTTACCAAACTATAATAGCGTTCCTTGTAATCAACAGCACACCAAACCAACATTCCACAACTAAAACATCTCAGAGAAGCAAAAACTTCTCCCCCACTTGTTTCAATCCCACTCCTGCAGACAAAGGTTAGAAATAAAAATGAGTACCGACAGTGTTTACACACACATGTCACATACTAGGGAATAAACAACATTAGACAACTTGGCCGGGTGGACCGACCTGCTCTGATACCACTAATGTAACACCCTTCTAAACCCTGCTCTAAATATATATAAATAAATCAGAGTAAATATCATGCCTTTCACAAAAGGGTGTCACATACTTTTTCAAAACATCATACAACACCTGTCATGCTCAATAACACTTAAATTGAATTCATGCTTTTCAAAAACTTTCGCTAAGCATGTAGCAGCGGAATCACTTTCATTAAGAATCTCATAACATTCAAGTCTCAAATCTATTTCCTTCATTAAATCACTTAGGCATAAAAAGCCACTTCACCATAAAATTCAAATCAGATTAACAAATAAATAGAGTATACAATCGTATCTCTCAAAAGATGAATCAAACGTTCCCCAGTGTTACATAATCAGAGCACGACTCGACCCTAAATAAATAAGGAAGCTAAACAAGCTACTCCAAATACCTATCCTCGTACTAGCAAGCAACTCTATTCTTCAGTACCTGAGCGATGTCGTATAAAACATCATTCCAACAGAAGGGTGAGAATTTACATCAATATTGAAATTATAAGATAATGATTAAGGTAAAACATGTAAACATGATTATAAACAATCTCACACTTCAATATTCATCAAACAAGTATCACTCAAGTAACCACACAATTATAATTTCTAATCCAACAAGTCACATACATACACATACTTCCATATAACAATCATATATGCCATGCGACTCGATGCAAACTCAATGCAACTCATGCCATGTGGTACCAACACTTTTTATTTTTTTTCGGTTTTTACATAAACCAGGTCCGTTCTCTAGACCAATAACACACAAAGCCCGTTCTCTAAGCTTTCAAACCCCTCTCTAGGTTTGGGACAAGTCACTAGCTCCCACGGAACTAGCAAGCATTGCCTCTTGACACAAATGATGCGTATGCACTCAACCATCATATGCAATTAAGGCCGTTCTCTAATCTTAATATCATGCATATTTTGAATAATTCATCACACTTGAATTATCATACAGTTTCACACACAAACACATTTTATAACCAAGTACTCATACTTTAAAAATAATCACCACAATTAGCAATTTATACACAATGATCGGCTCGATCCAATCACAATTCACAAAACACAAATACCGATTAAATATAGATTAATTAATCAATCACTAAAAATTGAATCCAATAAAATTCCACTATTCAAATAATAGTAAATATTTGAATAATCATTCTATATTTAAAGAATTAATCTATATTTGACAAGTAACTAGTATTTACTCAAATAATTAATATTTAAATAGATAGTCCAGATTTACTAAATATTCAACATTTAATAATTAATAATTAAACAATTATTTAATATTTAATTAGTCTTTGCTTAACTAATTAACATTTAGTATTTTAAATAAATCTAACGTTAAATAGGTTTCCAACAATATAACTCATATATTGCTACAACATAATATACTAACTACAGTATGACAGACTTTAGCAATAAAATTACAGTCCAAGCACAACTGATTCTGAACCACTGCGATTAACATTCTAATAGACTTCCACTCATTAATTTGCGATTAACACTAACTACCTCCTAAATAACTACAAACTGATTTTCACCATCAGCTCAATCAGATTCTTACCAATTAACCTTTGATTCATTTGAAATCATTTCAATCAGTTGTTGACATTTTCAATTAACACCACAATCAATTCAATAAGTGATTCATGGTCACTCCTAACTAACCACACCAAAGTTCTTCTCGGTTACTAATATCAATTTCGAACCAACGAATTAACAAGCTCATTAAATTTCAATTCAATTCTTGATTCTTATAATCCATATTCGTCCCATTTAACATCATTAATTTCCCATCTCTCTCATTGCAATAAATTGATCAATAACACCATTTCAATAACTACAGTTCAAAAATCCACCCATAGTAGTCCTTAACTAAACATGTTAATACACTAACAGTTCAAACAGTTAATTCATACTAAACAAGTTCATAATCAATTAGATTAACAACATTGCACATCAAGAACTATAGCAGTGTCTTTAACAAAATCTCATGACACATTTTCGGCACAACATTCATTCTATCTCAAATAACAGCAGCAGCATTTTATACTTCAATGATATGTTAAATTCTCCAGACCAATTAACAGATTTTTAGCACTTCGATAAGCTTACACCGTAACCGTCCTTCTTTATTATTCCAAAGATTCAATAAAATCAAAATAAATCTAAGCAATCCAATAACGGTCCAAATTATAATTAATCTAATTAGATAACTCATCCTAACTAGATTCAGGGCTAACATCAGTAGCATGTTTCCGTACATTCAATTCCGATCCAAAATTAAACCAACTAGTTACAACCTCGCTCTTAATTACACTAGTTGCCTCTTATTTACACTAGTTGCTACACTAGTTTTCAATCAAAATAGTCTCACAAAGGCAGTTACAACTAAACTCACAATGAATTTCACATCATTCAAGGAACCATCCTAACATAACTAACCAACTAAACTCAATTGATATTCTTGCTACAGTGTAATAAATACAAGACATCGCTACAGTAACAATTAATTTCCTGCGCTGCATTTCCAGCAATATATACATATATATTCCAAATTCCAATTCCAATGGGTTACTCCAAATATTGAATGAGTTTCTATAGTATACCAATATATCAATTCCAAACACAATTATTTATCACATTTTCAAGGATTATCATCAAAACATAACATTTTCAACTTCATGGATAATTTGGGGGTTCCAACCTAAACATGTTTCTACCGACTAATCATTATCAAATAATCTCAATAAATATGTAAAAACCCACCCTTACCTTGATTTCTTAAATTTCATGAATTTTCTCTCTTGGTTCTTCTCTTCTTCTTCACCCTTCTTCTCTCCTCTATTCTTGCCTCCTTTCCAACTTTTTCTCTCTTTCTATTCTATTTCTACTCTTTGTTAAACCCTAACATTTGTTTTAATTCAACTGGGCTTTACTAACTCAATCTCACACTTACTATTCACACTCCACATTAAGCCCAACTAATTAATCTAGCAAATTTTATATTTTCTTATACCAATAAGATAAATCACATAAACTAATTAATTCCAATAAATCCAAATAAATCAATTATCTTAATTAATTCAATAAATCACATATTTCAATTAAATCAATTAACTCATATAAATAAAATAAACCAATTAATTTATATAAATTCAATAAATCAAATAATTCATTTAAATCAAAT
This sequence comes from Lathyrus tuberosus, assembly GCA_022829125.1. Lineage (NCBI taxonomy): Eukaryota > Viridiplantae > Streptophyta > Magnoliopsida > Fabales > Fabaceae > Lathyrus > Lathyrus tuberosus. Next base: position 2,470,844 of record JALAZF010000191.1, read on the forward strand.
AATTCAAATAAATGGAATAAATCACTCAATAATAAATATAAATAATTAATTACTAAAATTGGGGTGTTACAGGTACCACTCTCACGGTCTAAATCCGATACCGTGAACTCTCAGAAGATAACAATTACTAACTCTGACCAACCGCTCATACTTTACTAATAGCATAATTACACACCGAAATATTCCTTGCAAGACCGATACTTCGTGAGTATTCTCTAACTTCTTCCTTAGGGCTCTCAACAGTAATACACTTATAACTTCCTCACACTCAACACAATTTCACAAGATTACTTCCCCAAAGTCAACCCTCTCGTCGTTTGAACAAATGGTCAACTACGCAACACCTTCCCACAAGTTTCCATTTTCAAAACACAATCTTGTCCTTTACTTGCAATCTCGTTCTCCATTCACACAATACTCTCAAAGCGGAGGAACATAAGGTAACAAAACACTGATGATGGTTCCCAAAGGATTTCACCATTTACATACATGTTAATCGATTACCCATCTGAGCTAATCGGTTAACTTCTCAAAATTCAACGTAAGACCCTTTTCATGCACGTGTTAATCGGTTAACCCCATTGCGTTAGTCGATTAACACTACTGTAGAAACAAAACCAATTTCTTCTTAATTTCAAGCCATCCCTACTCAACCATCAATCCGGTTTGTTCTGACCCACAATATCATTCTCAACTCGTGGCTCCTTAACTTATATTACATTTACTAACCATGATTCACTCAAGGTAAAACCGACAAAGCCAAAACATTCAGACGACACACTTCAACCAAGTGACAAGGCAAAATTCCAAATTATGTCGCGACCACCTCACAAAACTTCAGCGGGGTAGTTCATTTTCTACTCATACAACAACACTAGTGGGAAGTCAAATAATGACGACATTCTAGGGGTTTAGCCACAACTTATACTTGATTCGTCCATAAGCAAAACCCAACACACCACCATTATACGGTACTACTAAAGCGATGGACATCTTATATCAAGCATACCACCTTATTCTCTCACTTGAACTCCTTGGTGAAAATTTAAAACAACCACGTTCTTAGTCCAACAAAAGGTAGATTTCGAATATTCTGACTATTCACAAATACAGAAGTTTCTCTATACTTGAAAATAAATCGGGGCAATGCATCCTCTTGAAGAACCTTTCCACCACTTCGTACATACTAACCGGGATTTCTTACCCTTCACTATCCATTACACATCCCACTTACACCAAATTACTTAATGGAAGATTCACAACCGACAATTCTCATTAACTATCTACAAGACCTTTCCGGTATAAACCGTTCCATAATTTACACCTAGTCCGTAACAAGTCCTGAATTTCTTTTCGTTGTTTTACCGCATTCTTATTTCCTCGAAGGCAATACTCATTGTTCCACAAAGTACGTCCCTTCACACTTATCTCAAGAATAAGAATCCATCACGTACGTTGTGACTACGGTGCTACTACTACGCTTGTTCTAAGTACCAAGGTGTAACTTTTCTCATTCCACGTCATACTACTAGGGTCCTCATGGGTGAGCCATCCGTGATTACACTTACTTAAATATAGGTTCATCGACACCTTAAAAATTCCATTGCACCCTCATCCAAAATACATTCCGTTGTTGCTTCCTCTTAACATACCATCGATACCGCTTTCCACACCGCGTTTACTTTGCTCTCCATTGTAATCCTCTTAGGTCCAAATAGAAAATCATCCTACTAAAATTCCCTTAAATCCAAGGCACTTACTCTGTTCCTTAGTACAACTCATTTCGGTCCGTAGCACTACACTTTCTGTTACTAAATGAAGTTCATTCTTTCTCCAACACAATACCTTATATTGTCCCTTGGGCAAGTTAACAAATTTCAATTTCCAAATTGGTCTCGTACTGAATACCAAAAATCCTGATGTAGCATTGCCAACTTAATCTCTCTACATAACTGAAGATACATAATTAATCTCATACTCTTCGTTCGGCGCACACTTGTTTCACTTGAAGCATGTAACACATCCTTGTGTTCCTTCTCAATCTTCTCTACTACTTTAGATTCCCATAAAGGACGAACGTCCTTAACTCTCACTTTTAACCAATTGGAAGATATTGTTCCGAACATATTCCTTAAGGTACTCTCGTTCATTCAAGATACCATAGTGACCTTAGAAACTGAAGCACCAAAATTTATCTCACTTTCGGACCTTACGTCACACGTTCCATAAAACAACTTTTCTTTTCCATGGAATGAGATTACTTGAAATCCTTATCCACATCAGCGGTCGATCTAGCTCTACTAGCAATTTTAAATATTCCTTGATACCTTAATCAATCGTCCGATAGAGATCCTTAACTTTCCGACTTTACTCATCCAAAGGATTACTTGAACAACACACTACTCTTTAATTTCCATGCTACCCAAGCACAACTTCTACCAAAACCTCATTGAGCTGACCAAAACTCCTCACTAATAACTGTTGGCTTGATTCTACCCTCACAGAACAAGTTCCGACAACACTACGGAGTCCTCGTGGTCGCTCAACCATGATTCTATCTATCACATACATAGTATTAGGTTAATCAGGCCCAACACTACATAGTATGATATTAAGTTTCATGATGGCAAGACACACTTAAGAGGCAGAAATAGATTTACTTATGATGTTTCAAGGCTAGGTCTTAAGAGGCAGAAATAGATTTACTTATGATGTTTCAAGGCTAGGTCGAGGATACAACCTGCTCTGATACCAACTGTAATGCCCTGTATAATATATATCTAGAATAATACAATACAAACATTTTTTTTTGGTACTGACACCATCACAAGTGCCTAATGGCGTAATTCACATACTTGACTATTCTAAAAACATAATACAATCTATGGCACAAGATATGGAAACTAGCCTAAATAAAAATCAAAGATCAATATACAATATCCTCAATTGTATACAATAGATTACAAAGCGAAAAACTAAAACTGAGCTTCTCTTGAAACATCCAAGCCTAGCTCCACTTGTAAATCAAACCTGCAAATACCTCCTGAAAATAATCAACAATAGTGGGGTGAGATACATCAAATCTCAGTGAGTTCCCTATCCTATGGATTCTCTCGGCTTTACAAGGTTCTACCTTAGCCTAACTCAAGTCGGGGGAAAGGAAAATGACTTTGAGTTCACAATCTCACACTATATGGAAACACGTTATTGAGCCCGTTACTCAAAACATTCACTTATCGATAACCTTGTCAAGGCATCCCCTTTCTCCCGCCCTCTTCTACGTATAAAAGTAGGAACGAGTCATGAACCCTCGTAGATTTCTTGGCATACAAAATGGATTCGGAAATAAGGGACACATTATCACCTTAAATCGTCACTTCACACGGCCCGTACACCGTCACAAGTCTCTTTACCCGTAGGCTTCATTCGTACTATAACATTGGGAATCAAACCTCCCAAGAAATCGTGCATTCATTACAGAGGAGCTCGTTACTCATGAAATGGCACATAATAGAATAATGGTTACGATCTCGTGATTTCACATACAACCATAATTGTATTCAACAATTCTAGGCCACATTAGCCTTTAGGCCTTTCATGCCTTTAACAATAAAACATAACAATTACACGTGTTCCACACTAGTGTTTCACTCATTTAATTTCTATACCATTCGGTAATGGACACACGCCTCTCATGCACGAGCGTTGTCATTTTGTTATTCATCAATTTCCTAGCCATTACTAGGTTCCACTATCATTAAACTATGCCATTTGTTTTGGGGTAACGTTTCCTCACTCTTCCTAATTCATATTTTAAACATGCATATTCTTTCAATCAGGTTTAGCATTAATATTAGGCAAAGCATATTACAATTGCACATTTTGAATTACATATAATAATTCCATCACCAGTTATACAAAAGCATATTACAATAGGATAGTAGAATCGCATATAATGATTCATCACATAAAACATCACTTTCGGGTTCTCTCTGATTCATTTAATCGGGTATCAAAATCAATACTTTTCACTTTTATCTTGTAGGATACTTTCACATCTTTCTAACGGCTATTACTATGCCTCGATCGGACTTATGATCCAAAAGATATGGATTTCCAACATATCACATAACATTATTCCATTCTTTCCAACGGTACCAAGAACGTCTCGATCCGAGTTATGGATCAAAAGTTATGGATTTTCAAAGAAAAGGAATTTATTGAGAAACAACCAGATTCGCCTGGCGACTTAGGATTTCGCCTGGCAAATCCTCCTTCGCCAGCACTTCGCCTGGCGAACTAGTGGCGAACCCCAATTTTACAAAAACCCAAGAGTTCCAGTAGCTAACACATTTCTGTCTCCCCGTTTTCGCCTGGTGATTTATGATTTCGCCTGGCGAATCCCTCTTCGCCAGCACTTCGCCTGGCGAACTAGTGGCGAGACCTAATTCGCCTGGCGAATCGCATCAGAATCAGAATTTTTCTGCTGTGGGTTACATGGTTCCAAACCCCAAAATCCAACTTTCTCCAATCCAAAACATTGCCAAACCATCAAAACAAGTGTCAACAATGTTCATATGCATATTTCGATTATACTACGCAATTTATATCGATTTTTAACCATTAGATTCATTGATTTACAAAATTGTTCATTTTCCTCAAAATCTAACCTAACTCTAGAAACTCAAGAATTCTACAACTAAAGTCTCTATCTAGAACCCACCTGGTAATCGAAGAGGAGTTTGAAGAAGATGATGATCCATGAACTTCTCTTCTCTTTTCCCTTCTTCTTCTCTTCTTCACTTTCTCTCCTTCTCTTCCTTTCCTCTTCTTCTTCTTTACTATCTTTTTCTTTTTATTTTCTAACATATATATATATAATAATACTATTATTATATAATATAATCCAACAGGGTAAAATATCTCCAATTGATATTTTATCGTCTCACACCACTTGATCAATTATTAGAGTTACCTTAAAATCCTCTTTTAAACCAATAAATATCAATCAGTCTCTTTAATAAAATAATTGATCTCTTATGATATCCACTTGAGCAATTAAATAATATGGGGTATTACATATTTAAAAGTATATATTTAATTAAGTGTATAATTAATAGATATTTGTAAATGTATAATTAAGTGCATGATATATGCTAGTTATATGATGTTATCGATAAAAATTTAAAAATTTATCGATATATCAATCCCCCTATTATTTATTAAATTTAAGCATGAACAACGTTGTACATGTGCAATAATGAATATTATCAGTTCTATCGTAGTTGGATGTATGATAGAACGTATCTAGGAGGACGTCGACTTAAACCATATTTTAAAGAAGGAGTTGCTTCGTTTCTCACATATGTGTTTGCTCAAGAATGTTGTCGAAGCGAATGAGGGGTAAGATGGCCATGTTTAAAGTGTGGTCACAGAAATATAATTAGTGACCCAAGTGTACTGAAACGTCACTTGGAGAAAGAGGGTTTTAGACCAAATTATTAGGTGTGGCAATCTAATGGAGAAATACTGCCAAAGATGAATAGAGAGGCTTCAACCAGTCTAACACATATTGGGCATGAGATAAATAGAGGCATCAAATAGTCAACCACATTTGGAAGAATAGGAACAATTTAATCTCATAGATGATCTAGACAGTGATGCATTAGGGGTTAATGTGGTTTATGACGAACCTCAAGATTTTTATGTGGATGAGCTCCCGAACGAGAAATCATAAAAGTTTTATCAGTTGTTGAAAGAAATAAAAATACCATTGTTTGAGGGGTCTTTTGAATCCAGGTTATCCATGTGTGTAAGGCTCTTGGCTGCAAAGTCAAATTGGAATGTTCCTGATCAGTGTTTGGAATTCTTTGAAAAAATAATGTTGGACGCGACTCCTATGAAAGAAAGCATGCCTACAAGTTATTATGATGCGAAGAGGATGGTGTTGAAGTTGGGACTAGAAGTAAAAAAGATTGATTGTTGCATTAGAGGTTGTATTTTGTCAGAGTCCGCAGTATTTAGTTCACAGTAAAGGCGTTGATCGAAAGCAAACATAAGTATAAGTGAAGTTCATGTTCTTTCTTCCAATAATACCTAGATTACAAATAATGTTTGTGTCAATTCATAGTGCAATCCAAATGACATGACATCATACAAATACAAGTAGTTCAGGCATGATGCGAAACCCATCTGGTGGCGAGGCATGGAAATACTTTGATAGAGTACATCCAGATTTTTCGGCTGAACCCAAAAATGTTAGGCTTGGATTATGCTCGGATGGTTTTACTTCATATATCTAATCGTCAACAATTGCTTATTCTTGTTGGCCAGTTATCGTTACCTCGTACAATATCCCTCCTAAGATGTGCATGATGAAACCTTACATGTTTTTGACATGCCTCATTCCAGGGCCTTCGAGTCCAAATGCGGGAATAAATGTTTATTTACAACCTTTAATTGATGATTTGAAGAGGTTATGAATTGGAGAATGAATTTTTGATGTGTCTCGTAAACAAAAATTTAATATACGAGCTACTTTGATGTGGACAATTAACGACTTTCCTGCTTATGGCATGTTGTTCGGTTGGGGTACGCATGACAAAATGGGATGTCCGCATTGCATGGGACACACAAAAGCGTTTACTTTGGAAATGGGTGGGAAAAGTTCGTGGTTTGACTGTCACCGTAGGTTCTTACCTATAAACCATGTTTTTAGGGAAAAAAAAGAATGCTTTTTGAAAAAGGGAAAAAAGCAACAGATCTTCCTCCCCCATCTGTCATTGACCGAAGTATGGAATAGTGTTTATGACCTACAAAAATTCACAGATAATGGTAAAGCATCCAAAATTCAAGGATATGGGGACACACATATATTGGACAAAAAGAAGTATATTTTGTGACCTCCCATATCGGAAGGATAATTTGTTGCGACATCTTATTGATGTTATGCACATTGAAAAGAATGTTTTTGATAATGTATTTAACACAATGATGGATGTCCAAGTCAAGACAAAAGATAATGAGAAGGCTAGAAAGGACATGGAACTTTTGTGTAATCGAAAAGCCTTGGAGTTGAAACCTCAACCAAATGTAAAGTTATTAAAACCCAAGGCTTGTTACACTCTTGCTCCCCAAGAAGCAAAAGCAGTCTGTCAATGGTTAAATGAGTTGAGGATACCCGATGGTTATTCTTCTAACTTGGCAAGATGTGTTGACGCAAAAATTGGGAAGCTGTGTGGAATGAAAAATCACGATTGTCATGTTTTCGTGGAACGATTGCTTCCAATTTCATTTAGTTCACTTCCCAATCATGTTCTTAATCCACTAACTAAGATTAGTCAACTTTTTAAAGACATTTGTGCGTTAACTTTAAGAGTAGACGACATCATTAAATTAGACCAAAGTATTCCTGTCATTCTATGCAAGTTAGAGCAAATATTTCCGCCAGGTTTCTTTGATTCTATGGAGCATCTCTCTGTGCATCTTGCTTATAAAGCTTACCTTGCTGGACCTATTCAATATATATGGATGTATCCATTTGAATGATTCATGGGTGATTCAAAGCGATCGGTGAAAAGTAAGGCAAGAGTTAATGGATCAATATGTGTGCATTACTTGCCTCGAGAAACTTCACATTTTTGCTCTCATTATTTCAATCATATGATGTTGACTCCGAGAATCATAAGGAACGAAGTTCACTTTAGTGAAATAAGTCAATTCACCTTATCAGTTTTCGTTCATCCCGACCATCCTTCTAGAAACAAGAGTGTGCATTGGCTATCTGAAAAAGAAATGCAATATGCTCATGTTCATATGTTGATTAACAACGTTGAAGTTAAACCATATCTTGAGTAAGTATATTAAATTAAGTATGTATTTATTTTTGGTTAAATATACTTGTCATCTTTAACCGAGATTTTTTTCTTCGAAATAGGGCATTTAATACCTACTATTTTCAAAGAACAAGTGAACAACCATCGACTGGTTACACACATGCTTATTTTCCGGCATGGTTCAAGCAACAATTATCATACATTTTGCACCAAGTCCTGAAATAATCCATTTGAGAAGTTTATCTGAAGGCCATCATTAACTTGAAAATGAATGGCACGCATACTTTGTAAACAGATATAAATTTCACACTCAAACATGGACAAAAGGGAAGAAAACAATAAACAGTGGTGTAGTTGTAAAAGGAGTTACGGAGGGTGGTAAAGACGACTTCTATGGTTTTATCAACATATTTACGAGTTGGTATATAATTATATGGACTCGGAAAATAAAGTTTTCCTGTTTTATTAAGAATGATATGATCCATCTTCCAGAGGAACTAAAATAGATATAAAAATATAACAATGTTGAGGTTCGAATGGATAGAAAATACAATGAGTATGACCTTTTCATAATGGCACTTAATGATAGACAAGTTTATTACATACCTTATCCTTCAATTCAACCAAGTAAACAAGGATGGTGTGTTGTAATCAAGTCTAACCCAATGGGTTATATTAAAACTGACAGTTTAATGGAAGATGATGTTGCATACCAAGATGATGAGATTTCACCAGTTAATGGGATAATTGAAATTGAGGAGATTACAAGTTTGGTGATATTGTAGTTGTGGGTTAATAAGCTGACGCAACTATCTTGTTGTCAACAAATCATGTGGAAGAAGAGCAAGAAGAGTCAGGAGAGTCTAAAGACAACAATATCAGATATGATGAAGACAGTGAAGATTACGATGATGAATAATTTGAATAATATGTATTGTGTAATAATACTATTGTGTAATATTTTCTTAAATTAATATTACTCTTATTTTTAAGTTTTTGTAATATATTTTAGGAAAAAAAAATGCCACCCGAAGTGAGGAAAAATGTAAGGTGTTAAGTGCAAATTTTGACTTAAATAGAACCATCTTTCTTGGTATTTTTCAACTCAATTCTCATGTTTTAATAGATTTATTTCTTGTTCTTGTGAGATTCTTAAATTATAGTGCAAATACCTTTGGATTCTTTGATGTGTGTGTTATCGTGCAAAATATAGGCATAAAACATCAATGATTAAAACACAAATGAATAGACAAGGAAGCCAAAGAAATGAAGAAGGATCAGCATGTTCATTGTGTGAACACCAGTGAGGTGAAGGCAAATGCTAGCTGTGCAAGGTCTTGGTGAAGCCCCAGCGAACCAACCTAGATTAGAGGCAGTAGAAAAAGGACCCAAAGTTCGTTGGGTGAAGTTGAAGCGAAGAGGTTCGATATGCGAAGAAGTGTTCGCACAAGGAACTTAGATATTTTTCAAGGGCGATTTAACTGTACCTGAGGCACTTGAAGTGCCCAAAAATAGTATTCGTTGGGCGAAGAGGGTGTTCGCTAGGCGAACATGACAAAATTTTGTTTTACTATATATGTACTTTTCTCAATTTTTAGAAACAACTTTTCAAAACTTTTGTACAAATTTTATAACATATATCAGAAGTTTATCTCTCTTCATTCCAAGCATATTCTTGAGAGAGAAACACAAACCCTAAGGGGGAGAAGGTAAGATCTTCGATCTCTTGTTGGGTTTGGATGTAATCTCTTGATACCTTATGTATTTCATATAATATATGTTTGTGAACTAGTTTTGATTCAATATTGATGTTGTCTTTGATTTCTTATTTGTGGGTCTTGACAAAACCTTTTCAAATCTTAGATCTAACATACTCATCTATTAATGAACAAACTTTTGACATAGTCTTGTAAGTTGATATTCACTAGTATCACTTTTATTTTATTGTGTTAATTAGTAGCATGAGTAGCATTAGTAGGATCAATATGGTAAATACCATGATAACGTTTTTGACGCGAACAGTATTGTGAGGATGCGTGATAATAGAGATGAAGAACTATGTTCACATATATTTGGCAAATTAGTTGAATACATGTAAAAAGGGTTAAGCGTATGTACATATTCTGATCATGGCGTTTTATGTGAATCAATCATGAATCTGATATGAATGTTATCCTTGTTTACATGTTTATCTTTAATTTGAACCGTTATAGAAATATACTCTTCTGATCTGGATCTAGGATGATTATCTGTTAGGTTCTAGACTCTAGACATAGATTTAGGTTTAATATTTGCTTGAGTTTCAGTTCTTAATGCTTTGTGTTGTTGAGTTGCGTGAGACACCACCAATGAGACAATACGGTTGTTCTTTCGACTTTGTGTTAGACATAACCTTTGTTGTGGGTGATACGTGAGGATATCAGACGAATGATTGATTTGTGTTTAATTGATTAGAAGAATGCATGTGTTATCAATTGATAAGATCTAATCCCAACAAGGCTCCGTTTATATTTAAGTCTTTACTTTATATTTTCCATCTTTATATTTTATGCATTTATTTATGGTCCCTTTGATCTTTCAACAAATTTAATCAAAACAAGCTTAGAAATGTAGAAACCTTTGAACTACATTCTTTCCCTCGCATTGATCCCTGAGCAGACGATATAAATCCCGGAGAGAATCCTTCAAAACTAAATTTTTGCTTCTTGCCACTTTACTGCAGTTCTAACAAAATGGTGCCATTGCTAGAGATTGGTGTTTAGATATTGAATCGCATTGCAATAGTTTCTATATTTTTGAGCTTTGTACAGTTGTTTATATTGTGTATATTCTTGTTTTCTTTCATGTTTTTTTTAGTGATTGGTTAGGGATGAATAATGAGAACTTCTTCTAGATTGGTTGCTATTTGTATAAAAATATCCAATGAAGATTCTCCCAAGTCTGGATAGTGATGGTAGGATGTTGAACATGTGAATGCAAGCAAGGTAAATTGTACCACTTTATAGAATGTTAGAATGATTTAAGAATTTTTTGCTTTGTGCAAATGTGTATTCTTGTTTCATGTTGCAACTTGTTTGAATGCTTGTTTCACTTAGGTTCCAAAAGCCACAAATTGTGAGAAACCTCCATTGTTTACTATATGCTAGGATGGCTGATAAATTTGTTTAATTTATTTGATTCATGCTTAATCTTTTGATTATTGTGATTTTGTGGAAGCATTACAAATGATCAAGGAATTTGTTTATATTGAGCACAACCGTATCCAAAAAGTAACTTATCCGTGAGTAGCGAGAATTCGTTACCCCCTTTGAGCCTAAATAGTTTAGATCTAATTTTAGTGATGAACTTGATGTTTATACATAATTTGAAAGTTTAGTTCATCATTAAATTTTGTGACATTCTAAAAAAAATTCTTGAATCTTTGAACATTGTTTAAATTGATTTCCTTGCCATAAAAAGCAAGGAGCATTCACTTGAGGTTTGGTTGAATTCAAGTTGGGGATAATGAAAAGAAAAATGGTAGGGTACTAAAATTTTTGAAAAATTTCAAGCAAGCATTGAAAAAGTGTGAATATGAATGTGAAAAACAAAAGAAAAAGAATGCTTGTTTGAAAAAGAAAAATAGAGAATGAAATAATTGTGCAAAAGGAATTTTGAGAAGGTTTGCAATAGAGAAAAGAAAGTGGTGAATGAAGTTGTGATGTGTAAATACCATGTATAGTGAATGTTTCTTTTGCATTGACAATTTCACTTCAATGGCCTTTAGAAATGACCCTTTGTTGTGAACCCGACCAAACTACAACCTTAAAAGCCCTTAGTGATCTTTTTGCTTCCATGTTTTCATTTTTTATTGTTAGATGAATGGATGAATTGAATGTTATTAGCATTGTTTGTCAGATGAGTGAAATTGTCTCGCGGTTACAAACGCGTTAATTTCTTCATTCTTATTCGAAGAGGAGTGTTAGAGTGATTCAAGTATGAGAATTTAGTTGTTATTTGAAACATTGCATGATATTTGTTTAAGAACTAAATTCTTTATCGTTGTTAGACTCTATTAAGTCGTGAACATCGCTTGTGCGCATTCTCATGTTTGAGAAAATCCTCTTATTTGAGCAAATCTCTCTTGTTTGAATTTGAACCGTTAATCCTTTCTTGGTAGAATCTTCTGCTTGAGAAAGTCCTCTTGTGTGAGAAAATCTCTCTTGTTTTCATGAGGGGCATACTTTGCTTGAGGACAAGCAAAAATATAGTTGGGGAGAGTTTGTTAAGTTCAAATTTTGACTTAAATTGAACCATCTTTCTTGGTATTTTTCAACTCAATTCTCATGTTTTAATAGATTTATTTCTTGTTCTTGTGAGATTCTTCAATTATAGTGCAAATACTTTTGGATTCATTGATGTGTGTGTTATTGTGCAGGATATAGGCATAAAACATCAATGATTAAGACACAAATGAATAGACAAGGAAGCCAAAGAAATGACGAAGAATCAGCATGTTCGCTGTGCGAACACCAGCGAGGTGAAGGAGAATGCTCGCTGTGCGAGGTCTTGGCGAAGCCCCAGTGAACCAACCCAGATTAGAGGCAGTAGAAAAATGACCGAAAGTTCACTGGGCGAAGTTGAAGCGAAGAGGTTCGTTGTGCGAAGAAGTGTTCGCACAACGAACTCAAATATTTTCCAAGGGTGGTTTAACTGTACTTGAGGCACTTGAAGTGTCCAAAAGTAGTCTTCGTTGGGCAAAGAAGGTGTTCGTTAGGCGAACATGACAGAATTTTGTTTTACTATATATGTACTTTTATCACTTTTTAGAAATAACTTTTCACAACTTTTGTACAAATTTTATAACATATATCAGAACTTTATCTCTTTTCATTCCAAGCATATTCTTGAGAGAGAAACACAAACCCTAAGGGGGAGAAGGTAAGATCTTCGATCTCTTGTTGGGTTTGGATGTAATCTCTTGATACCTTATGTATTTCATATAATATATGTTTGTGAACTAGTTTTGATTCAATATTGATGTTGTCTTTGATTTCTTATTTGTGGGTCACGACAAAACCTTTTCAAATCTTAGATCTAAGATATTCATCTAGCAATGAGCAAACTTTTGACATAAGTTGATATTCACTAGTATCCCTTTTATTTTATTGTGTTGATTAGTAGCATGAGTAGCACGAGTAGGATCAATACGGTAAATACCATGATAACTTTTTTGACGCGAACGGTATTGTGAGGATGCGTGATAATAAAGATGAAGAACTATGTTCACATACATTTGGCAAATTAGTTGAATACATGTAAAAAGGATTAAGCGTGTGTACATATTCTGATCATGGCGTTTTATGTGAATCAATCATGAATCTAATATGGATGTTATCCTTGTTTACCTGTTTATCTTTGATTTGAACCGTTATAGAAATATACTTTTCCGATATGGATCTAGGATGATTATCTGTTATGTCCTAGACTCTAGACATAGATTTAGGCTTAACATTTTCTTGAGTATCAGTTCTTAATTCTATGTGTTGTTGAGTTGCGTGAGACATCACCAATGAGGCAATACGGTTGTTCTCTAGACTTTGCGTTAGACATAACATCAATTGTGGGTGATACGTGAGGATATCAGACGAATGATTGATTTGTGTTTAACTGATTAGAAGAAAGTATGTGTTATCAATTGATGAGATCCAATCCCAACAAGGTTCCGTTTATATTTAAGTCTTTACTTTATGTTTTACGTCTTTATATTTTATGCCTTTATTTATGGTCCTTTTGATCTTTCAACAAATTTTATCAAAACAAGCTTAGAAATGTAGAGACCGTTTAACGAAATTATTTCCCTTGCACTGATCCCTGAGGAGACGATATAAATCCAGGAGGGAATCCTTCAAAACTAAATTTTGTTTCTTGTCGCTTTATTGCAGTTCGTACATAAGGGAAAGGCTCGTCGCACAAGATTCGTTGTAGAAGAGGTTCCTGAGTCGTCTATGTTTATTCCTATTCCACTTTCGAGTCAGGTACCTCGTCCATTTATGCATCCTACTCCACCGCTTGTGCATCCTACTACACCACCTATGCATTATACTTCACCCATATATGGATCTTTCACTGGATTATGATCCACGCCTGATTTTTCTTCATTCCCACCTATATCCGCGACAACTTTTATTAGTCCTCATGGATATACACCTATTATGCATACCAATACCTCGTATCCCACATATTTTTCTATGCCTTCTATGCAGTTGAGTGAACCTAGCTTTCCGATGCCTTCCATGCAGTTGAGCGGTCCTAGCTTTCCTATGCCTTCCATGCAGCCTTCTATGCCATATATGGAGGCAGGTGGATCTAGCATGCCACATTCATCATCCATGCATTCTACGCATGATGAGCAAGAAAAGTTGTTTTAAAATTTAAATTTGAGTTGTTTTTTATTAATACTAACTCAAAATTTTGTTGTTTAGCCTTGTACTGTCAGATCAGGCAGTATCGAGTATAACAGAACTTATTAAAGAAAAGTATAAAAATTTTAGCCGACTTATAGAGCACTTTCCGATGAAGAGAAAGAAGATTGGTTTAAGTTATTTCAGGTATAAGGTCGACTCATTTAAGTAATTACTATTTTAATTTCCTTTATATTTATTGAGATATTCATGATTATATTTATTTAATATTTTTTGAATTCATAAAAAAATGTAGGAGAAATATTGTTGGGACATTAGAGATTAGTACCGAATAAGAGAAACTTTTGGCTCGAAATGTGCTGCCCAATTATCCGACACACTTAGGCGTGTTAGAACTAATTGGGAAAGAAAAGGAACATGTCCTTGTTGGATAAGTGAAGATGTATTTCAACAGCTTATCGTATATTGGAATTCGGGTACCTTTAAGCTAGTGTCTGAAATGAAAAAAAAATTGAGCATCTGAAGTTGGTGGTTGCAACTACGCAGCAAGCAGTATCGGTGTTACTGAAATTGCATGAAGGATGGTAAATTTATTTATGTTTTACTTAAATTTTCATTTAGAATTTAGATTAAAACTAATTGTTTTTTACTTATGTTTTCCTTTAATTAGCGTGAAAAGTTGGGTAGAACTCCACTTCTTAATGAGATCCATCTACAGACTCATATCAAGAAAAATGAGGGAGTTTGTCGATGAACACTAAAAAAATTACTCAAATAAATTTTTCTTATATTTAGTCATTTTATTTATTTATTTTATTTACCTACCTTATTTAAATCATGATAACATCTAATTTATTTATTTTTATAGGAGGAGTATGATAAACGACTTGCACTTACTATATCAGAGAATCCTGAGTTACCTCCATCACCACCAGGACATCCTACTGATCTTTGTCTGGATTTTCAGATTTGGTATGAATTTGCTCCCAGGAAGAGGAAAAATGGGAGAGTGTATGGTGCTGGAGTGTATGCCAAAACAATCAAGCGATGTGATAGGAGTTTCAGAATGAGACTTGCTGATGGAGAAAGAACATCACATCCACCTATGTTAACCGCTAATATGCTAGGAATTGTGAGAAACTAAGTTCATACCGAGGCAACATGTGAAGCATCAGCAAGAAATGCAGAAATGGAAGAAATGAGGAGAAGACAAACAGAGACTGAAGAATAATTGAGGAGGAAAGCAATAGAGTGTGAGGAAGCAATGCGAGTTGCAAATGAGCGCGCACAGAGATTTGAACAATTTACGGCCTTGCATATGAATTAAGGTTTCAGAGGAGGAGATGAGGAGGATAGGGAGGATGAGGCAGAAAATAATTAAATTTGTTGAAATATGAAACTTTTAATATGTATTTTTAAATTTTATTTTTATTTCATCTTTAATCATGAATTACTTTTATTTTGATCGATTTGGGTATAATTTATTTTTATTTCACTTTTAATCATAAATTATTTTATTTTGTAATTTTATTGTACAAAATTTAAAATATATATTTATTTATTTATTATAATTGTATTATAATTATAATGATACAATTATAATATTTTTTATATAATATTATAAATATTAGCTTGGGGTTAATCCCCACAAAATTAATTAGCAATTTGCAAGGGGTTAATCACCTCACAAATTCCAAAGCGTAATTGCGTTTACTAGGGGCTTAACCCCAAGAAAATGTGTTACACACTGCACTAGGGGCTTTGCCCCTCACAAAAAGGAAAATATAGATGCATTTGGTAGAGGTTATCCCCTGGCAAAATACTGACACAACTGTGCCACTAGTTTGCTCCTACGTCTGCAGTTCAGCAGGCTATAATTTATGTATAACAATTTGTGAGGGGCTTATCCCCTAACAAATAATTTGCAATGCCCTGCTTAGCTAGGGAACATCTCCTTCACAAATTTTTGTTTTGTGAACAGGTTTAACCCCTAGCTAAAATATGCTAACAAGTAGAATTAGAGAAATATAAATATTTGACTTGAAATTAACTTAACGCTGACCATTCGTGTATTTTCAAAATTGAATATTTTCCTTTGGATTCTTTTAATTAAATGGAAGAATATTTTACACACAACACGCTTCTTTAAATTTAAGATATCTCAAATTTTTAGAGAGGGAAAAGCTTTTGCACATAGATTAATCAATGCATTTTTTTTTTGTTAATTATGATATTTAGTGGGATTCAATTTCCATTTATTATTTTGATTTTTTTTTTTTTTTGAGATATAGGTTGAACATTTTTAGTTATTGTTTTTGTTAGTTTTTTGATTGGTTAGGTTTTACATCAACGCATTCTTTTTTTTATTTTTCTTTTTAATTTAATAAATTGACTTTATTAAAAAATGCATGTGTTCTATATATAGTCTATATACATTGTATAAACAATGAAAGAAACTATAAAGTAAACTTATTTCCCAAATATGAACAAATTATACTTTAGATATTTTTTACACAAAAATTTGACCGTCAAACAAATAAAGTAATTTATATATTTATATAAAATTAAAAATTATCTAAGAATAGTATTTTATAAAATATTTATTATTCTATAAGTTAATTTTCAAAAAATAATATTTAACTCAAATAATCAATAAGATGTGAAAAATATAGTTTTATAAAATATTTTTATCTAATGATTTGTTATGTTTCACAAATGACACATCATTAAAATAAATATATCTTCCATTTTAAATATACAAATATTAAAAAAATTATTTAAATTAAAAATATAATAATTAACTCCGTGAATCATAAAATATGAGCATCAAAATTGTAACTAAAAAACAAATAGAGGTTACAAAAATTTTAGTCAGAACAATATAACAATAATTTTATTAAGAATATATTGCTTACAAAATAATCTTAAAAGTATCCATTTTAAATGCATATTAAATATCTGCAACCACAAAAATTAATTTATTCAACTATGTAGGATAATAATAGTTAGACAAAATCCTTTCAAGAATTTTAAAATGTCACATGTTTAAAATTGAATTCAAAATCGCAATTTTTAATTAAATTAAATAAAACTATAATAATTTTTTTAAAAGTTGTTAATTTATAAATATCAACTACTTATTTGATTTAATACATAATATAAATAAATATTGTTGTCAGATATTCATTTTATTTATCTTAACACATATCAATTGAGTTAATTTGGCAAAAAAAATCTTATCAAAAACTATAAAAAAATAACTATATTTAATATTCTATAATGATTGTTTAACTTATATAGATTAAATAAATATCATTATATTATTTTATAGATGACCAATTTATTCAATGAACAAAATTGTTAAAAGAAGTTATACACTTGTTAAAAAGTAATTTAAAAGCCATATGTATTTTTATAATCCTTCTCACGATTTTTTTTAGTCACAAATCCTTGAAGGCACAGTAAACAAAACCCAAGAACAAATAAGAAAAATGAATAAATTGAATATGAATGAAAATGATGGTGTTATTGAAAATTGGTACACTTCAATTGCTCATCAAATTTCAGTCTATGGCGTTGCTGCTGGCTACTGTTTATCTGCATCTTTACTGTCAATCATCAACAAATGGGCTGTCATGAAATTCCCTTACCCGGGAGCTCTTACCGCTCTGCAATACTTCACGAGTGCTGCCGGAGTTTTACTCTGTGGTTGGCTTAAGCTTGTCGAACACGACAAGCTTAACCTGATCACAATGTGGCGGTTTTTACCCGCCGCTGTGATTTTCTATTTGTCTCTTTTCACCAACAGTGAGTTGCTGTTACATGCCAATGTAGACACTTTCATTGTCTTCAGATCAGCCGTTCCAATTTTCGTCGCGGTCGGGGAGTCCATGTTTTTACATCGGCCATGGCCGTCTTTAAAAACATGGGCTTCCTTGGCTACAATTTTCGCCGGAAGTCTGCTTTACGTTGCAACGGATTATCAGTTTACGTTTGCGGCTTACGCGTGGGCGGTCGCGTATTTGGTTAGCATGACGATAGATTTTGTTTACATAAAGCATGTGATTAACACGATAGAATTGAACACTTGGGGTCTCGTGTTGTACAACAACATCGAGGCGCTTATGCTTTTTCCATTGGAATTGTTCATAATGAACGAGTTCAAGAAGTTACAGCATGAGATCAATGATGAGTCTGATTGGCACTCTTTCGCGGTGGTTTTGCCGGTGGCGCTGTCGTGTTTGTTCGGGCTTGCGATCTCTTTCTTTGGATTTTCGTGCCGGAGGGCTATTTCTGCAACTGGTTTTACTGTTCTTGGTATAGTGAACAAGTTGTTGACAGTTATGGTGAATTTGGTTATATGGGATAAGCACTCGACGTGGGTTGGTACATTGGGTCTTTTGATTTGTATGCTTGGTGGGGTTTTGTATCAGCAATCAACCAGTAAACCGAAAGAATCAGATCAAAAGAATCACGTTGATGTAGAAGCTAAGTAATAATAATAATAATCACTAGCTAAATAATAATAATAATAATAATCTCAATTTCTATTTATTTTTCTTTTCTTTTATTTCATTTTATTTTATTTTTTCGTTCTTCTATTTTTTATCAACTATTTAAAATGTAGAGAAATAAAAATTTAGCACTTATTTGAATGAGTTTTGATTTTTAGTATTTAAAAATTATTTTTTAATTTATACGTTCTAACTCAACTAATAGAAGTCCATATTGTTAGATTAGACGACATCATCAAGATTCAAACACTGGAAGTCAAGATTGTATGTGGGAGTATTTAATGATCATTACCATTTTGTTTAAAAAATATTTTTTAAATCAATTTTAAAAAAAATTTGAAGAATAAAATAAAATAAAACATATTTTGTGATTTTATTTTAAAAATTGTTTTAGAGATTACTAAATGAAAAACATTTTTGGTCAATCTTTTGAATATATTTTACAGGATAAGTTGATAACTAAATGTAGAAAAATATTTTTTTTTGGAAATTGTGTATTGATTTTATCAAAAGCTTATAGTTAATTATTTTATTACTTTTTCAATAAAATTTTTCTATTTGTGGATTTCTTAACATGTGTCCCTAGGGCACAAATTAGCATTACCCTATATTAAAAACTAAAAAAACATTTTTTTTATTTGTATCATATTTTTTTAATATATTTTATTTTAATTTAGATAAATTTTAAAATATCTGTAATGTAATATTAATTATATTAAATTTTAATATGAAATATATGATATATTTTTAAAATTTTTAAAAATTTTTTCAAATCAATTATATTAATATATGCACAATGGATACAAGAATAACTATATTAACATCTAATTTAATATGATTGTTTTGTATGAATTTAATATGCTATTTTTCACATCATACTTATTGTTCCGTTCCAGAATAAGAAATGGAAAGATTGTGAAAGTAACAATGGAACGAAACTTTATAAGTGATGTAGTGATGTGAATTATTGGACATAAGGTTGTTATCGTGATACATCTTGAAGTAGTAATGTTGATCTTGAATAGTGTTGCTGATCTCTGGTATGGTGGATCCAAGGGGGTGCCTACATCATTAGTACTCCAACGCTCAAGTCAGTTTAGAGTTCAAAATAATCATAGTGAGAGTGGAGATTAGAGATTGTGTACATGAAACTCTCTTGTAACTGTATTTATACCTTGAGCCTAATGAAGCAGATGGGATGAGTGAAACTTATTGTTGCGGTGAAAATCGGATAACAAATTATCAATTAGTTTGCATCATTTTTCTTTTACAACCGACTTTGATTTATCCAAAGGAAAAGTTCAAGATCGTTAGAAAAACCTAAAGGGGAGAGATCTAAGGTTCGGGGGTTGGTTATACAAAGGGAAGGTATTAGCACCCTAAGTATCTGTAGTACTCTACAGGAACCTCTTGTTAAATGTTATCTTATGTTTGCTAAAGGTTCAATGCTAAAGGTTAGTTAGCGGGGAAAGTGATAAATTCATTATGATGAATATCACTAAGAGTTAAGGAACTCTCTCCTAATGCTAGTTGTAATTTCTATTGGCTCTGATGAGGCCAAGAAATAAGGTTTCTTCCTAAGAGGTTACTTAGGTTAAGATGGGGGCTATGACTTTAAGAATCAACATTTATCACCTTCCTTTGGAATAGGGGGAAAACAATTGATAAATAAAATAAATAAGACATGATACAAGCTAAAACATGATATAATATGACAACATAAGCATGAGGATGACAATATGTTTCATGAATAAGATATGGATAAGATGAACATGATTATTATAAGAACACATCAATATGCTTCAATCTTAAGGAAGACAAACATATTAAGGATGACATTTAACGAAGAATAGCATTCATATAAAAGTCAAGTATATGACAAAACAACATGGATATATTATCTTAAGAATTAAACAAGTTAATTTAATAACATAACATGTCAAGAAAAATGCTCATAGATGATATTAATAATTAAACCAACAATTGATAATTAATTGACAAGGCAATTAACAAATTAACAATTACAACACACAATGTAATTAAAAATTAACCATACATGGATAATTAATCATTTAGAGATTAACAATTAGTCATACATTTAGAAAATGCAAATTTAAGACACAAATTGATAATTTAAGAATTAATAACATGATAAAAAAACAATTAGCACAATTAATATAATTTGATAATTAACCACACAATTTAAAATGTAATTGACAATTAAAAAATAAGAGCTAATAAACTAATTAACAATTAGGAAATATACTAACATTAATCACATAAATAACTAAACTGAAATTAATAGCAAAAATAAATAAGCTAGAAAAAATAGAAAAAAGAAATAAACACTCAGGGGGGTGCACAAGCAGTCTAGTTTAGTTAAAAAAACAAAAAGAAGTAACTTGGGCCAGCAGACAGGGGGTGCTGATAGTACATGGGCGCTAGGCCCAGGAGGAAAAGACAAGGTAGGCGAAAATGAAGAAAAAAAATGTCAAAAGGTTGATCCGCAAGATCGAACCTAGGACATTGTGGTGAAAGGCGAAAGGCATGGCATATGGTGAACCGTTGGGACGGCAGATACATCCGTTCATAAGTGCACAACCATTAACATATAAACACAAAATACATGGAAAATGAAAAAAGCAACATGCGCAGTACACGTGATGGTGTGTAGTACGTGATAGCATGTGTTAGTGTATTACGTAATGGCATGTGATTATACTAACCAATTAACACGCATGGCCAATGAATTACTGTTGTCATTAATAACCAATCAAACAAACATATTCACGCATGGGAAAGAAGAAATATCATGCAGACATTGAAACATTTTCTCATACAACTCAAACAACATCAAATACTCAACTTTTAACCAACCTAACTTTACTAAAACTCACCCAAATAACACAAAATAAAACACCAACATGGAGCATATTTCATGTAAAATATGATGCAATTAAAAGCTGGGCAAGACATTGAATAAAACACGAACAGTTAGCAATTGAAAACCAAAGTTCAAAAATGAAAATCAGTTTGTAAGAGAGTGATGAATCCAAACAAGGTTCAGGTTAACATGTTGCTTCAAAAAATCAACAATCAGCAAGCTACATGATAAACACAACTCTGGTATTCTAATACATGATATCAAACATTGAGAGCTACAAAGTTAGCATGGGTTGGAAATGAAACCAAAACCAACAGTTCAACATTATGGTGAGACTTCAAAATATTCGAGCATGATATCAACATGTCATTTGAGCAAAAGATCCAAATGGTTTAAACTGAAACCGTGTGTGAACATGGTGTTGGTGAGCAGAAGGCAAAAACATCCACACTTTAAAAATGATAACAAACTATAAACTGTGACAATTGAAACAACATTCCAAGAACAAAACCAAACCAGTATGAACATTCAGGCAACAACCAAAGCAAAAACAGGTTTAGAGATAGCATCAAACACGATTTGGTATGTTTTCACGTCAAACATACACATAAAGAGCATGATCAATGGTTCTAAACTTCAGCCATGAAAAGCGAAACCTAACAGCAACCTCCATATATCATTCCTTATAAATCTTGCTTGGTGTTCAAGTGATAAACAAACATGATAAACTAACATCAACCAAGAAACAAACACATACACTCAACCATATTCAAAAATGTGCAAGAACACACAACTCAACAACATATCATCATGAAAATTGACACACCAAACATTATGAGATCAACAGCCAAAATCATTACAACATTTTAACATGGGCTCGTGGTAGTATCATTTAAAGCAATATAGAAACAGCATGCTAACATATATAACATCAACATCTCAGACCAATACAAACTTATAAATAACTAAACAAGCATCATGTATCCCAACACTATATTCCCACATGATAAGCATCAAGGTCCTTAAAGATCACAGTAGACATAGTCATCCATTTTAACATTATATTAACAAGTTCAAAAGGAAACAATAACATGTATAACTCTTAGGGCAGTCGTGGATCAGTTTAGAGTTTCTAACACAACCTCAAACCATGGTTCATAATAATGTTTATACTATGCAAATACAAACACAACATTGAAGCAGCATAGTGAATATTAATTAAGACATATTCCTTAACAAACATGGATGGGCAATGTAAGCATGAATAAAAGAAGTTTGAGAAACTTACCTAAGTTCCAAGCAAATAGTAAGAACTTCTTCTCCCTCCCAGCTAGCTCGTGCTCCAAAGAAAATACTTTCAGAGTGGTTTTAGTATTGTTGTTGGTGATTGTGTGTTGAAATGAAGAAGAGAAGGGTTCCTTTTATAGGGAAACCAGCTGGTCCAAGAGAGTGTATATCCAATGTGCCAAGAGTTTATTTTGGAGAGAAATATCGTGGAAAAGATTTTGAGGATGGCTTGTCTGACCACCACAACATGGAGCCAAGTGAAATCCTCTTTTGGTACCAATAACTCAGAAAAAGTAGCATGTAAGGCTTGTGTCCCTTGGTCCAAAGAAATACACGAAGGAAAAGGTTTAAGGTATCTTGCAAAAGTGAATAAGAGGTACAAAAGCAAAGTAATGTGCAGCGGGTTTTAAGGATGAAAAGGTGTTGGAAAAGGTGGTAGCAGGTCTGCAGATAGTACTTGCATAGAGGGAAATGAAATTCAAAAACCAAACAAAGATGTTCTTGGTGCAAAACCAAAACCGTATGGCCATGTTGTCAAAATTATATCTCATGACTTAATGATCCATTTTTCATGCTCTTGGGCTCAAATGATAGCTCTTGGATGATACTTCAAGTTTGATGTTGGAAGATTGTTGAAATAAGGCCTTGAACTAGTAGCAAAATAGCTCACAAGTCGTGTCCTCAAAACTGTCCAAAAGAAACTTGGAAAAATTCTAAGTGTTGAGTTTTAACAACTTCAAGTGTCCTTCTTAAATAATTCATAACTTGAGAATGGTTTATCCCCTTGAGACATTCCACATATGGTTGGAAAGCTCTCAACAAGCTCTACAACTTTCATTTGGGACTCAAGACTTGAATCCAAATGGAAAGGGGCAAAAAGTAGCTCCAAAGTTGAGAAAAAGAGTGGTGAAACATGCTGAAAAATTTTTTGTTGGTCAAAATGCCTTGTAAGCTCCATAACTCAAAATCCAAGCATTTTTAGACAAAACTTCATATGGAACAAATTGAAGATCTTGGAAAGAGCTTTCCAATGAGCTTTGAACCACTCCAATTGGATGTGTAGTTTAGGAGTTATGGTCATTTTAAAATAGGCTATTAGGGGAAAAATCTCACAAATGACACCTTCTTTGGTCAAAACCCTACTTCCCTTGCAAGAAACCTCATGAAACTTGATGTGGATACTTTTTATACTCCATGAGACAAAATATGATTATTAGAACCAATAATTCTTCAATTTATCCAAAATTCCAAAAGATTAGGGCTTCAGTCAAGCCCTAAATTTGACTGTGAATGCACTGAGGTTAGATCTTGTGATCTTGCTTCTTCCTTCTCATCCAAAGGTCATTAGGAGACTCTTGAGGATGTTGGTAAACCAATGGAACCAAGAATTAAGGCTTGGGAGATCATCTTGATGAAGATCAAAGTTGTTGACTGATAAGCGCCACAGAAACCCTAGTTTGGAAGCACAGTGAGGCTGAGGCTTAAGCTTCTCTTATTGAGGATGTATAGACCTTGAATTCTTGTTGGATGATGTCTTTGGATGTAGATGACTTCATATGGTGAGTGAACCACACAAATCTTGACTTGATAGAGCCAAATCCTTAGTGATTTCTTCAGAGTAAACCCTAATTCCACAGTCCTTGCACTGGATGTCCTCTAGTTGACTTGACTTGCTTCAAACCACATGTGGAGCTTCATGATGATATGTAAACCTAATTTGAACACAAAGAAATAAATTACAAGATATGGGTTAGCTCAAACAATGCAGAGATGCTCCTAAGATGCACAAAAGCTGGATGACATCTAAGGGTAAAAATTTAGGGTACAACAGTTGCCCCTATTTAAATAGCTTTACCAGATGGCATGAGGAACGGAGGTTCCAGAGGCATCAAGGTGAAAGATATTTAAATACAGCAAACCAAAAATTTTGCCCTTAGATGGAATGCAAATGCTAAGGACAAGCGACAGACATGCACATGCAGACATGCCATGAACTTCTAAAATGATGATATGATGTCAGGAATGCAAAAGGGCAGACAAACCAGACACCAAGGACAACAGGAAGCCAACACACAAGAAAAGCTTCACCGGGGAAAGACGAAAGCTAATATCCACAAGCAAAGACTCACTGGGGATACAAGATAACCAACATAAGAGACTCACCGGGGAGACTCCAAAGAAACACTGGGGAAAAACCAAAAGACGATCTCCACTGGGAAAGATCCAGGGAGATGGACTACTGGGGACAAAACAAACCCACACTCTTTCTGGGCACAAAACCAGAAAGAAAACAACATGATCAATAGGGACCAGCCCAAAAGAGACAAACAACCAGGCGAGGACTTCCTGGGGATCTTGAACTGAAGAGTTCAAAATGGGATCCTCAGAAAGAGCCAGGAAAGCAGAGACCAACCCTGCGCACCAAATAGGAGTCTTATAAGGTTGAATAAAAATTGTTCCAAGAAACTTAGCTTAAAGCATTTTTAGAAAAGAAACAAGATAAGGTTTCATTGTTTGACACGATTCGAACAAGAACAGTTTTAAAACAAAAGATAATGCTTGACACGATTCAAGCAAAGTCCCAATTTGAGTTCGACACGATTTGAACAAGAATGGTTTTAAAACGAGGGGGTCAGTGTCCGACACGATTCGAACAAAGACTCTGTTCAGGTTTGACACGATTCAAACAAGAACAGAAAAGACAATGCTTGACGCGATTCAAACAAAGTCCAAGTTCAGGCTTGACACGATTCAAACGAGAACAAGTTCAAGTTTGACATGATTCAAACAAGAACACATAAGACAATGCTTGACACGATTCAAACAAAGTCCAAGTTCGAGTTTGACACGATTCAAACAAGAACACATAAGACAATGCTTGACACGATTCAAACAAAGTCCAAGTTCGAGTTTGACACGATTCAAACAAGAACACATAAGACAATGCTTGACACGATTCAAACAAAGTCTAAGTTCAAGTTTGACACGATTCAAACAAGAACACATAAGACAATGCTTGACACGATTCAAACAAAGTCTAAGTTCAAGTTTGACACGATTCAAACAAGAACACATAAGACAATGCTTGACACGATTCAAACAAAGTCTAAGTTCAAGTTTGACACGATTCAAACAAGAACGCATAAGACAATGCTTGACACGATTCAAACGAGAACAAGTTCAAGTTTGACATGATTCAAATGAGAACACAGAAGACAATGCTTGACACGATTCAAACAAAGTCTAAGTTCAAGTTTGACACGATTCAAACGAGAACACAGAAGACAATGCTTGACACGATTCAAACAAAGTCTAAGTTCAAGTTTGACACGATTCAAACGAGAACACAGAAGAAATGCACATGCACATGCAAAAATGCAGATGAGATGCACATGCAGGCTAAACCATCAAGAACTAAAAGCGTTCGCAAACAGTGTAAATAACAGGATTACTAAAAACATACTTTCCATTGAAAATAAGATAAGCGTTTACAGAAAGGAAATGTTACAAACATTGCCTGGATCACATTAAAAAGAAATACAACTCTTTAAAATAGGATTACAACAACAGATTACAATTATGGAAAATAACGCCCTTCGCCTTCCCTGATCCCTTCCATGATTTCTTTGATAAGTCGCTTGGTTTTGGCTTTCTCCAAAGTCAGCTCCCCTAATAGTTCCATCCTTCTCTGTTCAGCACTAGTGGACGCCTCATGATATGGAGTGGGCTTTCTCATGCTGAGTGAAATTCCTCGTGCCCATTTCTGATGAGCTTCAGTGACAGGATCGTTGGTGATCCATTTTTGATAATTAATGAAAAACCACACTTCTCCCATCTTGAGTTTTTCTTCAAATCCTTCTCCGTATCCATAGTACATCAGCTCCAATTCTTCTGGCCTAGGCTCCTCTTCAATTGGATGACCCAACTGGAAACGTGCGAGCACAGGGTTATAGTTTATACAACCAAGTCGACCCATGAGTGGCACATTGGGATAGTCTCCACAACTAACAATCATCATGGTTCCTTCAGGGTGTGCATCGTACCACTTGATGTCAGAATGCCTTAGTTCCATTAGTTTTCTGACCCAAAGAGCGTTGTCACTTACTTCCCAGAACGTTGGTGTCGTAAGTAAGTATGAAATGAACCACTTGTATAGTAATGGAGCACAGCAAACAATCACACCCTTACTCCTCATAGTCTGCGTGGTGACCGAGAAGTACATGTCAGCCAGTAAAGTGGGAACAGGGTTCTGTCCCATAAAGATTCTGATCGCTTGGATGTCGACGAAATCTTTAACATTGGGAAATAGGAATAACCCATACACCAGCAAACATTGACTCAAACATTGCAGAGTTTCCGCTTTCTTGAAAGTGGAGAGCTGTCTCAATTAGAAATTGGGCAGGTAGTCCCCGATACCCCTCCCTGGTGGTCATGTTTTCTCGGATGTGTCTCTTTCGGATCCCCAGTCCTACGGAAGTCTCATGATTAATGAATTCCTCTTCCACACCGGAAAAAGGGGGATAATGCTGAACGGGTAGTCCTAGCATATGTGAATATTCTTCTATAGTTGGGACTAACTGAAAGTTTGGAAAGATGAAACATCTGTATGCTGGATGATACCTCTGTACCAAGGTTTCTAGCAGTCCTTCTTTTACTTGCAATTTTATTAATGATAGCAGGTCCCCATTCTTGTCAATAAAGCTCGGCGGATCTTCAATTCTCCCTCCGATCTCTATCAAATGCTCAACATCAGGGATCAGGAAGGTGACGGGTCAGTTTATGTTCTTAGCAGCGTCTATTTTCTACACAGTCTGCAAAACAAAATTTAGTATCTTGACAGTTTAGCAAAACAATGCAAAAAAGATGCAACATGAAATGTAGATGCAAAGCTAATCTATCAAGAAACACAGAAGATTGCAAGGCTTTTGACAATGGTATTTCAAAAAGTTTTCTTCATTAAGCAAATTTGGCATTCATTACAATTGGAGCAGAGTATTTTCATGCTCTCAGTACAAAGAAGGGTTGCCCCCATAACTGAAAAGATAACAACAACAATGAAGATAAATAACATGGGAACCAACAGTAAGGTCTTTAGAAGTTAGATCCGCTGGTGGATGTCTCCCCTTCCTCATCCATCTCCCTTATCAGTTTCTCAATGCGTCCCTTAATCCTTTTCTTCTAGAGTAACAACCCTGTCAATGTTTCCTCCAGTCCTTGTCTAGTTCTGAGCGGCTTGTGAAGGGAATAGGGTCTCCTCATCACACTGGCTATCTCATGAGACCACTCCAGATGCGTCTCATTGATGGAGCACTCCGCCTTCCACAACTGCTTATTGATTTGACACCAATCTTGCTCAAGACACATCTTCATTTCGTATCCGTCTCTTTACCCATAATACATCATGTGTAAATCTTCCTTGATTATGGGTCCCTTCCCCATATGACCCAGTTGTCGACGGGCGAGCACGGGATTGTAGTTAATGTAGTCGTTTCTTTCCATAAGGGGTATATTAGGGCAATCCCCACAGCTGGTAATTATGACAATCCCTTCTTCTGTTGGGTTATGCCTTTTGACATCAGTGTGCTTCAAACTCATTAGTTTTTCAATCCAGATTTGGCAATGTTCTACCTCCCAGAAAGCAGGGTTTTTGGCAAGTAGGCTGTGAACCACTTATATAAAAGGGGTATGCAGCACACAATTTTTCCACATCCTTTGTTGTATTTGGTTTGCACCGCGTGGTACATATCAGCCAACAAGGTAGGGACTGGGTTATGGATTCTGAAAATTTGTATTGCCTGAGTATCAACGAACTGCTTCGCGCCTGGAAACAGCACCAGCCCATAGATCATTAAGGCAAGTGTTGCCTCATACAGTTCCTCCTTTCCTCTATTCTTGAAGTACATTGCTTTCTCAAACAAGAATAGTGAAGGTAGTCCAAATCGTCCCTCCCGGACAACTAAATTTACCTGGATATCAACAAATCTGATTCCGGTAATCGTTGCAATATCCCTAGCTGATGGCATTAATTCCAAACCGGAGAAAATTGGAGCATCGTTGACGGGGATCCCAATTATAGCAGAGAATTCCTCTAAGATTGGAACCAATTGGAACTCAGGGAATAAGAAGCAACGATAATTAGGGTGATACAATTGCACCAGCACCTCCAATGGTCCCTCAGCCACTGGAACCCTTAATAGTTGTGAGAGATCTCCATATTTGTCAGCAAATCTTGA